>OY829115.1:13452476-15852476 GCA_963691645.1 Pelosia muscerda | reverse complement strand
ATGGAATTAAATAAAGTTGTCATTATATCAGTTAAAACCTTTTTATATATGGAACTATTGAATTTCATGTTACATGTACGGTAACCTACCTAATCTATATGGTCGCGATAACGCACCACACGTTATTTCAATTGAGTAACTTATATCTCACTTTGAAAACGAACCACGTCATGGTGGCGAAAATATGAACGAAATTATATCGATGCCTTATTTAATAGTTTATGAATGACATCAGAGGTAGTACCTATATTTTGGAAACCTTGTGAGAATTTCTAGATATTGGATAGAATATAATGACCTCGTTATTTTTGCTGTAGGTACTTATCATGTAAGACAACTAAGTGATAATCAAATTTAGATCGAAAAAAGTGAATACTTCGACGGGATTCGAACCCGCTTCGGAACACTCTGCCCGTTAAGCCTCGAAGCAACATCTGAAATATTCGAAAGTCTCCTATACAACCATCTTTAGGGCGATGGAGCCATCTCCCAACAATCATTCGGTTTTCCATCTGAATTTGATTTGAACAGTCCGCATACTAATTCATTTAGAAAATTTTCTGATACATTTTTCTTTTGTTTTTCACGTGCCGCCGGTGGGGTGGGTATATGTTTTGGCTATCGATTCTCGAGGGTGAGGTACCCTCTAGCATATCCCTCACTGCCCGGCTGACCCAGCCCAGGGCCATCAAATGCCCCTTGATAAGTAATCTTGTCTTCATTAACTAAAAAAAACATTCTCATTAACGACCTCCTTATTTCAAGCTGGTTAACAAACCCAACGAGATATTATAAAGAAATCATTACCATCAAAATTACACTTCTTCTTATTGTAAGTAAGAAAGTATCATTTCTGAACGGTTAACACAAACAAAGCTTGTATAGCACAGTCGCTCTCATTAGGACTGTCGCGTGATTTTAATATATAAACCGTTGGCGGTAGGATCGCAATTAAGCGGAATGGCTTCCGCGGCATAGCCTCAATTTACATATTTTTATTGTGGTCGGAAAGCGTCGTATCCTCACGGAATGCCTACGAAACGACGCGGCTAAATGTTTTTGTATGCGTGTTTAGATGAAACCGTTTTGAATTTTTTTTTATGTCATCCTTGAGATGGTTTTCTTTTGTTGACATTGTCACTTATGCAACAATCTCTGGTTGTTATGAAAATTTATAGATGATTTCCCAAGTATGAATGGGCTCGCTCGTTCCTTGAATTACCATCTTCTTATTTAATATCGACTTTGAGTAGTATTAACTGTAATAATATCTTTTGGAAGTATCCTTGATATCGTTAGTATGGAAACTAGTGTCATCAAACGTATTATCTATCACGTCATAATATGAAACCGTGACGTGTATGACTTTTCTTTGGTATAATTTTTAATATAGATGTCACTAAGTACTTTGAAAACGTAAAATTCTAGCCCACATGCGTCTCAGCCCAGTTGATTCGTGAAAGTTTAAATTTATGACCTGAATTTTAGTACACTCTTCTATTACAGTCCAAGTGTTCCCGGAGGAATATTCTGGCAAAATTGAGCTGGTTGACTTGCACTGCATAGTTGAACTTCTTGGTGTGTCTTTGAAGCTTAATTTTCATTGAAAGAACGAGAGGAAGGTATAGGAAAAGGTATCATATCATGAAAAAAAGTGATTGACAGGTTACCAATGTGGCAGTTACTCCTCTGACAAGAGCAGCTCTCATGGCAAGAGAGAGCGGTCAGCAGATTGTATGATACGTCCTTATACGAAGTGGGTCGCCTGCTTGCAATCGCTTACTGGTTTGACACCGTCGACAGTAAACTGCCTCGTCATTGTGTTATAGGCCATGAAACACGAATGATGATTCGAAAGCCCTTTACGTATTCATGCATCATTATCCTTGCGTTAATCCCGTTCCTATCTGAAACTGTCGTCTCGGAGTCCAGGGTCCATTTTTTTCGATTTTTCCCGTGAAGCGATTTTCCAGACTTCTACAACATATTGGCGATATCAAATTTTAGGTGGTAAATCAGTTATTGAACTTTTTAGGGCTCCACCTAACCGTAACGACTGCCATAAATTTTCATATGGCAACCGGGACCCAAGACTTAACGTGCTCTCCGAGTCAAATGTTTGCACTAAGGATCGAACTCGCAGCCCCTGTGTTGTTGCGTTGACTACCACCATGCCACATAGGCTGTGACCCCTGGCGGGCATTGTGTGAAAACCTTTCACATAGGTATGCCGTGGCAAATTGTAATAACTATTTTCTACCACCTATGGCGCTCTAATCAAAATAATATAAATGGCGTTGGGCAATGCAAGAGTTATTACAAATAAAAATGAAAAGAAAATGTATATCAAAGGAAAAACCGATTATAAAGACATTTATTATGTACAATTTAATTTAATATAATAATCACAAATGGTAATAGTGAAAATGGAGAAAGGGACTTTAAAGCATTCGACTGCATGAAGAATTTCGGACGGGAGATACCGTCGTGTCCTACCTCCGTCAAGCCCTGATTGGAAGTCATCACCGTGGCCAAATGGATGATTGCAACGCCAGGGGCGGCACACTCGTGTAGACACCCCAGTGGTATTTGCCATGTACCACTTTAAAAAATCAGGTAGATAGATAGATCCTATCAGGATTGAAGCTCAGATGAATAAAAAAGTGAAGAATTCTTCAACGCTCAACAGCAGAGACTTAAAAAAAAATCTAATATTGATTATTCGAAGCGTCGGTAGCCACTATGGTTAATAAGTCGGCCTCACGATCCCGAGGTCTCAAGTTTGAAACCTGGCCATTACAGTACCAATGTGAACCCACTCCTAACATGAGCGAGCTTAGCTGTGTTGGTTAGAGGGAATATTAGTAATTTCTTCAGTTGCAGGAACGAAAAAGTATTTTCTCTTTTAGTTATGCATAAAAACTCTTGAGGTCTTACAAATGCACATAGACAGCCTCAGTGATAATATTTTTCTGCTTTTACGAGTGTTACGATAAACTCTGTTAATTAGTACTACCCGCTCTTTCCTATTCAAAGGTAAAAGGATAAAATACTAGCTTCATATTAATTATTTTTATGTCGTTACAGAGATCTTGTTTTTATGAAGAAAAATTATTCAATATTTTTTAATTTCATATCATGAAACTACTGGTAGAAAAAAATCCTGAGTAGTTTCATGATAGGATATGAAAATGGAACTATTGGAAAAATTCCATAGTTATTTATGAATATGTGAAACACTCATCATCATCATTCTCTGAACCTTACCCCTACTCCGTTGTACACGTAGAGTGTTATAATTTTGGCGCTCAGCTTGACAGCCTCATCTGATCCTTTTTCACGGCTCCGCTTAAAGGATCCGGGAGTATAGGAAGAAGGAATATAAAGAAGTGTGTATAAAACAGGAATAAAAGGCTACGAAAGTCGCTTATTTTATTTCTTATGTATCAATTTTCGTCGGCACAGGCAAGTTTCAAGTTGTACGAAATCTTAATTAACGTTTCTAATTTAGGAAACTCGCCTAATGTAATGTTGCCTTGACATTTGAATTTAAAAAAAACGCTAATTGCTTGTTTTATCTATTACTGCTATTGTAGTTTATTTTCGGCTTGTTGAATTACTATTATTGCTGAAAAAATAACCTTATCTGTTATTTATTTAATGGGTTTCACCTCACTGGTGCTAATATTGAATTAGCTGTTTGATTATACCTTACAATGTTTCGTAATGGAAACTATTTACTAGGGATCCTGAATATATTCAAAGAAAGAGGGCTATAGAGGCTTTAACCACTAGTCAACACTCTGAAATCTACCATGAAGTGCAGAGGACCTCTGTTTACAAAGGTGCGTGTAATTTCTTTTTTAAAGTAAGCTTTTAATTTTTTTTTTTCGAGTTTGGATATCAAACGACAGTCGGCTCTACAAAATTCAAATATAGCATGCCAGACTTCAAAATGAAAACCTTAGATGAAACAGCTAACAACGATGGATAGATAGATAGAATGATGCTAACATAATTGTAGGTTCCTTTGGAGTGCTTGACAATACCTAGTTTGACCAGTTGGAACAGCTATTTCACATTAAATTTAGTAGACTGACGACTAAACACTAATTTCAAAATTTTTAATTATGCAGGAGAACAACAAAACGTGTGTTGGTGTACGTTTCAAACAAATCTAAATGCCACCTAAGGGGTATAAAAAAATCATTTCTTTTAAATTATTTTATGAACTAAATTGACACTCAAATATGACTTCATTAGAACGTAGCTTATTGGAATCAGATTTATATTTAACTTCCATTATTAATTGAATATTTCATGGAAACTCATCTAACAGTTTTCCCGATTTAAAACGATTTAATAGGAATTGAATAGTGGATACGTCATGAAATTCTAGAAATTATTAATTCGTGTTCAGCTAATTTAAGTATCCGTAGCCAGTTCTAGGAATAAAAATGTGTAGAAATATATTTCAATTTCGATATGGACTGACGCGAAATTTGACCGACGACAAAAGTATCTTAACATTTTCAAAATTCATTGGTTCACGTTTGACCTCTAATTCATTTGAGAAAATAATGGCGTGATCACACATGTTCTCGAAATTTCACTTACCCTGAAGATTTAAAAAAAAAACATGAGATCTAAAGCTCATATGCCGCAGCAACTTATGGAGCTAACTGTTACTCCATTCAACACTCTATACAAGTTGACATGTGTTGTGTTTCTGCTGCTGAAAAGGGTCACCCGAGCTTCTTGAAGGCAGGGATAAGCTGGGTAACGAACGAATGACAGCTATTTCCAAATGTTAAACCCGTTACCCGCATATAATCACGATGGGTGTGGAAATATTTTTATATTCTTACACATATGTTCTACAGCGACTGCTGGGCTACGTGGGTAATAAACGTCTTGCTACCCGGGATAGACTCAAGAAGTGTTAGTTATGAGTGAGAGCGGAGCTTAAGTGAAATCATCGAATGACTCATGGTGTCAACACAACTCTAGTTTGTGCTGATACGGCCACAAGTGTTGTTCCGTCCACACTCAACGTCATGTCCCGTACCGATGACCACAGTCCAGTTGGTTGTTAGTGTCACAAATGTGGACCCACCTTTAGTATATTGTATATTGTCATAAATATGACATGCGTGCCATTGAACTACCATACATCTACACTACTTACTACTACTTCTACTACACTTCACAGTCTTGGGTTCGTGTGATATTGAAAAGGCGAAGCCTTTAAGCGGGGCATGAAAAAGCATCTGATGAGGCCGTCAAGCTGAGTGCCACCATTGTACGTGTTTGTAATGGAGATCCTCTTTTCTGAGATTTTGCCTTCAGGTTACCATCAGGCAGGGTGAAGTCAAATTGACGTGTCCTACATAAAAAAATAAAATTAAATACGTTCTCGGACTAGGTACAGGTCTTGAATGCGACCAGGATTATTAGCATTTTACAATCAAATTGATTAGCCTTCGGATTCTAACCCAATATAACATTCCTCATTCATAATTCAAACAAATTCGCACCAAAATACCTCGAGACGAAGGTCTCTGAACCCAGATTGAAGAGTACTTACCCTGCATAAAGATGTCTGAGATAAAGTCTGAAAATACTTTCCCTGCAGTTATCCGATATAGTTGATAACAAAACTGGCTACGAAGACTCCCTCACGATAAGTCCACTTCATGTTAAGTATTTAAAATTAAAAACAAAGGGATTCTCTTGTGAACCGGCACTCGAGACAAGTTGAGTAAAGTTGAGCGAGTTGAGCTGTATACTTGTTGAGCGATGTCGAGTAAACTCGAGCGATGTTAGTAGTTACTCGAGTCACGGACCAACGCGCCGCTTTTTTAATTAGGGCTCTTATTTTTTTATGTATTTGTGTTTTATTGAAGCTATTTTGTTAGTTCGCTTTGTTTATTTGACTATAAACTTTATATTTCTGATTAAAGTTTCTATTTGTTTTATTAAATACTACCCGTGCATGGGGGTTTCTTCTCACCCCTACCGCGATGCCTTAAAGCGAAGGTTTTCGACCAACCAACCGACCAAGGTTATGACCTAGAGTGCTGAAATACGTCCACATTGACGGTAGGATTAGTCCACGAATTGAAAATCGCGCACCGGGCTATGAAGTGACCTATGCTTAAAGTCTTTTTGAAAGATAGAATTCGTAAAGAGGTTATCCGACAAGGAACTATTTCGGCCAGTTAACGCCTACTTTAATATGCTGCCAATTAGTAATTAGCAGAATTTACTTCTGGATGATTCTCTGAGACTATTCCGAACTCTGTTGGGTCGGCTTTTTATTCTAACTAAGATGCGGCTGAACTCCGATATTTTCCGTGAAGCGACTGCTTACTTCTCGAATACCCACTTTAATAGTGTGTATTCGAGAAGTAAGAGGCTACTGTTGAGATAGCCTTATGCTCAATAATTAAGCATAGGGTTATCTCAACAGTTGCCACGACAACCCATCTTTGCACATTAATTATAAGTCTCCTAATTTATGTTTATTCATTGCGTTATACAAGTGGTTTTAAAAAGACTTAGCAACCGATTGTGTACCGGCTATGTGGGCGAACAAGTAGACAGCCGTATGTCAAATCCAAGGCCCAGGTTATGTCAATATAACAGACATATATGGGCATACGCTGTTGTTAAAACCACTTGTATACTGACATTAGCGATTATGGAATATTTTGGCTTAAGCATATAAAAATATTATAGTTGTTTTGCCTAAAATAGGCAGATTAATGATGAAATAGGTTAAACGATTGTAGCAGGTACCTATGTTAGGAAATGTTTATGTGATATAATATTATCGATTGAATGTTTTGTGCGACAGTACCCGTAGTGCTAATATACCGGCTGGACCCACTCGACTGGGTGAAAAGACGAACGTTGAGTATCGTCTACAACCTCATACTCACAGGAATCTCTCAACCTTAGGAGGGATTTAGCCTCATGTGTTGTACCGCCAATATAGTGTTTTAAATCATTCCACATGATTCGAGCCATTTATCGAGTCTGAGCTGTATAAGTATATCTTTCTGGTGTTAAACAGCCTAATCCTTAGTCGCTTTGTACGACACCGCATATTAAGAGATGTGGTGGCTCTAATTTTAGCCTGCCGAAATTTTGCGGCGAATTAAAAGCGTCAAATTTATATGGATGTCATGGAGAATCATCTATATAGTTCGGTCCTCCGTGATGGATGTGAACATATTTTATTTTGATGCATTATCAATCATACTGATATCACATTGAGATGTAGTGAAATGCGTTTATACCCATATAACAGTTATACCCAAAAATATATTATTTTAATATAAACATGCGAATTGAGATCCTTATTTTAAAAACTTGTTTGTTATCAAAAAAAAGTCTTTGTTATTGACTCTATTTTAATTTAATCTCAAAGAAATATTAATTCTTTTACATTGTTTAGTAAAGTCTTCTATAGAAATATTTGTTTTAGCTGTTTTAATCAACTATTTGTTCAAAGCTTTTATCAATAGTAATAATTTTCAATTGTATATCAGTCAGTGGACCCTATTATTTTTATTAAATTAAGAAAATATTACTAATAACAATACTTAGTTAAAATTAAGATTTATATTTATGATTGTATTTTGATGTTTCGTGCCTTACTGATAATCTTGAAGTCCCATTTAAATGAACTTGCGACATCGTATGGTCAAAGTCACCACTTTAGAGGTTCATATTAATATGACGCTCACATTGTAGTTGCAATCTGTACTTGACTATTATTATGAAAAACGTGCAGTTTGAGTTGAAGGCGTCATAGCGGTACTGGATCTACTGAACCGATTTAAATAAATTCACTTACGAGTATAAAACCAAATTTTTACTGTCCTCACGCAATCGGGAAGGATTAGCAACGAGAACGGGATCAGAAGTTACAATATTAGTTCGTTTCTATCTCACAGAAATAACATAACATAACATAAACTCACGCCTGTATCCCCGAAGGGGTAGGCAGACATTTCGCCAGTAGACGTTTAGGTCCCTGTATTGTGTATTGCCAGTAACTGGGCACTTTTAAACCGGCGATAAATACACACATAACTTCGAAAAGCAGCGAATAACACCAATGACTGGTGTGTGCCATGGTAAAACCTGGAATCGAACCCGAGACCTTGTCTCAGCAGTCCATTACCTCTAGTCTACTGACGGTCGGATGAGATGGGGTGGTGACCACTGGTGATATTCTATCCCCGCTAGCACACGTATCGAACGCACGTAAAGAGAGTCTACTATAAATAATTTAATTACAATGTACAGTCAACGCCAAAAGTTGATTAACACAAAAATATTTAAAATCCTTCTTACATTTGAGTGAACGTGCCCACAGAGGTTTAGGTATATAGTTTTAGAATCCCCTAAGGGCAAAGTTCATATATTCCGCAGTTTATTTATAATTTTATAATCGATTTAACAGTTGTGGTAATCAATAAATTACCATTTGTTAAGCTACTTATGGCGTTGACCGTACTTCCAACAATATCAAGGACTTTTTTTAATTTTTTAGCAAAAACTATATGGGCATTTTGACCACACCATTGATATACCACAGTGACCTCAGTCTCACGGTATTTCGGACGCTAATTATAACAAGTTTTAAGTCAGACAATTTACTTTTGGAGCCAATTGTATGGTAATTTTTACTTTACATAACCTTCACTAATGTATAGAAAATTTTGTACATCGGGCTTGGGTGTGGTTATGGTGCAATTGTTCAAAAGGTTCTTTGTTTCCTAATAATATGTATTAGCAATTTAAAAGTAAAAATAGGTACGCAACTCGCCTGATAAGAGGCGGTTACCATGAACTACGTGTATGAATGGATGGATAAAATAAATGTGGGAAAGGAGAGTTCTCTTCCAAGGAAATTATCATTTAAGACTTGTTCCAATTTGGATATGGCTATTTTCGAACTATTGTTCGTCCTGAAGGTGCAAAATATTCTGAAACGCTAATAAAATTGTAATAATAGGTCTTTACATATGAATTTCGTTATTTCTGTAATTTAATAGCTATTTCCATTATTTATATTTTGTTTGAAGCCGATTTTTTCGTATCACTGTTTTACACCTGACACTTTTCAAAAATATAATAAAAGTTGATGTTTGCCTAATATTGTCTCATTCATAAACAAATGAAATCATTAAATTTGGATTTACCTACTGAAATATTTTTATATTATATTTTTATATTATCGGAAATAAACGCAATGTACAAGTTTTACGGCCTGACATGTTGTGGTCACCAGTGTAACTTGGTCAGAGCGTCAGGCAATAATTCAAAGTGAAATATATACAGTAGGTACATACCTATAATGATCGCACTAATCCTTGTAGGCAAATATAATACTATATAATTTTGTTTCATTTATACTGCATCTTATATATAGACTGTCGAGCACTTTAATTACTCGTTATAATAGCATTTGCTTATCAATTTAGTGCCTTATTGCAATGTAAATAACGTCCGTCTCTGGTCCTAATTGGGACATAACTTGTTTCGTGTTGTAATTAGATAGTCTAAAATTATAATGTTGGATCCAAGGGGTATTGCTATTATTAAGTGTATCCTTCGTTGCAGTAACCTTTGCTTTCAAAGGCTTGAATGGGGAGATGTGTAGTAGTTATTTCAATTTATTGGGGACAGCCATTTGAAATGGTTCACATCAGACCGGATCGGACCGGCTTCTTTAGATGTTTACGTATACTGATAACTAACCGTTTAACATTATAATATATATGTTAAACGGTTTAATCTATGTTAATATTACAAAGCTGAAGAGTTTGTTTGGTTGAACGCGCTAATCTTATAAAGGCATTCAAACCTTTTTGTAAATACTGAAAGTTTTTAATAATTTTCTTAGAGTACACTGACAAACTTCAGATGTTTTTTTTTAAATATTTAAACAATAGCAAGTGTTAAAAGTTGAACACGCAAATAAACGTCGTAAATTTTTATTATATTTCGACGCTTCATTCTTTGATATAATTAACCAGGTAGTCCCTTATATCTACTAGGCAACATCGCACATTTTTAAGAGATATGAATAATATGACTAGATTTGAATCGAGTAGGTGCCTACCTACCGTGCTACACTCTTGACAGATACTCATTCCTTATTTGTGCGTGGCAACGTGAGCACGTCTTCAGCAATGCCAAAGCGCAGTGCCGAAGACAAAATAAATCGTTATTATTATTATTTATTATAATCTAAATCGGTAAAACGTAAAAGTTATCGTCGTATATTTCTTCAGATGCGGAAGAAAACGAAATATGTGAGTACCTACATAATACATTTTATCAACCATTATATTGTGCATTACTTCGTAATAGTTACGCAATTCCATGGAGTGACTTAAACATTCTGTTCTCTGTGCAATCTTCCTATGCGGGTCTCCAACGATGATAATAATAATTTTACGTAAAACAACAAATAATTACTATCGGGGTCCATTGTGAATGCCCAACGATATTTACATAACCAAACAGTAGTATAAATATTACTATGCCGCAATGCTATAAAAAATATTATATACCCTCCTTTTTTTTTTTTACTATTTCGTACATTAGAGTAATGAAAGTTTATAATATATTAGGTCAAAAGGACCAGAAATTTCAGAGCTAGCCTCTAATACCTGCCGATAATGCGGTTCCGACCGGATCACAAAAAAGTTAACAACTTTGACTAAAACACCTAATCTTAACGCTCAAACTATCATACGGTGCATTACTCTTTAATAATTAATTAATACCAAGGCGAGACAATGTTCTGCAGGTAAGGATTGACTGCGAGTCAATATCTGCCTAGCAAATTACATCAGAGGTAGACTGCGAGTCTCACCCGATGATAATAGAACATTCTATTCTCCGCCCAAAGTTCCTACAGGTATGGATTGACTGCGAGTCAATAAATACCTTTCAAATTACATCGGGGTTGACTGCGAGTCTCCAACGATGATAATAATTATTTTACGAAAATCGTAAAATAAAGGAACTTTTAGGATCCAAGGGCCCAAAGGGTCCAAGGATCCAAGGGTCAATCCATCGCGAGTACCCTACGATATTTACATAACCAAACAGTAGTATAAATATTACTTTGCCGCAATGCTATAAAAATATTATATACCCTCTTTTTTACTATGTCGTACATAAGAGTAATGAAAATTTATAAAATATTAGGTCAAAAGGACCAGATAATTCCGAGCTAGGCTCTAATACCTGCCGATAATGCGGTTCCGACCGGTTCACAAAAAGTCACCAATTTGACTATAACACCTAATCTTAACACTCAAACTATCATATGGTGCATTACTCTATAATAATTACATAATTCCAAGGCGAGACAATGTTTCTACAGGTAAGGATTGACTGCGGGTCAATATCTGCCTAGCAAATTACATCAGAGGTAGACTGCGAGTCTCACCCGATGATAATAAAACATTATGTTCTCAGCCCAAAGTTCCTACAGGTATGGATTGACTGCGAGTCAATAAATACCTTTCAAATTACATCGGGGTTGACTGCGAGTCTCCAACGATGATAATAATTATTTTACGAAAATCGTAAAATAAGGAACTTTCAGGGTCCAAGGGCCCAAAGGGTCCAAGGGTCCAAGGGTCAATCCATTGCGAGTGCCCAGCGATATTTGCATAACCAAACAGTTGTATAAATATTTCCATGCCGTAATGCTATAAAAATTATTATATACCCTCTTTTTTACTATTTCGTACATGAGAATAACGAAAATTGGTATATTATCAGGTCAAAAGGACCAGATGATTGAGAGTTCGGCTCCAACACCTATCAATATGTCGATCCGACTGGAACACAATAAATCACCGACTTGATGATAAGACCTAATCTTAAAGCTGGCAATTGCATTAGATGTACCTAATATGGTTAGAAATAGAGATAAAACACTCTTTCTACTCAGCAACAATAACTCGGTTCAGGAATTACCACTATAAATAGGGCAATGGACCTTCTCTTATTAGGCGAAGATAAAATTCAGGCACTAAAGCACCTCGGCAATGGATGCCAGGGGTGCCGTTTGTTAACAGATTTACAGTACCAATTCACACAGTGCCGTACTAAGCTAATTATTACACTCAGTCTAGATAAAACCGGCCTAAGCGTAATCCATGATGCAGAAAGTAGGTAAAATAATAATAAAAAAAAAAAAAAAAAAAAACCTCTTTAGAAACCAATAGCAAGCGCCTCTTAACAGCCAGGCCCTTGTCACTACCACCATCAGGGAAACTGGCAAGCTCCTCGCTTCCCACCGAACAAGGGAAGGGGGGGAGGCGGGGGGAGAAGGGAACCGTCGCCAGGTGTGACGACTGAGAGTTTGCGCAACAACCAGCGTGTTCCCAATGCGAAGGCTGTCTCTCCGGACAAGCCCCGTGCAACGACACAGTAGTAGTTCACATACATGCCCGTTGTATAACTTATGGTTATAATGGCTAACCTAAAGTTGGTAAAATTACAATTGTTCTGAAACAGATCAAGGAGGGCATTCAATTCCATTTCTCAAAGACGTTCAGCAAGTCACTGTTCCTAATAATAATTTCTTACCCATCGATAAACATGTTAATGTATATAGCCATAGATAAGTTATTAGGCTTAAAAAACAATTTCTCCATGTACAGCCACCAAAAACTTCTATCTAGCTACTATTGATTTAAAAGAGGCGTACCTACTAAAACCGATAATCACCTCAAATGTAATTTTTCTTTACGATTTCAATTCGAATCATCTGCGGTGTAAAAACCATCCATGAGTCCATAGAATCCATCTTTACCCTACGGGTTATCAGTCTCTTGGTGCCAACCAAGACCCTCACAAAACTTATGAGATCACGATTTTAGATCCGTGGCATACTTAGACGAAATATTGGGTATAGGAGACAACTATGCTCGGTGTCTAGAAAATATAAACGAAACTCTGTCATTACTAAAAAGGTTAGGCTTCGTTAAAAATTCGATAGAAGTTTATTACACTCACAATAGTCATGTGAATATTTAGCCTTTGTACATGATACGAGAAACCTAACATTACCATTATCTACCTATCGAAAAGCTAAATAACATAGCACAATTAGTTCAAAAGTATTCAACTTTACCACAGTGCATTATACGTGACTTAGCTCAACTAATAGGAGTTAATCTTTTCGTACCCTGCCGCCAAATGCGGCTGGCTATACACGAGAATTCTAGAACGATATTAATGTCTTTCGTAATCGATATACGAAGAGTATGAAACCAAAGTCAAACTCCCTCCAGGGTTATTGAAAGACCATAATTGGTGGAGCGAGAACCTCTACATTTATCGTATGGCTCTCACTCCCTTTAAATTGGAGATTTACACGGATGCCTCCCGGACAGGGGGGGGCACAGTGTGTAATAGCAGTGGAGCAAGCGAAATGCGTCAACAAATTACTTAGAGCCTTAGCCGTCTTCATTGGTTTGAAAAACTTTCACGCGATTGGAGAACAACGGTGTACCTATTATTGCTTTGCGTCGATATTACGACTGCCATAAGCTGCAATTCCCTCATTTAAATGTCCGGGCTCATTTGGTATTGTTGCGAGAAGCGTGATATTTGGATTGTAGCATCTTACGTTAATATACATGAACATAAGCTCACGCTTTTATCCCCGCAGGGGTAGGCAGAGGTGCTAGCACCCACATTTTGCCAGTTTATGTTCAGATCCAAATGTAATAGGTAGAGAGCCTATTGCCCTTCTCCGGATACTAAATAAATAAATGATAAACTTGCGATAAATACACACATAACTTCGAAATTACGTTAATATATTTTTATTTATTTTTTTATAGCTCCTCACAAAAAAAAAAAAAAAAAGACGTAATAGTAAGATAATTACGCGGACTGTGATTAAAGAATAATAAATCCGGAGATAGAATGGGAATTATCAAATAATGCATTCAAATACTCTACAGCTGCATGGGACTCGACAATTCCCTTTTGAATCACACCTCACAATGATGGTATCCCAATTGATACTAATTTAAATCCGGAGAATATCATTATCAAGTTTGTAAATTCTTCTTGCTCTTTGTACTGCTTATCGCGTACAAACTTGTATTATTAAAATCGGAAATATTCTTTTATTAGGTTTTTAAACAACGGTATTCGTATCTCGATAACAGACATGATAAAAACTACTGCTTCCGGTCGTGACCAACACTTTTCAAAGATTATATTTATGTTACAAAAAATAAGTGAACAACCAGTACGGGTCAGTTATGGTTAACACACAAATTACCACATATATCAGTTACCACACAATCAGTCTTAAATAGGTGCTGACAGAAAGCGGCGTTGACACGTGCTGCGTGTCTAGCGCACACAGCACGCCCAGGGCGCCTCGTCAGCCGCGCACTCGCGCGGTCTTTCAGTGGATACTTTAGTAAAACTGCAGAACACATCCAATACATTCGCAAAACTTTATAACTGAACAGTAATTGGTCACGAACATTTCCGCTAATTCAGTATGCTTAGCATAGTGCTACCCACATAGTACCTATGTTATTAGATTAAAATTTGTATTAGTATGTAATTAAATATTTAATTAATTACCTAAGTAAATACGCGTTTTTGTTCTTAATATTCATTATGCTCATATTAAGAGTTTCACTGAAATAAAAATAAAAACTTTCTATGCTACATAACTCTGAAAGTCTACCTGGTTAATTATATCAAAGAATGAAGCGTCGAAATATAATTACTGATCAAGCGAACTTCGCAAGTGAAGTTCGATCATAATTATATGAGACGCTTCATTCGAAGATATAATCTCCCTCCCACCCATTGTACACAAACATTATTGTTAATATGTTTGATAACTACTGTACCCAAAGCAAGAAAGTTTTACGAGGTTTTTTCCTCTCCTCTCTAAAAAATGAGTATCTGTCAAGAGTGTAGCACGGTAGGTAGGCACCTACTCGATTCAAATCTAGTCATATTATTCATATCTCTTAAAAATGTGCGATGTTGCCTAGTAGATATAAGGGACTACCTGGTTAATTATATCTTCGAATGAAGCGTCTCATATAATTATGATCGAACTTCACTTGCGAAGTTCGCTTGATCAGTAATTATAGCTTTTTATATATAGCAAAGTGATTTCTATTTTAAACGGATTAGGTGTATTTTCGTTTTGCAGTACATACGATTTAGTCTAATTTGATAATAAACGTATTATGTATACGACCAATCAAAACTCTTGTATACTAGTAATGCAATGTAATATTAACAGTTGTATGTGTGAGTTTGGCCACATCGGTTCCCCTTCGAATCTGTCGTAAAACATTTCTACTAGTGTTTTCTGTCCTGTGTTCATACCTTTTCGTGAATTTGTCGCCCCAAAAAGTAAACACAAAGGAGGTCTTACCTCCGATCTCACACACAATCTATATGTAAAACTTAACGGAATATTCCAGCCCAAAATCCGTGAAAAATCTCAATACGGTGGCACTCGACATGTTCCCACCAAGGGATTTGTTTTCACCATTCGTACTACAAAAGTAAAAAAAAAATATTTTTTGTCGATGTTTCAATATTCTTTTTTGTCAACGGTACAAGGCCGGAGCTTTGTAAAGCCCGAATGAACTCGCATTAAGGTTGACAGGAAAAAGAAAGGTTCAATTTAGTATATAAATGCGAAATAATGTGTTATAACAATCAAAGACTTTACAGGTTTTAAAACTGTCTAGCTATATGGAAAGATATTAAAATTGTTTTTTTCATAATAGCATTGAAAAATAAAAAGCATAGAAATCAATGGTATGGATTTGAAATGGTATGATGGCATAAAAGCGATATTTTACTATCACGTCATAAAAGTTGAAAGATTGACAATCTTTTTATTTTACATAATATATCGCTACAGGCCGTAAATCTTTTTAAAATTCCGCCTAAACGCTACGTTATGTCATGTGATTCCCGTGACGTCACATGTGTTATGAGCACAAGTGACAAGTGAAGTCGCGTCTCCTGCGTGCATTTTTCCGATTCCATGTTTTACTTCATTGAGATAGTGAAATTTTACACAAATATGCTCACAGGAGACGGGAATTAATTGAATCATTGTATACGGATGACCTTTACGCTTTGTAAGTTTTGTTTCAGTACAGGTTAAACATATTATAAAATATAATTTTATTCGATAAATAAAATTAAAACAGTATATTCATTTTATCTAACTACATTTTAGATTTTCATCTCATAACTGTCCGATTCCCTATTCCATCGGTGGAGTTATTGGCAACATCTAGTATAATTTTATTATTTTATACATTAGTGTCAACCCTAACAATACTAGTATTAACTACCAGACTACCTACCGGGCTATCTCTACACAAGCTAAAGCAAAAATACAGAATCAAGACACTTGAATAGGATATCGTTAACGTTACAAAATAGTACCTACATATTGGATAAAGTTTTAAATTTTAAAAAGTAACTTGGTGTTATCGAAGAATGTAATGCAGTACCTTAATAAGTAATATAAGTTATGGGTACTAAAGAGACCACGTGTGATCGTCTCGGAAAATGTAAGGAGTATTTTTAAGTTAACTTCAAGCGAGAAAGTGTAGTATTAAGTTAGATAAAGAAATTGAGTACTTCGTCCAATGTACTGCAGAATGAAGATCTTTATACTTTATTGGTTAGTTCGTTGAAACTATGCTTGGGAAACGAAAAGTTTTAAAAATGTACAGTAAGCTGCAAAAGTGCATGGATAGCTTAAGATCGATAATCCTATGAACTTTCGAACCCCAGTTTATAAATAAATAAACTAGATGGCGCCAGTGGTTTTACTAGCTACTACTTACTACTAATAAGCTTATGCGTATTAGTAGTAGGTAAGTAGTAGCAAAAATTATTTGGTTAACTCAGAACAAGGATAATACAAATGGGAATGATGTTAGCGAACGAACAAACTAGCAAGTCACCGAGTTTAAGCAGATATTAAATAAACTGAACTACCCACGTAGTTCATTTAATTATAAATTAAGTTCATCCTCTAAGATTAAAACATTACGTTAAACTAAAAAAATCTAGTAATATCCTATTTCAATGCATGGTTAATTTGTGTTTGTATAAATTGGTAATATAGAAAAAGAAGTTAGTTTTTCTTACATTTAAAAAGTAGCACGGCGCCATCTAGTGTATATATTTGTGATATATACAGATATATTTGTGAAACATTTTACTTCGTCAACAGATGGGGTTGAAGACCGGCGCAAACGATTTAGTTTTTGTAATGTCCATGCACTTTTGCAGCCTACTGTACGTTATACAATAATGTTAACAGGTCCAAATTTTCCAGTCTGATTGCAACTTGTCTGTCACCCTAGCAGAAACAGGCCGTGGAGGCGGCGCAAAGTGCGCCACCCCATACCCGGGGGCTAGACGGGGACACCGTGGTCCCTACACCCGACGGGGGTCATCTCGAAAGAGAAATGCGAGGGATATGTTGACTACTATCTCACCTCCGACAACTAGAGACCCAAAGACGTCGTGCGTTTTGGTCGGTTCGAGTCCGACATAACCTCTCCAACCGGCTCCGGCAGGGAAGGATCCGAGGGGATTTTTCGCACGAAAAAAAGTCTGATTGCAACTTGCGAGGGATATGTTGGCTACTATCTCACCGCCGGTAACTAAAGACCCGAAGATGGTGTACGTTTTAGTCGGTTCGAGTCCAATATAACCTCACCAACCGGCCCCGGTGGTGGGGGTATTCATGGGGATTATTCGCACTATAAAATAAAATTTTAATTTCTATGAAGCAATTGCCATATGACCTCCACAAACTATTGACGATATCGAAGTTCTGGGTTTCGAATACCCGTAGACATAGCCATAGATGTTTGTATGTTATATTGCCGGGTGCGAGATGGCTCCCCTGAAGCACGAAGAGATCTTAATGCCCTAAATTTTTAAGGCATGGTTAATCATCGTAAGAACGACTTGGTTAGTGTAAGACAACCTAGCAATGTGATTAATCTACTCAGTTATTTCATAGCCACGAGTCCCACAAATTACATATTCATCTCATGAAATGATTACAGAATTCAAATATAGGTACCCTTACTATTAATTTAAACTTTATTGAAACGTATTCAGCTGCAATTCCCTGAAGCACTTAATCAAGAGTAGTTTATAAGTCAAATATTATAATTTTTATGAAGCGAAACAGTTTGCTTGGTTCCGTTTAATTGAAATGTAACCTGGAACCGAATGAGCGAGTTCTAGTTTGAGTATGACGCATATTATAGCAGATCATTACTATTTTTTTAGGTGAAGTCAAATTGACTGATCCTAGCAGTCAAATTGACTTCACCTAGACTGATGGTAAGCTCTGAAGGCAAGGTCTCGGCAAAATTACCAGTTATTGTTTGGATTTTCCAATATTTTGGCGCTGTTGCATGCATCACGGAAGAACTAATTATTGCTTCTTATTGCTCCATCGAATCGACGACTCTTTTCTATTCTACTAGTAAGGTTGGTTTCCTAGTGTGCTGCCACTAATGCTAAAATTGGCATGTTGTATTGTATATTAATCTGTTTCAGACTATTTATACTGTTGATTGATGGCACTTGGTGGAATTTGTTGTTACACATATTGAGAACTCACTCCACAGTATTTTTATTTTTTAATAGACCTGACCGGTTTCGCCTTACGGCATCCTCAAAGGTTTACAATGACATGGGTATGTTGGTATGGTTATGGTTATGTTCTCAATATGTGTTAATCTGTTTCAGTATTTCAACTAGGCGATAAGACTAGTAGTATTGAATTGAAGTAGCAAAAATAACCTACAAATATCGCAACTACCAATCAACGCAAGCATCCTTCGTTTGACTGTCTAACTATTAATTAGGAATTCCTTTGTGCACTGGTAGCATGGTGCCACGTACCTCAGTTTGTTCAGGTACCTAGGCACGGTACTTCGATCATCAAACGATGTTTTCGAGCCGCTGTTAAATAAACTACACCAATAAATTTTATATCCATAAAAATCTGAAGTGACGGTTTGATGAAATTTTATTGAACCTACGTGAAATTTGCCTGCAGCTATAAACGCGTACGTGGACCCAGAGAGAAATCGTATCGGTGCACTGAAAACAAACCGGTATTATATTCAATAAAAAAACGACCGGTTAAATTTGAGCTAGTGGTGAATACCCGAATAGTTCGACCGGGCCACATTCACTAGAAATATACTACTCTGTGTAAAAAGTATCGGGAATATGTCAATAAAATAACCCGCGTAAAAGAGGTCGTTCTAATTTTTTTACTGCATGTTGCTAGCACTGTACAGATTCAGCGCGCAAAATTAGAGCGGGATCTGTCATCTAATTTGTTTAAAACTACACTTTTTGTTGGTCATAGTTTTGAGTCTTCGGCGATTTTTACAATGGAAAATATTGTTGAACAAAGAGTGTGCCTTAAATTTTGTGTTTCGAATGTTATTTCATGTGGTGAATCACTAAAAATGTTGCGAAATACCTACGGCGAATCGTGTATATCGAAAACAAGGGCTTATGAATGGTATAAGGCTTTTAAAAAAGGCCGAGAAGTAGTAGTAGATTTGCCTCGTTCTGGTAGCCCTTCAACCTCTACGACCAAAGAAAACATCGACAGAATCAAGAAGCTAGTGCTCGAAAATCGACGTATGAGTCTGAGAGAGTTGGCTAGTGAGGTGAACATACTTTTTAAGTCCATCCACAACATTCTCATTGATATTTTAGGCATGAAACGCGTCGCCGCTCGACTAGTTCCAAAAGAACTCAATTTTGTTCAAAAAGCGCAGCGAAAGCATGTCGCTGAAGACATGGTTTCCCGAGCTTCTACGGATCCGACCTTTATGAAACGTATAATAACTGGCGACGAGACATGGGTTTATGAGTATGACATGCAAACAAGCCAACAGTCTTCAGAATGGCGTCTCGAAAACGAGCCGAAACCCAAATTTGAGTCATAAAAGCAAATTCGCTGAATGAGCTAAAGGCCATACCACAAATAGCCTAAGAAAAATGTATGGAAGACTGGGTGAAGCGGTGGAGATGTTCTATTGCAAGCGATGGAGCCTACTTTGAAGGCGATAAAATAAATTTAGATGAATAATTTGTATTTTTTGTTTTATTGACAAATTCCCGATACTTAGTACACAGAATGTATATTTGGGAATTCAGCACTAGCCCGTTGAAAAGTCAGATAGTCGCTGTGAAACTTTCATTGCCAATGAAATTTAATGAACAAAATTTATTTCATACGTTACAGTTGGTTGGTGCGGGTACCCCAAGGTTCGTTTTCAAATGTAACTTCTGTGTTGACTGCTAAATGACTTTGTCTCGGGGTTTTTTAGTATACCCTTGCGTGTTATTTCACGAAGCTTTGCCAATGATATTATGGACGTTTATGGGACGTTTAATGTGCACGTTGTGGTGTATACAGCCTAGTAATAGATAAGATGGTTCGACTATATACAAACTCGATAGGCCCATTTTAGTCGGTTCGAGTCCGACATAAACTCTCTCACCGGCTCCGGTGGGATTGGTATTCGTAGAGATTTCCCGCGCAGGAAAAAATATGGTAAGGCCTATGTCTAGTTAATTAATTGGCATACGTAAATGACCATTGAGACTGTATATAATCAATAACATGAACTATTATAGTTATGTATAACGTACTATCCTATTAAAGTTTAACATTGATCAAACTGTTCGTCGTTTGTGTTAACACAGTGAAGCTATTATGATCGGAGCAAATCTAAATTGATTATTAATATGTCTGTGTTTAAGTTCGTTGAGGAGGTCACCGCCCACAAGCACTGGGTACTAATAATAACATTGGCCAGGGCTTGTTTACCGGTTAATGTATCAAACCGGTTTCAGTGCAAGTACATAGGAGCGTTTCATTTAGGTTTGACTCTACCTTAACCGCTAAAAAACCTGTATTCTTAAAGAGCGAAATTATATAGGTTTGGCTCAATTTACCGGTTAATAAAGGTTTTGATTTCACTCTTACCGACAACATCGTCGTCACCATTCGTATTCAATTCGCGCGGACTACATGTGTAACCTACTAGTACAAAATTTCAATTTGCAAGCGCAGGGCTAATGTGCTTCGAGATACTTTTAAAGGAGTACTGAAGGGGGTCAAGAAGTGTTGTGCGTGCTTCGGTCGCGTGGACTTAATGCCTAGCCCATTTTCAATTGAATACAATTTTTTTTAATAATTTTTCTTAATTTTAATTATAAAAATATAATAAGAACAGTTTTATCGATCAAATAAATATAATGATCATAACTAAATCACAACTTCTGTAATTATTAAATAAAAACTCCCAATAATGGAGATCGCGTGTCGCTGCAACCATTTTTTTATCGTGCGAAAAATCCGCACGATAAAAAAATGGTTGCAGCGACGCGCACCCACCACCCACCCACCGGAGCCGGTTGAGTAGGTTATGTCGGACTCGAACCGACTAAAACGCACGCCGTCTTTGGGTCTACAGTTGCCGGAGGTGAGGTAGTAGCCAACATATCCCTCGCACTCCGGCAGACCCGGGGCCTTCTTTTCGAGATGACCCCCGCCGGGTGTAGGGACCACGGTGTCCCCAACTAGCCCCCGGGTATGGGGGGGCGCACTTTGCGCGCTTCTGCTAGAGTGACAGGCGGCTCCACTCGTCACCCCCAGGCCCGCGCTCATGGAGGACGGAGGTCATTCTGCGACCTCCGACGTCCGAGTCGCCTCCGCTCATCGCGGGCTTTGCGGGTCCGGAGTCTTCTCCAAACTCGTTCCGCCGTCTCCTTCTCGAGCATTACCTTGCGGAGCCATTCCAGAGATGCGAGCAGTAGGTATTCCACGCAGGAGCGAATTTGTGTCTTGTAAAGAAGACACCGTTGTTCCGGCGTGAAAAAACGTCTCACTCTGTTCAGGACTCCGAATTTACGCGAAGCTATTTTGATGATGCTCTCGAAATAGTTCTTGTTGTGCAGTTTGCAGCGAACATCCGTTCCGAGTATATTGAGGTTATCCTGTAATGGCAGTGGCGTGCTCTGAAGAGTGGGATGAGGAAGGAAAGGAGATGTCTTTGCTGTATGCGCACATGCCTGCGTCTTCTTGGCATTGAACTCGACCAGGTTCTCAGATCCCCATTGGGAAATGTGATCGAGGATCCGGTCAAGCCCAGTGACGAGAAGCTGCCTTTTTTTGGCTATATCAGACTGCTTGGTCACAGGATGTCCGCGGTAACTCTCGTGTACGGCACTATCGTCTGCATAGCAAACTTTTGTGCCAAATAAATTTTTCTTTCTTTCTTTCTTTCTTTCTTCTTTCTCTTTCAATGGACGCTGCCGGTGGACAGCATGTCATTGATATGCAGAAGAAAGAGAGTGGGTGATAAGACGGACCCCTGCGGCACGCCAGCATTTACCTGCAGTAACTCCGAAGCTCGTCCATCGCAAAGAACGCGAATACGACGCCCATGCAGGAAGCTAGCAACCCAATTGCATAATCTTGGAGGCAAACCGAAGGCTGGTAGTTTGCAAAGAAGCGATTTGTGCCAGACTCAATCGAAAGCTTTGGCGATGTCCAGGCTAATAGCCAGTGACTCACCATGCTTATCCATAGCGTCACCCCAAAGATGGATTATATACGCCAGAAGATCACCCGTTGACCGTTTCGGCCTGAAACCTTATTGCCGGTCATTAATTAGGGAGTGATCCTCTAGGTGACGCATGAGCTTTGTGGTGACGCATGAGGTGACGGCTATGGGTCGATAGTTGGCTGGGTCTGAGCGATCTCCCTTCTTGGGAATCGGATGTACATTCGTCTCTTTCCACGCAGTTGGCACTGTACTTGAAATGTAGGAGAGTCGGTTACCTGTGCTATGAGCTGGTCATCCGCTCTGGGTCTTTACCTTCAAAACAGCGCTCAACCCAAGGGATGGACGCAAAATAGTCACGCAGTCCATTCCAATCTGCTGACCAGTAGTGCCAGAGACGCCGATTTCCCTGCACTGGTCATGGGGGCGCTATGATAGGCACCTTGGAACAGACCAGACAATGGTCGGCGTTGCCTAAGGCGGCTTGCACCGAAATATTGTACTGGTCTGGGTGGCTCGTCAGCTGAAGGTGCTAGGCCCGACCCTCTTGGTATTCTAGTGACCTCGTGTACCAGTTGAGTCAGGCTGTGCCAGAGCAAACACGTGGGCAGCTCTTCCCGCATGGTCTGTTTTGGTGGAGCCAACCAGATCTCGTGGTGCGCGTTAAAGTCCCCCAAAAATACCAATTCAGCGTTCGGAAACCGCACCTTCGCCTTACCTGCCGCCTGACTCAGATATTCAAACAGTGAAGTTATCTCGGCATCTCCGGTATAGGAACAGTAAAGGCACACAGAGATTTGTCTCGTACAGCTATGGTCTATGTGTACCCACATGACAGAAAAAGATGGGTCCTCAAGGCAGCGCAAACGGCGACAACAAACACGCACACCCCGGCTTTGGCACGGAAATTTTCCTTAGGAACATAGCCGGGGTAGAGCAGAAAAGCATGGCTGGTTTCGCCGTCTCTAGTTGTTGGTGGACGGCGATGAGGTTTGCATAATGGAGCCTACAGATGTTAGTGGATTCCACCTCAAAAAGCGAGCTAGTGGGAGAATGAAGAGCCGCTGTGTTGCCATAATCTCTGATATGTACTGCCATGGTAGAGGGTAAGAGAAGTTGTGAAAAAAAGGTGATTGTCGTCGAAAAGCACCGCGTGACAAAGCGCGGGAGATTGGTTTTATTTATGGTTGTGAGGCATGCCGAGACCCGACGCGCCGAACCGAAGCACCCCCCCTCCCCCGAATATGGTCACCGGGTTCCCACGTCCGGTCACCAACTGGCACGACGAACCATATCAGGATTATGCACGGCCTGGCAGCCTCCCAGGGTGGTTAGCCCCAGTTGGGCCCCTGTACTATGCTGCCAGCGGCCCGCGGCACCACAGTTTCTACGGGTCTCCCTGCTCGGCGGGTCACCCCGCGCCCTCCCCACCATTCTACGCCAAGTACCCACTGGTCCCACTTATGCTGCGACTACCACCACCTCTGCCCAGCTTTGCCCTTGCTGAACGCAATCCAACCGAGGTTGAATGACTATGAAGCGTTTTATGCACATGTGCACGGTGGTACCCACCCGGTCGAAATTTATGACAAATTTGTGATATCAAATTTCTACCACCAGTATAACGTATGCTACGCCGCATCCTTCGATTAGACATTTCTTTCTTTCTCGTAATCAAAATAACTATAAATTTTGTCCTTTCTCTTACGACCCATGCTTCACTTGAAAAACGTAAAATAAGTAGGTGCAAAGCTGCAAAATTACCAATAACTTTGCACACTCGAAGTTAGCAATCGTTTAAATAAATGCATGCAGTTCAAACAAAACAAACTTCAAGCGATGCCGACGCAGGCGCGTGTCGCTCTGGATTAAACCGGTTTATTAAGGTTTTAGTATGGTTCCCATTCTGGTTTCGCTCCGAATGAAACCTTTACTGAAAACCGGGTTTAACCTTTATTAACCGGTATTTTCTAAACCGGTTTCAAGCCCTGACATTGGCACTTGCTTACCTTCTGATTGTTGCTGAGTACACATTTAAAAGTCTTATAATAACCTAACAAATATGGAAAAACTGGTATCTACGATCCAGGACTGTCAAGGAGGGTATTAGAAGGTTGCTCCTGGTGTTGCACACGTCCGTAGAGGCCGATAACCGCTTACTATCAATCAATAAATCAAGCTTATCGCAGATCCACTGCTGGACATAGGCCTCTCCCAATATTGGAAAGCTTTGGTGTACTGTTTCCACGCTGACCAACGGGTTGGTACAGGGTTTTATTTCGAGTCTTCCTTCTCTCGCAGTGATAGCGTCTGCTTATTTTTCTAATTGTCGCATCTTACGGTTCACTTTGACTTAGATGGGATAGCAATATTCTTTCTCCGTTATCATACGAATAACACATAGCCACATAGCCACCTATATGTTTTAAAAATACTTACTATATTTACGTGGAAACCCCTCATTGCAGAAAATTTAAGGTAACCGTTGACAATACGTTCATTTGGATTGGATGCATGGATTTCAATGTCTTGGGAAATCCAAAGCTGGAAGACGTCAGTTTCATACATCTATCTCATTCACTAAATGATTTTTACTATCTCCACTTCATTTGGATCATTGGATGTATCATGAATGGCTATCTTTATAAATTGTCGTAATTAAAATATCAATGCTAGTAAGTTCATAACCAGTTATTATGCTATAATGCCAAGCTTATAAATTAGTCGTGATTCCGTCCGGCTTCAATGCACCCCGAAAATTAAAAAATTAAACAAGGACAAAATCTGTTCCTACTTATAATTAAAACTCTTCAAAGAATCCAGCTCAAATTTTCTTCGGAGCACTTTTACAACACTAAAACATTCCCTTATCACGTATATTTATACTAAGTAAAAATATCAAATACTATTACCCCATTAACTCCGATAGGGGTACAATGGTAGTACAATGGTGGCGTGTTGACTGTGATAATTAAATAAATTACCTCCACTTTTTAAACTTTTTAATACCCATCACATTTCAAACTTGACACAATCGGGTTACAACCCGCGATACAACGTTATACGTGCACTTTTTAAAACTAAAACATTGTGAATTTAAAACACGCTACGATAAAATATAGGTTAAAAACCTACTGAAAACTGTTTTGTAGTATATTTAAAACCTATATAACAGTATTTGTACTCTTTATACATAGGAATAGACAGAGGTGTTATTGGAGCCTCAATAACCCCTTTTATCCGTGCGTAAAATCCCCATGGTTAACCCGAACGGAGTCGGTGAGAGTGGTTATGTCGGACTCGAACCGACTAAAACGTACACCATCTTGGTTGTTAGAGGTGAGATATTGTAGTAAGTAATCGCGATGCTCCCCTTCGAGTGTGGAAACTATGATGTCCTCAACTAGCCGCGTTGGGCGCCATGGGGATTCGACAATAAATGGTAAGAATGTAGTATGGAAAAATGATAAATGATTTACATACGGGTTTTCCTCTTCTTACGACTTCGGGTTCTTCAAGCGAAGCATGAAAGAGCATCTGTTAAGGTCGTCAACCTTCGGTTTTTGGGTTGATATTGGATATTCTAAATACTTGGAATGGTGGTCCTTATCATTTAGACTACACTCAGCGGGGCGTACATTGAGGGGCTGAATATAAAGACACATTTTTTTTCTTACACAACTTAGGTCGCAGACAAGCATGCGGCCCACCTGATGGTAAGTGGTTACCGTGGCCTATGGGCGAATGTAACACCAGAGGAATAACACTCGTGCCGCAACCCCTGTAAGAACAGAGACATTCTGTGTCGTCAGCGCAAAAGATGTAGGATAAGCCATTGGTTTTCCCACGGACAACACAAAACCTCTCTAGTGAGCTACCGTACTCACCACTGAAAACACAACACAAGGTTATTAAACGGCGATATTCTGTAGGGTGGAGGTACTTCCCCAATCAGTACTTCTTGTCTTTAATAATGGTTAATATCTAACGCATTCTATGTACCTCATTCCCAGCTTAACACGAAAATCAAAAACATCAAATTCATCACTTGCAGTCAGAGTGCTCAGACCGAAGGGTATATAGTTCTTCCTATAGTAGCAGCGAACTTAGAAAGTCCATGGCTAAGCGATACGTTCGCCACCTTGACACCAATACGCGCACATAGAGTAGAAAATGTGGCATTTGAAGTGAATTATCTTGTGCTAGTTTACTCAGCATTGAAATATACAATACGATTCTGTATATAAAGAAAATAAATGAGAAAAACATCATAATGACGGCACTGAACTAAAGACCCAAAGATGGCGTGCGTTTTGGTCGGTTCGAATCCGACATAACCTATCCAACCGCCTCCGAGGGAGAAGGGGGATACGTGGGGAGATTTCGCAGGAAAAAAAAAGGGGCGGGACTTTGATTCTTATTGAGTGCAAATATTTATGTGCATGAATATGTATATTTAGATTGGATGTTTCTACGTAAATATATTAACAAAAAAGATGTTTCTGGGTATGTTTATCCGCATTCTATTCATTCCCATTTTTACAAGGGTTTCAAGTCAGTCGGTTAACTAACGGCTCTGGTGTAGGATTTTTGTCGGGGTTAGGAGGTTAGACGTCAGTTGCACCAATGAAAGACGTAGAGTCCAACCATGAGGAGGAGAAGATGTGGACCGCGATTTCTGAAGTGAAAACCTTTGTATAACCGAGAAGTGCTGGGATGGTGAAGACCATGATATGGTCATGTCTGTACATTGGTGAAGTATTATTTAAAAAAAATACTTAGGTTATGTTATACTAACAATACTAAAAATGATATTTTTTTTTAAGTTCTTGTCTGTTTGTTTGCTTGAGAGCGTTGCGTACAGCAATTGTTTCAAAGTTCTTGGTCAGAGTTAAAATCTTAAGTTTGTTTGATAGCAACCGGAAGGCTAGTGTCGGTAGTCAGTGGTCAAAGAGTAGGCCTTACAATCAAGAGGTCCCCGGTTCGATACTTGGTCATTACACTACCGACGTGAACCCACTACAACACACACTAACACTATACAAGCCATTGTGCGCATCTGGAGGGGTTAGAGACAATATTAGTAATTTCAGTTTCTAATGTTTTTTTAAAGTTTAATTAACATACATACATATGCTCACGCCTGTAATCCCCGAAGAAGTAGGGGTGTATTAAACACCCACATTTCGCCAACTATGACGAGGAAATTAATTATGTGCTTAACCGCACAAGCACTACCAATTAACGTCTTGGAGAGTATCAGATTTGTTAAAGTAATTCTAAAATTTAAAAAAAGTTCCGAGTCCTTAAGCGGGGCTTGAAAAGCATCTGATTAGACCTTCAAGCTGCCATTGTAACATTGTTGACGTTATTGTTGTCTCTTTCTTGAGACTGTGCCTTCAGGCGAGATGAAGTCATATTGAACGAGTGGAAAACAAATGATGGAGTATCCAATTTTGACCATTATAATCCACAGTGACCTACTTGTGCACTTCCTACGTGCTATCACACACGTGTCGTGTACAAACACACAAGCAAACAGTCGCAGCACGCGGCCGGGCGCGCGACTATCAACACCTGGCCCTGCCTGCCCGCTAAATGTCACGTATTGATATCATATTAAAACAATTCAGATTTAATAATGTTTTTATATATTGCCTTATCTCCACTTCCGTTTACGTGCGATTTGAAGAGTTAAAGTTGGAATGGAGACCACCTATTGCGTTTATGATTGTGTCATCTTAAATGTGAGAATCTGTATGAATAAAGAACGTAAATTTTAAGAGAATACCTACTTATAACGTTGTGAGCTTATCCCACTTAGAGTCTACTGCCAGTTCAGCTTCAACTATTACTCTAATTTCGATATATTCCATGAAACGCCTCCCATAGACCTTCGTATAGCAACTAAGTCCAAATGTACTGCACTCTCTGAAACACGGAAAGGTATCAATGTGTCAAAAATTCAGAATTCCTGAGACTTTGCCTTGAACTTACCATCCGGCGGGGTGAAGGCAAATTGACGTGTCCTAAAATAATAGCCACTCCTCCTAAGATTATACTGCTTAACCTTGCAATATAACCTACTGACTCAGTTACCTCTCACTAGTTTTAATATTATGGCGTCAAAACGATGCAATCGTGCTGTAGAATTTTGAAAATCAATTTATGAACTTCAATTTATGAGTTAATATTAAATGTCTGAACTTACACGTTGAAGCACAAGAAATCGTAGCAACATCTCTCAATGGTTTCCATAAAGGTAAATATCAGATTTGTATGTGTAAAGATTCGAATATACTTTTGTGATTGGTGAGTTCTCTGTGAAAGATCTTATATAATGAATTGTACATTCGCTACTTTGCTTCGAGATGGATATTGTGCAAACTGAATATACAATAATGCTTCTATTCCATTGGGATAGACCATCGAGTAGATAACCAGCTAGTAAGAATGACTATTATTAACATAACTACGATCTCTCGAGAATGTTTTTTTTTTAAATAAATATTCTAGAACAATCCACACAACGTCACCTATACCCATAGTAAGCATAGCTTAACTAGTTTGTCAAGCAAACAAATATTTGCACTGAGCGGGAATCAAACCCGGGCGTTCTACGTAGCAGTCGCAATCACTACCGCCACGCCACGGAGGTAGTCACACACGGAGTTAGTTCATTTCACTGATACAATTACATTTTCTGTAATATTTTAAGAAGATAAAAATACGAAATCTTCGTAATAAGCAAAATTAATATTACTGGTATATTTAATTGCGTTTTCATATAAAATTGCGATACTTAATTATTTCTCAATATATATAACAACAGGTTTTTATTTAGTTGAAGGTACACGTTCGCCTTTATGCGGTTCTAGAATATTTCAATTTCACAAAAGCGTTTGTTGGATGATTTAGTTTCAGACATGCAGTGTTGTTTTGTGCATATTACAGTAAAATATTTAGTAATATAAATGTTCGAATATTCTGTAACGTAAACATTTACAAATAAATGTGCTGTTTCAGTCTGAAGCCACTAATTAAAAATATTATTATTTCAATATTACTCTACTTTGATAGTGTGATTCCATCAAAATTTGTGTAGGTACTATATTTATCTTGTAACACAAGTGTAAATTCTAGCACATTAAACAAACAAAAGTATATCTGCTACAGTAAGAGATACTGTTTGATACATCTTACCTAACCCATTTGATGAGGCCGTCAAGCTGAGAGCCACCATTGTAACACTCTCTACGTGTTTGTAATGGTGACCCTGTTTATTGAGCCTCTGCCTTCAGCTTACCATCAGGTGGGATGAAGTCAAATTGACGTGAATGACCCTAAATTAAAAAAAAACCTTTTTAATACTATAAGAAGAAGGAAACACGTTTGCTGATTCGAAAATTAAGCCTTCACGTTGCAATAGATTCACATTAGTTCATTTTACAATTTAGTATAATGCACTTTTAATTCACAATTATTATAGCCCAACGAACTCATTGCAATGTGCAACAACCCTAAAATATTTCAGCAATGCTGTCGTATCTGCTAGTAAATAAACAATATTCTTTGAATAGTAAACAGCGTAGATACTAGAGTAAGAATCATTTACATATAGGTACATGTTACTATACAAAGTGCACAGACAATACAGCTGTCAATATAGCTTACTCAATTTCAGATAGTGCTTTGTAATATACAAATTCAATATCGAGTCTCGCTTAGGGAGGTCACACACCAAAGCAGCAAATGCACCGAATCAGCAAATAAATCTGCAATTCTAGATATTCATATTTTGCTCGGCAATTTACTGCGTGTACGGTAAAAGGTGCTTTAGTGTGTCGCCTTCAATAGACGGGAGATTTCAATTGGGGTTCGTTCCAGATGCTTGATGATGATACCTATAGGCCCATGATGATACCCACTCACGAGCGGCATTAGCTTCGGTAGTCAGTCAGGATTAGCTGGAATGTTCCACAAAGACCCCCTATTATAATCCGCAAGGCAATCAAAAATGACTCGGCATTATAAGATTGTGCATATAGCGTTAAAAATGAATGAGCGGACATACCCGAACTCTCTCGAAGTGAATTAATTCAAGCGACTCCAATGTGAAATAGAATTTGATATGAAGAGGTACATCGCATCCACTAATATCTTTTTCTTCATCTTCGGGAGTTAATTCAATCTTAGCAAGTAGACTTATTAACTGACGGAAGATATTTAGAGGCGGGCTTTATTCTCAAGGTTGAGGGTATACGGCAATAGCTCCCTTAAACGTCAAGAAACTTATGAATAATGGAAATAAGAAGTAAGAGAGTGAGCCTGAAATGCAATCTGCATGACCCCCGCGTCCTTTACTGCCCGAGACCTACGTGTCCACCTGGTTGAAGCACCAGATTTTTTTTTCATAATTCACTTGAATGTCCATATGTTGATTACGCTTAAAAACGCAAGTATATTATGAATATAATAAAGGAAAGACACCTTTATGACGTTGAGCATGACTGATTTTGAACTTACGCGAAACTTGACCTCTTATCTAACGGTAAAACTTTATTTTTAATGTAAGGGGACGAAAATGGCGAAAATATTATCTTATCTTTATATAATATAAATTATCTTTATGATTATATTTTTGTCATTGTATGCAAATTAGTTGTATTTTAAAAACAAGTACAGGTCAGACGCAATTAAAACAGGTGTGCTTGATGGAAGGTGCTTACCCTAGAGAGAAAGTCATTGTGTGAATCCATACAAATATTATTACACGAAAGTAGCTCTGTCTGTCTATTGCACTAACATGCCTAAACCACTGATCCGATTTTGAAAATGGAATTATGTACAGATTTGAATTAGAGATTGTGAAAGGAAATCTTCTACCTTTTGTATGAGGTGGAGGAAACAATTGAGAGAGAAGATTGAGAGAGGTAGGCAGCGCGTGTGTGGCGCCTCTGGTGTTGCAAACGTCCATAGGCCACGGTGACCGCTTCCCATCAGGTGGGCCGTGTGCTTGTTTGTCATCTCATCCAGGTGGAAAATAATGATTATTCTAAGATGTATTTAGCTAAAAAGAGTTTCCTTCTCTCGCAGTGACATCTCCTGCGTTTTCCTTTAGTCGTGACCAGAAATATATCTTGTGGCACTTAAGTGTATAATGTTCATATCACTCCTTAATCCTTCCGAGATTCCAGGTATGTGTTTATAAAAAATACGTATAAACAATTTGATTGATAACATTTCAAATGTACAGTCAAGATCATTTACGAAAATTGCTTTTACGCGAAGGTACACTTACTAGCAATAGAGAAATAACTGCCATTAAAATATAATACGTACAGCATAAACAATCTAACAATTATTGTAATACCTTCTATTGCTAATACTGTTGTCCTTGCTTCGCAGCCTTAAACAGCGCCTCCAACAACTCTAACACATCTAGTTAAAGTTCAAAATTGCTTAATTCAAAAGTCAGAATTAATTTTGTCCTTGCATTCTAGAACTAACTTAATTTGCGCATTTCTATAACCTTTTGCCGTTGTGTTAGAGTTCACAATCGTGTGTTTTATAGCTAGTACATTTGATAATATTAGTTGTTAACCATGAACTGAAGGGCGCAGCGAGGAACCATGCATTAACATTTAGGGTATATTATGTTTGATGATGAAATTTAGCGTAAAACGGAATTGCGTGCTTTCCTTTCGAATGACGTCAGATTGGAAATTGATTACAAAATGCTGGAGAAATGTTGGAGAAATGATTACGAGTATTAAGATGATGTAGTTTGTTTACATTAGAAACAGACTGACGAGTTTCATGGTATACCTAATTTCCAATCAACATATACTTACCATCATTAGCGATATCATTCGAAATCGTCGCTTCGTAAGCACAGTTCGACTTACTGCATCTGTTTCTTTTGATTTGATTTATTGTTGGAAAATATCGAAGTTCAGCCAAACCGGTAGTTAGTCTAGCAAAAGCGAACTCGAAGGTGAATGCTTCGAATGCGACTGGGGTTAAAACTAGGACCTGTATCACCTATGACGTTTTCACACAAACACATACATTTCATATCAGGTTTTTCCAGGATTGAAAGAGATCACTGGAGGGGAGCCGAAGCCGGGAGACCGGCGTTCCGCTTCCAGTTCGCGGCGGGGTGCGGAGGAGAGGGTTCCATAATGGATCCTCACCTCCGCCTCCTGCAGGCGAACGTGGGCCACGGTGCCGATGCTCAGGCACTTCTGCTCCAGAGCATGGCACAGTGGTCCATTAATGTCGCCGCTATCGCCGACCCTTACACCCACCGGTTTCTCGGGCCTGCTTGGGAAACCGACCTGGATGGGTCGGCGGCACTGGTGCACAACGCCGCCGCAGGCAGCCCCCCTCTTGCCGTTGTTGCAAGAGGACATGGCTGTGTGGCGGCATTAGTGGGGGAGATTGCGGTCGTGGCCGCCTACTTCTCGCCGAACCGAGGCATAGCTGATTACCATCGTTCGCTGGATCAGCTGGCTGTTGTCGTCAATGCCTGCTACTCTCACCCGGTTCTTGTGCTCGGGGATTTCAACGCCTGGTCTGTGGCCTGGGGTTCCCGACGCACGAACGGGCGAGGCAGGGCACTGGAGAGCTGGGCCGATGGTCTCGGTCTAGTTCTCTTGAATCGCGGGGCCGTCGCCACGTTCGCGACCGCGAGGGGCAGCTCAATTGTGGACGTTTCGTTCGCGAGCGCCTCGCTGTCGCGCCGTGTGCAGAACTGGCGTGTCGTTGTGGAGGAGGAGACTGCGTCGGATCACCGATACATTCGGTTTGACATCTCCCCCTCCGTAGGCGATGCGCCGGTAACACGGGCCCCACGCGAACCTCGCTGGGTGCTTAAGCGACTAGATAAGGATCGCCTCCTGGAAACCGCCATCGTTCAGGCCTGGGCCTCTGCGCCGGACAGGCCTGTTGATGTAGATGCCGAGACGGTGTGGTTCCGGGAGGCCATGACACGTGTCTGCGACGCGTCTATGCCTAGGGCTCCGCCCTATAGTCCGAGGCGTCAAGTCTACTGGTGGTCAGCGGAGATCGCGAGGCTACGGCAGGCCTCCTTGATCGCGTTCCGCCGGTGGACTAGATTCCATAGGAGACGTAGACGCCGCGCAGATACGGAGCTTCGAGTGGCGGAGCTTCGTGAGGAATACAGGGAGGCCAAAAAGGCCCTCCGAGTGGCAATAAAGCGCGCTAAAGCCAAAGCGTACAAAAAACTGCTGGAGACGCTGGAGCGGGACCCATGGGGGCGGCCTTACCTTATGGTGAGAAACAAGCTGCGCCCCCGGGCCCCGCCGTTGACTCAGTGTCTCCAGCCGGAGCTGCTCGGAGGAGTTGTTGGCTCCCTGTTCCCACAACCAGCGGTGGAATATGTTCCGCCGCGGATGACTCCGTCACCTCGGTCGCTTATGACACCCAGCGTGGATGACGACGACGTGCCCGAGGTCGCTTGGGTAGAACTAGAGCTGGCGGTGCGCAGGCTTAAGGCCAAGAACACCGCCCCAGGACCCGACGGCATTCCAGGCCGAGCGTGGGTCCTAGCTCTAGGTGATGATGACAACGCTCTCGAGCCCCGACTACGAGGGTTTCTCAGCGCATGTTTGGAGCGGGGCCAGTTTCCGAAACTATGGAAGACGGGGAAACTGGTTCTCATCCGAAAGGCGGGGCGCCCGGCGGACCCGCCATCCGCCTACCGGCCCATAGTGTTGCTCGACGAGGTGTGCAAACTCTTTGAAAGAGTTATCGCGAAGCGCCTCGTCGAGCACCTTTCCAGAGTGGGGCCAGACTTGGCGGATGGCCAATATGGCTTTCGCCAAAGGCGCTCCACGGTGGATGCCATAATGCGCGTGAGAACTCTGGCGGAGGATGCGGTTGCTCGGGGCGAGGTAATGTTGGCGGTGTCCCTAGACATCGCCAACGCGTTTAACACCTTGCCCTGGAGTTGCATTAGGGAGGCGCTCGTTTATCACGAAGTGCCCCTCTACCTTCGCCGCATAGTCGGGGCATACTTGACAGAGAGAGCTGTCATCTACCCAACTGCGACCGGTCTCGGTCGGCGAGAGATGTCGTGCGGTGTTCCACAGGGTTCGGTCCTGGGGCCGCTTCTGTGGAACATTGGATACGACTGGGTGCTTCGCGGTGAGCTCGGGGACGGTGCCGCCGTCACGTGTTATGCGGATGACACATTAGTGACGGCGTGCGGTGCTACACACCGCGAAGCAAACCAGAAGGCTACGATCGCGGTTGCTCAAGTCGTGGAACGGATCCGGCGGCTGGGTCTTGAAGTGGCTCTGCGTAAAACCGAGGCCATGTTCTTTCATGGTCCTCGGCGCGCGCCACCAGAGGGATCCAGCCTCACAGTGGGAGACATTTCCATCGACATCAAGCCTCAGATGAAATATCTGGGGCTCGTGCTCGACGGTCGATGGGACTTCGGGGAGCATCTCCGAAGTCTGGCCCCTAAATTGAAGGGCACAGCTGACGCTCTGGCGCGGCTGCTGCCCAACATGAGGGGGCCGGATGACTCCTGCAGGAGACTCTACGCGGGAATCGTGCGGTCCATGGCCCTATATGGGTCTCCAATATGGGCGGAGACCCTGAAGGCTAGACACGTGCAGAAGCTGCACGCTCCGCAGCGCACGATGGCCATCAGGGTCATAAGGGGGTACCGCACAATTTCCTTTGAAGCAGCGAGTCTCCTCGCCGGATCGATACCATGGATCCTGGATGCGAGATCCCTTTCGGTGCTATATCGGTACCGAAAGGAGGCGCGGGAGAGGGGACATGAACCCGAGCCTGGTGAGCTCCGGGCCTCCCAGCTCCACAGGGACATGGTAGCTGAGTGGGAGCGACGACTTGGGCGACCAAGCGCAGGGCACGCCGTAGTAACGGCGGTAAGACCCATCATGGGGGACTGGCTAGAGAGGCCACACGGTAGCCTCTCGTACCGGCTGACGCAGGTGATCACCGGGCATGGATGCTTTGGGGATTACCTGCATCGGATCCGGAAGGAGCCAACGTCCGAGTGCCATCACTGTGATGCGAGCGAGGACTCGGGGCTGCACACGCTGACCGGGTGCCCGGCGTGGGAGACGCCAAGGCGGGTCCTAGTGGCGGCCCTAGGAGTGCGAGTTCTCTCGCTCGCCGCATTGCTCACGGCGATGGTACGGTGCGCGAACGCTTGGGCTGCCGGCGCCTCCTTCTGTGAGCAAGTAATGCTCGAGAAGGAGACGGCGGAACGAGTTCGGAGAAGACTCCGGACCCGCACAGCCCGCGACGAGCGGAGGCGACTCGGACGTCGGAGGTCGCAGAATGACCTCCGTCCTCCATGAGCGCGGGCCTGGGGGTGACGGGTGGAGCCGCCTGTCACTCTAGCAGAAGCAGGCCGCGGCGGCGGCGCAAAATGCGCCTCCCCATACCCGGGGGCTAGTTGGGGACACCGTGGTCCCTACACCCGACGGGGGTCATCTCGAAGAGAAGGCCCCGGGTCTGCCGGAGTGCGAGGGATATGTTGGCTACAACCTCACCTCCGGCAAATGAAGATCCAAAGACGGCGTGCGTTTTAGTCGGTTCGAGTCCGACATAACCTTCCCAACCGGCTCCGGTGGGGGGGTATCCGTGGAGATTTTTCGCACGATAAAAAAAAAAAAAAAAAAAAAGTATTGAAAGAGATCTCATAACATCATAACCAAGCGGTTCGGTGAGTCTTTTCTCTGCCGTACCATTAAGTCCTGAAATTCCTTGCCCTTCCTTTAAGCGGGGCGTGAAAAAGCATCTGATGAGGCCGTCAAGCTGAGCGCCCCCACGTAGCACTGAACGTGTTTGCAATGGTGACCCTCTTTCATGGGACTTTGCCTTCAGCTTAACATCAGGCGAGGTGAAGTCAAATTGACGTGCCATAGATAAAAAAAAAATCATAATACCGCCATTTGTTTATAACAAAATATATAATTATATTACAGTTGCTTATAATATAAAGAGTATCTATTATAATGACCTCTGTGGTGTAGCAGTAATAACTTCGACTGCTAAACAGGAGGTGTATTTTTATTCGAGCTATGTGCAATTATGTTTGTCTGGGTGTTTATAAATGTATAATTTGTAGTTATTTGTGAAAAAAAAATCTAATTCTAGATCCCATAACATGAGCTAGTTGAAGTTACGCATACTTTAGATCTCCAAATCGCGCTGCGTAGGATGTCTTAGAATTTTTATTTATTTATATTTATCTGTTTATCAGGTTTATTCAGAATACGAATCATATTTTATAATATGTTCGAAACTTGTTGACACGTCAGTACCTTAATTGCAGAAGTTTCACACACATTTGATTCCAAGAAATTATATTTAATAATAACTTTCAAACGTTACCACATCCTGTAGCAGTAAATTTAAAAAATACACATTAAAATGTACCGTTATTAGTTGGCAGCACTAGTACCGTGCTACAGCTCCGTACTCTACACATTGTCACTTTACGCTCATAAGTTTATTTCAATAGTCTATTGTGTAATTATCTGTTTAGGGATCTCGTGTTTACATTTTTATTGTGCAGTCGGCTAAATTTATGACGTCACCGTATCATTACTTTGTACGTATAGGTATAAATTATAATGCATTGTGCAGTATAGCTGATGGTTAAGGCCTTTTGTGGTGTGCCGTATATGAGATATGGGTGTGGATTAATTTTATAGCGGGATTCGAGGTCATAAAATTACGGTTTAAAACTGTTTTGGCAGCAGCCAAATCTGGCAGTCTAAGCATACGTTCTGGAATATAAAAGTTTTGCGGAAAATAACATTTATTATTACAAAGAAATACATAATTATATCCATATTTTCTTCTACATTACGATAGTTATTTTTTTTTATAATATCACGCCTATATCCCCGAAGGGGTAGGCAGAGGTGCTAGCATGGCACATTTCGCCAGTTTATATTTAGGTCCCAATGTAATAGGAGGCGAGCCTATTGCCATTAACCGGGCACTTATAAACCTGCGATAAATACACAGATAACTTCGAAAAGCATCGCAGTCATTGGTGTGTGCCATGGTAAAACCTGGGATCGAACCCGAGACCACGTCTGAGCAGTCCATTACCCATACCACTAGGCTACCGCGATAGTTATTAAGTAGAAAATGTCATTAACCAATCATAAAAACGTAGACAGACATCCCAAGTGCCTATGTTCAATTGCGCATGCTTTTTCCGAATATGACATGATCTTCATTAGTTCTAAATATTACCGTAAGTAAACTGAAATATCGTGTTTCGTTCGTTTTTTGTATGCGCCCGAAGTTTCGGATATATGTTTCATGGTACTGGTACAGGACAGTGATCGAGGCCACCTGCTATGTTTAACTACTTCTTTATACCCTGGATTGGCAACATTGGGTACCTATAAAAATATCTATTATTATTCAGTTAATACTGATTTTAAAGATAGTAAATTGAAATAAAAAAATAACTAAAGATGACAGTACCCCTACGGAAAATTGAGTTATCCGATGAAGAATTTTCTTTTCTGTCATTTTCTTATCTTTACTACTTAGATACTACAAGGTCAATACATGGCTGACCTAATGGTAAGCGGTTACCTGTGGACGTTTTAGGGGAGTTATATTCCCATTGCGGACCCTGTAATGACCTAATTACATCACTTACATTACCTCATAGTTGAAAATGACTAAATTCGAAACCGGTTAGGTACAATTTTATAAATATTGTGGAAAAATACAAGTGTGTTATCAATTTATAACAATAAGTTCCACCAAGTGACATCAATAAACAGTATTAGATAAAAAAGTAATCATGAATTTTCATTGCCAATCTTTATCATACTTTTCTAATATTTCTTCTCGAATCTGGCTGTAAATATTCTGTCTGATTTAATTTCAGTCTTAATTTGTTTCAAAAACAAGTGTATTTTTGTGACATTTATTATATTATGAGTAGGTACGTGTGTTTATTCTCAAATTTATTTATAAAAACTTTCAGCCCGTGCAAAATATATGCATACTCGACATGACATTAACGACTACTGCAGTCTCTTGTCAAAAAAGCGCAGTACCGCCCAATTAGAGTTGTGAACATAAGCTGTTACGCATAAAAGTGGCATAAGAATAAATTGAAGACTTTCTGTCGTGCCTCGTAAACTTTCGCTGTGAACACAATGTAGAGACTGCCCTGACATGGATTAATCTTACCTTACGAAAGCTTATAACAAAGAATAAGTAATTTTGGCAGATGTGTTAATTTCGTTGATGCCTACAACGTCATCTTCTATTATTATGTAATTTTCCCAGGTTCTAGTTTTTATATCAGCGGTTTTTTTTATATTTAAAAAGTAGGTATAATAGCAGCCAAAATTACTAATATTCCCACTAACACCTCCATGTAAGCTCAATGCTTGTGTTAGGAGTGGATTCACGTCGGTAGTGTAATGGCAAGGATTTAAATGCGGGACCTCTGGATCGTAAGTCCGACTCCTTGACCACTAAGCTACTGACCATTATAACGTGCAAACTTTAGGTTTAATAATAGGTATCTTTTAAAATATCAGGAATATAAAATAACAACAATATTAAATTGACATTTTTAATATTACAAATATTCATAGACGACGGTGGTTACTTTCAGATAAGTATGCATGTTAATATACAAAATATAATCCGATATATAAAATCTTGGATGGATTTATCTATTTAATTCCATGTTTATTGTTTTTATTGAAATAGTTAGTTTAAGTTTATTAAAACTCAAATCATAAAATACTGCGCACGCGCCCTGTTGCTTACGTGCGTGTATTATTTGAAAACGTCATAATGACAACGTACGCGGCCGCGCTCGCCGCATCTGCGCAACAATCTTTGTCCCGCAAATGATTCACAACAATGCGCACACGCATAAAAACTCATCGACCCGCAGTTGACATAGAACGATAAATGCCAAAAAATATCGTAAATTATCGCCGTAATACCGCCTCATGAACGACAGCAGAATACGCAGTATAAACTTGTATTATACTTTTGCGCTCATAAAATAATATTTTTGGAATCTTTGTTTGAAATATTCTTTGAAATTCGATTTGAGGGGTTTTATGATGCGTTTAAAATTATTTTTATAGTCCTTGTATGGAGTTCGCATTAGGAATCGAGACATCCGTGAGTAATTCACACAGATAAATCGTTAGTGTTAATTTTGGACTCCTTAAAACTTTATGGTCACTTACTTTTATGACTCTTAATATTTAAAAGAAAAAATATATTACTGCGAAATATCATAATATTATAATCTTTATATATGGCAACACCATTTTTATTTCAGTACTACATGTTGCATGCTCGGTTTGCTTCATGTCCTTATTTCGTTCAATTCGTTTCCGCAACCTATATGAAACTATCGGCATGGATCTTGCACTTTGGCGCCCGCAGATTGTTTTGATATAGTGCATATATATATATATATTGGTAGAACTGATCTCCTCTACCACCGTTACACCCCGTGCTATCTTCAAAAGACAGTATATAAACGCGTATTTTGAGTACATTTTGGGACCACTACTCTTACCTATATATCTATATTAAAAAGTAGTCCAGACTATGCTCCAGGCACATAACCGACCATTATATTTTAGTCAGATTCGTTCAATCTTTCGAGCGTCAAAGAACACCCAAACAACTTCACAATCTTAGGTAATCATAATATGAATTGGTTCAGGATCAATTCATAGCGTTAAAATGGTACAAAATGCTTTCAACCACTGTCTAAGGATATACGATAATAATATCATCAGTTAGTGGTATATTATATATTATTCCCATAAGGTATTCTACAGGATTATCAGTATTCAGAATGGACACCCGTACCTTGAACACTTCACCCTAGCTTATTATCATCTAGTGAGCTGCAGTCAATTGACAAAATGAATATGTAAAAAGTCTATCACTTCGATTAAGTTTTTTCTATATAGGACACGTCATTGTGACTTCACCTCTGAAGTTAGATAACTGTGGCTTATCATCATATCGCAAAATAAATTAAAGTTCGAAAATTATTCCTAATAAAAACTATTGTAATAGAAACATTATTGTAATTCACTCAGAACTTAAATATGTATTGTATACTTAATCAAACGAGTTTGCTCAAAGTGAAGTCAAATATAAAATAAATCATTTTCTAGATTTGAATACATGAGATTTGGCAGTAATGAACTATTATTCTCTATAATTGTACATTGAAATTCACAAATGAGAGTTGTTTGATGTCGTGTCCTTTGGAAAAATATAATTTCTCCAAAATTGTCCCTTTCATCGTTTATGTTAATGCTTCTTAAATGATTCGTTAACTAAATTGAAAAACAGTAATCAACTTTAATATTATTCAATAAAATGTAAGTAAATTTTGTAATGAATAAATATGCTTTCTGCCCAGGCTATTTCAAATTCACACACCACGTCATCAGTCAATATTTCAGTTAATGTAAACAGAACACTTTCCAATCAATGTAAGCTGACCTCATAATTGTGTTACAATAGTACAATAGAGGTTGAAATAATCGGTTTTCATATATAGAAAACCGTGACTTCTTCTGTTCATTTGTTAGATAAATTAAGTATGTACGATGCCACCATTTAAAATTGTGACATCTTTCTTTTTACTATAATTTATTTTGCACTGAAAAGTAAACAACATTATGCTTATGTAAATAATAAAGTAATATCAAATGAATCGCCGTAGACTAGTTTTGTTTCGATACTTGAGATACTGACGTTTTCCGGCAGTATCATAATAGTTAGTTTTTCTTTCTGTAATCGGATGAACTTATTTTTATCACTCGGGACAGGAGGCTGATAAGTACACAGCCCAACTGATGAAAAGTGGTTACCATGGCCTATAGACCTTTGCAACGCCAGGGGCGGAGTGGAGGAAGGAGGGGTGAAGGTTAAGAAATTTTCTGTGCTGTCAATACAGAAAACAAAGCAGCGTTTCTCTGTCTACCCGTTGACAACACAAAACCTCTCCAACGAGGTTTGACTACCTACGTACTCTGGCTTTTTTCAGAATGAGTACTTACTGTAAAAATTGCTAAAGTTCGCAACCCCTTTTAAATTGTAGCAGTTGCTCAAAATTCAGAAATATGACGGTTATTTAATTTTTTGAAGAAATGACAATGGGCACGGAAAAGGTATAAATTACATAATTCATGCAAATTTAAGTTTCTGTGGTGAAAAGAAAAAAAAGCGAAACACCTCTGGTATTCTTATATTTAAAATTCCACAAAAATTTGTAACGGCCCACAATTTGTATTTATGAAAGGGAATCTTAAATTGAGGCATTGTGAGCGAAATACTCCGCGATTTTCTCGTCAATCATTATGTTTTTTTTAGTAATTTTCGAAGTTATTGTCCTTTGGCAGTGAGCTGGAGTTCGTAAAAAGTATAAATGTAAAAACGGTATGCGCTTAAAATTCCTAAGAGACATATTTGTAGAAATAATAGGCCGATAGTCAACAAGATGTATATATTTAATTAAGCTTGACTCAATTGCACATTACAAGTACGCCATCTTTTTTCTTCATATTCTAAATTCAACTGTAGCACTGTAGCAACATAACAGATGGAACACTACATACTACCAACCTTACAAATATAGTACTTACTACATTGTCATATTCTAACACCCCTTCTCAATGTAGTAACCACATTTCCTTGAATCTTAAAAACAACCAAATTTTAAAACTTCTAACTTAACTTAAATAACAAACCAATTTTAAACTTTACACATGGCTAGCTAGTTAACAACATCTTTAATACCACATTTATTTAAATGTCTTGTAATCAATTCTTTACTCAAAGCCTTAGTAAGTATGTCTGCTGGTTGCTCGCTAGTGTTTACATAATTAATACAAATCTTGTTTTCCTTAACCAAATCCTTAATAAAATGGTAGCGAATGTCAACATGTTTCAAGCGTTTTATATTATCAGTTATTGCATTTATTATGGCTGACTGGTTATCACAGAATATGTTTACTGGACCAATGTTTTCATAATTAAAATCTCTTAATAAACTTATAAGCCATGAAGCCTCACTTGCTGCCATGCTCATTGATACATATTCAGATTCTGTAGAAGATAAACTAACTGATGCCTGCTTCTTAGAGCACCACACAACTAAACAATTCCATAACATAAACATGTAGCCTGAGGTGGACTTCCTGTCCCTAAGATCACCGCCCCAGTCTGCATCACAATAACCTTCTAAAACAACATCATTACATTTATAAACTAGCTTAAAATTTAAACTGTACTTAACATATCTTAACACCCTCTTTAATGCACTCAGTAACTCATTATTTGCATATGTCTGGTACCTACTTAACATAGATACTGGAAAACACAAATCAGGCCTAGTACCAGATGCAGCATACATTAAATAACCTATAATTTGTCTACATAGCTTTTCAATGGTGTTATCACTAGATTTAGTATCAGCAAATATTTTAGTGTTAAAGTTTTGATCCATGGGAGCTAATATACCTTTACAATTTTCCATATTAAATTTTTTAAGAACATTTTCTAAGTAGTTTCTTTGATCCAATTCAGTAATACCATTGATCAAATCTTGCTTCACATGTATACCTAGAAAATTAGAAATTAGTCCCATATCCTTCATTTTAAATTCCTTGTTTAACTTTAACTTAAAATCAGATATATGTTTCTCATTAGACCCAAAAATCAAAATATCATCTACATACAGTAAAATATACATTTTATCTTGACCTCTTCTACCTATGTATAGACATGAATCACATTTTGACCTTACAAAACCTTCACATTCCATGACAGAATTAAATTTTATGTTCCAACACTTCGGTGAAATTTTTAACCCATATAAAGATTTTCTTAACTTAACAATATTCTTTTCACCAGAATAAGCCCCTTCTGGCAAACTAATATAAACACTTTTGTCTATGTCCCCATACAAGAATGCCCCTGTAACATCCATTTGATAAATGGGCAAATTCAATTTTGTAGCCACTGCTACAAACACTCTAAATGTTGACAACCTTGCTACAGGTGCATAGATATCACCTAACTCATAGTCATTATTTTGTTCAAATCCCCTAGCTACTAATCTTGCTTTATACTTATTTACACCTTTTAACTTGAAGACCCATTTGCTACTAATAACTTTTTCACCCACCGGTGCATCACAGAACTCCCAAGTGTTGTTGTCATTCAAGGTCTGCAACTCAGTTTTCATTGCCTCCCTCCACTTACCTGCATCCTTCCTGCTCATAGCTTCTCTGTAGGTCACCGGCTCACTCTCTACACTTTCAACATTATTACACTTGTAGAATGATGTAGGTTTCCTTACTCGTTTGGATTTTTCCCTCTGAGGTACTGGTGTTGCAACAGGTGATGATGACCCATCATCAATGGATTCATATTCACTTTCACTTACAGGTGAGTCTGTTTTCGGGTCAGTAACATTTTCATTCAGTGTACTCTGTGAGTTTTCAGCCTCTGTAACTTCTGGCAACATACCTATTACTGGTAGTTTATCTTGTGTAGCTGGAATTATATCATTCACATCTAGCATGACCAACTGTTCAGTCTTTCCTTCGTTCTTCTCTAGAAAAACAATATCCCTTTTTATTGACACACTGTTTTTCTCTGGGAAAAATATCCTGTAGCCCTTCACGTCTTCTCCATAACCCACCATGACTCCTTTCTCTCCTTTAGAGTCCCACTTTCGCCTCTTTTCTTTTGGGATATGGACAAAAACAGGGGTACCAAAGGTTCTTAAATCGTTTATATCATACTGTTTGTTGGTCCATGTCTCAAATGGGGTTTTTTCCAGGCTCAGTACTTTTACTGGTCCTATTCAATACATATGCCGCTGTTTGAACTGCTTCTGCCCATAATTTCTTTGGTAAGCCTTTAGCATACAACATTGTTCTCGCTGTTTCAACTAGAGTTCGGTTTTCTCTTTCTGCTTTGCCATTTTGTTCTGGTGTATATGGCACTGTGGTTTGGTGTATAATACCACGTCTTGCAAATAAATCTCTCACTTCTTTGTTTACAAACTCCAGTCCATTGTCACTACGAAAGTATTGTACTTTATTCTTAGTAGTATTTTCAGCTTTATTTATGAAGTTTTCAATGCACGCCTTCACTTCATCCTTCCTTTTAACAAAATACACTGATCTAAAGTTTGAGTAGTCATCCTTAATGATAACGAAATATCTTGAACCTCCCACAGACGGTACCTCCATAGGTCCGCATGTATCAGCATGTATAAGTTCACATGGCCTAGTTGTTTTTGTTTCACTAGCCTTGAACGGCAAACGATGTATCTTGCCCTGCAAGCAACCCTCACATTTTACTTCCGTATCGTTTCTCACGGAGATGTTGTTGTCTTTAAGCACATTTTTCACATATTGCAGGTTTTGGTGTGCTAATCTCTCATGCCACTCTTGAAGACTTAATTGTACTTGAGTCACATTTGCTTGTTCGCATCTGTATTGTACATCCATATAGTAAAGATCGCCATTACGGTTTGCCACCGCACACACTTTATTCTCTTTGTAGAATTTACACAGGTTATTATTGGTAATCATAACATAACCTTTATCGGTCACACAATTGACAGAAAACAAATTTGTTTTCAGCTCCGGCACGTACAAGACATTGTCAATGGTTGAGTCAATCCACTGACATCCGTCATAGACTTGTAGCACCACCTGTCCATTGCCAAGTGCACTAATCGCACTACCATTACCGACAATCACCGACTTATTTGTTAGCGGGATATATGTTTTAAAAAGATGGCGATCTCGACACATATGTTGACTTGCTCCGGTGTCCACAAGCCATTGCGATTTTTGAAAAAGTTTACTCGACTTCACGATTACGAATGCATTGCTTTCTTTGTCCTTATTTTTTCTGAACCAACACTCGCTTTTTAAGTGACCCAACTTTTTGCAGTAATAACACTTTTTCGATGGTCTATCACCACTGCTCGCATTGTAATTGCTACAACTACTGCCGCACTCGCTTTTAAAATGTCCAAGTTTATTACACTTAAAGCACTTTACGTTTTTCTTTTCCATTTTCTTTGCAACGAAAGCAGCTGATTGTTCCCGCACGTCTTCTTTGTCTTTCAATCTCTCCTCTTCTATCAGCAATCTAGCAACGAGATTATCATATGTTTGTTTCTCATCCGGTGCAGATTCCCACGCGGAGACAAAATGTTTATAATTTACAGGAAGAGACATCAACACTTTTGTTATCACAAATTTCTCTGAAATGTTTTCTCCCATCTGCTTTAGCTGATTCTTCAACTCTTCTATTTTAGATAGAAATGTAGACATATCGGTTCCCTCTTCATATTTATATTGAAAGAATCGCTGTTGAACGATATGTACGCTAGTTTCTGATGTTTTCTCGTACACACTAACCAGTTTCCTCCACATTTCCGCAGACGTAGTGCAGGTTAGAATATGCATCATTGCACTTTCTGACATTCTTGTGACGAGCCATGTTTGAGCTTTTGCATCACGTTTTTCCCATTTTACCTTTTCAGTCGCTTCCTCCGGCTTTACATTACCGCCTTGCACCACATCTAGTAGGTCTTGACTCCGTAGCAGAATTATGGATTGAAACTTCCAAACATTCCAATTGGATGCACCCTCTAGTTTGATGTGCGAACCAGGGATTTTATTCTCTTCCATTCTGCTCTTTTCCTTCCTGCTTGTCCCGTCCTTGTAATTACAAGTATTTTTCTTCTTTTTTCTTCCTGTCGACCTAACCTCAAATTTACCACCGACAATCGACAGTAATCCGCACTTTATTCCGACGAAGCAGTATAATTATATATTCGGCCCTTTTTCTGTTTTACTATCTTACATGATTATGTGCCTGGGCCCATAACCTGTAGAAATAATAGGCCGATAGTCAACAAGATGTATATATTTAATTAAGCTTGACTCAATTGCACATTACAAGTACGCCATCTTTTTTCTTCATATTCTAAATTCAACTGTAGCACTGTAGCAACATAACAGATGGAACACTACATACTACCAACCTTACAAATATAGTACTTACTACATTGTCATATTCTAACAATATTGTTTCGTTTGCCGACAATGTCAGTAATTGTTCGTGTTTATGCAATGAAAAATATTTATGTTCAAGTTTTTATATTCGTGTAGAGTTAATTAAGGCGTTGACCTATTTGTTTCATTCTCTGAGTTGTTACTCAACTGGTTTTGATAGAAGATCAATGGAAGTTTTGTAGCCTTTTCTCAAGCTCAATTTAAATCGGAAAATGTCAATATCTATGGTAGATGCTCTATCTGGACATGTAAGGTGCTTTTCACTTAGGCGCTGTTGAGCTGATTGCTCTAACTAGACATAATCTAGGTTCTTTTCGCTGAGGTGCTATTCGGCTGGCTGCTCTAACTGGACAAGTCTAGGAGCTCTCTGATCAGGTGCTATTCGACTGGGTGCTCTATTTGGACTACGCCGATTTTCCTTCTTCTCACATTTCTCAATTTTACATTTGACACGGTACACTGTATACGTGGTTCCATAGAACTGATGTATCTACTACGTATTTTCTTCATAAATGTTTAATTTTTAGACGGAGATTACTGACTACTACTTACATTACCATATAAAAGCCAAAGCAACTAATCCGAAAACGCATACACCTCTGTGCAGGCATAAAAATTGTTCCTGTATACACAGTAGTAGTAACATAAGTAAATTGTCACTCGAGTCGTTCTTGCACCGCCCGCGCCGCCGCGCCGCGCCGGTGCCAAGATTGGAACTATTTTGACGTAAATGTGTTTATATGGCACCGCGTCTTATAGTTCACTATCGAAGACAATTAATGTCTTGCCATATAGGATCTTCTGTGCCTTATGGGTAAGGCTAGTTGAAGAGTCGCTGTAAAGATGTCGGCTCCTTAAAAATAAAGTGTCACTGTGTAAGATTTATGGAAATTGTAGTTTGTGTTAAAAATGCTTTAGGATTCCAAAATAACTATTTAGTACTTAGTAAATCAGTTTAAAACGTAAAATGCAAATGACATAACGCATCTGACCATAAAAATTGCCCCAATTATTAAACCCTAACATTATTGTTACCATAGAAATTAGTTGTTAATTGTTTACCTAATAGCACATATAAAACCAAATTCCATACTTGTAGAGAAATTAATCAAATAAGCTTATAATTAATTTTATCGTAATATCTAATCGTAAGAATAATTAATTAGGTTCTACTCAGACGGTAGTTAATTAAGAATTTAATGTACATTATAATACACATTGTGTATGTAGGCACGGTGAGAACACACCCTAATCCTCTTTGACGAAAGTTGCATGTGTGAACTATCACGCTATATAATAATTTGGGGTTGCTGAAGATATTCTTCGGCTTAAACGTAAGTAATTATGTGGCTTATAATAATTGTTCACTGGTTTGTATAACGCTGTTTTTGTAGTGTATGTCAGAATTGTTGTTAATTTGGATTTAATGACTTCGCTTTAACGGGAGCAACTGCTTTTTGAAAGGTCAACCCTGAGACTAAGCATTTGGGGTCCAAATCAACCCAATCTGTAATTTGGTACACCTTTTTTTCGTGCTCACCTTTTTTCGGGTCTTTAGTTGCCGGCGGTGACAAGCCAACAAATCCCTCGTACTCCAGCAGACCCGGGGCCCTCTCTTAAGAGATGACCCCCGTCGGGTGCAGGGACCACGGTGTCCCTGTCTAACCCCGCACTTTGCGCCGCCGCAGCGGCCTGCTTCTGCTAGAGTGACAGGCGGATCCACCCGTTACCCCCAGGCACGCACTCATGGAAGACGGAGGTCATTCTGCGACCTCTGACATCCGAGTCGCCTCCGCTCTTCGCGGTGTTACACGGGACTACTGATCAAACTCCATTTTTTTCTAATAGCCAAAAGAGCGTTAGTACACGTGACGTTAGTATGCGTGAATTTTTGACGTTTGTTCAGCAAGTTTCCCGATAACTACACTCGGATACAATGCTTCATTTATGATCAAAGTCTGAGATAATGCCGCGCGACCTTTGCGTACTTATAATGACTTAATAATTCTTTAGTCGATGCTATCTTTCTAAATGGATTGTGGAGGGCCGGACTTGAGGATCTTTTTTGTTCTTTTTAATGCTGGAAGTGGTGCTGTCGATACGTTGTGGTCGTAAACATGTAATTAACGAATGTAAAGTATGCTAATAGATTGCATCATTATATGTGACTTGTGAGGTGTAGCTTTATGGTTTTCTTTTCTTTTCTTTTTTATCGTCTGCTAAATCTTCATGGATACCACACCAAAGTGGTGATTACGTCGGACTTGAACCGACTAAAACGCACGTTTCTATAGGTCTTTAAGTGCCGGAAGTGGGATAATACAAGGCATATCACTCGCTCCGCGGCAGAGTCCCTTTCCCTAATGTGAGAATCATGGTGTCCACATAGCATAGTGATTGGGCGTTCGCCTATTGAGTTCGAAAACGCTTGTCATATGTCACGTAAATTGCCAATGAGGATAGAATAAGTGTATTACCAGTGGTGAAAATGCTTAAAAGGGAAGCTGGAGGATATTATACTCACTTCGATCTACTTTCAGATGCACCATGTGACCCAGTAGGAAGCCGGTATCGAGTTATATGGAACTCTTGGCACCATGGATATCTGTGCTTACCACTAAGTGTTACTCTATTTTTTTTTCTTTCTCTACCTGTAACAGGTAGTAAAAACAAGTGCTTATGAACTACTTTAACCACTTATCATCAAGAAGGCCTACTATGGTTTACTACCATAATACCGTGGAAAAAGCAAACCATTACAAATCTATCGTATGTACAAGCTAGATCTTCCATTCGAAACCCCAATACATTTTCTTTCAAAGGTTTTGTAAATCTCAGTATAATTGGCTCACAACATAATGATAAGATTCCTTTTCGAGATCACCAATAATCACGTAAACATTATTTATAGACCTAAATCGGAACAAAAACTGTGTTCCCAAGTCCGTCTCTGGCTGCAGTCGTGCGTCGTGTCGCTTTAACAGCGTCTGTCCGTCCGCGTGTCACGACCCAATGTAATGGTCATCTTTGTACACTTTTTACATAATTATATACCCTCTAATTGGGTATAAATACACTGCAGTGAAAGAAAAAGGTTAGGAGAAATTTTCTCATTGCGTTATTTTTAAATTGGGACTTGATATTAACAGATATTAAATGAATTAGTATCTAATTTATCTGATTTTGTATTAATTGATGTACTTAATGTGATGCTTCTTACAGATATAATAGATCTAATGTCTTAACAGGTGCATACGGCGTATTTGTAAAGTGATTGCTAAGACAGCGGTTGCAGGTTCGATTCCCACTAGCTTCTTGTTGTTTCTATACAATAGCTAAGAGTTTACGAAAAAAAAAAAATATCGCATTTCAACTCGCTATCATCATTGTTTTGTTGTTCTCTTATCCTTCCTGTCATTTGATTTATGGTACTTTTATGGCAGCGATGCAAAGCATGCACCAGAGCCTCCTACCTTATTCAAAAGGTCAAAAATCATCCTGTACAAGCTTGCAGGTGGACATTGTATGACCAAAAAATACCTCTACACCCAATACATCCAACCTCATTTGCGCTGTATAAAGATGTTTTTAATATCTGATAAATGTAAGCTTCATATATCTCGTAAACTCTCACAAATCATGATCTTCTTTACTTCTATTTCAAAAAAAAATCAAACAAAAATTAATCCAAAAAAAACCATTCAAATTTTCATTAAAGGATCTATTCTTCACTATAGTATGATAATCTCTTGAACCGCGGGTCGCATCGTGATCTCGATATCGACTCATACATCTCGATAGATGTTATCAGCCGGTTCGAAATTGTTCGACCTTGGTACTGATGAGTCGTAAAGATCCTGATATTAGATTAATGGGTTATACTGTTTTGGTGGTAGGTAGATTCGGCAAGATCGGTATAATATGTACACCATAGAATAGTTCTTTTTATCGTTCGCAAAATTCCGATGGGTACCACCTCTACCAAAATCGTTGGAGGTGATTATGTTGGACTTGAACCGACCAAAACGCACGCCGTCCATGACTCCTTGATTGACGGAGGTGAAATTATACAAGACATATTGCATGACCCTCTTCCCCTAATGTGGGGACCATGGTGTCCTCATATAGCCCCTGGGTATAGAGTGGGACTTCCATAGAATATTCTGAAACCTAGTTTTTTCTTTTTCGTTAAAGGGAACTTGTTCGTCTGTCAGTGTGTTAACCTTTCTCCTGGGCATATGTGGATGCATAAAGATGACATTTATATCAATTATTCAACTTTGCGATGCTGTAAAAATTGTGAAAATTAGTTACATACAGCCAATTACAGGTTCTCACTGATAAAATTCATAATGTGGACTTAAATTATATCACTTTATGGAACTGCAATGATAGATGGTAAAAGTGTATCATTGCAAACTCCATGTGAATTAAAGTGCAATAAATTGAATGTATATCTATAACATAATTATCTAAATTCAAAATTGTCTAAAGAATTCTAGGCTAAGCAACCTCCTGACAGATGCTATACTTGCGTTAAATATGTCAAAGTTATGCTGCAAGCTTGCCGCGTTAATCGTGTAACAAGCTCTACACAAAAATGCAATAATCATTTATGTAGCAGTATTTAGGTTTCCAATTTCATCTTCTGTAGTTTTTACAGTTTTTCTCTAAATTCTGTTTCGTACGGAACACTCAGAGCATAAATTGCATTACTACTTTTTTTTTAAATTACAAATTACAATCATGTCTACTTTACTTAAACTAAATGCGATTATAAATATCCATCTAATATTATGAAAATAAGTCTTCATTTCGTTACAATTTATATTATATTAAAACCTAAGATATCTAAACACAAGTCAATTTGAAGCAAAATATTTTGTTAATCAACAGAGTAATGCGGCAACACCAAGGAGGCGAGCCGGCGACCCTCCCGGAATCCAATCATCCAAATTACCACAGAGTCACCAAACTATTTGGACGTACATGTGTATATATGTGCAAACTATTGTTCGTAGCTGCTCTGAAACTGATGGAATATGATATAGAGCTACTATCAAACCATCGTAGTGAAGATATAATTTAGATTACAACTACGATTTCCGTACTTAAATGATCATGGATTCTTATTTTATTTTGGTCATTACCTGTGGTACTATTATTTTTATGTTTATTATCTATATCACTATTGAATAGATTTGACATCTATGATTTTTTATTTGAGGAAATTTATACAGCTTCTACTAGACTAAATTACGCATATAAAGGTTCTAAAAAACAAAAAAAATATTATTCTCGGAAGTATTCCTATATTAATCTAATGCCTAAAATATTTTTTTTATTACAGGTTTAAGTTTCAAAAGATAAGGAACAGTCAAGAAAAGGTATGTATGTTCCTTAGTCAATCACGCTAAAATTACCAGCGAAGTTTCCTTCTGCCTACAGTCCCGATGGTCCCGCGTCCTTTAAGCGGGGCGTGAAAAAACATCTGATGAGGTCGTCAAGCTGAGCGTCACTATTCAATTAGCCTATAAAAATCTCCCCATGTTGGGAGATTTTAGCCTACTGGTTCCATCTTGGATAGATGGGTTGGTACAGGGTGTTATTTCGAGCTTTCTTTATCTCACGTCTTAACACCGTTCAGATGAGATGAGGTGGTGTAAGTTTTTCTCCGCCACAACACGAATAAGATTATTATTATATATTTTACACGAATAAAAACTGTAGGACTTTTTACTCAGCGCAAACTAGTCTATGTGTCCCTGGGTATATAATTTGTGTATTTACAAAAAAATATTCGCATTTGAGAACCCTACCAAAGTCAACCTCAAGTCGATGGACTTCCTGAGCTTTCTCCACCAGGTTTAGAGGATGTTGTCACTTCTGGAAACTCAACATACAAATCAAAAACCCGTTCACTCAAGCTATGGAATGATCATCTTCAAGAAAAACATTCTAAAGGACGCCTTTGGCATTGCACACACTTAGGCCGCCACGGTAACTACTTCCCATCAAGTGGGCCGTGTGCTTATATGCCACATAAGTGTTAAGTATAAAATATAATAATAAGCTGACCTCGATTTTATAAGTATAAACTTTAAACACAATTTCCCCATGTTATGCGAAATGTGGGTGCTAGCACCTCTGCCTAACCCTTCGGGGATAAAGGCGTGAGTTTATGTTTGTTATGTTACAATTTCCCCATTTCCCAGTAACTTTGATCAATACAATAATATTCCCGACTAAGTAAACCTATAACTCCCAGATTAAACCTGAAGGCCATAACCAAATTTCAATTTTATTGTGCCGCCGCTCCCAGTCTGCGATATAAATCAAACGCAGTGTTCCGTTCCCCGATCGCTCGTCTGTGCCGTCCCTAACTATTTGTATATGCACACTCACCCTGTATATACTCGAATGGGTAGACCGATACCTAAATTTCATCGACTGTATATTTTGGTGATCAAATCTAGGTGCATACTGCAGTTTGTCATACATTTATTCTTTTCAAGTTATGTTTTAAGTAATAGTACCTAGTAGGTGTGACTTTTTTTATAACTTTTAAACTATCGCGGCGTTTACTCATTGTATTTATAATGTCCGGGACTTCACGCAATATATTTTTTCGTATTTCGAAACGTCGGCAAAAGTAAGTGTTGAAAAATCTATCGCGTGAAGTCCCGAACATTATAAACACTGTGACTTTTTTGGTTTCGCAAAAATCAAATTGCCTCCAGTATGCAAGTGCGAGATATATGTCTTGTAATTTCTTACCTTTGATAGTCAAAGACTTAAAGACGGTGTGTGTTCAAGTCAACAATCACCTCCACCGGATTTGGCGGAGGTGGTATCTGGGGGACTTTGCGCACAATTGAAAAAAGATTCAGTAGAAAAAAAATGTTGCAATATGTGGCGTGTCAGTAGTGAAAGCGACTACGGCGCAAGTGTTGCGGGTTTGATGCCCGCTCAGTGTAAATATTTATGTGCATTGGCCTTGGTGTTTTATGTACCTATACTCTGTATGTGTTATCTACGTTATAGAATGTGGATAAATGAATATACGAGTAGAATGTAATATGTATTGTAACGTCCTCTAGAACCTTGTTTTTCCATAACACAGAATGTGAAAAAACATGGTTCTAGATGGCGTTGTGTAAATAGATTTTACATTTTTATTTATTAATATTTATTTAGTTATTAATTTTATTTTTGCTTATACTACTATTTTATTTCTTAATATCTTAATCTTACTAATATTATAAAAATAAGGTTTAGGGGATCACCATCTCATTCCCCAATTGGGGTACGAGTGGAATCATGATGGGGGTCTTTTAGCTGTTTCTGCAAAGTGTGATGGCTAACCGAAACCATGACCAGTTCATTCACAGTAAAGATGGGAATCGTACTGGAAAATCCAGTAAGTTCGCCCCTGTAGTACAGAAAAGCGCTGAAAACTTACTCTTAAACGGTTCTACGCGAATGAAATTGAGAGTAAAAGCTAGTTTACTGGTAAAAGGATTTCGTATATATTTATTCAAGAAACTGAATTCGGTAAATGTACACGATTTCATTATACTTATTTGTACTCGCTACCATTGTACTCAGTTTATGTGCAACATCAAAGCAAATGAATGAAGCCTTATATTTCTGCTTGATCTATTGATTGACAGTGAACCTTTCTAAACGACCCTTAACAATTTAAGTACAATATAAGATATTAGACTTTTGTGCCCCGTAATAAGGTGCAAACTGGCAAAAATTCTTACCTGGTAAGTTACCACCTAGACATTCGGCTGGAGGTCATAAAACAGCCTGTTTTCATAAAACTATTTACTACAAAGTGACTGTACATTCTTGCTGAGATATTTTCAATCTTATTGTCAACCAAATAGAGTAAAATTTAAATTGTCAAGGATAGTCAAAGACTATTTGTGTCCGTCAAAAAGATTTATATGTCAAACTAAGTTTTTTTTTTACCGTCGGATTGAGACGCTTTTTATTGATTTCCAATGTGTTTTGTTGTTATTGTTATTTTATTTTATTTTATTTTGGCCCATTACCTGCTGTGTGCTGTGTTATTTTTACGTTTATTATCTATATCACTATTGAATAGTATTGAATTCTACGATCATTTTTATTTTAGGACATTTGTACAGCGTCTACTCAACTAAGCATATATGGCTTCTAAAAAGCAAATAAACATAATATCATCCATTATCAACTCCAACTTAGCGTAAATCTGTGCTCATATTGGCATTCGAGTGTTTTTTGATGGGTTTGATTCCCAATACTGACAAAGTGCTATTAAAGTTGTGTATCGATAGCAGTACCTACGGTGTCTTCTATATCATTTATCTAATGTACGGTTTAGATTGAAAAAAAGTGAATGCCACATCTAGAGAATTCGAAATTCTCCTTCACTTAGGGCACTCCAATCATAATCGTTATTTCATATACTAAATGCTTCAATATTTCTCTGCACAGATTTTTCCTTCAACTTACCATGAGGCGAAATTGACTGTGCCATTAAAAAAAACTTTCTATTTGTTTCACAGCATTAATGCTATAAACAGGTAAATTTAGATAATTAGCAATCTTTTTATACCGCTTAGGTGGCAGACAGGCACCCAGCTCACTTGATGGCAAGCGGTCACCGTGAACTATGGACGTTTGCAACATCAGGTCACACTCGTGCTGCCTACCCTATAAAAACCTTATAATGCCCTTCTTGAAGACTTTCCTTCTACCTTGTCAGGGACCAACAAGCTTTCAATAATAAATTTCAAGCCCTAATCACTTAATATTGACGGTAAGCAGTTATTTCTTATTTTGTTGTAAGGGGTGTCACGCAATGCAGTCGTTACCATACGGGTACTCGGGGCACGTGCCCAGAACCCACTTCCTTCTGGGGGCACCTCGAAAGAGAGAATTTCTGGCACATCAACTTAAGAATAATCTGAAAGCCTAAACTTTCTAAAAGGGCCTCTAAAGTTTTGAGTGCCCAGGGCCCCTGCCAGTGTAAAGACGGCTCTGGTGTCGCGGTGCGTACAGTGCGATGTAAAACGAACTTCATCCTGCACACGCTCATGCTATGGAACGAACTCCTTTCTATGGTTTTTCCAAGTGACTACAAATGGGGTTCTTCCAGAAGCGCATTTTTCCAGAAGTTTTCCACAGGATCGGCAGCACGATTGCAATGCCTCTGATATGGCCACGACAACCACTTCCCATCAGGTGGGCTGTGTGCTTGTCTGCCACCTAAGTGGTATAAAACCTTTTATCACTGCTACATATACTATATACAGCTGTGCAATGATAGAAAGTAGGCGTGTGCATCATGTTGAACAAATCATCTGAACACAAAGTTAGTTATTTGTGCCCTACCTTAGTATTATAACAAAAAAGCGAAACCAGCGTAACATTTACCCACTTTTTTCAGTCCAAACATAAACTTTTAAGCTCAAGCAATTTCCTTCACAATCCGTAAGCATCCCATAAACAAGTTTTAATCTCAAAATTTTAAAATCTCGACGCCAATCCTTTTAAGTTTGTAAATCGAAGCACTGTGCAGGCTTCATCTGACTGACGGCGACCAAAACTTCTTGATCCTTGTACTACCCCCCTCTTGCATCTCACAACCTGTATTTACTAACAACGCAAGAGACGGGAAGGTCAAGCTGAAATTGGTAAAATGTATGCAAGCGATGCAAAGACCGGTATATATTGATCTCTCGTGTTGAACCTTTTCCCGTTCTATAGTATAGATCTGTTTGAGCTAGGGAGGGGATTGGGAGGTATTGTAATTCTAGCTGCTGGAAGGATCCTTGTACAATGAATTGCATTAAGCGACAGGGCCTCTACGAGCTATGAATGCTCTTAATGTATGGATACGATTTGATCGCTCCGGGCATTTAGTGAGGGGACTATAAAACCTGATTTATCGATAGTCGAATATATCAAGTTTAATTTATTTTTAGTAGCAGTTAGGTTAAGTAAGTAAGTTAAATACCCGAATTTAACTACAGAGTACACGAAAAATACAAAATATTTGTGTAATAGAAAGGTTCTATACACTTCTCTTACCTTCTAAAGTACAAAAGCAAATTATTTATTGTCTATTAAGGTCATAAAACAATCATAAAGTTAATAATAATTATTAATAATCTTAGAGGGACAAACTGTGCGGGTGACGTACATAATCTTTTCACAAAACTTAGGTGCGAGAAAGTGAGAGTATATTATGAACCGTGAAAAGGTTTTTTATCAACTGTCAACTTCCAAGATATTGCTGGCTGTCATAAAAAGTGCATATTAATATTCATCTGTCATTTTACATTTTGTAATGCGGTACTGCTCTATTTACGCTAGTAATAATAACTTCATGGAAAGAATTGATGCTTATTGATATTTGTTGTGAATTTGTGTGGCACATGCTATAAATAACCAACTATCCGTAAGTCAATAATGGTTACCCGCATACATTAAATAGAGATTCCTTGTTGCGTAGATTGCGTGTTAAAAATGAATTTTTCTTTGTTGTTTAAATTAATTATAGAAATGGCTGTTAATTAATTTTTTGTCCTAACCTCCATGTGAATAATAATTGTTGTTAAATCACTAACCAAACTACTAATTCTACAACGAACTGTTTATAAATCACTATCTTGCTGATTTCCATATAATAAAAAAGGCGGAAAACCTGACCTCACGGATAAATAATAAAAATACATTGAAATTTTTTTCTTCAAATACAGTCAATTGTATCCCTGTTCTTATTTTTAGCTAACTCGGTAGTATGAATGAAGACGAAACTGTTGTTAATACTTGGTTGAACGTGAAAGACGTAGCAAGAATATACTAGAATGTAATAATCCCACTAGTACCTATTGTTACCCCTTACAATAGGCTACTTGAAAAAAAACTCATCACAATTAGACCGTAAGAAGTGGGTCCAAAACTAGCATTCTTAATATTTTATATGCGAATAAAAACGAAAGGATTCATACAAATCCCCAAAATATCAAGTATCTTCTTGCATTGTCCAGACCCTTGTTTACAAAGAGGACCTCCAATAGTTATTTTATTAGAGCATTATTAATTTGTTACTTATGTTTGTTGGTTATTTATATTTGATATTCATGATATTGTCAACAGTCTTGCTTGTCGATGTGGAAAATAAAATTTTGTTAGATATTTCAAGTTTTGGGTGATGTTTTTTTAGTGTTTTTTGTATTTATTTTTGTTTTGTTTTTGCTATAAGAATTATTTATCTATGTATAATAGACATTGAATATAGGAAAATAGAAAATGGCTTATATTGCTGCTATAAGGTAAGTGGCATCAAACTAGTACCTAAATTACATTCTAAGCCACCTATTTTTAGAAACACACGTTTCCTCCTCTCATAGAGCCATCCATTAAAGCCCTCAAAACTGGATAAAATCGTTATTTCTAAGTCTACATTTATAAATTTAAACTACAGATGAAAGAGGACATGACGGTATCGCACATCCAAATTGATCAGTCCGCCTAATAAAAAGTTATCATTTAAACAGAACACAAAAGTGTTGTCTTTCCGACGATGAGTAGGGTATAACGATAACTTTTTTAATTTTCCTCCTCTTCCCCTTCCCCTTCCCTCTACAGGATCGGCAGCACAAAAGTGACACCCCTGGTGTTGCAAATGCCCATAGGCGATGTTAACCACTTTTCATCTGGTGGTGTGTGTGTTTGTTGTTTAATAAAATATTCCATACGGCTTGGGATGTAATTTCAACATACTTTACGTGCCGGAAAGTATACAAACATTTGCACTTGTCCAGAATAATCTAACCGATATTATCGATCGCCACGTCAGCTCAACACTAGCCGAGCGAAAGCTCCAAGTCACGATTGGTTAGCTTTACACAAGAATATTATTATTTCTCACCGTTTCGCCTGTACCGACTACACATTTTTCAATTTTATATTATACTAGCTGATGCCCACGGCTTCGCCCGCGTGGAATTTTGTTCCCGTTCCCGCAACCCTTGGGAACCTTTTCCCGGGATAAAAAGTAGCCTATGTGTTATTCCAGGTTCTAATCTACCCCTGTACCAAATTTCAACCAAATCAGTCCAGCCGTTTATGCGTGAAAGAGGAACAAACATCCATCCATACATCCATCCAAACAAACTTTCGCCTTTATAATATTAGTAGGATCTGAACAGCCAACAATGTCGCTTATAAATGTCCACGTATGTATTGTAGTGTAACGGCATATTGCGATGGGGGAATTGAAAATTCAACGATATGTGCTGATGATATTTGGTGCTGTCGACGTATAGGTTTGTGACCTTTTACGTCTCTTGACTTTATTATATGAAGTAGCTTGACTTGCGTTTTAATACTTGGTTTTATATTCTAATGACTGTTAAAAAGAAAATGGTTTTCCTTTTTCATTCACAGACGGTTTCCCTAGTTTGCGAATATATCTACCTAATAACATAAAACAAAATATGTTTTCGAGTTATTGTAAAGTTACCATAAAGAAAAATTGCCATAGTAAAAAAATACTTAGATAGTCTTTTTTAATGTTACACGAAATATGACACAAATTAGCCAGTCCGGCACTGGCTTAAACAGAGGTGACCTAAACATATGCCGTCTTTGGGGCATTGATTGCTGGAGGTGAGATAATACACGCCCACATAAATCCCTCACACCTCAGCATACTCCTGTGGGGTGTGGGAACGCTTTTCGCAGAGGTCCTTGTGAAAACATCCCCACAAATTTCTTTCACGCACGTCGGTTTTGGGTCCTCCTTCTCCAGCTCCTTTGGATGTGGGATATACAGTATCCCTATTTAACTTCAGGGTATAAAGAAATGCACTGCTTCTGCTAGGGTGACAAGTGGAAGTCCAGGTCTCATAGAGGACGAAGGTCATTCTGCGAGGTATGACGCCCAAGTCACCTCCGCTTATAATTTCGATTCCTCAAGAGAGTTTCTCTACATAATTTTATCATAATTTCTTTAGTCTGTGAAAAGTACAATTCGACAAGTCTAGATTATGTCAGAATATACATACCAGTAAAACGCTGACTACAAACCAGTGAAATAAACCCTCAAATAATAATTTACTGAAGTTAACTCTCATTCCATTTGAATAAAGACGATTGACGACTGATTATCACTCTCATGCAATTGAGAAGAATCTCACCACTATAGTTGAGTCAATCGGTGATGACATTAATGTTAATTGTCAATTTATGGCTGCGTTATTTATTGTCATTGCTCTATAAGCTCGTAATGGCTGAAGGATCATAAAACATTTTTATACACTTTAAGGGAGGCCACACACCAGAGCAACAATTGCACCAAAGCAGCGAATTTATCGACAATTACGTAGTTCTTCTTCATATCGTCATTTTTATTGTTAATTTGCTGTGTTCGAAGCAAATGCTGCTTGGGTGTATGGCCTTCTTTAATTTCTTTTAATTTGTGAAACAATATATATAACAATTAGGTAGAAAGTGATAAATACATATTACGAATTTTTAGAATGGGACAAGCCAACTGAAAGTCCCGGCATAGATGTTGAGTTATTCCAATAATAAATCAAAATTCTGGATATTCAAAACTATTTTTTTATTTTGAGCACGTCTAATAAGGTGAACTTCACCTCGCTTGATGGTAAGCTATAGGCAAAGTCTTAAGAAAGAGAGTCACCATTACAAACACGTACAATGTTACAATGGTGGCGCTCATATTGACGGCCGCTTAAGATGCTATTTCACGCCCCGCTTGAAGGACCCGGGACTGTAGGAAGAAGAAAACACGTGCGCTGGTAAGTAATTCCGAGACTTAATGGTGCGGCAGAGGAAGAACTCGCCGAACCGCTTGGTTCTTGATAGAATATTCTGCACCGTATGCGGATGACATCAAAGCCCTGCACGTGTTGTCCTGTGTAGCAAAGGAAAAGGTGGGGTTAATTGAGAGAATTCATCAGAACATACACCATGGTAGAGGCGGTAAAATACTGCCAGGGAAGCAACATCTCTACGCATCTGCAAAGGTTCGAGTGTATTCGTGACCTTAGGACTCCCAATAATGCGGACTACTTTACATTTATGCAATTGACTATTTCACTTATACACGATCCCATTCATCATACCATTATAAAGCCGAAACGTCGAAATACGTGCAATCAATAGAATATCAATAAATAATTATATTTTTTTTGATTTGTGTCATACAGATCAATATTATTAGCGTAAATAGATCCACAGACTCCTTAATTACCGCGTAATCGAATTTAAAATGTCAGTGGCAGTCTCATGTGACTTTTGGTGTAGAAACATTGATGTTAATGCATATTTATTTCTGTCAAACTTGGTGTATAAAAACACGTTTTAACTTTCTCATACCTAAGTTTTGTGTAAAGATACGTATGTCACTGGATTGGGTAGTCAAATGACCGCACCAGTCTGTAAGCTTGAGTACAGTCCAAGGAATAGTAGAAAACATCTACGTTTTCTCTAGATTGACCTAGACAGAATCACCGAAAAATAGTTTCATTTCAGTGAGTATTCGAATAAACTTCTCCAAATAACATTTTAGTCTAGTCGAACTTTATTATAACTATTGAAACAGATAAATCAATCATTATTTTGGCTCCGTCGGAAACAGTTGAACCCAATTTTAAAGTTTCACCCAGTAACCAGTCCAGTGGAAACTTTAAATGTTTATTTGTATTTCAAATATTTGACAGATGATAACTTGTTAATGACAATATCATTAAAATATTAGTTAGTTGTTCTGACAGTTAGCTTGGCAAAACAATACAGTGGTAACAAAACAGTATGGCGATGACGAGGGACAATGAGTGGGGCAATCCTCTCTTCTAACTTATTCTTCCCCCCAGTTATTTACAAACTTGATGCCGTTTACGGATAAACAGCATCAAGTTTCGGCACCAAACGCAACAATATTTCACCATTCATTGTATTTGGACCCCCGTAATAAGGGATGAACCTATTGCCGTATTCCGGGTACTACTGTTCTCGACTCTGTGTACTGTGACTCGAACCATGCATCTGAGCCTGAATGTGGACTGTATGTATCTATCTGATTTTAAACAGCCCTATCCCCTGTAGAGCTAGCATGGCGCGAAGACAAAAGTCCCCGGGGAGTGGAGAAAAATTTGTCTTTCCCACCTTCTCTCTCCCTTTAGCTAGCATGGCGTCGAGGAGAGACTAGTTTGTCACCGGGGAGAACGTTTGTCCACTCAATGCTACCAATATACGAAAAAGTATTATTCGACCAAATTGATAAAACCTAGCAACGTGCATATTTTATAAGTGCAACATTGACTTTTTAAATTGTCGGTGTTATTTTAATTTCATATAATGTAGATATAGCTAAGTTAGTAAGTAGGTGTTATTACCTTGTAATGTGGATGTATTGTGTTACGTAATGTGTCGTAATAATATAGGATTATATGTTTGGATTTTTTATACAACTTAGGTGGCAGACGAGCACACGGCCCACCTGTTGGACAATGGTTACACTCGTACTGCTGACCGCTGTAGGGGGGGGTCCCACTATGACCGGTCCAGAGGTCCGACCGAGGTCTAGAGTCCATATATAATTTATATACATATTCATATATGTATACATATGTATATATATATATATATATATATATATACATATACATATATATACATATATACATATACATATATATATATATATACATACATACAAATATTAATACTTTATTACTGGATTTTAAATATTGAAGGTCAAAATTATTTGAGAAAAATATTTAAATCCCCCCTTCCCCATATATATATATATTTATATATAATTTTAATTCATTAATTAATTAATCAAATTCAATGTATTTATTTTTCGGTTACGATTTTTGTCCCCACCTCAATAGTTCGGAGACTAATATCTCTCTATAATCTGTCAAAAAGAGATATATCTTGTCCACTTTACGGCCGCCGTGCTAAGCAAGTGGAGAAAAAGTCCCTTGTCTACGTCACAGCGAGGGACATAAGTTATCTCCTTCGACGCCATGCCAGCAATTAGGGACAAACGCGTTTGTCCCCGTCAATTTGACATAAGCGGTGGAGAGAGATATTTGTCCCGCGCCCGTGTTAGGCCAGCTAGTCGCCTTGTGCGGGAGAGATGCGGTGGTCATTCTACTCTGCCGGGAGCCACGCGACTGCAACAATAGTAAAAATCGAAATTACCTATTTATTTATTTATTCATTCATAATTTGCGATACATGGGTAGGTATAATATAATTATGTTGGTAGTAATTATAAATGTATCACCATGTTCAACCTCGCGGCATGCAAATACAATATAACAGTAAAATATGTCAATATAACAATTAGGTCAAGCATTAATATTTGAGTTACACAGTATGTCATAGGAAAGCACAAAGTAATCAGAAATCATAATTAATTCAAAAAAAACATGTCAACAACAAAGTACATAATAATAAATAAGAACATGTCAAACAATAAACTACCATTTAAATTAATTATGAGTAAATAATAATATTAATAATAAATTACAATTTGTCAGACAAAAAATCATGTATGGAGTAGTATGCTTTTTCTATTAGTAGTTTTTTTACCTGTCTTTTAAATATTTCAATACTATTAATTTCTAGAATGGATTTAGGCAAATGATTAAATATTCGTGGAGCCATGCAATACACACTACTATTCAATAATCCTATTCTATTTACTGGGAAACATATTTTTAAATGATGCCTTTTGCTATTTAGTTTACAGTAGCTATCAATGTTAGTTTTCACAAAAAGCACAATATCCAATTTATAAATACAAGGTAGTGTAAGGATCTTTAGTTCGGTAAAGAACGGTTTACAGCTGTCCGTCGTTTTGAGATTACATATTGCCCTGACGCATCTCTTTTGTGCCTTAAATACCGTCTCCTTCTCTGTGGAGTTGCCCCAGAATATAACACCGTATTTCAGAAGGGGTGCAACATGTCCATGATAAGCAGTTATGACTGTAGACCGATTAGTTGTCTTCTTAAGCATATATAGTGCGTATGAATATTTATTAATCCGTGAGCATAATTCTAATAAGTGAGCTTTCCAATTTATTATTAGTTAACCCCTCTTGCTATTAATCTAGATAAAATATAGAAGTGGGCATCACCGCCAGTTTAATGACCAGTTGTCTTTGAGTTTTAATGTGCAGGATTCGAAGTTGGGTCATCATACAATTGACATGGAACATCCCCTAACACAAATAATTTGCTTCGTTAAAGGGTTAACGAGAATACTATTTTAGTTGTGTACCAGGAGTACTATCAGGGGCCTTCGGCTTCGGGAGTGTTCCCCTTACTGCGTCTCCTTATGTATTTGGGATCAATGTAGATGACATTTCAGATAATATACTCAATTAGCTTCCGTTTATTCGAACTCCGCCTGTCGTGAGGAGACCAGACAGCCTTGACGTTCAATACTGGAACAGAAGTGTCAGATACTACAAATCGTCTTCAAGGTCTGATCTTATCATATCACTTAAGGACATCTTACGTCAGTTACCAAAAGTACCACTTCAATTTGATTAATACGAACATGTATTCACAACCTTAACATTGCTATTGTTTTAAGACAATACTCGCATACACTGAAGGCACTTGCCTTAAAAAAATAAAGTAGTTACACTAAACATAATTATTTTGCATTTCTGAAAATGGAAATGACTCTGTATTCTTAACCATTAAGGTTCATTTTCGAATGTATTTTCAGTTTAATACGTTTTTGTTGAACAATTTGATTTGGTCCAATCTTAAGTAAAATCTTAATAGTGTAATAAATACGTTGGTTGTTTGCTTATTGAATATTTGGCGCGAGATTTGATGTCCATGATCTATTCGCTATGTTATCTTTGAGAGGCTTGGCAGGACTATCAAGGCTTTGCTTTTTGATATTTATATGGTACCTAGTCAAATTTAAAAGAATAAATCATTTGCAATGTTTAGAATAGTAAATATTTTCAAGAATTGTAGGTAAAATAAATAATCTCTACATTGTATGTAATTTTTTGTATTTTTGTTTAGGGTAGGAGTGTTCTCTAGTAATCACTGTCGTGCATGAGAGACCAGGTTCAATTTCTAATTCGACGTTATTACCTAACCTACCTTCCTACCTTACTTTCTTTTTTCTATCTATCTTCTTGTTACTCTGAATTTCTTCTCTGCCTGAGGTTTTCTTTCTTTTTATGACATTTATTTCTCCTTCTCATAGCTGTTCGAAAATAAATGTAAATTCTGTGTGCAAAATTTTAAGCACTTACTAATTGATTTCAAAAAATAACTTCTGCTACTAAATCTATATTAAGCGTGAATAGTAAAATAAATTACTTAATGCACACTCTAAGGTAAACCACTCCAGCTTATTGCAAAAATAATAGCACACTTTCAAACGATTAATCAAAGTTTACACCAAAGTAGAGAGTGTAAATCCTCAAGATTTTACCCGAAAATGTGAGTACATCTTTTAATTTTCCCCAAAAGCGGGGACAATCACGCCAAAAAGTTATTCATCATAGTTGGCGAAGTGTTACAAGTTAAGTGCAGGGTAAACAGGCGGTAACAAAACACCCAGCATGATGAATGGCATCACATAGATAGGGTTAGAGGAATACTCTCGGTAATGTACTACTAACAGTTTGAACGTGAGGTGACTTTCTTTTAGGGATACTAAGTAATGAACTAGATAATTTTCTAACAATCAACTAGCCTATCACATTCCACTGCTGGACATAGAATTAGGACGGAGGAAAAGAAGTAGGACGCAACGATATCTCCCATCCCAAATCAACAATACAACTAGGAAAAGCTCCTCCCTGTAGAATACCGCGACTGTATAACCGTATGTTATTTTTTCGGCGGTGAGTAGCTTAGCCAGAGTTAGCTAAAGAGTTTTTGTGTTGTCAGTGGGAAGACCAATTTGTCTCCTGCCATGGCGGCATAAAACTGGTCGAGTTCAACGCCAAGAAGACGCAGGCATGTGCGTTTACAGCAAAGGCATCTTCTTTCCTTCCCTTTACCATTCTTCAGATCATGTCACGGACGGATCTCATGTGACGGAATGTTAAATTTGAACCCTTCACAAAACAAACTCTGATCAATACAATTTATAAAATGACTCAAAGTATAATACTTGATATACCTTCTTACTATTTTGACATTTTTTCCATAGGACTTTATTATTCTGATATTAACTGTTTTTACATTACGTTCTGACCTAATTAACTTAATGTGTTTGAATATATTTCTATCTATTTTTTGTGAATCATGATTTAACTTCAATATTTGGCAAAACATAGCTTAATCTAATATTGTTACCTCTTTGTGTAACTTATGCTTCAAGAAATAAATAAATTTGAATCGGAATCTAAAAAAAAGAAGAATACACAACTTATTAATAAATGTGCCAACTCCCTACTCACCGTAGCTCCATCGCAAGTTAATCTATCACATTGTATCTCGTACAATCTGTACATATTAAACTGTGTTACGTATTTATTACGCTCTGTATTCAAGTAACAATACAGCTCGTTTAAACCTGTTGGCGGGGTTAAAGTTCGGGCTGCTAGATCGAACTTAATGTCATGCGTGTTACAAATCAGGTTTGTAAACCGGGCTGGTAACGAGAGGAAATCGAATAGGTACGTAGAAAATGAGTACGTAATGATATGGTAGATACATATTGATGTTCTGTGGATATTTGAATACGTGTTACGTGATAACCGCGATAGCCTAGTGGTATGAGTAATGGACTGCTGAGATGAGGTCTTGGATTCGATCCCAGGTCTTACCATGACACACACCAATGACTTTTTGATGCTTTTCGAAGTTATATGTGTTTTTATCGCAGGTTTATACTTATAAGAAGAATTATACAAAAAGGGTTCAATTAACGAAGATTTCCTTACAGGTTTGAGAGGCCAGACGGTGGTTACCCCAAGAAATATCAATATAACAATCAAATATTATAAATAGATATTTAGTTAAGTTAAAAAAATACTAAGCTACTGAGATATCTTATTATCTATCATCTAGATCAGCCGTGTCCTTTCTCGGCAGATCTAGATGTCACAGGTTCGAATTTTGTCTATTACAGTTAGAACAAAACCTAATCCTAAATTAAGCCATTTAGATAAGCCGGGAAAATTAACAGAAATACGAATACGAAATTTCATTAACATTAAAAAATTCCTTGTCATGAGGGCAACAATCTCATAAGCTACTTCTAATCAATATGAACTATGTAATATTTATCATCCATCAACTTCACCGTCGATTGTGTTCGGCATAAAAACACATTACTGATTCATAACCTTTATAGGCGAATTCTATTAGAAAAGCCACGCTAACTCACAATCTGCTAAAGAGGTACATTTTAATTAAAATTATGGTATTTAAAACTCACGACTTCATACAGGAAAAATAAAATTAATAACTCCTAACTTGTGTGTTAATTTATAGCAGGTTAAGTACTAGTAAGAGTTATCTTACGCTATAAATAAATATTCTGGTAAAAAAATCTGTGAAAATAGATTTACTATACCCACTCGTATTACTCTTTAGCGCATCATAATGTAAGGATGATGATGATGACTCATTAACTAGAAAATAGTAGAAAATTAGAGCGTTTAAAATTTACATTAAAAGCGTTTGAAAAATTAAATTTAGCTCACGCAGTCATAGCACATGTAGTCCACTCAAAGCACTAAGTCGTATAACATCTCCTTAAATAGCACCTAGCCGAGTCCACAAAGAGCACCTATCAAATAAAAGTCTTAAAAAATTTTACAATTTAAAGAAATAAACATTTTTTCATTTTTTTAATTTATTTGTAATACCTACCCTACAACCATGCATAGTCTCTAAGAGCAATAAAGAGATAAAATATTTTTAATTTTATGTGACAATATTGGTTTCACTAAAAAAAGTACTTAAAATAAACAATCTCTGGCGTTAGCTAAAATCAGCACACACAATCGCAGACCACCCACTTAGTCAACTTATTATTCCATCACAACAGTTCCGATCACTCAACTCTATTCAATAACACTCGTTACGGTCCCGTGTCGTGCACTATAAACGCTCCAATGTATTTTATAGTCATTTTTCTTATTCGACAAGTAATAAATCATTTGTAACATTACCGGATTGAGTGATTCCATTAGTGTTTTTTTGCATAACAATTATTGTTTTATTGTAGTTTTCGCATCCCTAGCTATGCTTTTATCGTTATAATAAATCAAATTTACTTTACGCAATGTATATTCATTTAAAGGTGGTTATTGAAATTCAATTTAAGATGGGTGTTACTAGATTGGGTTATAGGTGATCGAATCGAATCAGGACGCGATCTCGCGTTTGCGTCTACATAGAGAAGTGAAATTAATTAAAATTAGCTGTGTGTTTACGAATGAGTAAGTTTATCCGCATTCTAAAACTCATAGAAGCTATGTTCAGTTTCGTCTGTCTTGCCATTTGTATCAGACTTGTTATTCTTTTCATTCTCTTACACTGTTCAGTATGAAGTACTTGATCGATGTATCTGTTTTACTAGGAATCTAAGTGGCAGGTTTTACAAGACAAAATAGCGTCGTCTGTTATTTATCAGAAATCTCAGGTGAAGTTGAATGTGGCCTTATTATATATCACTTAGGTGACAGACAAGCACACGGAGCACGTGATAGCATATGGTCAACGCGGCCTAGGTACATTTGCAACACCATAGGCGCCACTCTCGTACTGCCGACCTTGTAGAAGGATGTACAGTATAATGCCTATTTACATCTATGGTTGTTCTCTCTCTGGTTGCAATTGTCACTGCTACATTATCTCTAGTTAAATAAAAATTAATTGAATGCTTATTACAAAAAAACGTATATTACAAATAGACGAGATCCATGGCATGGCGGTAGTGAACGCGACTGCTGCGCAAGAGGCGCGGGTTCGATCTTGCTCAGTGCAAATATTTATGAACATGAATATGAATATTTGCTTTGGTCTGGGTGTTTCTATGCATTATATGTATGTATTTGCATAAAAAAGAATCTAAGTATGTTTATCCGCATTCTAGAACCTATAACACAAGCTAGTTACTTTACTATGGGTCTAGGTAACGTTGTGTGTATTTTCTTAGAATATTTATTAATTAATTATTTATTATCATCACATGATACTGTTCATGTTAATTGAACTGAAGGGAAGATATCATTCATAATTAATAAAGAGAAAGTTCTCGGTAATAAGTAGTCCCGAGAATTAAATAAGCATCTACTCGGAGTTATCACTTCTAATTACTTCAAGTGTGGAAAGCTGATAAATAACCGACCCTCACAGTTCAAGATTATCATCTTATACGCGGATCTGTGCTGGTTAATCAAACACAACATCGATTGGCAAATTGTTGGTGTTCTTATCAAGTTGTTCTTAATGCTAAGCCTACATAGTGAAATCTGAGCGCGGTTTTATTACTGACGGTTTATAGATTTAAACCGCCAAAAAAAGAACCGCGCGGACAAATTTCTTATCTACCTGTATTTATTATTTACTACTTAAATAATAAAACCGCGCGGTAAAATTACGTTAGTGTACAAAACGTTCTCGGTTCGTAAATTTTTTGTCATATAATCCACATTCTATAGCTAAACATAGAGTTAACATCCAACAATCCACAAATATGTCAGTTTCTTGTCAAAATACACCTCCATAATATTATAGTACACGAAATATTCACGAAAATTCTTTGGAAAAAAAATAATTTTATTTACTGGCGGTTTTATTTCTCAAGTGCGCTTTTCATGGAATTCTATCTCAGTGAGAGCTTAGCCTAAGAGAAAACTTCCAGATACTCTATATACAGAGTACGGACTAGTTATTGATATGTTTTTATACCACACTTAATTACGGCTATTTGCATTATTAAATTAATTTAATTGCAATTAGCTGTCAGGTCTGCATTTCAATTCTGGAGTCGATTGATCCTCTTTCTGTGATCCTCAGATGAAAGATCGAATCACTAAAAGCCAATATACACCAATGTATAAGGTTGGATCTAGCGTTCTAAAGTCCAAGCTTTGTATACAATCAGTATTGGTACTCAGATTTTGATGAGAAAAATTCTATCTCCATTGAAACTCACACCGCTCATCCTCGCAGCGATAAACCTTCAACTTTCAAGAATAATGGTAGATCACGTTTGATTGGGGCATAAAAGTCTTGCTGACAATTTACGTGTTACATAAGCCGCGCTTTTAGCGGCTTGTAAAATTTATACCTTCCAGTTATGAGCTTGTCCGGTGGACTGTGTTGATTACTTTCGTTTTGGCGAACTTCAAAAACGATGAAAGTAGAATCTACAGTGGCCTCCAAATGTTCCTGGACACCTTAAGATCTATAATCCTATGACAGCCTAAGTTTAAGTGAATCAAAAGTAACATAGATAGTGTTCCTAAAATAGACTATCGATAAATAATCGGGGGAGGGGAGGGGGGCGGTATAAGTTCTCAGCTCCTAGTCTTGGCCACTACAAGTAATTTCTTAATTTTATTAATCAGTTTGCTTTAGCTAGAGTGGCTCGACGATTATAACCAAACATTCTTTTTTTTTGAATACATGCCTGGTTGTACGATTGTTATCCTATATTTGTCAATAATCAGAGAAACAGATCGAATTGATCATGAAGGTAAAGACAACGGATTTATGCGATTTTGATTTTAATCACAAGTGGTTGAGTCAAACTGAAAATATGTTCAAAAGTTTGCGATAACCGTCATCTACGTGAGTGAAGCCGTGAGTGCCAACTGGTTGGTATGTAATATTTTGAAACAAAATTAAAATATTTTGTACGTTTACAAGATATTTTCATTCTGCGTAAAATTATAATATGTATAAATCAGAAATATATTAGATGTATATTCGTGCGTTCTATTTATATGGGCTTATGAAACTTATAAAATAAGGTTCTCTAACATTTGAGGATTACGAATGTTATGTTTATTGGCACAGAGCGTATTAATTTTGAATATGCCTCTAATTTTACTAGAATATAATATAGGAAAATATATTCAATAGTCGAGTTATATTCATAACCTTTGGCGAAAAAAGGTGGTAGTTAAGATCGTCAAATGGATATAAAACACGTGTAATAAACAGAGCAAACCACTGAGTTTTTGTCTTAAATACTATTGAAACCATTTTCACGAGGACTAGTTTTAAAAAAAACACAACATTACGCAGTATATTTACTATTTACTTACTAAAAAGGCTGAGAACGGTACACTACAGGAGTGTGCACACAAAAAGTGAGTAGATAAGGTGTACGTATCAAAGTTCTACTTCAAGAAAATTCAAGCATGAGTTTATTCCAAAGCATTTTCAGGGAAAAATTTACTTAACTGAATCTTTTAATCTTCGTTAAAAGGGTTTTCATGATGACGTAGACGAGATTCTCGCTCGACAGTACAAATATTTGATTTAGCTAGATGCTAACGTGATTATAAATAATGCAGCTTGCTTACTTGCACCGTAGTGCTAAGAATACTGGGTGGGTGGAAAAATAAAATGGTTGACTGTTTGAAGTTATCGATAGTTTACACGAACATGACGTTTTCAATGTTTGTAAGTTTTAAAATAGTTTTCAAATAGATTCGAATCACGAAAAGCTATCGAATTCGTAATGTACCTACTCGTATCGAGAGAACGGAGTATTACAATTGGCTGGCTCCACACACGCAAAAGGATTTAACATCTCTTTCTTTTTTCTTTCTTTCAAATATGGAATCTAGCATGTGCATAAACACAATTACTCACTTATATATCAACATATTGACAAGCTTATGTTACATGATAACAACCAGTGTAAATACCAATTCAAGCCACCAGTCACAACATATAAATGCCACTCCTGTCAGTGAGCTCCAGCCAGATTGCAACAGACAAAACCACCTATCTTCATATACCCCATTACACCCATATAGTACGAAACGAAATTACACTCGTGTTCAAAATAACGCAATGATATACCGCCTTTTAAGGTCCAAATGGTGTACCTCACTGCACTGTAATTCGTGTGAAAGTACTGTATACCACAATTTGATCTACAAGTACATGTGAATTTATCGCTATTCTGCGCGTGTGAGAAATAGAAATTGCATATGTTGTGGTCAAGAGCTACGTGAAAAGCTTGGTAGCAGTTATTATGTTTTGTAAGTATTCGTATCGGCACGCTTCTACTTGAAAATGGGTATCCCTACTGAATATTATCTCTTGATTCAAAGTGGTAGCTTATGTGTGACTTATAAGTTACTTACCAGTACACATGCATCCATCTTCCTACAGTCCCGGGACCTTTGAGAGGAGCGTGAAAATGCATCACATTCTATAGGATTGTGCATAGGTGCACTGTGCGCCACCTCATACCCCGGAGCTATACGAAGACATCGTGGTCCCTGCACCACCCGAAGGGGGTAATCTCAAAAGAGGGCCCCTGGTACGTCGGGGTGCGAGGGATATGTTTGCTACTATCTCACCTTCGGTAACTAAGAATCTAGTCCGTCAAGCTGGGGCACAGGAGTGTGGTGAGTAGCATAGCCAGAGCTCACAAGAGAGTGTTTGTGCTGTTAGTGGAAAGACCAAGGGTATTTAGATTGACTCTGTTCTGCTGTGGCACGATGCCCTTCTACTTCTTCTGCGCTGACGGCACAGAAAATCTCTTACCTTCACTCTCATTCCCTTCCCTCTACAGGAGCAGCAAAAATGCGGAAGCTACTTTCCATCAGGTGACACGTGTGTTTCTCTGCCATCTGAGAGACATAAAAAAGCTCAACAGAATATTCGCTATGGTAGATGTAATAACCACTAAACTTGTTTATTTCTAATAAAACCCATACGTTATTCGAAACACATGTCAAATGAACAGTAAATCCGCACAACAATTACATTTAAATCCATTACCATAATGCAGTAACGTAACGCCGATGAACACACAACAGCAAAGCGGCTTTCGTCTGACGTCTACCTGGCAGCCATTGTGTGCAGACTACCTGATATCTGTCTGTATTCCCTATTTATGGTATGTAATCCTCAGGCTATAATAATAGAGGTACTCGTGCAGTGTCGGTATCGGTATATTCCACCAATATTATTATTAAAGGGTATGTACGAGTTACATGGTTATGCATGAAAATACCGAATTTCAAAATCCCAAATTCGTAAAATCCTGCACTTATAATCGCGATCTTTAAGATCTCCGAAGATTTGGTTTTTTCAATGAACCTGCGGTTTATGTTATGTCCAGTGTACTATGTTATTTAGCCATACTTTTCTAACCTACATCTCTCTATGTCGATGTGTGATGGTCTCACGGACAATTATTTTTTATGACTACCCAAACAAAATCTAATTTCCGAATTTTCAATTTGGTATTTTTAACATTGAATCAAATGAACGTTCTGTATTTTGAACTTCGGATTTTCGTCCACAGGTCTTATGAAAATCGGTATTACAAACTTCGGTATTTTTTTTTTTTTTTTTTTTATAATCTCACGCCTGTATCCCCGAAGGGGTAGGCAGAGGTGCTAGCACCCGCATTTCGCCAGTTTATGTTTAGGTCCCAATGTAATAGGTGGCGAACCTATTGCCATTAACCGGGCACTTATAAACCTGCGATTTTTTTATATGTTTTTATATGTATTTTTATGTGTGTGTATATATTTTTATGTGTAGGAATTTTTATATGTAACCAGTTGGCCATGGCCAATGGGCCATGTGGACGTATATTTGAGTTTGAGTTTATTTTTTTTGAGTGCGACTTTAATACTCTTAAAGAAATTAAAGAGGCCTTATAACACCAGCTATTAAATCCCTATTTAAATCTGAACGATTATTTTTTTCCCGAAGTTCCTTTGAGGGGTTTCTGAGACATTTTGTCGGTATAGCTCCTTCGAAGGTACTGTAAGGCCTACTCAGACTACGACTTGAATGAAAATAATTACATATTATACATAGAAAGACACAGAACGAGCAGAATGTCCATATTTACATTAAGTGAGAACCGAACCCGTGTTCTCTGAATTAATAGTCGAACGCATTACTGCTCCGCCTGAGGTTATCAAAATGAAAATCAAAATCATCAAACATATACCTCTCCCTATCACCTCAACCAAACACTGTCTGTAAGTAGGTATATAATTTTCTCAAGATAATCATTCAAGTACCTCAGTACCTCTCGGCGAAGATCACTATCGCTTAGAACTTACCTAGCTACCAATTACACCACCACGGTGCATTCAAGCAATTTTACTGTCTTATCATTCTCTTTGCTCTATGGCATAGTTGCCATTTCATCAGATAATGTCTAGATGGTCGACTTCATTACCTAGAACAACTTGTAAGTAGTCGCTTAATGAGAAAACGTTCTTAGAGAGTTGAAAATGATGCCGATTTAATAACCAAGGAAGTAGTCTCATTGCTCAATTACATAATAACTTATTTAACTAACTGGAATAGCTTGTATATTATCCAGTAAATTTTTAGTCTACTCAAAGAAGAATCAATCAGAGAATCAATTTTGTTTATTTAGTGACGACACATAAAGACACATATGAACGTCTAATCAAAGTTTTCAATTTGATTGGTGAAAAATATTAAATTATTTGAAATTATATGTATATATTGAATAATATATATAAAAATATATTGAAATTATAGATATTATATACATTATTTTTTACCAGAACCTGATCCCGCTGCACTTTCTATTTAAATTTCGGCGTGTATTTCTGCTCCTGATTTAAGCTGCACTATCAATTTACCAAGGCTCCATACGCCCAAGGAGTTTCCAACACCCACCCATTAAAATGTTCGCGGTCTAAGCATATTAAGCAACGTGGCAAGGATTTCTTAAGTAAAATGCAAATTTTATTTTGGTTATTTTATTAATCCAGGCAAAAGCAAACCGAGTAACATAAAAATCATCAAAACCGGCCCAGCCGTTTCCGAGTTATATAAGAATTTATATATTTAGATGTATAATAATAATTATGTTTATGAAGTGTTACCTAATCACAAACAGATGTACAGATCAGAAATTGATATATTGATTATGACTAGTATGTCCCTGGAATAGGTTCTCATATACTCTCAAATACCTGTGATATTGATAAAACCAAAGGATTAAAAAACACTTTCGTCAGGGGACACTATCACTATCACTGTCTAAGTTTAGTTAAAAAGCTCTCAAAACATAAAATAAAGTAAAATTCTCAAAACAAAAACTGTGTCCAAATATCTAAAAAACTAAAAATATAAGCCGTTGTATTATTTGGGTATCGTTTATCTTGCCCACATCGACCATTCGGGTATTCCCTTAGGAGCTTGATGCGTGCAATGAACATAGTTATATCATATCGATACTCTAAATAATAGTTTTATTGCCTAGTCATTGTGATAAGACTCGAACAAATATACCTATAACAAATATTGTACTCTAAAATCAGTATGTAACCAAATTATTTTAACTAAGGTTTAGGTTTCATAATTCCAGATATGTTGAACCGTAACGTCTAGTTAGTATGTATACCAGCACGGATCTCGGACGTCATGACATAAAACATTCATTCATCACATTTTGGTTTTTTTTTAATTTATGGCACGTCAATTTGACTTCACCTCACCTGATGTTAAGCTGAAGGCTGAAGGCAAAGAGTGGATCCTCAACTCGTGCTGCCATAGCAATCATAACTCTGACTGCAATGGTCAATAACGATTCATCTTTAAGAAATTCTCAGATAGCTTGTGATGTTGAAGATTTATGGAGCTCACGAACCCTATCCCTTCAACAAGCCTGCTGATGTTTTTTCATAAAATCCTTGTAATGCCCTTCTTAAATAATCCCATATTGTTTTCACTTGGAAGAACTACAGAAGTTGATTCCACAGCTTAATCATAACTGACAGAAGAGGCTCTGGCGCAGGATTTCTGACTAAAAAGAGCAGAAGAAATGGGAGTAGCCAGGCTTCAAGATGAAAACCACAATGCCACCAAGAACAATGCTGAAATCACTATGATGACCTTCGCCTAAGAATACCCTACAGTATACTGCGGCTAGCTAGGATCAGTAGCCAGAGCTTACTGAAGAGGTTTTGTTTTGTCAGTGGGAAGATCGAGGAACTTTATGATGCCCTTCACTCCTCCTCCTACCCTCCCCTCTTAACTCTACGTGGTCGGTAACACAAGTGTGACGCCCCTGGTGTGGCAAACATCCACAAGCCACGGTAACTACTTTCCATAAAGTGGACCGTGTGCGTTTATGCCACCAAAGTAGTATAAAAAGAAACTCCTCCAACACCACTATCCATATAAAAATATACAGTAAATACAGTTGTCCACGTAAACATTGCTCATTTGAAACATGGCGTGCAACACACTAAGTAACCATACCATTACCGGTTTATCTAACCCAAAATCGGCAATAAACATCCAAAATCCTAATTTCCAATGCTATCACTGCTCATATCAGTGTCAGTGGTTATTTAGCGATTAGGGAACATAAAATTTGAGACATTTAGCATAATTTGTGCGTATTCACATCATATCATTATAATAGTTGATTATAATAACAGGTGCGATGCAGCTCTGGTCGAATTGGCCCCCGGCGGTTCGGACGTGCGTTCGGTCTGTTGCTCTTTGTGATCAGTGAAAGGGTTAAGTGGAAGCGATTTTATGAGTTTCAAGAAGGATTTTATGCTTACCTCTAAATTTCCCGGACTTAGGCGATACATCCTCTCTACCGCTGGGAACACGATGATAATAAAGCATTACCTAAGTGTTTTATTTACTGCCGTTAAGGGTAGTTGAGCACTAAACGAACAACTGGTCTAACTGCAGCACTTCGAAATCGCCTGTATCTATGGGTTGTGTAGGCCAAATGGCTGTTGCTCCATGGAAAAGTCCACTGCTGAACATAGGCCTCCACCATAGACCTCCAATCCGACCGGTTGGAGGCGTCGGCATTCAATGGGTACCCGCGACTTTGACTTTGTCGTCCGTCCACCTCGTAGAAGGCATCCCACGCTTCGTTTACCGGTGCGCGGTCTCCATTCGAGAATCTTTCGGCTCCAACGACGGCCATTTATTCTTCTTGCTACGTGCCCCGCCCACTGCCACTTCAGCTTGCTAACCTTGTAGGCTATGTCGACCACTTTCGTTTGTCTACGGATCTTCTTATTCTGATTCGATCTATCAGAGAAATTCCGAGCATAGCCCTTTTCATAGCTTGCTGTGTGATCTTGCACTTTTCTTATGAGGTTCATAGTGAGGGCCCACGTATCGGCATCATAAGTCATTACTGGCAACACACACTGATTAAAGACTTTTATCAAGTTTTTGAAGTTTGCGAGAAAGGAGTGAATAAAATTTGTCCTATTACATAAGAACTAAGCAACCTCCTATAACTTGTACCATTTCCAAGCTTTAACGGGGTTTAATACTAGTAGATACATAGACAAAGTGGTTCAGGTTATTTCACTAGAGTTGGCTTTCCCGACTCGGATTGCTGTACAGGTCAATTTATGATAGTTATTGGGATATGCCTTCCATAACTTTGATTTTACTGCATGGGTGGAACGTGGTGATTGGTTATTATGGTCATAGTACACATTTGAAGCTGTTGTATATTGAACTTGTAACGCCATTTTAGAATTGATCATTGCTATTATTTATAGGCTTTCATTCTTTAGAATTGCATCTTCAGCTTTTCATCAGGCGGTAAAATGTTATTTTTATATATTATTTATAAAATAACCTTTTTTTTCATGTTTTTATTGTAAACATGATGATATAGGCAGAAGTAAATTAACCCTTATTTTGTCAAAATCGCTGAACATAGTACGTAGTTCCCTTTAAGGATAGAATGAAGATGATTAATGCTGAAGAAAGAAAGAAAATACAGTTAATATCGCCCAAAAATATTAACATACATTTCATACATTTAAACAACATAAGGACCCAAAAAGATCGCCACCTCAGCATGATGCTGCACACGCACCTATTTTATTTGATATTTATGAAGCTCTCTGGTTAAAACCGCGCTGTGACGTATACCATACTAAACTACCAGCAGTGTAGAACCGGGTGGTTCCCGCCATAGTAGAAATTCATCTTCCCATCTTCCTATTTTTTCCCATGCAGTGTCGTTGTACTAGGAGAGTAACGTATAGCGCAGTTTGCCATCGGACATAATTATGTTTACAGCTCAGACTCAGTCTCAGATGCATGACTCAAGTCAACCATACCTAGTGCTTGGAATACGGTGATAGCCTCACGTGGAACCGAACAATAAATAAATGGATGAAATGCGGGTAATAGGTAAATCGAAGCGTAGCTTAAGGTTAGTATTAAAGAAGTCACCCTTACGATCGAGATGTCACAGGTTTGAATCCATTAGACTACCGACCACGTGCTTGTGTGCCATCTAAATAGTATAGAAAAAGCGACTTCTAACACAAGTTAATAAGCTTAGTTAGATAGTCTTAAAGGGAATATTAGTAATTTCGGTTCAGAAAAAAGATCACCTCTGGCTACCCCAGAGGGAAATAGACGTGAGATTTGTATGTATGTATGTATTTTTTTTTATCTTCGCAACAGGAAAGATATAGATATATTATAGATCTCTAGAATATTATATTATGCCGTGATGTGGGTAAATGTATGCATGACTTATATAGAAGTGTAGTTCGGTACGGTAGACCGAGCTGAATCGAATACTTTCTTTTTGATGAGGTAAGTCGAAACATCTGCCCGTGTCACGCAACTAAGGGAATTTATAGTTACTTGCCATTGCAAACGGGTTTGCCCGAAGCGTTGAATATTGGCAATGAATAACAATATTCATTTTAACTATCAATTTTATTTACGAGCACTTTTTAAGGGCCTACAAGGTCAGAATCAGTAATATCAATAAAATCAAGACCCTAATCAAAAACTTAGTGATTTGTAGTCACGAAGTTGCTGGTTTCGAACAGATATGTAACTACTACTAATACAAGCTAGCTAATAGGAATCATTTTTTCCAAGCGAACACAATATGGGGCCTTTCGAGCTTTCTTGATTCTTAATGTCCTTGTATTAAAATTCCTTTCCCTACCTACACAGGACCCCTCCCTCTAAACGACTTGGGGACTTACCTTTCCTTACAGCTTACAGAAGTAGCAAACTCTTCGTCATCGTAGCCTCAATGGCGGTTACATACAAACCTTGAAATTTCGAATCCAGAATCATCGCCTATAACTTTCTTCTTTCCATAATTTGATTCACAATGACTTACAGGAGAGACTGCCGTCTCACGTGGCAGCCCCGACCGGAAATCATATGACAGAGCCTCTTTCGTCAGTGAGTATACCTGCTTGCTTACCAGGTTGATATGGGGCTCCACTCAGATGTTATAGGACAAATAAGATTTAGTCTCGATAGAATTATGGCCGTATTGTACTTGAAAGTGAAATTTTTGATTTTGTCCAGGTCAATATTATGCGAACAGCTGAAACTTATATATAATGCGTTTTCAATTCTATTGCATAATAATTTTACTCATTTTCTGTTAAATTCATCGGGATGATGGAACAGTGAATGTGTAAATGACCATGTCAATCTAAAATCATACAAATTTTACTCATTATCTAAAAATGTTGCATGCAGGCATGTTATTTACTTAATATTTTAATAGAATCTCACAAAAAGCGAAGTTAAAATGTAAGAAGCAGACATCGAATTATAATTATAACCGAAGGTATCTCGTAAGGTAATGATAATGACAAACACACAAAGAAATAAACAAATGCTATAAACATTTTTAAATTAGAAATTAATTATTTTTCTTTTGTTTTACTACGTTTTACGCATAGTACCTACCTATTTGTAGCGAAGTTAATAATAAGTTAATAATACAAAACGAGAAGGAAATCTCGAAATAAAATCCTGTATCAAGCCTTAGCGTGGACACAGTAGGCCATAGGCTCCCAACATTGGGACAGGCATATGTCCAGCAGTGAACTATGATAAGCTAATTGATTGACTGATTGGTAAATTATTGTCAATTTACACTGCGCAATCTAGACGATCTCGTCAGTAGATTATGGAGGTCGGACGACAGTCGCTGCAGATAAAATAACCAATATAGTAGTTACACTGAAGACCGATCCTGAGTTGATGAAATACGGTTTGGATAAATATTCTCTCTGATATATTTTCTTTCTCTGGTAAATGGCATATAAATTTTATTTTTATAAGTATAGGTATTTTTATCAGCTTTGCCAAAAGAATCGGGACTCCTTCGTATATAGGTAAGAACAGAAGCAGATAGCGAGCTCCATCTCTACTTACATGGGAGGCAAAAGTTATAAGCTGTATGTAAGTATGTTAGCTAATATGTAAAACATTTATAAAAAAACATAACATCAGAGTAGGCAGAGGTGAAATAATATCCAAATTTCACCAACCATTGTTTTCACAGGAGATGTGCCTATTCAGGGCACTATTGACTTGAGCCATGCATCTGAGACTCAATCTGGGCCGTACATATCTGTCTGACGTTAAGCAGTCCAATCCCTTATCCCTTAGACGCCTTGTTCGACACCACAAGGAAAAAGTGGCCCAAATTCTATTCTACGCTACACGGTAATTGCAAACGGACCCAAAAACAAACATAACTAAAATAATTAGTTCACCAACTGATATTAATCCTCGCCCAAAGGCTAACCAACGAATGGTGCATGGAATCAATCTAAATAACCGAACGACAGCCATTATACCATTGTTAATGGCGACTCGTTTGTATGGGTAATTAATGGCCCTTAAATGGTGACCATCAGTTCTGTATCGTCTTAAACTTGTTCGGGATAAAGGAGCGTTTAGACTATACGAGTCGGTTTGAGTTAGATGCTAGTGAGCTGAACAATTTGAGATTACTATAATGTACACCACATTACATGTCTGTTTATATATCCATTTGCTCATAGTGAAGGCACGGTTTTGCATTCCTCATCCTCCATCTTGGTAATGCTTATCGTTGGGGTTGCTAAATCGTGGGTGAGTGGTGGGTACCCCTTCCTCGCCCCATTATTTTCTCTTGGAATGGATTTCCACCGTGTAACATCTACATCAATCTATACTAATATTACGTATAAAGATTTTTTTTTGGTTGCTTGTTTGTAACGAATAGGCTCCTAGACTATTGGACCAATTTCAATAGTTCTTTCACTTATGAAAAGCTACAATATCTAGGAGTAACATAGGCTATATATCATCACGCTACCATCTAAGGGAGCGAAGCAATAATCATAAATCTCAATAGATCCGGTATATTTCTATATGTTGGCGCTAATATCGCTAATTTTTTCCATTGTCGTGACAGCAAAGAAGAATATAGTAGGTATAGACAGGTAAGTAGAAAATAGAGTTAAGTCATACAAAACGATAATTGACATCCACGCGGGAGGAGCCGCGCGCAACAGCGAGTGTCTTATATAATATTACAATTACAACATTCCATTTATTAAAGTTGGAATAGATTTATATTGAAAGTAACGAATTAACAAAACAGCAAGTGTATAATCCTCTTAACATTAAGGCCAATTAAATTAATTGAGGGTGCTTTTATAATAGGTTTAATACGTATCTGTTTTACGAGAGCTCTTAGACACCTGGACACAACTCTTGTCCGACAAGACGTAAGTCTAATTACGTGACTGCTAGGAATAAAAAGAAACCATGGAAAGAATGATGTCACATTCCTAACAAAAATGGAAATGAGACTATGTGTTTATTGATGAATTCATCCTACTATTTTTTTATATATAACATAATAGCAGGCAGACCAGTGATGTAAAGTGGTTACCGTGACCTTTGAAAGTATACAACACCAGGTGCCTTACATTCATTTTAATAATATGAATTTGGGATGGTATCCGACAAGTGTGTATCCCTAGCATATTAAATTCTCTTAAAGGGGCCTCTACGTCTTGGCTTCGGCCCGACGCACGCCTTCCAAAGACCCGGGACTCCATAGGCCCGAGAGTTATGGAATTGAGATACAATAATAATAATAATATATGTCTTTATTGTACACCAAGAATGACATCATGATATGGAAAAGCAGATATTATCGACTGAAGGAAGGTGGGTATAGAAAAGGGGAGGGAAGGTTAGGAGACTTTCTGTACTGTCAGTGCAGAAGACAAATAAGGGAAACACAGATGCAGTTCAGTAAGCTCTGACTACCCTACTCACCGCCGAAAACATCACTCAAGGTACATCCAGTCGATCTACTCTGCTGGCTAAATTTGACTATTATAATCTTAAATGACTCATAGGCTTCATTTTGTCCCTGGAATAGGTACCCGTGAGTTGCGAGAATGGGTCTAGATGTGCACGTATATGGAGCCTGCTTTCAGTGAGTAGAACCTTTGCATCTTAGCTTTTATATGGGAAAACACAATTATTTGGATGCCCAGCTTACCGCTTAGTCTGTTAGTCTAAGCATAATTAAAAATATATTTCAAATTGATTCATTATTGAAGAATTTCACTCAGAATTAGTGCGCTAGTAACACGTGCAGTACTATATAAGGAGCGGACTGAGCACTACCACTAAAATTAAAGAGAATATTAAATGAAAAATGGCAGCGATCACAGCGAATACGTGCCGAGCAGTACTCAACATTTCTGCTTCGAGGAGTGCCAGCAAAAGCGCGTTTATTTTTAAGAAATGAATTTTTAAAGGCCGTACTTTAATAAAACATAAAGTATAGTGATTAATGTTGTCCATCATTTTATTACATTTTTTTATATTGAAAAAGTCTTTGAGGAAGTCTTGTATTAAGTAATATTCTCCTGAATGAAATAGAGCATCATGTTTACAATTATCTAATTCTTCCCACGTAGACACCAGTTCTGCTATTAATATAGTCCACGTATTTAATAATCCTTGATGTATTGGTTCCGGTGGATTAGAATGGGCCACTTCGTCTCTTCCCATAATATCAGTAGTAAGTGATTAAGGAATAGATTTGGTTCCATCCAACAGTAAATATGCAGCCCATGGTCAAGTACCCGCTTAGTAGCAATATGCTCGTCCTCTATTGCGTGTAGTCAAAAATCATAGCTGGTAAAATGTGGTAATACACCAACTATGAAATAGGGGTTAAGCCTCCTCGTCACACTACTTTGCAAAGTTTCGTATTTGACTGAATACAGTAGTAAATATAAGTAGTCTAACTGGATTTAGAGAAGTTATTTTCTGAGAATCACGTGATCTACTACTGATATGGAAGGCCTTGGATAGGTTCTTTTTATAAAAAACGTAGCTACCGCCGCGCCAGTCTCGCGACTATTTGGTCACAAAAATACCTTATGTTTTTTTGTACTGGGTTATGTTTTTCATCGTTTTACTTTCATTTCATTATTTGGTTTAAGTGATAATGACAAGTATGTTCCTAAAAGAAAATTTAGTATGTACTGTTAGCCGCATGTGATTTTGTTTTCTTTTTTTTTCGGCATAGAAGACTTTGAGCCATCCCATTTCTTCCCACACGGTGTCGTACTAGATGACCAAGGACTTTTTACTATCAGATAGATATATACAATCTTGAATTAGCCTTAAATACATGGCTAGAGTCAATAAAAGTATCCGACTCACCTCCCATCATGTGGGACCAAATACAATGGGTTGGCGAAATGTGTATGTTAATTCACCTCTGCCTACCCGTAGGTATGTATAGTCATTTTCAATTCATCAGAAAGAAAATTTACCTTATAAAAGATGTTCTAGGCTCAACCCCCACCACAGTATTACCCCTGCGGCCCGATTCTACTAATTAACCATTGTCAAACCACTGAAATTACAAAATCTGTCTTTTGAACATACAATGAATTTTAGATAGATTGTAGAGTAATTGAAACGATGTAATGAGCACTTTATCGTTACGTTTTGAACTTTATTAATTCCATGTTGATTAAGTCGAAAATTTAATGGCCGTTTCGTAATTTGAGTGATTTAACAATAGTTAACAAATAAAAGAACCGTTATAGAATTTTTTGAAAGCCCCCGCAAGAAAAGCTTGCCAAGCACCAAATTCTCTTCCGTTAATCACCAGATATATATCTAGCTATATCGGCAGCATTACTGGTTTTCTTATATATAGAACTTCAATATGATTTCACCTCGCTAAGCTCGACTTCATGGTAAGCTAAGTAAAATCTCAAATAAAAGGATCACCACCACGGAAAGAAGATAAATGTAACTGTAATTTAACATTTCGACTATTCTTTTTAATGTTTCAAGTCCCTATATATCTCTATCTACACTATCGGCGTTATGCATACGTGACTTTATAAAAGTTGAAAAAAAAACTAAAGTTGAGGGTTGACTCAACGGCTACGTTGAATCACGACTCAAAACATCTAAAACTACTTTTTATATCAACCCTCTAAAAACTAGAAGTCTTATCGTGAGTCAATCTAACTAACACTAATGCTCGCATTATATAATTTAACAATTTAAAAACAAAAAAAATATCCCCAGAGACCAACCAACTTAATTTTTCAACTGGGACAATAACATCCCAACCCTAAAATGGGAACTGGACAGTTTACTAAGAGAAAAATAACTCGGTTGTTGAGATGACAGGGTTAAGAACCAGGCAAAAAAATAAAGCAATGTCGACTATTCATTCCAACCGAGTGGCACCAAAAAAATATTATCGAGTTTTGACGTGTTACGATTGAATAAATTAAGTCCGGCATTGTTATTTTTATAAAAGAATCATAGCCCACCATTCAGGATGCTCGTTCTAGTGGTAAGCGTAATTTTTGAATGTAAAAATTAATATTGTATTCTGTGACAAAATTATAAAAAGAGATCACATAATTCCATTAGTTTCGGGTTTATTACATCTTTTGCTTCTTCTATTTTCATGAATGTTTTTATACATAATCATCGATTTCTGATACTTTTGACATGTCGCAGGACATAGGCCTCTTCCAATGTGCGCCATTCCGGAAACGGTGCGCACTGTGCGGTATGAAAGGAGTTTCATCCCGCGCACGCTCAAGCTGTGGAATGAGCTCCCTGCCGTGGTTTTCCCAGGCGACAACAATATGGGGTTCTTCAAGAAGGGCATTAGAAGGTTTCGACAGGGTAAGCAGCACGTGTGTGACGCCTCTGGTGTTGCAAACGTCCATAGGCCACGGTGACCGCTTTCCATCAGGTGGGTCGTGTGCTTGTCTGCCACCTAAGTGGTATAAAAAAAAAAAAAGTGCGCCACTGCTCCCTATCCTTCGCCTTCCGCATCCAGTATGTTACAGTCGCTAGGCCTTACATTTGATTAACGTACTTTCTTTAAAATACCTTATATTTGATTGATGCGCCTACGTTTAATTCAAACTATATCTGGTTCATTCATTCTCATTTCATAAATTTGATCTTAATTTGGGTAACGGACTTCATTAAACTATGTTGTTAAACTATCAAGAAATTGTATTGTAATGTGTTCATTAGATTGTAACCTTGGACAAAAGAACTTTTTATGTTTTTTTTTTATAAATCTATCTATCAACCACACCACAACGTTCTCTAATCACGGTGTTCCTCACTCTGTCCTTCAACTTTACTCTCAGACTGTACTTCTCAGATTTCTCATTCCCACAACATTCAGTTTACTTTCATTATAAAAGGGCTCAATAAAGATAGTCAATATCCTGAGATATCACAATAACTACTGACCACGTGTAAAACCGGTTCCAACCGGTTCGCATCGTTCAACGTCAGTGGAGTTACATTTACAGTGAATGTTTACTGAGTGATAAAAACGAAAACAGTATTCAAGGCTGAGTTCTAAAGAATTAGATCTTCTTCTTCTGTCGAATCGACGACATTTTTGAGTTGCCATCGCATCGCTGTGTAGTAATTTCACGGTAGCCGCTACTCACGGAGTAGGTTCAAGCATAGGTTCGAAGTGATGAATATTCTATGAAATACTCTGTTGTAAATTTTATTCACACAACACCATCACAAACATGGGAAGGCCAAGTATTTTCGTCATCAAATTTAACCCTCTAACCACCGCGAGCTTTGAACTAAAAAATACACAATACACTGAAGTCCCAAACACGCACAGAAATACACAGTGATTACAAAAGGTGTATCAAGTTAAACAGCCCAGCAATTATTCACTAAATGCGTCCACATCGTCACACGCGCTCGCTCTTTCAAAGTGAGCATAGTGTGTAGACGAGACATTATCCTGAAACTGTCTTATCCACTAGTAATTTATATTTATTTATTTTATTTATTTATTATATATATAGTTATGTATATATAGTTTTCCTACTATGAAAGTAGGAAAACTAACAGGTAACAATTAGTGTTACAATGATATTTAAGATAGGAGACGGCCAGTTAAAAGTTTTCACTCTTGCCATGCCAAGTCCTTTTTACTTTTTAGCCTTATACTATCTTTCAAAGCTAGCACTTGAGAAACCGGACTCTCCTCCTCTCCAGTGATCTCACAGACCTCAGCTCGGGATGTTGTCAGCGGGATGACCGAGCCTTTTAGTTGACATCGCTGTATTATGGTATGAACCCCTGCTTTGTCTTCTACACTGACAGTTACAGAATACCCCTATTACTTTTATTAGATTCATGTTTTTGTATAATATATGTGTATAGCAGACATTATTCCCTATGAATATCTACCATTATGAAACTAGCAAAAGGTATATTCTAGGATAGTAACAAATTGAAACATCTTGAAAGCCTACTTAAACGCTCACTTAGTTCTAAACATAAATTTGTTTCATCACGACACTGTTAAGATATAAGCACTTTTGTAAAATTCAACCTTGTCTCACCTCTGCCAACTTCCTGAACTTGCTCTATGTCCTACCCTTAGCTCGTAAATATCCAAGTGATTTGCATAAGAAACTGTGGCAGTCACACTACGCTACTGAATAAATTAACTGTTTTTACAAGAGCGCCTGAATGAACAACTTTTTGTTAACACTTTTACGTAGGGCCCGTTCTTGTGTTAATTTAAAGAATCTATGAAGGCGAGGGTTGAATTTGGAGGCATTGAAAGGTAACGATGAAAATCTATTAATTAGAAAGGTGAGGTTACGTGCTTCAAAGGGCACGATAGAAGTCGATCGTAGAGGCTTAAATGGGCGACTTCAACCACTCTGTCAGTGTTGCGCTACTAACCACAAGTCAGTCAAATCCAGTATGGTTTAAAAAACCTGCGAAAAAGTCCTTGAATGCAGCCTGTACTATCGCATAGATGATGATGGTTAAGGAAATATACCAAGTGTATGTAGCTCTACTATAACTTTCGGCCCGAAATATAACTTTACGTGCAAGATATCTATATAGATATAGATAGCTATCTACATATAGGAGGAGGAGCCATTAATTCATAGGTGATTTTCTCCTCGGGATTTAAGAATCGCAGAACGCCAACTTTCCGTTAAAATTATTTCTATAGTACCTACTCAGAAGCTTTAAAATATTTATGGAATATATTGCAGCATTTTTAGGGGTCCCAAACAAACACACACCAAATGAACAGTTAAATTGTGTAGAAATATAGATAACCTTGCGTGTTTTAAAATAGCATCACCATTAAAATATTTGAGGAAGACCTTATTATATCATTTGGAGGAGAGGCATAACGATCATCATTCTTTCCTAAAACAAAAGCAAAATATTATTTTTTCAAAAAAAAAGTAACTCTCCGCTGCCTTTTGTCGGTTGAAATGCCGCGGACAAACATTTAAATCTTCTAAACAAAAGTTGTTCGTCCAATTGTCACGTTAATGTTGACAAACGTCGTCAAATGCCGCCATCATTGTTCCCATGGTGTATCGTAATAAGCCGTGTAAACATTCTCCCATAATGTTGGGCACGCGGATGTAGAGTATGGAGGAATATTGCTTGGATTACGATGGGGCTGGATAGGTATTTTAATAAAATATATTTTTACAAAAATACCCATTTTACAAAAATATCTTTTCATACCTACTATAATTCAGTGAATTTTTTTGATATTAATATCGCAATATATTATGCTAGTCTATAAGTACGGAAACGTGACTCATGTTAGTACAAAAGTGCGCCAAATCGATACAGACATTGCCGACCTCTTGTAACTTATTCAGCATTTTGTTTGACAATAGTCGAGCAATCTGATATATTTGATGCTTTCCATTTTGTCTGATTGTAAAAAGACCAAGTATACCCGGCTTCACACACGTCGATATCATTATATCTATGTTAGTAACTAAGACTGGTCGATATTTCCAGGAGATTTTCTCTAGGGTTCATAGGATTCACTCCGTTGATGTGACGAAACTCCATTTAGTTTAAGTTGATTCGAATCCGAAATACCTACCTTATCGTTGCTCCGGGAAAGTGTAGCCCAAAAGGATATCACACGCAGGCTATCGAGGTAATATTTCCTCTCCTACTGTATAACAAATTATCATAGCCAAAGAGAGTCATCTTCAAAACCAAAAATAAATATTTACCTTCTAATCCAGTCTTGTCTATTCCGTGACTGGAGTACACGCGCCGTCGGCACGCATGCTAAGTGATGGCATCTATTTTTTTACGTTTTTTTATCTAAATTAAAAATCTTTGCCGCCCCCCTCTCGGCCCCTCCCCCTGCGAGGTCTAAGGTTATGCGATAAACACACAGACTGCTTTGTTTGTATAAGCTTGTTGATGGGTGAGCGTGCATTATTATTTGTGATGATGATCTGGCCTAGTTATAACGTGGTTACAATGTATACACAAAAAGTGGCAATATAAGAGCATGATAATGATATAGTATCGTGATTACTGAAGTTGTACGATTACGGTTTCTGTGTGCTTCGGGAAAGTTTTTGATTTTATGGTTGTAGAATGAAATAAACGCAGTAAGATGGTTAAGCAGTCGGTCCCAGTTGTTTTACGAATATCTATGATAATCATTACCGATAGTTATGTCCCTAACAATCCAACAATTGGTCAGCGGGCTGTGGAGGCCAGATGGCAGTCTTTTCAAGGAAAATATCGTAGAACAGTGGCGTTGCAGTTAGATTGGAAAAAGTGACCACCGAACTCTGATATAAAACGTATTCAAATGCAATCGCGGTTAACGCAACGAGAAGGTGGAAAGTTTTAGAACTAAATAAAATGCAAGCCAGATACAATCGCCTACAAGATTGGGGGATGCCCTAGAAGCCGGGTATGTTGAATGACCCTTTATAACAAATGTATCAAGAGATACCTATACAGTAATTTATACAGGAAGAAAAGGTAGCCTCAATACTTCCACATAGCCTAAGAAGCTTCGAGGTCCATCTGTCTAGTGCCTTAGGAGTACTGACCGGTTATAACTTCTGCATGAGTGACCTTACATAAAAAAGAAGAGTCTTCTCTGAAACACGTACGTGAGTAGTCAACCATTTTCAACACTTCGATATATATAATCTAAACTAGCAATAATCTGAGTTTTTAGCGAATCATTATATATCGTACATATATAATTACATATATACGAACATACCTAATTCCTTCCAGAATAACCTGAAAAGAATTGACACCCTCATTCACCAACCACTGTATTCGGTCCCATATATAGTAAAGGGGGTGAGCCTATTGCCATATTCCGGCTGTTGACTTGAGCAATACATCTGAGGCTAAGTCTGGGTTGTATATATCTGTGTGATATTAAACAACCCCATCCCTTAGTCGCCTTGTACGACACCGCATAGGAACAGTCGAAGTAGTCAAAATTCTACTTTGCCAGGAACTACCTAAGCAAATATATTTAGATTCGTGTCCTAGAACCTGTTAAAAGTTTAAATAAAACCATATATTATAGCCTAATAGGGTTACTTAGATTGTTTAAAATACAGTTAGATACATAATTATGATTACAAAGAACACTCCCACTAAACAAATAAGGTACACGCTGACTAATTTATTATTATCTTTCAAACAATACGTCATTTCCACTCGAGACCTCTCTATAATCGGGTCATAATTTTACGAAACTATTATTTAACATTTACACGACCATAAAGATAAAACTCCACTACTCGACGGTAATAAAAAGCTAAACAAAATGAGTCATACAACGTAACACCTTCATAATGTGCGTACGCGCATGGCCGTGACTCATCACCGAACGATTGGAAGTACATGTTTCACATTGCACTTTTCTATCTATAGTTTTATTCTAATATTTTTTTACTTTTTAAAGAAATTATTAAAGTTACATTGGAATACAAAATGTCAAATAGCCAGTCAAGCATTTGTAATGTAAATAACCCGTCTCGAGTTGTGTCTGGTGTAAAGAAGCCCAAAACACTGGCTGCATTTCCAGGCTGGATCGCAATGGCTAACCCCGGAGCATTAGTTACCTGTTTTTTATTTAATTAATTAATTTTTTTGTCTTGTGCTTTTGTCCCTGCCAAGTGTCAACCTCATTAAGAAAGAGGTATCATCGGATTTGTAACTTATATTATGCCATGGCTCCTAGGGCTTGGGTTTTCAAAATTAATCGTGTTTCCGTTAATTACCTCAGCTAAGATAAATTGCTTAAAGATAGAATCCGCGAGCTCTACATTGCAAATTCGACGCCATAATTACTAGGCTACCTCCACTTCAAAAAGAAAAAAGAAATCAATACATTATTCATTAATGAAGTTAAATTTCAAAACTTTCAAAAAGACCCTAAAACCTATTATTTCCCCCTTTTTTGGTTCTATAGGTAGCATGTACCACATCCGCATACCGTGCGACCCCGTGGCAGCCGTAGGGTTAACTGAGGTTCTCACCGTTCCAGAAAACTCCCCAAAATTAGTGACCGGAACCAGATCATTAAGAAGTCAGTGATAAAAAGTACGAAGCAAAGTGTCACAGATAATGTACGAAGGGCGGTCTTATCACTAAATGCAATCTCTTGCCGGCAATTTTAGAACTAAAGAGATTTGAAGACACTATTGTAGTTACTAATGGAATATGCAATATCCTGAAAGATAGAGAAAAAATGTATATATTTATGTATTGAGTACCTGCTATGTAGCCTGTACTATCCATAAAGCTATACTTAGAGAGAGAAAGTGTGCAAGTGACATACGTATGAGAAAGTGACAGAATATACGAACTTAATTTTAACGCCTATATCCCCGGAGGGGTAGGCAGAGGTGCTAGCACCCACATTTCGCCAGTTTATATTTAGGTCCCAATGTAATAGGTGGCGAGCCAATTGCCATTAACCGGGCCCTTATAAACCTGCGATAAATACACACATAACTTCGAAAAGCAGCGAGAAGTCATTGGTGTGTGCCATGGTAAAACCGGGGATCGAACCCGAGACCTCGTACCTAGTATGAGAAAGTGACAGAATATACAAACCTATTTTTTTTTATAAATCAATATTTACATTGACAGAAATATATATTGCAGTCAATGTTTCTATACTAAAAGTCATAAGTCACTGCCATTGGCATTTTAAATTCGATACCGCGATAATGAAGGAGTGTGTGGAGTCTATTTACGCTGGTAATATCAATGTTTATGGTACCGAGATAATTTAACTCTTAAAGCAATCATGTAGAGGATAAGTACTGAGGTGCCTTTCTATTCACAAAGGTTTTTAAATCATATAGATAGCAGATACACCGAATAAAACTCAACAGCAAACTGTAATACAGCTATAAAACCACAGAATAGAAAAAACTAGAAGAAATGCGACACGACAGTTTCAGTACCGAAACCGATGTCGCCAAACTCACATAATTAACCAATAATAATACCGTACATTACCTGTAAATAATTACTTTGATTGGTCGTACCTATTATACCTACTACATTTAATGCCATATTGACGAAAACATACTACTCTTCTTCTACTATATTCCCACAAAAATTTTTCTTTAACCGTTCAAAGTATTATACAATTACTTTTTTTTTACATATCTCTTCGGTGACAGACACGGCCCACCTGATGGGAAGTGGTCACCGTGGCCTATGGACGTTAGCAATACCAGGGGCAGTTTACTTTGCAATAGTTGAAAATGTATTTATGGTATTCTTATCAAAATGGTTCATATTGTCGAATTTATCCTTCGTTGATTAAATACGCACACCAATGACACACGTGCACTGACTACATCGCACTTCCACTTGTTTTTTGTATTTGATGTATAAAACTTCTTTTTTATGGCTCGTCAATTTGACTTCACCTCGCCTGATGTTAAGCTGAAGGCAAAGTCTCATGAAACTAACTACATATACCTAACATACAACATAAAACTAACTAGCAACGACAAAACTAAGCCAGCAATGTACACCAACCAGCGTAACAGTGCCTGCGGCGATAACCAGACCGCGTCGTACAGCTCGATGAAAGTCCAAACGGTCTAGCGAGTGACTCAGAGCCGGACAATCAATATCCGATGACACAATCAACTTAGTAAGCCGGAATCACGGTCAGCGATGTTTTGAAGAAAATTTTGCATTAAATAAATTGCAAATATTGCCTCTGGAATACCGGTAGTGAACGCGACAGCTACGCAAGGCACGCGGGTTCGATTCCCGCTCAGTGCAAATATTTTTATAGAACAATCTAACTGTTTGCATTGGTTTGGTCGTGTCTCGGAAAGCATGTTAAGATATCTTTCCCGGTTGCCATATTAACATCTATGGCAGTCGTTACGGGTAGTTGGAACCCTAAAAAATCCAACCACTGATCTAATTACAATGATAAATCGCCAATGACTTTTGGAGGTCAGATAGCAGTCACTGCACAGAAAATGTTGAAGTAACCTTCAAAACTTCCCTTTTTCCCGTACCCTTTTCCCCCTCCACCTCCTCTTCCCCCTCCCCTTTATAGGGTCGGCAGCACGAATCTGACATCCTTGGTGTTGCAAACATCCAGAGGCCACGGTAACCACTTTCCATTAAGTGGACCGTATGCTTGTCTGCCAAATAAGGATAGCCGTGGTAGTATGCCACTACAAAACAGGCATACATCTTCCTAGATTCAGTTGTAGTAAGTAGCTGACAGATAAACATACATACATACATACAAAGCCTGTCAATATTAGTCTAAAAGACCAAAGCAAACTATCTCATCAACATTAAATAGCAATATACATATCTCTTCTCCTTATCTACCTAATTTTCCTGAATCTACCGTGTCGCATATTCAAATACACAAATACTCATTCCAATTAATAAGCAGTAAGCTATCCTACCTTCAAAATGTTAAAACATAATGATAATAAAACAACTCCCTAGTTTCTGATAAATTGATTTCGATAAATAAATGTACTTTCAACACGGCTACACTGTTGAGTTTACACCTTCAATTTAACCAAGTCCTGTACAGTTAACGACATAAATTGATTAACAATACTAATATTTAAATACCTTTTTATGGTGAAATACTTTTTTTTAATTATAGCACGTCAATTTTACTGCACATCACCGGATAGTAAGCTGTAGGCCTCCGGAAAGAAGGTCACCATTACAAACACGTACAATGGTGGCGCTCAGCTTGACGGCCTCATCAGATGCTTTTTTACACCGCGCTTTAAACTATTTAAGCTATATTCTATAGCAATTTATTTCCGTATTGAGTTTATTATTAGTTACTCTTAATCCGACTGACTGAAGAGCGCACTTTAGTGTATATTATGTTATTTCAAAGTTCTTTTCCAGTCGAATTGTTGGTGTCACCATTTACGTAGAATGAGTCCACTGTATCGTTAAATCTTCTTATAATTAGCTTTTTCTTAGGTTTAATTAAGTCAATGACTGGATTCCAAGCCGATGGTACAGTGTAGTTTTAAATCAATAAGTGATATTAACGCAAGCTTCCAACATTATTATGTTTCTAGTAGAAGTAGTAGTAAGTTTTATACAGCAACAGACAAAATAAATGTATTTCATCATTTTATTCATTATTTTATGATAAGTTAGAAGGTAATCATAGAATGTTAAGCAACTTTTGTCGTTGACAGTACAGTGAACACGTTACATATTCGTATGGGGGATCTTTATCAGCGACGCAACGATCTCAATTAACCGCCGGCGAGAACTTGTCGTTGCTAATGCGTCTGTTTATTTGTTAAGGAGCTTACACACTCGAGTATTTTACGGTACCGTTGCTACGCGGAAAAATACTAGCCATTATAACAGGTTCAGTGATGAAGGTGTAAGAATTTAAGAACCATTTAAAACTACACGGGAGGAATTATTATTTCACGAGACTATACCTAAATATACTTCGTTTTTTGGTACCTGGTCAGACAATCAAATCACAAATAAGGTCATAAATTAGCTGGGAAGTTCGTTAATTCGTTTGTTTTGTAGTTAATTCGACGTCTGTCACTATATTATTATGTATTGTTAACAAAATGCATCGCAAAAAAATGGTTAGAAAAATACGTTTCATGTAGGTAATGTAGTGTCAATATTATTCAATAAACTGTCAATGTATACCAAAGAGGTAGTATTTTTTCTCCTTCGTCGTGGTAGCCATTACTGTGTCTAACATTCGGCGTATTTATTTTTCTATAAAAAAAGGTTTGAAATACCATCAAGTTGCAGGTTAACCTCACCCGCCTTTTGTCAGCAGTCGCACCAGTTCTTCTTCTGTCGAATCAACGGCATTTTATAGTTGTCATCGATGTGTAGTAATTTGTTTCACTTCCTCGCCGCTACTCACGTGGAGGTTCCAGTAAAAGTTGCTACAAATTAATACACCACGATGCGATGCGATACTAATGATCATTGCGTTGCTTGAACCATTCATTAGAAGTGGGTAAAGCATAACTTTAATTATTATCTCTCCAATCTGTTGATAAAAAACAAAAGAAGAAAACTATTCTAATCACGGGAAGCAAAGGACAAGTGGAAATGTGAAGTACGCAAAAGTGCACAAATTCAGCTTGTATTAACGGTTGTATGTATGAGTTTGGCGACTTCGATTCCCCCACAAATCTGCTATAACGTATCTCTACTAATTTTTTTGTTTTGTGATTCCAATGTACTGATTAACAATAGTTACCCCGCATATTGTGCACACCTCCTTACATTCCCCGACTTCACAGGAGTAATGTGTCGATTTATATGAAATATGCCCCGTTCTGTAAACACATACGTTTGATCGTAGCGACTTGATTAAATTATGCAAAAAACATCGTGCTCCGTCGTATCGTAGGTTGTAGGTACTGCGGTATTTTGTGTGGTAAATATAATATGAATGTGCGTTCGTAAGAACTCGTGAGCGTTGCCTGTTTGTGTGGTCATATTTAAGCAAATATATTGTAATGTCGCTAATGCTGTGGTATCGTGTCCTTGTTAGGAATACACGTGTTCACGGTTTCTTGGTCGACTGTAGCTGTGTTTGATATTATTTATATTCACTAATAGCTATACAAGAGCTCGGAGAGCACGTTAAGCCGACGGTCCCGGTTGCCATACAAACTTCTATGGCGGTGGTTACGGGTAGTTGGAGTCCTCAAAAATCCAACCAGTTTACCAGACTAGAAAGCCGACCCCAACTGAGTTAGGAAAAAGGTTCAGAGAATGATGAGAAAACGTGCATGCTCCGACGGTGCCTAATTCCTGGATCTTTCCTTTACAGGGGGAATGCTCTAACGGCTGAGCCACGGAGCCTCATCTTGGGTATTCGAAATTGGGGGACCATCATGGGTATCGCCTCATGATGATCGCCCAAATTCCCACCATCGGGTGGGAGTCATCTACCGACAATCAATTCCGTGGACCTTTACCAAAAGCAGTCGAGGTGATTATGTTGAACTCGAACCAACTAAAACGCACGCCGTCTTTTGGTCCTTGATTACGGGAGGTGAGATTATACAAGACATATCTCTCGCTCCCGGCCGACAAAGTAAATACACCTACAAATTATCGCATACTACTACGCATAGTGGTTCTTTGGAAATCGAACCCGCGTTCTTCGACATATCAGTCAAACGCTGTAACCACTACACCATAGATGTTATCATTCAGTTAAGTTTCTACACAACATGATACCACCATTTCTGACCCCGGAAGTGAAAGCTTCGGAAGCGACCGAGTCTCAAGGACGATCATGATGATGATACCGCCATTGTCTGATGGAATTAATTTTTAATATTAACCAATTTTATAAAGCAGCGATTCAACATACCGTTCAACCAATCAAACTGCTTCACCGCGATTAGTTGTATAATTTTTTATAGCTATAATTACCTATAATTTATAGACAATGTCTTATACACAATTTTGTGAGCCGTTGGCGCCAAAACAGTCGTAGAAAGTGTGGCCTGTTTTGTTTTGTGACGCATTTTAGCGCAAACTTTTCGTGACTTTCGTATGCTGTCACGTCACAACACATCATAGCCACAAACAATAGTGGTGTCTTTGATAGTACACTCCAAAAAATTGTGATTCTTTCCAAGGTAACCGTACAATCTTTCCACAGCTTGAGCGAGCGCGGGATAAAGTTAATTTCATATTTCCATACCGCACACAGAGGTGAATTTACCCACGTTAATTAACCTCTGCTTACCCCGGAGGAAAACAGAAGTTCGTATATTATGTATCATACATACTACCTATTCTACATTCGTAAGAGCCATGATTCACCCGAGATCCTTTAACTAATTAAACTTATAAATAAATCAAGTTCCACAATAGAGTCTCACAAATCCCAGCGTGAGTCTTATTCAGTTCAGTTGGCAACGCAAAAACAATGCGATTGCGTAAATAGGCCGCTGTAAGTAGTGATCGATGACTCACTACCGTACTATACCTTCCGTCATATATCTTGGACCTAAAATGAACTCATAATAGGTTTTTAGCAACAGTATGAATTTTTTTACTGTCTTTTGAAGATAGCACGGGGGGCTACAGCGGTGGATGAGCTCAAATCCACCAATCATGAATGTTGATTTAAACTTAAAATATTTTCACACAATAATTATGGCAGAACGGGACTTATTCCTGAACTATGAGTAAAATATTTGTATATTTAATCCGACATTTCAGGCGTGACGTCACGTACTAGGTCTCGAGTTCTCTCGCATTTAAAGTATAGTCCACGATTAAGATCAGGTCGATCATAATCATTGATTATATTGAAACTCACACGCATTAGGGCTTTGTATCTCTTGTGCCACGTGTCCAAGATATATGTCGAAAGGTATATTTACCGATTTATCAATAATAGGAATCTGTGTTGGACAAAGCAGCTCTAAGTTTATCAATATAGCAACATGGCTACGTACTAAGTATTTTTTGACATGTAGTGTTCCATTACGTTTAGTGTGTGTGGTTATCAAAATGTGGAACTCTGTTAAACCTTTGATAATGGTTGTATTAGGGAATCATTCCAAATGCTACCCTATAGTATAGTTACCAGAATATATCTCGCAACCAAGTCGAGAGACAAAGTTTTCTGTAACGTCACTAGGCTTAAGATATGGAAACTATACTATTTTAAACAATTCGTAGAAACAGAATAGGGGTGTACAGACTGTACAGGCTACTATGAACATCGTTCAAAGCCAAGCTTAAACAAGGGTAAAGGCTCTACCGCGGGGTGTCCTCTCATAGGCTACTTCACTACTTCACCAGCTACTTCACCCTCGGCAACAGATGACGAAGACCGTGCGGTTTTGGTCGGTACGAGATCAACATAACCACCCTCACTGACTTCGGTTCGGTTCAGTTATCCGTAGCGATTTCCGCACGGCAAAAAAACAACAAAAAAGTTTCAAACGTAATTCGTTATAATTCTGAATAAATTGTATGTTTAATTCAAGATAATATCTTGGGCTTCTACGGGAAGTGAAGAATTGCATTCTTTGCCAGACCACACGTCCATCCTACTAAGAAATCGATTAACGCAAATAAAAAATGCAATCACAAATGATTCATATATAACCAAAGTTCAGTTTTATTATTTAAAATATTATAAATGGTCAATACTGTGTGGTGTATAATAAAGGGTTCTGTAACTTTTAATTATTACATCTATATATAGAAAACCATTGATCTTCATCGTGCGATCCGCTTTATTGGGAGTCCTGAGGTCACGAAAACCCTCGAACGGGACGTGAAGAAGCATCTGATGAGGCCCTCAGGCTGAGCGCCACAATTGTATCACTTTACGTATTTGTAGTAGTGACCCTCTTTCCTGAAAATTTGACCTCAGCTTACCATCAAGCGAGGTGAAGTCAAATTGACGTGCCATAATCGTTTGTTCGTATGTCATGTTTCGTGATCGGACTGATTTTCTTGTGAATTACCTACTAGTATCCCATACTTGTGCATAAGAGGCGACAAACGGAATAATATGGAGACGATGTCTGAAAAACTGATATTCCCAATATTGGAAGAGGCCTATGTCCAGCAGTGGGCTGCGGTGGGCTGATTGAATTGAATTTAATTTAATCTACTGAAGAGCTTTCGATAGATCACTGTATATAGCCACTAACCTTCAAATCTGCTGTAAAAACCAACGCAAATTAGGATAAATCTAAGTTACTAATGTGTTTAATTCATCATTGTAGTACGTTTTTTTTTATTATTGACGAAAAAGGTATACGATAAAGGCGCATTTTTTGATGTCATCGAATTAAAATTGTATTGTGTCCACTCGCGGTGGCTATTCTCATATCGCGTGTCGTGTGTCACGACGGAACTTCTAATAAAGGTAATACTAATTTAACATTTCTCCATGGTCACAGAAACAGTTATATACCAAAGAAAATTAATGTCATTAAAATAAATGAAGTAATTGTTGAATTATTTCCTGAATCGTCATAGTCGAAATGTAGCTTGTGTAAGTTTGAATTTAGAATTTGAACTCGAAATTCAATCTAATTCCATATTTCTGACAAGTTGATAGGTTTATAAAAAATGTTTCACGGTTTACGATTAGTCGCTGTACATTCTTGAAAAAAGGTTAGATTAGGTTATGTATTATATGTATTATTTATTATATATAGGTTATGATTGCTCACGATAACTGACATTCACTCATTCGCAACCGCAGGCTACATAGACAAATGTATTTAAATATATACATTGAGTGGGTATCGAACCCGTGACCTCTGACTTAACAATCGAAAGCTCTACCGTTATGCCACCGATATCTGAGATATCGATATACAGACTAACCTGTATTAAAATGCACTTTCGTAGGGACAGTTTTCGGTATATATCTTGATGCTAAGCCGTGAGATAAATGGGGCCCCGGCGCACGTATACGTTTATACGATAAACGGTTGACATAACTATTTTTTTATAACACTTAGGTGGCAGAGAAGCCCACCTGATGGAAAGTGGTTACCGGGACCTATGGACGTTTGCAACACCATGGGTATCTCATTGTGCTGTTGATCATGTAGAGTGAAGGACTTAAAGGGGAAGGCAGCGAGGGGAAACGGTTAAATATGGGTAGTAAATGATTGGAGGTTTTGAACTCCTCTGTCACCGTGGCTACGGTCCCATGCTATACTCAAAAGAAACCCAAAATTCAGTCCCACACGTAACGGAAGTAAGTAAATTTAGCGATGTATTTATTCATTGACTCAAAAACATGAAATTACAAAAATAGTGTTTGGAGACTTATTTAATATTTGTACTTAGAGTTAAAGTATATACCGGCAACTATGAGAACGACATACGTTTGTGGAACCCAAGAAATAAGGTAGTTGACCGCAAGTGACTAATATCTTTTTAATAAGGCAACGTTGCACCGGATCGCACCCATTTTAATGTGAATATTTGGAATTCTTGTACAATGAATAAAATCTATATTAATAATTATATGTATATAATAAACATGAAAGTAACTCTGTCTGTTTGTCTGTAACACTCTCACGCCTAAACCACGCTGCCGATATAGTTGAAACTTGGTACAGATATGGACTAGAACTTGTTTAAGAACATAGGTTACTTTTTATCGCAAATAAAAGTTAAAAGGGTTCTAAAGTTCGTCATTTTTGAAGATTACTTATTACCTTTTTTTTTTTTTTTTTTTTTTTTTTTATCCTGCGCATAATCCCCACGGATACCACCTCCACCAAAACCGATGGAGGTGATTATGTCGGACTCGAACCGACCAAAACGCACGCCAACCATGGATCCTCGATTGCAGATTACTTATTACCTGATGAAATTCGGTACACAGATAGATTAGGATTTAGGAAAAGACATGTTGTAAGCTACGAGTATATAATCTGATCGCGATCAACATCCACGCGAGCGGAGCCGCGGGGAACAGTTAGTCAAATTAATATGGCTATCTAAACGATAATATTTTGTAGATATTTATGCGACGATATTCTTTTGCAAGAGATTATAATTGATTTATAAAATTGGCAATAATTATTATTATCAAAAGCAATTATAATTTGAAATGGGCATCGTTTAAGTCTTATTCAATCAATAGAGTATCCTGTTATTGTTTTTTGTGAGATTAGTAAGATTGGGATTTTTTTATGTTTAAATGGCTCGCGTTTAGCCATTATCTCACCTGTTGGTAAGTGATGATGGGGTCGACGGTCAAGCACGCTTGCCTAGCCTAACCTTTTCACTCTAGCCTTGAAAACTCTCAAGTTATAACTATTCGGAAAGACAGATTTGGACAGGGAGTCCCACTCTTTGACTGTACGCAAAATAAATAATTTGGTGGTGAAACCTATGTGTGGAATATTCAGCATGTAGCGATTGCTAGGGAATTGTTAAGTTTTTTCGGACTTTACAAATAACATAAAAAGATGAAAATCAATTGACAGGTACTGGGTTCGAATTCTGGCTTTGAACATAATTTACCTTAGCTGGAGTTACGGGAATTCTAGTAATTTCAGAAACTATTTATACAGTTTAGTTGGCAGACATGTACACGGCCCACCTGATGGGAAGCGGTTACCGTAGTCTATACACCAGTGGCATCACACTCGTTGTTCCTTAACAAAGCTCCAGGTACACAAAAACTTACCATCAGTCGTGGTGCAGTTAAAGTAAACGATGTTAATATTAATATACAAAATTTCATCACTTAATGATCAATAAAAAGACGGCACATCAATAGGTACTTGTTTGCTTACACAGTAATATAAAACAGCTAGTACTCATCGTCCCCGTTTGCTTAACACTCGAGATAAGAAATACTTAATTAAGTTGCTAATATTTTATCATTTAACGACTATGAAAGGCTATTTAGATAGGGTATCAGCAGAGGTGTTCTGTTGATACTCATTGGGCTATAAGACTGCATATTGGCTAGATAAAGGGGAACGCTCACTGGGGGTACTAACCAATTTTCATGTAATATAAAGAACAGCTTCGTTAGTGAAGGTGAAACTGTGCTAGAGATCTTGCGTTCGATTCCAGGGTCCATCAGTAAAGTTTTATCGTTTTTTATTCCACTTTGGTTGCAGACAAGCACATGGGCCACCTAATGCTAAGTGGTCACAGTGGTCACAGTGGTCTATGAACGTTTGTAACACAAGGGGTGTCACATACGTACTGTCGACCCTATCTTCTAATGCCCTTGTTGAAGAACGGCAGCAGTGCCCTTAGCACGGAAAACTGTAACCGCGCACGCTGTAGCTGTGTAATGAATTATCAGTGCCCTTAGCACGAAATACTATCGAATTCGTAATGTAAAAGTACCAACAGAACGGAGCACTGCGATTGGAGGGCTACACACGCACACAAATTCACAAGAGGTATACTGCCAATCGCAATGCTCCGTTCTCTATCAAATCAAATCAAAATCAAATAAAAAATATTTATTCTGCATAGACCAGGTAACGGCACCCACAAAACATCAATATCAACAATATTTTATCAAATGCAAATGGACCATTTTTAAACTTATTGATGGGCAAATCCCTAATTTCATTAGGGAGCTTATTAAAAAAGCGTATACAATTACCCTGAAAAGAATTTGAAACTTTGTGGAGTCTACTATCACAGACAACGAGATTATTTTTGTGTCTGGTATTTAGGTTATGCCTATCACAAACTCTTGGAAAGTTTGTAATATTTTTAAAAATATTTGTACTGAGCGGGAATCGAATCCGAGATCTCCAACCGTCAAATGCACTGCCACCATACCACAGACACTGTCTGTGGGTATCCCTAATCTATCCCTAAACCAAATCCTCGGTATACAGTCTCTCTCTCTCTCGGTATACAGTCTCTCTCTGCCTTCCTCTTCAGGAACATTATAATATGTATTCATAACATATTTCAAGTAAACCATCCCAGTGAACAGTTACCTTTTCATAGCTGTTCACAAAAAGGGGTTCGACTCCCGTTTATGGATATTATTAAGTACTCGTCGGTACTTATAAGGGAAGATAACAGATCAGTGTTTAACACGTGTTCGGCTCTATGGCGACAGCTTCCCATACAGGGTATAAGCAGTAGTAATGAGCGTTAGTATATTATCATTTGGTAATCGTTTCCTTACTTTCAATAACGATGTTTCGCCGTTTTGGTAGTTTAGAGGTTCCGAGTTCGAATCTTGGCTCTTAATTTAATATCGGTTGCTTGTTTTAGAGAGGCTTTTGAAAGATAGTGTAAGGTCTAGTGTTGTGTAAATTGGCAGTGTAAGCCCTATATGATCTCGGTCCTAAGATTGACCCTTTCAACGCGTCAATATGAGCAAAAAAGAAACGTTTCGTCATCATCATCATCATCCGTCATCTTAGCATAGCTACCTAAAATGTGTGTTCTGTGGTAGTTACTGATCGCATTCGAGGTTGTTACCTCGGAGCCACGGGTTCATATACACCATTTCCTTCTTTTGATTTGGTTTATACGACTTATGGAAGTGACTATTATGTCAAAAATTTTATCCCATGATTCCATATGGGTACATTTCCTAATAGTTACTTACGATCATAAATTATTCTGAAGGTAATCATTTTAATAGAATCGCAGACATTTATTCTCTAAGTTTCTCAATAGTAAATAAGGTTTGACGAACATAATATTGTATAGTTACCAGCACATATGTCGACCTTAAGTCGCGAGAGAAACAAGAGCCCGTCACGCGTGGACTGGTTTGATATATAACATTTATGATTGGTGGATTTGAGCTCCTTCAAACCTGGAGCACCCATCCTATCCTCAAATGATTTCAAAAAATGTACAGTACAGTTTGTGATGTCTTTGAGGCCAATATTATAGACCGGTAACTATACTAGCTATACCACGGCTTCTAAAGGTCAATAACCCTTCATGTATAGGGATACTTTCGGTTTTCATTCGTTCTAGCAAGTACGGGTACTGCAGCGGCCACGGAACGGGTTTTTGAGCGGTAAATAAATTATCCTATACTAGAAAAACACCTGAAGAATAAACTGAGTTCAGTCAGGGGTTGGAAGCTTACTTCCCGGTTGTTGAAATACTTCTTGTACTTTGTATTTAAGTGTTAGGTAGGTATATTAGTGTAGTTGAATCGATAGACTAAGCAGTCCGACTAGGGAATCACCTCCACCTTACAGATAATTGCGGCAAGTAATAACCTTGTGTTGTGTTTCCAGCGGTGAGTTAGGTAGCAAGCGGTCACTGGAAAGGTTTAATGTTGTCACTGGGAAGACGGAGGACTTAAAGTAGATACTGCGATGTGATGTTATGAAACCCTGCTGTACCCCCGTGTACAGGATCGGCAGCACGAGTGTAATACTCCTGGTGTTGCGAACGTCCATAGGCCGTGGTAACCATTTTCCATCAGGTGGGCTGTGTATTTATCTGCAACTTAAGTGGTATAAAATGTCAAATGAAAGTATACTATTTGCCTGTAAATTTTATGAAATACCTATGTTTATGTCTTTATCCGTTACCCTCGATTTCACGCCAGTAAAAGCTCCTGCAACCCATATGACCTGACCCCGAGACAGTAAGTAGTCTAAATAGTATTCAGACTTTAATCACTTTAAAATTATTATCTTTATGCCAAATTTCAGCCGTTCTGATGTTATTGAGGAACAATAACTATCCATCCTTCGATACAGGTTGACAAGCAAAAAGTTTAGCGTACGTAAAGATTATTTTTAATTCGAAGAATATGACCGGTGCGCCGGTTCTAGTTGAATGACCCCATTGATAGTACTAAGAGGGCTGAGCCGAAGCCTCGTTTTCCTACTACCTAGCTTGCTTGATTGATACACAATTTACAGTTGAGGTTACTCAAAGCCCCAAAGATCTTGTTGGGAATAGGTGGTTATACGCGATAGAGTCATATTTTATTAAGTATATTGAGTATTAAGTTGTGATACAAATGACAATTGGGACCGACGGCTTAAAGTACGCTCCGAGGCACGACCAGACCAGTGCAAATGATTATATTCATGCATTCAAATATTTGCACTAAATGGGGATCGAACCGCGCCTCCAGCGTAGCAGTATGTTCACTACCATCACGCCACAGAGTTTGTTGATTAAGTTCCATCATCAAATTTAAAGCTAGGAGAGTTTACAAAGTATGTTTATTCCAAAAGATTTTAATGTGCCAATTATCTCCAAGCGCCCGTACTCCAAGCAAAAGCTATCTCTTTATAATTGGTGAAACTTTTCCTACAAATCGAAAGTAGTTTTCAACACGCCGCTGTCTTTAAGTAGGTACTTGCAAGTGGTCATAATTCGAAGACCCAAATATCAGAGGCGCCACGTCTCGACGAGATTTAATCGCCAAACATATCGAGTGACCAAAAACAAAAAGCAATATACATAAATTATACTTGGAATCGTATTAGAAACACGTTTTGCGTAGCGCAGTAGTGATCGAGACGGAGATTGTTTAGAGATGACGTGACGACAGCTGTACGACTTTATTATCGTGAAGTAACAGTTGAGTTTGCAATTTAAGTTGTGAACAAAAACGTTATGAATCCGAATATTAAATAAGGTGGTAAATATTATGTGATTGATCATAATATGTGTAGTACAATTTGTTAATATCCTATCCTTCCTATCATATGTCAATAGCCTATCCTGCCAGGAAATAGGATGTGAACATAAAAATAAGAGCATGACGTTACCTGCAACCTAACTAATATGTTGGGAAACATTTAATTGCATAATAAAATTTATATTCCACAGCTGTGTTTTTTTAGATAATTCAATTCTGTTAACCCATATATGTTAATAAATGTACCCTTTATTCATCTTACATACTTTTGCATTACATTTGTAAATGTGGATTTTTACAAAAATACATTTTCAAATATAAAAGGTAGTAGCCCACTGGTATCCGATACAGGAAACTAGTCAAATTTTACCACCGTTTGGTCAAACCAGCGGCAGCCATCAGTAAAATTATAGTGGTTTACTTTTTTGAACCATCTAATGATTAAATCATTAAAATTTCAATTCAAACATCTGTTACATACAAAACCACAAGTACATTTAACATTGCACTAATGCATTTCCTTTGCGGTCACCGATATCGTAGAGTGTAAAGTGTTTTCAAACTGGTTTTTATTAGCACATGGCACTGGCCTGAGAGAGCAAGCGCGATGGTTTATTGGATAAGCATCGTGACCAAGGTTTTCGGTTCTATTCCTGGTTTATAAACTCGAGTGAGTTTTACGTGCTTTTTGTGAAATTTCTATGGTACACTACTTTTAAACGTTTGTACTGTGTTCACGGGAATTTAACGCGGTAGGTGTTTGTGGGTATTGGTAAGCGTGTGAATTAAAATGTTGCAAATGTCAGTTTTAGGATGGGTGATCATTTTAACACATTGAACCCTCAGGCCCTCGGTGCTTCGGAGATAATTTTAAGCAGTTGTCCTGAGAACTGGGGCCCTACCACCACATCCTATAACTATTGCTAGTGTTGTGTGGTTAAAATGGATCAAACAGTACTTATCTCTTACTGTAAGTGAATACATTTATTTGTTTAATTTATTAGAATTTATACTTATCTTACAAGATACATACAGAAATATTTCACAAATGACAATAGCCCGAGTCCGAATCGTACTATGAAAGTACAGTGAGATCGAAAATATTCTTACTTTTAAAAGGTACTAATAAGGCCCCTAGTTTTCGATTTCGAGAGTGGTTTGTGGCAATAAATTTAATGGAAAATACCTAACTTAACTTTGGTAACCATCAAGTTACCGAAGTTAAAAAGAGTATTACAGAAAAGCAAACCCTAAGTAAGTTGGAAAAAGGCTTGAAGAAAACTAATAGTACAGTTATACCATGAAATTACTCTAAGCTCTATATAAAATTACATTCTATTCGCGAAAACGCCAGTGGAATCACTTAGTAAAGTATGGCATTGAAATCTGTAACATGACTACAAAAGTGAAATGAAATTTGAATCTTTGTGACTTGAAATCTTCTGTACCACATATTTTTATTATTAACACCGCAGTGTCAAGTCATTCATTGATAGCAAATTTACAACGGTTCGACGCGATTCCATCAGTAAATTGTCACTGTGTCTACAGGCCCAAGCTACGCTAGCCATTAGAGACTTCTCACCTTATAACCACGGTCTATATAACCTAATCAAAGTCTAGCTAGCACTACTACTCACCCAGGAACTAGACGGTAAATTTCATTTTAGAATCATTAAACAAAATACACATTGAATAATAACTACCTGTTTCGGTACAATTACATTTGACAGGCCTTGAATGCAGGATAGAAACAGTAAAGTTTTACACACTTGAAGTACTTAGATACTAAAAGTAATAGTTGTTTTCCGTAAACTCAATGTTGTTGAGAATTTACATACTTTTGTACCTACTGTTAAAATAGAAAATAATAGTCCAGTCAAATTCAAACCAATACTAGTATTACGAGGGTTGTTATTCATAGGTTATTGATATTTTACTGTCTTCAAGAATACTAACTTATGTATGCTTTCCGTACGAAATGTTCAGTTCCATCTCTTCCCACACACGTACAAGGTGAGTAAGGGATAGGTCCGATTAATATCTCGCAGATATTTACAGATACACTACATTACTTTACTATTTACATAACATAACATGTTATATTATATTACAGCCCAGCCTTCTCAGATCCGTGGCTCGAGTCAAAAATATTGCTCGGAAAACGGTAATTACCGTATTCCGGCCAATATTGTTGAGCTTATTGATAAGCTCACGTTCTATTACGTGGGACCAAATACATTGAAATGAAATGTGGGTGTTCATTCATCTCTGCCCAAAAATTTATATCTAAGACACAAATTAGTTAAGCTACGTTCAATAGGGTTTAAGACAGCGTAAAATGTCGTAGAATTAAAAGTAGAACTTCATTGTATAGGCCTTTAAGACGTCTAAAAATAGGTACTTTGGTACTAAGTGTTAAAAGTAATTAGAACCAAATTCAGCACCAACATCAAAAGTCGAACACAAAATTAATTGCTCTTTAACATTTTCATTGAGTTCATCCGTTCACAATATCAATAAATTGGGCTAAAGTTTCTAAGAGGTCAGCTTCCGTAAGGGTCAACTGCGGCCGATGATGGATTACCAACCTCTCGGGTCTTCAAGCCCAAGATGTTACACTTCAATATGACTTTGCAAGTGCTAAGTAATTATTCAGAGGCCATGCGAAATATTCATAGTCTTGACGCGTTCCTGATTAGTGTAAGTAAGGGTCAAGATATTTAATTAAATGTGTATTTAGTCGGGGCTTGGATATGGGCGTTGCTTTGAATGATTACTTTTGATGTGGGAAATAATAACAATGTTCTTTGATGTCTAGTGTATGTGACTATGACAATTGATATACTTATGACTTTACGTCATTTTGAAATCCAATTGAAATCAATGTGTCCAAATAATAAAATCTGTTCTCCTAGTTCTCTCAATGTTTCAAAGGAACAAAATATTTCCCCCGATCAACCATCAGAGAAGAGTCTGCGTACAAAAACTATGAAAAAACTTTTGTCAGTCAGGAGATGTAAAAAAAACATTATTGTTCGTACCCGAGGGTATTCAAAGAAGCCTCACCATAAGGATTTTACTTTATATCCGTATTGACTGACTGTGGCGTGGCGGTAGTCAATGCTACTGTCACGCAGGAGGTTCAGGTTCGGTTCACGTTTAGTGCCAATATTTGTATGCATGATGGCTATATGCATTGGTCTGGTCGTGCTTTGGAGAGCACGTTAAGCTGTCCATCACAGTTGTTTCATAAACTGGTCTAATTGCAGTACTTCGTATCGCTTATACTTGCAGGTTGTGGAGGCCAGGTGGCTGTCACTTCACGGAATACATCGGAGTTCAACAGCAACGCAGGTAACTGTAAAATTGCGGACCCCAGCACTACGAGGTGAAAGCTTCGGTATCGACTGAGACTAGTGCAAGGACGATGATGATGATTGTATGTCCGTATTATTACAGTAGCAATTCATATAATCATGTCAATCTGAAATCATATAAAAAACTGAATGTTTTAACTACTCTATAAAGATATCAAACTATTAATCCTAGGTATGTTAAAGAGAATGATCTACAAAAATCAAGCAAACCGAGCTAGCTGGCCACTCATTCTTCTTTCCAATGTGCAAATTAAAAACAAAACTGTAAATAAACTACAATACATACATAAAAAAACTTCAACCAAAACAGAACCACCACTTCGATACATATAACTATTGCGCGTAGTTCGGTAGTAGGACAACTCTCGACGACTGGTTACCAACATGATCCCGTATTTGCTATCCAATTCGACTTTATTAAGCATATCATAAGAGCTATTTTCGTTAAGCTCAGCTGATTGTAAGGTTGTCGACGACTTGTTCTAAAGGGCAAGAGGACGAAGTTAACTGTTCCTCAGGTTTATTTAGACGGGTTTTGTAACTGAGATTGATTTTTTTAAACTGAGTTCAATAGGTGATGGGTTTGTTAGTATGTTCGACCTGAAAAGTGGAGGTAGAATGGATGTGGAAAACGAAGGATTGTGTTTTAAACGCATATTGGTTGAGATGGTGGGAATGTTAATTTTTTTATGTCCACGCAACTGCTAAGTCAACGGTTGCAGGTTCAACTCCCACTCAGTACAAATATTTGTGTTAGTGAGTGCTCATTTGGGTACATTGCTTTGTGTAATAATACTACATTTATTTTATTTATTTACATTTTTAAAACTAGTAGTTTCACTTGCATTCAAACCTCCATATGCTACTAGCATCTGACCTCCTAAGTCGAGTGGAAAACTTACAGCAGAGTTTCATCTAATAATAAGCAGATATACCTACTTCCAGGTAAACATGGACCCCAGAAACCTAAGCAGCATACTTATACATTTATTTTCCTGTAACATAAAAACTAAAGCCGCGGTAGCCTAGTGGTATGGGTAATGGACTGCTGAGAGGTCTCGGGTTCGATCCCAGGTTTACCATGACACACACCAATGACTGCAATGCTTTTCGAAGTTATGTGTGTATTTATCGCAGGTTTATAAGTGCCCGGTTAATGGCAATAGGCTCGTCACCTATTACATTGGAACCTAAATATAAACTGGCGAAATGTGGGTGCTAGCACCTCTGTCTACCTCTTCGGGGATATAGGCGTGATATTATAAAAAAATAAAAAACTACTAAGCCAATTATGATGCAAACTAGCTACAATATTAGCATCAATAAACGTTTATCAGCTATCCAGTGCAGAAGCAAAGTCAAACAACGGTTACAACATCGATCTGTTGTCATCCATTCAATTTCCGTAGCGATCGGCTATGAAAGATTGTTTCCTGGGCTCTCTGCTGACCCAAGATGATAATAGTGTGATAGCTCAAGTTACTGCTGAGAGTAAATTGCTATTCTACAACGAACACAGACAAGGGTTCAGTTTACTGAATTAAATTGGAGTTGTCTATTGTTATAAATAATAAACTACACGTATTTGTTGGCGAGAATAAGATTATTGCTATTTGAATGAATATAAAGCGGTTTGTTATTAAATAACACCAGAGCGTCTGGACTTATTTAGATGAGATTTTTATAACTAAGCGGCCATCAAGCACACGGCCCATCGGATGGAAAGTGGTTATCGTAGCCGATGGACGTATGAAAGGAACCTGCTATTGCTCTTTTTGATAAACCGCATATCGTAAGTGTTTGGGAAAAAAGCAGGGAATTCATTCCACAGCCTGAACGTACGTAGGATGAAGTACCATCATACCGCATAATGCGTACCGTAATTATTATTGATATAAGTAGATTGTTGTGATTTTTATTATGAACGACACTTCTATTTGATTTCACGTCGCCAGATGTAAGTCTCAGGAAAAAGGGTCACTCAGCTAGACGGCCTCATCAGATGCTTTTTCCCGCCCTGCTTAAACAGGGACGCCCGGCTTAAAACTTAACTCAGGACTGTAAGAAGAAGAAAACACATCAGCTGGTAAGGGATTCCAGACTTAATGGTGCGGCAGACGAAAGACTCACCGAACTGCTTGGTTCTTTATCGAATATTCTGTACCGTATGCGGGTGACATTTAAGCCTTGCAGGTTCATGCCAAAAGCTTTGGATACAATCTGTCTACGTCATGATGATGCGATTGTTTAATTAACTTCGGTATCCTTGGTGCTCAAAAGTGTAATAGTTCCACTCCATCTCTTTCTGTAAGTGTCGTAGAAAGCGACTAAGGGATAAGGCCGTTCTCTATCTGTGAGTAAACATAGAAGATATGACATAGGGCCCGGTTAACTTAAATTCGGATCATCGTATTACACGTACGTGAAACCGAAAATTATAGTTAGCGAAATCATAGGTGTCAATACACTCTACCCACTCTTTTGGGCATTTACAGGTGTGATTATATGAATGTAGTCCTTTTTAATTAAGACAGACACATCCTACCAATATACTGACGTCACGCTACACTTAATTTTCATTACTCAAAACACAAATCAAAGCCAAATATGACCTCGACTGTACAAACGTATTCATTCTAAACGAGAAATTCACCCAGCCATACACTTGTTACGTACAACTTACTATTATTAGCATAACTGCCTACATCGACGACACTGAGTGAATAAAACCGAAGCCAACTCCAACTAACTTACAGAACTTGAGGCGTTCACTTATGTGGAAACTTTTGAATCGCGCTCGTGAGTTGGGGCACTTAGTTTTTGTGATTCCTCTACTTGTGTTATATTTCTGCCGGAACATTTTCTCTAAATTATGTTTATGTTACCGTCAAAACCCTGAACCGGTTAAAAGCAGATTTGACTGAACAGGTCGGCTAAGAATACTTTTTATTTATTTATTTTCCAAATCGTGAATTGAGAAGGCAAACGGAAGGACCTCCTAGCCAGATGGACTGATGACTGCTGAGCTGGAATTAATTATCAATTAGCCCTATTGCAGTCCATTGACAGACATAGGACCCAATGTTGGAAGGCCCTCTGTGTCCATGCTGATCAGACAGTTTCGTACAGTTATCCTTCTCTCGCAATGATATCAACTGCATATTTTCCCGTTTGTCACTTTTACGATTAGATAGAGGTGGTAATATTCTTTCTCCGCCACCACTTATATAGATATCATGAAAAAGTTAATTCCAATAACTAATCTACGGATTGGAACATAACGATTGATTAAATTTCAGACTTTCGAAATCAAATCATATAAATCCCTAGAAAAACCCTTAAATATAAGTACTGTAATAAAGCACCAGATCATGTTTTAATAGACGGAACCGTGAGCAAAGGTAATAAAATATCAGTTACCTATAAATTTTATATTACACCGAGGAACCCTAAAGATGATTTACGAGATAAGCATTTGCCTTCAAATTTAACTGTGATTGCAAAATGATTATAAGTATTTTAACGATTTATACACTTTTAGTACATGTGTATAATACGATCGCAATAAAAATGTATGTACGTTTAAACATTTTTACGGTGTTATGATATTTTTATAGGAAACTAAAACATTTTTATGTATTCGAAAACATGAACATGTAAACAAAATGATGTAGACTACTTTCAAGTTCTATGAACGCTTGCAACACTACAGTTAAGGTACTATTACACATGCTCTAAAATAGCATGCCAAAAAACGTTTTCTTTTTTTTATTATGGCACGTCAATTTGACTTCACCTCGCCTGATGTTAAGTTGAAGGCAAAGTCTCATGTAAGAGGGTCACCATTGCAAACACGTTCAGTGCTACAATGGTGGCGCTCAGCTTGACGGCCTCATCAGATGCTTTTTCACGCCCCGCTTAAAGCACCCGGGACTGTAGGAAGAAGGAAACACGGAATGTTATTCATATTGCATTTCCTCCTGACCTTTATTGTAAGTAACTCTTTCTAGCTTTGTTAAACCGATTTCAATCAGCTAATTTGAAAATAAAAATATAATGATAATGTAACAAGTCAAATGTAAGTTACGATAGAATTACGTCATTACCTAAATTGTAAAGCACACAACTTTCTACATATTTTAAAAGCACGTTCCCAATAAATCACTCACAAGTGACGTCATAAACCACAATATCAGCTATTTATCATCAATACATAACATTGGCTACCGTGTAGATAAACTAAAAAGCTGTAATTTGTTGTTCACTAGAAGACTGCTGCACTTTTAGAACATAGAATATGAAACAGAGGTGTCAATTAATGATTAAACTTTTTGAAGAAAACTCATAAAGTTATCCTTAGATGAACACAGTGTGCGAGTAACATACGTAAGGGAAACTGAGGACACTTGATCCCTATGGGAGACAAGGTACACCAATAATTTTAGAATTACTAAGCGTACATACGTAAGGGAAACTGAGAACACTTGATCCCTATGGGAGACAAGGTACACCAATAATTTTAGAATTACTAAGCGTACATACGTAAGGGAAACTGAGGACACTTGATCCCTATGGGAGACAAGGTACACCAATAATTTTAGAATTACTAAGCGTACATACGTAAGGGAAACTGAGGACACTTGATCCCTATGGGAGACAAGGTACACCAATAATTTTAGAATTACTAAGCGTACATACGTAAGGGAAACTGAGGACACTTGATCCCTATGGGAGACAAGGTACACCAATAATTTTAGAATTACTAAGCGTACATACGTAAGGGAAACTGAGGACACTTGATCCCTATGGGAGACAAGGTACACCAATAATTTTAGAATTACTAAGCGTACATACGTAAGGGAAACTGAGGACACTTGATCCCTATGGGAGACAAGGTACACCAATAATTTTAGAATTACTAAGCGTACATACGTAAGGGAAACTGAGGACACTTGATCCCTATGGGAGACAAGGTACACCAATAATTTTAGAATTACTAAGCGTACATACGTAAGGGAAACTGAGGACACTTGATCCCTATGGGAGACAAGGTACACCAATAATTTTAGAATTACTAAGCGTACATACGTAAGGGAAACTGAGGACACTTGATCCCTATGGGAGACAAGGTACACCAATAATTTTAGAATTACTAAGCGTACATACGTAAGGGAAACTGAGGACACTTGATCCCTATGGGAGACAAGGTACACCAATAATTTTAGAATTACTAAGCGTACATACGTAAGGGAAACTGAGGACACTTGATCCCTATGGGAGACAAGGTACACCAATAATTTTAGAATTACTAAGCGTACATACGTAAGGGAAACTGAGGACACTTGATCCCTATGGGAGACAAGGTACACCAATAATTTTAGAATTACTAAGCGTACATACGTAAGGGAAACTGAGGACACTTGATCCCTATGGGAGACAAGGTACACCAATAATTTTAGAATTACTAAGCGTACATACGTAAGGGAAACTGAGGACACTTGATCCCTATGGGAGACAAGGTACACCAATAATTTTAGAATTACTAAGCGTACATACGTAAGGGAAACTGAGGACACTTGATCCCTATGGGAGACAAGGTACACCAATAATTTTAGAATTACTAAGCGTACATACGTAAGGGAAACTGAGGACACTTGATCCCTATGGGAGACAAGGTACACCAATAATTTTAGAATTACTAAGCGTACATACGTAAGGGAAACTGAGGACACTTGATCCCTATGGGAGACAAGGTACACCAATAATTTTAGAATTACTAAGCGTACATACGTAAGGGAAACTGAGGACACTTGATCCCTATGGGAGACAAGGTACACCAATAATTTTAGAATTACTAAGCGTACATACGTAAGGGAAACTGAGGACACTTGATCCCTATGGGAGACAAGGTACACCAATAATTTTAGAATTACTAAGCGTACATACGTAAGGGAAACTGAGGACACTTGATCCCTATGGGAGACAAGGTACACCAATAATTTTAGAATTACTAAGCGTACATACGTAAGGGAAACTGAGGACACTTGATCCCTATGGGAGACAAGGTACACCAATAATTTTAGAATTACTAAGCGTACATACGTAAGGGAAACTGAGGACACTTGATCCCTATGGGAGACAAGGTACACCAATAATTTTAGAATTACTAAGCGTACATACGTAAGGGAAACTGAGGACACTTGATCCCTATGGGAGACAAGGTACACCAATAATTTTAGAATTACTAAGCGTACATACGTAAGGGAAACTGAGGACACTTGATCCCTATGGGAGACAAGGTACACCAATAATTTTAGAATTACTAAGCGTACATACGTAAGGGAAACTGAGGACACTTGATCCCTATGGGAGACAAGGTACACCAATAATTTTAGAATTACTAAGCGTACATACGTAAGGGAAACTGAGGACACTTGATCCCTATGGGAGACAAGGTACACCAATAATTTTAGAATTACTAAGCGTACATACGTAAGGGAAACTGAGGACACTTGATCCCTATGGGAGACAAGGTACACCAATAATTTTAGAATTACTAAGCGTACATACGTAAGGGAAACTGAGGACACTTGATCCCTATGGGAGACAAGGTACACCAATAATTTTAGAATTACTAAGCGTACATACGTAAGGGAAACTGAGGACACTTGATCCCTATGGGAGACAAGGTACACCAATAATTTTAGAATTACTAAGCGTACATACGTAAGGGAAACTGAGGACACTTGATCCCTATGGGAGACAAGGTACACCAATAATTTTAGAATTACTAAGCGTATTAGACTATTTTTAATGTGGTATCACTAAGGGTAATAATATTTAGTTAGTGTTACCACACTAAAAAATACTCTAATACGCTTAGTGATTCAAAAAATATTGGTGTACCTTGTCTCCCATAGGGATCCAGTGTCCTCAGTTTCCCCTACCTATACACAAAACATATGAACCGTGAAACGATTTTTTATAAACCAGGTTGATACCGCTGACAGAAATATATTATAAATATTGCAGCGACGTCAATATTTCTATACTAAAGTTACACGTCACTGCTGTTGACAATTTAAATTCGGTTACGTGGTAATAAAGGAGTATATACTACTTACGCTAGAAATATTAATATCCTTGCTAGTACCATTCGGGACCTAACTTTTATAAAAACTTCGAGTAGCCTGACTTATTAATCGAAAATTGGTGGCTATAAAATACCTGCCTATAGCATTAAGTGTGTCTTTGTGTAACTTTTATTATAAGCAAGAAATTAAAATAAATAATTCAATTTAACATCGTGAGATTCAGAGGAATTTTATTTGCGGGTAGTTCCACATTTCGGTAACATCGTTAATCGTAACTTCTATTTTAAACGTAGGCACAGAGTTTATAATCTACGCCAGATGCAAACGATTTGTATCAAGAGTAATTTTATTTTATTTGCACGATTCTGTTTTGTGTTATAGCTATGATCAGTAAGTTGCGACGGATCTACAATATTTTACCAATCATTGACTTAAATGGTTCATGTTTAAAACGAACTGTAACTTAAGTTTAGGCGTTAAAAAGCCTATTAACCTATTTCATTTGAAAGTTACTTCACAGCGGAGTCATGTCACCAGTTCATTCTATTTATAACCCTATCTTAACTTACATAAGATCTCAAATAAGTTTGGTATCGATGTTTATAACGGAATACAGTAAGTGGTTTCTATTGTATATGTTCTAAGTCACAGAAGCTAATAAGGTATTATATTATGTTTTGTAACATCATTGGAGTGACCCCGTCATATCGATGACCCTTGGAAAGCGATTGTTGAGAAATTTAGGGTATTTGTTAGTGATACGTGCAATGAGAGGCTTGGTTGAAGACTAGTCGTATGACAACTTGAATAGATATTGATTATCAGTTTAGAGATATAATATAGTAAATATAGAGAGTATTATCCGGTTATGAGAAGGTTTATTTTGATTTTGTACTTATAAGGTTCTTTGGCTCATATTATAAGATCTTTATAAGTTAAGAAATACATGAAAATGTGTTATAATAATGAATGTACACAACGTACAAATGTTGATTTCTTTGAGACCACATAGGTATCAGACGAGCACACGGCTCACCTGATAGAAAGCCGTACGGTGGTCTATAGATTAGTGTAATACCAGGATCGTTAAACTCGTGTTGCCGACTCTAGAGAAACCTTTTAATATCCTTTTTCAAGGACTTGAATAAGGGCTTATTCCCTTTTAATGCTTTTGGTCCTTGAATTCTCATGTAGTGCGGTTTTAAGCGAGCAGGAGGCATTTCATAGTTGTGCAGTTTGTGTTGGAGGTCTGTGTCTTGTCTTTGCTTCACCGCTGCACAAGCTACGTCTCGCTGAGCATCTGGTGTAACTTTGCCCGTAAGAGGGTATACCCTCTAGCCCCTCCTCATGCTAGCATGTTCATTGAGGTTGTTTTGAAGCAACTTAATGACTCGAAGAATAAGCATATCACAACATAAACTCACACCTATATCCCCGAAGGGGTAAGCAGAGGTACTAACACCCACATTTCGCCAGTTTATGTTTAAGTCTCAATGTTATAGGTGGCGAGCCTATTGACATTAACCGGGCACTTGGTAACCTGCGATAAATACACACATAACTTCGAAAAACATCGTAAAGTCATAGGTGTACCATGGCAGAACTTGGGATCGGACCCGAGATCTCGTCTCAGCAGTCCATTACCTAGTGGTAAGCCTAGTTACGTTAGTTAGTTGGCTACCGCGGCCAGCGAAGAAGAAACTCGTTCATTATTACCGTTCAACTAGGTCTCATATTAAATATTATTGAAAAATTATTCAGCTAAAGATAAGCCACCACGTTTAATAATCGCCATATCATTAGTGTCACACATACCTAAGTAGGTATAGAAGTTGATACGGCCATGTAAAATAGGAGCATATTTTTACGGGTCATAAAATTTTTATGTGTGCCCCAAACTTTACGACTTATTATTATAATACGGTCTAGTAAAAATAACTCCTGTCTAATTATAGACTTTACTCAAATTACCTTATGTTACCCACAACACAAGTACATTTATGTACTTAATGATCGCATGGCAGAATATTTTCTTTTTAACTTATTTTCTTTAAGACTAGTATTATAATATAAGAATTTGAAGGCCTTGCAATCGAGAGGTCCTAGGTTCAAATCCTGGCCATTACACTACCGACGTGAATCCACTCCTAACACAAGCCTAGGAGTTTAGCTGGAGTGGTTATCGGAATATTAGTATTTGCGGTCGCTAATATTTTCTATGAAAAAAAATTGGTTATGACTGCTGTTCAGTTGGTTATGACAGTGAGAGAAAGAGCCGCGCGTGCTTGTATTTGTGTGCTGTCCAAGTTATCATCATCATCATCATTATCATGATCATCATTATCATGATCATCATTATCATGATCATCATTTTCACGTTTGTTCCATGATCCACACACGCACAGTTATGGTTATCCAGTATTTCGTTCTCAGTTAAGATTAAACAGTAAAAATGTTTAATCTTAACTTAATACTGTGGACAAGTACAAGTGTGTTATAAATGTCAATCATATATAAATTGTGATAAATTATGAAATATCATACCTAAATAAATAAAGTAAATAAATATTCTAGGACAATCTACACAACGCCATCTAGACCCATGGTAAACATAGTGTAACTAGCTTGTTGTATGGGTTTTAGAATGCGGATAAACATACTTAGATACTTTTTTTATAAATACATACATATTGCACATAGAAACATCCAAACCAATACAAATATACATATTTAGGTACATACATATTTGCACTGAGCGGGAAGCGAACCGACGCACGCCTCTTACGTAGCAGTCGCGTTCACTATCGCCACGCCACGAGGTTGTCATACCCAAACATGGCTCATTTTATTGTAAATGATTACATCACTGAGCTACAACTAATCTAGAAGAGTCTTATAACTCAATAACCTATGGTCCTAAGTGACCTCTCATCAAACGAAGGCATTCAACTTAAAATACTGATATTAAAAGTATAAAATCGATAGCAACAGGATTATAAATGTAAGTCTGTGCGAGGCTTTATTACAGGTTCTGCTTTTGGGATTGATAATTACGTCCACCGACTTTGGTAGAGGCGGTGCTTGATTGGCGGGATTTCTTGCGGGAATTTTGTATTTAGTCCCAACATAAAAAAGAGAAATTATTACAAATAACTTAAATTGCTAATATTCTCCCTAACCCTGCTTATGCCACGTCGAATTATCACAGTGCGGGGTTTCACGGACGCGGACGCACTTAGGAACACATAATACTATGACATACGGGTCTTCAGTATCACGGATGAGACTTTTTTCACGGTGCGTATTACATGATATCACGCATGCGTCTATTAAATCGACTTTTAAGGGTTGATCTCTATAGTCTAACGGTCAATATTTAAACCAGGAATCTTGTAAAGTGAAACCTTAACAATGAATCTAAAGAATGCATGAATAGTTCACACTATTTCCAACATCGATTCATCACATAATTACTTCATAGATAGCGTATAAAATTAGTAAACAACACCCAACAATAAATCTTTACCAAAATTAAGACACACTAGTAATTCGCATCATTCGACAGCCGACGCAGCAGGTGTATATAATTGAAAATGCTAATGTATATTTTTTGTGAAAAAGAAATTAATTTGAAATGTTATTACCTTCTAATGGTTTTTTTATTAATTTATTAGGGTGTTATAAATTATTCGTGTTGTGCACACGATTTCGGTAAAGGGTGAGAGAGGGTTAAAATTGGAATCGAGGAGGTAATTATGAGAGGGGTGATAGCGGGTTGAAGTGAGAAAGTTCATTGGCTTTGATTGTCAGCTCTGTGATGAAGTCATAATGTATCAAACTGTAGAATACTAATAAAGAAGTATATAATATATTTACTATGAGAATAACGCTTCCTATATTCTGATATGATATTTATTGTGGCAAAACCCCTTTTTATTTTACTATAAGTATCGGACTGTTGATCCACCTAAGGTATGCTAATTTTACTCGTCTTTTTATATTACAGTTTATTTTGTAATTGACAAGAGATTTGTATCTAAGATTTTATATAACTTCAAAATGAACTTGCGAAAAACTATAGCTATTCAGTCGCTTTGTAGCAGTCCTGAAGATGCCTTCTGCAAAGGTGAAACATCTGTCGAGGTTTGTTCTTTGTACTTGTAGTATGTTTATATATATGATTTTATCTCTTCGGATAAGAAGTGTTTTATTTGTTTTGAGAGGTGCGGTTTGGCATTCATTTTTATGTCAGTTAGTGAGATTTTGCTATTGCTATCGTTGAGATTGTTAAACTGCAGTTGTGTGATGGGTTCCCCCGCATCTCTAATTTTCTTAATATTTTATTCAAAACGCATTATTGTTTTTTAATATCAGTTTAAACAATTTTTGCATCATCTCACTGTGATTTCGCGTCATTTTCTCATTAACTGGTTCTTTTAATCTAAAACGTTTTGATTTTTAGTTTATTCCAATGTAATTAATTACTCGTACAACATGTTTTATAATTTGTCACTGAAAAGCAATTAATTTCAAAGCAACCGATGCGTAGTTTATATTCGTTTTCGGCTACATAAAAGAAACCAAACAATATACTAATTAATGAGCCGAAATAACACATTACGCGCCTCGGCTTCGCCTGTGATTAAAGTAGCTACGAGGTTGAATTTACATATGCTGTTAAGGCGATGACTTTAGGGAATTGAATTTATGAGAAGCCATTCTATTAAATGAGGTCTAGTTCATTTTGGATTATGAGCTTATGGAAAAAACTGAAAAAGCCTTAACGAGTCTCCTATGGAGGGTTGTTATTACTTTCTTTACGAATATAACACTTTTATCGTAACTGCGCTCCAAAGCTCTAAAAACTTATTTATATTTTAGACAACAGTTCTACATATTGACTGTTAAATATTTCGGGATATTTACCATGTTTGTTGATTTTATGAAGCACCGATATTTTAGCGCTATTGCAAGCGAAATATCCCGAAATATTTAACAGTGAATATGTGATTGACCATGGCAATCTAAAATGAAACAGTCCTACATATTTTTTATCAGTGAAAGTATATATTATTTTTTATTTAATTGTTTATTGTACACAATAAATGACATTAAAACCATAAATATGTAATGTTACACACAAAGGCGAGCTTAACTAAAAGTTGAGTTCTCTTCCAGCAAACCAGGGAGTGCACAATTTTTCTTCAATTTTTCGACGGTTTTTGAAAAATCGACTCTACCTCGCCTGATGATTAAATGGGGTTAATATTGATATATATTTAGGAGTCTACTAAGATCTTTAAACTCTGACTTTCCTCTTGGGGTTGACCAGATACCGTCGCCCAGCAGAGAGAGAAGAAGGAGAAAGCGAATTCCAGATTCCGACGTGAAGAATATCAGCATAATGATGATGACTTTGCCTCTATTAGACGCAAGTAATTCGCTCTCTAACAGCTATAACTATGATAAGGGTTTACCTGAGTGCCGTCTCGATGACGTAGCGTTATCAGCTGATTCAATTTCGACGTGCCTCTGTTAGCGTGCTTTTGAAGAGACAATCGTTGGGCTACACCTTGAAACACAAGGGTAGATATCGTGCGAGTGATGCCTGTGTTGAAAGGGTGCCTTAAGCGAATCAAACCCATTAGTTGCCGCGTTTATGACAGTTGACGATAAAATTGCTTTTTTATCACACGCAGCGTTATTTAAAATAAAAACACTTTTTAACGGATTTATGGCGATTTTGTTATTTATTTTAGTTCAGCTATTTTCTGCCTACCCCTTCGTGGATATAGGCGTGTGTTTGTTATGTTATGTTTCTTTTTCAGTAGTCAATTATTGCCATCTGACTTTCACGGCCTACAGGTATAGGCGATATCGAAGTACTACAGTCGAACCCGATATTGAACTTTTTTAACATTTAGCAGTCTAACTCCGGGCTTGCATGGCTGAACTTCGAGATTTTCCGTAAAGAGACTGTCATGAGACATACACAATCCATTGGTGATATCGAAGCATTGCAGTTATATCAGTCCAACTACCTGTAGCGACTGCCGAAACCGAAATCTTTGCACTGAGTGGTAATCGAACCCGCGCTTCCTACGTAGCAGTCGAACTTCTTGATTGCAAATACCACCTAAGCAATTAAGCGCTTGTCTCTTCAAAAAACTATGAAATTTAATTTTTTATTACCTCAAGAAGGTATAAATATGTATGAAGTGCTTTATAGTAATCATATTTACGTTAATTTAACAAATTAATTCATTTAAAAACACATAAAATTTACAAACACTCCCGACTTCACTCATCTTTTCCGAAAAAATTAACTAATTATCATAAACTCACATTTAATCGTCGTAAATTTTAAAGTCAACTAGTAAAATTGAGGCAGTCGTTTCTGAGAAACGAGTCTTATCATAGTCTACAAACAGAATTCATACAAAAACATAACACCAATTAAGTTTGAGTGGCGAAGGGTTTCAATTCTCATTTAAAAAATTTAAGGTTCAACAGTTATTGCAACTCAGAATTTTAAATAGGTTTAAATAAGTATGATTTTTATTCTTAGAAACCTATATATAACTAATGGCTGAAAAAATCTATAGGTTTTTATCCTTATTTCCTATGCGGAAATCTCCACGGATAGCCTCTCACCGAAGTCGTCGAAAACCACACGCCGAGGGTGAGGTAGCCTGGGGCATATCCCTTACGCCCCAGCTGATCCAAGGCCATAGATAACCCCTCTCGAGTGTGGAACAACGGTGTTCACATCTGTCACCGGATAAGTGCTCTTACCTATCGCTAGGTGCGCTTGTGGCGCCACTGCGGTCTGCTCCTGCTAGGGTTACAGGTTGTTCTACCTGTCACGCCAAGGTTATAGTTTTTTACCCCCTCATAAACCAGTTGACTATTTTTTAGAAACTTCATACTGCTACCCAAAATCTTAGAAATTATTTCGACCAATGAGTGATACCACTGCGATCAAACAGTATTAAGTCTACAGTCTGATAATAGCCCCTTAATACATACAAATTCAGAGTATTGTATGGAATGCCGCCAAAGTGAACACACAACATCGATCAGCGCAGTCGACATCGCTACAACACTAGGTATAAAAAAATATGTGATGCTTTGTTAACCCTAATAATAGCATGGGTCATTTAAGCCACAATTAAAATACCTTGATAGGTGCTAGTAAGTGTTTACGGTATTAGATTGTGAGATCTTATTGATAAAGTGTTTTGTGGATGTTTATTATTAATTATTTGAATTATTTTATAAAAGTGACTATTGCTTGCTTGAAATTTTGTCATAAATTTTGATAACATTTTGAGAAAAATGTGTGTCAACATGGAAAAGAAATTGATTTGAAATATTAGTTTTGCTTTTGCGTATTGATATAAAGATTTTATTATTAGGTCGGCTGTGTGCTGTGAACACATGCTAAAGATGTGGACGTCACAAAATGAAAAAAATAGCAAATGATATGCACTAACATAATTAGCTGGTTTCAGTGCGTGCTTTCTCGTAAATTTTGGAAAGTATTACACTTTTAAATTAAGGTATAATATAATATAATATACCTTAGATATGATTTAAATATCTTCTACGATATTACACAAATAAATTAAAAGACCTTATTCAAATAATCGTAAATCATTTATCCATAAGAATATACTTCATAATTATGATACGTAATAGATTTATATACATTATGATATAGAGTATATTTTTAAAAACAAACTGGACTAAATGTGTAGTTAAAATCAGTGTAAGTATATTATGATTTTGCTGATTTTGTAAACTGGTCATATAATTATAATAATATGCCTGTATACTAGTGAAAGGAAATGAAATAATATTTTTATATTTTGATGGACACTTGACCATTAAACATCCGCCGGGACCACCCATGGCATGTAATATTTTGGGGTACACGTAGCTATTACTACATCACGTACTATGTACTGACAGCGGAAGGTATTTATAAAAACCTATTTTAACCCGAGCGTGAATAATTCCCAACACTCAAAACCCTTTACGCTCATTTCACCGAACAGCATTTCTTTTTATTTATTATAATATAAACAATTAAGCGGCTATTTATCACTTACGCACATCGTTTCACGGTGCGTACGTATTAACACTACAAACGTTACTGCATTTATAATTATGATAAACCCACTCGCTTGTACCCGTACTTCGGAAATTAATTGTCTTGGTCACGCAAGCCCTGGTATTTTTTTAGGGTTAAACTAGTACGATCGATTAACACTAGTGAGGGTATACATCACCACAACCTAGTTAAATTTATTTAATTAAATTTCAACGGTTAAACCTTTTGTACGCTTAATAATATTACTGTTTTATCTTCTTTTGATTTTCGAGTGTGAAATCACTACTCGTACTCGTGGTTTTGAATAAAAGACTAAAAGTAAAGGTGAGATTCTTTTACGATGTTTACGTACTGTTTACCTTTTTACGAGTGGAATTTCACTAAAGTTATCGGTCAAGTGGCTTTATCAGATGTTAAATAACTAAAACAACAGGGTGTTTCTATATAAAGGGCAATGAGTCTATTCCCCCAGGTGCGGAAGCCTTGGCCACCTATTACCAGCAGGCGGTCTCATCACCGAATAAGGGAAACGGCAAATAACTTAAAAGTTATGCTCGTAATATTTTCAAATAAATAAAAACTTAAATTGTATAATAACATGTTAATGAGTCATATAGAAATGGGGTTTTCTCAGTGTTGCCCTATGTGAATAATAAAACCGCGAAACATGCTCAGTTCCCAAATTACTATTCTTACCATTTCACTTCTCAGTTAAATGGTCACATTTAACTACTTGTTTGTTATATTTATTGATCACCTGAGTCCATGCAATTTTTCACCTGGTAAATCGTCTGTTTATTTGCAGACTAGCATACGGCGACCCACCTGATGGAAATGGTTAACGTGGCCTATGGCCGTTTGCAACATTAGGAACGTCATATCCCATATAAGGGGAGAGAGGAAGGGGTGGGGAGGGCAGAAGGTTTAGATAGTTTTTGCAGTTGACAAAGAAGGGTTTCACGTTCTCCCTACTTTCCCCTCTCCAGAGAACTTTACGTACCCTACTTACCGCTGGAATCACAACACAAGGTTATTATTAACCGCAACGGTATTCTGTGATTACTATTAAGTAAAGGTCTATCTCCCTATTGAGCACCATTATAGGTACCTGCTGATTGTAAGTAGATAAGTACTATGGAAAAATCCTGCAAAGAAATGGTAAATAAAAACGAATCAATAAAGAATCTCGTCATTTGAGTCTTATCAGCTCTACTTCAAGACAAATTTACCAAAAAATCTCAACAAAACATTTTTCGAGGCAAAATAAATTTCGTCCCACATTTAAGGAAATCTCGACAGAATTCAATATTCCGACGGGTGATTTCTTAATAATTTACGAGTATTACCCCCACCCCCGTTCTCACTGCCCTTAATTTCGTAACACGACGAAAACATAAAAGGGTTTTTATAAAAATGATGTAATTCAATTGAATTAAAATCACTTTGAGCAGCGACGGGTTGGATTTTGTGAAAGGCAAATTAAATAAATGTTGTTTACTATTTAAAATACTTAGAACATTATTAAAACCATTTTGTAAGATAAATTCGTAATACCTAATTAAAAACGAATCTAAAAGTTCAGTTCGATTGCTTTATTGGTTCTATGGTAAAGTAAAGTATTGCTGTGCGATCGAAACATAGGTTTAAGAAGCCATAGGACAAATTACTATCTCAATTGTTGTTTAAAATTCAAAGTTATAGAGAGTCCAAAAATGTACCTGTAAATGGTAAAAGGTTCATCCTAAAACCAATATTTGGTCAAAGTGCAAAATAAACCTTCTACCGTTTCTTGCACAAAGTATGAATATCTAATTCTAATAATTGTGAGTGTCTCATTTACATGTCTGCTAAATAATAAAAATATTTAATTATAATTAATGAATCATTTTGATAGACAGACAATCGGCTAAGTATTAAACCTATCAATCAGTAACAGTTAATTATTTAAAATGAGCTTTCACCAACGGAATCTAGAAACTCATTTATTATAGTTGATTTTGTTGTGACATTCGCCTCACTTTAACTTTTGGCATCTACTTAATGTTGTGGTATTTCCATCATTCCCTGAACCTTTTTCCCAACTCAGTTGGGGTCGGCTTTCCAGTCTAACTGTGATGCGGCTGAACTTCGATATTTTCCGTGAAGCGACTGCCATCTGACCTCCACAACCAATGGTCTAATGACCAATGGCGATATCGAAGTTCCAAGTTAGGCTGGTTTGACTTTTGAGGGCTCGAACTACCCGTAACGACTGCCATAGATGTTTGTATGGCAACCGGGACCGACGGCTTAACGTGCTCTCCGAGGCACTTATAAACCTGCGATAAATACACACATAACTTCGAAAAGCATCGAAAAGTCATTGGTGTGTGCCATGGTAACCTGGGATCGAACTCGAGACCTCGTCTCAGCAGTCCATTACCCATACCACTAGGCTACCGCGGCATTCCAAATAAACAAAATATAATTGTACAAGCAAAAGTCTTGAAGACGTGGCAATGACAGACGGACAAACGAATACGGAAATGAAGTCTTCCTTTGCCAAAAATTTAAAAGGCTGCCAAAGAACTGAAACGAAGAATATGACAGCCCCAGATTGTGGCCCGAGGGTGGAAGGGTTATAATTATCTGGCTGTCAAAATAAGGGTAGATAAGAGCAAATATAACTACACTCCTGATTAAATAAAGTTCGGTACACAATAAGCGATGGCATGATTACCGCTGCGTGTAGCTGTGGATCCCTACTGTGTTCGTGTTGACACGGCTGGTAATATTGAAGTGTGAGCAAGCATATCTTACTTATATATGAAGTATTTGTTATTACTTTTTTTATACTACGTAGGTGGCAGACAAGTACAAGGCCCACCTGATGGAAAGCGGCCACCGTGGCCTATGAACGTGTGCAACACTAAGGGTGTCACACACGCGCTGCCCACCCTGAAGGGAAAGGGGGAGAGCTGGGAAGGGGTGGGGAGGCTAGGAAGGGGAGGGGAAGGAGGGGTAAAGTGAGCTCTGGCTACCCTACTTACCGGTGGGAACACAACACGATGGTTATTATGACCGCGGTCTCCTGTAGGGCGGAGGTACTTCCCCAGTTGGACAGCTCATTTCGGACGGGAGATACCGTCGTGTCCTACCTCCTACCAGAATTGATATATGCACCAAATAAAACGTAAAATATAGCACTTATATAGATATATATAGATATAGAAAATGTAGCACAACCACAACGGTACGGAACGATGTTCTATCATGACTATATCTAGGACAAACTAATATAATAAATTGGGAAGCTTGCAAGTTTTGTGTTACTGTACCTATGTTATATTTTTAAATAATTTTGATATTAAATAAGACGTAGTTTATTTTATACTACTAAGGTGGCAGACAAGCACACGACCCACCTGATGAATACTGGTTACCGTAGCCTATAAACGTTAGACCAGTAGAGCAACCATGCTGCTACATTTTTAGCAGCTATATGTTTATTTATTAGTTATATGTTTTAGGTAAAATTTCTTCATGTGCTGAGTATGATGCTGTCTTGTGGTTATTGTAGGTAAATCCAAATCAACAAAGTCATATTTTTGTCATACATTTGCTAGACAACACAATTATGTTTTAAACCTACATATAATATCCAAAAAGGTAGGCAGGGTTTAATAACATCCATATCGCCAACTGTTTTTAGTGTTACGTAAGTAAGGTTATAATAGTCGAGTATTTCAAACTGATATACATAATTTCGTAATTACAGTTTGTCTGCCCGATAACTTGAAATCTTGAATATCAGTTATCCTATGAATAGCAGCATTCATTACCGCTGCACCACCAAAACGTCATACAAAAACCCTGTATATCATACATCTTTAGTATGTATGTCGTGTATCATATAGCGTTTACAGACGGGCGATGTCATTCGCTTAATGACGAATCATACAATCTGGCGACGACATGTCGCTCAACCAAAACCGTTGTTCCGGATGAGCAATATGATTACATTTTGTTCGTTTACTGGAAAACCGTTTGAAAATTGTTAGTCTTTTTGTCTTAGAGACCGGGATATTTAAAGATCAAAAACGAACATCAGTAGCTTAATGTGGTCTATCAGGGTGGTAGAAATGACTTTGAACTAAGCAAATAAGGCAGAGGCACGGCACACTGAGCAGATAAAATTTGATTGCCTACGTCATTAAATGAGATGTAGTCTAATGACTAAAGAGAAGACATTTCTATCAAGAGGTCCTGTGTTCCAATCCTGGTCATTATACACACACATGAACATTTGGGTATATTTAGTGTAGGTACTGAAAGCTTGAGTAAAATTTGGGTTTATGTCTAACACTATAGGTAGTTGTATTTAATTCTGGCTATTGGTACCTACTGTTAAAAAAATATCATGAAAAAGAGAAGTATGTCACACTTTTCTCAAAGGCTTTACCTACCTATCTATTCCCAAATGATTCTGTCTGTAAATAGAGAAAAATAATATTGATGTTTATAATTTTTACCTTGCCACCTAAATCATTTAAGTTATGCTTACATTCATCATCATCATGGTCGCATCCGAAATCCTGTCACTTCGGATTCCAGGGTCAACTTTTAGGAATCTGATTGCGTTGCGGCTGATCATCCATATTTTCCGTGAAACGACTGCCATCTAGCCTCCGCAATCTATAGGTGACATCGAAGTACAGCAGTTACACCAGTTGTAATTCGGGCTCCAACTACCCGTTACGACTTCCATAGATGTTCGTTTGACACCCGGGACTAACGTCTAAACGTGCTCTCTGCGACACACCAGACCAGTGTATATAACCAAATTCATGCATAAAAATATTTGCACTGAGCGGAAATCGAACCTGTAATGCTATGTTTACTTTGAATGTCCTAGAATACCACGGGAAGTTGTAACCGTGACCTCTCATGGACGTGTGGAACACCCTGACCCATACGGGGTCGGGGTGATCTGTTTATCATCACTACATAGTATAAAATAAAGTCGCGTTTTCTGTCTCTATTTTTCTTGTCCTTTTGTATGATTAAATCTTTAGACCTACGCAACGGATTTTGATGCGGTTTGTTTCAATAGATAGAATGTTTAAAGAGGAAGGTTTATATGTATATAACATCATGCTACAACTAACAGGTGCGGAGCAGGAATGAAAAATGTTGCAAAAACGGGGTGACGCAGACGAAGTCGCGCGGCTCAGCTAGTATTTACTAAATAAAATATATTTCTCATTGTTTCTAACGTTGATATACGGAAATATCTACTATCCAAATGAGTCTCGGCTCGTTAAACAGACCTTGTTTATTTTAAACAGGGGCTGTTTTGCCCCAACCCTTTTATTTAGGGACGATTCGAAAAAAAACTTTTCTCTCTTTTTTCCGATCAAAGGGATAATTGGTGATTATAATCGGGTTTTTAAAAACAAATGCGTTGTGGTTTTTTCCACCCTTAATATATTGGCATGATCTCTTTAGGGTTTAATTTTGTTGAGACTAATCGTTTGTTCCAATAAATGCCCCGTTCAATGGAGAGAAAATTTTTATGTGAATTTGAAATTGTTTTGAACGGTTTTATGCTAATAAGGAAGTATAAAAATAAACGGTTCACTAATTAATTTAGGTTACTGTGATCTGCAAAATTTGCTGCATCAGGCACTTCTATCGCATATAGGAAGAGAAATAAAACTAATTACAAAAGTTTGGTAAAACTAAATGAAATGATGGTTTTAAAAAAAAATTAAAAAAGAACACAACATACACACCAAAACAATTCAATTTGTCATTTCTCAAAATGTTAGTACGGCAAATTGTGCTTCCACCAATATCTTCAAATAAAACGACCATTCATATGAAACTATCTAACAGGTTTTTTTTTGCCAATTCGTAGTGTACTCGTAGTACTACCAGGCATTACCCTAACAGACTGGACAACTACTAACTACCTAACCATTTTTTAGCTATCCAAGATTTGATTTACGCAGTACAATAAATATATTTGACGGAGCAATATATCAACCGGCTCATCTCAGTAACACGCACATAATATTGACATTTGAAAGTTAAATAAATTGCACTGTATATACGATAGTAAAGTAAATATACTCGTAGCTATATAGATACATATATAGACCCTTTGTACCTAACTTCAAACAGCAAGCAAGTCATTAGGACAAATGAGCGAGAAACCATCGACGCGCAAGTAATCATGAATTATATTGTACGCGTAACAAAACGCGTTTAAGTTCGGTATTCAGTGACGTATTCATTAGCTTTTGAAAGTATTTTGTATTGTTAGGTAGGCTTTTACTGAGTGTAAGGGTATGGGTACATTGGGTACATTATAATTATGTTATTGACGAATTTGTGTTACTAATGGGAATTCTGTGTTAAGTTGTAACGTTGTGTGGTTACGCTTTCTAATCTACATTTGTTCTACGTATGAATAAGGGGGAAGGATGTAAAGTACCAGACTAGAATAATTGTTCACCTAATAGACCTATAATATACACTTCTCTTCTCTCGATCTTAATTATCTATGTATAAAGCCACACAGTGGTGACCAGTGTACCGATTACTGCCCGCTTTCCAATGGGTGTCATGGTTAATTTTCAAAATTAACGTCAAAATCTATACTTATAATAAAACTGTAGAGAGGTCAATTCTGTACATTGAATATATTTACAAAATAATTATTGGGGGAGGATTGGTGATCGATACTAATGCAAAAAGTGCAATCGGTAATTTTTTTGTCTTTCTGTCTGCCTGTCTGTCTGTCTGTCTGTCTGGCTGTCTGTCTGTATGTGCACGCATGGTTCAAAAACTACTGGAGGGATTTTGATCAAACTTGGTACGATTATAGTTCTTAGTTCTGGGCAACATATAGGCTACTTTTTATACAAGCTGATACCCGTGGCTTTGCCTGCGCTTCATTTATAGGTTGTTTTTGGTCATATCTCCGGTTCTACTTAACCAATTACAACCAAATATACGGCAACTTTTTTGAGTCTAAGCAAGACCTTTGTAATAAAAAAACCGCATCAAAATCCGTTCGGTAGTTTTTGCGACCAAGGCGTGCAAATACTGCAGTAAAAATTGCGTTCCAACCCAAATAGCGTTATACCATTATCATAATGAAATTCCAACATTTATCAATAGATGGCGCTCCTCAAGTGACGTCATTTTACAACACTCGGTGTTAAAATTCTCCGTAAGATAGTCACCACTTGCAGTTGTAATAGGTGTTGTATGCAATCTTATAATTAATGCGAATATATTAGTTACATCCTTACTGAACTGCAGATTATTCTGAGCATTGATTGTTGATGTTGTTCTCAATTAATCTCAATAGTTTCGTTTCTATCTTATCTTAATATAATAATTTAAAAAAAAATACTTAAATGCTTTGCTTCTCTTGCTTAACAGTTAACACGATTAACTTTACCTTGCTTTCAAATCGTGCTTTTCTTTCAGCACGATCATTCATCGTAAATCACTAATTCTAAATTATTGCAAAACAAAACATTTCATTTAGAATAAGTAAATGTTTATAAATAGACCAAAAAAACAGGCCGCTAAATTTCTTACCGGAGTCTTCTCAGAACAGGGCCGCGTTTCAAACTGTAATTGGTAATTGTAATTTGCTAAACATAAATTTCATATTCTTTACGTTTTCTAAGTGTCGCTTTAATGGTCTATACGAAATAAGTAAATGATTTTGACCTTTATTTCATTACTGCTAAAATTTAACACAAATCTATGTAGGTATAATATATTTTTACAGTAATGTATGCTATAAAAATATACTGTAGAGCGTTTTCGACCTGAAGCGATGACACGCGCGATCCGACTTTCACGCGGGCGGAGCCGCCGCGGGCAACAGCTAGTCTAAAATATATTATAGGTTACGTTAGGTTAGTTTGGCAAATGGACTTCCAATTCAAAAGGCGGCTCCGGCCTGAGAACGGAGTCTTTTCAAGCAAGAAACTCAGCGGGCTATTCTTTTCTTTGGTCTTTCAATAAACTTAGTCTAGATACAATAATTTGCTTGAGTGGCATGTTTAGTGAACATCATATCTCCAAACTCGCTTAGCATCTAAATATTCATGGATTTTATAATAACCTTTTTGGCATAATATTCTTTTAATTACATTTTTAAATTTATATCATTAGGGAGCTTGTTAAAAATCGTATTCAGTTACCCTGAAAAGAATAACAACATTTTTAGAGAGACTACAAGATGGTTTTTGTGGCTGGTATAGATGCATGATAAACTAGATCGAAGTAAGGTTGTTTCCACTGACTTCTCTTCTGAAAATTTGCTTCTTCAAATCTCACCGTGATCTTCTTGGTCTAGCCAACCTCTTCTGCAAACCTGTGTACTGATGGACGAACGACTTTCTGGAGAAGTTCTTCCTCTCAGAGTTTAACGGTCAGGCAGATATCACTCCCATAAAAGACAAGTCATTAAAAGGGGTCACCAACGATTGGTCGACAATCAATTGGTCGACATATCAATTGGTCGACAAACAATTGGTCGACAGTATCAATTGGTCGACAAGTTAATTGGTCGACAATTAAGTTGGTCGACAATATAATTGGTCGACAATTAATTAGTCGACATTAAATTGGTCGACATATCAATTGGTCGACAAAACTAGTTTCCAGTTAATGTAACAATATTATTCATTTATACTAAAGGATAGGTTAGGTTAGGTTAGAACTGTGACCCCAACAGCGCGAGCCGAGCGAGCGAAGCGAGCGTGCCGCGGTAGCGGCCGGCGAAGCGCCAGAATAGATAGTTGTTAACACCCCGACACAGAGTACCCCGACTCGCTCTAAACAATGTGGAGTTTGTATCTTACATTAACTGGAAACTAGTTTTGTCGACCAATTGATATGTCGACCAATTTAATGTCGACTAATTAATTGTCGACCAATTATATTGTCGACCAACTTAATTGTCGACCAATTAACTTGTCGACCAATTGATACTGTCGACCAATTGTTTGTCGACCAATTGATATGTCGACCAATTGATTTTCGACCAATCGTTACAAACCCATTAAAAGGAGGGGCAGTGAGCGGAAAAAGTTCTTCAAAATGCGAGCTTTGTGTGAGTAACATTAGCGCTCTACTAAAAAAAAGATAATGAAAATAAGTTAACGAATAGAAATTTTTTTGGTTCAATATGTTTGATGTTTGACCATCATCTCACCTGGTGGTAAGTGATAATGTGGTCGATGATGATTTTAAAAGATTTAATTTGAAAGGAATATGTCAGGAAATATAGAATTAGTTAGTATTTAGCAGTATTTTGTTAGGTGACTGCTTGAGTTGAGTCTTTCCATTGAGTCGTTATAAAATTGAAGAACGCATAATTCAGTTATACCTGTCCTCGCTTTTTATTGCTTCTACATCAAAAGTGATTAATATTTATTTGAAAATATACATTTAAAATTAAAATGTAACCTTTAGGTTTGATCAATGGCCGGCGTCTTAATTGTACTTACATCAAAAGCGAATAACTTATTCATGTTGAACCAAACGACTCGTCAAGCAGAATGCACAAAGTGAATTCTTAATCATTTTCGTATTACCAGCGTTTATTAAAACGTTTAGTTCGAAATTTAGAAAGGGATGGGGGCCGTAAGACTTTGAGAATGAATTGAAGAGAATATAAACCTTCGTAAGATGAGTGTCTCGAAACTTTGGCTTTTATAATAAAATAGTACATTAGGAATAGGGTGCACTTTTAGGGCCTACAAACATCTCCTGTTGTTTGATGCCCTTACTTGACAACAGATGACTCTCGATTCTTTTTTTAATAGTGCGAAAATCCTCCTCGCATACCCGCCGCCAGAGCCGGTTGGGGAGGTTATGTCGGACTCAAACCGACGCACACCATCTTTGGATGCCAAGTTGCCGGAGGTGAGATAGTAACCAACATGTCCCTCGCACCTCGGCAGTCCCGGGGCCATCCCTTTCGAGATAACCGCCTTCAGGTGGCTACGGTGTCCCAGTCTAACCCCGGGTGTGGGGAGGCCCAGTTTGCGCCGCCACCGTGGTCTGCTTCTGCTAGGCCCACCCACGCGACGACTCTCGACTCTGACTTTCTCCCGCAATAGGGAGGTTCGACGGCAGTCTTAACATCATGTAGGTATGACATATGCTTATTTCGTGCCGTAATAACTTAGCAAAAATATCGTAGTTATAGCTTCGGTCGAATGGTAGAGGACGCATTTGCATCTGAAACAAATAGCAGATACATATACATGCTATTCCTTTATCTTCCTTAAGGTATCTGGTCACTTTTCTCATCAGAAAAAAAATATCACACGCAAACAGTACAGCAACTAACCTATCTCTCATTCGCCTCTTTCAAACTAGAAAATCTTATAACTTAATAATTCAATAAATACCTACCTGACACAAAATATTTTGAAAAAGTAAGAAATAAAAATTCAATCGTTGTCGTGTCGGGTGGCCTATAACTGGTACTTACTTTATCTGATAGGTACTACACTCAGATATAATTTCGAAATAATTCAAGGTTCCCCAACAGGCCAATTGAATAGTGGATCGTATTCTACTAGCCAAGCCTTTTCATTTGTCACCCATGCTGAGACTCTTCTGAAAAATATATGAAATCTGTGGACATCTTGGACTGATTTTCATCAAACATAGTTAAGATCCCGCCCCTTCTAATTCAATTTCCTTTCAAATAAAAATATTATATCGAAATCGGTTCACCCGTTCGGGAGTTACGGTGCCACACACACATACACAGACACGTCACTTATGGCACCCCGTCGTTTTTACGTCGGGGGTTAAAACAGTATTATCTCATCTTATTCTAATATCGCTTCTGATTTCAGTATTTCTTACAAACGTATATCATATATTTACATTCTACTATTAACATCAAAAGTGTCCACTTCAATGGAAGTATTCAACCGTATCCGCACATCGTCAGCAACAGATCCTCGCCATCTTATTGCGGTTTCTATTGCTCTACAAATAAACATCGACACCTCAGTATTTGGACACATTTCTCTGTGTCGTATCCACTAAGTCTAATGTCAATATTTGGCGCGCTCACCTCATTCCGTGTAGGCTCACACCGTACATCTTCAGCTAGGTGTCTCGATTCTGAACTTTATTAAACAAGATTTAAGGGGTTTATTATCAGTAAAATAAAGTTTGCAGTTATATTGTAAAATATACAAACCTTACAAAATAGTGTTTACTTTCACCACGAATTTGAACTCTATTGTTGCGATTTAAGGGTGATTTCCTCCAGTTAGTTGAGATGATTTTGTTGTTTCTCCTCGGAATTTTTCTTAGGAACTACCAGAATTGTTAATCTTATTTAGGCTTTGTAAGCTTGAATAACCACTTTGATTATCAGTATGTAATTTTATTGGGGTTTTCTTAGTAAAAATTAAGAGTTTGTCACCTTTGAGAATGTAGAATTATGTCACTCATTTGTTAAAGATTAAATATGATGTAATACACAGAATTTGATGTCCTAAGTCATCGTTTTTATTGAGATTCTTATTAAATAGTGGATGCTGATAAGAAGTCCATAGTATCACATGATGGTGATTACTTGTACGTAAACCTTTTAAATAAATAAAGTATAACATGAGAGTCAATATATATCTCTGTGGCATGACGGCAGTGAACGCGACTGCTACGCTGGAGGCAGGGGTTCGATCACCGCTCAGTACAAATATATGCATGAATATGGCTATTGGCTCTGGTTAGTGTTCCAAGTAGTTGGAGTCCTCAAAAGTTCGACTAGCCTAACTACGGAACTACAATATCGACATTTTGGTTGTAGAGATCCGATGGCAGTTGCTTCACGGAAAATATCGAAGTTCAGCCGCATCTTAGTTAGACTAGAAAGCCGACCCTAAGTGAGTTGGGAATATTCTCAGGAAATGACGAGGATTAATAAATAAATCCCTGATAAAGAATATAATTCGTTTTAGAAATTTGTTTTGCGATTTCTTAGAAACTATACCTAAAAACTATAATATCCTTAATATACGATATTCAGATAATCTTAAGGTTTGATTAAGTTAAATACATAAATAAACTTAATAACGTAAATAGGGTAGAGAAATATCAATAAACTACTGGTTAAACAGACCAAATTTCATTTAAAAATCTCCTACACAATTTTGAAAGTCGGTTCAATACCTCACAGCCAAGACAACCTTTCAAAAGAGTTCACCATATTGCTTAATACTATTCAGTAAAAAATTGAGTACGTTGTATACCCTGCTCCACCCTCTCAAGGCGGAGAGGGATGAAATGGCTCCCACTCTTCAATCAGGGGTTGATTTCCACCCTATCATTATGGGGTAGTGTGTTACTAGTTGGGAGTTTTCTTGTTTGGTATTAGTTTCGGATTAGTTTCAGTAATTGTTGCTTTGGTTGACCATTTATGAACTTTGCCATGTCTGTCGCAAGACCGACGGACTTTTGTTATAAATTAATGAGTTTATGGGTTCATTCAAATTGTATCCATGCTTTTGTATCAATAATATATACATACATAACATAAACTCACGCCTAAGGGGTAAGAAGAGTTTCTAGTACCCACATTTCGCCAGTTTATATTTAGGCACCAATGTAATAGGTAGCGAGCCTATTGACATTAACCGGGCACTTATAAACCTGCGATAAATACACACATAACTTCGAAAAGCCTCGAAAAGTTATTAGTGTGGGTCATGGTAAAACCTGGGATCGAACCCGAGACCTAGTCTCAGTAGTCCATTACCCATACCACTAGGCTACGACAACCTATTATTTATGTAATAATACTATGAATTCATTAATATTGTGTGCTTACAGATTTGATGTATAATTGTGAAACTTTTTCTGACATTTCAAACGAATTTTATTGTATCAATATGTGGAGTGCTCCTCAAAGAATGTCTAAGTATAGATTTAACATTAATGATCTACTTTGGTACCAAGATTCAATATTTTATTCATTATAAGTCTTACGTTGAATATATGACATCAAGATTTATTGAGATTTCAAAAGCCAATTTTGAATGTTCGTCTAAAAGATTTATTTTACTCAGAATCGCATTATTAATTCTATACCTAGTGAAAGTCGCTTGGTACTTTAACCTGGTGCGGTGATGATACAGTAGGTAAGAGCGAACTTTTACTTATTTATTTATTTACACTTTTTACTTGTAAAGTTTGCACAATAGCGGACCTAGTGCCTAAGGCTTTTTCTACCAATCATCGGTTGAATAATGCTGAGATTAACTGCGTAGGCGCGTAATATATGTTTTTGTTTGCATAGTCAAGCCTATTATCCTGGAAGAGATTGGTTGATGTTGAAAGGTTATTGCACACTTAAAAACTTTCGATAGTATCTATCTAAACACTCATATTCATTTTTTTTACATATTCATGACTCAAAATATCTGACTCCCAGTCATTAGTTATTGTCAATTATGAACCAGCCTTCCTCAGATCATCTGATGGTAATTAGGGCAGTCTATGATGCTTGTGATACCCTTGAAAGCTCAAGTAAGTAATAGTGTTAATCCTGCTCTCAAAGGTAAGTATATAATGCAAAGAATCGGTACTTGGTACAGTTGTATGTAAATAAATAGAAGAAACACCGTTTGGTCATACTCCCAAAATTATGAACAATTGTAAGTAATCAACAAAAATATAACGAACTTTTTCGCCACCTAGTTTTACTTATAACGAAAGATTCAATCAAAATACCACGTAATAATAGAAAATAACATAAAAGTTATAATGGAGCAAATAAAAGTTTCACCATTCAGGACACGCTGCGAACACCACATGAATGTTCACTGATTTGACGTTAGCACTAGTCTTTTACTTTGCACACAAACTTACTAACGACTTAGTAAATTTATAGACTCGCACCGATCCAAGGTTTACTACTTCATATTTTTGTACAGATCTTACCTGAAAAATAAGTCAAACTTTGTTGTAGATGTGCTTAAAGATTTTGTAGCTTGAAGCACTTTGATGAGCTACCTTACGTAGGTGGCGGTTGATCTAAAATATTACATAATGCTGTATCATGTAGGTACAGTTGCCCTCATGAGACTATACACTAATTACGAACAATTTATGCTATTGATATGCCAGCAATTTATTAATTTTCTATTAACGTATGGGAATGTAAAGGATTCATTGACAGTTATAATTACTACTCCGCTTCCTCGAGTAGTAGAGTGACGATATAGCCTGTAACTATAAACCATAAATGAACTATACGAAACAAAGATAACTTTTCTATTCGAACCAGTAGCTCTTAAGATTATGGCGTTGACAATTCGTAATTTTGTCTCTGTTAATATGTTGTGTACCAATAGTACTTTTAGTACAGGAGTATTCCCCTTATACTTTGTATATAAAATGAATGTAATTACAAAAAATATGTATCTAAGTATGTTTATCCGCATTCTAGAACCCTTAACACAGGCTAGTTTAGCTATATTAACCATGGATCTAGGTATTGTGTAGATTGTTCTAGAATTATATTTATTATTATTTGTATAAGCATAGTTACCTAGATATTAGAATAAAGTAAGTTACAATATAGTAAGCTACTTCTATGTCAACTATATCTTGTAGTTAACAACATTGCGATTAATACTATAGCTATCGCAAACCATATTGTAGCATTCTCCACGTCTCTTCTCTATAATTATAATCTCGTCTTATCCATACCGTACACTGGTAGTTTCTATACAATTCAAGAGTGTTCCCCACGTAGCGATATGATCCATAATATCGCTGCTTTCGTGTTATAACAATGCAGATTCGTTGAATGTTTTGCGATACGTGCTGTGAAATACATGTGGAGAGTCCTTATGAAACGGTGTGAGGTAGGTATAGCACATTTTGGTTGAATCTAGATAACATATGTAGGTGATCCTAGCTTATATTATTTGCAGAACTTTATTGAAGTTGCTCCAAGGAAAATATCGAGGTTTAGCCGCAACACAATTGGATCGGAAAAATGTTGTCCTGAACTCCTTGGACCTATGGACGTTTGTAACACCAGTGCGTAGCCCACTCATTCTGCCGACCCAATAGAAACCTAAAACCCTTCTTGAAGAAGTCGTCATTTGCAGCATTTATATTTTCTTCGAGTTTATTTAGGACATGTATTGAGACAAATCATCATCTATGCAATTATGGGTTTGATTAAATAATGTTTTATTTACTTTTCTGGACCCAAGAAATAACTTTATAAAGGGTGATAAAAATAAACATGAAGTTTTCCCCAGTCTTCCCACTCTCTCCATTACTTCCAAGGGACATCGCTAACAGGTTTAATTACTCGCTTATGAAGTCGGTAACGTAAAAATTAGACCGTTCAACCGTCACTAAGTAATATTGTAACTTTCAGTAACGAGGCTACGTTTACGCCTATTAAGGATTAAGTAAATAAGGATACTGTTACATTTTTATACCCTTTACAGAGCTATATAATCCTAAAAATATACTTTCATATTTCTAGCGTTTTTGCTTTAAAAACAGAAATAGATGCTAATAATTTAGAACTGAGTCTTAAAGTTTAAATTTGGTTACGTGGTATTGAAAATGTCTGTGTCTATTTACGCTAGTTATATTATTATCTATGGTGTTTATCCATGCATGGGTCAATGAGTTTTATTTTTACTTTTCACTAACATACTTACTGAATTTAAGGAATAGTGAATCCTAAAAGTAATTGCGGAGTTTTGTAAAGCTATTGAAAATCCAGGTTATATATCCATGTTAGTCACATATTTATTTTATTTTAATATTAACTGCATTCATTTCAATTTGAGATGTATTATTTTGCAACTCATTTTCAGTCAGGTTACCTATATAGGTAGATGTACATTTCATACAGAAACTATTTTCTATTATAATTTCACGAAAAAAGATAAAAATGACTAAGGCATTCTACTCGTAGTGATTCTACATATATCAACACGACTGTGTACTTATATTAGACAAGAGCCCTTAACCCTTGAATATGACTAAAAAACTTCTTTAGTTATAGAACTAGAGATGTTTTTGTCATATTCAAGGGTTTTTCTCTCATTTAGATCACTCTTAAGAGTAACCTTGGTCTCTTGTAATACCAAAGTATTTGCACATTTACCTGCCAAATTAGTTTTTTTTTATCTAGGACACATAATTTGACTTTACCTTGCCTGATGGTAAGCTGAAAACAAAACTGACTTACACAATAAAAGCATTCTTTTGATTATACTTACTTTTGATTTTATTTTGCCTCTTAAAATGCCATTCTGAAAGGTTCATACATGAGTACCAATTAATGAAAACGTTTTTATATGAAAAGGCGATCCTACAGTGCGTGGTTAACAGTTAAACTTACTATAAAAGGATGTTATGGGACCTCGAGGTCCGGAACGCCGACACTTTAAATACCTTTTCACACCTTGGCAAAGGTACTAAAATGAAAAAAAGAAGAAAATGTTTTATTTCTTGAATACCTTTTAAAGTTTTTGTAACTTTTAAACGTGCCGACATTGACATTTCTATCTTAGATAGTTTAAATATTGTACGTGATATGACCGTTTTAGGTCTTTGTTTGACAAATAATGTACACAGCAGTTGACCGCCAAAGTTTCGCATATTTTTGTAACAAAATCTCTTTCGAAATTGGAATGTACAAAGGGATATGAATCTTTGCGGTACTAATTGTGTAAGTAAGTACATACCTCAGACTATTAAACTAAATTCATTCTTTTCATTTAAGTGTCCCACCTACAGTGGGCTCCTAAAATTCCTGGATACCTTAAGATCTATAATCCTTTGACAGTCTAAGTCTAATTTAACAAAGAATACCATAAATAACGTTAACATGATAAACTAGATCGATTTGATCCTTGTTTTTTATAAGAAAATAAGTAAACTCATGCAAGTGTTTGTCCGAAAAGTTCCCTGTCGTCGCTGGCACCAACTAGTGACCTAATGACGGCATACGGTAATGTTTTTCTATCAAATAATAATGACTGCATCTGCTAGACAGCTGTTTATAGCTATACAATTATAGATATAAACAATTTGCATAACATGTAATTATTTATACTAGTAATAGAGTGACCTTTTTAGGGTTTTTTGGCATACTTGTGTAGTGACAACTTTCACTTATTGTAAGTTTTAATATATAATCGCAAAAAAATATTTACAACTAGGAGTTGCCCGCGGCTCTGATCTCTTGATAACTAATTGTGATGAATCAGAAGTATCGATCATATAAAATTATTTATACCGGGTGATTTTAAATCCATTTCGGCATATAATAGATTATGGGCACAATTTTGATAGAGTTGGGTTCGCGTTACGATCGAGAGGTTTTTATGCTGGCCATAACACTACCAACTTGAACCCAACCCTAACCCTAACATTTTTTTGTTTTTTTTACTTTATTATTTATTGTACACATAAATGATATTAATAGAATACAAATAAATATTATTTCGGTTTCGGTTGCTAAAATTCTTTAAAAAAATTAGTCTACCAATAATGAAATATTAACACATTCTTTAAAAAATTAAAACAAATTTTATAAGAACTAGGATATATTTAATATAAAACAAACATTTAATTTTAAACTCTCATTTTAATAAATGCTTTTACATTTATTGGCACACATTAATATGCATATAAGATGCATGTTGAAGCTAATTTAAATACAAATGTTATATGAAATGACAATATAATAAGATGATTCTTATATAACATATCGTATTATCGTCAAATTGTAATACAGTCACACGTAAACCTTTTCAAAGTAGGCTTCATTTGATTGCAGTTCATTCAAAGAGCTGAACTGCTAGAGAATTAGATTTTCCCAACCTGAAAGAACAGAGAACGCTTTATCTTCATCGAAACCAATCAATACGGTTCAAAGGAAATGCTATCTTATAATTGTCTCCATACACGTGTTTCAGCAATCCATTTATCCACCAATTGTTTCGTGGGCAACATTCGTATATATCTAAAACGGATTCTTTGTAAGTACCCACGCCGCAATTACAGGGGAGCAGAGGATTTCATTGCCAAATATTTTCCTTTATATGTGAAACCGTGGACCAAGTGATAAGCTACAGAGAGAATAATTTGCTTCCAAACATTCTTTATGTAATTAAAGAAATATTTTACACGCTAGTGTGCAGTATTAACTTTTAAGTTCCTGTAATATGTAGAATAAGAAATCAAATCAAGAATCTAAGTAATTTGAAATTTTGAAAAAAAGATAGGTAGGTGGAAAATATGCCATGATTTTGAAAAAAACCTGGCATATGTGTTTACGGCTTAGTTTCAGCTCGCGCATGATGTTTTTATATACAAGTATGTATTTAGTGAATTCTAGTCAAAGTATATCTTTCAAGTGAAAAGCCTTCTTACCAGAGGAGATATGATTCCGTAAACGCGAAGAACAAATCTCGACACGTATTTTGCCTCTAGGCTTCTTCGAGAACTAAAAAACTGCATACTTGCAGAATTTTGCAAACCCTCTCCTTTAGGGTAAACTAAAGTTCAAGGGATTCATCTGACACGTTTCCTTCACCTAACGACTTAAGACATACAAGCACTGCTGGTGAAATTTTTTCTAAGTAAAATTATACCCAGATTTCGAAATATCTGCAAAAAATACTTTGTGCAAATATTACGTAATGTAAAATATCGCTACATGTTCCAACTTGCATGCCTCCAATTCTCCCCCAGTGTTCATTATTGAAAGGTCGCAATATAGGCTGCACCCGCCCATGTCGCGTCCCCTTAATTAGGACATCTTCGATATTACGCCCGAAAGGTGTGCGTCCAACGACTCTGAGATATGTGACTGCGTACCGTGCGAACATTTGGGCTGTTCAACACTTTGGGTTGTGGAATATTTCAACAACATGTATCACATACAAGCCATTTCTGATTAATCTTGATGTAATAATCCAGATTATAACAACTTCTATTCCAAAACCGCATTTTCCATCATTATATTCCAGTCATAAATTTTGTTTGAATGTAAATTCGTATAACGAACTTACTGTCACTTTTCACTGTAACTGCATTGGTATGGGTATAGGGTATGTAACCTGTAGGTAATCTTCACTTAGTATGAACTTTAAGTAAATGTGTGAAAATTCTTGACTAAGTAAGTCGGTAGCAAGCAATACCCGATGTAACCGCTGAAACCCCAAATTGTATACCCTCTGCTACTAATACTGCTACCCTCTCTAAGGTGAGTACATATTATTTTTCCGTTGTGAGTCTTCAAAACTGAAATTAAGTGAGTGCTTATTCCACCGAGAACATGATAATGAATCTATTGACACTAATTTAACTACAGTCTATACTGTATCTTAGAAGCTACACTAGAACTAAAACTAATTACATACACAGATTGCAAAACTCATAAGCATTGCATAGTCTTATTATTACTAACAGTCGGTAGACTCGGTATGAAAGGGGAATTTAGCAGGGATGCGAATGACAGGTTCGCTAAGTCAAACTCACTTTAGTTCGCGCTCTCTGAAGGGGTAATCTTATTTCTGTGCGTATAGATTCGAAATATCTACTAAAAGGAGATTTTTACCACTTAAGTGGCAAACACGGCCCGCCCGATGGAAAGCGTACCGTGGCTTATGGACGTTTGCAACACCTGGGGCGTTACACTCGTGGTGTCTACCCTTTAGAAACCTTCAAGTGCCCATTTTACCCAGCTTGAGCGTGCGCGGGATGCAACTCTTTCTATACCCCACAGTGCGCACCCTTTCCGGTCGTAACGTGTGATGATGAACCCCCCGTCTATGGCGAGTGGTGCGATTATAGAAAGTAGGTGTGGGCATCATGTCGAAAACTTTTTCTGAACACAAAAAAACTGTGATCATACCACATACACATAACCATGTAGACTGCATCGAGCTGTAGTCTAATGAAAATGAAATGTACAGTCAGTAACAATGTCCATCAACCAAATAATTCACAAACCAGTCCGCAGTTTCCGTAGTCGCATTGTACCCAATATTGTATCCTGGTTAGCTGTTTAATGAAACATCCGTTAATTTCGTCACAGATTCTCTTATAATTAGTTCCTCTGACGATTTTATTGTTTCCAAGCAAATTGACCTGATATTTGTATACGAAATCATACAAGAAATTAATTATGTCTAGATGGAAAATTAGTACTGTTTTCGATCGTTGAAAGTTGTCCATATTGAAGAAATGTGATGTGGATTTTTTCATTTTATAAAGTTGTAACTCAATAGTTCTTTATTGAAAAACTTATTCCCATCTTCAAATGCATAGGAAGAATTAAAGACAAGTACTTAAACCTCCTACAAACAAGAAGAATTGGATAATTGCAACTTATTCAAGGACAGAACTTGAATTGAATTCAGATTTACCATATGTCTCAAATGTAATCTAAGTTTCTTTCTCAAATAACTATCTAGTTTAATTACTAAACAACTCAATTATTTAGGCATTAACCCGACTAACCCTCATCATTCGGAGGTGCTCATTAATCTGGAGGGAAAAAACTTTGAATAAACAGAATCTGGACAATCTTGTTAGGAACAGCGTGTACGTACTAAGTGAATTAAGTTGTGACAAGACCTTCAAGTACTTCTTTGAATTAGGAATCAGAATGTTACATTAGTTAGTAACCTTTTGGAATAGATAGAATCAACTACTATCATCAGCTTTTGCCCTTACATACTACGTGAGCTTGCTCTACAGTCATTAAATTTTTCATGTAAATCTCTGGTTCAAGTGCTTTTGACGTACCATTGAATACTTGATTAATTTCGTCAGTGTACATTCTGCAACCAAATTCAAACTTTTTTACATAACCCTATAATTAGTCTCCACTCTGCTCTATGGTTAAAAGCAAGAGTGAAGCCTAGAAGATTCGAAGTCGATTATAAAAAGTCTGTTCCCAACTTGACACCCTTGACAGATACTTTTTCACGTCCCGCTTAAAGGACGTAATGATTAGTTTACATATTTCGTCAATAAAACTAGCTATCGTCCCCCTGCACGCCTTGCCTTACAAAACAAACATAAAGCTATACATTCACGATCCGACATTACAATTGTTTTATACAGGAATCGCGTCGCCCTAAAGAGAAACTTTGAACGTAAATAACTTTGAGGAAACCCTGGGGTCTCGGCTACACTGTTTATGATGATAATTCTACTTTTTGTAAACATTAATGAATGAAAATAAACCAGGATGTGATAAAGTGTTTTGAATCGAAAACTTCCTAAAGAAAGGTATTTCCAAATTTATTGAAAGAGGTCTTCTAAATCCATGCGAGAATGAATAGCAATATATTGCAATAGACCATTGAACACAATGAGGACATGGGAGCTATTATGGTACTGTGGAGATGAAAGTAATGGTACAATTTAATTAAGTACATTGTGAAATTCAAATGAAGTATATATAAAGTTACTATATTTATACTCATTTCTTTTGCCGACTTTATACATGATTTTAAATTTCTTTGCAAATTTGTTATCCTGTTATATCCATACTGACACATGAGCGTTGTAAAAGAGAAACTGAATTTTTATTACCTTTTCTCTAATCTTGCAAATCGAGCACAAAATAATAATTGTGTCTGAACAGTAATAAATAATTATTTCGTGAATTAAAACATTAGCAAAATAAACATAATGATGGAATATGTTAATTCAAACGACCTAAACCAATATTACGTAAGTGCAGAAAACTTTCAATTTAGGCTACGTCAACAATATAGCCGGCCATGACTTTGCACTACATATTTATTTATATTCAGATTATTTTTTTGCATTACTAAACACGTCTAGCGTAAAAACGCTACATGAAAAATGAACAGTAGTTTTTGTTACACAACTATATTTTTACACGTCAACAATTTTTTACTGACACTTATTCTGTTACAATAAAGACTATTGTTGCGTACGTTTATGTTTCTAGTTTACAACTATAAGTATGTGTTGACGTACACGCAAAACATAAACTTGAACACCCCTTAGGATTTTTGGCGGGTGATCTAATTTCTTGGAAAATATGCTTCGTGATGTAACTCGGCAGAATCATAATTTGAATCATTGGGACCGTAATACGGTGTAAGGCTAGATGCAAAATTGCGTTTCGTTGACTTGGTAATATGCGCAGCTGAGCAATAAACCTTATATAGGTACACAGGTCTAATAAAGTTACTTCCCTTCAAAACTATTTTAATAGCTTCTTTTGAAAGATTTTGACTATTTTTCCGGCGAAAATACGGTTAATTAGACTTTGGTATTAGTATAGGCATGAGTTATGAATCCAAAATATACTCCAAATGTACCCTTATACACGCATGACGTAGTTTTGGGCTGTCTTTTGAGGATAGCACAGGGTGCAACGGTGATGAACGACCTCAAATGTGCGACTCGAAGACGTTTGGGACACAAATTCTAAAAAAAAATCATAGATTACATAAAAAAAAATCCACGTAGGTATATCACCTTGTACCTAATAAATTTCAGTTTAGTTCAATTGAATATTGTAGCTTTTTTTTAGTTTGAACTATAGTTACAGAAGCATATTTGTTTGCACATTGTTTCTTCTTCCAGAATACAGCATAACTGGTAATTGCAAAAGGAAACCATTTATTAAGGTTCACCCAAGATAAAAGTGATTCAATTCAGTTCTTAACAGTACATGTTTTGGCAGTAAGTACATGATCACCATTGCCTGTAAACATTTTCGACAGGATAGAAGCATTTGTAGCTGCTTAATGAAACAAAACAAAATAATAATTGCTAAGGGAAGCGCACCCCACACTCTTAATTCGTTACTCCCCCACGATGGCAACTAGAGGACAACCCTAAACGAATTGCAATAAAAGGCATGGCGAACCATTATTCTCATGGTAAGTAAAAAGTTTGTTTACCATGGATAGTGGAGAAGCTCTAAAACCTTATTTAGTAATTGATTATTCTCACTGATAACAAATAAGATTTCCAGAAATTATGTTTAACTTTTATAACCACTAGTTTTCACCAATATTTATAAATTTATTTGACCAATTCTAATATGTCGCAATCTTCAGTGTGAACAAGAATGTGTTTTAATCACTTTTAAACTACTTTTGACGACGCATCGCACCCGAAACGTCGGCAAAAGTGAGTGTTCAAAAATATATCGCGTGAAGTCCGGAACATTATAAACACGATGTTTTAATCACATTCACAACTTGTTTTGGACAGTCTTTATATAATTATGTGTGAAACAAGTAATTGTTTTGACAAATCTTCAACCAGTTTTGTATCAAACATGTTTACAACTCGTTTCTTAGTGAAACCGAGGGGTAAGAGGTATTTGCAAAACTGTTATAGTCGAGAATATGTAGGTACAAAATTTTAAAATATATTTTAATCTATTTCAATCCGTCGAGGTCCAGCAATCAAATGAGATTATGCATCATTGCCTCAGCTTGCAGAAGCTAAATCTGAAGCAGGTTGTAGACCGAGAATTAAGCTATGTCAAAGCTCAACTAAGACCGCTAAGCTTAAACTATGGGAAAGGTCTTCTCCATGAGTAAATAAATGAAATAAATATAAACTAAATAAATTACATTAATGTAGGCATTTTGATTAATATAGGTTGTCTTCAAATTTTTAGTTCACGTAGTACTATTATTTTTGTGTGGTTCAGTTTACAGTTGTGCAAATGTATGAAAAACTGTAGCCAATACGAGTTACTTTTCAATCTTAGGTCACATACTCACTGTGTGGGAAGAATGAACTCTTACAGCAAACTTTTAAAGTATAAATATCATAAACTAATATATCACCTAAAGACTAAGAAATCTACAGGAGGTAAATTTGCATATTAAATTGAATATTGATGACCGTTTCCTAAACTTAAGAAGCAGCGGCCTTATTTAGGACTGATGTTCAATGTGATGGGCCACCCAAAGCGGCTGTATCAGGTAGAGGAACATTTAGTCAGCATCCGCCTACTTAATAATTAATTATGTTTTTGAAAGGCAATGATTTTTAATGCACAGTTGCTAGTTTTGGTAATAATTGTATTTTATTATCTGTTTTTTATTAACTATAGATAATTCCACACTCGCCCCTTAAGAGGTTAACATTAAATTTTAAAAAAGGATTGGTTGCGGGTTCATGTCCCGTCTGGACATTTTCCAATCTAAAATGATCAGTGACTTTGTAATAATGTGCTACTTGTTGTAAATAGATTTTTGGTATAAATGAAATGTGGTAGAATATGAAGGAACATAGCTTGCATTGTAATATTTATTGTATCTAGAAGGACAAAGTGTACGAGTGATTCTTATCTTTACACAAAACCTATGTGTGAGAAAATTACAAAATATTTGAACCGTAAAGTATTTATTTATAAATCTATCAACTTGCCAAATATAGACACCTGTCATAAAAAGCCTATATTTAAATCCATTTCATTCGAATCCATTCATTCAAAAAAATTGTTCGTATACTAGTTGCTTCTAAATTTCATGAGTATGCATATAAGTCTATGTCCCTGAGACTAAATAGTAGTTCTAGCAGTGCATTCAATACCTCTTGTATTTAGTGCTTATATGGACTACGTTAAGCTGTCATAATTATTTTTGAACACAATAATAGTAGCGTAAAGAATCAATATTTGCAAATCGCACATTGTCAAGATTCCTTAGATAAAAGTACAACACCATTTAGATAGCAACATCCTAATAAAACACCATTTTGTAAAACCTAGGCCAAGTCCTGTAATTTTTGAGCGGGACGTGAAAAAAAAACATTATTTTAACGCCATTAACTTGGGAACCACCATTGAAGCAAAAACAGCATCTAGAATAGTGACTCGTTGAACTTCACCTTAGCTTCCTGACCGTCTAGCGGGATGCAGAAATATTCGTTTACTTTATTTTTTTTATAAAATATTTGCAATCAAAATTACTAACATTCCCTCTAACCCCTCCAAGTAAGCTCAATAGCTTTTGTTAGGAGTAGGTTAAAAGTGACGCGTCACGTCAAAAGTGTAAAGACAAGGATTCGAACCCGGGACCTCTCTATCGAAGGCTGGCTCCTTAACGACTAAGCCACTGACGGACTGATAGTAAAAGATACTAAAAAGTGACTTGTATCATTTAGTCAAATCATTAAGACGCGTTCGTTTCCAGTATATAACATGCAAGATTGAAGTAATTTCAGTAGATAGTAATAGTAACATTAATTCGATATGTATATGTAAAAAAGTGTGAAGATTTGGCGCTGTCACTACCATGCGCCCAGATGATATGATAGTGATTCGTTCTCTCAATGGTATTCAAAGTATGTTTACAAGATAACGATTTACTAGTAAACGGTATCAGTATTTGTAACATAAATATTAAGTCATTGGAGAGTTATGCTTTTTGATGTCATTGTTCAAAATAATTCCAGGATTCTCATAAAACGTCTTCATATCTTAGTGATAAAACATCTCAACGTAGTTTAAAGTTATAAAATAGTTTGCTGTGTAAATATCAATAATACTGTAACGGGAAGCGGGTTTCGGGATTGGAAGTAAACAACCTCGAGCGATTTTACACTTTATTTAAGCCACCAACACACAACAGTCTTTAGCGTATACACAGTCTATTGTCCGAGGCACTCGTACACACTTAGAGGACTGTACTGCAACGCACTGTCTTTACACACAGTCTCTAGAACGTCCACATTCACTGAGCGTTTTTAGTTCACAGCACATGCAGTATTGCACATGCACCACTAGCACTTTCACTTGTACTTTTTAACAGCACTATTACTTGTACTTTTCACTTTACTTCTTCTTCTTCTTGTTTCCACTTCAACCGCTGAGACTAAACTGTCCTTTTGGCGCTCCTGGTGCTGTTTATATACCATGCAGAATCTTCTGGAAATCCTAATTTCGCTAGTCTTTTCGATTGTCATTACGATCGTAATTTCGATTCTCTTTATTTACAATTATTCTAGTTGAAACTATCAAACGCTTCAATCATTGACGGCTTACGTCATGAGTGGTGACATTCGTAACAATACCATCACTCCATCTCAACTGAAGGATAGTGTAAGTGGGATTAGCGGAAAACGCAGAGGATATCACTGCAAGAGAAGGAAAATAAAACCCAATACCAACCAGTCTGGCCAGCGTGACAACGGTAGGTCAAAGCCTCCTAACATTAGGAGAGGCCTTTATCCAGCAGTGAACTACAATAGGCTCATTAATTGAGTAAAATAGAAACGAAAAATCGTCGAAATGTTCGTCGTCAGACTGGCAAAGTGTCCAACTTCGCCTAGGAAAATTAGATCCAGTATAAATGTTTTAAAAGTGCTTGGAATAAGTAGAAACGTCATAAAAAATATATGAGATCATATTGTTTTTATTCTCGTCTATTATTCAGAGAAAAAGTCAGCACTCAGAAATATCAACATGGGACTTGAAGCTAATTATTACTAAAGCTACTTACCAAAACAAAATGGAATAATTTATTGTGTGATATAAATTTTAAAGTAGTGAGGTAGGTACTAGGAGGTAAGGACGTGACGGTATCCCCCGTCCCAATTGAGCAGTCCGACAGGGGAAATACCTCCTCCCTACAGAACTGCAGCTAATGATATCCTTGTGTTGTGTTCCCGGTGGTGAGTCAGGTAGCTACAGCTCACTAGAGAGTTTTAGTGCCTCAGTGGAAAGACCAATTTGTCTCTGTTTCTTGTCATTAGGGGGCATTAGAAGGTTTCTATTGGGACTGCCGCATAAATGTGACGCTCCTAGTGTTGCAAACGTCCACAGGCTGCGGTAACCACTTTCCATCAGTTGGGTCGTGTACTTGTCTACCACCTATGTAAAAATATTTATCCACTGAAGAAATAACTCTTATCCATGACAGTTCTGTAATTATATTGTATTTTATGTATGAAAAAAGTCTTTATATAAATAACAATTAATCGCGAAGTATGTTGCTTAGCGCAAAACTCGAAGACGGCTGGACCAAGTCGAGTAGGTACCTAGTTCTTTTTTTATTTATTCCTTGAAGGTTTTCATGGAGCAGCAGGTATGGGATTTGAAGTCCACACGGGCGCGGGGAACAGCTAGTAACTTAATAAAAGTGACCGACCTATTTAGTTAATATATTATTTATATATTTCATCTCATAAATGTCATGAACAGAATTTCATCAAGAAAGCTTAATTATGAAGCGTATGTTTATTTTATGACTAATTCGTAATGTATATTCTCGAAACCTTCATCGTCTTCGGAATTTGTTAAAGTATTATCTGAAGGGCACAAGTCGAATACGAAGGACGCGCTTGCGAAAACGCTGAGTCTTTAATTAAGATTCTAACTTTATGATAATTCAAATCTAAGATGGTCTAGAATATACAATTGGAAAAATTTAGCATAACTTTTAGTTTAATTGAGTTGTTAGCGATATAATGAATAGCTATTTTAAAAAGACTTTTAATTTTACTTTGGAATAAAATCTTACTGCTTATAATATTTAAAAATTCGATATACCTACTACATTATTAAGACATTTTTTTTCTTAATAAAGGTGAAATCACATTTGGCAGCCTAGATTTGCATTTTGATAACAGCACTACGAACTAACATAATTAAGTTCGGCCGATTTTGTACAAATATGATTTTGTACAATATAGTACATTTTCCCCCAACTATATTTTCTTATAAAGGATTTCCGCCACGAGACGCCTACTTCAATTTGTTATCTTGTTCTGTTCCTTACATGTAAATTTATCGGCTAACGTGGTTCTTATCATGGTTATAATAAACATTAATTGATATTTCTATCTGAAATCATACTAAAAAATTATGTTTTGTATGTAACGAATTAAGTCAAAAAATACTGGACCGATTTTAACAATTCTTTCACCATTTGGAATGCTACATTATCCCTAGTAATATACGCTACTTTTAATACAGGCGAAACAGCGGCGTAATGCTAGTGTAAAAGTAAAGTCTCTTGCATCACGATTCAAATAAGATCCGAAATATAAATGGATGTTTAGTTTCTAACAAAAACAGTTACGAAGTATTACACCAATTTGAAATCTCACTTAAAATTTTAATTGAACGCAGCCTATTACGCGAATTGGTGAATAAATCAAGACTTAGGCACTTTGAATATTTATAGCCATCACGCTTAATCCTTGAAAGGTGTTTTGCAGAAGCTATTGAATCTTTTAGGGTCAGTTATAATCAGGAGGAAAAATGCTCGAACTGTTTACATAAACATAACATAAACTCACGCCTATATCCCCGAAAGGGTAGGCTGAGGTGCTAGCATCCACATTTCGCCAGTTTATGTTTAGGTCCCAATGTAATAGGTGGCGAGCCTATTGCCATTAACTGGGCACTTATAGGCCTGCGATAAATACACACATAACTTCGAAAAGCATCGAACAGTCATTGGTGTGTGCCATGGTAAAGTCTAGGATCGAACCCGAGGCCTCGTCTCAGCAGATCATTACTCATACCACTAGGCTACCGTGACGCGACGATATCAAATTCATTAATTTAACTTAAAAATAGCAAGCAATAAATTAAAAAGTGTTATCGGATAAAATTTAATACTGCATACAATTTTCAGAATGTCTAATTATGACAGGGTTGACATTTTAATTAGTACTTAAAAATTGTTCGAGCATTTTGTCACCTGATCTGAATTGACCTTTAATACTTGTACTTTTGTCTGTACTCGAACAACTGTGAATAGTTCAGTTATATCCAGTAATATTCAACTAAACTCAATAATTGGATGAATTCAAAAACACTTAGTCCACGAAATTTAAGTGGATTTAGGGTAATTTTTAGAAGTTAAGATGTTAAGGGTTGCATTAGTTTGGGCGTTTCTATGTATACTATGTGTTTATGTTTACCAGCATTCTAGAATACATAACACAATTCTGTGATTTTTCCAAGCAACTACAAAATGGGGTTCTGCAAGAAGGGCAACATAAAGATTTCTACAGGGTAGACAGCACGAGTGTAACGCCCCTAACGTCCACAGGCCATGGTAACTTTCCAGCAGGTGGGCCGTGAGCTTGTGTGCCACCTAAAGCGTTGTCGTATCGGGGGACCTTGGACCGTTTTAAAAAAAAATCCATGCGGGCATGATTTAATAGTTAGAGCTTTCGACACGACACAACTTGAATTATTTGTTTATAACTTTTGTGAAAAATTTTGTGTCGGGGGTTTTTTAAATTCTTTAGCTAAGTATAAATAGCAATATATTGTATTTAGTACATATATAATGCGTTCTTACATATTTTGTTTATTATATTTCATGCAGACATTTCTCCAAACCCCCGATTTATATATCTACCAGAAACATGTACACAAGCTGACAGTCACAGTAGCACGATGACCATATACGGTAATGTATATTGTTTAATCAGATGGCAATGTAATCAGCATTACAATGTTTATAGCCATTGTCTTGTTTCCATGAAAACTTATAATGTAATGGGGGATTTTTATATGTTTATTTTATACTGTCATGAGTGAATTTTATTTGCAAGAGGTTTGACGATTCTGAGTAGGCAGAAGGCATTACCTTGAGAGATAGCTGGGTTTGATTGTCTTAATGGCAAAGTCGTAACGAGTGTGACTACTGTTAGTGGGTCTCGGGTTCGAATATGGAAATAAATTATTATTTTCTACGCCTTTCCCAACTTTTTTAGGGTGGACTTTACAGTCTAACATCTATGGCACTCATTACGGGTAGTTGGAGCCCTCAAAAGTCCAACCAGTCTAACTTGTAACTTCGCTATCGCCATTGTTCATTGGACCATTGGTTGTAGAGGTCAGATGGCAGTCGCTTTACGGCAAATATCGAAGTTCAGCTGCATCACAGTTAGATTGGAAAGCCGCCCCCAACTGAGTTGGGAAAAGGTTCAGAGAATGATGATTTCCAGTCTAACTGTGATGCGGCCGAACTTCGATATTTCTCATAAAGCGACTGCATCTGACCTCCACAACTCGTTGGTAATATTTAAATTCTGTTGGTAGACTAATCCAACTTTCAGTCACACTACCCATAACAATGTCATGTGTATGGCAATGGAGATGATAACGAATACCTATTATTTAAAATTGTATCAGTCCAAGATACTTTTTATACTAACACTAACGAATATTAACTACAGAAATTACTAATATTCCCTTTAAACCCTTTAGCTAAGTTAAATGGCATGTGTAAGGAGTGCGTTCATGGACTTTGATCGTAAGACCCTTAATCACTAGGCTACCGGCGTTTCAAATCACTCTTTTTTCAAAGCAATAATATTAGCAAGAACTGAAACCACTAATATTCCCTTTAACCCCTTCAGTTAAGCTTAATGGCTTGTATAAGGAGTGGTTTCACATCGGTAGTGTAAGTGTTCATCATTCCTTCCATCCACGTGCCATAGGTACCTAATATCATTACTACATAGAATAAAACAAAGTCGCGGTCTCTGTCCCTATGTCCTTTAAATCTTTTAAACTACGCAACGGATTTGGATGCGGGTTTTTTCAATAGATAGAATAGTTAAAGAGGAAGGTTTATATGTATATAACATCATGCTACAACCAACAGGTGAGGAGCAGGAATGTAAAATGTTACAAAAACGGGGTGACATAGACGAAGTTGCGCGGGTCAGCTAGTAATATAAGACGATAAAACTTCTGATATAAACAAATGAAACTGCCATCAGTAGACTTTAAACTCCTATGACTAACAGCACAATACATCTCGTCTTAAACAAAGAATACAAAGTTCTACGCTACAGTCACCCACTAACATGACCTCAAAATTATAAACAGGCTACTATTACAAGTAATGTGAGTGTCAAATTAATTGTTTTCATATACTAATGTTAGTGATTTGTAACGCTGACACATATTATTTTTGGAAGGCAGTTGCCGAGCGTGTTATGGAAGGAGTAACTATGTAATATTATTAGGTGACTGTAAAAATTTATAGTGAATAGTAAAAAATAAATCATTAATATTTATAGTACCTATAGTAGGGCAGCCAAGGCTCACTGGAAAGGTTTGTTATGTCAGTGGCTTCCCACTGACATAACACATATACCGAGAATTAAGAAGATTTTGCTATGTAATATTATGAAACCTTCGTCTTCTGCACTGACAGCACAGTTCTCCTGACCTGTAACCCTTACTATTGTATACCCTAAAAATTGTGCAAGCTAAAAAAAATGTACCCAAAAAATGGTTCTGCGGAAAAGTCCTCTGCATATATTAACAAATAATATACGAGACCATTCTGAAAACGCTCACGTAATACTTGTATTTAGTTTCTTAACGATTTTCCTTTAGCATTTAAGCAAGTAATAATTATCTTCTAATACGTATATTAACTCGAACAGAGATGCGCAACGGCCAATTAGACGCCCCGTAAGGCGCCAAAGGTCAAGCTTCTCGGTCATAACTCCTCGCTTATTCTTACCAGAGATGCTATTTAGTAAGTTAGAAAATATATTTACTGTTGAATCTCGCGCACTCGAGATACTTCGGAGTTATTTGGAGAGTTCTTCTATGATACTCTACATAGGGTTATCTAGATCTAAAATAAGTACATATTTACTAATTTACGTTCTACTGCTGCAACTTTGCATTGGTTTATTAATATAAATATTAGATAGGCTCCATTGCGTGGCGGTAGTAACGAGACTGCGCTGTGTTCAGTGAAAGATTTGTATTTTTTTATACCACTTAAGTGGCAGACAAGCACACGGCCCATCTGAAAAGCGACCACCCTGGCCTATGAACGATTGCAACATCAGGGGCGTTACACTGTAGAAATCTTCAAATGCGCTTCTTGAAGAACCCCGTATTGTAGTCGCTTGGGAAACCACGGCAGGAAGTTCATTCCACAGCTTGAGCGTGCGCGCGATGAAACTCCTTTCATACCGCACAGTGCGCACCGATTCCGCGCGCGCATGAATATGGCTATTGCACTGGGGTGGCTGATAATACCAACCTTACCTAACTAACCCTACAATGACGGTTTAGCGTGCTTACGCAGCATGTTAAACCGTCAGTCCCGGTTGTCATAGGAACACCTAGTTTAGTAACTGGCCTAACTGCAGTTCTTCGATATCACTTATACCTATAGGTTGTAGAGACTACCAGAGAACAGATAGCTGGATCTCGTAGGTGACAGCTTTGAATGCCTAAGAGATTTTGATGATGATGATACGTTTATTAATACTTTACGTCCAACACCAATTAACCCAACCCGGAAATCGTACTCACTATCACACGATTGCACCAACTTATGCTACAAAACAAATAAGGCTCGTGCTAGGAGGCTTTAATTAGAAATAACTATGATACTAGGGTACGCACAGTCAGCGTGAAAAGTAGATTAATAAATAAATAATATTCTGCGTTCTTCACAACGCTATTTAGACCTAAAGCAAGCATAGGTTCACTGTCTCCTGTTATGAGTACGTGAATGCATACAAATATTTCTAGGTACATTTTCTTGTTTGAATAAACATATACTTATTGTACTCTTACATAGAAATAGTCTGACAAACGATCAGTTAACCACACACAGTGTTCGTCTTTTTATAAAGAAAACGTTTAAACCTGTACCTGGTACGAGATTGCCCATCAGGTTGGCTGCAAGTACCTTCACCCTACAGAACACTTTGACTAGTAGTAGCCATGTCTTGTGTTTGTACTGACAGTGGAAAGATCAATTTGTCTCCTGCGCTAGCGGTATAGAAGTTTTCTTAACAGTCTTTCTATAAGATTGGCAGCACTAGTGTGATACCTCTGGATACACTTTCCATCAAGTTGGACCTAAGTGGTATAAAAAATAAATAAACCACTTACAACAGATTTTGTTACATTTATTTAATGTTACGATATTTTTACGCTTAAAGCGACGGTTCAGTTACTTTTCAGCTTTACTAATTAATTTACGTTACTTTCAGCAAGTCTGAATACGGTAGTTATAACATCAGTTTAAAGTTTTGAACTAACCTTCCGAAGTATCATTCTAAATAACCTTGCTCAAAACCTCTTTTCGTAAATCTGAAAACGATCTACTTTTGACGCTGACTGTACCAGGTGTTCTTATCATATACATAAAGTACACGCTTAACTGCCAGAGTACCTGGATAGCACTGCAATAAGGAGTACATTGCAGTATAGTACAGTGGTCAGGCAGGCCTATTTTGTACAGAACTCTCTCATTTCGAATTTACAATTCTGTCATAATTATTCTAATGGCGATTTCTCAGTTTCCTGGCAATTTCACCCCCATTGGATCCCGGTAAGAGAGGCAGGCCCAGTTCTGACTTGATATCGTGAAGGGTGATGTGCATGCCGAAGGTTTCACTACCATGAACTCAAAAGACCGTGCGGTTCACTCCGAAAGAAGAGTATCTGTAGAAGGATCGATGTCCGTTGGAGTAGACGAGTCCTAGAGTGGAGCCCGCGAGAAGGCAAAGAGAAGGCAGGATGCCCGCTGGCCAGATGGACTGACTATATACTTTGTTTTTGTAAATACATACATATTATACATAGAAACATTCAGACCAATGCAGATATTCATATTCATGCACACAAATATTTGCACTGAGCGGGAATCGTACCCGCGCCTCCTGCGTAGCAGTCGCTTTCACTACCGTCACGCCACAGAGGTCGTCAATATAAGATATATGATCGGTCTGTGTAGAGTGTAAAGAGCTTTTTTATTATCCATGTAACTGAAAAGTTGCGAGTTTGAATCCTGTCAGAGTAGTCACTTTTCCGATCTAAATCGGTATGTCAAAATTTTCATTAATCGTAATCATAGTTAAATGAAAACTCTAACAACTTCCATAAGTTTAAGTTTAACGAAGCGTATATCCTCCTTCAATTACTACTCCGATATTAACGAGAGTTCAACTAACAAATCAAATAACGATCTTCACACGCATATTAATCTGTATTTGTTCCCAAACTTTTCAACCAATAGTCGACCTAACCACAATTGGGTAAGGTTCAAATACCAATGGCAATTGTGGTACAAGATGATATTTTAGTGCGTTTTTAGTGTTACAATAACAATTATTATTGTTATCGACGCACTAAGTAAGTCAGTTTGCGTGAATTGATGAGAACGTAAACGTGATCTTGCATTGACTGAGGAAATGGTGTAGTGAATATAAAGCGTTTAAAGTGAGCTGACTGTTGGTTTGTTTGTTAGGTAATCAAATTTCATTGAAATTTTATAAAATGGTTATTTTGTTTTCTAAAATTTGTTTGAAATGTAATGAAATTTTTTATGAAACTTTTATACTTACTTATTTGATTAACTCGAACCGACTATTAATGCTCGTCATCTATGGGTCTTTAGCTGCCGGAGGTGAAATAGTAGCGAACATATCCCTCGGACCTTGGCAGACCCGGGTCATCTTTCGAGATGACCCCCTTCTGGTGTAGGGACCACGGTATCCCCGTCTAGCCCCCGGGTATGGGGCGCCCCTGCATAGCAGATACACTTACATACGAGTAAGGTAAATTTGGGCCCTTAAACATAGTAGAACCCCAAAAACCACACTGAACCACCGCTAGAACCCCTTAAAATGGAGTCTGCAAAAACTTAAACTGCTATACCCCTTGCCCTTACAACATCATTGGTCAAAAACACACTATACTGTCTACAAACTATCAATATATTTGCACTTGATAACACAACGGGGTTCTGTTAATATGTGCACAAGATTATGGCCCACTGATAATACTGTTGGGCTAAAATAGGACGGTTAATTAGGACGGCTGCAACCCAGTTTCATAAATTAATTGACACAAAAATGATAGTGCTTGTGATGTAAGAACATGGACACATGTGTGAAGAGCTATTTCCAAGTAATCAAACCTAGCGTAGTTTACGTGTGGTTTTTTCAAGCGGGTATATTTTTTTTATATATAACACGTCAATTTGACTTTGTGATGGTAAGCTAAAGGCAAAGTCGCAAAAAAGAGGGGCACCATTACAAAGAAGTACAGTATTACAATGATAGTGCTCAGATTGACGGCCTCATCAGTTGCACGCCCCGCTTAAAGGACCCGGGACTGTAGGAACACGTGGGCTGGTGAGGAATTCCAAAACTTAATAGTGCGGCAAAGGAAAGACTCACCAAACCGCTTGGTTTTTGTTGGAATATTCCGCACCGTATGCATAGGAAAGGGAAGGGTTCTTAAGGGCATTAGACGGTTTCTACATCAAATCAAATCAAATCATGGTCAACAACAGGAGCGTGACGCCTCTGGTGTTGCAAACGTCCATAGGCCATGGTGACCACTTTCCATCAGGTGGGCCGTATGCTTGTTAAAATACCATGGCGTGGCGGTAATGAACTCGAATGCAGCGAAGGGGGCGTGGGTTCAATTTCCGTCCAGACCAAATATTTGAATGCATGAATTCTATTTGTATTGGTCTAAGTGTTTCCGTGCCTCGGTGAGCAAGTTAAGCCGTTGTTGCTCGGGCTCGTCCTACGAACATCTATGGCAGTCGTGATAAATAGGGGAAATGTGTTAAATGGCTCAAACAGACGAGCTGATCAAGTGCCTGTGCAACTACTATTTCCAGCGGAAATAGTAGTTTTTGCATAGGCCACCGACTAGGTTCAATTTTGAGTTAAACAGTGAGAAGGTCCTTCTGGTAAAGAAAGTTAAGTAGCAGCCACCTTTTTTTTTCCCGTACGCGAACTCCCCACGAATACCAATCCCACCGGAGTCGATGAGAGTGGTTATGTCAATTATAATCATTTATTTAAACCAAACCTATGACTTTGACTCACTTAGTAATAATTTCTTGAATATAATCCTTCGAAGAAAAGAACTTAATTATAAGTAGATGTCATATTAAGTGGACAGTACCTACTTTACTGAAAAAACTCTTCTGAAGATAACAGAGTCGCTGAGGTATAGATATTGGTCATTTTGAGTAAAGATTATGTCGTTATGTGTAATAGTCAATACGCGTATTTTAAATAAAAGCTTTTGGCCAGCATTGCGTGGGGAGCATTAGCACTACTTCAATTATTCTTAAAAGTACAGCAATTTTTTACCATAACATTTACATGGCAAACAAGCAAACGGTCCGCTTGATAGGAGATAGTCTAATGAGAGAACATGTTTTCATTTTTTTACCCTTGTAGCGTTTATCGACTGAAAATATTATTTGTTCGCATGAATATAAGTATTTATTATTGACATAGATCTAGATAATAATTACGAAAAAAATTGCATGTTTGAACCGCGTACACGCTAGGCTATTTAAATAACGCTGTTCTATATGTTCTTGCTAGAGTATTATAATTATTACCTATTTTTGTACCACTATACAGTACTCGTCTGTATAAAAACACCGCGGTAGCCTAGTGGTATGGGTAATGGACTGCTGAGACGAGGTCTCGGGTTCGATCCCAGGTTACCATGGCACACCAATGACTTTTCGATGCTTTTCGAAGTTATGTGTGTATTTATCGCAGGTTTATAAGTGCCCGGTTAATGGCAATAAGCTCACCACCTATTACATTGGGACCTAAACATAAATTGGCGAAATGTGGATGCTAGCACCTCTGTCTACCCCTTCGGGGATATAGGCGTGAGTTAATAAAAAAAATATACTGTACTCTTAAGGGCACACAAGGTATTATACTCGTACTCCAGACTAAAATATTATTATTGTATATGAAACAAGCCATTATCTTTAACCTAGAACTAACTATTGACATCGGATATCCTTAACTTATAATCTAGAACACACAGGAAACTGTCAAGTTCAGAGTAAGACAACTTGGTTTAGGAGTGAAAAACTGCTTCTGGTGAATACGTACTTATGTAGTTGAAAATGTATGTGAAAATAGCTCTGCAATATTCATATTGATGAACTGATGTCTTTATATATTTACATTTCATGATCAAAATGTTTTTAACCTTTCATTCCCGCTCATAAACCAGCAACTTACTAATAACATTCGAGTATATTTGCCAACAAAACATTACAAATGTTCCCTAGGCCCACAGAGGCTTACTAAAACAATAAACCTTCCAAATAGTACCATTAAAGCTAAACTAAACATTGGTATACTGTTATTCAAAATTATCGAGATAATACGAAAACAAATATCCATAGTTTTTATGGTATGTTCAGCTATAGGCCAAGGTTTCATTGGTATAATGGTATGCCTTTCGATTGAGTGGGACGTAGGTAAGGTACAGTTTGCACTAAGTGTAGTACTCATTTCTTTATCATATATTTTTGGACCGCGGTGTTAGGTATGTGTATGTATATCTAGTGGTATGGGTAATGGACTGTTGAAACGAGGTCTCGGGCTCGATCCCAGGCTTTATCATGGCACACACCAATGACTTTTCAATGATTTTCGAAGTTATGTGTGTATTTTATAAGTGCCCGGCTAATGGCAATAGGCTTGCCACCTATCACATTTGGACCTAAACATAAACTGGCAAAATTCGGGTGCTAGCACCTCTGGCTATCCCTTCAGGGATATAGGCGTGAGTTTATGTTATATTATATTTTTGAATTCCATAACCTCAGTCAGCACGCTCCAGCTGTGGAATGAATTCTCTGCTATGGTCTTTTCAAGCGACTGACAATAAAGGGTTCTTCTACAAGGATATTAGAATATTCTTACAGGGTTAGCAGCATGAGCATGACGATCCTGGGGTTGCACACATTCATATGCCATGGTAAGCACTTTTTATTAGGTGTATCGTAAGCTTGTTAACCACCTAAGTAGTATTTAAAAATGAAATCATCATCCACGTAGTAATTTTTTAGGTGCGGTCGCGAAGTCGGCACCAATGCCTCGTCAGATTGGATTGGACCTCAAGAATGTTGGTAGGGTTCTGGTGTATCAGGCATTGAAGCAGTAACAAATGTTTTTTCCTGGTTGCTATCAATTCACACCGATAATATTCACGAATAGAAAATAGTTGCGTAATGCACGGAGTACCTTAAGTTAGCTCGTAATTACTTATCATACATGCAGCCGACTTCTTTGAAGTTTCCTATTGAAAGGAAATAAAGGTTTGACATACCTAAATATAAAGACAGAATGCAGCAACATATCCGCGTTTTTTATCTAATACCAGGGTTACCAGAACACCTGGAAATGTGCTGTGACAATGTAGCCGGTTTAATCAATTGCGGGTAGGATAAATTCATTTCCCTGGTTATAACCAGAGTCTCAAACAGTTTTTTTTTATATAGAGCTCCCGTGACGGAATGCGGTTGTTTTAGTCAAGTCAATGTCGATAGGTATAGGCACGTAGAAGTCATCACACGTATAAAACAAAAAAATAAGTCCATTTTGTAGCTAATAAAAAAAAACCAGTAGTCCAGGTCCGCAGTTGATGTAGTCTCCTTAGAGCACCCAGGTGAATAGTAATTTGCCCAGCCCATGAAGAAGAAGAAGAAGAAGCCATCTACCAAAATGGCTACTAAGTAACCTTTACTAATCTACATATAGGTCCATCTAATGAGTTGTTACTCAAGAAGGTTTCCTTCCTATGCTATAAACATTTTATCAATATCACAACTGACCTCTAGCTAGTAATAGAAAACATGAAGGATATTCACATATATGGCATATTATCCTTGACCAACCATCTTTCTACAACCTTGAAAAGAGCTTGCGTACTGACCTTATTGTGAAGCGAATTATTCAAAGCACTTAACGCTGTGTAAATAAGGATTACTTTTAAATACCTACCCTGTTCAAAAACATTTGCTTTTTTGTGTTTGCTATGCAAATATTGAAAATAATACTGTTTGCGATCGCTCACCGTTTTAATTAATGTTTAACCAGCTTCAAAGTTTTCTTTTATAAAATAATATAATTGCTGAATTGATTATGTAAAATTTATACAATAAGTATCTCTAGACCGTTTTCAAAAAACTTTATTAATTTAATTTATAAGTCCGGTGAAAAGGTAGAGTAACTCCAGCCTAAGGATATTTGATTTTGATAGTATTAAAAAACGATGATGAGTAATTACTTGCAAAAATAATTTAAAACGTTTTTATTCTTTCTCATAAAGATGTGTTTCTTTTTCATTAAAAGCAGAAATCCCAATTAAAGTTGTCGCTTTAGCGTTGCATATAGACACTGAAGCTTTACACCTCATAAAGGCGTATACCCAATCCATCAAAACCATTTAACTTAGCTAAAGGGGCTAGAGGGATTTATTAGTAATATTGGTTACTAATTTCTTTTAAGCAAAATATAAATAAATTAAGTGTAGTATGTGTAGTATAGGTACTTATTGTATAAATTTTACATAATCAATGCAGCAAGTATATCGTTTAATACCTTTGAGATAATGACGCAGTAAGAGTAACTGTGACTAAATTGATGGTTATAAGTATTACAGTATTGAAAAAAACAACAAAAACGGACAGCTCAAAAGCACTCGAAAATTTGCATGATATGTGACATAAGAACTTGTGAAGTGTGTGTACACAGAAACAGATGATATCTCTGCTTAATCTGGAGGATAAAAAGCGTTGTTGGTACATCGAAGATTTGGAAAACTTATTTTTTGTAGGACAAGTGTCAAAAACATATTGAAGAAACGAATAGCTAGTTAGTTTACAAATAAATGTAGTTTCAGAATAATGAGACAACTCATTTTCCTTTCAACAGGATGGAAGAGAGTGAAGTCAGATTTGAAATTTATTGCATTGTTTGTCCTGTAATAGTAACGTAATAATTTATTATCGCCAAACATTTGTGTTCAAGCAGGGCCCATTTGGGCATAAAATGTAGAAAATACATATCATTTTTACTATTTTTTTTTATTCTGGGTATCTTTGAGTGAACATAATTATATCCAGTATTTAGAGCACTTTCTTTAGTATGGTGTAAAATACCTATAAAGTCGTAGTTATAATTAAGGGTCCCTAGCAGACACCCATGTAATTCTATGGATAATTCAGCAGAAACTCGCTACAAGCATGCCTGACAACTGATTGTAAATAAACAAGAATACAAAAATAGGTTGAAATAAAGCATGTTCATGTCCAGCCTGTGACAAAATAGGCCAGATAAAGTAACCAGTGTTGCTTATCACAACAATTCTTTCGAACGTACTATGAACGTGTCCGAACCGGTTCGTTCGTGTTAGAACGAGACACCTATATAAAATGTACAGGATGAAAAGAGAAGGAGATCAGTGCCCGAGTAAGACCACAACACAAACAAGAGAAAGATAAACGAATATTGTATAGCTTGTTGCACGTTGCGTTTTCTGCGAAGGTTGTATGTTCTTGGAGTTTGAACTTTATAGCGATTGTCTTAAAGCCAGGTTTTGTGTAGATAATGCAATACATGATTCTCAGCTGGATAAAGTCTCGATTTTAAGGCCGTGCCCTCGAAAAGAACGGAGTTAAGTTCCTTGAAGCAGTGGATAGGGAACTGCTTAATGATATTTTCACTTATTCACGATAGTTTTCTTCGAGGTAGATGATCAAGGCTAACTTTTTTCTATGCCTATGATTCCTTTAGTATTTGAACCATTTTATAAATTTTATATGTGTCAAACTTCGAAGAGACGACTATAAGTAAATTACTTGTGTATTGCTTTATCTAAATGTTAGTTTAATTTCTTGATATACTGTTTAATTATGCGAGTATACAGTGAAATTGTAAGACTATAATGAAACGACACATTTTGATGTCCTTTGCAGCATAACAGTAGTGTTAGATTGCTAATTCGGAAGGTTCAATTCCCGCTCATCTCACTGTAAATACATTATATTTGTGCATTTGTAATTGACTGCATTCTAGAATCCACAACATAAACATATTTTAAGTTAAAGTTATTAATATTTATTATATTACACATAATATTATAATAAGTCAGTTATGATTACTTTGGTTATATACTCAAATCGATCTATAGCATAAGTATGTCATACAGATATTTTAATAATCAATTTCATTTTATAGTAAGTAAGTGGTTATTAGAATTTAGTAACTACTTATACTTATTGTAGAAAAATTAAACATTTTTGTTTGTTTAGTTTGTGTCTACAAAATATCGTGATAGTGATGCAAGGCGGCTTTGGCTATTATTTTGATCCTTGCCATAGATTAAGGCGTAAGCCGTTGAATAGTTCCACGTCCTCGACTAATAGGGAGGCCCTCGGCTGATTTGACATTTTGAGACACCATTTTTGAGTTAAATTGGATGTTATTTGAGTTTTCGAGTTTTTTTCGAAAAGATGGCGTACATATCGACTCCATGCTTGCCTGGGATGTTCACATTGCGGAGGTAAGTAGGAGGGTGTACTGTTCATTTCAATCCCTCAAACGTCTCCAGAAACTCCTACCTCTGCAGACTAAAATTACTCTTGCACAATCTCTTCTACTCTCGCTGTTGGACTATGCTGATGTCTGCTTTCTCGATGCTTCGGAGGAACTGTTGAACAAACTTGAGCGCTTGCAGAATTTGGGAATTCGCTTCGTGTTTGGCCTCCGTAAATACGACCATGTCAGCGAATACCGGACAAAACTGAACTGGCTCCCTATTCGGCAGCGCCGTAACCTTCACATCTTAACTCTTCTCTATACCATACTTCATAATCCTAATGCTCCAACTTACTTGCGGGAGCGCTTTGAGTATCTTGTACCCAGGGGCAAGCCCTGCCGCCTTTCTTCGTCTCTTCTACTTCGCACACCTGGTCACAGTTCTAGCTGCTACGATGGATCTTTCACGGTGCAAGCTGTGCGTCTCTGGAACTCCTTGCCTCACTCCATTCGTAGTAGTAATACTCTGGATATCTTCAGGAGAAGAACTAAGGATCATCTCTTTTCACAATAATATTGTAGTCTATATATTTATTTATCTAGGTATATATACGTTTAAGTGTACTATATGTATGTGTGTAGGTATATTTATATGTATGGGTCGTATGTATGTATGTATGTATGTATATGTCTATATGTATATATGTACCTGTTTAGGTACATTTTTATGATCTTATGTTTTTATCTTTGATGTACACTTCAGACTGCCTTCATTGTGATACCTACTCCTCTGAAACTCAAAGGTTTGCTGGTAGAGAACTCATTGTGAGTTAAGCTCGCCTTTGTACATGATTCTTGCAAAAATGTTAAATAATTATCTCTGTACTTTGTGTGTGCAATAAAGAATTACAGAATTACAGAATGTTTAACTATGACATATAGCGTTATTATAGAGTCGCGGGTTCGATTTCTGTTTAGCGTAAAGATTTGCTCAGATACAGTCTGGATGTCAATTTTTATTATTAAAAATATAACATACTAGCTGTTGCCCGTGGCTCCACCCGCGTGTATGTCGACTTGCCTCTCTATTCTACTTCTCCTTGCTGTCATGACAACGGAAATAGTTAGCAATATTGGCGTGAATGTATAGAAATCTACCGGATCTATTGAGAGTTATGATTATGATATATAGTCTATGTTACTCCTAGATATTGTAGTTTTTTAAAAGTGAAAAAATTACCTATTGAAATCGGTCCAGTTGTTTCGGAGCCTATTCGTTACAAACAAACAAACAAATCTTTCCTCTTTATAATATTAGTATAGACGACACATGGGAATACCTAAATTGATCAATGCAAATGAAACTACCTACGTGATTTATTACAAATGCGGGCATCAAACCTAAGACCCCTACTTTAGCAGCTGAACGCTAATACAAAGGTACATTACTAGTAATTGTAATTGATGACGATTACACCAACAAAACAATACAAATCAAAACACAAAGTTCGTTAGCAAGTAATCATTGTGGCAGTATGATGATTCATGATGATTTTGATTATTCAGCAATATGTGTTGCATAGTACAGTCAGCGTCAGAGAAAACGGACCCCCTCAATACTTAAAGAATATCGCCGCTAGCGCCGGCCGCTTCACATGACGTCACGTGATGCGATCGTCGCTGAGTTGCGAACGAGCGAGCAGCTTCATTTTTGCCTTTTATTTACATGTTCATATTTGTATTTTTCTAATACTTTTGCTCTTTCGGCTCAATTGTATACCAAGATACAATATACTCACAAAAAGATTCCACATTACTATATGTGCTGTCAGATACGAACCCGCATCTCCAGAGCCAGCTGATCACTTATACCGTGCCTTATACCACTAAGCTATCGGTTCATTTGTTAATATTGGCGAAAATATGAATAACATTACTCCTTTTATCGAACAAAGTTGATTACGGTGTTATTTTCTAGAACTTAAGGTTTAAATTTCAACTTTCAACATATGTGATAATAATAACTGCTCAAAGACTAAAACATAAGGTTGAAATTTGTATAGATTTCTCGTTTAGTTCAATAGATTACGCTTGATACAGCTTGTTGCACTACCGTCACGTTTTATTTCAAAAACTTGTGCTGTATGAGCTGCGGCTATAGTATTATAATATCTGAGACTGCGCGCTAAGGTTGCAATTAGAATACTTCTTTTTCTTATTTACTAAACTGTGATTGAAGGTAACTTTATAATTTTCGTCGTAATTTGTATTGGTGTATCAATCCTCCTCGTAATATAATTATTCAATTTATTAAGATTTTGATCAGTTTTTTGAGTAAATTGAAATTATGGTTCGATTAACAACATTTTTGAAAGCAAAAATTGTTGTTCTCTGGGAGCAACAACAAAGCATAAAGAAAATAGCACGAGATATGGGCATAACGGTAAGTGTTCCGATAAAAATATAAATATACCGTTATTGCTTAATCATATTACATTGTCATTGACAAGTTAGATTTTTGGAGTTTCTTTTATTTATTATCATTTTCATTGCAGAGAAATACTGTGCGTAGATGGATTCGGAGGTATCAAGCGACGGGTGATATAAAATGTGAACGCCAAGGACCTCGCCCTGTTGCTTACACCCATGAATCAGAGCGGCACCGTGATATTGTGGAAGTTCACTCGGTGGCACCCTTCAAAACTACGCGTTCAAGTGCTGAAACTTTTGGAGTGTCGCTGAGCACTGTTCGACGACATCTACACGCTGCGAACATTCATAATTATAAGCCAGCCAGAAAGATTCCACTCACAGACGATCATCGCACCAACCGAGTAAATTTTGCCACTCGTTATTTAAATTTCGATTGGGAAAACGAAATTGTAATATTTACCGACGAAAAATGCTTCAAGTCAGATAGGGATGGCCGAAAAATTTTATGGAGAAGAAGTGGAGAACGGTTTGACCCTAAAAACGTATTAGACTTAAGAACAAGCGGGCGGTTAACATTAGGTAATTAAATTATTATATTCCTTAACCTTCATATATACTTTTATATATATATATATACTTATATACTTTTTATATTATATATATAGATATATATTATATAATATATAATTTATATAATATACATTATGTATATTATATATATATATATATATATATATATATATATATATGTATTTATTATATATATAATATTACATATTGCAAGAGATTAAAAAAGGTTTATCATTTTTTAGGTTACTGGGGATGGATGTCTTCAATGGGCCCAGGCGAGCTAGTGGAAATAGGTGGCCGCATGAACAGTGAGCGATACCTTGAAGTGTTGAAAGACGTAATGCTGCCTACAGTGCGGGTCGCATATCCAGAAGGACAAATTTACCTGGTTCAGGATAACTCTTCAGTGCATCGGTCCCGAATTGTGCAAGACTGGCTAAATGCACAAGAAGATATAACGGTGTTTGAGTGGCCGGCTAAAAGTCCGGATCTTAATCCTATAGAAAACTTGTGGGGTCAGATGGTTTTAAACTGGGACTCAAGTGACATAAAGTCAAAAAAAAAATTGGATGAAGAGGTTAATAGAACTTGGGAACTAATGCGAAATAGTGCCGCATGTTGTAATATGGTTTCGGGGATGAAAAGTCGTCTTCAAGAAGTGATAGACAGTGAAGGCCATCCTCTCCGTTATTAATGCTGTATCGATTCTTACCCAGAACAAATCTTTATGTGATGAACACGATTATTTGTTGTGTCTGGGGGTGATTTAACTAAAAAGATTATCTAAAATAAATATTAAGTATATCAGTTGTCTAGTATCCATATCACATTAAAGTGCTTACCTATATTGTCCATCATCTGACCTCACATTTTTTTTCTAATGTTGTGTTAAAAGGGTTACTTATCAGAAAATGTGATCAAAAGAGGAAGATGTATATTGCTATACTGTTATAGTTTAGCATGTTGATTCTTTCTTTGTGATTCACAGGCACAAATAATATTTCATTTTTCAACCATTCTTTTATATTCGAAGATTATATAGAGTGTAAAAAATGTTGTAACTTTAAATAATTAAGTAAATAAATATTGTAGTTATGTTTCTAGAATTATCTAATGGTGAACATTTTATACTTTAAGTGAAGTTTTAAAGATAAAAATGAAGGGTATTGTGTTTTGTCAATAAATTTAATCAATTAAAATATAAAAATAAGTAACCCCAATTTAACTTTGATAGAAAAACTGTATACTCAACCAGGAAATGGACTCCATGTAGTCCTAGAAATGTTATAAGAGAAATAAATTAATATAGTTTATACAACAATCCTATCTTTTCTTACAAACCTCATACATACTATAAAATTTGATTCCTTAAATAATAATTAACAAAAAGCGCTTAAGAGAATAAAAAAATAATAATATGAATACAAAAAGAACTTTGCGTCCGAGGATTTGTACCCCCGTTAGTCGTATCCTTTAAGCATCGGCTATAACCACTAGACCAACATGCGATTTAAACGAGGTTTCTAAAAACTTCAATGCATTCATGTCATTAGGAAGGGGGGTTCGTTTTCTCTGAAGCTTACTGTACAAGCTTGATGACTTCCTATAACTGAATAATGATGTCATATTGAATGGTATCAACAATTTTACATGCGGCGGTAAAGCTAAGCTACAGTTTTGTTCCTGCGATCGGCTAGTTTCAATTTCAATTTGAAACTCCTAACTTAATTCAAGCTTATCCCGATAGCATCTGAAGTTTTCATCTCATAGCCCGGGGACTTTTTTATAACACTTAGGTGGCAGACAAGCACTCGTTCCTTCTAATGGATAGTGGTTACCGCAGTTACACTTGCTACACCAGGCCGTGACACTCGTGCTGCCATAAAACCTTTCTAATGCCCTTCTGGAAAGCTTGTGGTGGGAAGAAGGAGAAGATTAAGAGAGCTTCTGTACCGCTTGCGTAGGAGACAAATTGATCTTCCCATTGACTGTACAAAAGTTCTTCAGTGAAATCTGGCTGCCCTCCTCATCACCGGAAATACAAAATATGATTATAATTAGCCACTGTATTCTGTAGGCCCGAGGTACTTTCCCAGTCGGAAAGTTGTTATGGAGATGGGAGACACCGTCGCGTCCTACCTCCTTAAGCTATGAGGTCTTGCATCCTGCATCGTACAAGATTATGGGTAGGTATTATGGGAAATCCATGATCTTGTATCTCAAAAGCCACAAAACTTGAAACTATGAGTCATAGTTACAGTAAAAGTTATGCTCGTGTTATCCAATATTAAGAATACTGCTCACGTAAATGCCAACAACTAGTACTCATCTCTTAACCTGTCATCTGCAAGCTGCATACTTTATTACCTAAGCTAGGCACTATCGCCATTCGATTTGCACTGACAGCGACTCCGTGATCTGAATTAGGTTAACCTGAGGCCCTTCTGAGAATATGCTGAAATACTCAAAACCAATTTCATTTTAATACCTATCTGCATATCCCTGGAGAGGTATGGAAAAGTGTTTATCAACTTTTGTGGATTCTAGGATGCGAAAATATATAATCCTACCGATAACAATAGTAAAATATTACTAATATAATGCCTCTTATTTGAGGAGATATGATTTCGTATACGTTACTGCGGTAGTCTAGTGTCTAGCCTAGCATACTCGCAACCAACAACGAAAGGGTAATCTAGAGCCTCGCCCGTCAACCAGCAAATGTACCAGTTGGAAAGATTGTCTTGACTGAATATCTCGCAGTGATCCAAAAACACCCTTTGAAAACATATTTAATAATTACCTACTTACTAAAATATAAATCACGTGTACGAACAGCCTGTCCACCGTCAGCAAAAACAACCAATTTATAATTAAATCGCAATCAATATAATAACACATCTGAGTCATTATATTTCGATTACCCAGCAATACGTCACGCTATGACATCCGTGACGTCATAAACCTTGACATGATGAGTCAGGGGTTAGGTCATGCTCGGAAATTGATGTGATAGCAAATTTCTTTAGGTAGTCTTGTCTAGAGTGTAATCCGATCGAATTGTTGTACTCTGTATTGTCTGACTTTAAAGAGTGGTTTTGAAGAGTACTAGGAGCGGGAATTAGATTCATGGTTTTATTCTTTAGGGGTAAGCAGAGATGTGTTCCAGATTACTCTATAAACCGAGCGCGGGCCTACCGCGATAGCAGAAGCAGGCCACGGCGATGGCGCAAAGTGCCACCCCATACCCAGGGGCTAGATGGGGACACAATGGTCCCCACATTGGGGGAAGAGGGTCATCTCAACAGAGATGTCCCCGGGTCTGCCGGGGTGCGAGAGATATGTCTTGTATAATCTCACCTCCGGCAATCAAGGACCCATGGACGGTGTGCGTTTTGGTTGGTTCGAGTCCGACATAATCATCTCCATCGCTTTTGGTGGAGGTGGTATCCGTGGGGATTTTGTGCACGATAAAAAAAAAAAAAAAGATTACTCTATGAACCAATTGCTGCCTAGGGTTACTACAAAATGGAAATCATGGTGGAGATATTTAAATTTATTTCCCTTTTAATAAATATCTTCCTTCGCCACTGATGTTCCTACCTTAAACTTTGGGTGTGCTCTACTGCTTCATATCCTCCATTTCTCCATCACGTCTATTATCATTTGAATTAATGAACATGATAAAAATTAAAAATCAGAAGTCAGTTCCCCCTTAGAAACATTTTTCACTATTATTTTGATTGACTTCAAAGTTATTTCAAATAATTTATTGTCCATAAGCGTTACAAGTACTATATTCCAGAGCTTAAGACTAAGCCGCCTTTTCAGACAGTGCAATATTGAGGGTCACAGTTAAGTTTATAAATCTTAGATAGAAAACATTATTTAATAATAATGAAAAGATAATCATGCACTTAAGAGGCACACGATTTTAAACATTTTATTACAAATTAAGTTATTTATCACTTTTTTATTACCGTAATGAAATGAATCATCATTGGCGAATAAACTTGTAGATGATATCCACTGATTTATTTTACTCATTTTCACTTTCTTCCACTCGATTGGAAGTCGAGGTCCAAATATCCTCATAAGACTCGTTCCAAAAGTTTTCCACTGTCGCCATGCCGTTCCCGTGATTGATACGTTCGTAAGTTTTGGCGACACGCATAACTCCCTTCTTAAGATTAACTTGTGCACTCGTGTTTAGTTATGTTTATGTTATGTGATACGAGTAATAAGGAAATCCTTATATAATATATTTATCTAAGTATGTATAACTGTAATTACTAATATCGATAAATAAATAAATGAAATCATAATTTTACGATATTTTAACTCACGCTCATTTCAGGGGATAGCCTTCTCCAGATTTTAATTCCCCGAAAATGTTTCGTTTCTAAAAAAGTAAGCATGACTTAACTAGTTTGTGTCATAGGTCCTAGAATTGAAGGTTAAGAGAACTCTGCCGCCAGCGCAGGACACAAAATGGTCTTCCCGCTGACAGCACAAAAATTCTCCAATGAGCTCCAGCTACCATATTCACCACTGAAAACGTATCACAAGATTATTATTAGCCGCGGTATTCTGTAGGGCAGAGGTTCTTCCTCAGTCAGACTACTCAATTGGCACGGGGACAAAACGATTAAACTCAACTTCGCCTGAAAGCCGGGTAAATTTGCTGATTGCCGGATGAGTCTCTGAGGTTTGGATGAGACCCACAAGCTAAGGATAATGGTGCCACTCTATTCTGATTTAGGGGTCATGAGCTCATATTGACATAACCAACATAAAAAAACACTGGAGAAAAAAAAACTAATGCCCCATCCTCACATTTGGGGCATTTTGTGGAGAATGCGTTTGCCAACACATCATCCCGAACCACACATTAAAAATGGCACTAATACCGCTCCACACGTTCACCAACGCGTTTGGCGTACATGTTCGCTACACTGTTTGCCAACGTGTGAATAACAAATAAAAAAGCAACGAGACAGAAGCAATTGACGAAGACCCAAGTTAAACAATTTATTAAAACCCAACATCAAGAACAATTAAAAACTGCATTTGGAAGCTCGGACAGCGAATAATAAAATCATAAATTCTTCCCTCGAAAGCCGGAATTAAAACTTTGAAAATTGCCTAAAAAGATTCTTACAATAATTTCTCATTACGCCCTGAGATGGACTAAGGCGAGAATGTTCCTTATCATAAAAAAACAATTAATTTAAATTAAATTACACTCTAATTCAGGATCGTCGGCGTTATATTAAAAACAGCGAATTATAAGGAAAAATATTAAACACTCATTTGTTTGTACTTTTGAGGGTCACTTACTTCGTTTTGTTGTTGAATTGCTTACGATGAAATATTTGTCCTTCTTAGCCCAAGAGAAATTTCAACTCACGCTCATTTCCGGGGATAGCCTCCTCGAGATTTTGATTACCCGAAAATATTTCGTTTTTAAAAAAGCGTTTCATAACAAAACAAAACAAAAGAGGGGGTTCGAGAACAGGGGAACCAAATCTAACCCCATTTCTGCATGACACTTGATACATAGAATGAACTTTGAGGAAAATAAATCAGTAGTTTGCTGCCGTTCATCCCATCTCTTCCCGTGAGTGTCATAGAAGGCGAATAAGCGATAAGACAGTTCTCCATCTATCAGTAAACATACATACAACACGTAACCCATACATTCATGAGTATAGGTATACCTTAGGTATTTTACTCGTACACTCTGATTATTGCACTAATTAAAAAGGTTTATGGAGAGATCTCCATATAGATATAGATTAGTGGAGCTTCTCTCCAGGATGCTACACTTCGCACCGTGGAAAAGCAGCTCAAAATGCTTAAGTGAACCGCATGTAAACTAAACCGGTACACATTTTTTCAGCAGGCCTTATATTCTGAGCGATAAGCCATTTCATAACTACACGTGTTCGTATAAGCCAGTACATTTAAGTTGGTATTTTTTACGTCAATTCTCTCTTCTATATAAACCAATGGTAATCCACAGTCTTCTCGCGTTACCACTACGTTTGAAATTCAATGTCACCCAGAATAGTACCCCAGGAAAAGAAACGCGCGGCGAGATTGAGCGATGCGGGTCTGGCCTTGTATTTATAAAATTTCTTTTGCTGATAGTTATTACTTGCGGAAGCAACGGAAAGCGGATGTGTACGTGAACATTATTATTACAAAGAAACTACTTCTATTAGACTGTATTGTAATTTCTTTTTAATATTATTTTATACAAGGTGTAAAGGGAACACTCCCGAAACCTCCAGCAACTGAAGGCCCAAAGACGGCGTGCGTTTTAGTCGCTTCGAGTCCGACATAACCTACCCAACCGGCTCCGGTTGGGGGGGAGGGGGTTATCCGGGGGATTTTTCGCACGATAAAAATAAGGTAGTATGGCAAAGAATTTTTTTTGTTATTTTTAATTTTCTTAGCCGCATTATTTACTCTCCATCGTATCAGTAAAGCTAAATGATATAAAAAATTCATAAAAAAAACATCACTGCGAAAAAAAAACAAGTGGCGCCATCTTGTGAGTTCATGTTTTTTCGTAAAAATTTAGTTTCATTCTGTATTTCTAACACGAAGGAGAGTGAATAACGCAAGTTATTCTTTGCCGTAATTTTTTTCATGTCAATACTTACATATTCTGTACCAGGAGTACTACCAAGGGCCTTCGGCTTCGGTAGTTTTTCCCTTTCACCCTGTATAAGCATATAATATTATATATTTATCAATTTTATTATATTTCATCTGTCAACTTCGACTGCACCCGGAGTATCTACTTTTCTACCCATGTGGCAATCACCAAAGAAGTCCCCGAGAGAGGTCATGTTGGACTCGATCCGATCAAAACCGCGCGGTCGTCTCCGGCCCTCAATTTCCACTAAGACCGACATCACAAAGACCCATGCATAGTTTAACTAGCTTATGTTATGGGTTCTAGAATACGGATAAACATATTTTTTTAATTTTTTTTTTATTTTTATTTATGGCACATCAATTTGACTTCACCTTGCCTGATGTTAAGCTGAAGGCAAAGTCTCATGAAAGAGGGTCACCATTGCAAACACGTTCAGTGTTACAATGGTAGCGCTCAGCTTGACGGCCTCATCAAATGCTTTTTCACGCCCCGCTTAAAGGACCGGGGACTGTAGGAAGAAGGAAACACGTGCGCCGGCAAGGAATTCCAGGACTTAATGGTGCGGCAGAGAAAAGACTCACCGAAACGCTTGGTTCTTGATGGAAACATATTTAGAAAAATATATTTTTGTAAACATAACATAACATAAACTCACGCTTATATCCCCGAAGGGGTAGGCAGAGCTAGCACCCACATTTCGCCAGTTTATTTTTATACACACATAACTTCGAAAAGCATCGAAAAGTCATTTATGTGTGCCATGGTAAACCTGGGATCGAACCCGAGACCTCGTCTCAGTAGTCCATTACCCAAACCATTAGGCTGCCGCGGTATTTTTGTAAATACATACATATTATACATAGAAAAATAAAATTCTGAGCAATGTAAATATCTTCATATTCGTGCACACAAATATTTGCACTGAGCAAGAATCGAACCTCCGACTTCACTACGTGCGTTCACTACCGCCACTGAGAAGTGGTAAACTTTAATCATTATCTTGGCGTTAAACCTGGTCGCAACAAAGGCCACCTCACTCACCACGCTTTAGTTTATACAGCTTTTATGGGAGTGACTGCAGGTAACCTCTCTAAGACGAAAACCTGCTTCAAAATCTCTTTAGTCAATCAAAGCGTCTATAGCTTAGTGATTAAGGCCGAGTTTTTTCCATCAATCGAGAAATTCCGGGTTCATATCCTAACCATTACACCACCGACGTAAAACCACTCCTAACACAAAGTGGAGTTAGAAGGAATATTAGTAATTTCTTTAAAAAAAAAGGTACAGCGGCTTACAGGTAGGGTTAACTTGGTCAACTAGTTTTATGGGCCCCTTAGGACCCATACCTCAGTTAATTTACGTCTACTTGTCTAATTCAGCTAACAGGCGATTACCACTGACCTTTACCCACAACTAACGAAAATTTCAGTATGACGTCATTCATACAAAAAATGGATGATATTATCATTAGGAAGTGAATGGTGCCTACCATTTTTATTATATTTAGATTAGGTGGTCTGCGTCTGTAGTGTAGCGGTAATAATTACCGTTTTTATTTAATGTAGGACTTTATTTGATGCCCAGTTCGAGTATTTTTTATATCTCACGTCTTTAGAGCGTCCATAGGACACGGTAATCACTTTCCATCGGGTGGCCCGCGTGTTTCTGTGCCACCTAAGAGATATAAGAAATAAAAAGTCTTAGATATTCTTGAAAATCGTTACACTGAGTAAAGTGTATATTACTATTTGGGCAGTTGTGTAACTAATGAAAAATACGTCTCTACCTATCCGATTATATCAAGAGTTGCTATAAAAACTAAGGTATATGGTATATAGATATACTTAAAAATAGTTTTATAACTTTTTAATGTCGAAATAGGGTCTATATTGTGGGATGCGGGTAATTGCTTACCACACAGCAGCTGGTAGATGAAACAGTAAAGTTGCTGACTTCCTATGCAATGTACATCCGAAGTTGCGGACCGAAATTTCGGGTTCGTCAATTTTTTATTTGCATTTGTCGGTAGCTTACTAGTTAATGAGTCGGCTTTATGATCGAGAGGTCCCGTGTTCGAATCCTGGTCATTACATTCGAGAACTGGGGAAATGCGGCTAACCCGATATTATCGAGTTATTAGTACCTACCATGAAAAGCGTTTATCACAAAATCGGATTTGAAGACTATAAGTAACTACAGATTGAAATTTTACTCATTTCTTGGAATTAATTATTAAGTTTAATAATTATAATTTGCAGAAAACTGTTAAATCGAAGTTTGAACGGAAAAAGAACCGAACCCGCGATCTTTTTCTTCCAGGTCAATTCGACTTGAAACAGTTAGCATACTAATTGTCAAAAAAAATTCATTACTTAGATGCATATTTTTGATGTAAATACATCATGCATACAAAATACCGCGACTAATAATAACCTAAGCTCACGCTAATAACTTACCATCAGGTGGGCCGCGTGCTTGTCTGCCACCTAAGTAGTGTAAAAAATACATAGGATACATAGAAACCCCCAGCCTAATACAAATTCGATTCCAGTTCAGTGCGAACTCCGAGGTAAGAGATGAAGAAGATAAAGTGTGGGTAATAACTCTGTATGTCCTTATCGTTACTTTCATAGGTCATGATAACCGCTTACCAACGGGCCAGTTGTTTGTTACAAATTTTAATAGTATGAATATCGTACTTATTTAAAAAAACGTCGTTTATAATTTTATTATACCTACCTTTCAAAAATATTTAATGACATAATTACGTTATAAATATTATAAAAAAGTTATTTCATTTTAAAAAAAATCATATATCAGCATAATTTATAGATTTAATAATGATTTTATTAAGGGTTTACTTTATTGTTATTATTTAAATTACGTGACAACAACCTTCAGATAATAATTTAGTACGATTAAATCAGTAAGTATTACGAATAGTCATACATATTCATTTAAAATTACATTTTGAAGTTTTATACTTACTTACCTTACACTTACCTTTATAATAATAATAATATTATTACAATTTACTATTTATTGACATTAGTAATGATTGAAGTTTTGATAGTAATATTAATGAAGTTGCAATATTCGTCACTATTGCAACAAAAGTAAATAAATCATCGATAAATTTAATAAACTTGTAGTTGATACTTACGAAAGTCCATAAGAAGTATTCATACGTGTAACATTTGCATTTAATCGGTCACCGTGGGTTGTGGGTTACGGTTCGCAACACGACCGGTCCGACCGGTACGGCGAGACGAGCAGAGGAAGCGTGCGCTTCCGCCGGCCGTCGCCTAGCGAGTGCGACGCGGGGGGAGCGCGGGGCGCTTGCGCGGCGCGGGGCAGGGGTGAACAGCTGAGCGCGCGGGTATATTGACAGCACGTTGCCGCTCAGTCAGTAGGTTCTCTGTCACCGCGGAGTGCGAACGTAGCCGCATAAAGTCCATACAACACGTCGATCCCGATTGATTATGACACGATCGCCCCGCAGTGCTAACTGAACTGCGGTCGGGACACCGCTAAAATTATGACTTTTGGACTGTTCGACGGCGACGAAGATAGTAGCAGATATCTCGTTCTAGAAGAGAAAGCTTTTAGGATAGTGTCCAGGTACTGGGAGATCTCAGGAGTTTCGTCCGCCGAGAGGCTGCGGTACGGAAACAAACGGAGGCTTCTTGCCGCTCCATTTGGACTGTTATAAATATTTTTGAAACTTATGAATTTTGTTTGGACTCAAACAAATTAGTCTTTAGTGTTTTTAAGTGCAATAGGTGAACTGTGTTTTTTTGTGTTAAGTTTTATTTGGGGTTTATTTTTTTTGGATAAACAAAATGGTTCCCCAACAAGTGTCGGATGTGAGGTCCCTATCTCCAACCTCGAGTGGAGTACCTGTGTTCGGGTCCCAACTCGTCGACAAAAACTCGTCAACTCCGTATACGGATGCTACACAGGTAAGTCCACGATTTTAGAAAATTATTTAAGTGTATTCAAAGTGAGCAAACCAGTTGCAAATAATAATAATTAAATAAAAAATAAAATACAAAAAAAAAGTATTGCAAACATCTAGGAAAAAATTGAAAATTCATTAAAAAATATACATGAATAAAATAAACACAATTTATACAAAAATTAAAATACGGAAATAAATTTCAATAAAAAAAGCGACATTAAAAGTGAAGTTACATTGAAAACAATTTATTTTGCATATCGAAACAGAAATAGACTTCTTTAATCCATATATCGTATCTTAGATAATTTTAGGAATCAATAACAAAAATATTTACCAATTTCAAAATAACAAGTGTGAAACATCGGCGTACGCACTTGAAATTAACAGAAACGCGTCGTCTAGTAAATAAAAAAAATAACGCGCAATATATTTTATCGCTTGAAAATAGTCAACACATGGCTGAAGAATATACCAGAATATACCTACTATTTATACTAATGTTGCAGTGTTACAATTACGTCTGATATTATTTATTAGCTATTTACGATCAAAATATATTTAAAAAAAAATAACCAAACTTTTTAAATATTGAGCATAATTTTTTAAAATTTAAATCAATACATGCTAAATATAATATTATTTGAAATTATATTTTTAGATTACTACAGCACGTAAAAGGCGTTTTGGGTACAAATTAATTAAATTTCTGCCAGGTCGGTGTGTGAACACGTTAGTCCTTCAAACGGCCCATTTAACTTAAACAATTTGTAATTTCGGTGTGTTGGTTGAAAAGGGTTGGTCCCCTATTATCTTGAAGATAATCGTAATAAACATTCATTGGCCAACGCGGCCATTAACAAGACACTGAAATTCAATTCACTCACTAAACTGGTTACTAACGAGGAGTAATGATGCACCGACATGCGATCCACCAGACCAGCCTTATAAAAATCCTACATGGATTAAAAATCGCATTCACAATCATAAAATTTTGCTCATTCGAAAGTATGATATCCAAACTTAAATTTGGACAACTTTGAGTTGTTAACTTGAAAATAGATCAGATATCTTACCAAACGATACTAATTTGTGTGAAATTTTGTCAGCAAATTTAATGGGAACTAAATTTTACAAATTAATTTTAAAATAGTTAACTATTATTTTTGAAATATAAGGTCTAGAAATTCTAGGTTATAGAACCTTGGAGTTAGGTGTTGAAATTTTTAACAGCCTAATGTTACAAAATCACATATTTAATAAAACCTTGAGTACTATTTGAAGACAAATTAATAACGTACATACTGTGCAGTTGAACTATTATGTCTACAATATATTGGTTAATTAATTAAGTGACTGAACAGGCATGACTGCATAAACAAGTTACAACTTGAAAACATTAAGATCAATAATATTCCTTAGGTGATGAATACTAAATTAAAATAATAGCGTAATATCAAACTACTCACGCAGGCAGATTTCCGCATAACATCAACGATATCCTTTAACATCCTGCAATAATTAGAGTTGCTGCGAAATAAATAAAAATAATATTTTAAAATAAATAATCATTTCATAAACTATGTTGACCGGTAATGAATAAAATAAACTATCGTACGCTCATGACGGTGATAAATCCACTGCATACACGAGTGACGTGGACGATATGAAAAACACAGTCGAGATCAACGACTCGAGAACACACATTTATGAATTTTTCGCATTATCGCATTATAAACACTGGCTCAAGAAATATAATATATAGTAAGGTTATAGAAGTTAAAACAGTCTATAAAATAAAAAGACATGATATTAAGGCCATTTTGTATCCATGAAATGCGCCGAGCAGAGAGTGCATTAACATTTCAATGTCAACACGTAACAATGTATTTTTAGTCATCCGCTGTGGTCGTGCGAGTCTTTCTTGAGAGTTCATACTCTACGCCGGCACTTTAACGCAGGACGTGATAACCTCAGACAGTGCTGAGCTCTCGTTTCCAATCAGATATGAGGAAATAAACTGTTTATACGTATATGCTTTGTAATATAAGGAAACGATTAGAGGTATCATTGCAATTGTTAATTGTTGTATGATTGTTTGTGTAATTAGCAGTATTTCTGTTATCACGAGTTATTCAATACTGTAAAAAATTACAGCTGTTAGGAATATTTTTTACGTTGATACCTGACGTGTCCGGGTTATGCATAATTATCACTAAGCAAAAAAGGGGTAGCTCTTGAAGAATTAAGATGTCTGGAAATCTACAACTGACTTGTTTGAAAAAATCAAGTTCGTCCATTTTTTGTTCGCAAATAATTATGAAATCGATATGCTTTTCTTGACCAAAAAAAATTAGACGTTAAATTTTAGCCGTATGCAAAAAAAAATCAAAATTAACTAAGGGCGGAGCTTTGGATCATTATATTGTGAGCGTCCGACCGGACTGGCTGTGATGTTTTTTGTTACAGTTTTTTGTCTGACATGTTGCCGTAGAGTATGGCAACTGTTCATTTCCACAAGGTTATCTATCACACTTTTATTTGGTGATATTGAACATCATGTTTCTATGTCAATATTATTAAGAAGAATGTTAGCAGACATTTCAATTTTCATGCTGCAAAGTTTTCACTGATCATATTTGTAAACTAAAACTAAACATTTATCTGTAGGTATAGAAATGGTCTCTAAATAAAAGAGAAGGTTTTCAGTTTCAGTCTTTTCAGTTCGATCTGGAAAGTAAATTTGAAGGGTGAAATACAAAAGTAGTAGAAGTTTATTAACTAAGTAGTATAAAACTTGGAAACATTTGCGTCAAAGGTATAGACTGAACTATATTAACTGCTTACTCATCAAGACATGCTGTTACTAAAAGTAATAAAAACTCACACAACTTTACAGACCCGACCAAGTACTAAAAAGCGATTAACGTAGCCATTTGCATTAACGCGAAATCTTTAAAACAATTTACATTGAGTTCGTAGAAAAAGTGTCGTACAAGCAAGCACTGAGCAAACTTCGTGTTGGTTCACAATAATGCCGCTCTTACAACTGTGGCTCACGATATGCAAGCATTTCAGGAATCCATCGTTTTCGGAATTTTGAGTTGTGCTCTGGAATAAGGGTTGATAACGTAATTTATAAAACAATGTAAATTTTAGGCATGGCATACATTTTGATCAGAATATTTTCTGTTCCCATTATTTTGGCGTACTTGAAAAATATTGTACAAATATTTGCTGTGTTAACTTTACGTGAAATAATATTAGACTCTCGGAATACAAAGTGTGCACCGCTGACCAAAATTTTAATTATCATAGTTTACACCACAAATTTATGTGCAAACAGTGTTGGCAGCCAAAGCAAATCAACATTTGATTGTGTGGCTCAAGCCACTTGCAATTTGCTACTCGTAGGTGGTTTTAATAGCACCATTATAGTTGAGTGTTGCCCAAGAAAATTACTGTGTGCACAAACTGCCTACCTGGGCTTTGTACTAGAATCATTTGTATTTTGTAAGCTTATTTAGAAAGATTTAGAGTATCGTCCCAACCTTTATTAGGAAAAAGGTAAAAGTTACCTCGGCGATTAAGGAATAATGTACATAGATAGAGATATGGTAATAGTGCTAACGTTAAGAAATCTTTAGTTGAAGATTAAAATAGTATCATTCTTCGATAGATAGAAAATGACTATTTTTTGCTTTTTTTCTCATTGAGTATTTAATATGTAAACGATACTTTTTTTAATGATTATATAATCCTAAAAATTGTAAGTGCCGTATTTTCAATTCCGTTACTTTTATTTTAAGATAACCTAACTGAATAGGACATCTATCTGACTCCATTAAACTTTAGAATTAAAATAATTTAAGTGCCTCATAAAATGTTAATTAACGTTCGTTTGAAAGCTGGTACATAGAAAAGACGTCTGGAAGTTTCTGAAATATTTCATCGCGTTTGTTAAAGTTACTATATTATATAATACAATTTCACATTTTACATCAAGTCAGCTTTTGTTAAATATCTTATCTATATTATTATATTCTTTAAAAATATTATTTAAAATGGTAAACAGTCGTCTGTTAATTAGAGTTTTCTGTGTACTCCAAGATTGTGGTCATATGTATAAGCCCTACCTAAAAATCACTTGGACAGTTCAGAAATTTTCTAGATATTCCTGTCATATCAGTCATATAATGTGCGTTATCATTGCTTAGATTTATTGCTTTTGTAACAACTTTACCTTTGATAAAACCAGCATGTGAGATTGTACAACTGCACTCTGAAAATTACGATACATTAAACCTCAAGCTGAAACTCAATTCCTAGCGAAACTCCCGCATGAAAACAGAAAGTCGGAAGACCGAATAGCTATAAATTCGTTGAGACCTGCGATGACGTCGACTGAAGTCGAAACGAACACAGAATCAAAACTAACGTTCATATATCTTTCGCTCACGTATTTTCCACAACCATTGTTTGCTTCCTGTAAAGTTTTTATTCATCTGGGTTATTTTTCATTTAACTGGAATCTGATTTTTTCTTAATAAAATGTAAACATATTTTATTAATTCGATTTTTCAGCTATTTTGTGCCTGTTTCAAACGTGTGTAGTTGTATTTTCTTAAGTCCATTTTACATTAAAGTATTTAAATTTAAATCTAAATATTTCACACTCTGACCCAAAATTTATATGGTTCCAAAGTAAAATTTTGTTACACCCTAACCTGGTTAATCCTGATCATTAAAACCAAAACATCGCACCCGGAACTTAAGCCTTAAATATTCAGCAGCCTTCAAAACGTTAAAGCAGTGTCATTAAGTCAACGGAACTCTAAAAACGATAAACTTTACGACGAGCCAAAGGACGACAGCACGACACTCGATCCACGACACTTTCGAAAAAAAGAAACTTGTCTGTGAAACTTTACTTCCCTTTATGATTATTCATGCTTTAATGAGAACAGATGTTGGTGCATGTTCTTTATGCTTTAGTACAAGGTTATGAGTAGTTTGATGGGTGTTGATGGCTTCGTAATTATAATTAAATTATGGAAATTAGAAAATTGTTGTACCTCTTAAGTTTGTAATAAAATGTGAAACATGTAAATGTTATTAAAAGCATAAAAACTTATCTAAATTATGAGATCATAATCAAAACACATAAATTCAAATATGATAATAGTATCACCTATGAATTGGATTCTATAAGAGCTTTATCTCAGACACAACTAATATCTCAATAACTATCGATCCCCAATAAGACAGTTCCTAAGTGGCTGTTCTCTCCAAACTTTTCTTGTTCCGCTTCCCCTCTATATTCACTTGTGACTTCTCTAATCGTGTTACTGTATTAACTTGTGGACAGCCCCTTTATACAATTAGCTACTTATTGACTTGGAAAAATCCTACTTCCTTTTAATCTAGTTTTTTGAAAGTTTGCAAGTTTCAGTACGTTGACGGCGACTGGTCTTGGAATTTCTACATACCGCCGAGAAAACAACATTCTATCTAGGATTTAAACCTATAACAGATTGCAATATTTTAAAATGGTAACTTACAATTTACTTCGATGTTTTTTATAAATAGCGTTCTTCAGACTTATCCAATCTTATCAGTGCAAATCTATTCTTAAACTGCACCCCACTATAATTTCTTACTTAGACTGATTTCAATCTAGTCCCTGGCACTTCTAGTTCCGTTAGTAAAATGGCTTTGTAAATCCTTGCATACTTACATTAAGCTGGATTTAAGTCTAGTCTAAGTATATTTGAACTTCTAGGTGTGATTGTCCAAACGTTGACCCTAGGATGTCTAGACAGACTTACTGGTCTGGTCTAGTGTTACCTATAGCTTCCTGATTTATAATATTTTTAATGTTAAAACAAGTTTTCTTACATAAAATGCATGTTTCGGCAATTATGACATAAAAAGTATTAAAGTGTTTACAGTAGTACGAGTAATTGATGTATAGAGCTATCTTTAATGAAGTGTTTCCTTTAAACTATAGCATAGCTGTCATTTTTAAAGTCATTTATTAATTTCCTTGGTTTGATTTAAGACGTACAATTTAGGAAAATTAGTTGCAGGTCTAGAATACCTGTCCTCCTGAGTAATTTTAAGTAGGTGCATTTTTAACTGGAAAGCGGACAAAAAGGTTCAACATTTTAGCTGTCGTGAAACAAATCCACCCGTCTACCTAGCCTGACTTTTGGCATCAAATTTAAATTGTACAAATAGTCTAAAAAGTGTAGGTTACAGGAATTTATATGACTTAAGGTTTTTGTAGCGTGACTTTGGAAATGTGTAGTTAAGGATTGCCCGTGATGTATTTACTCGCTAAATTGATTACATGTTATCCAAATTTCTTATGGCCCTAATATTTTAGTTACGGACGTTCGAGAGCATGGCGTTGTTTAGATTAATAAACTCTGATGAAATTTATCATGGAGTGAAGGATTACCACTGACATCAAACTAATAATTTTAAAGTATTTTTTCTTACACATAGACATGCCACAAATATTTTGTCAATGTATTTTAATCCTTCGTAATAATAAAATACAACATCACACACACAAATATAAAATACAGTCAAATACAGCTTCCTTCTTGCAATAAACATAGTTACATTAAACACGCTGTTTAGTTCCATATATTATTATTATAGTTACAACAAGATACGGTAAGAGTTGATTCTGAGTATTTACATTAATAGCGCTTATTATAATAAACATAGATGTAGTATAGTCCATTTCCAACACATCACAAGTATATTCAATTCCAAACTAAACATCAAACATGTTCGTGTTATTACAACTAATGGTGATTAAATTACTTGTCCTAATTATATATGAGTAGATAACGAAACAGTTGCTTTAATAGCACTGATAATAAGTGATACTGCAGTATTGGGATAATATTCTAGATTTATGTGCATTTAAATATTAAAATGTAAAACATGTAAGGCACATCAATTACTTTAGTCAGTTTCACTGTTATTTATATTTCAGCAGAGCTGCCTCTAATAATGCCTTCAATTTATATCGCCTCCAAAAGTCGATAGCGATCCTTGCAGTAACTTCAAGGGTTTACGGACCCTACTTTAAACGTCTACCTAAAGGGATTCCATGCGGAAGTACAAAAGTATTGAACATCTTGCACCTTGGAGCAACTAATTAGGAAGTAGGATGTAATAATATATTTTTGGAAAGTTTCCTTCAGGTAAAGTTTAACATAAAATACTCCACTATTGATGATTATCAGAGTTTTACTTTTCTTATCAATTCAAGATCAACATTTGGTTCAATGCAAAAGCTTTTTTTAGCGGGTACGTTATCATTTATAAAACAAATCTTTTCAAACTATGAGAAGCCATAAATACATAATTTTAGTAACTTAAAGTACATCTCACTTCAAGTCTTTAACATTTTTGACGACAACCATGATGGACAGACCTATAATCAAAATTGTCATTATATTAATGACTTGATAACGCTTTATCAACTAGAAGTGTACCAACCATACAGTAGTGCTACTGATGCATAATATTGACAAAAGTCAAGATGAGAACTACGATAGTTGTGACTAGTTCTGACAATTTAGTCGGTATGTCATTTGAACTCAGTTTTAATATTTTGAAAGCTATAACCACCCATAGTTTATCACTGAGCGATGAAAAGCTGAAATAAATAGAATTCTTCTAATAGTTTTGCTCAAGGATATGCAGATAATGATGATGATGATGATATTGTTTTGGTGAATTTTTATATGATAATAATGTCTTTGAATTAACTCGGTCGTAATCAAAGGGTTCTTAATAGAGTCATGGGTATAGTTTTTGCTGAACAATAGATCAAAAGAGATAAGCGATACTATAAATAATGTTGATTCATATTCCTGATGCAAAGTATTAAATAAATTTGAATATATTATAAAGAAGCGAGATTTGAATCTTATATTAATTTAAGAAAATGAAAATAATTTATCGGCAGTACGACACAGTCATTAATTTGTCAGTATTTCTAAGGCTTAATCACATATCTTCATCTTGTATATTAATAAGCTGTATAGTGTATATATGGTTTGCCATGATCATAAGCACAGAATTTAAAACAATATACCTGTCTTATCATTAATCATGTCAAATCTCGTAGGACTAATCATGATACGGTCAGTATTACATTAGAAGTCACATTCAAAATTAATATTATACTTCAACACCAGAACGTTCCGGAAGATAATTGATTTTCCACAAGAAACGTATTGTACTCTATAGAGGTTCAACTTTAGTATTATTTAGTTAAATTATCTGACTATCCGATTACAATCCATAACTACATTAAGTACATTATGTATAATTTGCATAACTGTAACACTTTAGGCTGACATGATTTCCATATTATCATGATCTAGTATAGGCTCGTTAGAAATAACAAGATTATTATTATGTTCCTTTTTTGTTACATATTCTCTACAAACTAATTAGGTGATATTAAATGAACATTAGGGGTCGCGTACTGGTTACATGTTGCGAAACACAGATTGTCTGTAAGGTATAAAGTCACATAGAAGAAGATATAGCACAAGTAGCGAGGTTGTTGCTGTATTTATTATGACTATCTTGGAACATTTCGTAAACTGCATACCGGAATTCTACCTATTTAGAGAAAGCAAATTTATGTACATAAAACTGATTTAAACTAAAGTATGGAAGCTCTATTCATATCAAGTAAATGCTGCTGGTAAAAGGTTTAAAAACGTTTCCTTCAAACAAAGGCATCCCATCGTCTATATATAACAAAGCTAGAACAAAACAAACAAGATTCCAGCCGAGTAAAAAAACAAATTCCCAACGAAGGCCATAACTGAGAGAGCCATTACCAAGCGTGACGCGATACCCGTGGTGTCGAGGTTTAGCTGGTTTAGCCACTAACCCCAGCAAGCCGTAGCGTGAATCTATCTATTCAATAGGCGTCATATACCGCCATCTCTGGTCTAAACAGCGAAGTTTGTCTTTTATTTTTATTTTTATATAGTGTAGTTTACTTCTCATTTATGATTCTCAATTATATCGACATTTACATTATATTGAACGATGATGTCATTAAATGCTGATAAGTTATCTTAATCGCGGACTAAATCAATACAGCTAAAAACATCCGTTACATGACATTACCAGAAAATGTTTAGCATGCTATCTGAAGTGTTCTTATTTTTAAGTAAACGTGTCATTGGCCTCTCAGTTGGATCGGATACGCTAATTAAAGGACAGAATAATGTTAATGAATATTTTGAAAATACAAAAACAGTTGATCTAAATACTAAATGTTAGTTGCCACCCTACGCCATTCTATCATCAAAACTACACGATCCACTGAACTAAATCAAGAACTGTACAAAAAACGTGCAGAAAAAACTGCAATCAATCCTCAGGCAAATATCAACTTTAATGACTAAGGAGCCGAGTTCAATGTTGTTTAAGTTTATAACCGGTATAAGGAAGCCAAAGCAAAACTTGTATACAATTGTGTGACCTTGAACTTAAAAATATTCGAGGCGAGCTGCTCAAATGTGACCGGTGTGCTTCGAGGCACTCCCAATATGGTGAGGGTGAGGTTTTCAACATACGGCATCGTAATAATCCTTAAATAAACTTATGTTTGTGTTTAATTTCCTTTAAAATGCTACGCTATGTATAAAAACAATAAATGGCCTGGACTTGCATAACGTATTTCCGATATTATTAAAACCCTTCACGTCAATAGAGAAAATATTACTAAAAAATAAGAACCAACAAGATGATTTGATGTTTAAAATGTAATTGAAATTTAAACTCAATCAAACATTGCAGCATTTTGAACTGAATTTCTAATAACGAACGTCTTCAGGCACTTAATTACACATTCAAGTACTATAGCCTTTAATTGATGCCTCAGACATATATTTTACGATCTCAGTAACGAGCTCAGCAATTAAATATTTAACGTTAAATTCGTTGTTAAAAACACCCAATCCTTGTAAATTAATTGAAATGCCTACAGTGTTTATTGGTTAAGGGTACAGTGATGAAAGCACTCAAAATGTAGATGCGAGAGATCTATCTAACAGAGCAAGAAAAACCTTGTAATATGTCGATAGTTCGTCATTCCCCTACCTAAATTTTATTTGCCCAGTATGCTGCCAAGTTTATTGCGTTCTCGGAGGCGCACATAAGTTGTGCTGTTGTATATGTGTCCGGCCATGTAGTACATGATAATAAATGAGTCTGTAGGGTAGCTCGCACACACAGTAACCACCTAGACTGGTTTTCTTTACTCCGGCTGCCTTAAGTTCGAGCTCGATGATCTCTAGGGACCAATCCTGATAAGACAGAGATCGCCATATTTTACGTGTTCATGTTGAAATAATTCAATTACTTGTATAGTAATCTGATTAAAAACACCCACCATACAATATTTGAAAACTAAATTCTGTGTTGATATGTTATTCAAAAAACCTTCATACTTTTTCATTAACTTGGAAATTGATAGATATTTTATCAAGCCAGATAGATTAGGCTAGAGTTAAGCAACACTTTAGCACGTGAGACTGGACACATTGCGACAAACTGAATGTAAATTCAAACAATCTCTGAGATATTTAGATGAGATTCATGCTGACGATTTATGAAGAAAGCTGAACGAAATATGGCAACGACTCGACCGTTTTCATTGAAACTTTTTTACAACCTCCCCTTTAGATGGCAGATAAAATTGCAAATAGACGGACGGAAAAGGGAATTTTATGTGAAGGTGACTTCACGATTTTTATTTTTAGAGGGGTGTGAAAGCTGTAAAGTCGGTTAGTGAAAACAAATTAAGGATGAAGGTTTGCATTATCTATTTTTGCTGCAAAGTCTACACTAAATAAAAACTATTATGTTTCCAACTGTTCTAACAAAAACGAGTGAATATAAAGTAGATAATTAATAGGTGAAAAGATTGTCACTTTTCTACTATCGATTAAGTTTAAAGTATCAGTCATTTTAAAAAGTTAGAATGTTTTAAAGTTCAGAAGTGACTGCTACAGCCTTTCTCGCTAATACACTACCAATATTTGTTCTGGTGGCAACTCTACAGGGATCGGGCGAGTCAGGACGCTCTAGTGAGCAAACAATGTCTTTGGATGCATTCTGTTTCAACATTCGACTCGGCTCGAGGGACTTAAGACTAATAGTGTTAGTTTCTACTACGTGGTATACAGAAAAGATATCATTTTTGGGATTTTTGAGGAATAGATTGGGTGTTGAAATATTATACAAAACAGCTGTTGTTTTTAAACGCCTAATGATGAAATTTAAAGAACGTTTTTTATATTGTAATATACTATATTGATAAGGGGTAGACAGGGCTGAATTAAACAATATTGCGGCACATTTACTGTCTGCAAAGAGCTATTTCGTCTTGCATCTTAAAATTTCTTATCACTGCATTTCACTAACCTAACTTTAATATATTTCTCTCTTAATTTTTTTATGTAAAAGGTGAACAAATAAAGTGTCTCTTTTTCTATTCTATTCTTACTAAATTCAAACCCGAGTTGTGAAGCACTTTTTAACATTAATCACCCGTTTATAAAATATCCAAAGTATTTAAAAGTATCCTATTTATCTTTATGGATTTTTACAAAAAACGTAATCTAGTAAATGTGTAAAATACAATATACATTATACAATAATATCGCGAAGGCAGTCGTAAAGCACCATTATTAATATAAAGTGAACCAAAAACACACACGGGATCGGGCACTTGAGAGTATTCGGCGATATAACTGCCTCTACGACTTTTTATTAAGCACATGTGAACGATAAATTCAAACGTACTATGTCGAAAACTGTACTACTTTGTTCGTTGTAAATAAAAAGTTCAATATTAAACAGCAATGTATTGAAATAGTTTTGTGTAGACTTACGAGTACATCTGCGGCTCGGACAACGGGGTTGTTTGTTGGCTTTCAATTCATATTCGTTCAATAGGCTGTTAGTTTTAAAACAATCAACGATTCGGCATTTACTTTATCAAAACTCTGAGTTATAGTTTGTTTTGTAACAGTTTGCATTTGTTTTTTTAAGTTCAACTCTTGAATTGTTAGTTATGTTTAAATTGAATTTATTATTTTTGTTCGTAACTTGAATTAACATTTTAAAATGAAAATTTTGTAAAATCTCCTCTCAACCTCTCTCTCCTGAACATTTGGCAATGATTTCACAACAGACAGCTGATTCATCGAAGCAGAGTTCTAGAAACTGCGTACAATTTGATGGCAGAACAGTCTCATTAAATGATATACACTTTATGCTTGCACATTCCTAGAAAACAGGCATGTGTGTACACTTATTTACCTGAATACAGTTGTATCAAGAATAACGAAGTATAAAACTTGTAATTGTTATTCGAAAGAAGAGTATCCATCATGAGGTATTACATTTCACCAACTAATTTCGTTTTCTCCAAATCTAAGTTGCTTTACTTTAATCCTATACATCTACTTTTTCGTTTATTCTTTTTCGGCACCAAACTTGGTTGTATGTTTCCATCCCTTAAGCTGCTTAATTCAACTTAGCTTATAAGTTTTTCATCCGTTTTTTCGTATACAGGAATTTTCTTTAATCAAAGTATAGCTAAGTTTATGGAACATACGGAATTGAGACTGGGTCAGTGAATTATAGTATAACATCCCCGGATGTACCATTACCGCTACTTGGTGTAATTGCTTTGGGAATACCTCTAGATTCATGACAAAAGCTTGGTGTAACATTTCAAGAACCTTAACTAGACATGTTTAGTGTAACAGCATTTTAGACACCTGGATCTTTACCACTAAGATCACATTTTGGTAAATGAACTCGTCTTATCACTTATTTAACAGACACAGAACACCATTTTATTCGGGCCCCAACATGCCGCTTGCATTATTTATTCATTGATCCACTCATGTTTATTTATACATATGAAGTAAATTGGAAAGGTCTCCCACACATGCCTTATTATCAGCTGTAGCAATTGAGATACAAATAAAGTTCGTTACTACGCATATATATTCCAAAAAGACATACTTTTTCGGAATAGAAGAATTTTTGCATAAAAGAATAAGATTACTAAGCTAATGATAACAGTTGATTAAACTGAAGCAATGAAAGGAAATAGTTTGCAAAATGTTGTATTACGAATTCCAATCACGCCATAATCCAGAAGTTAGCTGAAACGAGATCGGCTCAAAAGCGAAGATCTTATTGACTGTACGGTTCGTCCCGGCATCTATTGACTCGGTAATGTCTTCCATTTCCGAACCAGCCCTCGGAATAAGAAAAGTTGGCACACGGGAGGGAAAGAAAAGAGGCGTTTTCGAAACGCACTAAACTTAATAGGTACCTTTGATCTTGTAACTCAAAGTTAGAATTAACTCTAACAAAGACACTGACCATCTGTTTACGGCCCCCGGGTAACTAATTTCAAGTTTAATGAGAAATTGCTTGAAAGGAATAATTCAATTTTCTTTATTGTTAATTTGTGTGTTCGCTACAGCTTCCACTTTAGGGATTAACAGGATTCCTGACAAGAGAGTACTTTATTGAACCGCTTTGTACCATTGTTCGGATTGGTCTGACGTAATTTTCATTATTGCAGTGAATACAACATAGGCCATATTATCTTGAGAAAATTTATGCCGTAAAATTACATGTCACATCTTTGCAAATCAAAAATATTGCAAATTATTTTAAAGCATTATTTAGTTCCTGTTCGTACGATCGGTGGTTAATTGGGCTAACGATTGAGAGGTCCCAAGTTCGAATACTGGCCATTAGACTACCGACGTGAATCCACTCCTAACACAATCCATAGAGCGTTGCTGTAGTTGTTAGAAGAAATATTACTAATTCCGGTTGCAAATATTCATTTAAAAAGAAATCTTCATTCTTTTATTTTAAGTAGTACAATTCTTTCACCCCTACATCAGCATGCAAACAATTCGCTCGACGAGTTTCCACATACACACACATGACTATGATTTCTTTATTACAACCCCTTTATCCTTTTGTCCGCCGACGCTCGTTCCCTCTCACGATATTCCTCTTTCTGCCTTCTGTATCTTGGAAGATAAGAATGTATTGAATTTTGAAACATAAGGTTTCCCTTTTTATCTCATACCCCGAGATTCTTTTGTATTTACAGACCAACAAACGTAAAGTGATTCGGCTGAGCACTCTATTATATAAATTGATATTTGCTCCTTTTGGAGTTAGGTGTATTTTTACAAGATTTGCTTCGATGAAAGGTTAATCCGATCTTATTCATCATTTTATTATTTTACGCTGTTGACCTTACTATTTAGTTGTATAATTATAATGCTACGCATTACTATATAATGCACATTTTTGAGGACATTACTAATTTACAAGTGTGACCACGTAAGTTTATGTTAATAACAAAAAGATTTGATGTCATTTAACTGATTCGTATATCATCACATCATTATGATAGCAGAATCTTAAATTTTGTCTTAAATTGTGATTTTCCTCAGTCAATGTAAATAATTGAATACTATTATTTGTAACATTCGTTGTACTCATTCATTTGACAATCTATAAATATCATAACGAGAATTTGTGTTACCTCTTAAAACAGATCTATTTCATGCATAGACTCTCGTAGTAATTCCATTACTTATTGTGAATCAAGCCTTTGATACTATAATATAAAACATGAAACATATTCTAATATAAATTACTTTTTTCTTCTTCTTGACGACCTCAAGCATTATTTATCATCATATTTATCGAAACAGTAAAAAATAAAACAATTCCATCACCATTTCACACAAGAAACTCCAGAGCAAAAAGCGAGTATCATATACGTCACATGAGAACAAAAAGCTGTGTTGAAGCATACAGTAATTTTCCACGCACCTACTCGTAATACCACACCATAGTAACGGGCCAGCCATCTCCCATGCACATGGGAATCATAGGCTACGCGGTCTATACTCTATACATAATTTAATTGCATGTAATCTTTGTAATCTTATGTCATTCATGATGGTTTGTAGTTCATGGTTGTGAGTTCCGTTGTTACAATAAGTGTAATGAGTTTTTATTCAAATTAATGCATACAGTTATATTCTGTGGTTGTACTTCAGGGTGAAGTTACATTTATCCATATTGTATTATAAAAATGATGATGACAAACACTAATATTCAGACAAATAATAACACAGTTTATTCCAAACTTGAAATCACTGTACTTAACTATTTTGATAGCAATAGGGTTGAACATTATTGTATAACCTCAAAAGAAGGGATAATTAAACAAGCCAATAATACAAAGTTCAAACAAAAAAGTCTCTCACCTATTGGGATTACAAAGGAAATAATACAGGTGTTTCCAATTTCACTCCCAGAAGCTTTATGGTACTTTTCCAGTCGAGTTATCTCATTAATAAATACTCTTTACCATTAATAAAGCATGAGAGTCAATGAGCAGTTCCTATCCATCCAATGACTGATGAATCCGAGAATAATGACCATAAAAATATGCATCTATTCAAAAAGTATAGGTACCTAAATTCCTGCCTCGCCATTAAGACCATGACATTATGCTTTACTATAAAAGTATACCACTATAATGCATTTATAATATATACATGTGTAGGTTACTTGTCGTGACAAACTGTTACAGAGACGACAATGGGAACTATTATTAGTGAACTTTAAAGAAATGATCGTAAAGAGGCCTACTTGGAACTGTTAACTGCATTTCTCTGTGATACATAATTCGATGTCGATTTTTGTTCGGATGAGAGCACTTTTGGATAGTTGGCTATTGGAGCACACCGTGTTATTGCCTAATGATGAACGGTGGCGTGGGTCTCGGTTGACTGAATCGGGCAATAGTGCGAGCACAAGATGAGGTGGCCATTCTACTTCACTGTGTACTATGAGGTGCGGTTCTCTTATTAAACAATCATTAAGTTTAGCTGTACAACGGTTTACGTTTCTAACGTAACTTATAACGTCACACTTCACGATAAACATTTTTATAAAATTCTCGACCACATCGTTAAATACAATAATATTATTTTCATAAATTTCATATAATTGCGGTTTTAAGTCCTCCTTAAGTAGTAAATAATCTGTAGTTATAAAATTCATTAAATTTATGACTAATTTGAAATGACTTAATGATCAAAGTGTGGCCGTGTTTTGATTTTTTAACAGCCAATAACAGACTGGTGTCTTTCAAGTACTTAGTACGCATTTTGTATATTATTATTCACGCCATTTTATCGAATCAAAGACAAGCTTGACTATCACTTAAACCGACACGGGAATTGAATTTAGCATTTTATGCATAACAGCAACAGTCGCTGCAACGCTGATGCAGTAAACCAACAAGAATGTACTAACAATAATAATTAATGCTATCATGATTTAGACATACCCGATTTAGTCCTTTCTGATTTAGACGTACCTAATTGAGACATATATGATTGAGTCATGGCTGTGGTAGTAAGTATCTGACCACGGTCATTACATCCAATCAATCTATACCATCATGATATTAATTAGTATACTATAAGTATAATTGTATATCATAAAACGGGAAAGTTTAAAAGCAACGTATAATTTACGCTACATAATTTCAATATCTACTAAGTCTTAATAACTTCGCTAAATTCAAGCCTAGCTTTTCTTCCTAAGTGAAAATACGTTCAAAACGAGCTAACTATAAATAAGCAGTTGCAACTTCAACACATGCAAGCAAACTATTAGACAAAACGCAAAATTACAGCTATTACTCGGATTGACCGGGCGCTTTCTAAATGGTCACTATGAATAAATTATAGTATTCTGAACACGTTGTTAGTTGTTTAACTATTTTCTATTTTAATGTGTGATAAAGTAAGATTTGCCTTGTTTCATTCGACGAACGATGCTTTACTTCAGTTAGGAAGGTGTTTGAAATATAAAAAGAATTCGTCGTCCAGTTTTATAACTAATAGGTATAATAACCAATAGAAGTTCGCAGAAATAAGTTACTGTTAACAAGAGAGACCGTTTTATTCTTTTCTCTTACTTCCTCACTATTTTTGCTCGCGATATCCTGACAACACGCATGGGCAAATTCTTTTTATAACACAATAACTTCACATAATTATAGTAATTGTTTCCCGTTGTAGGCAAATAATTTATCAAAACATCATTTCATCAGATTGAAGATTTCCATAACGCATTCATAGATTCCATAGCAAGAGTAACCATATAACTAGGTAATTTGTTTGATAGTGAATTGATCTCATATTCCATATGTGAACACAGTTATTTTCCATATTAACATTTCAAATTTATTTATAGTATATTGTAAACTAAGAGCAATACAATTTGCGTATCAATTATACGTACAATTGACAAGCGTTAGTCATAGCTGATAACATTATAGAACCATCTCAGATACATATGTTAGTTACAGTAATCAATTTAATGCAAATTGATTTATTGAGAACACCGGGTTACATAGACAATTGTCGGTTAACACAAAATTTAAGACTGTAGTACACGGACTACTTTTGTGACCACAAACTGGCAAGCATTGAATCACGTCACCGCCGGGGTCTGTTACTCATTGGAACCTTTATAAAGAGTTCATTAGGTCAAGTTATCGTTTAGATGTAAAGTTCAATTCAATGTGATCGCTTTTTTAAACTACCTCGTTTAGTTAAACTACCTACTAATTTGTAAGTATGTGATGATATTGTAGGTTGATATTACATTTTTTTCATTTACTCAAATATGTATAATATCCATTACTACCATGATGGAAAACAAACATAGTTGACACAATTAGTATATATACATATATTAGACAGTATAATGCAAATTTGTGCTGAATATATTCTTTTATACTTTATTGAGCTTCAAAGTTTATAGACTATCTATCTATTTTCCTAATATCTTGTCTTACTTTTTTTGCTCTGTATGCAATTCGATAACCACAATAAAAAGATAACCTTAACATGTATCTTAACATTACGATTACCAAACACAAAAAGTCAATAAATCCCCATTTTGGCACGAGTTTGTGTGGTGCGCTCCAGATTCCCATTTCAGGCTATTCTTTGGGCAGATAACGAATTATTGGTTCCTGATAGTGTAACTCAGGTTTATACGATTTAAAGTAATGGTGTCTGGCTATGTTTATTTCTGGTTCTCTTATGTTATATTTAGTAAGTTTAATTTTAGTCGACCGTCTACTGTAGCTCTTATTTTAATGTGTATTTAATCAACCGAATAATGAGTATGCCTTGATACATTCCTCGTTTGATTTCATAATTATCGAGTAGTTTAATGAATAGGTCTATCTATGCTGCTATAGTAATAAGTTAAGATACTGCAGCTTTTGTTTGCTTGCTTATCTGTAATGTTCTAAACGTTGCTAGAGAAACTACAACTTTAATACACGTTGAGTAGTTGAATATTTTATTTGCCATTTGAATATCCATAAAACAGTTTATTTAGTAAGACATTCTCAGTCTCAAGGGAACTTAACCGTGACATACTAGTACTATATCCATATTTATACAGACTTATTTGACTTGCTACTAGTAATCTAGACTAATATCTTAAAGAAAGTAGACTACCTGTTTTTGTCGTAGAAGTTTATTAATTTATGAAAGGTCAAACTGAAGTTATATAGTAAGAAAACAAAATTACAACAGGCAACCGTAACTTTCGAATTTCGTTGGCGAATTTGCGCGTAAAATTATTAGCTGCATTTTATATCAAATATCAATAACACATTTTCATTTTCATATGGCATAACTTGAACCTTTTTAATTGATCCATATCTTTTAATACATTAATACATAAAGCAGATCCTCGTTTTTGCGTAGATGTCCCACTGGCCGTATAAATACTGAGATATTTATTATCCATTCGTCTTAGAAGTCTATTTGTTCTATTAAACCTTAGTAGTCATTAGATTTAGTTGCTTGTTAGCTACAGAGAAATGGCCAAGGTAATTGTTCGGTTAATTAATACCGTTTTACAATATGACAACATCAGTTTAATTTGTGGTTTGTCGATCCATTACTGGTCTTGTTCTGGTGATTGTATAATCACCCAAACACGACTAGTAATGGTCTATTGGATACTAAATAATGTCTATAACATGAAAGGTTTATTCAACGTATATAAATTGAACGGCATTTGTATAATATAGTTATTTTAGTTTAAGAAATGAGTCAATTTCTTTTAGCAAAATATTACTGCGTACATGCGCGTCTTTGCTATCCTTGTTATTGCATATAATATAATATCTTTAAGCACTTCGCGAGTATCTTCTGCCCCTTCTGTCCCACTGGTTTCTAGATTTCTGAACTGCTTATATTTCAAGACAGGTTCTGTTAGGTTGACCTTGAGTTTGTCTACTTACTTTAACCTTGTATATTATTGGTTATTTGCTTAGCAGTAACTTTTTATTTATGCCCAAACAACCTCGATACATTCAATTGTCGTCACGACATTCTCTTTCAGTCCAGACCGCTCTATTATCTGTATTCTTCTTCATCTGTATTAGGATTACAATGCAAGCAAATAACAAAAGGGTTTTTCCTAGATGCCACCTGTTACTACCTATTCTTTAATAGGTACTAAGCAGTAGTAACAGTACAAAATCCATAATAATCGTAGTTACGCAGTTACATCACTACACGCGCTACGGCTGCGCAGGGCTTATTAATAAACAACCACGTGTTTTGATATTATGCGCTTCGTGAGGTGAGAGCATAGTGTGTTGCGATTAGCGAGTTATAGGAATACGGTGATAAATACTAATAACTTTGTGAAAAGATATATCATTCATGATTTTTATAATGACGCGAGAATTATTCTATTCTATCATTGATGTCGATGGTCTTTTCAACGGTAACATTTATTAAAGGCAAAAGTTGGTGGTGCTTACCAATTTAGTTATAAAAATAGGGGTACCATCACATATCATTAAATATGTAGCCTAAAGTTAGTTAAGCTCGGGCACTGTGAAAGATATACTTCCTCAAAAACTTCAGGTATACTGAACACCACATTAATATCAACTAGGAAATAACAGCACACAGTACATCCCATCTAAAAAAATTAAAAAGTGCTAAAATCAAACATAATATATAAACAGTTATGACTCCTTCACAGAAAACACTTTCGCTAAACCTTAATTGTACTTTATAACCATTCCATCAAAGTTTTATAGTCGCATATAAAACATTTACACTCCATCCAGGCAAAATTAAGTGGATGTTGCGAAAATTCTAGATAGGATCAAGTATTCAAAATTAGTTCAATGTTTCAATAGGCGGATAACACAGTTATAACCGCTAATCTAAAATTGTGAGTCATAGCAGTAAAATATAAAGCCTCTTAACGTATTTACGACGCCCTGTGTAACACTGCTGCAGGGCCTTCGAGTGTTTCGACAGAGGTAGCGGGTTCAATATTTGTATGCATGAATATGTTTATTTGCATTGCTCTGTGTGTTTCTTCGTATAATATGGATGTATTTATAATATCTGTATAATGGATATGATTATCCGCATTCTAGACCCCGTATTACGAGTTTATGCTTAGTTTAGATTGACCTAGAATATTGATTTATTTAGTACTTTATTGAACTCCACTATTTCAATGATAAGCCACGTAGCATTGGTTATTATTCATACAATTGAATATGAATAGTTTTCTAAACATTTTCGAACTGATAATAATATTATAACTATGCAAATAGGTCCGTTAAAATTAATTGCTTCTAGTGCTGGCATAGAGGTAGTGATTGCGACTCTGTACAAGATTCCGGGTTTGATTTCCGGATCCGGCTTTTTGTGTAATGAAATTCTTAATATTAGAACAAAATCTGAAAAATGCGCTCATTTTAGGTACAGCAATTTATTTACTCCTTCCTTTTTTATTCTTCACAATCATTAAACATTCATTGCTTACAAAGTTTCGGTTGCTATTTTCAAGTTTGTATCATTGTGTCTCAAGGAAGCGTTAACGAACTATAGTTTGATTGTAATATTGTTATCTACGCTATTTGTCATTACCGTGTACGCCGCTACAATGCACAAGCGGCCATATGTCATCCGTCAGTGATAGCGGTTATACTCAACGTACTGCATACATACCTACTTGGATACTCGTGTATTATACACGATATATTATAAAATCCACTTCTATCTTACACAGCTTGCCCCAACTGTACATTTTATTACACATTTTTGACATCTACTTCTTCAATCATTTTCTCCTGTTGTTCCTTAGTATTCTCTTTGGTATTTGAACCAGATCCAACGTTAGTGAATCTGTTAATCGACTTGTTTATAGATATTTTGAGAATTGTGTTACTCTAGTTTCATCCACTTGATTTGAAAATCAGAATGTAATTATATTTGATACTGTCGTCTACCTAAAGGTACCTAGTCTAATTTTATTATATTATATTCAATGGAATCTGAGGACTTCCCTTCTCAAAAATATAGATGACATATTATGTAGGTGTCAATACAATTCTGCCTAGCCTATCTCTAATATACGGTCGTGCCCGTGAGTACAGAAAAATATTATTATAGACGTATAACTCAAAATTCATCTCGCATCTCTGCAGATCAGCACTATAAAATAATAACTCTTTCTATAGTAGTTTTGCCATGAAAACCTAGCCACGTTTATGATCGACGCATGTACTACGTACCGACGGACGGACGTAAACAACGTTTATTATTAGTGAATTGCGATAACTGTACTGCGTCGGTGTACATAGTACACGTGTCAAGTTTTTATCTGTTTATTTTGTGTGTACTATGTATGTAGTGTCTGTGCATGGGGGAAATGTGTGTAAGTTCAAAGATTAGGGATAATGAGCATGGTAACAATGACTTAGATATTTTGAACGCGTTGATTACTTACTTTATATATATTTTGGACTTTTCCATTCGAATTGACATGTTTTCATAAAGTACTTAAAATTGGAACTGTATCATACAACGAAACAATTCCATACGTAGAATAAAATTTAATTTTTCAGCTATTGTTTATAATCTATTGTGCCGTACGTGATTAAAATAATATAACTCCCTGTATACTAATATTACAATGTTAATAGTTTCGAACTTATAAAAGCTTTACAGCATAAGAGCCTAAGTAATGGCCTTTAATCGTTTTTTGCCATCGCAGTAATATAATGTGTCAACTGCACCCTTGTAACCATTCGTGTTTTTGACGAATAAATTAAAACATAATATCCTTTATGGTCATTACTGACTGCTTCGGTCTCGTGGGTTAGGTTTGCAATACTTATTTTACTATGAAATGTATTCCTGCCTTTGGTAGGTTAGGTGAAGTGTTACTTGATTATATTCCTAGGATATCCAGCTGTACAAATTTACGAAATAACCCCCCAGTAGATAGCTGTAATCAGTGTTTTAAAAAAAACAAAAGTTCAACCAATCAGTGAACATTAAGAAACATTGTGTAAAAGTAGAATAAAAGAATAAGAACCTAATTAAATAGGAAAATAGAATGGACTTGTACTTCAATAATAATGGTTAAACACTCACAACGCACTATCAATAACTAAACTTAATAACACTAACTGTTAAAATGTCAGGACAAAAAAACATATTATTAGTATCGTAACATTAGCGTAAGTGGTAACATTATTAGAAACTCCACCCTATAGTGAAATTTATTTCACGCTTTTAACATTAAAAAAATGAAATTCAAAAACAGCGAATTTGCCATTCCTGTCGTGTACGACCGCACCCACATATTGAAATTATTACCGAGTACTCTACAACAATATATGCACTCGCGACACGAACACAGAAAGTAAGTTTCTGAACTTTTATGAATCATAAATTCATGTTTTAATTGAGTTATAATGCTTTATAGCTCGAGTGTTTAGTAAATTCTTTGTAAGTATCGTTTATAGACGAAATGAGGTGTGTTCAGCTGATTTAGTCGACGATAAACATGATGAAGGATCGTAATATGCAACTAAATTGTTCGTAAATGTAAAAGTATAAGACTTGAATGAATTATGAAACAATCATTGTTGATGTTTCATTTCCATCCACATTAGTAATCACAGGTACGTAACAGGTACAAGGTACCTGACCTTTATTTAGCCCAGTTTTTGTAAAAACAATTTCAATTTATCTCTTCGAAATATGGGGACTTCCGAAATTAAGAAACTTAAAAAGTCTTCAGAAAGTTCTTAAATCTTTCGAGTTGAGACAAGGTGCTCCACTCCACGGCTCTACTCGTAATATTGAGGCTCGAAGGTAAAGTTTGGGAACAGTATTATAGGATCAGATAGTTAAAATCGCCGAGGTTTGGATCGGAGAATTAGTAATTGAAATTGAAGGTTTGAAGTTTTGAAGTGAGTTGAGAAATGGGAAACATCGATATGAAAGCTTAAAATTTGAAGATATAATAGTACTGAATTATAATTACACTGGAAACCTAACCACCTTGATGACAGCAGATAATAAAACAATTTGATGCATCCAGAGGTTACAGTTATTCATGCATATATGCCAAAGTTAAGCTTGCTTTCAATCAAATTCCAATGCAAGAAGCTGAAATAAATAGGTTTATCCTTGAGTTATTATTGGCTTTTACTATCAAGACATTAGCTACAAGATTAAATTAAGTGGACGATATAGATCGACTCCGTGACTGTTAGTATGATGTAAAACATAAACTACATTTGTATTGCGTAGGTGCATTTTCTTAGTTGAATTCTAATAAAAGTTTGTTGTTTCTAAAACATGCAAAGTTAAACTGTTATAAAGTCTACTCTGTTAGTAAGCCTTCAATACTTTTGATATGAGACTAAATGTTCTGGTATTATTTTGCATCCCTTTTTTATCTTCATAAATACTGTTTTGATAATGTATATAGAAAGTTTAATGTCTTGTCCTTTAGTAGAATATACCTTTTTTATTACTCGAGGAGCGATAACATACTAGCACATAAATGACTTATAAGGGCATTAAAATATTCAGTAATCTCAGATAATCAACTCACACACATTCTCCCAAACGGCGTCTTTGAAGTCTCCAGTCTACTTAACGACATGATGTAGCGAAAACTAAATTACATAAGAAAATATATTACATTTACCGTTTTGGATATCTCACAAATTTACATAGAGATAGCAATTGAGATTACCCTAGCCTTATTGCTTATTTGGACATTCATGACGTCGCCAAGTTTGTATCTAGGAACCTGTTTTTAGAAGTTAACTGCATGTTTTGGCTACTAGTCTTTAAAATTATATTCTGTTTCTTGAGCCAGGGCTGGCGTAAGAATTTCTCTAAGTCTTTGGCTAGCTAACTTTATTTTAGATTTCTGCTTAGTATTTCTAGTAACGCTTGCAAGTTTATTTATTTTAAATCTCGATATTTGCGAAAGGTAATGAATTTAACTTTATAAAAATTACTAACAAACTTCCCTGCCTTTAGGTTTTGCTGACCCTTGAGAAAAGACAGTAAATATAAACATATCACGATTATTAGCACGTTGATAATTGCAAGGTTGCAAGACCAACGCCAATATTTGTCTTAACAATATTTTCTAGGTACTTAATGTCGACATTAAAATAAACAGGTTTCTTTTATTAAGTCTTAATGTGAATCTGAAGTATGAAAAGGCGTATTATCTATATTTGCTTTGTAAATAAAGATTGTTGTATTGACAAATACTATTATAGCGTTCTTTGAGATTACTTTTAGCTCCACGATATTTTTGTAGTCACTTGATAAAATGACAGCTAGTATTGAAATAAAAATGACTGAGCCTACTCCAATTATATTTTATTTGATGCTGATACCTACTGACGGCTTTAGGAAAGCCATTACAATGTAGGTACCGGGATTCAAACGCAACACTCCATCCCCTAAGCTTCAAAACATAAATCCAGATAAAGTTTATGAGTCTTATAATAAAGTTAAGTGCTGGTTTTCTTTGATAACGTTAAGTAATAGGATTTCTTCGGGCTTTCCAATTTGTATTAGCCCTGTTTTATTTGACTCTATATGAGCCTTCATAATATTCTGAAGTACGATTATGTTTTAGCCTCATAAGGAAAAAAAATTCATTAATGTTTACTTACGTGCGTTAATAGTGCATGTAACTATTCATCAGATAATATTTGAAGGCTTACTCATCTCATTTCTCTGCATTTAAACTTAATTAAGCATTGAAGAACTTGTGCAGAAGAATATTTATTTGCCTCTTTACCTCCAAAATACTTACTAATAAGCCTCTTCCGTTGAAAATACTAAAGTTATTGTTAGTCACTGTAACGCAACAAATTGTAGGTTACGATCACCACCTGTCTCAACATTTTCGCCACAACTGTTGCAGATAACATCTGCTACTCACGGAAACGAACAGTTGTCAATAGTGTCATGTTTTTGGTTACAGCATTTGTGCAAATATTGTTTTCGGGAGAACAAATGAATTTTTCAGTTTTTAGTTTCAATAATGTAAAACTTTATGTGAAATTAGGATTTAATATAACTCAAAATATGACAATTTTTCCCAAATAAATGTGATCGACTACATTTCTGTTCAGTGAAGTGCAATGAAGATTTTTCTATCAAGTAAAAAAGCTATTCTGCAAAAATAATATATACATACTGTGACGAGACTCCAGTTGATCAGCTCACTAAGCAAGTTGCCTAAGCCTTTTTTATTTCCTTACAACGAATACATAAATACATAGACAATGATCGCCCATAAACCCTTAATTCAGCCGAGATCCGAATCCCAACCCACACTATAAAAAGTTGTCGATAAAACCTGAATATCTATTCATTTTGGAATAACTATAAAATGAAAAAGAATCGATAGTTTAAGACAAAAGAATTTAAAGGGGTTCGTACAAACGGTTATAGATTTTAAAGTAATGAAATAAGGACTATGTTGGGTTGATAACATTAGTGATGTGGGTAGAGCGTAGTACGGTAGCTAAAAAATAATGAACGAACGAAAAATGTTTTTAAAACGAAAACATAGTGTTGGAGATAAGGAGCGTTTTATTGTCCCGAAACATGAGGGCGGCTAAAAAACTCAGATACAGGCTGTTTGTGTTCAACTATTTTTGTGTGTAGCTGTTTATTTATTATATTCATAGTATTTTAGATTTTGAAACAGTTTACAGATTATTTTGTAGTGTACCTATCTTACAGTGTGTGGTTCTCTCGAATTATTTTAGATTATGTTATTAATTTCCTTTTTCAAAAACATAACCTCATAGCTAAGCTAATTTAAATATTATATTAAGCCGCTGTTTGATATTTGATACTGTAAAATCATTTAGACACTATCTAACTTATTTTTATATTGTTCCAATTTATTTGTGTATCAAATACATTCAGTACATTATTTTTATCGCAAATATACTATGAAATGACACATGAGACACACGATTTAATAGAATGATGAACAAGTATTTAGATGCATAGTTTATTAGTAAAATGATGAATCGTGACAACCTGTATATATTTATGACAGGTTAGAGCCGTAATAAAAATGAAAAGTCCAGATAATTGAAAAATAAAAACTACAGTAGACATTATCATAAATATGAGTAACGCTAAAAGCAGATTTATGACTTGTTTGTAGCAAAAAAATATAATAAAAACTACCCACAACAATCAGTATATTAAATAGTGTTTCGCTACAAAAGCTCCGTATAATATACAATTTCTTTCATTTCCGTTAGAACGTTTGATGCACTCCCCTTGCTGTCAGATTCGGTATCTCCCTCAAACGTCCCCGTCAACCTGACAGCCCTGAATCCAGTACCTGTCCTCATCAATTATATTTTTTTATCGGCGAAGTATCTTCTAACATTGTCTAACATCTGCGTCACAGCTTGATCGATGCGTTTTAAATACCCTTGGCTTTATTGCCAGGTAAAGCCTTTGATTTTAAGGACTATCTGGTGTAGAGCTCAGGAAGTAATGTCGAAAAGTATTTTGGCAATTTTTTTTACCAAATGTAAGCCGGGGGTTAATCTAATGTTTTCTTAAATGTACAAAAACTGGTGACCTCAGCAGATTTATTATAGATATACTAAAGAACGACTTTACTTTTTGACGGAGGAGGACATGACGGTTTCTCCCATCCTAATTGAGCAGTCGGACTGGGGAAGTACCTCCGCCGTACAGAATACCGCGGTTAATAATAACTTTCTGTTCTGTTTCCGGCGATGAGTAGGGTAGCCAGACCTCACTTCCCAATGACAACACAACACCTCTCCAATGAGTCCGACCTCTCCAGACTGAGAAACCCTTTTTTTTCTGCACTGACAGCACAGAGACACTCTTAACCAAACGTCTATAGGCCATGGTAACCACTTTCCATAAGATGGGCCGCGTTCTTGTCTGCCACGTAAGTAGTATAAAAAATACCGATAAAAAAACACTAAAGAGATACTAAACGTATAGCTACATTATCTCAAAATTTGTCCTGATGGGACTTCAATAATACTGGCGGGACTTTATTTCATTGCATTGACTTTTATCTTCGACTGGGGAGAAATTATCCTATGGTTGTTGCTTTTTTTAAATGCTCCAGATAAGGAAGTTTGGGAATATTGTAAGGCGTTTTATGGAAGATTTATGGCTTTAGTATCTTATAATAGCTAACTTTTGCGTTTTGATATTTCAATAGAGATTTTATCTAAACTTGTTTCTATATTAATAGCAGTTTATTTTTAGAACGAACATTGCCAGAGTCGATAATAATAGATATACATTTTATATTTTATACTCAAAATAAATTTTATACTCAAAAGGTCATTGAAGTCTAAATAAACTCAAAAAAGTTACACAAATGTTGTCCGGGTTTCATACCTTGCAAGAAATCTTTAACAACACTGCAAATCAATACAATCACAATCCACATTAAAAGCACATTTATCGTCAAAACAAAAACTAAGATCGGAAACATTCGACCATGAAAAAAAAGCCTCGTCGTCGGGGCAATCTCGATCAAATTGTATAAGAGGATTAAAAGATTTATTGTATAAGACTGAAGGAAATTTTCGGGGAGGCACCCCGTTTTACATCGTTACATTTCTTCTCGTCTGGTTACGAGTACGTGAGCTGGCATAACTTAACTGAGTGCTTAAAACACCCGTTTATTTGACATGCTTCATGTAAATGTATATTTGGTAATGCGGTTTCGTTATCTTGAACTTCTGTTTTCGCTTTAGTGCCAGGTTGTTCTATAGATTTTACAAAAAAGCTTGTTTTAGAAATATACAATCTTAGTTTTTATAGGGACTAATAATAATGTTTTATTTCCGTTTCTTCAATATTAAGTTTTATTTATTGAGAAGTATTCTTAGACATTAAAACGTTGTGTTCAACACTAACAATATATTTTCTACTTACAGGTAAATGGCAACACTGGTACAAACATTACGGTGAGGCTATATATAAGGAGGGTAATGCACTATTTTATATCGACTCCTTTACGGCCACTCAGGCTACCTGAGGAAACTATTGCGTTTCTTTACAAAACTATAACAATAAATTTGCCTGAACTTCGTTCGTACAACATGGATCGTTTAACTGCTAAACGTTAATGTTTACTGTGATATATACTTCATTAGTTTGATTTATATATTCGTTCAGATACATTTATAGTTTAGATTAAGTGCCGTAAATGGTTTGGCCCAGTTCGATTCCTGCATTACCCTCTTTAAGCGTAGTTTAATGAATTTATGGTCCATTTACCAGAATGTATTAATATAATCTACTGATTGTACTTGTTGTTAAACCATAATGAAAATAATGATTATTACAATTACAATACAATTATTTTCTTGTGTTAATCTTTGTGTGTGGCAACTATTCACTCACAATTTGTCAATGATTTTTTAGTAAACCATATGTACATTAAGTTGAGCTTGCTTGTTTTTCTTATTTCTTTAGTAGTTAGAAAAAGCATTTAAAATGATTCTCTATCATTAAATTTTATGTACAAAAGTCCCAAGTCAAAAGTCTCCACTGGTTTTCTTTTCCATCCTTAAAACTTTCATCATCAACAGTAGCAACGTACCCTATTTCATCCAAAAAATAATACCACCCCGCCGAAACACTTGCGAACCTACCTCTTCACCGAGACTCATTCTTTAAACCCCTTTTTTTCCTACCAGACGTCGGGAACAAAGTAATTAAAAAGTTCCCTCTGTTAGAAACCACTTCAGCGTTACTAGATTAATACGAGTATCGCGTGTGCCAGCTAGTTTTATTTCAACTATTTGGTATTATTTATAGCTCATAGTTGAATTTTGTATTAAAAATGCATGCTCATGTTCTATATTTAACGTCGCGTGATATGTTTTCCTTGTTTATTTTTGTCTGTCACAATCCAAATATGTGTTATCGATTCTCTTCTGTGTTGTTTGTTATTTAGGCTCGCATATTTGTTAGCTACTTTTGCAACATGAAAGCTTCAAATATTTATGTAGTGAGGGTGGCTATTTAATATATTAAACCAGTTTTTTTTCATGTAGATCAAACACATAAGTACACTTATACTTACCGGTAGTAACCTCGTTTAGCCGTAAGGACTATTTTTGAGTCCTAGGTTGAGTACAATATTATTGGACGTTTGTAGATTACTTAAATAATTAAACAGTAGTTAAAAAAATAAAATTATAAAAACAGTTAATCTAAGGTTATATTGCCTTATTTAGTAATATTTACCACCATCATAATTCCCAGAACTCGTACCAATTCAGAGGCCAAAAGTTCACCCCGCTTACCTAACGAGTGCTAATCCAGCCTAACATTAAATATTATAGTTTCCTGCTTGTGTCTTTTTAAGTGACATGTTAATTTGTCTGCAAGTAGCCACTTCCTCATTAACGTTAGTTGCACGTTCGGGTTTGTAGATGATCAGCTGTATTAGCCCGTTTGTCTCTATTAGATGTTCTATTTATACTTACACAAGTGTTGACCCCGTTTAGACCGTATACGTATTTCAACCGTACTTATCAGATTTATCTTTTCACAGTGCAAAGAAAAAGTTTTTTCGATAAATGTTGGATAATCAAAGTCATTATTTAACTTTAATGTAATGCATTACTTTTTCATTATTGATATTAATTATTATAATAGCATTTTAAAATCACTTAGATATTGAATAGAAAATTGGTTAAATTACAAATAAATAAAATTTGGCCCTGAAATGGAGTTACCATTAATGCCAAAAGCGGGAGAAATTTGATGATGAACAATCAATATGAATCCTTTACATCCACCCTTCACATTTCTCTTGTCAAAATTTTCTTTGACATCAATACAGGTATTACTATACAGACAGGCTTCCATTTGTACTAGATATTATTTAATTATGCGTATCACCATATCCATTTTATGTATAAATTGAGAGCGCTAATTAGGACTAAAAGCACTCAACTAGTTCTGTACGATAGATTTTAAATGAGCTTCTTCAAGCATCTTTTAGAATCATGTGTTTTATCGAACTTGATCTATATCTGATGATACTACTTGTCAAAAGCAGAATATATAAAATTTGGACAAAAAATATGCATAATAAACTAAAACTCGTCATAACTTATTTGTAAGTCACGAAAACAAATGTTGTTACCAAAGTAATTGAACTAGAAACAACTCAAGAAACTTACAAAATGAAATTGGACATCTTTTGTTTATTATTATAGAACCCCATTGTTATATCCATTGAATTTCCATCGGGCTTGATAAATTGAAACAAACTGAAAAGTTGACTTCCAAAGTTGAAGAAACTGCCTTGAAATTGGAACAGGATTCATTAATTCAGTGTAAGAAGTTGAATTAAATCATTCGAACCTTTAACTTAAAAAATTTCAGGCACTACCCTTAAATGAAATTGTTCAGTTATTAATTGTTACGATTTGAAAACAAAAAGTGAATTTCGTTACTCCAAAGAGTTGGATTGTCTTGTACAAGTTATAATTTGATGGAATTGAGTGTAACTTTGAGGGCCGTTGTATTGAAGCATCATTGAAATTATTGTTAAAGTTTAGAGTGTTTTACTTGTGTAGTTATCTTGTGCTCGAGTCTGCTTTGAAATTTTAAATGGGTTTTTGAATGCTTTTGATCTCAGATAGAACTTTGTGTTTGAAGAGATTTTTGAACTGCAAACTTTAATACTTGTGAGTTTTTGTTTGTGAATACACATGTTTTAGATAAACAGAACAACAATTTTCTTTCTTTGTACTATAATATGTATTTTTTTAAGTTTTGAAATGGGATCGTAAAATAAAAATATTTAATATATACTACAAAATGATTTATTGCAATTAAAATTTAGGTTTTTTGGTTTTAAGGATGATACTTTAAAGTTATATTTTCGAGAATACATTTTAATATAGGTATCATTATTTTCAATAAATTTAACTTATCGATAATTAAATCAATAGTTCTATCTCTCAAAAAACAGCAAACTAAAATACAACCATTGAAACCCTTTAGATCACATTTTCCAGAAAAATTATGAAGTATAATGAACCAGCGGGAAGTAAGTTAGCATTAAGTATTCACATTTCCATAGCTGTCTCTGTCGTAGCAGTTAAAATTTCACTTGGCTAAGCAAAATTTTCTGTCCGCTGCAAAAATCCTTCCCCTTTTAGGGAGAGGGGAGCGCCGAGCGAATTCTTGCATAAAATTTACATCGAGCGGTCCACACAAATTACCATTTCACTTCTTACTCTGATTAAATGTTGTAGAAAAAATATTGCTCTCTAAATGTAAGAGAAAATTCTTGGGTTTTCGACTCATTAAAATTGATGTTTTGTTTTTTTTTCTGTCTTTGCCTACTTGGTCCTCGTTCGAAAGCGGATCGCTCTTCCTTCCAGTTTTACATTTGACTTTTTGGATCCAAGTCTATTTACATTATTCAATTTGTTTCTCTCGAAAAATGATACGAGGTTTTAAATTCGGCTTCCGAAACCGTGTAGTTTTGTACAAAACAGCTGTAGCACGACCGCAGGGAATTGCCGACATAACGTCCTACAAAAAATGTGCCAAAACTTGGCAATGGCCGAGTGGGATCCATCCAAAAAAGGTGTGTGTTACAGCATCTTTCACGCAAAAGGGTGAGAAAACAGCGGAGGCGAAGCAAAGATATTTGGCAGGCCTTTACAGGCTAATGATCCACTTGATTGCGGTTAAGTGTCGCTATAAAAATGTCTAGATGTTGCCAACTAGGGGAAAAACAGTTGCTTCTCTAAAGTGACTATTTTTCCTGGCAACCTCCCGATATCATGAGACAATTGCCTTTGCAAACACTTTAAGTGGACGACAATTGATGTTTTCCCACTTCGCTTACACTAACTTAATTTTGTTGACTGTATTCCGAGAAACTTTCGTTATTTCCCACGACCAACTTTCTAAGGACTCTGTGGAAATTTTAGAGACAGAAACTATTAAAGTACGCATATAGTTAAATTATCAACGAAAATGTGAATATCAAAATTATCATCATCTTAACTGTGGCATCCCAAGCATTTGCGATCGGCAGATAGGGGTGTTTTAGCCCAAAAGCACCCGTATTTATAGTGTGATATAGAATCTTAGATACCTTTTTTATAAAGTCATAATGCAATTTTCTTAAGTGTTCAACTTATAATCTTATTTGCATCCGCGATCAACATAATAGTTATGGTAAATTATGTTCGTGAATGGAAAATTCACCATGAAATCATAATAATAATGAACCACTTCATTGAATTATTATTTCAAAATGACATTTTTCTCAGAAACTGTCCATCTATCATCATCTGTTGCTACGACATAAGTAGAAACGTTGCCAACTGTCCGTGTATATTTTGATCAAATTTTATGATGAGTTTCAGGAAATACGATTATAGTGAACGTAACAGCAGCGGTAACATAATGGAGTGATCACCTGTTGACTTAAGAGCAGTTAATATGTAGTTGTTCTTACATTGAGTGTGTTAAGCCGGAAGGATTAAATTACACGTTATAGCTTTTCTTAAGCAGTTCTGTTTCGTAGAATCATTTCATTCCTAATATTTACAAAGTCATTTTGCGAAACTGTGATATTTATTTTAAATCCCTTATTATACACTATTTTACCGTCGTTATTAATAGCAAAGACGCCACAATATGCATGTATTTCGAAGCCAAGCTTTTATTTTTTAAACCATTGCCAGTTTTGGCATGAAATATCCAAATCTTTCGAAATAACTCGCAGCGGGTGAGGCGGTGAATCGATTTGGAATTCATAATTTAATCTGACGGTGGTATAGCTCGGAAAATGTTTAATTTATTCGCTCAATACCGTAGGATATGATTGTATTCTGTTGACATACTGAATAATTACATTTTTATCATGCATCCTTGAAATGTTTAAATATACTTAGTAAGTATATTTAGCTACTACTATGGTAGCAAACAATTACACGTTATACCTAGACTAATTAAAGATTAGACGTGCTACTTACATCTGGAAATGTTACTTACCTCCCCAGTCGAATCGATCTGGATTAGATAAAACTGTCATCACGCGAATTACATAGTACTAAAATAATAAAAGTAAAGTTAATACCGGTAAATAAAATAAAAAAAACAAATGCTCTCGTCTCATGCCAACAATCCCTTTTAATATTGCGGAACTTTCCACTGTTCACTGCCACCGTGGGAAGATAATTCAAAGTCAACGATCACCATTGAAAAATTGTTTAATTAACACAGTATTCCAACTCCAAAGTAGCTCTTAGAAGTGATTTTACACAAAGTTGATACAGTGTTGCTCAAAGTAATGCAATACTTTTGGTGTCGGTCGAATAAACGTTTCAATATTCGAGGGCTTCATTAATCACGGTAATTGACAGAAAGGGGACTCGGACGCTGTCCGCCTTTCCACCTTCCCTACTGTGGTTTTGCTTTTGTTTTGTGATAATGATGAAAAAATTGTTATAAGTTTTAGAAGCCTGGATGTTATTTTCATTGAAGATGTTATTTCAGTTAAAGGTTCTGTAACTAATGTAATGTAGGATATCACTTACCTATGTTATTTTTATATCGTTATAGAAAATTTATTCATGTAAACAAAATTATTATATTGAATGTAAATGAGTTCGTTGTAACTTATGTCCAGTTGCGAGATTAAAGCATCAACGAACATTTGCTTATTCGAAATGCTATTACCGAATAAATAGAGTATAATATAAGAAAATATAATGAAAATAACGATGGAAAGGCTGTTTAATGTTGTTTGACGATAATGATTTGATTGCCCGATTATGTTCGTACAACAAGTTATTTAGTTAAACATAATATTTGTAAAGAATTAAGGAAATCCTTTTCAGATAAAGGAAGTTCTAGTATACAGTCCGACTTTTAAGGCCGAGTAAATAAAGGCTAGATACGATTAGATTAGCAAATGGATGGAGGAAGTAAATTGACCTCTGAATGTTGTTTGCCCTGCCAAGGACTTGTCGTAACGATGTTTGACTAGGTTTCGTTATGCTTACAGCGGCTACTTTAATTTATGAATATGTTGTGTTTCCATTAATTAAATACACGAACAAATTATACACAACCTGAATCAAGTCAATCTAACCAAATACTTCAAAATAATTTGCTACGATGCTTGCTCAAATTGATAGGCAATAACCTTCCGGCTTTATTGGAAAAACTCAGTTGTAAATTCTCCTAAGCCTTCCCCAGTATTTCGCTGTCACATTTAATTTGGGCGAAATCACCTATTAATCATTTATGGAGTCATTAATCAGATATCAGCTTTATATCCTTTCTCACTTCTTCAAACGGTGAGGATTTACTTGACAAATTACTTTTTCGCTTTACTTGCTTAGGAAGGGAAGGTTCGTTTTAAAGTTTATAGAAAAGTTTTTATTCCGTTTGTAAATATATTTTTCCTTTATTCTGTTAACAAGATTTTTCAATCGGTTTTTTGCTCTCAAGAGAAAATCAAAAGATGTATTGTTGTAAAATTTCAACTCAATTTATTTTAACTTACAATTTGAAATTGTACATCTGAGTCAATCATCGATTCAAGCGAATATCAGTCTCTTCACTGCTTATGTACTCTGCTATAGTAATTTGGGCACGATTTTTATGAACTCCCAATGCTTGTTGAAACTTTCGTAGCGCGCCTTTTTCTCGTCAAAATTTACGTTCTTTCTTTTTATGGCTGTGCAGTTCATTTTATCGTTTATTAAACTGTGTATAGGTTGGATATTAAAGAAGGATATTGTACTCGTAAAAGTGAAGGAGATTTTGAGGATTCCGAAAGATGCCGTTTTATTTCAAGATTGAAAGTAAATCATTTGTAAGTAATGTTTAATAATAGTAATATATAAGGGAAACTGGGGACACTTGATCCCTATGGCAGACAAGGTACACCAATATTTTTAGAATTACTAAGCCTATTAGACTATTTTTAATGTGGTATCACTAAGGGTAATAATGTTTACTTAGTGTTACCACACTAAAAAATACTCTAGTACGCTTAGTAATTCAAAAAATATTGGTGTACCTTGTCTCCCATAGGGATCCAGTGTCCCCAGTTTCCCCTATAAGTTCAGTTCAGACATGTTGAACAACTGAAACATTTATGACTGAGATTAGGTAAAATAAAAACTATTTACTAAAACAAATTCGGGATCTTAACATATAACCATTTGTCTTTTTTAATTTATTAAATATAACTATTACTATTATTATTCACAATTTAATAAAATGAAACACTGATACAAAAAACTTACTAATACAGTCTTCATCATCATCTCTCTCTCAAATCTCCTATTAAATCATATTATCACGTACAACAGTTTGAAAAACAGTTGCAAAATTTTGTCAAGTAAGCAGTATTTTAGAATAAATAATAAAGACTAGCGATGCTTTTAATAACTTTATTATTATTTACTACAATAACTGGTTTTATTTTCAGCTGAAATTGATATTAATTTACATGTAACTTATAAAGCTATCAACTATATATAAAATTGTGTAACGAACACTATTCCACTGATTGCGTATACTATTGCAAAATGTGTCACTCCATAAGGCTTAAGCACCCACGCAGGCTCGACTGTATCAAGGAGATATTACAATTCAAACTATATTACTCTTTATTGTAAAACATTAAGAGTTAAAATAGCTATCTCAATTCCAAGCCGATGTCAATAATTTATTACACATTTTTGAAGGGTAATTTTTATTATGATGTTAGTAACGTAGTGTTGTTACTAATTGGACTCTTATATTATTTTTATTGTAGTTATGATTCATTTATGATTGAGACTACAATTATTATAAATCTATATCATGAAAAGTAAAATGTACATCAAGGTTAGAATAATGAAATGAAAATGTTTTGTAATAATGAATAACTACAATTATTACTTTGCTATGATAAATTTGACGATCAAAAGTGATATTTACTAAAAGTGATAATTGCGTTTGTTTACAATTATTACTGATTGTCAACAGAAATAATAGTTAAATGATTTATTATTGTGGTAGAACAATAGTAGGAAGCCTTGATTTAATTAGACCACACACTTTTATAGTGGTTTAGTGATATCATAATGCAAAGTCTATTTATGTTCTATCATTGTAGAATTTATTAAGTTCATTATTTTCAATTTGAACTATAGACTTAGGTAACTTGACTTGCTTTTAGTTTATTATTCGTATCATGTTATATTCTCTTATAAATGTTGGACTATATCAATTTGTAAAATCTTTGAAATTATAAACATACTTTTCGTTGAAGCTATACAAAATGATTAAAGATAATAATAGAATAGTACAACATCAAATACCACTCGCTTAATCTCTAAAATCAGATCAAAATCCAAACACAACTCCCTTTACTTACCGAGGTGAAGCATAAAAACTGATTTTAAGGTCAAGTTTCTTAGATCCTACCGAGGTAATGACTGTAATGTACACGTAATTTTAACACGCGAATAGTATAGGTTTCGTAATAAGCGCGAGGCTATTATGACTGATAATGATTTGAATTTTGTATTGTGTGTTAAAATTGTTGCAGTTGTGCGTTTCTTGTTTAAAGAGTCAAGGATTATTGAAGTACTAACTGTTAGTTTGATTATTGAAAGTCTGTTAGATACTGCTTTTGAAGTTAGACTAGAATTGCATTCGACTCTTGATTTATAAATCAAAATTCTGAATCCTTCAAAATTTGTCTAAACAGTGTAATAACCATGGAAAGCAAAAAACCAGTGGAAGTGTAATGTAGTCGGTGCAGGCGTGTCATTGGTGTGTATATTTACGCAACGATTCGACAATATGAACCTTTTAGTAAGAATACGTCTAAACTTTTCGTAAATATTCAAGCTTGATCGATTCAAAGTATGAAAAACGCCATAAATACTGATTGAAAGAAAATGGTGGTGGTGGTATAGTTGCCACTACCTTCGTAAGGGTAGTATGTTTTCGGTCTGTAGTACGTATGATTTGAGCTAATTTGGCATTAAAAGTAGTAGTTAATTCCACAACTCAAAGCAATTATTTACTAGTAAGGCACGATATCATTAACGGTTGTATGTGTGAGTTTGGCGACAACAGTTCTGCTACTGAAACTATCGTGTTGAATTTCTACTAGATTTTTCTGTTCTGTGGATATAATAAATGTTGAAAATAATCTCTGAACTTATCCAAAAAAACCTTTTAGTTCAACGCTAAAATAATCTTTTCAATATTGTATCCCATACGACTCTTAACTACTTCTTAAGTACAATATTGTCAACCAAATAAATCTATTTGTTTAATTAACTATAATGAAATGTTAACTACATTGCATTAACGCTGGACTGAATACATACAAACTAATTAATTTCTATGTACATAATTTAAAGTAACTTGTATTACTTATTTCATTTGCTTAAACTAGAATGTGAACCACATTTTTAATGTTGTTATTAGATGAATACAAGTCATCTTCAAAAAAAATATCTCAATTTTAAAGTTCAAGATTAGTACTCTACGTAATTTTAATTGTATTTTTATGAGCAATAAGTTCAAAATTTATATCAGTCACATACAATTTGTTAGGCAAGCCTTTATAGCATCAATATATTGAAATTATAGGAACAGTAAATAAAGTTGTAAAAAGTACGTACGTAACACACATAGGTACAAGAGATGCTCGTAAATGTGAATCTATAAGAATATTTCAAGGTTTATTTATATAACATAAGTTTATACTATCATCTATTTTACCTTTTAACTTTATTATAAAAATATATAATCAATCTTGTGAGGTCTAAAGCTATAAAATAGTTTGCCCAGTATATCTTGAACAACCGAATTACAGAGTATTACAATATTAACAAGTGAATGAATGGTTCTATTCAAGTACTCGGTCATTACCTTCTATAGTGTACATAATAAGTAGTTTCCATGACAACGGAAAGCCTTCTCACGGCTTTCAATATCAGGGTAACGGCTAATAAAACTTAAGTACGACTTGCACAAATTGTAACAAGGTAAGTACTTAAAAATAAATTGGATATTTTAGAAGAAAATGCTCATGATTTTTAGAGTAGCTGTATAATGTAAGATGAAATTGGTTGTCAGAAAAGTCAAGTGAATTTTATTTTGTAGTTACTGGCATTCTAGGAATGAAGTTTAAACATCACTTGACAGGCTCCATTATCTACAAACATTTTTAAGTGCACTCCATTTTTTCAAACAATACAAACATTAAATTATTCGCTAGTAACAAGAAAACTCCCTAAATTATACTAAACCAAATAATTTACACATTTCAACGTGTCAAGAGCTCGACACAAAATAAGTATCATTATAAATGTAGTTTCATACACTTAATACTCCCCTGACAGGTAAATAGTGAGGTCATAATTACAATTCACGCACTCATTGTTCTAAAAAAATGTTAACCGGCCATTCGAAAAACCACCCTATTTGCATAAAGGTGGAATTGGTAAGCGCATTCTTAATTCGATGGGGTAACCAAAATTAGAACATGGCTGGCAAACACGCGATGTGTTTCTATTTGAGATTTTTATCTATCCAATTGATGGTTATATAGTTACGGAATGAGTTTAAAAAATACGATACTGCGGTTTTTAGGGCTAGATTTAGACTAGTTGAGCGATTTTAATGAGAGATTAAAACAAATACTGAATAACTTCTTTAGTGTTTGCAAATCAATTGACAAAATGTCGTCGTCGTTAAGAAGATAAAGTAGTTACGCAAATGAGACTGAGTGAATCATAGTTGTTTCAATATTAATTTTGCTACATTCTATATTATAATATATATATATATATATATATATATATATATATATATATACATACAATAATAATTTTGATACAACAACTATGATTCACATTAAAAGGTTTACAACTGCCTTCTGATGATAATGAGCATTTTACATAAATATATAATTCTATATGAAAAGATACAAAAGGGGTACACTCAATTAGTAATTTATGAGCTCACAGTTAGGGTAACAAAATATAACCTAACGATCAAGTATTAGTAAAACACTATAATATTAATTTGAAAACGCAACCGCTCTTGAAACCGCTAGATAACAATGAATGAAAACGCTACCTTAAAACACAATACTGCGTGATTTGTTTAATAAAGATCGTTAGAAAAATGTTGTATTTGGAACAAAATAACAAGTGTGTAAAATCTAATTATTTGTGTTATTACAATGTTCTGATATTTTAGAAGGAAACCTCAGTTTGACAGTGAACGATTATGTTACCGTTAATGAAGTACTTTGTTAAAAATGTAGGCATCTGGGTATGTAGTAGACCATGTTGATTCGTGAGTAAAATAAAATTGTCGTGTGTAGATTAATATCATGATTGTCAAAAACTGTGACATTTACGCAACAATGGTGAACGTTGGGCAAATACGTTTTTTCATGTAGACGATGTAGTTATATTTAATTAGAAAATTTCATAACACAATGCTATATTAAAATACATAACTATAACTTTAAGTCGTACGTTTACATTTACAAGCAAGATATTTTACCTTCTTATTTCCATGTAGGTATTTAGACGTACTTAGTAGCAATTGAAAGCATTTAAACTCCAACAATGAACCAATTAATCTTCTGAAATGTAACGTAACATAATCCACAGAAACTAACTTCCTCCTCGTTCTAACTAAAAAACTATATCAAGGTTGGTTCAACTAGGAAGCGAACCAACGATCCAAGTGACCTTGCTAGGTGAAAGCCTAACCTTAACTCGTAAGCTTTAGTATTCCGGACTTGTTATCGGTAGGTATAAGTTCATTGACAGTATCATTAGTTCTATAGTTAAGTATTTTATCATTTCATGCACGTGATTTGAAGTATCATCAATATCTAATGATGGAATAGGTAAGGTAGTTGATATACCACAAAATGTGAATATGGTAGTGAATCATTTGGATACAAAAATGATTACATCTCTAATAACATTTTATTTTCTTATCGAGACCGTAGGTACTTGACTGTACTGTGTACTTTTCTTACGATCGTTAGGTTCAGAATTCTTCACTAGTAAATGTTTTTGTCTTACTGTAATCTTTCGGGATTTTTACGGAACCTCTATGGAAGTATATTTTGTTTTGATATAACTGCCATATATTGTTAGTATCTCCGTTTTTTACCTTCACTTACAGCTCACCATTAGGCTTGGAGAAGTTAAGTTAAAGAGCTCATCATAAATAAAAGATAACCAGAAAAGCAATGTCATATACGTAATCATTGAAGTACGAATATTTAATTTTCTCCTAATAAAACCGCAGTCACTGGCAATGAATTATAAAATCTATACATCGAAGCAGAGATTGCCAAGCCATACGTAAAACGTTGCTCGCTCTCGTGGAATGAATGATTAGTGAACGAACGATATCATATTTCGAAGGCCTTGGCTCTAAGATACGTACAGATATTATCTGACTTTCACAGCAAGATTAATGGATGTACTTTATTGCGGTTTTCTGTTATATTTAAAGGTCTAGAGCAGGTAGTTGTGTTGGCTCGAGAGCGATTTAAAAATATTTAAACATAAATAGACTTTTAGATATTATATTATGTAGTTGAAGAAGTAACAGTGTAGATATTATATTATTTGTTTTTTGGATAGTATACACCATTATAAAATATTAACTAATTATAAACAGGCATTAACTATTTGCTGAGCTAATTAGAAATATATTAGGCACTGTCTACATCAAATCTAAAACCTATTGGAGTTTATAGCTAATTGTTTTACTGATAAATTGAAAACCATTTATACAATAGTTGTGACGAACGAAGCTGATATAAAAACGTATTCTTGAAAATATACATACATTTGTACATGATAAAAAGGGTACTTAAACCAATAAACTTCTTCACTTTACTAAAGTAAATATTTCCTTACAGAATGGTCTTAGTAAAGTTGGAAAATGTGATCATTCAATTCGAAATGAAAGAACGAAAGAAAACCTCACAAAAATGAATTCACATGAAAATTGTGTACGTACACATTATTATAAAAATTTAATACTTCTTCTGAAAATACTTTCTAAGAGTTTGTAAGGAAAGTTTTCAATTCAAAAAAAAAGTTGGGGCTATTGACGTAAATCGACTTTATCATAATAAATTTATTGCTTCAGGCATATTAAGGGGTCTTTGTAGGGTGAAAGAGCTCGTTCTCGGTCGTGAAGAGTTTATGTATATGTAACATTATGTAAATTTGGTACAGGATTTCTGTTTACGTGATTTTTGTTTTAGTACATGGTTTTTTGTTTTTAAGTTTTGTAGAAAAACACCTTTTACATCTTGCCAGATTTCAAAAATATAAACAGTTTGTAACTATGTATATTAACCAGCTTTACAGTTGTCATATACAATTTTATTCATTGTACTTAGTATCACTTAACATTTGTCAAAGAAATCGGATTACAAGTCGAACAAACAAAAGGTAAGAATATTAAGTCTGAGGCGATTAAAAATAAGCTTGAGTTTGAGTAGGTATACAAGATTGGATACCATATAAGGAAGGTTTACGTGGGTTCTTTTAATAACCTTCCATATTTTACATTGTAACGGTCACAGAAAATGATAATAGGACGTGTTATAGGAGTATGACGAGCTTATAGCTAGTCTTGATTGTGACTTGTGACAACTTGTCTACAACTTAAACGTAAAAAGTTGTCTTGAGTAGCTAATAAACGTTCATTTATTGCTTGTTGATATACCACCAGTGATGTTTCTTAACCACTTCTTATTTTGTTAATATCTACGCCCTTAACAACGGGTTCCAGTGAGGAACCGCCTTTAAGTTCCAACATAATCATTTTACCGTGTCTTGATGAGTGACTACAGATAGTACAAAAATGCTAATACTGACAACATTTAGATAACGTAAACATATTTTTTTGTAACTATTGATACCATTCCTGATAATAACGAATTAATCATTTCATTCATAATTTATTAGCCATGAATGTGTTCATAACAAGTGTTATGCTATCAATATTGAATATGAATTAAATTTGACACTAATTTAAAACTAAGATTGAAAATAAAGTTATATATCTTATTAAAGAGACAATAAATTTATACAGTAGATCTTTTTCATAAACAAACATACTATCTACAAAAGAACCCTGATCCTGTTTTTGGTAATATGGGGTAAAAACATATTTTGCCGTCCTCTTGCCTAAAATCTAAATAAAATCATAATGAAGTCACGGTGTGGAGTGACTCCGTAAAAATATAATATTTAAGGTCATATACTTTTATCACGCTCGGTCCCAAGGCATTGGCTCTTAAAACTTGCAAATGTTACACCCTTAACGTTTTATGTGTATATTTTAAGTGATATTCTCATAAATTCAGTAAATGTTATGTCACATAGAATATACTGATTTACAGTGTTTTCTTGGTTTTTGATGCATATTATTGTAATATTTTTGAGATTTTTTCAAGCCGTTCTTAAAGGATTATTGTTTTGTATTTTCAAAGCCATTTTTAAAGATGAATTGCTGCATGATGTTACGATTCGTAAAGATTTATAGGGTTACATCTTATGTAGTTAAAATATTATGTCAATAAAATCTAAAAGGGTTCCATGGCACGTAAAAATTACTAAAATAGTTTTATACAACTTTTTGAAGCAAAGTTTTATGTAAAATTTACAACTATTGCTTTTTAATTTTATGATGTACCATAAGCATAATCCTACGTTTAATGTGCATTGCTTTTAAATCTTCTGCCAAGACATTGTTTATAGTTGTTGAGATGTTATGCAAGTAATCCTTTCCTTATTGATTTTCTATTGATTTCTTCACTATATTCAAATTTTGAAATATTCATCTCAGAGAACGTAATACAAGTTTGAAACATTTTATATAAACGGGAAGCTTATGTCTTCCTGATCAACATGAAAGATACAGTGTATAATTATGGAACAGTTAAAGAGGTACTTACGCGATACCGACTGTTGAAACTTGGCGGGTTATTTCTGCACTAATGTTCATAATTATGCATCTGTATTATATTAATTTTGCACGCGACTACCTTGAAATAAAACATAAAAATAACACTGTTTTAAAAAAAAACTGGCATACTTGCTCCTAAAGTAAAAGCAATATATATTAATTTTCAAGGAAATCCTTATAATCTAAAGTTCTTTATGAGTTTAGGGGACATTGAATACAGAGGCTAGAAGGTGGGCTCATGGACGGCGGTTTATAATAACGCTTACACATTGGGGTATTACTGTAATTTGGGGTTATTGAGGTGGAAGAAGGTACGGGGCTCAGGGAAACAAAACCCCGAAATTATGAAACGGATATTTAAAGGATAACGTTTGTTACGTATAATATACTTTTGATGTGAAGGAAAATGTAATTAATTTGTTTCCTAAAAGACTGAATTGCAATCTGTATACTTCTTGAATTGCATTGCAATATTGAATTCCATTGCAATAAATCTTGAACTGAATTGCTATCTAAATACAACGTATATTAAATCAAAAAAATTATACACTGTACAGACGTTAATTAGTAGAAATATTATTCCTTAAAAACCTTTAGCATACGAAAGAATGATATCAATTTGAATTAAAATTTCTCATTATACTTGCAAATCTCAATTATTTTTAACAGTTTCGGTAGTGCATGCACTTCAAGTGCACAGTTGCGGTCAGCAAATAAATATTGCAATGTTTAACTTCGGGTATTGTAGAGATCGGAAGATATATGAATTTTTTAACATTATATGTGTATAGGTACTATAGTTCTCTTTTCTCAGCAAGAACAAGTTGAGAAGTTTCATTCTCTCTATAAACTCAACCTTAAGTACAAGTTTACTGCATTTCGTTCCCTCTTTTCCTTGTTTTATCTTCCTATTCCCTAACGTGCTCTAAGTTTATCATCAGAACGATCATGTACTTTTTACCAAAAGCCGAACACAAAAAAGTGTTTGCTACTCTAAATTTATATATAGGCTGGTAAACAAGTTTCTCTATCATTGTACGTGATAACTCGATCCAAAGCATTTCACAATAGTAACGAAATCGAAATTGGGATTGGTCTTAAACACAAATTAGTTCCGGCAGGGACCCCGCTGGTCAGTGCGGTACCGACGTGATGGCTTCGTTTAATAGGCCTGCCCTTTCCGCGTCACAAAAATCGTGCAAGTTGTATTATATGCTGCGCAGTGTAATAATCACGATGACTTCGCCACTGTTCAGAAACATGATCTATTTTACTTACAAAATTCTATACCTGTCTTTCAGGCACAATTTGTGAGAAGCCTATAATGTGAGATGTGAAATCCATTATAATAATTGTGTCAAACTTAAGAGACTCGTTTGTAATGCTTTGTTAGCTTGATAATTTCACTTGATCCATGAAAATCTATAGTAATGATATCTTGGCGTAAATTAATAATTAATTCTACTTGCATTTTATGATATACTCGTAGATATCCTATAGAAAATGAGAGTGGCTGCATCAAATTATTTTGTTACAATCTATCGTTAAATCACATTTAGAATTGATCTTTCACAATTTTATGTTTGTCGATCAGTGTAGTATTATTAACATTATTCATTCACATAGGAATCATTGACTCCTATAGTCAAATTACATTCACGAGATTCAAATCAAAACACTACGGCAGACCGGTAGGCATTATGAACGCGTGCATACGACAAGGAAGTGTATATTTTACCATAGTGTTAATAAATATAGTTGATTATACAACACACTGCGTGGTTATGGTGATTTCGATATCTAGATCGGAAATATTTTGTTTATATCGGCGACTAAGATTATACCTTGGATTTTCTTGGGTGTTATTTTTACTAAGTCTTATAATGACGGAATATGAAATTTCAAATTATACACGGAGGACGGAAAACGAAAAATAAAACTTGCCCAAGATTAACTAAACTTAACTTATGCAAAGAAATTGCTTGGTATGAATGCTTTAAGTTATTTCAAAGTAGGTATGTAATTCTATAGCAAAATAATAATATGTGAAACTCTGCTTTCCCCAGTATGGGTAGACCAACATTTGGTGATCTTTCAACTTCTTTTTTTTAATAGAGACAAGACAGAAAATTGATTAATATTATTGCTCAAACTGCCAATTGGCATCAAACTCAACAACATTATATGAAAGTATCCACTTAAATCAGAGCCTAATATCATATTACCAAACAAATTTCAAACAACCAACGTTCAGACAGGAAGTCTCCTCAATATTAGCGATTACATACACCGTGAATACGTGCGTACAGTTGAATTATTCAATTTTTTTAAATCGTATTATAATTTTTTCAGAATATCTAGGTGGTGATTTAAAAATCTGGCCGGTCGTTCAACCACATTGTGGGAGCAACATAACAATGGGTCGTTTTCAAAATTCACGTATTTGAAGTAAAAAATAAACCGTTAATGATGGCATTCTCTGCTTTTTTTCAGGTAAAGAGATATTTGGATGAAATTTCGAGATATCCCCGTGATGGTATGTAAGGTGGTTTGATTAGTTTAGTGTCTAGAAAAAAGAAAACAAAAGGAATTATTATTAATAAAACTTTGTATGTTACTGTTCAAGTCACAGTTAAATCATAAGCTACTAGGTAAATCATGCGTTATATTTATGTTTCAGTAGTAAAGTGTAATAAAAAATTAAATGCTAAACATTTGGTCAATCTCGCACCGTATTGTGTCTAACTGAAAGGGTGAACGGCCTCATTATCGGCCTCTGGTGAATAATATATGGGACGAATTTCGCGATTCTACCGATGACGACCGTGTAGTTGCGTCATTGTGGTGCTGATTAAACAAGAGAATTGTTTATTTTTGTGGTCGTTATAACTTAGAATGTTTATCATAATGTTATTGAGGAAATAGTTAGTGAAGTTTTAGAATACTTCAAGGTGTAAAAGTCAATATTACTATCAATTATTTTTATTTGCCTTCTATGAAACGTTTAATCATTCATTAGACACTATTCAACGTCGTATATAATTAGGAGACAGTCTTTATGGTTGACCTATTTCTATAACTTCTACTAGAATAGAATAATAAGTAGCTTAATTTTCTACAATATCGTGATCGGAATTGAAATTTTAAATTTATTAACTTAAGGCGCTTACTGAATTTAAAATAAATTCTAGAAAATGACACTTAAATTCAATATATACATCATACTATAGGAAGTTATAACCGTCAAGTGTTCCTTTTCTTGTTTGATCACGATGACCATCATCTCCCGGTTTTGTTCTAGCTTTGCAAATTTTAATTTTCTTAAAATATTGTCAAGTATAAAGGAGATGAATTGATCGATTTCAGACGACCCGTGACGACTTTAATAAATGTTGACTTGAAAACTGTTCTGAGTTCGATGGCTTGGACGTGGTCTTCCAAGCATGAAGTGACTTCGATATGTAAAGAACGTTCAATCTGACTTCTGCCTTCAATTTAGATGTTTATCCGTTAATCACGGAGCCACAGTTTCAAAGTCTTCGCACTTATTCTAATCTGATTGTATACGACATTCAAATGTACATACTATAATGTCATTGTACTGATGTTTAGAATACGTATTTACTTATGTAATTAAACTGGTCTTGCTGTTCTTCAAAGAATAAGATTATTATCTTTAACCACCTCATTTTGTTTATAAAGTATTAGTCTCAGAGCTGCTTTGCAAGATTCACAATGGTTTAATTACTATCTTACATTATCCACTACAGTTAGATCAAAATTCAGTAAATTTTATTACTTATCTTTAAAGCTATCGATATCCAATTTGACTTACTGTGTATCATCGTCATCATTCAGTTTTATTTATCTAATATCTATTTTAATCGTTCGCTAAGGGATGGTGAATCTCGAACTTGAATTTCGTATAGTCAGAACATACGCTGTATGAACCGGTCGGTTGTCAATCGGAGGTCAAAGGTAAACAACCTGGACGCGTTCAATGCCTTTACTGTTTTTTCTTAAGCGTCTTAAATTTTAGCTCTTGATTCAGCAATACGTTTTAATTATTTATTGTCATTTTAATTACATTTCAATTTCAAGTGCTAGGTTTTTTTAAATGAAGAAATATTTAAAACAATGTATCACGTTTCATTAGATACTTGTTGAAAACAGATAGGAGCTCTACAATAAAATAATTTAGACTAATTTATTGGTAATAAAAACTACAAGTCGTAAACAGTTGACCAATTAAGATAACGACACCATATTGGAAGTGTTTTGTTCAAAAAAGTTTAGTGGCTTAGATGGTGGTTTAATTTATCAATACGAGCGGCATTTGCATCAGTTTTTAGTCAAGTAATCATAAAAATATAATGAAACACCAAATGTTTTACTGCTTAACCGATTTTGTGTAGAAAACTAGTTTCAAAATTCTGTTTTACTTATTTCCTTTTAGGAACATATTAGACAGTCATTGTTGAGATATTTCAAGTAGTAACATCCAATGTCCTTAAAAGTTTACAGAGTTGAATTTTTCTGTTTTTGTACTTTGGTCACAAATCATACCGTGTCTGTTCGATCGTTGACCTCACACATACTACTATCGAGATTTTACAATTAGATAATAACGTAGCTTGATAAACCAATTACGGGTCATTACGTTTGATATTTCGAACAAAAGTAGGTAGGTATGCACTCGAAATTCAAGTTTCATTTTTCTCTGAATTCGTATTAAACGTGACAGACTATGTAACCAATAATATACTTGTTACTGAAGAACGTAGTACTTTACGCTTTGTAACATTCTAGAACTTTGGCAGTTCATATTTTACAGGATAGTTAAAAAAAGAAATCTCAATGTATTACATAGACACAGAAGTAATGGGCGTGCAAGTAAACAATAAATCAAGATCAATGACCTCCTATCTGTAGTATACACCAATATATTACGCGTTGTAAACGCGTATACATGTCTAATCTCGGATGATCCAATTACGTATTTATTTGCTAACTAGCTCCAGTCTGCGTTACTCTCGTAGTTTGTTGATTATGGAACATTTCTTCTTCACAAGATAGGTCTTTACCAAATTTTCATCTCAAATGAAATAGTGGAAAGTAACATTTAATTTTATAGTTGTAAAAAATTGAACTAATAATGATTCCCTCCATCGTCGTCAGAGTATAGAAGTAATCTCATGAACTAAAGTATAGATGGCGTCACGTGCATCAATAAATTGTTCCGTTTCTTGCCAAATAATAGTGTGTGTTAACTATAAATCACTGACATTGAAATGAGAATTTGCAAAGTGTTGACATATTATATTATTATTATCAGATGCTGCGAATGGACGCAATAAGTGTATAAAATAGACTTCGTTTTTAAATTAATTGTTTATTTATTTCATTTATGCAAAGTATTACAATAATTACTCTTGATATTGATAGCATTGTAATTTAATATAAGTGAGATATTCCAGTGAATTGAGTCGATTTTAATAAGTACATGTTTTAGTTTACATTCTATCAGTGTAATTGAAAATCTTTGGTGCATCGTTAAAATATATTTAATTTATGTCCTTATTATTTATTAGTTCAACTTCTTAAAACGTATTAGTTAACAGCTCGAGTCATTAGTCCGGCCAAACTGTTGTTTCGTAATTACTGCATCATTAAAGTAACCTCATTTTTTCGACGTCTGCATTTTTTACTCGTTTATTAGGGCTCGTAAATTTCGGATCTAGACTCAATTTACTTAAAACATATTACGATCTTTTATGTGTAGGGTCTTAAATATCATTCTTGATTTTATTACATAATGATGTCGGTATTGAGATAAAAGGACCAAGACCTTTCAGCGAAGACTTAATTTGTTTTTTTTTTATAAATCAATTTATGATTTTACGCGTCTTTTCACGAAAACCACCGGCTGCATACTTCAAAGAAATATCAAAACCTTTATATACCGAAATAAGTAAAAAACCTCTACTTCTTATTCTATATTAACACCGAATTCATACAAAGTTGAAAAATAAAATAGAAGTAAAAAAAAATACAATAAACTTTTGATAAATAACACAAATTATAATGTCAAGTATGTATGTATTATAAAAATGGTGACGAATTATATCTATATCTCTTTTAACAAGATATAATATTTGAATGTCTCGATTGCCCAGTACGAAACTGACCAGACCAGTCTACTTATTATATAGATTATTTTGCTGGCCTAGTTTGTTTCCATTATAGTAGATAACCTACGGTCTCAAACATTATCGTGATAGGACATGTCTATCACTTTCCATTGCGTTACTGGATCATTTTCTATTAAATGTACTATTCTTAATATCTAAATTATACATTGTAAAGTTTAGTTTTAGTAATCTAGAATGACACTCACAGGAGAGGTTTTGTGTATGTGGGAAGACTGAGGGCTTTAGTTGTCTCCACTATGTGATGGTATGAAACCCTGCTTTGTCTTCTACTCTGACAGCACAAATTTTTCTTAAGCTCCACTCCTCTCCGTCTCTTCCACCCTACTCTCTCTACTGGGTCGGCAGCATTAGTGTAACGCCCTTGGTGTTACTGGTGTAGCAAACGTCCATAGGCCATGGTAACCATTTTCCACCAGGTGTGCTTGTCTGCTAGTTAAGTTGTATAAAAAAGAAAATGTCTCAAAATTTTAGAAATCGGATAATACTATGTTGCTCCCTGTAAATGTTTTCAGATCATACTATAAAGAATTATGCATTTCTGGAATAAATTCGCCTGAAATTTTTGGATAGCAGAATAGGTATATCGGAAAATCAAAATATGAAAAACATGCTAGGCCTTACTGGGATTAAGTTTGACGTACATCCACGTTTAATCTGCGTTTATCGTCGCCGGCCAGGCGGGCACAGTCAATAGCGATCGACGGGTTAATCCGTCGGTCCTGGTCTGTTATATTGTTTTAATAACTTGTGAATATATGCTCTTTTTTAAATTCTGGATGACATATTTTTGGTAGTGTGTACTTGTGCAAAATAGGAAGCTACTATGACAAAATTTCAAACCAATTTTATAAAGTTTGTTAAACATCAGTTAACATTTGATGAAAAATAAGTTACGAGTTCTAAATATTAAGAAATCTCGTTTCACTGTGTTAAATCTGAATTGTTTAACTTTACTTTAGCCAAGAGCGTGGTGGGAAAAGCTTGCTCTAAAAAAGTTTCAAAATAATATTCTTAAAGATCTTCAAAATAAAGCGTGAAAAACATTTTTCGATAAGAATATGTTGTTTCCGTTAGAGAGGCAAAGTAACGTAAACGGATACCCCTTTTTCATTGGTGGTTATAAAGATTATACAAATGTTGATACTACTCAATGGTCTGGTAATCTATCCTGGTGGTGTAAAGGTTAATGACCGTCGTTAAAAAGGGGATGGTGTTGTATCTGAGAGAAGCAATGGATTCTTCTCAGCGTAAATACATTATTTATCTTTGTAACCGTTGGGTAAGCACGTGGGATGCGTAATGGGCTTGGTAAATGTAACGCGGCAGATAGGGGAGGTTCTGTTTTGAAAAAAGGAAATGGTATGCTTGTATCATTTTTATGTTTGTCTCTCATTATTGTGTATTGCTATTTCAAAGGTAAGTTCAGGTAGAATTGCAGTGATAAATTGTTTGATAACTTCTTCAAATCATAATAATAGAAATTTGGCAAGTACAACCCCTAAAAACTAAAGCAGCCAAAAATGATAATTCTCAACAAACGAGCTAAAACTGGAAGCAACCCAAAATATAACTGCTGACCCTATTTCGTTCTAGATTACACACGAGTCGCTTAATCCCGTGTTATCATCAAACACACTTGCCCGTTCGATAATGTCCTGTGCCAAGATAAAGCTTTCCCCGCTAATTCGACTATCACTTCTGATACAATTGATATAAAGGCGAGAATTAATAAATAAAATGCACTATTAAGGTTGTGGACATCGGGGACACAATAGATTGACATTTTGATCCTCTTTTGTGATAAATATCTATTGTTTTAGTACCTTTTCTTTTAGTGGGCTTCTAGCGATCGATTTAATTATTACAATTAGTGTCTGGCATAGGTATACTCCGTGGGAAAGATATTCTGGATAGTGAATTGATATACTAACATTTTCTTTGATGATTTTTCAGTCAAACGCTTTCCTTAAATCTTTTTACGGACTGACTTTTACAATATTTATTATTAGTTGTACAGTTGAAATAACCATTAATCTTCTAGCAAACGCTCGACTAAATTGTCTTAACACACAGACAGTCCATTTGTAAGGCTTTTGTTAAAAAAATGTTATTACTAATGACACGGAAGTAATAGGAAAAAGTGTTCGAAGGCCGAGAGAAAGATTTAACTTTGTTAATGGAGACATTTTCTATTTAATTTTAAGCGCTTTACGAGGACAAACAAATAAATACAGTCACAGTACAATACTTTGAAGGAAATAAGCTAGGTTACGTGTACGCAAGAGCTGTTTACCAAGTAGTAGTAATCGGATAAGTAAACTTTCACTTCAGTAACTTATAAACAATTTTAATTTTATTAATGAAACCTTTGCAGTCATGCACATTTTTCCAAAGTATTCTATAAACCACAGTATAGCTATTACAACTTAAGAGCATTGCATAACCATAAAACAAAAACCCATTAGAAAAGCCATCAAATTTCACTTAGATATTTGGAAATAAATCAAATACTCATTTTATTGAAAACGTATTATAATTTCGTTTTTGGAGTCTCGATTCTCATGCTAGTATCAATAATTCTAAGTGTCTTGAAATATTGCCAGACTTGCGAATACACGTATATAGTTGTAGATGTCTTGTCTAGACTAATTCACCGCCAAGTACAGAAAATATATGGGACGGAACTAGTACTGAATTTTCACAAAACACATTTATTTATTGTCTACATTGTTAGGAAAGGATGTATGTATATTTATATTATTTACATTAAGCATTTTATCAAAATCAAAGATACGAGTATTTAACAGATATTGCACATTTACGAATAGATAGAAAAACATTTTCAACGATAAATTGAAGCGGTGGCAGCAAAAATTGGCACGGAATATATCGTAGTGCATATCGCGATCTCCGAAACCCGTATTTACGTTCGCAGGTACGGCAACAGAGAAAAGTTTGAGGGTACTGCATTCTATTTTGTATAGATTAAATTTCGAATGGAATTTTTCAAATAGTTATATAAACTTTATTAAAAAAAACGAAAGTTGCCAAAATATCGATATAACTACTTCTTAAATTGATCTACACTAGATTTAGAGTAAGTTTTTGGGTATTTTTAGCGGGTATTCATGATTATATACGGTTATAAGCTACAATTTGTTGAATTTTAAAGTATCGTTGTAGCCATAATGTTTCTTCATAAAGCCCATAATCATAAAACATACTGCCTACAAAAGATGACTATACGGTATTATGCCAATTATGTGCTATTAGATTATAGTAGTTTTAAAATAATTTGTCGTATGAGCCGACCCGAAAAGGCTAAAGCCAGCAACGGAACCATCAATTTCTTGTAACATATAGCTCTGCAAGCGTTTCGCATCTGTTGCGAGCTCGATATTTTTATTGGCTTGCTATTACTGCAATAGGAGCTTTCCTACCATTTTATGTTTATACTTCCCTGGTCAATTAAATTTTGGAGTAAGATTTCACGAGTTAAGATAACCGAGATTGATTCCTTGGTTTTGGGTTAGTTTATTTTTGACCAAGCTTTAGAAACTTCTATGTATCTGTAGTAATTGAATAAAATGGAAATATCGATTACTAAATAGGCAAATGTACTAACTAATTATACAATACAGAATTCACATAACAGTTAAAAAATACACCGGTAATTGCTTGCTTTATTTACTTTGAGTGTAATTACAATGCAAACAGAAGAAACTAATACGATAAATCATGGAAAATATTGATGTCAAAGATCTTGACGAGACGCTATCCTGTAATAGCTCAAAGGGGCAACACAAAAGCAGTGTCAAGCCATATAGTAGCCTTTTTGACATCGCCTTTAGGCCGATCTCATTTTACAAAGTAACTCTGAAAGGACTAGACAGCTGTCGTGTTTCGTAATATTTCTAGACGAGTAGACTCGTAGGGTATGCTGGGGAGAATATTTGGCTGAACTATGGCGGACGAATGACAATATTTAGTTTAATTTGTACAAGATTTAAAAATAGATACGAATAATATAAATTTTTAATGTACTTTGAAAAAATAAGTTGGTCTAATTCTTACCTGCTTTAAGTTATGTTAGACTTTCACTGTCATCCAAAATATTGAAAACCTTCAATGCTGTAATAATACTAATAGTGTCGTTAGTATATATTTTTGTTGTGGGCCCAATCTTTATCTCATTCTACTTTTTCACCTCTTACAAGGTACATATGCAAGATTTCATATATCAACATAATTTAAATTGCCGCCTCGATATTTACATCAACATCAACTTGATCTAAATTAAAAATATTTCGTATCATTCCAACAGCCCCAAGGGAGGGTGTTTCTTCAACCCTTACTTATAACGATCTATCTAAATCTATTTAGTCAAACGAGGGTGTCTCTCAAATTGCTTTAACGTGTTTTAAATGAAATCATTTGGACGAAATAAAGAATATTATTGCAACGTCACAGAAAGTTCTGTTTACATTCTTCTATCTTTTTTGCTGATATCGCTACGGAAAATTACTCTACCAAAAAAACCATAATCTGGTCATTACTTTCACATAGACTTATGGAAAGACTAATACAAATCTAGATAAGAATGTTATTAGTATAGACGTGTATTGCTTTTAGTATACTATACCTAACACGCATAATGTGATAAAATGTATAGTTGATAAATGCCTTTTCAAAATTTTAGCATAACTTTTAACAAATTTTGTATCAAAATGTTGGATCAAATATTTGTGGCCATCAGTTCGTAGACAGGAGCTACGCTTTATTAAATTCTAGCGTGATTGTTTTTCTGACTGGCGTCTGAAAGTTTCAAGAGGGTCGGACTTTGTAACTTTATTGTAAACTTGTTATGATTAATGCTAACTAACTATGAATAGATTAGTCAGCGAGAAATGCTGCAAAGTTCACACTTTATGTATAATTTGGTTGTTCACACAATTTTGTACTTATAAATCTTTAAACTGAAAGCAAGAGAAAGTCAGTGTTCTTTTCTGTCGTTTATAAGAAGATAGAGAAATTTTAGTGTTGATACTTAACCAGTACATGTACTGTACATCAGTGCCACCTAGCCAAGCAATGATTTTATTTTAACGACTCCAGACAACGAAAAAACAGATTGAAAGTAATAATGAAAATAGAACAAATCTCGCATTCAATAACTTCATAGAAATATAGCCTTGTAGGAAAAAAAGTAATACGTGCTTTTTACGAGAGCTCAACCGCAATAATTCAGTTACTAACATTACATCAAAACATCGAGTTTGTAACGAAACACCGACGTAATTGACTGAAAGATAGCATTCAATCTCAGAAATACCACAATAATAATAGTCTCGTGTTACCCATCTCGATATTGAATAGTAACAACCTATTAGCTACCTTGTTGCTATATCCAAGATACGTGATACTGATGCTGTGGTTTAGTTTGTCTTCATAAAATGATTGAGTTTAAAGGATTACATCTTTGGAATTTAGTACAGTTTCGGTTCCATCAACAATGTTTACCGTCCAGGAATTTAATCAACGCGATCCAACTACAACCTTAACGCCATCTAGTTTTTGAGAAAAACAACTCCCAAATTAAATTCCGGCAATACATCATTCGCCCCAATTCGTTAGTTGCAAATAAATTGCAGGCGAAGCGTCCGTTGGTACCAAGCCCTCCATAGTCAAATTATTCACTCGCGCAATCCCGCTAAAGCTCGCAGTCTCCGCCCAAAGCGGCCCGTTCGTGTAATATTAAATTATAGTGGGCCAAGTAAGACATTTCGAAATAGAAAATTGTTTCCATTCGTTGTTGTGGACCGTTCTCTTAATTCAGATGAATGTGTTTATGTTATAGCGGGTTTTGTGGTGCTGGTCTAGATTTCGGTTAACTTTGAGCAAAATATTTTATTATTTTTATAATTTTTGTTGCCATGTCATAAATTGATTAAGTATTGACTTTTCTCTAGAGTAATATTGCTAATGATTGAATTACTAATAAATGTTTTATCTTTCTTTCTCTACGATAATTAGGGACAACGGCTATCCGTCCTTATGTAATTCCATACTCCACAAGAACAAAATTATCATAGAATATAAAGATAGGGTGGATGTAGTAATATTTTGCTTTATAGAAAAAGGAAAGACATACGTGCACTACATTTATAATTCTTGTTATAAAATTCTGTTTGCTCCAGGCTACTTTAGCGGTACAGGTACAGACGTAAAGATACAGACTGCAACATGGGAATAATACATGGAAGGCTAGTGGTGATATTATAATAATTTAAATAGAACTTTTGTTACTAACTGTCCCTTATTTCATTGTATTGTGTGGTTTTTTTTTGCCATCCTGAAAGCAATTTCTTTGTCATTATTTATTAGTAACCGTACTTATAGCACTTAACATCAAAAATCGAATAAAAAGTCAATAAGTCAACATTTTAAATCACTTTTTCAAATACAATAATTCTCCGTAGTTGTAGAAGCAAGTACAAGTTGACAGCAAACTGTTGCCTGCCTTTTATTTTTCCTATAGGCACTCCTTGCCAAGTGTTCCAAGTTGTGGCTGTTTCGCGGCCCACCAACTCAGCCGTATCGGCGGGACTTTTAAAACTCAACTCTGATACGTTTAATATAGTGTCTACTGCAGGCAAAACTTAAATAATGCCCATAGAAAACTTGTTTCGTACAAGTTGTGGGGTACGCCGCTCCCGGCTAACTTTTCTGTTTGCTTTCAACCGTACGTATTTTATTCTTTCTTCCTTTAAATGCGACGCTTTGCATGTCGGTTACAATCGTAGACGGACCGTGTTTTAAGAGCAAACCTTTTGGGACGTTTTCAAATAGAGGCTTATTGCCTCCGAACGTTGGATTGTTCTTTTAACGTAGCATGTAGGGATTCTTCCTTCGCCCATTGTTTAGCTGTGAATATTGTAATGGTCGTAAACTCACACGAAAAATGGCCACCCTAAAAGGCTATAAACATAAACACAACTCTGTAAAGTTGGTTTGAAAAGAGCTTCGCGATATTCAAAACGGGACGAAGGGGCTTAATGTTATTCATGAATGTTAAAGCGACGCGTTGTTCCCAAACATCGTTTATATTTGTAAGTTACGAAACAATGACACTAATTTAAACTCTAGATGTAAAGACGGGAGTTATCTTCGTTTGATGGCGAGCATAAACAACAGATACGGTTTATTACTCCACCGCAATTTCGTATTAAATTTCAAAGTTTTGAAGTCTCCACTTTCATTAAATCTGACAATGTATTAGGTTATATATTACCTACCAAAACTGCGAACTTGAGTTGTCCAGATTCACTTAAATCCAACTCTCACAAAATATCTAAGCCATTATCTTATCTTGGAGAACCGAAACTTTGAAACTTACAAACTAATATTGAAGGAACCCAAACACATTTAGCATCACCTGCGACAACGGTGAATAAATATCTCAACGGGGAAATAAAAGCATAAGCGTGTTGCTTTAACGCATAATGAAATGATGTCCAGTGAGCGAGTGGAAAGAGCATAAATTAAAAGTAAGAACTGACTTCGTCCATTGTTACTTTTGTTTTTGCACACCTCATACGCTTTCATACAAAAGAACGAATTTATTGACGTTTAAAAATGAATATTTCGAACTTTTTACTTTAATATGTCACGTACATATATATCATTGTCTAAGTAAAATATTACTTAAATGGTCTTATAACCTGATAGATTCAAATATAGTTGTTACCAGATAAGATCCTTGACAAAAAATGTTAGAAACAGCAGAAAACATAACATATATTTTAGGATCGTCCAATTCGTTTCGTGAAACGTTCAATATCTGGAGCACAGCTCCATACGTATGGACGGACAGAAACGTGATAAATTCGTTGAACAGTCGGGGGAATGACACGGTGATCCCCGTTCATATTTCACAATATCCCAGCGACGAGCTCGCGTTGTTTTAACACGGATAACTTTGTGTACATCCATATGTTTTATCTTGGGTCTCTGATTTTTTGAGGCTAACAACCTTCGGATAAAGTTAGGGTATGTTCTTAAGTAAAAGCTTAGGTAAAATATATAAGTAAAACGGAATTCATTGGTTTCTTTATACTAGACACCCATGTGCACTGCCTCAGAAGCATAGCATTCATTCTTAAAATGAATCGGCCTTCAAAGTAAATTGACTATTCAACTTGATGCTTGCCAAAATTCCAACCGACCCGGACCCTTTGGGACAATTTTAACAAATAGTTAGACTAATAAATTTTCATTGAAACCCTCGATAACTTTTGCGTGGGCCTTTGAAATTGGGACATTTCACTGAGTTACAGTTAACTTAATTAAGAGTTCAATTAGTCTCGACTTAAGTATGATTATAACTTCTTAAAATCTTGGGACTTCCATCTTGCCTATATCTTAAAATATATCAAAAGTCTCGCAAAATTTCAAATGTTTTAATGAAATTTCAAATCCTTTTGCTACACGTCAAAGCTTTAAGAAGTCAAATTTATGATTAATTTTACGCTTACTGGTATACCTTTATTTGCTAAACTTGATTAAATTCTGACAATTTCGAATCAACCTGCATTAGCACTACTTTTTAGTTACTGAGTGCAATTGTGACCTTATTGCATTTACTGGGCATATTAATAACTAAGATCATTATGACCCTATTAAATTTTATATGATTAACAACAGTCCTCTATTCTTTATAAATCAAATAAATGCGCAACCACAATGCGTGCAATGTCTGAATAAGTTCAAGGTACAATTACAAATATTTTGCATAATGAAAACTGTTTATCGGCTAATATATTCTTTTGCATGTTGGCGATCATATCGTACTGTGGTGTTATTTTTTCTGACCAACATTACGCGCCCATTATTAGGAGATTCAATCTCGTAGCGTGTGTATGAACTGTTTTTTAGTTCACTTCATTTATGTGTTGCCTTGATGCAGTAATTAACTCAGTGAATTTCGAATGCAGTTTTATCATGAAGCATAACACATTTGCTGCAAAAATCTGAGGTTTTATTTTATCATCGTTCATTTAAAATTAATGAGGCCTTAAGGTAGCATTTAGTTTTGATTAAAATTCAAAGTAATTTGCGAGACTGTCAAATAAACTACATCCTTTTATAATTACTGCAAATGTTCTTGTCCAACCAACAAATGTTACACATATAGAATCTAGTTTTAATTAACCAACACCGAATGCACCCATTGAAATACATATTGTACCTGAATCCAATACTGTTACTTGTTTATACAAATAGCATTGTAGAGTGGAGCGTGGACTACAGAAGATGCTTTTTCCTTTTGCATTTTAGAATAGAAATACTCCTGGTTTTGTTTTTTATTATAATATACTATGCGCATTCGTTTTGAATTGAATTATACTGTGTAATTTACTGTTGATTTACTATTAGATTTTTAAAATATGTTTATATTCAACTCTTTATTGGTTGCCCGTTCCAGATGTTACTATTAAAAAACAATTACCTACCTACAAAATACAACTACATATAAAAGAGGTATTTATTTGAAGGTTGCCTTCAATTGTACTAAGTATAGTCATTGAACTGGTTAGCATAAACTTTATGGTGCTTTTTCATAAAATGTACATTATGTGAATAAAAATAATTATCGCTTAGTTATCGATTCTGTTGATATGATGTCCACTAATAGTTAGCGTTGAGTCAATAATCAATAACTAACATCAGACAGACCGTCAATCATATTTATTATCTAAGTTCAAAAATGAATCCTGAATACTAATTTCAAAAAATCATGTAAAAAGCTACAATGTTCTTAAAAATCAAATATATTGAATGGGCTTAATTAAAAGTCCTAATTGAAAAGTCAAACTATTCGCTTGAGCTTTAATCCTGGAATATAAAGTATGCAATCCTCGTGAAGTAACTTTATAAAAGTTTCATATTAAGAGGTGCAGTGGTTTTGACGGTCTGAAGTTTTTACTTTAGCGAGTTTAAACATTGACAGGGGAGAATTTACGAGAGTTTTGGAGTCGATAACGAGATGAACTGAGGAATTTGCTGTAGATATTGTGCTACTTGTTTTTATGACTTTATATTTAATTTGAAAGTAATGATTTGTGTAAAACGTTGCACATAATTTGTTTCCAAAATGAACACAAACCTAGAAAATATTGCTCTTCAAAAATAAGGTACTAGCAATAGTACATGTTTCTCTATTTCATAAAACATCACAAACATAAATAACGTATTGATTTAAAAAAATATGTGGATGATAATATAAGAGCTTTATATTTATCTTTGAAATATATTTACTGTTTGAACTGATTTAGCAAATACTCAATAACAACTGAAAGTAAGAAATTCTATTAAATTAAATACGAGCTTGAACTGGCACTTGTCATTTTCTTTTACTTCGATGAATACAGCCTACCTTTGTAGGTTGATTTGTGACAGTAAATTGATCCAAACATGTCGCATTGACTCAAGGACTTCTGCGAATGATATCTTTCTCCTTGAATATTCTTAGAATACTACCTTTTGTTCACTCAATAATATTATATCTATCAACAATAGTAACGAAATTAAAAATAATATAAATAGTTATATTTTTAATAAGCCTAAATTATTTTGTGAAATCATTATTATCTGAAACGAGGAGATAATAGTTTCATTGCAATTTCTTAATTTTATTTTTGTCTAATAATTACATTAAGTCTACGTTTCTAGCATAACTGAATAGTCTGAATAGTTTTTTGTCGCATTTTTTTGCGTCTGTAGTTTGGTTGCTAAGTGACCTAGCATTAAGTTATTTGCCACAATCAACTTAATTATGTAGACTATTTTAATATAATACAATATTCTCAATTGTTTTAATTGATGCAGAAGCAGATTATTCAGCTTTACATAATTGTATTTCACTTGTTACTAAGTTTTTAAGTTCAATACCGTTGATGACTAAGTATTTATAACGTTGTTGCTCGTCAGATATGTATTTAAATGGTGAGCGTTTCATAGCGTTGTCGAAGCTATCTCATTTTATTGTCGGTCTGGGGTAGTGCCGTGACATTTTGCATCAGAGTCATTTGTCACGCGTATCTCAATCTTATCGCAGTCGAAATGCGTTTTAATAGCGTGAAGTTTATGCGGACTCTTGGGCGTGCGTTTCTAATGTTTAGGCTTTTGTCGTTACTTTCTTAGTGTTTACCTCGTTGTGTCTTTCCTGTCATGAATTATTAGCTTGGGAAATTAAGGACTAATAATAATTGATGTGACTTTTATGTAAAAGCAAACTTGACCCTAACATATTTTATAGGAATGCGCTGTTTATACTAAATGCGAAAAGATCAACTTCTATTTCATTATAATTAACACACGTTTTCGCTATGACTTGTGTATTGTTATTGTCTTTATGGACAATATCTACAGAAAATAGTTTTAGAATTGAAATATTAAATACTTTTAAATAATATGTCATGTTGACTCCGTAAGGAGAGAATAACATTGAATATGTAGCTGCTTATCTTCCTAGGCGTCGTTAAAGTAAACTGAGGGATCAGGGTCTATTGGGGTTATACCATCTGCGTGGGGTAACCTCCCTTCCCAACTATTAACTACACTTGGTTGGAAACCACCAGGAGCTCAATGACACCTGGTGTTTGTCCCATCGCCCCAATAGGCTCTCACCCTACAACATGGGACAAAAACATGTAACTGGCGAAATATAGACGTGTTAACTATTTCTAACTACTATTTTCGTTAGTATATGTGTCGTATTTTTTATATTCAGTTACATATTATCATCATACTCCTTTACGGTTTCGTGTTTACTATAATTAACGATAAGATTCTGTGTATACTTTGGAAAATTTAGATCTACACTTAAGGTGACACAAATAATAATTCCAAGTCAGAAATAAAAAAGTAATTTCACTACCTGCTAGAGTGCTGTAACTACTTTGAAAGAACTTTTAAAACAAAGTCTCAGTGCTTTATGACATAGAAAATTTAAAACAGTTGTCCCATGCTCTTATATATGGTAATATCTCCGTTACTCGTGCGGGTACAGACGGGAGTACACAGGCTAGCAACAATATTTTATTTCAATGTATTATTTTGTTTTAATTTTATACTATGTTTGTAAATAGATAAAATAATATCCTTGCACAATACTTTTCTTCAGTTTGAGCGATTTTATTCGTGTCTCGAGTATGTTTTCTGAATGTAATTTTTTAATAGTTCATAACATCAGCGCTGAATAAGGTTGCCTGGAAGAGATCGCCTTTGGCGATAAGGCCGCCCATTGTACATACAACTTTGTGAATATTACTGTACTACTAACATTGTTCTAAGGTGTACAATAAAGAATTATCTATCTATCTATCTATCTATCTGAATATTTTAAGTACATATACTAGCTATCAAGTCCATGAACGTTTGTCCATAACTATGCATTAAAATTCGTGCAGAACATATGTATACCTATAGCTTATATTCTTTTATTTTATTCTCTTTCTTTTCCCAATACAACTTTTATATAACTTAAGTTTCCTGGATTGCCTTTACTGCATATAACCCTAGTTAGACTTCATTGTAGGCTACACCTAAAGTAGATGAAAGTTGGTAAGCGCTGGATGTTATTCTAAAGAAAATGCTCGCATACGCTAAAGTACACACTAAGTTTCAATGCACTCCATTCCATTTTGTTTTCAGAAGCAACAAATTTTCTTCATCTTTTCCAAATTCAACTTTAAACTTTGAAAACACGTTCGTTATCATTATTTGCTACTTTTGATTGACTTATTGAATAAAAGTTTAAAACTACATGTTAGTAGATGTTTTGTTTAAACAAATATAAGACGGCTATTATATACATTATAAGGTCACCTTGTACTAGGTATATCATAAACGTGCATTTATGATGAATTGTTTGACGGTAGACTTCAGTCATGCGTACATATGCATTGTTCTGCAGCTGTCAATCCGTGATTGGGTTTTAAAACTCATATTTGACCTTAATAGGACACATAATATGACGTACAACGATTATATATTATAATAGTTACCTGCAAAAAAATCTTGGTCAATCTTAGAAGTCAAGCCAAGGTAGTGACTCAGGTACCACATTATACAAACTTGTTATCATTAATATAAGGAAATTACTTATCATATAGTCTGAGTTCGTTAATGTTCATAGCACGTGTGGAAATAAAGTTCCAGTACCCGTAACTGTTTTAAAATCTAATTCGATAACGTATACTTATGTAGTATTTTATTCACGATTAGTATTTAAAAAGCCCACACACTTGGCAATAAGGTCATCCCATAAGTTTGATCAATACAAGTCAATGCAAGATTCAATAAACATTGTCAGGCTGAGCATAAAAACTGTTCGGTTGGCATTCTGAGCGCGTCCCCGTGTTAGTACGTGACCGGTAGACTAATGACATACAGATGACATACAGATGGTCGTAATTACGTATGTATTATGCCTATGTGTTGTGTTGCGCTGTGAGTAACGTGAGCAGGGTTAAATGCGTTTTTTGTGGCTTGATGAGGAATGATTGCAGAAAGTCATTAACTTTATGTTGTATATTTTGGGATGTAACGGTGTTTTGCGGTAATATGCGGACAGATCGTAAACGTGAGCTGCCGAATATGGGTCTTCCCTATGGGCTACTAAAAGTTATAACCCGTTGTACTGAAATAAATTATGTGCACTTGGGAGATTGGTCATAGCCATCCGATGTTAATGTATTTGTTCGAACTATCTTGTAAGGTAGTATTTAATGTGCTATGATAAGTTAACAACTATTAACTTATCAACTCGTGTAAAATGCATTTATTACTATATTATATTGTTCTTAACCGACTTCATATTAGACCATACAGACTGCGGTATCGCAATTACCTATAAATTAAGCACTTATTTATTGCTTTTGTAACCTTAATAATATCAACTTAGATTAAGAATGCAATAACGTAATGGTACCTCCATAAAATCTTCTTAAGAATTATCCGTTACCTCCAGTTGTTTAAACTAATTTTGAGGTATAAAACACAGTATAATTTCGTTGTTTAATGTGAATAGTGTGAAATTTTTATGTTACTCAATTAAACCGAATCTGATTAGAGACTGTACCCGAATAGAAGACTTATTAGTAGTAGTAGTAGTAGTAGTATACTATTCGAAACAAGATCTTAACTTGGGTATTTAATGTTTCTAAGTGCATTTCCATACTAAAATTCAAAAGCAACACGAAATCCAATTTACACAAAGCTGAAGGCAGAATACCCAACTATAATCGAAGTGTCGTATCTCCATTAATACTCTGTGTCAATGTTTGGAGCCAACAAGCATTCGCCTCTATGGAATACATTATATTCAGGAAATCACGATCCATACTAAGATCCAATTTATCTTCCAAAATCATAAATTTCTGCGTGTAATGATATTTTGCATCCGTTATTTCGGTATTTAAGCGCTGCTTTGTAATTATTTGAAGAGTAGTGTATGATAGATATTTATGTTATATCATTTATCACCTCTTACTCCATTTATAATGAGTATTATTTACTTATTTATGATACGTAAGTAAGAGAATGTTTGACAAGTACACCTGAGTCGAAAACAAATATAGCCTTTGACCTTGCCAGAACTTAAACAAGCCATAGTGCAGCTTACAACTATTTTATTTTTATCGTAAGTGAGTTGATAATGACTGAGTCATTTCATTTGTTCTGCTGCTGATCTATCTATCAATTCGTATTCCTAAAGACGATATTAAAATTACAATTGAATGAAACAAGCAAAAAGGGATATGTTAAGCGGTTATCAGTATTTATGAATGCTCCCAACACCCGCTGGATACCCTGCACGTTCCCGACGTGTATATATTCCATAAGCAGTTAAAAGCCAGTAGCCGATTTCAATAGGAACTCACGTTATGCCTTCTCTTTGATATTATCGTTATTGTTTGTTGGATTTCAATCTTTAGCCACTTCATTAAGAGGCAAATACTTGACTATTCGATCATTGTGGCTTTCTAATTAGTCTATTATTGTGATCTGTGTTAAAGTCAAGTACTCTTACCTTTACATATGATGCAAGAACTCCATTACTTTGAAAGTTTTACACATTATGACAGCCATATAATTATTATTCCGATACTTTTTCCAGTTCCAATCTACTCAATAAACTGGAACCTTTTAAATTTATCTTTATTTTCTATATATAGCTATGGAACCATAAACTTACTTGCCGTACACTGGGTCAAATTAGAAACGGGTCTGAAACAGGAATCGAACCCGTAATATGACAATTATCAGTTATTAACCACTTAGGTATCGATGTGAAACTGTTTTATAAAGTGAACTGGTTTTGTTAAGAGAGCTGTTGAATTTATAGACTATGTTAGAGTATTATCCAAAGCTACTTTGAATAGAAACGATCATGTTCATTGACTTTTATCTATTTAGTTTGAGAGAACAAGATTACGAAGAAAAGAGACACATGTAAAGAAGTCTCTTCTCTTTTGTTGACTTATCTGGGCTTTTTCCAATTTCTTTATAAGCAGAGTCACAGTTCCAATATTATTTCTTATTATATTTAGTTATATCAATAAAAAGGATCATACAAAAATTGTTTGACTTCGAATAGCTTGAATGACAAAGTTATTTATTGAATTAAAAACGTTTATATAACTCCATTAACCCCTTATTATAAAGAAATAATGTTTCCCTATCTTAATATAACTTTAAAAAATATAATATAAATCTAAAATAATCTTATCTTAACTTCCGTACTCAGCACCCTCTATCTACAAAATTGTATGGGGGAGGTTTATGTTCAGTACTCAGCAGTAAAGATCTAACAACAGCAGAAAGGGTAAAAGGGTTGACTGATGAACAAAAGGTCGTGAGTTCAAATCCATTGCCGTTAGATTGTGAGAGGGGAATCCCTTCTTGCAGATTGCAGCTTTAGGGGTAAATAATAACTTTTACTTTAATAAATTTGGACACATGGTTTAGTAGTAGTACCTATATTTAGAGTTATATTAACGGAATAAATATTTATTTTTAGATGTCTCGACCCATATATTGAAAATCAGGCGAGGTGAAGTCAAAAAAAAAATTGTGCCATAAATTAAAAAAAAAATCTATGCTCACCTCTGATTGCACGATACAGTAGATGGTTTGACAAAAAAAAACATTGAACCACTATGTGATATTTTAAAAGCAAAGAACCTAGCATTTGTAGTCGAGTTTTCTAGTTAACTTGTATAAACATACAAACACACAAGGTCGCGTATGACCTGACCATGTTTAATAATATAAAATTTATATCTATCATAGTTATAATCATTCAAACCAGTCCTATTTATGTTAGAGATATGAGTTGTAGCGTTAGTAAAAAAAATATTAATAGAATTATATTGCTACCTGATTTGAATTTTAATATGATATAATGAACTCGTTAGCTTGATATCTAATGAATAAAGTTTGTTTATGTAATTTTATTAGTCAAAAAAATATCAAATCATTTTTATATACATTTTTTTAATAAACAAAACAAATAAGTTAGGTACTCGATATATTGACGGTCTTCTTGTACCCATGAAATAATTTTTGTGCATGTGTTTGCAATCGTGAATTCCTGTCGTGTTCAATTTCCGGGGTTGACAAATTGTTATTAGATTTTTCTGTTCAGAAAATTTTAGACCCAGTACCGAGTTTTGAAAACGTGCTTGTTAGAAGGCAATTGGTTCGCCGGTTCGCCCCCTACATTGAATAGAATCAACATTGTAGCTGATGAAATGTTTGTATATTTTATCTTTGCCTGTCCCTCCGAGTCCCTTTTTAGGCACCTATCATGTTTATATTATTATATAAGTTCTATATTGCATAAAACGCTACCATAGATTGGTATTTGTATCATTTCATATGTTGTTTATATACTGCAAGTAAATCTAAATGTATAATTTTATTTGAATAATAATAAAATAATAAAGGTTTAGCATATAAACCACTGCTATTATACTAGTTTAATATGCTAACCGTACCTACTGTAATCACGTTCACAGATTGTCATAGGATTACTTATGTTTTTTTTTAATTTATCAAGCAAATTATGGTTTACATTGTGTAAGGAGCTTGGAAGAGAATGTTTTTGCATATATTAATATTATATCTAGACACTGTCAAAGGAAAATAGAATTTATTTTAATAGCGTGAAGAATTAGAGATATATGGGTTGGGAGGTAGACACTTATGGCTAGTTGTTATTACACATTAAGATCAGCTGATACAGTTCTTATCTAGATGTTATTGTATGTGTCAGTATATAAGGAAACTGCTTTTATATAAACAAATTATGCACCTGCCAAGTCCTAACTTGGTATCAAGCGATATTATTATCCTGTTAGAAGCTAATTGTATCTATAAATTTTAATGACATTATATTACACAAATTTGAATTTGAAACTCAAATTAGGTCATTATGTAGTATGTTTTAATGTATTCAAGTTTTTTTCTTTTTTGTTCTTTGGCTTTGCCTTCTAATTTTTTCTGCTTCTTCTTTCATTTAAATTCAATCTTTAATAATAAAACATGAACGCTTTTTATTATGCCTGCCTTCTCTTATTGTGGCGCTATGCGCTAGGTACAATACAGTTTTATGTCCCGTTTCACGTGACTCGGAGTCATTCAATTGTTATTGGACTTTAAGCTGCAGTTTTGTTCTATTTTAATGTGAAGTGTTAGCACCTATAATAAACCTGCTAGATCTTTATGCACATATATTAAAGGTGCTCTTGACTGTGTCTTTTATGAGGTAAAATTTCAACGCTCTAGATTTGAATAGGTATTACATTTTTTTTATTTCAACTCGCACTTACGACTGTATACTCGTAAGTCCGCATCATAACGTACTACAAACATGTATTTAAATGCAATCAAATGTTTATTATATATCTATCAGAGCACAATGCCCGAATCAAACTTCTATTGCTCAAGTCTAAAGAATAATGACGAGGGATATACTCTCAAACATTCTGTACAATCTATCCATCAAGTTTCGCAACTAATCTTTACATTACATTATTGTACTATATCAATCTGCGTTCTTCATTGTTCGCTGAAGTCTGACTTTTACTCAAGGTTAATATAAAGGTTATACAGAGTATAAAATGCCACGTTGCTTTATGACATTTCAAAATGTAAGAAAATATATATCAAGGTAATAATGTGCAATAATATAACTTACTTTGGTCTTTTAAGTTCCACAAAAAAGTTTGCGTAGATAATGCTTTATTGTTGATTCAATTATTTACAATTTTTTCCATGGGTTTACGTTTGTAATATATAAATACTGTAGTCCTTAAAATTACATTAAGCAAGTATATACGTAGATACGACCTTTTACTTGATTTTGAAATTTTAATGAAGATTTTAACGAAAACTTACTTTTAATAAATTCACAATTGTAACGTTTAACCGAGATCTGTAACAAAGTTGAATTACGTAAGTCGTATGTTACTCTTGATAAATCCTCTGATGTGAAATGTGCGAATGGAACCCAATTTTCCCCGCTGACACTTAATTTCGCAATGCAAGGATAAATCAGTTGAAAGACTTTATTTTATATCTGTTCTGAGATATTCGGAGGAGCTTACAAGTAAGGATTTATTTTCAATACAAATACAATTCATTATTCGGTCTACACAATAGGGATTTTAGATATTATGTGACAATTGTGGTTAATGGTAAAACTCCCTTATTTATGCTATATTGATCTTAAATGGCTCGAAGGTTATTTACACATCATTTAGAATGTATTGCTGCATTCTGTATAATTTGCAAGAGTTACTGAAATCTTTACTTCACTTACTATTTCTTTTCTGCTCTCTCCTTCGTCATCAGTTTTGAATGGTTCACGTTTGCTGTTAAGGGTTTAAGCTTTTTCCAGCTCCTTCTTTAAGCCTGTGTTGGTGGCAGGTTGACCTTCAACTAATTCTGGCCCATCTCGTGGACATTATTACATGTTCAAAATTCTTCAGTATGTACGCTAAACAATTGATATGAAACAATATATCAATTCAACGAAGCAATCCAAAAATAACTCATTGAATATTTACATATAAATCGTAGTAGAATTTCAATTGGTATCTAAAACTGGAGCCATAAAGTCGTACTCGAATCTCCACTGGTTCGACTTATTACTTATTTTAGAAGTTCAGTCCTTGTTCATTTACAATTACAATTGACATACTAGCATGCGTATTTTGTAGCCACACATAAAAACCGTGAATTTATTGTTAAAACATAAAAAATCGTACGTGATGTTTTCTTAGCAACCTTGGCCTACAAGTTGCGCTTAGTTCTGTATGGTTACCAAGAACAATGTTAAAAAATTGCGATTGGTGGACTGCGATTCAAGCTATGGTCCAATTGTATTTGAACTTGTTCTTGACTCGGGAATTAGAGTAAAATAAAAATTAAACATTGAAATTTAAAGACCTTTTTGCATAAATCGTGCATTTTCGTGCATGCAAGTGAATACCAGCTCTACGAGTATCTCTCGTAAAGCGAAATAGAGAGAAGTAGAAGACTGGATCATAGATTCTAAGCAGCTCGCTTAGAATGCGACCAGGATTAACACACAGATAAAAAAGGTAGGTGAAGATTCGAAAGGTTTGAACATTTTCTTGTGAGAGTAACACCTTTGATGTTGCAAGTGATTACAGACCACGGTATCAGCTTCCCCCTTAAGGTAGGCCGACCTTACTAGTACAAAAAATCAATAAGTATATAACAATAATAAATATATTCATTGTAAGAATATAACTGTCGGAACGTATCAAAGAAATTGTACGGCGATTGTTTAGAGCGAACGCTAAATCCACTCATTGTTACACCAAACGCGATCACGAGCACGTACGTGTTTTGTATAACCTTAAAGTTCGGTAGTACCTTTGACTGTACTTCATCTAACAATACACTTTAAAATGTTGCCACATATTTAATCAAAGCGATTGCCCTGAGGTAATGTTGCCTGTCAAGATCGAGTTAGCACTTTATCATAGCATTCATAATCATTTTAATTAATGGTTTCTTTTTCTGTCTGTTTATTAATATAAAGGACTTTCGACCTAGTGGTGTCAATTATTGTTACAAAAACTTATTTTATATATTGCATAACCTATCCTAACAATATCTGAAACCTAACCTAACGAACCAATCCATATAAGCTTCGTAAGCATATTTCCTACATTTAAAAAAGTCATCATAGAGGTGTTCAGTTATAAATTATCAATGCTAAATAATTTATTGATCATACATCAAGTTGGTAACGATTGTAAAACAAGACAATAATAATCCATAGATGTATTTGGTGATGCCAAATTAGTACACAAGCAAATATGGATACAGACGTATTTGTGTAGTCGTGAATGTGTACCCAACACTATTGTTTTGTCAAAGATTAATATGATAGACGAGACATTTGATAACATGTATTTTTTGGACTTTTGGAAAAGATTATTATATTATAAAACATTAACCAAAATTAACCAAGAATTTAAACAAGCCAAGAGTGTGTATGCGGTTGTAAATTACGGTTATTGTAACACTGAAATAAGAGCCGCAAATCTTAAAAATTATAGAACAGCTTTCATGATGTATGTTTTAGAATTACTACTAATTCGAATACTTATTTTAATTTTTACTACTTAAATTTCTCCACAACTCCTAGCCAGTATATAAAGTTAACTATGAAGGTATTACTGCGAAATAAATTATCCCGTCTTCCCAAGTTACTTAATATATGATAACAAAGCTCATAAACATATACTTTTGAGACACGTTGGCAATTTATAGGTCAGACCCATTTAAAATTCACACCATGCACATATGAATAGACGATTATGGCGAGAACTGGGTCAAAATGGACATATCTCCAAAAGGGTTTGTGACCGGCCATCGTGACCTAAAGATAAAAGTTATGGTTGGGACTGTGAATATATTTGAAACTTTAGAAGTGCAACTCATAATAAAGATAGAATTATAATAATCGTGAGTAATGTTCAAAATATATGCACCGAAAACCACAGAACAGCTCGTAAAGCCACCTAGAACTGTTGCGGGTACCTTTGTTATGAATACTGCGACTTCAAGTTTCATGAACGTAATATACAAGTAGAAGGCTTCAAATCGCGTTTTTAAAGGCTGATAGGATTCCACAATTCATAACACCACTCACTACTCATTTCTCATCTTGGATTATGTAGGTATTTTTGTTCATTATATGCTTCAACCAAATTCAATCAAATATACCTGCTACAATAGTATTTTCTCTCTAATCAAATGAATACATTATATTTTATAAAGTATGTAAAACCAAGTGAATTCCAGCAGAAGTTTCATTTGTATTATCGAAGTACAAACGTAAGATAAGACAGATACTCTCTGATAGTATCGCGGTGTATGAAAAAATGCATAAAAATGCAAATAAGCGTATAAATAAGAGAAACATTGAATACAACAATTTCCTGGTAGTATTAATTGGTACTGTAACAAATCAATTTTATTTTTAAGTATTATAACGCGGAACAGAGCGTCTGTTTAATCGCCTAAGGCTATTTGCTATTTTAAAATAATAAATCTAATGGTTTATGATAGAACATGAAGCCACAACAAGCATAAAATTATCAAATTTTCCACACTTTGCTAAAAGAACAACATTTAGATAAGCTTATTGTACCTACTAAACGCAGGGTATTTGCATAAAACAACCTTTAGTGTATCTAAAGTTGTGTACCTACTGTATCGTCTAAAAGTGACTTATCGGGTATTCCCCACGAGATTAAACACGAATTATTTTATTAATAAGTTCATAATCTGTATGCTATAATTTAATATTTAGTTCGTTATGTTTTATAATAGTAGCTATATAGAAAACTAAATTTGCGGTTATTAATATTAGAAGCTATTTTAATTGTAGTATTTTAAAATGTAAGAAGAGAAAGATCCGCACTTGGTGTTTATTATTTAAAATTTACTATAATATGAAATAATTACTATTGAAGCATTGTCGAATCTGTAAGATGAAAGAAAATATACATCTAGACCAGAATATTTTATCCATAATGATGTCTGACTGTCTGAATAAAGGGTTTTCTATCCTAAATATAGTAGTACCTGCCGTCACTCTTGTTTCCTGAACAAAGCTTTGCTCCAACAAAAAGGGTATACCTAATAAAATTTCAAAGAATAAAATCGGTTTAAATATTTGTTTCTTTAGATATCCTTTTTCATATCTCAAAATTTGCATAAGAATACAACTTAGCCAAAAATATAAAAGCAAATACGGCGGTACTGCTTCAGAGCTAGTACCATAAAATAGTGCCAGTATAAAGTAAATAAAATGCATCTCCGCTGCGTTGAGCGACAATCCTTCACTTATACGTAATTTATATTCACTTCCTAGTGTCGGAATAATCCTGCCTTTTCTCTGCTGTTTAACATATATCGAGTCAACACTCCACCGCTACATTTAAATTTAAAACCGATATTCTTTTATATTTTTTCCACATTTTGTTGCAAATTTGAAAAGATAATGCATTTTTGTTGTCTGATCAAAGGATAGACTGCTCAATATTAATGTTGAAAAGAATGTCGTTCCTCCCAACGAAGCAGACGTATTGAATAATTTCTTAGTTTAAGATTTACTATCCGTCCAGTAATAAAAAGTTAACTTAGTAGTGATAATTATGCCGGACAAGATAAATAAAGATACAACTTTGAATTTAACATACAAATTAGACATCAATCTAATTACATTTTTATTTGAATTTGAATTGCAAATGTATTGATTTTTAATTTTAAATTTATCTATGTAGTCTGAGTATGTCTCCTATAAATACGTATAACAGCATATATATAACAATATCTTTGACATATTCTTCATTTTTGTACGTCTTTAGACGAATATTTAGAAAGTACCTAATGAGGGATCAAAATCTTCTCAAGTAAAAAAAAAATTTTCTAGTTACGTACTTTTTTGAGCTAACATCTTGTAAGCTAAGACTATTCTTATATTATTATGAATGATTATTTTTAGATCATTGTGTGATCTAAACAATCTATAAAAATATTTTCATGCATACACCCTGAAGTTATTTCTAAACGAACACCGAAAATGCGTATTTTGCAATTATTGAAATGAAAATATCGAAAAATTAATATGAACACAAAATTCTCGCAGAATCAAAGTTAATAACGGGCAATATGGCGCCGGATTTCCAATCCGTATTCCTCGGGAGATCAAATTGCTTCAGTAATAAGGGTCCGATTTTAATAAAAAAGGAACTTTCATTTTGACTATTATCTACAAACAAAGTGCGGACATCATCTGGGACCCTCGACAATGGGGACCCATAATCGGGACCTTCTTTGTTCAGTGTTAAAAGCCTCGAAAGTGTCTAACATCTTCATTAATATTACCGAAGCTGCTTGGGTTTTGTGCACTATACGAACTGCGATTTAGTCCCTTCTTACTTTCGATTACATTAATTATTCACAGATTACTTAATGTAACTATGTAATTGAAATTAGCACTTGTCTCTTTCATTATCATTTATTTATCTGTGTTAAATTTGAAACTCGAAAATCTACCTTAAATTCATGCTACAAATTATATCTATGTTCATTATTAAATTGTTAATAATATTATATTTTGTAACGGATTGATTGTATGTTCATATTAACTTGTCGAATAAAATTTACATAATTAAAATTAAACATATATTTATTGAAGAAAATAATGAATCCACTATTTACTTCATAGGTAGAAGGTGTAATTAATTTATACCTTATTATTACAACAATAGTTAGTTTAAGTGTGCTATTTAGTATACTGACATTAAATTTTACAACCACTATTTATACTAAACAAATAAGTTTCAATACAAACAACAAAACGGCTATTAATAATACAAATAATGTTGTCATTAAACCTAACAAAGCAATTTAAATGCATATTACTGAACTAACAAACATCATGTGGTATAAACGGCTTAACCATGAAACATTTTGTCTGGCATTTCGAAAGCTGATAAAATGTCAATACGACTTTTACGCCATATAAAGGCCAGTTTTCACTTTACAGTATGAGTAGAGAAAATGTTAAGATATTTTAATATGATATATAGGAAAAATCACTAATCATATATTTGTTGTGTATTCTGTTAAAGAAAGTAATTATATCAGTTAAACCAAAAGCGGCTTTTATTTACCAATTTTTGAGCTCTGGTGGTATTGAATGTCTTGGGGTTGTTTGTTGTCCTAGAATATTTATTAATTCAGGTACCTATTCATTTATTAAGATTATATTTACTGATTAAGTTCTTTACATATTAATGAGGCTTGATAATTAAGAGGTGGTGGTAGGGCCCCAGTAAAGTAAAAGTACAATTATGTTCATCAACATCATTACCATCTTAGCCTTAGGATATGAATTAAGGTGGCGTAAGATCGCTAAAGTGAAAGGTTTTGGTATAGCTTTAATAAATTGGTTTGTTCTTAATTGAAGAAGTTAAGTATACAACGAGAATGTATTAATTAAAGAAGTAAATAGTCAATATAAATTTTCTGCAGGTAGCTGAGAATATAGATTAGAAATACTAAATACTTGTTAATCCTTGTCATAATTTTTAACAGAAATTTCTGGATACGTACATCATTTTTGGTCAACTATTATTAGTTATCAGCAAAAAGAAAATAAGTTGGACTTATTGAAATATATTTTGATGAAAAACTGTTCACCAGTATTTTGAAACCTAAATTGCCTAAATTGCCCATATTTTAAACGGGGTAAACTTTAAACTGCCTTGAAACTCCTTTACTTTGCAAATACATCCTCAACGTCATACGACATTATTATGAATTCGAAATTCATATAACTAGTTTCATTTAAATAAAACCATTTCCTAAAAGGAAGTCATTATTAATCATCTTTTAGTCTTCTGGCCTTGTGGTTTGCGAAAATTCCTTAATATAACTAAACACTAACCAACAAGGAAGTACTTTGGCCTTCATTCAAATCGATAGAACCTATAACATTAGTTACAAGTAATGACACACATACATTTACTTCAGTACAAACAGTAGGCTCTATCATGAGTTCCTTTGCCTCATGAAGCTATTAATCAATTAGAACGTGTTATTATGAAATATTTATTATTAGATTTGATAATTGTAGCTATACTGACACACAGTTTAGCACTTATATCTTTCCACTCAAGGTTAACTATAAGTTTTAGTTAATGCAGGTCTGTACTCACTTTTACTTAGATGATTATTATCGAAACAGTCTTTTTCAATACAGATTTCAATCATTAAAAGTTAGTTTCATTTCATTCAGTCAACTAAGAAAAAGGACAATTATACCTAGGCTACACAGAAAAAGAATGTCTAACCTAACGCAAAGGTCATATAAAACTCTCAAATTGTAGATATTGATATATAGACCTGTATAGAGCAATCTCTATTTACCCAGGAAATGAACCGGCTGCCCTTGTAATGCCGGTACGACGCGCTCACAATAATAAGTGTCTTATAAACATATGGTGTTGCCAACACATGGAGTTCCTCGTTCATATCATTTACGCGAATTATTGCTGTTTTACCGTAAAGAGAAATGAAGAAGTGTAGTTTACTTTGGTGTCCTTTATTGTTAACTCAGCCCTTCTAGAAGTTTTCTGCATCAGAGCTGCTCGTTAGTTTTCAAGTGATAGAGAAAGAGAAAACGCCGTAATTTTTCAATTTGCATAAAATAGTATTACACACTAAGTAACATCCGTAATGTGTAATATAATTAATTTATTTTCAAATCAAAATCTAAAAGCAATAAATCAACCTCAATGACGTTGATAGAAATCTAAATTGTATATTATTTGTTACTTTAAAATAAACTTCATTTCCTTTTCGGCTCAACTAACCCAAACCCGAAGTCCACAAGACTTGTCCTAAGATTATAATTTTGCAATCCACACCTTTTAATGTGACTACTGTACCTATTAAGATAAATAAAATAACATCAAACATAAACAGCATCAGGGAAAGATATAAGCAATAAACGGACCTTTACCGGAAAGCTAATCGTCGTTGAGGAAGCTAAAACTATTTCGTAATCTGAAAATAATTAAGTTAATGCATTATTTATTCTTGACCTTCAAAACATCGTTACTTAATCTAATTTGGCTAATCTGTTAAATGCAGACATCAGAGCGAATATATTTTGTTTTAACTAACCTGATCCCATATTGAAGCTCAAAAATGGTAATGACTAAAATAGCATATCACCCTAAGTAACACAACTACAAATCATAATATCAATAGGAGAAAATAAATTTGTATGGACATCAGTAACATACAACTCAAGGAATGAAATTCTGTGCAGAATGATTAAGGCCTTCAAACAAGTGGCTTATAGAATATTATAATGTAAAAGATTTTGAACTGATGGAAGAAAATAATGAGTTTTTCAAATACCACGAATTTTTATTTCACTGACATATATTAACTTTGAAGGAAGTACCTACAAAACGTAATAAATATCAGAAACTGCATACAATAGTTATTTGGCCTAAAATTTTATTTAAATATATCCTTGCCTTTTAAAATTTACTGAATTGACCTGAATTGTTGGCAAATAAATACGTTAAACTAATCATGTGAACGTATAAAACAGAACTCATTCATTTGTTGTTGTTTATTTAAGTACATCCATAAAATATAAAATAAAACCATCTTAGTTATGTTTCAAGTGGAATGTACAGAAAATGGGATTAACGTACAGATTTAGACTAATATCAAATAAAAATAGGCAGGTATTAAGTTGTGCAGTAAAATGATAAAAAAAATAAGGTCAGTGTTTTGAGTTTTTCTTTTCCGGTAGGAATATTATTAATCATGCCGTTGAATATTTGAATAAAACTTCACTAAAATATCACGTACACCAGTCATCAACATTTTTAAATAAGCAAAAACAGAAGAAGAATTTCGTACTTTATTGTCAAAGTAGTTTTTAAAACGATGGTATAATATGCAGCAACACCATTAAAACAATGTTTTATAATCTCAACAAAAGTACAATATAGCAAATGTTATATTAGTACAAAAACTTGCAGTAAAAAATAACATAGCAACTAAATAGTCACGAACACTACGAGACTTTATTAATCGAGGCAAAACCATTGCAACCTAAAATAAATTGTATGAGACCCCAAAAAAGGTTTCAATAATAACTACGTTTTAAACTGAATAGGGTAACAGCACAAAAACTACCACCTTTATTCACCTTGGAACTGTGTGGGTGTCCTGAACTTGATTCCATTGCCGATGGCCTATTCTTTTTTTATCTTTAGTAAAAATCAGTTCAGTTACAATTTTTTTTACAAAAAATGCTGTTTTTTTGTTTACTTTTGACTTTAGACTCTAGAATAGAATAGGTTTGACTGTATTTCGCATGCCACAATGTTAAATACGATAATATCAAACTAATAATGTACGAATATTCAGAACATGTAATTTCATTTTCCTAGCACCTTCGCACTATATACATTAATTTTAGTACCACCTAAATCTACTATGTTGATCTCATGTTAAGATTTATTAACTTTATCAGGATATATTATCGTATGCATATTTGCACCCGGAAAATATTACCCTCTTTCTGGGGCATTTGACTGAAAAGTTACAGAATTTATTTATACGACTTCAAGGTCACTGTAGTATTTACAATTTTCCGCATCGTTTTTTCCTAAACTTAACCTTGATGTGGCATTCCTTTCTTAACGACCTTTACACACAATTCCCTAACTTTCAACATGTGACTTTATGTGATAATCTAAAAATTATTTTGCCTTAATTTATGGCGTGCAGGAACCTGCAGCTGCACATTAATCAATCCTGTCCGGATATCCATTAAGCTTTCCCTAAACCGAAATGCTTATCTTCAAGGAAAAATAGATGACTGGCTACTGTCCTCAAGCCGCTTCCTACATGATTTGATAATAACTTCCTGCGTCCTTAACATCCTCGTTAGGCAATGTTTTATATAAACAAAACACGGAAATGTTTATTGCACTTGAACATTTTATAGTTCGTGCCGGTATCAGTTCAACTAGAATTTCAAATTAGGTTACTAGTGGAGGGATAAAAAAACGATTTTAATTAGGTCGAAATGTATTTAAAGCTACGTAAGTTATTTTAAAAATAATAATCCTGACAGATATTACCATAAATCATAATAATGATTTTAAGCCGGGTGCCATAGTGACACGCCTTATAATAAACCAAAAACATCACGAAATATATTTATAGTATAATGTTATAACGCTACTAAAGAGATCTTGATTTATTTATTATGTAATATAATAATTCCTATTATAACTATATCATTAATAGTAAGGACACTGAGTTAATGTTGCTCCACCTTGCATACTAATTCAACGTGGCCCGGCTCCGTGAATCGGACATGCCTGAAATAATAATAGTGCTCCCACAATTAAACAGATAACGTTGATTTTCCACCTCGAACGCGAATTTACATTATAGTTGGGCACAAATTGCCTGTAAAATTTGGAAACGTGATCTTTATTAACCGTGTTCTCTTTTGTTCACAGACTAAGAAGAACAACCCAAACCACATAAAAAGGCCGATGAACGCATTCATGGTTTGGTCGCAGATAGAACGTAGAAAAATATGCGAGCAAACACCAGACATGCATAACGCGGAAATATCTAAAAACCTCGGTCGTGTTTGGAAAACGCTCAATGATGAAGAGCGCCAACCGTTTATTGATGAGGCGGAAAGGTTAAGGCAACTACACATGCGCGAGTACCCTGATTATAAGTACAGGCCGCGCAAAAAGACAGCAAAGTCTGAAAGAACTGGACAAAAGACTGGAGGTGTGTCTAAGCCAAAGCGCAAGCAACGCGCTGATTCAAATAATAATAGAGGTGTAACTAGACGAAGGAGACCAGTACCAAGCATCCCAAGTGTACCAGCGGAAACACCTGGACCTCCTCCACTACCCGCATCACCCGCTGGCTCACCTAATTCTCCTGAGTCTGCCTGTTTTTATGAGGACCATAATCGTCGCGAGCAAGCCGACCTTACGGATCTCTACTCCATTACGGACTTATTGACGCTGCCACCGGACTGCGAGGTTGATCTCGATGCCTTGACGACGGATATCGATTCGTTCGAGACGGCGTCTTCGTCATCAGGATCCCATTTTGAATTTTCATGCACGCCTGATGTCTCTGACATGCTAAGTGAGATCGGTGTAGCAGGAGACTGGGTAGACCACACGTTCTCATCGTATTTGTCATCACCTTAAAGCTGTGCCAGGGTCGCCACGGACACTGCCGGCTAGTTCCACTGATCTCATGCGGTCGGCCAAAGGGCCGCCCCACGGAGGCCGACGACGCGGCGACCGCTCGCCGCCCCGCCTAGAGAGTGCCTATCCAAAATGACGTGTCGACATTTGGATTTAATGTACAAAGTTATTTAATAAGGATCGAGGGTGAAAATTGTTTTGACAACCGACCATTCGGTCGCGTTTCTCTTCGGTTTGTACGATTATTTTAATCGTTTAGTTATAAAGTTTCCTTTTCGATAACAGCGACGCTTCATCTAGGAAGTGGTATCGGGTTTTATAAACGTAGGCTGTGAGTTGGTTCTTGTTTTGTCGTGTTTTGCTTTCGTTATCAAATTTATGATTTCGACATTATAATGGAGGTAATTTCCAAACGACACGTCTCAGACGCATCTCAGTAAATAATCCGTCTGCTCTCCGTCACCTGGTTAGTTAGCCATGGGCCATGTCAGGTTGCCCGCCTCACGCTCGCATCGTGTTGTCGCGCCGTATTCTTTGTACGTGTACATTACACGACTTGGCTTCTAGTGCATTCTAAAATCGTAAGTTTGCATTCTACGTCACACCTTCTTTTTATGTTATTAACATTTGTACTTTTAAGGGTCGTCTTTTTAATTTGAAACGTCTTAGATCGACATGTGTATTATTCTTCAAGTAATAGAAAAATAAGACTAGTTTATAGTCGTTTATCTTGCGTTCGTATATGCTGTACGTAAGTTCACTTTATACTTTGATGCACACGTAGATGATAGTTAAACATTATTATTTTACTATTGGAAGCTGATCGGTATGTCCTTGTAACAATTTCGGTGTGCGGGAGGTAATGATTGTCTCGGTTGGATGTGGTGGACCCTTACCACGATTCATTGTCATCGGATCAAGTAACGCGTACTCATTGGATTCTATAGCTGCTGTTTATAAAATTTCTTCCACTACGCGTTTCTTGCTCCCCTTCAAATTCATTGCAGTACTGTGGTAGGGGTCCACTGTTTGTTTTATAATAAATGTTCGAGTTGGTCTTGTAAGTTAAGATTCGTAAAGTAAGGTTAATATTCGTTCAATGGTTAGGTATGAAGGTATATTGTACAGTATGATGGCACCTATGGATCGATGTGAAGGGACACTTTCAATTCTCGTTTCTTTCTTCTCACTGCTACATTGATAACACAATAATGTCTATAGAAAGATACATATCAATAATTGGAATGTGTTGTACCGCGGGACGGTGGGTTAAATGAAACATTATATTGGATGGGTACAAAAAGTTAGTTTTCACCACAAAATGTTTTGCTAATTCAAACTCTGTGATTTACTTTATGGATTTTCTAAATTGTAAGGTTCTAGTGGAGACTGATATCGCATAGATTAGTTTTAGCAGCGCTAGCTTCTCTCTTTTATTTTTTGTTAATTTTTAATACTGGGCATAACATTTTATATTGAGAAAAAATTTAATACATACATATTTTTGATATTCTGCATTGCTGTGGAATACGGATATTGGCTTTTTAAATGTCAATATTATAATAGATAGATTCAATATATCAGGACTAGATAGCAAAAGAATACAATTCTAATAATGATTTTTGAGATATAACATTTAAATTCCACTTCGCGATTCCAATTTCCACAGCAGAGCACAAGCTAACAAATTGTATTTAAACAAAAAGCAAAAAATCTGTCAATTCATTGAAAATTGTGTCAGTTACGGGGTAATATTCAGAGAAAATGTTACCTCATTCATTATTAAGATAGATAACCCTTCTACATAATATACCTGTTTTCAAATTGTAACAATATTTGTAGATATTTCTGTGTCCCAAAAATATATGGGATCCGTTGTGCTAGGTAAGAAAGAAAATGCTTTACCTACATTATATTCTTTATATAATATATTATATATGTAAAAAGTTCATGTATAATTAGTAAGTGTCTATGAAAATCCATTTAAATAAGAAAAAAAAGCATAAAACGTTATCTATACCTGTCTTGTGTGTTGTAGGGCGATAATATAAGAAAGGTCGAAAAATATATAAATTTGTGCCTAAAAACTTGAAAATTCTTGTGAAACTTATTTTAGTGATGCTCAAACAAGTATTTTAAGCGCGTAGTGTTTAGACGCTGTTAATGGACAAAACTTGTATAAAAGATATTCTAAGGTTATATTCGATGCCAGATTTGCATTTTGTTTTTTCATTTCGCTTCGGTCTTGCAGTCTTCTGGAATTCCTTATCTTGATCTGCAATGCACTACAAGTGTACACGGAGTTTACTTTTGAAGTTATCTGTTTAGCTACGAACAGTAATCACTCGAATTTGATCCATATTGCTTTATTCACAAGTTTTTCATGTCTTATCTGTTAGATTTTCAAAGTTACTTAAATAGTACTGTGGATATATTGCTTATCGTTCTCATTGTTAAGTATTGTAAAGTTGTATGGAAGTTGTCATAATGTCATAGTCACGTTGTCCATCTATTTTCTCTTCTTCTCTGCAAAACGATCTTATCGTTTTCAACAAATCTTTAAACAAATATGAACATTAGAGGTGAATGAGGAATTTCATTAGGTGTAATATATTTCGACTGTAAATTCAGTCCCTCCGTGTTTTCAACTTTGACAATAAAATGTCATTTTTTTCAGCTTATCTTTCTTAAGTTTTTGCGGACTTCCTTATGATGTTTGTTTTAGAAAGTCGCTATATTTTTTCGTCTTCAGAACTTTTCATGTATATAAAGGGGTCTACCTACAACTGAGTATCAACGATCAAAAGCAATACTAAGTATGTCTTCATTTTAGTGACATCACGCTCAAATTAGTATAATTCTCTTCTACTAATAAAAATTGTAAGTTGTACTGTCATTTCAAACAATAGACATAGTAGTTAAACCACTACCATTATCTTTAAAAATCTATATGAAATCACTGTGCTTCGAATGTTAATCATCTGTCGATAATTATTAATTCTATTCCCCGAATAGAATTGCAACAATATTACTTTCCAGTTATATTCTGTAATTATTTGCAAAGCCGCTGTATAAAGTTGTAAATATGATTTTTATTAGTGGGGAGTGGTCAAAACCTCAAGAGTATTTTGTAAAGCAACATCGAATTTAAAATGTTGTAAATTAGCGCTTCTCTTTCAATAATTATTGGAATTATCAGGGTTTAATAGTTTTTCAGTTATGTATTTTAGATGTATAAATGTCCCTAAGATTATTATTACCTTCCTTGGAATAATGTTCTTCAACTCTTTTGCTTGAGGCTTCCTCTGTGTGTAGCCTTAAAACTCTTTTAATGGAAACCACGGAAGTATATTTTAATCTCAGGTATGTAAGTTAGTATTGAAAAAAAAATGTTTATAATAATGAAGTCAAAATAAAGCGACACTGTGACAAAAAATTAGAGGGTATATAAAACGTCTTAAGTAAAGATATCATAAAGGACGTAGTTGTTGTAGGTTATATATTGTGTAATTATATAAAACGTACTTATAACACGGTCAAATGTGAAACCTTCTAGAATGGTCCATAAAGATACTCACTTTATTATTGGAGCAATTGTAAAGAAATACAAAACATTTGACCGTGCAATAAATACTGATACTATTGTTGTGTATCAATTTTATTGAGATCGCATGAAATTAAGCTTACAAACTTCGCTTCGAATCCGATTAGATGTGTATTTCCTGGCATACAGATATATCGCGAAGAAATTCCTTGTATGATAAGAATTGGTATAATTACTATAAATGCAATTAAAATGTTAGTGAAATCATTCACAGAACTGAAAAGTTGATATTCTCGTTACGTTGTTTAAAAATAATAATTGATCGTAATTATATCTCTGTATCATATGTATCTACGCTATTGTTGATTTATTATAAGCATATTCTATCTTAGAAACTCCTTCCTTCGATTTCGAAGCAAATGCGGATTTGGGCGTTAAATTAGGATTATCTTTAATCTGACCATCTCCGTAAATATTCAATTCCAGGAATTTAAAGCGACTGATATTATTTTGACAATTGAATATTCAATATTTGCCCTCACTTAAAAGTTCAAGTATTGTTGACCATAAATTGGGAATATAATTGTTAATAGCCATTTGCTTCGGAATATTTCAAGACACAACGAATCTTCTGTTCCCTTCTCATACCTTCATGCACTTCATTAATATTAAATAGTAAATAATTGGTGTCTGTAACTCAATATAAACGATATTGTATTATCACCAGACAGTAGTTCGCATATATTCGTTGTTATAGTAGAGTGTGTCATAATTATTGGTATAATAATTATTAATAATAGAACAAGAATAATTAATGAAAATTTTCGCACAACCAGAGTCAAGGAACTAACATAAGATAATGTTATTAGTTATAAAGGTATTGCTTAAGGAAAAGTTATTGTAAGATGCGATGTTTCTTTTTCTATAAGAATTGTGTCCAGGGGGATACGCCAGCTTTATTTCATGTTTTGTCCAACAGATCGCATTGAAATCTGCGTGAGCGATCATACTTGTCCTCATTGTTGAATTGAATACGATTTCAAATTCGTTTACGTGTATATACTTACGTTGAACAAGTTAGGAACAAAAATGGTCCACTAAATTTAAAAAATAATGTTAAGGTAGTTGCATGTACATTCGAAATATACGCTTTGATGTACAATGCCAAACTTAATACGATGCTAAAAAGCATGGCTTTAACAAATATCGCTAAGGATTGAACTGATGATTTTTTTTTCATTTTTCAGCTTTCGCCATTGGACATTGTAAATATTGATAGGCCACTTTATCGGAAGTTGCATCACTATTCCGAGAAAATCTAGTCTTATCAGACAAACCTTTCATCACCATCAATGGCCCCTGATACCTGATTTATTAGTTCGTTTTATTCAATGTATACCAAAAAAATACGAAGCTCTTTCAACACTGTTACCGATGGATCTCTTTGTAAGTAGCGATAAACATTCGGCTTACCAAAAATTGGAAACTCTCGTTTTCAACATTTTTTTGTAACATTGGTTTTAAAGTTTGTACATATAGATCAGTTTGGTTTAACTTTAATTATAAGCCCTGATGGGTACATTTATTCATCTTTGTCCAATAATTTAGGAATTCTATTATGTTTAAGTTTTCATACAAGACATAATTATTCTGACACGTTTACCCTCGTCCGTTGTATAAATTATTGTCGCTGTTTCTCTAGGTATATACATAAAATGTATGAGTAGTCTTTTAGTGTTAAGGTGATTAAATAATAATGTAGTTATTGATTAATAATAAGACAAACTGTGTAAATTTTGTATTTGTAATTTGTTTCAATGAACATATAATTATTATATATCGTAAAGTAAAAAATCCAGTTTTTAAAAAATAACCCGATTTTTATTCAACCTAATCCCCTGTCTCGTCCATATCACAATACAATTGGTTGGTGCAAAATTGACTACATACTTGAAATAAAACTGTATTATAAAATGCACTAAACTAATATAGTTATAATAGAAGCACACATATTCAAAACAGTTTTGTCGTCATTGGACAAAATGACTTTGAATGAGATATTGGGTTTGAGGTTTGACAAGCAGTTTTTCTGAGGAGGAAAACTGCCGAATTAACAACAATACATGGTGAAATATTGTATAATACACAGAGGTGTATTATCCAATTCAATTGTTGATACCTTTATTACTCTGGAGTATCCAGAGGGTTACTGCAAAGTAATATAGGCAAAGGTTATTTGCAATGTTTTATTGACATTTATTTTATACAATAAAATATATTCGTTGACGAAATTAAGGAGAACAGGTCAACAGCTTTTTCAGATTTCTACGCAAAAATAATTACTTACCATGCTGCATAGGCAAATATACATAACTGAACTATAAGGAGATTTTGATATGGAAAATATAAAATAAAGACCGTATCATACTATTTCTACCATAAAGTTATAACTACATTGAATAACAAGGACTTTCAAAACTGATTTCACCGCAACAGAAAAAGGAAATCCACGAACTCGCTGTGGTATTGGACATAAATTACGAGGACTTCATAACACGACCTCTGTAAGAAATATGATCTTAAATATTAAAAGGATATTCACATGGCTTCAATCGAAAATTTAATATGACACCACACTGGTTATAACATAAGATTTGTTTGTTTTGCAAAAACCTTAGCTTTGGTTTATTGAGAGTGGAATATCATAAAGCAGGCTATATTTAAGTATACTTAGTGGCACTTAAGTCATTTCATTTTGTTTTAACAACATTTGTAATTTTGTTTCCAGTGTAATATTTTTATGTGATAACCTTTGTCTAATGATATATACGGTATGAATTATTACCCTATTGCGTAGTTTATGAAACAGTAGCTAGCAGTATTACAGTGGCTAAAGTGTCAGGTTTGCGATCGAGAAGTAGGTTCGAATCCACTTCTTACAGTAGCAATATAGTTAAGCTATCTGCGGTCAAAAGTTCTTTTGACTAATTATGATAGTAAAAGTATTTATTATGTTTGGCGGACGAATAGACTTGATTCAAAATCAAAATCTCGAGTACCGTTATACAATCTAATATTGTAAGTAATATTTCTATACTGGTTTCTCAAGACTGAGATATCAGGAATCTATATAATGTTTATTGACATAATAGAAGCACAACAACACCGATGAATGGCTGAGAAGACTGCACAGAAATCGAGAGGCTACAGATTAGAACCAGACCGAGTACACCGCAGACAAGAATCTACTCTTCTACTACTGTCTACCTATCTACTACCTACTACTACTACGACTTACCTACTACTACGAACTATCAATACATAAGTATACTACTAGTGTTACGTCAGTAAATGAAAGAAAAATGAACATAATTATAAAATAATAAACCTTACCACATAAAGTGATGTGTAAAGGTATACATCTCCTTCACTGAATGTAGACCTGTAACTACGTTTTCTATTAGATCTAAAAACGTCAATGCTTGATATCTCAGGTTCAATTCCTGTGTCAGATAACGTAATTGAATTTCCAAATAAGGAATATTTAGTTGCGTAGCGTAGCACACCTGATTGAATAGAAATTAGATTGAAATCACACACCTATTTCGGTGTTAAACCTAAGAAGTCGAATAAGAAAGTAAAATATTAGGTATATGCCACGAATAATTCTATCGATGTAGATATTAGGCGTCAAAGTAGACACTCAATTTAAAAAAAAACTATTGTGTGAAATGATTAATATTTCTCGCTGCTTAATTACCTAATAAATTTTACTAAAATATTGGAAATTTAACGTAAAATGTAGTTGATAATATTAGTGCAATTTTTTGTTTGTTTGAAGGCTGTACGAGTTTTGACGCTCACGTACTTTTAACTTACTATTATACCCCTATACTGGTTTAGAACAAAAACGCATTCTACTGGAATTCGTTATATCGCTTCAAGAGACAGACAAGCATAGGATCCACCTGATGTAAAGTAGGAACTGTAGGCTACGGTCGTGTGCAACACTGAGGACGTCATTCATGTGCTACTAACCTAGTACACATCTTCTAATGCCCTTACATCTAGTATAGGATCCAAGCTATTAGTGTTGAGAGGTGCAGACATAAAAACCTCCTTACCATATATGCCTTGTTTAGGAGGACTATCTTCTATATCGGGAACTTAACCTAGATAACTAACGTGAGGGTTTGAAAAGTCTTAACCACAAATCCATGAACCGATAGGACTATCGGAACAATGATCATCGAATCCATACTTAACCTTTTGACAACCTCATGAGCTCAATCTAAATATATCATGTCCATTCCGATGTTCATAAAGTTCTCGTTATGAGGTAAGGCGATTCTAGCTGGTATGGAATGCTACATTCCCAACCGCTGGATCGCAACAGGAGCAAGTAAGCGTCCGTGGTTCAACCGGCCTTGCAGAGATGCTAGACGTATCAAGCAATCTGCCTGCAAGGCTTGGACCACGGCGCTTGCTAAGAAGGATCCGAACATCACTGAGGTGAAGCGGAAACTAAATGCCGCCTCGAGGTCCAGTAAAAAAGCTATTGTTAGGGCTAAATTTGATTTCGTCGGCAGAATTGGTGAGCGGCTTGCGCGCTACCCTTCCGGCAGTCGTGCATTTTGGTCGCTTGCCAAAGCTGCCGAAGGAAATTTCTGCCGGTCCAGTCTGCCACCGTTGCAAAAACCCGACGGTAATCTAGCCCATGATGCTAAGGAGAAAGCCGATCTCTTAGGCCAACTCTTTGCGTCAAACTCGACCATGAATGAGGGGAGTGCCGAACCACCTGTTATCCCCTGGTGTGGTATAAACATGCCAGATATTAAATTCACACAACGGGTGGTTCGGCGGGAACTAAAGTCCCTAGACATTCGGAAGTCGAGTGGGCCGGATGGTATACCGGCAATTGTGCTCAAGCAGTGCGCTCCTGAGTTGTGCCCAGTACTTACACGACTTTTTGCGCTTTCGTACTCCAAGAGACGAGTCCCGGCTTCGTAGAAGACAGCATTCGTGCACCCTGTCCCTAAGAAAGGCGACAGAACAGACCCGTCCCATTACAGGCCTATCGCTATAACCTCCCTCCTCTCGAAGGTAATGGAGCGTGTTATAAACACACAGCTCCTGAGATACCTTGAGGGTAACGATTCATTGAGCGACCGTCAGTACGGCTTCCGTCATAGTCGCTCAACCGGTGACCTTCTTGTGTATCTCACAAACCGCTGGGCGCAAGCCATCGAGAGTCAGGGTGAGGCACTGGCTGTCAGCCTTGACATAGCGAAGGCCTTCGATCGGGTCTGGCACAGAGGTCTCCTAGCGAAGCTGCCATCGTACGGACTCCCAGAGGGATTATGCGAATGGATTGCCAGCTTTTTGTCCAACAGAAGCATCCAAGCCGTCGTCGATGGCAGTTGCTCGGACTGCATGGACATAAACGCTGGTGTCCCACAAGGCTCCGTCCTGTCCCCGACCCTGTTTCTGCTGCATATCAATGATATGCTGTCTGATGACGCCATTCATTGCTATGCGGACGACAGTACCGGGGACGCATATTACACGGGCCGTGCAAACATCCCTCGCTCTGAGGTGGAGGAAAGTCGCGAACAACTTGTGTCTGAAATCGAGACTACTCTCACCAGAGTATCCGATTGGGGACAACTAAACCTGGTCCAATTCAACCCCACTAAGACACAAGTATGTGCATTCACCGCTAAGAAAACCCCATTTATTGTAGCGCCCCAATTCCTGAACACACCGCTCACCATCTCCTCGAGTATCGGGATCCTTGGTGACGTGTGTGACCACCATGGCCGGTCACCATGGCCTATGGACGTTTGCAACGCCTCTGGTGTTGCAAACGTCCATAGGCCATGGTGACCGCTTTCCATCAGGTGGGCCGTGCGCTTGTCTGCCACCTAAGTGGTATAAAAAAAAAAAAATGGTGATGATAATTTTATTTACTTTTTGAGCTAAAGGTTTTCATCAAGGTTTTAGTTTAATGACTGCGATGCGGGGCCCGATCCCAGTCCATGTCGCACTTGCTCTCTTGTTCACTGTACCCCTAGCCCCTACACCTGTATCAGGTCTTCGCCTTTAGGCTTCGTTAGTAGCCTGGTCAAAAGTACTAGTCCCATCTGGGCATTAACTTTTTGCAATCTTAAATCGAATTATTACCTCATTCAATTCCAAATTACAAATCCAAACCAAACCACTAAGTTAAAATTTAAGTAATCTCTGCACATTTTGACATAATAATTTTAAGGACAGTGCAAAATTGCTCCAGATATGATGTCGTCATCAAAAATGAGTAATGATTCATCTAATACGCCGTGGCATACGAAATTAAAGCTATAAATTTGAATAACACGATGCCAGGGTCCAACAGGGTCTAATTTGTGAGACCTTTAATGAAATAATGTAGGGAAATTTACTTTTATTATGCGGTATTGATATTCCCTATACTAAATTACAGTGTAGCGAAAGCTGACTGCTGAATTTAATAATTCTCTTGAGAGCTTGATGAAAGTGAAAAAGATGAACAAGATGATATATTTAGTACAACGTACCAACTGTTGCCCATGCCTTCGCTCGTGTGGAACTAATATCAACCAACATAACCCATAGAATAAGTAAGCTAAAGTGGCAGTGGGCTGGTCTCACCTGTCGAAAAACCAATGAGGAGCAAACGAGTCCTGGAATGGAGACCGCGAAAAGGTAAACGGAAGATGGGACGCCCCGTATTCACCCTCAGTCTGGGCTGTATATATCTGTCTGAATGTTAAACAGCCCTATTTGTTAGTTACCTTGTACGACAGCACATGGAAAGAGCACTACCATAGTCCAACGAACTCTTGAATCATGAGTCTTTTCAATGTCGTACTGCTCTGCAGCGACAAAGGGCAAAAATCTTCAATAGGCATGTGGAAAAACATCTCACAACGATCTGATTTGTAATGCACTAGACCGACAGGATTCAGACTATAAGGACCACTCCTAACTCTTAACTCAGTGCAATTTCAACACTATGAATGAATCTAACTTCAAAGATGATTTAACACAACAATAAACAATTACTACCTCAAAGTGAAGTACTAGCAGTAGCTTAAGTAAGACCCCATCTAAAACAGTTCCGAGATTGCTGTTAAGCATTCAAAACACAGAGAATCTAACCCCAACTAAAGCAACAAGCACCGATTGCCTGGTAAATACAAATTGAAATCAGCTCAACCCAACATACTTTGCCGACCACAATGTATTTTTTCATCACGTCCAATATCTAAGAGAGTGCGCTTTGAATCTTAATCAGCACCTCTACTACGGTGCAATTTAAATAGACTAGACATCGATTCGTCACTATATTTATGTTACTATTTGTTTTTTATTCAGATGGACAGATTAACTTCACCCCCTTTGATGGTAAACTGGGGTATAGTCCAAAGAATAAACATAGCCTCTCTAGATATATTTTCATGTGCCGTTTATCTGTATTAAAGTTTAACGAATAATGCATGACACGTCATCCGACCGCACATATTGTCCATGGAAATAATATAATATCACTCCTGTAATCCGATAATTTATCAATTTGTCTACATTTTAGTGTTTTTCGCATACATTACTTGTTAATCCTCGATATGAGTTAACACCCCCATTGAGAAGTCACAAGGAATTAAAACATTAAACAATATCATCATCCTCAAACATATTTCACGGTTCACTGAGTCTGCTGCATGCATCTGCAGTTGTCGTGTGCCGTCGGCCACGGATATATACCTTAAACTTTGTGGTAACAGTTTAATCTGTATTTGCAACATTGTAGAACTTGTAGGTAGTGCTACAAACAAGAACGAACATGATATCCATAAGTTTCATTTGTTCATTTCGTTGTATTACCGTGTAAAAAAATATAACAAATAAAACCGTACATATCATTGGCAGCAGTAACAAGTAAAAGTGTTTTACATAAGGCAGCTTGGGCAAAGATTTACTGGATTATTTTCAAATTCATTTTTTGCTATATGATGTAGGTGTAGAGTTATTGTAGATGAACTTAATGAGGGGGTAAAAAATAAATAAGGGTAAAATAATGTTAAAAAAAACCATAGGAAACTTGGGATATGTTAGACCCGACATGAGACTTCACCTGTTCAAGTTAACTATGACTCACCGGATGAATATCAAATCCCTCTATAGGCTTAGATATGTATGATTCAATCAATCAATTAGCCTATCGCAGTCCACTGCTGGACATATTCCTCTCTCAATGTACTCCATTTCTCCCGATCTTCCGTCTTTTGCATCTAGTTTCAGGTCGACAGTCCATCTGGCTGTGTGCTTTCCACACTATGACTCATCTGCTCTAACAACCATCGGTCCTTCGACAGATTTGGCCAGCCCACTGCCACTACAGCTTGCTTTTTCTGCGAGCTATGATGGTAACACTATTTCTTTCTCGGATGACTTGCGAATTACGAATAAGTATATTCCTAATTAAACTTTAGTCTTTACTCTAGACTTTAGTTACTACAGCAATGTGTGAATCACTAATAAATTTACTGTCGCTTCACAGTGAAATTCTTGTCTATCAATAGTAAACTATAATAGTAATAGTCCGCTAATATCCGTAGTAGTGTCGGTATTTGTTATTCAGGGGCTGGCACAGACTTCTTATCTGTTACATTACAGAGCTAAATATTTTCCTCCTACCTACATATTAATTAAGTTGATTGATGAAGGCCCCGCTTTACGACCTCCAATGTTCTGTCGGTGTTAACTTGAGGGTTTAAAGAAAGTGCTTTTGCCTTCAAGTAAATAGAAACAAACGACTTTAAGGCGAGGTAGGTACTCAAAATGCTTTTTAGGGGAGAATGAAGTGAATTATTTTAAGACTTTTTTATTTAGCAGTTCTTATGATGGATTGATGAGGTTTTAAAGTAGGAAATAATTTTCTAAAAGGTTATTGGTGATGTAGCTTTACACTTTTAAGCTTTCGCGTTGCATGATATATTTGCTGATTGACCAGTTATGGAAGAAACGGGAAACTTACCTTGTATTGTTTGAATGATTTTCACTGTACCGCTATTAATTCAGTTCCTCCGTGGCCATGGTACTTGCTGCATCAAAATGTCAAAAACTTCAAACACTTCAAAATAATGCATAGTAAATATTCAGATATCACTAATAGTAATTTGAGTAACCATGAAATTTCGAATTGAATTGAGTGACTAACTAATAAACGCCAATCAATCAGCCTATCACAGTCCACTGCTGGACATATGCCTCCCTCAATATGCGCTATTGGCCTCGATCCTCAGCTCTATGCATCCAGTCCAACCCAGACACCTTTTTCTTATCGCAGTCTCCACTCTAGGATGATGTGGTTTCATATTTGCACCATTGGCTAGCACCAGCCATGGTGCAAATGAAACTAATTTATACCTTTACTCTAGCCATTCAACTTACTTAGTCTGTGTATTCTGACCTCATTGCGAATATAATCCTTCAAAGAACTAATAAACGTACCTATTTTGTAATACCAATGGCACATATATTATCTGAAAATAGTAATTCTATGCCTTAGACTAATCAGCGTTTACATAAAACATTCTACTTCTAAGACTTCTGTCTGTAAATTTTCTCCCTTAATCAACTGAAAGACTCTATCAACAACAACTGTTGATTAATTCAGTCGTATTAATGTTACACGGGATCGGTTTGCACGGAATGAATGTTAAATAGGTGGGGCAAAATTAATTTGGTCTGCTCGTGTAGGGGCGTCGCCGCCAGGACACGAGTCCTTGTTCATGAATATACATAAACAAATTGAACATTCGATTTCCTATAAGAGTACGGAGATTTCTTCAGAGTATGTGGTGTACAATGTTTTGTATTACATTAAACGTACGGTTGTGTTTAAATGGGCGCTTTTTGATTGTATTGTGTTGTTATGTTGGGAATATATATATCAATATTGTGAATTCTGAGACACTGATCTTGAAAATGTAATGTCAAAACACACATATTTTGATTATAAAATTAAAACTACTGGTCCAAACTATATAAATTATATGGGAACAAATGGCAACTATTTTGCATTGAACTAAAAAGAATCACGTAAATCGAATCGGTGTACATACATAAAAAATATCAATCGAATTGAAAACCTCCTCCTTTTTGGAAGTTGGTTAATAATTCAATATCTTGAGCCACAGGACACGGTCTATACAAAATCGGTAGAAAAGAGTGACGTCATAGCTTATTATCCCATACGGTATTTATCTAGGTCGGTGTTTTTTGTATGTGTTTCATTTACACCTGTAGGGTTCATAATAATAGTAATTAAAATTTAAAAAGTATTTAAACTTGCACTCACATTTGATTGTATATATTTTCACATACTTTGGGACAAAAAATTATAAAAAGTCATACAATTAGACAATAATCTATTTTGCAGTGCATATTTTTACAGTCATGACTAAGATATTAGCAGTATTGGGTAGAATCGGTAGACCATATGTCATTTTCAGAAATACGTAATTATGAACAATTAAATTAAGATAACTAAAGCATAGGTATCAATCAGATATCATCAAACATAATATATATTTTTTGAGAATATATTGTTTAACAGGGGTTAAACAATATATTCTCAAGAAGGACAAATAAAATATATTTCCGTAAACCTTTCCACTGTGTTGTCCTACAAATGAACTATCCTATCTGTTTTATCGTTCATTCAACAAGCTTGTATTTCATTCGCCAATCGAAACACCAGACAATCTGTCTCTCTGATAACTGCTGATAAAATACAAGTTTATCTTGTGCTATTTTTAGATCACGCCATATACACGACGCGCGACGTCGCCTTTTAGGGATCAGCAGGAAGATAAAGACCTGACCTTTTGAGAAATAGGCAGAGGCGTTTCGTAAATCTTCCCTGTTTGTTAATTTGAGATAGCAACTTTGTATCGTTTTATAGGTTCTCTTAGATGTACTGTCTTGATAGAAGTTCAAGTACCTGCAACGGATATAAATTATAGCTGTTAATTACAAATGGAAGTACTTACTTGTGTGAAATATCTGTAATCATTTCTAGAAGTCGAGATTTATAACTTAGATACCAAGTGCCAATCTCCGTTGTAATTTACTTCGTAGTAATAAGATTTACAAACCTTAGTGGTTTTTGAGATTACTACAATAATGTGAAATTACTGTATATATTCTTAAAATGATAATAAATAAAAAAAAAAAAAAAAAAAAAAAAAAAATCAAATTTTACTCTTTCTGCCCAGCGTCCAGGCTGGCCCAGGTTCCGTTCCAAGTATAGCAACACACGTAATGGTTTTGCCACTTCAACGGTTTACAAAAAAATGTGGTATTCCGGTAGGGTCGGCTTGAAGTAAACACAGTCCGCATAAAAATAAAAAGTAACTATTTAGAAAAAGTTTTCAAACAGACTAAAAAAATTCACGTTAAATAGGTGTTAATTATCACAATTTTATTTGTCAAATACCTACTAGCCATATAGAATTTAATGAGTATATCTTTCCATCGTCATACGGCATTCGATAGATTATTATCGTGACGTGAAGTTAGGTAACATAACATGAGTTCAAATTTTTCCTCATCCATAATTTTCTAGGAAATAAATTGTCTTTAAAACCTGCACACCGATATCTCCGACTAAAGTAGTTTCCACTTCAAAAACAATTCTATTACGCCAAAAAGGTCAATACGTTAGCAAGGTCACAGAAAAAACAACAGTCGTGAAACTAGCAGAGTAACAACATGATGACTTGTGCTCTGACCGGTCAACGATCCTAGACCAAATTGTGTCCGCAGACGACCTCACACGTGGCTACACGAAAATAACAACTTAAAATTAAAGATTCATAATGATGAACAACATACTGCGTTGAAATCATACTTCGTGTTTACAATAGACTTGTATCAATGACAAATGGGACTGCTACGTTCGTGGCACTGCCCTTTTCAATATAATTAACAGTTCCTTTTTTTAAATTGGAGACACCGTCGTTTCCACACTCGTTATGACCCTGTTCAGCCGGGTGCAAGGAATATACCTTAAGCAATCGGAACACGGCGTGCAAATTTTATTCACACGGCCCACCATATGGAAAATGGTTACCGTGACCTATAGACTCTTGCATCACCAGGGGAGTCACACTCGTGCTGTCGACCCTATAGCAACCTTGGTGACGGTCAAAAGACCTTCTGAGCCGCCAGCTCAGGAGACATTAGTCAGTACAGTACAAAACATATCCAGTGATGTCTGGCTACTCTAGTCACTGCAAGAAACACATCTGTGTATTCTGTAGGGTGAAGGTACTTCCCCAGTTGGCCTGCTCACTTGGGACGGGCGATACCGTCGCGTTTTATCTCCGTCAAAAGCCCAAGTTCGTCATAACCTTACAGGTCAAGCACTTACAGCTCTCAATTTCCTGAAAAGTTACTGTATAAGATTTAAAAAGTAAAAAGAAGTGCTCAGATTTAATATATTGATCTTGGTTACTGCGTATCATCTTAATGGCCGTGTGCTAATTCTCTACTTCGCACATAAAAAGGAACTACTTTTAAGCAAGGATGCTGCAAGACCTTCACATGAAACCTTCATTACGTGTATCCAATCCAACATGCACACAATCAACATGCATCTAATAATTACTCTACTACACATTCGCGAAAACCTCCACATTATAGGAAGAATACAGAACATTATACATGTGGTTCAACCTTCAATATAACATGCGATAAAATGTAGAATACTGAATACTTATCGGCTACAGACAGTGATAGGTGTAGGGAAGTACCTACCTGCCGCCTCAATATTTATGATAACAAAATATTAGCATTATTGAGTGGCAAGTGGAGAAGTAAAAACCGGAAGGCATAACCTGTTCCGAGGTACTTCCTTGAATTGAATTGAGATACAAAGTTACCATAAAGTGATGGAAGGTGCATAATTGGTAATGAACGAATGTGGATTGACAGCATACGGTAAAGGCAGAATGGTGGTGAAATTTGTTAGCGTTACCACTATCGCAAAATGCTGTATTTTACCTTTTCTTACATTTAAATCAGTGAATACTGGGTCCCAGGCTGGGGGTATGCTCTAACCAATTTGAGTACTTCCTAAATTTCAATAACCTCGCAGATCATTCTAGGAACTTATCTATGTTCTTTTGTGAGTGTGGTGTGACATTAGGGTAAACTTCAGAAAGTAACATGCTTTCTTATTATTACCATACTAATTATTTTATGTAAAATTGAAAAAGAAACAAGAACTGTCATAACAGATTAGTGTAGGTATGTCAATAAACTCTAAACAAGACGAACACCTGCGCAACTACTTACAATCTAGGCATGACGCGACACTGGTATCATAAGGCCATGCACGATGACGTATCATGACGCTGATACCGAGCATGATTATAAGGCCTTGATAGGGTACGTCAATCTGATTTCAGAAATGTTCAATTTTAGAAATGAGGATCACCATTATAGACACCTACCTACAATGTTACTATGATGACCCTCAGCTTGATGGTCTTATCAGATGCCTTTTCAGACTCCGCTTAAGCGATACGAGATTATAGGAATGAGAAAACTCATGTGCTGGTAAACCGGTGCTGGTCATCGAACCGTTTGGTTCTTTATAGAATATTTTGCACAATATTATGTGGGTGACATCTAAGCCTTGCACGTGTTGTCCTGTATAGGAAAGGAGAGGGTGGGACTGACTGAAAGAGCTCATCGAACTAATCAATTAAAATATATGGCTCCATACTGCATCCAACGATATCAGATCAACAATTCTCTTAAATTTGAACACATGTAAGTAGTGTTCTAAATCGTTGTTCCATCTCTTATCACGTAGATTGCAAAAATAATGAAAAACAACTTTCTACAATATTCCTATGGACGTTACGAAAGACTGATAAAGAACATGATACACAAACAAGTATTATCAATTATCACTAGATGTAGACTGACCTTGTGTTCTAGAGGTCAGACAATGAACTTATATCATCACAAATTACCCTTGCAACAAATATTACAATAGTAATATTTTTATCACAGCAATATGTGGCACACGACCTACCTGATGAAAAGTCGTTAAATGACATGAACGTTGGCAATACAAGGATCGTCACACTAATGCGGCTGACCCTGTCGAAACCTTCTAATGGCCTTTTCGAAGAACTCTATATTGGAGACGCCTGGAAAAACTGCAGAAGTCAGTTCATTACACAGCTGGTGCGTGCGCGGAATGAAGTTCCTTTCATACAGCTCAGTGTGCATTTTTGCTTATTGCTTTGACTGATATATCGACTTTGACGCAGTCGACTGCTGTCTTTTCTCCCAATGTCGAAATGAAAACGTACATCAGAGCCTTCTATTGCTAAACAAGTGCACCCTTGTAGGTGAGTCTTGTGGGAGTGACTTGTGCGCCAATAACTTTAGTAGCCCCCTTTAAAATAGAAGTAAGTTTAACTGTAATAAACATGTTCCAATAATTGGATAAACTCCACATGTGTGATTCAGATGCACGTGTTACTACACATGCTTTAATAATAAAGATACCAGATATTATGATTGCACAATTTCACATGTTTTTATTGACAAGTGTCTTATCATTTAGTGACTGTTTTATTAGTCGACTGTGGACAAATAGGAGTATTATGTATTTGAGCCGTATGTGTTTCCGTTCCTATTAAAAAGCATGATTGAATATGGTACATTTTGTGGTCATTGTAGGAATTTTACTAAGTATATATATGGTAGTATAGTATTGTAGTATGTCAGTAGGTATATAAGATATTTAACTAGTGGGTTTTGGAGTCAAAATTAATGTTTACAAAAAGTAGTTGAACCGTCAAGAAAATATGTAGTTGTAATTTAAACTTTTACATGTAAATGACAGAGTATTATACCGAAACGATTTATATTTCAAGAAATCCATTGATTTTATAACTGAATTCTTAAAATGCGGTTATTCACTTATGCAAAACATACATGTTTTATGTATTGACAGACACACGACTTAAAAATTCAGTTCACACGAAATATTGTCAAATCGAAAGTAATAATGAAACAAAATAATCTTTTATCAAAATAATTCTTATAGACTTCGATCGATAACTGATAAACATAAAATATCATGATAACTCTTTCTTCGTCATTGAATATCAGCGTATTGAACTCCCAATCGTTTATGCACACTAGCCCATGCGTACGGACTTTGTATGGCATAATATCATGCAATAAGCTGGACTGTATAGTAAATATATAATCATCAAAAATATTAAAAAATTCCAGTTATATGTCAGCCATTTTGACATACAAGATTCTTCATGCTGCAAAATATCCTAAGTATCCTGTTTCAGGAAAATTGTACAACATTGTTTAAATTGAGAATATCACTGGTGTACGCAAACATATTTCCCGACTTGCTTTCTTCAAATTTAGACTTAGAAAGAAGAAAAGAACTGCATTTACATGTTAAAAATAAATTTATAGAACTTTCTTAATAGTAGCTGAATGAGACTAAATGCGGAAGACATCGAGTACTATGATATATACCTACGTACCTATATAGGTAGATTTGATATCGAGCTATAAACAATATGCTAATTGAATTATCAATTGGCTTGTTAAACAGCTAGTAGATTGAGAAAAAAAAATGGAATAAACTTTTTAACCTTACCTTAAATTACACAAGTAGAATTAAAAAAACCGACAATCATACTAACTCAACAATGACCTACAATATCGTTATTAAGTATTTAGCTAACATTGAAATGTACACGATGCTTGAAGGGCGAAGTTAACCAGAAAACAGCTGCACTTGTAATACATACTGACTCACTTTTAGATAGAGCACAAGGTTGTGTTTGCCTATGTATTGTGTGGAGATGGACAATTTTATTTCATGGAACTGTTGTGAAGATTTATTTCAGTGTTGATAATTATGATTGGCCTCATAATAGTTTTTTGAAAGACAAGGACTTATGACTAAGCTGACTTATGACGAAAGAATTAGATCAACATTCTACTAACTTCCATAAACAAATATAAAATTAGCTACATCATTGAACCCGATTTAAAATTTGTTAACTGAAATAAGAATCTTATTTTATACAATATCATAAAAAATTAATTCATTTTACGTATTCCTACTCGAAAAACTGAAGGGAAGCAAGTCAAAATTCTGTATAAATGCGTATATTGACCGTGTTTCAAACAATTGTTGATCCGGGTGAAATAAGTGTAGAAAAGGTGACATTGAAAACACATAACGGTGAATGTCTGATAAGAAATGATGGATTAGACGATGACGAAGGGCACTAGATCATTGCCCTTCAATACTTTCGTATAATCTACTTAATTATGGCTTTGCTATGATATGACTGTTCAGATAGTAAATACCTTTCTGATCGAAAGTTTTTTTTTCACTTTAACAACCAGTGATAATCACAATGTTCTTTGTTTAGGTGCCTCAGGAATGTATCAAAGGTTCTTAGAACATGATTAGATAATATTATAATAGAATGATCTCTATATGCCTATATTGGAGTTGATGACAGATTAAGAGGTTGGAAGTGCCCATTAATGTTTTGCATGTATCATAGTGTACACAAAATGAAAATACATTAACAAAACTAAAACACGATTTGAAGGTTAGTACGAGTCATAAGGTGATTCAGTCAGACCAACAAGTTTAATTTAGTTCGAAGAAAAATAGTTAATATAATATGCTTGTTGCCATACAAATGTATAGTATAAATATATGAAAAGAAAATTATTTATGTGGTTAAGAGTTTCAACTATGAATTAAAAAATATCGTACGTCATACCTTATCTGTTGTGGTTACGAGGTACTTATTTAGTGAAAACCTATAAGGGTTCTAACCTACCTACCGATATGGAATTGACAGACTTTGATAAAAGGTTTGTTACAAAGTTGAATTGTTATAATCATAAGTTCCACCGTAGCCGCAAAATAAATACCTGACAATGAAGGTTTCAATATTTAGCTTAGCAACAAAGTAATCTAACATAGCAAGAAATTAAAATTCAAACATGTCTTATACATGTATCTTCTAAGAATACACTTTTTAGCTACCTACACAGAAATAATGTAAAAAATTAAATATCGTAATACAAGAATTGACTTTTTGTTGCATCTAGTTGAACTAAAATCTGAATCATTGGGTGCCGTAATTAACTTCAAGGATAACACTGACGATGACGAAATTTAATCTATCGCCACAACCACGTCAATGTTATAGTATCAACCTAAGGACGAGATGAAGAAATGATGAAATGGTCATTGAATTCTTTTAAGAATATTCCTAGAAGATAAGAGTGAATGTTAACGGTTCTTAAAGAAGTAGCATTGATCTTTAATCTCATCATCATCATCGACGACCACCGCGGCGGCGGCGTGGCGGTAGTGAACGCGTCTGCTAGTGAAAATCGAAGAAATCCAGCGCAGTGCAAATATTTGTATGAATGCATATAAATATACGCATGGGTCTGGGTGTTTCCATGTATAATATGATTGTATCTACAAAAAAATATCTAAGTTGTTTATTCGCATTCTAGAAACACCTAGCACAAGCTAGTTAAATTATGCGTTTAGGTGGCGTTGCGCGTTGTGTAGGTGGGTCCTAGAATATTCATTTATTTATTTATTTATCTTTATGTTTGACCTGGTCGCATCCGAAGCCATCACCTATTTTCCAGTCAAACTTCGCAATTCAACAATTGGTCTCATAGCCTATACCTATGGGTTGTAGAGGCCAGAGGGCGGACGTTTAACAAAAAATGGAAAAGACAGCTTCGAATGCGACCGAGATTTACGAGAGGATAATGACGATGAATAATATATATTGTCACTAAACACATATTGGGCTAACTCCCTAGTATACCCACTCAAAACCCTTCAGTACACAGTAACACGCAAACTGTTGATTCACATAACATTACTTCCTACATAATTTATAATTTCATAGAGCTTACTCGATCGCTGTAACATAATCTAGGTTAATTGTTTTGTACAATGATTCATAAGCGGCCATTTTTAAAATCGTGCTCGAGTATATAAATTATTTAAATTAGATATACTTAAGTCATGATGGATAATGTAGTTCATGGAAAATCATCATAAACTTCAAACAACAATTACGATAAATATTTACATACTTAGATGAATATAGTATCTGTACATTGTTGTTACTTAAATTTATAATTATTCTGTAAAGCCTACTTCAAGAATCTATGCTAATATTATAAATGTGAGGTTTTTTGTTTGTTTGATTGTTAGTTTCGTAGAACGCGCTAATCTCAGGAACTGCTGGTCCAATTTGGAAAATCCTTCAGTATTAGATAGATCATTTATTGATAAGGACTATAAGATATATAACATGACGGTACTACCCAAGAAAACGGCGCAGTAATCATAAATGTCATCTAATCCGGCAGATTGTTGAATAATTGTTTGTGAATTACCTATCTGAAAAATCAACATACAAACTTTCATACTTAGATAGAACATATCAAAATCAACATACAAACTTTCATACTTATATACAGCCTATCAAAATCATAACCCTCCTTTGGTCACGTCGTAGTCGAGTAAAAATCTAAAAAATCTAGCCAATATTACAAAGTTTATTCACATTCACGACACTGTTGTAGAAGGTCATTGTCACACTTATCTATTATTACTTAGCACTAATGCTTATCGATCATACTTTAGGTTTGTCATATTAGTGTGCAATGTCTGTCTGTACGTTTACATTCATAATAGTTAACCCATTCCAGTCAATACACCACCATCATCATTATCTAAGCGTAGAAGTCCAAGATTTTTACCACAGAGCCATGTTCAAGGTTTCGCTTCCTCCTTCTCCATTTTTAAGTTTGACTTAAACATAAACATTAATATTACTAGCATAAATAGACCCACAGTTTCTAAAAATTCAAAATGTCAGCGGCAGTGACTTGTGGCTTAAATTGTAAAAACAATGACGTCACTGCAATACCTATTTCTGTCAAAGTTATCAACTTGGTTTATAAAAAACTTTCATGGTTCATATAATTATACTCTCGTCACTTTCTCATACGTAAGTTTCTATAAACAAAAATATGTCAGTCGCACACTTTGTTCTTTTAAAGATAACTTTTTAGACTCAAACGGCTTTAACCTATTACGACTTCGACTTAAACATCTACTTCTATAAAAAGCCAGGTAGGTTTTTGTATAGGTAGAAGTCACGTAAAAACAGACAGTCTGCAGGGCGTGGTGGTAGTGCACGCGACGGCTACGCACGTGGCGCGGATTCAATCCCCACGCTCAGTGCAAGGAGTTGTATGCATGAATATGGCTGTTTGCACTGGTCTGGTCGTGCCTCGGAGAGCACGTTAAGCCGTCGGTCCCGGTTGCCACAGAAACTATGGCAGTCGTTACGTTGGAGTCCTGAAAAGTCCAACCAGTCTAACTTGGAACTTCGATATCGCCATTGGACATTGGACCTTTGGTTGTGTAAGTAGGATGGCTGGTTCAGCCACATCACAGTTAGACTGGAAAGCCGACCCCAACTGAGTTAGGAAAAGGTTCAGAGAATGATGAGGAGTCACTTAAAATATACCATAGTAGCAGAAACAAGAATTTTCTACTAACTTCCGTGTTGACAGTAGGTATGTATTCATACTGTAAGTGGGCATGATTCATGAACTATCATGACTACGTTTTAGAATAATTACACACTGTCAACTCGTTTGCGGGCAATATGCCAGCAATGCATGGGCCTTAGCAATTTTAACTATTTATAATATAAAACATTGTATAGAACAGTTGATATGGTTAGCAAACCCCGAATATTAACACGATCATATTGTACTCGTAAATACAATATTCTACCTACAGTCTCGAGTCCTTTATGAGAGGCGTGAAAAAGCATCTGATGAGGCCGTCAAGCTGAGCACCACCTTGGTAGCACTGTAAGTGTTTGCAATGGCGACACTCTTTTATGAGACTTTGCCTTCAGCTTAACATCAGGCGAGGTGAAATCAAATTGACGTGTTGTAAATAAAAAATAAAAAACGTATAAATGTATAAAAATTGCTTTAGTATTGCTCAATCTTTCCAATACTAAAAAAACATTCGAAAACATCGCGGTCCTCTGCGTATCATATGATCTGACGTCACTCATCATGATCAAAACATTAGATAATAACATACAAGGTGACATGCTATGATAAAAATAATCGGCAGTCATCGACCCGTTATCAGGCCGACCTCAGTATCACCGATATTGTATCGCAACTGGCTCAATTCAGTACATAATGTATTCCGCTTTACTAACCTTTTTAAGGTTTTTCCTGTAATCAGTTATGTTTCGGTTTATATTTTGAGGACGTGATGTTTCATGCTTATCATCATCATTCCCTGAACCTTTTCCCAACTCAGTTGGGGTCGGCTTTCCAGTCTAACTGTGATGCGGCTGAACTTCGATATTTTCCGTGAAGCGACTGCCATCTGACCTCCACAACCAATGGTCTAATGACCAATGGCGATATCGAAGTTCCAAGTTAGGCTGGTTGGACTTTTGAGGGCTCCAACTACCCGTAACGACTGCCCTAGATGTTTGTATGGCAACCGGGACCGACGGCTTAACGTGCTCTGCGAGGCACTTATAAACCTGCGATAAATACACACATAACTTCGAAAAGCATCGAGAAGTCATTGGTGGTAAACCTGGGATCGAACTCGAGACCTCGTCTCAGCAGTCCATTACCCATACCACTAGGCTACCGTCATGCTTATAAATACCTGTTAAATAGAAGTAGCAGCGGATTTGAAAGACTCTATCTGAAAAATATCATAATCTATCTATCTGAAAAATATCATAATCTATCTATCTGAAAAATATTATAATCATAATCCTTCCTGAGAGTTCAAGGAATATATTTAAAAAAATACTCGAATTATTTCAGCCGTCTTCGAGTAATGTACTTAATATATTTCGCGAAGTATATAACATTAGGATTAACATTATGTTTAGACAGAAAATGTATTTCCCTTGAAGCAGTATTGTAAAAGAAATATCATTATTCCGTAGAGTAGCTATCACTGTACAAAATTGATTTCTTCCAAACATCACACACATACTACTATTAGCATATTATACGAATATTGTTTCGTGAAAGTTATAAAACTGAAGTTGTCATGTTAACATGATATGGGTGAGACAAGCGTTTCAGAAACATTGCCTAGCTAAATATTAAATACACAGAGCTAAAAGAAAAAATATGTGCAAAATACAATTGAATCCGCTTATAATTGAATAGAAGTAACAAATGCGTACTTATCGAACGTCATAAAATGCATATTCATAAAATAACATACATAATAACATTAAGTATACAAGTTACTATTTTTGTTAGACATTTATTTCAGAAAAACAAACACAGACAGTTTCAGATGCAACCAGGATTAATGTAATGATGATAATTATATTATACTTGTGAGAAATTTATTTCTGTTCAGTAGTTATACTATATTAAATTAAATAAAAAGTTAAATCCTAATTACTTATTTTGGTTACTAAGATTTACTTAGTACTTTTCTTTTAAATGAAACTTGAAAAGATGCTATACTTGATTTAAATTGGGAAAGTATACTCGTATATGTTCTCAACTATTAAGACTATGTCAATTCTGCGCCTGGTAGCTCTTACCACCTTCAAAGTCTGCAGAGTCTACCAATCATACCTAAATATTACATTAGTTTTGTACAATTCACACTTCTTCAAATTTACTTTCTCGCTATCCTTGTAAAGGTTGCCTGGAAGAGATAGCTATCAATGATAAAATAACCAATGAAATTGTATAACCGTATCTGTCATTTTTAGCTCACCATTTTATCGCTGTATGGAATTGGTGTGCAATATAGATTAAAATCTACGAATAGATATTCGAATACTTTCGCTGCCGTTGTGAATGTCCAAATATTAAGATAACCATCACGCATAATTACTTTTAGAGAATCTTATCTACTACATAGGAGACGCGTTTGATACCCGCTTGTTTGTAGGGCTATTTGTTTTGGCCTGGTTGTGTCTCGCAAAGCATATCTAACCGTGGATCCTGTTGACATAGTAGAGAAGACCTATAAATTATCTTGATCTTAAAAATGAATTGATTAAGTAAGTACTCAAAGATCGAAATATTTCGATCGGTGCAGTTGCATGCTCTCTATACGGAGCTATCCGAATCATACGCAGACGATATCACTGAAAGATTATAAACTCGAAATAAAACCCTGTACCAACCCGTTTGGCCAATGTAGAAACAGTAGACCAAATTATCTGTCTGTAGAAGCCTATGCCCAGCAGAGGAAGACGGGTTAATCATTTCTATGAATAGCCCTATATTCATAGAACTGTTTAACCCGTCTTTCATGGCACACCGTGATTTTGGGTGATCTGTAGATTGCCCGATCCGAGGGGGTAGGTATGTTCGATACAGTTGTGGCTAATGCTATAGCAGAAATATAATTGTGGCCGGTCTACACAGATGCCAACATAATAGCGAATATGTTGCCTAACACCCCCCACCTCCCCGTTGCACATCAAGATAGGTAAAAGTCTCCGCTTCAATCGTGTGTCTCGCAGTAGGAAGCAGGGAGCAGAAGATGATATGATTCTATAACAATATTAACATTAAGACACTCAAGGGAGTATTATAAAAAGTTATATCGGACAATATATAAGGTCACAGATAATAGGTCTTTGATCCTGTCTAGGCATTTATCAATATTATCTGTATTTAAATGAAATTAGATGGCAAGTTAGTCCAGCTGTCAAACGGTCGTTGACCGGCAGATATTTTGTTTTCGATAACAATCTACTCAGCCAATTGCTTAAGCAATATAATGTAATCTCAATATTTTTTCTATATTGACGTAATTCATGAGTTTGCATATCTGTTAGTAATAGTTTAATCTTGGCAGATACTCTTATCTTTTAGTATTTTTTTAGTGTTCACCAAATATTTTTAGTGACTTAATGTTTTGTCACTGTGTCACCTCATTGAGGCTGGACACGTACCATTTGATCTTGACATTAAATTGGTCAATAACTTATGACATTAAAGTTACTTTGTTAATCAAATGGTTTATTTATTATTAGGGGACATTCAATATTTACAGAAAAAGCCCATTAGAATCCATAAAATTTATTACCTTAATAATATGTTGTATACAAGGACTAAATATTTGGCTACGTATTCTTACGGCTTCTTAGTTTTGCCACTACCAATCACAAATCTCCGTATGAACTCTGTAATTTAACTGTCTTATAAAATGATGAATACTTAAGAGATAATATATGCGGTCGTTATGTTGGACAGACAGTAACCATGTGAATTTATCTTACATATCAAGAGATCTGACATAATATATCAATTTGATGATTTTTACAACAAAATTCCAAATAAATAGAAACTAGTTTTTGACAAAAATATGGTTGCCGACAAATAGACGCCCCGACAGATTAACAATGATTATCTACATTAATAATCTTAATATTCTGCTATTTATAAACGAGACCGCAATAGATATCCTTAGATGTGACCCGCAGTTTTGCTCGGGTGATGTAGTTTTTCCGTTCTTCACAGGAACCTTGAAAAACAAAAGATTCTATGTTAATTCCAATATATTTATTGTTCCCTCTTACGACACTTCTGATAAGTTATGACTGTTATGAGCAAAAGTATAAATATCACCCCTAACCTGTTAGGAATGGTCCCACATGAGTAATAACCCAAGATTCAAATCTGAAACCATCTTTATAACCAAAGCTATCGACATTTTACTAGTAAGATTTTAAATCTAAGAAAAACTTCTCAATCGAGACACGCCAAAAGATATTTAACTAGAATGAATCTAGTTACCAAATACTTCTAAAACTATTACATCTATACCCACGTCTACCTACCGAAATGGTGTATCACTACCCGTAACTTTTATGATATCCGTGATATATGTTCACACAAACAAACATAAGTACGTAAGACAAACATCTCTCGGTCATTCAACAAGTTAATGACCTAACAAATAAAGCCTCCCTAGGTAGACTTTACACTATTCCGTCAAATGTCAACACCCTCCCTCAGATCCCTTCCCATGAAGAACCTTGGTTCAATGAAAAGCTCATAAACATTGTTCCCAAAAGGTAACGTTATTTGTATTTAAAGGGTTCAGTGGGCTCCGAAAACAAATTTGACCCTTACTAGTTGAAAGTCGAAGGTTTAAACTAAACGAGACGTGTAATAATCCAAATAAGACTTTTGTTTTATTATTATGACAAATAAACGTAGTCAACCTCTTTTTTGTATCGAAATCCCATCGGACAGGCACACAAATAAGCTGTAATATAATAACATTATTCGACTAAATCCATATACGATACGAAGGCATTTTTATATACTTAGATCGGATTTCACCAACGATGGGAAATGACAGGATGAATCGTTATCAATTAAATTTAAATGGCATTATCACGTTTTCTCAAAGGAATACTTGAATCTGAAATGCACACACACATGGACCATATAACTGCCCACCAAGAGTCTTAAGAAGTTTTAAGCGTAGTATTATTTCAATGTTACTTTACGTTTATAGCATAATTCAGATTCCTATCTGTCACCCATCAAGGTGGTGGTAAGGCTCCTAATCAATCGAAGTAATAAAAACTAGTCTAGTGGGGTTTTCTCAGATGAGGTAGGCCCGTCACAAACTTTGACCAATCTGCTAATGTGTACTAGTACTCGTACTTTCCCACACATATGTGCACCAAAAGAACTCATGGGTGCCTATAAGGGCGCTATCAAGGTAGCTGCAAAATGGTAAAGAAATCTGCCAAATTATATGCCGTCGACATGACAGAAGAAGAAGTGGTATAAAGAAGTTAGTAACTACTCTTTAAACTTCAAAGGAAATATGCATATGTCAATGGAGTTGAAACGCTTCCGGCCAGATAGACTAATTAATTGATTTGATTTCATTTTTTTTTTAAATATTAGCAACCAAATTTACTAACATACCATCTAACCCCTCCAGCTAAGCTCAATGGCTTATGCTAGGAAGGGGTCACGTATAAATCTCTCATTCTTTTGAAATTTCGTTGTTCTCTCTTCGAGAACTTCCAGTACCAGGTATCGAAGAATCCCTACCTAGAAGGGACATCTGAATGAATAAATAAGTAGTGTCAATCAACGTCCCTTTGCCCTTCCGTGTTGGAAGTAATAATACTGACCGCTTGTACAAATGTCGCAACCACATCACGTTCGGCCCACCAATGACATTTGATAAGGAAAAGATAAAAATTTTAGAGGGCCACCTAGGTTAGTATGTGTGGGAACGCATAGGGAATTGATGAGCTTAGGTAGTTTATTGATTGGAAAAAATATTTGGAAATGTACACCGTTGATTCGATTTCCTAATGAGAATTTTTTTGATTGGATTATCGTAAATAACGGGGTCTATTATCTATCAATTTACGAGCTATGGTGGAATTACAAAATCTCTAAACGAATTTCTATATGCACCCAACTAAAAACTAACTAAACGTAAAACTTTTTAGCATATTACACTTCAGGAGCAGAGGAAGATTCAAGAAAAAATGCAAGGTGTGCGAGGTAATGGAATCCATGTTACCAAATTACGGCAAAGAAGGCAGTAACTGAGTGAAGGGTGTGAGAGTGCATGTGACAGGAATATATGGAGAGGAGAATGATATGTTTATCCGACGACCCCAAATATTTGAGACAAGGGCAAGCAGATGATGGTTAATTGGTATACCTCTTATTAGGGGACCTTACATTTTTCTCGAGTAGAAAGGTCATAAGACGCAGCACTAAGTTCCCTAAACCATATTAAATTCTTTGATTGGTGGATTTGAGCACATTTGCCGCTGTAGTAAATTAAGAATAAATTATATATTAAGTAATCTACCCCGTATATTAACCCGTATATAGGAAACACGTAAGTACTTTTTCGAGGTCACTGGGATCGAAATATTTATATACTGGTATATTTTTTTATTTTTAATATCACGCCTATACCCCCGAAGGGGTAGGCAGAGGTGCTAGTACCCACATTTCGCCAGTTTATATTTAGGTCCCAATGTAATAGGTGGCGAAGCCTATTGCCATTAACCGGGCACTTATAAACCTGCGATAAATACACACACAACTTCGAAAAGTATCGCAGTCATTGGTGTGTGCCATGGTAAACCAGGAATCGAACCCGAGACCTCGTCTCAGCAGTCTATTATCCATACCACTAGGCTACCGCAGCTTATATATATAGCGGTATAACCATTATCAATTAAATAAGATAAAACATAATTATCTACTATATACGGACTGGAAATATCTAAAATATAATTTTATTTTGATTGTGTACGATCATTGATCACATAATACGAATCAAACTCTCAAACGAATTAAAATAGAATCACTTAGGCGAACAAGATTGGATCGAGTTTTCAACAATGGTAGTCCCGCGGTGTTTGATGGCGCGTTACGAGGTACCCTTACAGTGTGACGATGACCTTATTTTGTGTATAGGATGATGTTTAACTAACGAAAATATTTATGCTATTTTTAGATTACAGTTATCTAATTTATGAAATAGTTGCAAAGACAACTGTGTTTTAAATAAATAAATAAAAAAAAGTTTAGCATGTAATCGTTATAGTCGTTTTATATATTTCCTATATACAGAGGACTTTTTAACTCCAATATTTCACTGATATTTTTGGGGTTCATGTAGTAGCAGACGACAGTGTAGTACTAATAAAAAAAATTCTAACAAAATAACTATTACAGTTTGGTTTGTACCAGAAATTCATTCAGAAATCTTATGAGCAGTAGCAGGCTGCTGTCAGCTCTACCTACTGCGGAAGTAAAACAGCATTTTCACTTTTATATTAAGATCAGAATTTTTCACACCATATTGCTCAGAACTACGTCTGTCCTAGCCGTAATAAATGACCGCTAATAAAAATATCCAGATGACACTTTTTTATATTTTTCAGTGGGGCTAACGGTACATACCAGTTAAATTTTGCTCCATTAATGGTGCTGACATTAGGTGCAAAGGAAACCACGTCTAAAATTCAAGCTTACGAACAAATCAATAATCACGTGTAAGAGACAAAAATGAAACACTCTGTATACTCGTCATATTTCTAAGTAATTTTCTTGAAAGGGAAGCGATGGTTATATTGTTTATTCATTTGTAAAATAGATTTTAGGAAGCGCTCACACGTTTCTCAACGATTTGCAGTACAGCTAGACCACTATAATGCGATTGGTTTTTAGCTATTATTTTTTTGTAACAGTCCTAATGTTCGAATTACAGTATTGGTAACATTTATCTTGATGTCATGGATATTCTTACTAACTGCTATTCTTAATAACCACTCTATAGTTATTCTGCATTACAAGGTTAAGCAATATTAGTCAGGTCAGTCTTAGGATGGTGAACTATTCTTAGCACATTGAGATCTTATAGTACCACGCTCGGTTCCGGCTACTCTACGAATATCTATGGCAATTATTACAGGTAGTTGGAGCCTTAAAATGAACCTCTTTAGACAAGTGATAATAGCAAGTTCAATGTATTATTTATACCACTTAGATGGCAGTTAAGCACACAGTTCACTTGATGGACAATGATTGCTGTGGCCTATGGACGTTTGCAACACCGGGGGCGTCACATCCAAGCTGCCTGAGGGATAGGCTGAAGGTTAAGTGAGCTCTGTACGGGATTAACGCCTATTTTGACATTTATGACATTTGTGGATGACTGTCATAAACAATCTATTTCTCATAATGGCGACCAACGAACTTGTCTAGAGGAGCTTATTATAGAACTTTGATGTTCTCAGTGGCTTTTGAAAACGATCGGACGATGATGACTTCAGTCGTTGCGCTAGTGTCTTCTCAGAAGAGTTAGGTAGCGATAAATAAACACGCACACTACGTTAACTTATAGTCAGAGATCCGGCAATTTCATACTTTTTGTCGTTTAATGACGACAAGTTTTCAAGTGGCCCAAATGTTAGTCCATGGATCAAAAATTAAGAATTTTACGTAAATTCTTCCCTGACATACAAATCTCATTACCGATGCGAAGGTAAAACTCTTAACAGACGAAAGTATTACGCAATGAAGCTTAATTAAAAAACCTTTCTTCCGTGTGGAGTAGCACTTGATTAGGTAGACGTTTCTGACTACGCTCGTAAAAAACTCCGGGGAGAAGACGAGAATCGCGATTGTTAGGCGGGTGTCATACCAACAGTCAATGTCTTGGAAAGTGTTTGTTAACACGTGAAGCGAAAACTTCGAAGTATTTTTCAAGAATATTGTGTATCACAAGTACACAACATAATGTGCACTAAAACTGTATATAAATTTTATTCTAGTACCCGTTGTCTATCTATATATATTATATAAAAATGAAATGCTGTTCCTCAGTCTCGCTAAAACTCGAGAACGGCTGGACTGGAGAGAAGGTTTAAAAAGTTAATAAATATGAAAGTTCTCGACAGCGGGAACGGGGTCAGAAGTTCACGCGGGAGGAGCCGCGGGCGACAACTAGTCCTAAATAAATAAGTTCATATATGTCTGTAAGGATATTGCTGAAATTAGTTAGAACTATATAGATAGATAACGATGAATACTAGTAGTGGGAGTTACAATTGTTCTTGTGTACTAATGGAGGGCTTTATCGCTGATAACTATATCTTCTAGGCAACCTAAACGTCTACAGGAACGATGGTCTAGAAAACACATAGTCTACTGGTTTGAAAGTCTAGTTATAGTAGTGAAATTGACATCCACCCGGGTGTCTTCTTTTGAAGGATCGACGGCATTTTTAAGTTGCCATCGTGGTGTTGTAATTTGTTTCACATCACATCACTGAGAGGGCCCTAGCATAGATTTCGCTCTTCGAGAAGTCTTACTACATTCTCATTCGGGCTACTAATTTACCTTAAGTATTTTTTTAAATGTTTCCAATATATATAGAAACGACATCTTTACATTTATATAGTATAGATTGTCTATAACTTAAACCAAACCACTTTCGTCCGAAATTCTAACTTTATTTCAACTCAGCATAGCAGTTAAAAATCTAATCAATCCAAAACAACATTCATCACTTCCCCAATAACCAGGAGAGAAATAAGGTTTCCGTCAGACGTGGATAAGGGATACCCTGTCTTATCGCGTTGCCTTGATTCGCTGGCTTTTACGAGCCAAGTTACCTTATCAAGTCTGTACACTCCCTAAATTTATATTAGGTACGGTGTCACTCTTTCACTAAGTGTTGTGTTTCAATCTCGCGTGTGGCAACACTACGGCTAACATCTGATCGTATTTCGTCTTGTATATATTTTAATTTTTATTTAATTATTACGATAATTGGGGTTAAAATTCATCACAAAGCACAATATTATCATCATAAAAGTGTATTAAGCAAAAAATCAGTGTGTAAAAGTGTAAAAAACTTGTGATAATTGCGTCCAGCTGATTTTGTTCAACGACTGAAGTCAATGACACCGTACAATATAAAAAATATAAAAGTGATTTCTTTTAATTGTGAACTTTGTCATCTCTTTTACTAAATATTAAGTTATTGTTACACAGGTAATCGTACTAAAAACTACTTATTATCATATTAGTATATACTTCTCGTATTTTAATACATTTCGTTTTGAGGTTACCGACTTATTTACTTGCGTAGGTAGTGTATTGAACGGGCAGCCTTTTGGTATTTAATTCCTTATACATTAAAGTAATTAATATTGAGATGCCAGTCACACGTAGCATGTCTTCTGCTCGACGTGGTGAGACCAAACATGATCTTCTGAGAAAACTTGATCTAACATTGAAGGAATTAGATATATCCAAAACGTTGGTTGAGCAGTTGCACAGAGAAAGAGATGACAATGAAAGGGAACTACTGGATAGTTTGAATAAATACGACCTAATAAAAAAGCAGATGGCTGAACTGCACACAGAGCACAGTTTAGTGGTAGATGAACGTGACAGATTACTCAATATTGTGACTGGGTTTAGAGAGTGCAGCGACGAGTACGAGCAGGGCCTCAAGCGGATGTCGGTCTTAGAGCAGGAACTGCATGAAGCCCACCACCACATTAACCACCTTGAGGCCGAGAAACGGGACACCTTAGCAACTCAAACCCATAACTTATTTGAGGAATTAGTCGGTAACACACCCAGCCTTGTTTCTGCTGAACCAAACTTAGAACCCACAGTGACCATAGATTTAACAAAGGATGATACCTTAATAGTTCATAATCCTAATTCAAAAAGGTGGGTAGTTCAGTGCAGTAGGAACAAACTTAAGAAATATATAAAAATTAATAAATACATTAAGAAAACACAAAAACTTATTAAAAGACAAAAGTGTTTGTACACAAAAGTCAGGTATATTAATGAGAGAAGGAAACTAGGAGATGAACTTGATATGTATTCATTATTAATTGAAAATAATTTCAGTGAGTATAATAACAATATTATGAAATTAGAAACGGAAATGAATAATTTGAAAAAATCATTAGATATAATGACCGACAAGTATTTTAATGTCAAAAGTGAGTATCAGGAATACATTCTGGCTATGAAGGATCTGATGAGTCCAAACCCAATATTAACATCTGAAGATAATTCACTCAGTCCTCAGACAGTCTGTACGCCCTCTCTTAATTCACTTGAGTCAAAAGAGATCAGTAGTTCCCTCTGCGCTCAAAATAATCAAAATAATATAAATAATGAAAATGTAAAATCTAAAGTAGTCATGTTTTGTGATGAATTAGGGAAATCAATGGGCCGGTTATTAAGTTCATATTTACAACAAAATATAACTAATTATTGTTTACCGGGATTAACTTACCCTAATATTATTAAAAAAATAAACAATTATAGTTTAGACGGTATCAATACCCTAATAATTTTAATTGGTGATAGGGGAAATACGGACAGGAATGCATTCAAGCATTGTCTTGAACTGCTGAGATCATTAGATGTTAAAAACATAATTTTATTTACACTGCCATATAGCCGTAGTTTGTCACAGGCAGAAAATAACCTTAGATTTAAGCTTAATCAAACGATACATACATTGATGTATCATAATTCAGACAAGTTCCACTTAATGGACATAAATACATATTTAGAAAATAAATTGTTATTGACATCAAATAAATTCTATTTGAATAGGTATTTTAAGAGACAGATAGCATCTTCGCTATCTTATTGTATTAAATACTCAGCCAAGAACTTGGCTAGCCAAACTGCTTTTATTGGGCAGAAATATGACAATAAGTGTCTTGAAACCTTGGAATATGTTCCAATTAATAATGACAACAATTTAAATTTAATTCTAGGACAATAGAGGAAATCTCTTGCAAATTAGATTCAAAAACTAAGGGGAAGTCTGTGTTCATGAATATTGTTCACCAGAATATTGAAGGCTTTTCAGGCAAAGAGTTACAACTGGAATTATTTTTAAATGAAAGAAATATTCATGTACTTTGTGTAACTGAACACTGGCTAAAAAAACACGAAATGATAATTAGTATTGATAATTACAGAGTTGTTAGTTCGTTTACTAGAGATTCTGCTATTAGAGGTGGGTCACTCATTTTAGTTAATGAAAAAATAAAACCCAAAGAAAGAAAAGACATAGTAGCACTCTCAAGTGAGCGAAATATTGAGTTAGCATGTGCAGAGCTTGAGCAATTTATTATTATTAGCGTCTACAGATCTCCTTCTGGCGATTACCACCAGTTTGAATCTATTATGGAAGAAACCTTAAAAAAGGTATGTAAGTGTAAAAAGATGGTAGTTGTATGTGGCGATTTTAACATTAATATCTTGGAAAACTCCCAGAACGCGTTAAGGTTCCTTAATCTCTTTAAATCTTTTAACTTACAAAATCTCTTTAGAGAACCAACTCGCAAAACAGCCACATCAGCTACCTGCTTAGATAACATTTTTTCTGACGGTGATGTAAACGAGAAATCTATAATAAATTTCATTAAATCAGATCATACAGGTCAGCTAGCTAGATTTGAGCACCAACATATTCCATTAACAACAAATATTGTATGTAGACCAATCACGACATATCGATTAAAACATTTTAAAGGAAACATTAAAGATAAAATACCTCTTCTAGAGATGAATAATAACGATCATCCGAATGATCTCTACAGAGATTTGTTCGGAGTAATCAAAAGTGAATTTAACAATATTTTCACCAAAAAAACAATAAATATAAATCAATTTAAAATTAAATTTAGTGATTGGGCTACACCTGGAATATACAAAAGTAGGAAGACATTATATGAATTATACGATATAAAGGCATCTACTAGTGAGCCACAGGTAATTGAAAATATTAAAATATACTCGAAATTATTCAAGAAAGTATGTTTAATAGCCAAATCTAATCATATACGGGCTACAATAGAAAAATCTGATAATAAAATTAAGGCAACATGGAATGTCATTAACAAAGAAACCTGTAAAACAAGGTCACGTGATCGATCCTTCGACTTAAAAATAGATGATCAATACATTACCACTGATTCTGCAGTGGCCCATGCTTTTGAATCTTTTTTCACAAATATTGCAATTACTACTACGAGTGAATTAAATTCGTCGCAAAACATAGCCGATTCCCTTCTTAAATCTTGTGTTCCTAAATGTAATGTGATCTTTAATTTTCAGTATATAGACACTGAAACAATACTTAAAACATTTAAACAATTAAATATAAAAAAGACTGAAGATCTCTGGGGCATTTCAACCAATATAATAAATTCAATAATGCCCACTATTGCGCCCTACCTTGCATTCATATTCAATAAATGTATAGATGAAAAACAATTTCCAAATCTTATGAAGTACAGTAAAATCATTCCGTTATTCAAAGCAGGGGACAAAAGTGACCCATCCAATTTTCGTCCCATCTCTATATTACCAGCGCTAAGTAAAATTTTTGAAAAAATAATATTTAATCAACTGCTTTCACATTTTGCAGCCAATGATTTACTTCATAAAAAACAGTTTGGTTTTACTAAAGGCAAGAATACAACAGATGCAGGAGTCGCACTAGTTAAACATATATTTGATGCATGGGAGGAGAAGCAGGATGCCATTGGTATTTTTTGTGACTTATCAAAGGCTTTCGATTGTGTTGATCATGAGACCTTGTTATTAAAGTTAGATTATTATGGTGTCTCGAATAGCTCACTTAGCTTACTTAGGTCTTACCTCACTGGCAGAGTACAAAAAGTAAACGTTAATGGCACCGATTCTTCTGGCGCCCCGCTAGTCATGGGAGTACCCCAAGGCTCGATATTAGGACCCCTTTTGTTCCTGATATATGTAAACGACCTTCCATACTTCATTGAAAATCTTTGTGAAATAGTATTATTTGCTGATGACACTTCATTAATTTTTAAAACTGACAGACAAAAAGTAATACTTGACGATGTGAATAATACCCTTTCTGTAATATTGCATTGGTTCACGAGTAATAACCTGCTACTTAATGCCAAAAAAACAAAATGTGTAAAATTTACGATGCCAAATGTAAGACATATAGACTCAAACATTATAATGAATAATGAAACTGTGGAAATAGTCAATACCACAGTTTTTCTTGGCATCACACTAGATAATAAACTACAATGGGGTTCTCATATCACAGCCTTAGCAGGAAGACTTAGCTCAGCTGCCTATGCGGTTAGAAAGATAAGGTCACTAACTGACGAGAAAACGGCACGATTAGTTTATTTCAGTTACTTTCATAGCGTTATGTCATATGGTCTGCTGCTGTGGGGCTCAGCTGCCGATATTGCAACTATATTTATATTACAGAAACGAGCTATACGAGCAATCTATTGCCTCGGACCCCGTGACTCGCTGAAAGAACTGTTTAAAGAAATTAATATTTTAACAGTTGCCTCACAATATATTTACGACAACGCCTTATATGTAAGGAAGAACCTAGACCTCTTCCAAAAAAAATCAGACTTTCACAACTTGAATACGCGAAATAAAAATAAACTGGCGATACCGAAACTAAGGCTTCATAAAGTCAGTAATTCGTTTGTGGGCAAATGTATAAAAATATATAATAAAATTCCTCAGGATTTGGCTGACCTGCCACTTGATAAGTTTAAAATAGAATTGAAAAGATTTTTAATTAAAAAAAGCTATTATAAAGTAGACGAATATCTTGATGATAAAAATGCGTGGTCATAATGATCTCTTGCTCTTGCACCCAGTTATTATAAATAAACAACTAAATATTAAAAAGTATAACGATAATCTACCTGAGTTTCTTGCTGGTCTCTTCTCAGGAGATTTAACTACCGAACCAGCGAAAGAATCATTTTCTAATGATTTATTTACTAAGTATCCTAATTTATTATGAATTATAATATTTTTGACAAATGTAGGTACATAATTATTGTAAAACTTTGACATTCATAAGTGCTCTTTATGTGCCTAAACTGAATAAATGAAATTGATTCTTTGATTCTTTGATTCTTTGAAAACATTTTCTCGACGGTTTACTGCTATTTTAAATGAGAAACTCGGGGTTCCACTAGAACGCCATCACCTATTTTTTACAGTTGGGTTCCTGAAGGCATTGTCAAGGAACCATTGTTTGGAAGTTTGAGTAGTAAAACTGGTTAGTTATTTCATTTTCTTTTTATGAGGTTTTAAACTTTTAAACTGACTTTACTCTGGTTTTTTTATGTCTTGAGTTCATTAATTTATAAATGTGTCAGCATTTTTAAAAGGTCATTTACGGGAATGATTCTTTAAGCAGTCATAAACATGGCTTCCTCAGTGCAATATAATTGTCGTAACAATTTCTGAAGATCTTTACCAAGTTTAATTCATGATTTTATGTGGTTTTGTGAATTTAAAAATCATACGTTTTAACCACGTTATGTTATTCTAAGTTGTCGGGTCATGTAAATGAGATGGCAAACTCTCAATATTCTGTCCACATACTTAGTTACAAGTAAGTCGAATCAAGCATTTATGTTCATCAAAGGTATGGAATATTTTGTTTATATATGACTTAAGTGTGCCTTCTTCTAATACATGAAGCATTGTTAAAAATACAACTAAGAAGTAAATAAAAAGTACAGAACCACAGAATGCAGTCTAATTTGTCCTCTTCTTTAAACAAACACCTATTTCAGAGATCAAGTTTGTGTTGCGAAATTAAGTTGCTACCTACTTACGTCTTTATTATCCAGTTTATATACCTCATAGGGATTGACAAACTTTTTCTGGAAACACAAGATGGTAAGACTAAGATTTCACATCACTCATTTCTGTCCAATTCATCCTTAAAGCTTTGTTAATAAGACTCATTTTGGCTTACTTTAAATTTGCTACCAAATCGCCGTCTCTTGAAGTAATAAGTTTAATACTTGGTTAAAATAATGATAAAATGTTTTGTGCGTTGATTTCGCTAAGGAGTGCGGGTATTCTCATTATTTTTTACATATTTCACGTTGCGTAAGGCTTAGCAGAATTCGCGTTTGTAATGGAACTGCCTTGTACTGTTCTGAGGAGGTCTTTCACAGATTTGAAGTGCGTACCCTTGTAGCACAGTTTTTGGTTTAATAATAACATATCTAATGTTGTTTTGGAAGAAATTTTAGGCTATTATAAACAGAAATGTCTTTTAAAACTACATTACGACGCACCTTAAATAGGTAAATGATGTTATGCTCGCTATGACTCCAAGTAGGTGGCTTCAAAGTTGCACCCACTTCGTCATATCACTACGTCAGTATACTTTCGTACTAATTATAATATATATTTTGTTGTACAGTAATAAACGCTCCTAGCATCAGTGAAGTGCGGGTTTGATCCTGAATAGGATAGTGCTAATTAGATTTTTTGTTAGAAAACTCTTTCTCACTGACAGAATTGAGTACGTGAAAATCGGCAGGCCTCATACTATGCTATGATAGACATAAATAATAAATTATAATAGTTCGCAAACTATAGATTCCTCTAGCTCTCCTTATCTATCCCTATAAGGATATACAGGCCAGCAATTTAAAAAAAAAAGCAATGTACCTATTTAAAACTTCTATCTTGTTAAGATTACGAGTACTTGCTAAGATACTCTTTGGTGATACGCATGTTCAAATAAAGAGGATTTAATTCAGTTTATTATTAACACTGGCACTAAATCAAATTACCTTTATGTTATGTTTAAAAATAGAATACTTCTTTTCTTTATAAATTATGTCATCAAATATGTCATACGATTTTTGTTGTGATTGGATTTTAATTAATATTTTTAGTGTGATTTAATCGTAATTTAGTGATTTGGTCATTTAATATGTAAGTGTTAAACTACTTAGTGTTATTTATTTCATCATCGTCATCGCGTTCGTCTTGGTAGCACCCCAGGCTTACATCTCGGGAGTCCGAGGTCCGCAAATCGGCTGTCAAGAACTTAGACATCCATGATAGTGAGATCATAGTACGAAAGTTCATTCTACGATGCCAAGCGAGCATTTTTTGGGTCTACAGTTACTTCTAAGTCCGGCAGAGACGGTATGGTCAGACAGTTGTTACCCAAGTAGCTTGGTGGTTGGCACGGAATGTAGTTGCAATAACGAAGGTGACGCTGATGCTGGTGATACTCTCCTGCATTTTATACGCGTGGTCACGGACATGAAACTCATATTGAAAAGAAGCCGACTAAGAACAGATGCATGGTGTTAATTTATTAAGTATGTCTTTATCATAATTATATTTCAAATTTATTTCAGTGTTCGACAGTATCTTTTTCTTTTTAATTGAGGTATCTTAACAAACAACTTGAACTATCTTATTCTTATTATCAGGAGCCGTGGGTTCGATTCCCGCTCAGTGCAAATATTTGTGTGCATGAATATCAATATCTGCATTGGTCTGGGTGTTTCTATGTATAATTTGTATCTATTTACAAAAAACAAGTATCTAAGCATGTTTATCCGTATTCTAGAGCCCATAACACAAGCTAGTTAAGCTATGCTTACCATGGGTGTAGGTGACGTTGTGTAGAATGTCCTAGAATATTTAATCGCTTATTTATAATGTAGAGGGTAAGAAACGCGCTGGACATCGAAGAAAATTGTGATCTTGCAACATTCGGGAATGGACCGTTATTGCCAGTATCGAACAGCTGTTACAGCTGGTTGCTAATCGAAAACAATTCAGGGAGCGCACTGTGTACTATGAAAGGAACTTCATCCCGCGCACGCCCCAATCGTAAAATAAACTCCCTGCTGTGGTTTTTTCAACCTACTACAATAAGAGTTGTCCCTGGTGTTGCAAACATCCATAGGGCCACAGTGACCACTTTCCATCAGATGGGCCACCTTAGTGGTATAAAAAATCCTTCAGAAATAAAGAGACAGCAGAAGTTGCATACTATTTGCTTTAAAATTTAACTAAACACATTCATCATTCATGTTACTAATAACCCACCCCGTATCGCACTCGAGGCAAAGGTAGCCATGATGCTGACCTCGTTGCCCCGCAAAATAGATTCTATCTCTAGTCTACTGTCCCAATCAATTACTCTATTGCAGTTCACTGCTGGACATAGGCCTCTTCAACAGTCCCAATTTGCAAAAAAATATAATTTGTATTTATAAGTTGATCTTGCTAAAACACTGCGTCTTTACATACTACATTCCTCTTGTAAACAATATTATATTTGATGTCTTATTTGGACATGATTCATTTTAGGTACTTGTTTTACTAGGACCGTCTTTCACTTCTTCAATATTCCGACAGATTTTATTGTAATGGTGGCCATAAAATTTATCGTAAAAAGTACAATTCCCCGCATACGTCAAAGTCGAAAGACATGCTCGAAATTGTAACAGTGCCAAATGAATACGAAATAAAGAAATCTGATCCAGCCTCAACTAAGATTGCTCTGTACATCAATATATTGATCTTGGTATAGAATTGGTTTTGTTTGAATAATTTTTATGGTAGGTATAGTAGTTTATTGTTAGGTCTAATATTTTTATTGCATCAACATATACGTACGTCTCGTGTTTTGAACATAAATTAAATACAAAGTAAGATATTGCTAATTTTAAAAATATATATTGGTATTTATATAGTTTGAACCATCCAACCCGATAAAAATTAATAAAAAAAAAACAAATAAAAGAAAAAGAAAATAGTTTCAGTATTTTGTTGGGTCGTGTAGTTGAATTTCTGGCCTTAAAATTATGCAACAGTTTCACTGCAGTGTAAAAAAATGATACCACTACATGGTTGCTCCTTATACTTGAAATAAAACACAATTCTACCTAAAAATAATTAAACCTATGTTACTAAAAGTCTTCAAGAATAAATCAATACAGTTCAAATGTAAATACGTATTATGTAATTACAATCCAGAGTATATAAAACCAGCAGTATCAAAACAATACACAAATCAATAGTCACCAAAAATTCATTACGCATATACAGGATGTTCACGAGTCGGCAAGCGGAGCTAGTTAGAAATAAATTGCAGCAAGCCGAAATCTATTATTATGTTAAAGAGGCAGCCAGCGCGCTGCACTTTTTGCGCTTCCCCTCGGATATAAACATGCCGTGTCGCTTTGCATCGTCCTTTGTAATAGTGTAGAGTAGAAATGTTACAGTTGGACAGCCAATTTTCTTTCATCAGAATTTTGCACATTGGTCAGATTGGTCAGATTGGTGGTGTGTTCGTAGTATCGTCATCGTCCGGGTTCTAGCTTCGCTTATTGTTTTTAAAGTGCATACTCCTTTGCGCGTTGAGCACTTTTTGGTGAACTAAAGTCATGGAGGCGGTGTCATCATGACGGAACGCTTGGGTTTTTTTTATCGTGCGCAAAATCCCCACGGATACCACTTCCACCAAAACCGATGGAGGTGATTATGTCGGACTCTAACCGACCAAAACGCACGCCGTCCATGGGTCCATATCTCTCGCACCCCGGCAGACCCGAGGACATCTCTGTTGAGATGACCCTCTTCCCCCAATGTGGGGACCATGGCGTCCCCATCTAGCCCCTGGGTATGGGGTGACATTTGCGCCATCGCCGTGGCAACGCTTGGCTGACACGTAACGTCACTTCAGAATGAGCGGATTCTAGACAAAGATCACGTCGTCGTTGCAATTCACAAGTTACTTAGTTTTCATTTATTATAAGTCACTAAAGACTTTCACAGTGACTGAACTCCCAACCACAGCCTTGTCCATCAATTACCAGATGTACCGTCTAGCATAAGGTTAACTTGGGCCCTAAATAATTCACCTAAACGTACAGCTGTATTTGTATACTAAATTAAAAAAATATCAGAATTGTCCTACTGAGTACGAAACTTTTTACTCTGTACCATCAGAAGAATTCTCGTTACTGTATTCGAGATAAAGTTAAAATATTATCGTACGGTATCGAAGCGGGTTGCATTCTGCGCGAATAAATGTACTAATACATTTGGAAAACAACAGTTCAATTTTCCCACCCTAGGTTTGGACGGGGCTTCTTAGGGACGGGAGGTTAGATGTACTGTTGCTCGAATTCAATTCCGAAGCTATGATAGATTTATTGGGAGTTAGTTCTTCGTTATATATACAGTACTAGTTTTGGTGCAATGTTATTTGTTTATTGAAGAATGCGATTCATTGCTTTCACTGATGATCCCAGCTTATAGATATTTGCTTTGATGTGTGTCTCGAAAGTACCATCTTAGTCATAATTTCTAACCCCTTAATTGTTATTTGCTGAAACCATTCTCAAAATCTGTCACTCTGGTTAAAATTATTTGACATCATCCTATTGACTAAAGGATCTACTAACGCTTTTCGGAAACAGTCCAAAGTTCTTCAAATTCTATACATTAAATCAATATCAAAAATGTATGAATATTGCGTTCAAATACCAACAAAATTCTAAAATCCACTGCAAAATTTAAATTCTCGAAACAAGAATTCCTTTTCCGGATAACCGGGCACCCCTGCAAAGCCGGGCACTTACGGTATTTAACCGGGATACCCGTGTCGTAACGTCTTCTGGTCGATCTCAATATTAAAATGTCCAATGCTGTAGATTTTACAGCCTCAAAATTCTTTAACCGTTGTTTTAAATGTCCAGTGGAGGGAGTTTTAAATGTATTTTGAAGAATTTGTAATGAGTTTTGATTTTCAAAAGGTTTGTTTATTTTAGTCTTATTGACAATATCAAAGTTCTATATTTAGACCATTTGTCCAGCTTTTAGGGTTCCAACCACTCGTAATGACCTCTATTGATGTTCCTATGGCAACCGGGATTGACGGCGACGGCTTAACGTGCCCTCCGAGGCACGGATTTCCGCCAACAGTGACATATTTAAAGCCATAATAACGCCTTGACCCCAATATATATATAAATATATAATATTATGTTGTATAAGTATTCATAGGAACTGTATTTCTACTTAATGTATTCACTTTTCCGTCGTTTACCTCTATCAACCTTTCTAAGGTTGGCTGATATATATCTTATATCTTATGGTCTTAAGTTTGTCTTTTGAAATGCGAAATGAGGGAATTATTTCAATAAATAAATGACATTTTTAAGGGTCTGCCTTCAGTGCAGTCCTAATCTCGTATCAGCAGATTGCGGCCACCATTTTATGACTGTTAGTTTCGATGGCCCGGATTTTGCAGTTTTACGACAACCATAAAAAGAGATGGATGTTATTTGATTAGATTTAATTTGTAGTTTGGGATACGCCCGGTATTTAATACGCCCAGTCCAGCCCAAAATGGTGGAAGGATATAAGTACCGTTTTATGGGTTTGTGTTATATTTTAGTTGCGATAATATTATGAGTTACTCGCCTTATAATCTGTCCCAACTATAGTATATTTAGTTAGAGAATTTGAAAACTAGAGGTGCTTTTATAGCTGTTGGTTTGCCGTGTCATATGTTATTAAGTAGGTTGTTTAATGACCGTAGATAAAACTCGTGAAATAAAGCCAAAAGTAAAGTACGTGCTAATATCTCTCCCACTTCTGTATTCATTACGTGTTTTACTAGTACAATAGTCTTTACGTAATCACAACAAATATTCCGTTCTGCTAATAATAAAGGGGTTTGTTCGTATTTCTAACGATGTTTCATTGAATCTTGTTTTTTTTTCGTTTTGGAGTTAACAATCAATCCTCAATAATGGTAAATATAATATTTTTTTTAATAGTATAATTATACTAGTATCTAATGAAGGTAGTATTTTTGCACGTATGTACATAATATAGGATAGTATTTAATGAAATACATACGATTTCCTTTTTATATTACGATATTATCAGACACAAGTACTAGGTAGCAGTGACCCTAACCCACAGCAAACTACCCAGGTTCGAATAATCTGGTTCGAATAAGTCCATAAACAGTTGTTTGAAGGAAATTATGGGCTGCAATAAGACGGACGGACAGTCTTGTACAAATCAACACCATTTACTGTTTTTGTATAGAAACTATGTTTAGTTTGCTATAAAAAGTATCTATCTATCTATTAACAAATATTTCCAGTCTATCCTAAAAAATAGCTATCAAAGAACCTACAGAAAAATAGTCAAAATACAGATGGTAAAGTCGCAAAGTCCCGTTTAGTTGATACCAGCTTAAATCGATGCGGTTGTGCCAGCCGAGCCAATTTTCACACGGAAGGAGGAATGGAGGACACTATTCCATAGGTTTGTTTTAACTTATTTTCAAGAAAGTTTTTGATTTACTTTTGACGTTATGAAGTCAAAGATGGGATTTATAACAGTTTTTTGATTTAGGTACAGAGTTTAATAGTAACACTTGTAATATTAGGTAGGTAAGGTAATCCTTTTTTTGTTATCAATCAATTACTTTGTAGCAGTCCACTCCCGGACATAGGCCTCTTTCAATGTCGGGAGGCTTTGGCCTATTGTTTCCTCGCTGGCCAGATGGTTTGGTACCGGTTTTTATTTTGAGTTTTCCTTCTTTAGTAGTGTATGTTTTTCCGATTATCAGCTCTTACGACACCATTTGGATGAGATGAGGTGGTTATATTCTTTGTCCGTTACCACATGGACACATTTTTTTTTTTGTTAAAAGACATATTTTCTCACTAACTATATCAAAAGGTCTAACATACTTAAACTAACTAAATGAATTCAGTATGTTACCTCTTTGGTTTTGTAAGATGTTTTGTTTGTCTAAAACGAGCCGACTGAAATAATATTAATATACAGTCCAGAATTATTTTCTCAATCTATTTAGGTTACTTATATTTTGCTCATATTCACAAATAAACTGTAATTCTGTTCAGTTACTGTCCCAAAGGATGTGATGTAATTCAGATTTATGCCAGTCTGTCAACTAATATACATTAATTAATGAGCATCGGTGGTCAAATTGTTCATATATATATATAACAACAAGGAAGTATTATTCAAAGTGCCCTTTTGAAGGTCATGACTTCCTGTATTTATTTTCGTTTATTATAGAATTGTTACTATATCAATGTCGCTTATCGTAACTTTTTTGTTTCTATCAAATTTTTCTACGTTTATAAGCAGGCAGTGACAAAAATCTTAAATGAGATGTGTTGTTGCCTTCATATCAACTCTATTACGATTTATTTGACTGTCAAGTTTCCTCGTGTCCGGTACATCCCTTTTCATGTATATAAAAACAATGGTTCTCAATTTATTATTCTGCTCCATGTCACGTGTTTGGGGAATTCGAATGTGGATTGTTCCGGGTGATATTTTTTTATTTGTGGCAAAACAATCTACATTTTTCTATATTTACTTTTGTTACCACACTAACAATGTTTGTGTAATTAAAAGTAATATTTTTTTATACATTGTTGTGATATTCAAATGTATCATACAAATTTTAGATAGGTTTATAATTTGGTATACGTTATTAGTATATATTATTTCAGGCAAGTGCTTGCTTGCATTGCTTGACTTTACAGGATTTCAGGACCAGTAGACAATCAGAAATATGGTCCTTTTAGGAACGTAGCCATTATCAACCTTAGAGCTTGTATTGACCTGTAGTTCCTGCTTTATTAATTTTTCCTATTTAATGTCTTATGTTTTCATATTCCTATAAATAAATCTGGGAGTGGGAGTTGAAGATGGTAAATATTTTAGATGATGCATACCTACATATAATTACGCTGGAGGGTAGGCAGATGTGAATTAACACCGACATTCAGCAATCATTGTATTGTGTTTGGTTCCATGTAATACACATATATGGGTGAGCCTATCATTATTGTTGACTCGAGTCATAGATCTAAGGCTGTGCTAGAGCTGTATATAGATCTGATGTTAAACTAAGCGATAAGACATCCCATAGTCCCGTTATATGCATGAGAAGATATGGGGTAGCCCAATTTCTGCATTGTGCGGGAAAATATGTCAGATGTGTTTCATAAATTTTGATTCTTCTTCTTTAAAAAGATACTCTATTTCTAGCAATATTTGATACAACTATAATTCATTTCAAATGACAATAGGTATGTGAAAAAATAAACAACAGAGCCGTACAAAAAATAGCATTACAACCATTTCAAATGATAAATTCCTATAACTCCACGCCAACAGCAGAATCAAACCTCCATTCTATTGAATTGGAAAGCTGTCATTCTCGTCGCGGAAACACTCTACTTCAATTGTTCCACGGTTTTTCTCACTGTTGGCTTCTTGAAGGCGTATTTCTCCATTTTCGCATGTAAAACAAAATTTTCTCGCATTTTCGTTCGGATTCGCACCAAGTCGCTGGCGGTGACGGGATTTCAGTCGGGTGACCACGACTCGAAATTTTATCCAAACTCGGACATAATCAAGGTAGTGTAAACGTACTGATTATTGAACAAACCTATTATATCGACGGGTGCAAAGTAAAAAGAGGCATCTGCATAATAGCAACTTTATAGGAGAGCGAAAAGAACGAAAAAGTGTATTATTTTCTTAATGAGTGGGCCAATATTTCAGAAAATTTTATCATAATTTATTTATACTCTTACTTATTTTTATATTAAGTTAATTAAGCTAATTTATTAATAATTTAGGAGATTTTTTAGATAGCCGTTTTTACAACGAACATTATAAAACGCTAACTGAGCCAACTACCAGCTGGTCGTATATGCTCGGGACTTTTAATATCGTGTATAAATAGTTTTTTTCTTTTTTTTACTGATCTCAATTGTTCTCAGGCCACTTATAAATAAATATATATTTATAAAATATCCACTACAGAAAGTAATTTTGCAGATAACTTTTTATGCTTCGTACTTTCATAACAACATTTTGTAAATTGCTTTAGTAGCCCAAAATCATCATGCGAATATAATTGCATTTAGAAAACTTTCAGTTTCTTTTTTATAAGATCGTTCATTAAACAGAAAATCCTACTACGTGATAAATACTTTGTATAAAGTTAACCGAAGTAAATTTAATTGACCGCGAAGTAGAAAGAGTCAACTGGCAGATGGTCGTTAATGCGTCGTATGTGCGTTTAAAGAGTAATGCAAATAGAAATTAAAAGTACACCTTGGAATAGTTGCCGATATACATAAAAGCTTTTAAAAACTTATAACGTATGCGCGCCGGTGACAAGTAAGTCTACTGCCTGATGACATTTTGTGTACGCTCGGAGTCCGCCGCCGCGCCCCGCGCAAAAACGACCAATGTTACTTGGTCGCATTACCTTCGTACTATTTGCAAAATTGAGTGGAGATGGCTTTTTATACTTTTAAAAATTCATTGAAATATAATGAAATCTCCAAAACCAATTATGCCAGGTTGTGGAGTCTTATTTGATTAGTACGAAAATACAATAAAAAGAAAATCGTGAATTTGTAGTTGACTTTATTTACTTTGCACCCGTCGATATATTTTTGAACCTCCTAGACTCGACAAATTCACAATTGGCATGCATCGTTTTATCCATTAAGACACATAGATATGTTGTGATAGTTAATTATATCTAAATCAGTATCTGCAGTTGAATCTATATACAACATCATTATTTTGCATTTATTTAAATCACATTTCATTTTTTTGGTAAACTATCTGTTATTCATAATTAACATCCATTAAGAATTCGGTACATTTGCCTAACGCTGCTATTCAACCGTTAAAACAAAAGAACTGAATTGAAATAAATAAAAACTAAAAACAATTTTATCATCGATTACTTACGAGCGATTAGGCGACAGCATAATTGTTAAAATGTTTTACAGAAAACTCAGCGTGAATCGAAACATTCCTATTAGGCCCAATGCCAAGAATTTTCACTAGGCGAGTCTTAACAATTTATTTTCTTCTTGTATTGTTTTATGAGTTATTAATAATGGTGAAACGGCCCTATAATTATGGGTTGTTCTGTTAAAAGCTTTGTCGGTCTATGGCCTTTGCCTAACTGGACCTGATGACCAGCTGACACCAAGTTGGTCTCTATGGCCTTCGCATAACCAGACTCAGTGATCAACTCATTGCTGACCGAACTAGCCCAGCTGATATTGAAATCAGCTGAAGGGGTGACCCGTGGGATAGATTCGTGCAAGTCCACTAATAATTTGTGTTTTATTATGAAAACTGCGCCTATTATTAAAGTCTTCACATCGGCTACGAAGAATGTCTATTTGTAACTTCTACGTGAACCTAAGTTAAGTTCTAGTGTACGCTCTCCATAGGACCGTATTTGGGTGCCGTTTGCAGCAAGTAACTTATCAGAACTCTCTTCTATAGATTACGAATATCTGTTTCTTGCGGCTAACACTGAAATTTTGACTCCGAATTGAATCGAATTTTTCTTTATTGATTCTGTCTATTATACATAGGCTTTGATTCACATGGACGCCCCCCACAATCGATGTATTAATTAGTTTTCCTTTTGCATCGTGTTTGTATTTGTATTTGAATTTCTTTTAGCACATGGTTCTTCGTATTCACGAATTTTATTACCGAATTTGAGGTGGTAATAGCCTGGCTGTAGATGTGTAGAATGCGAGTGTGAACGTGCCCTAAAGTTGCGCTTATTGTAAAAACACTCGTTGCTACGTGGTTGAAGACACCTGACAGAAGGCCTGTTTGATTTGCACAAACCATTTTGGAGTAGTATTTTACTTTGGATAAAGGTGTTACTGTAATTGCATCCTCAGTACTTTGTTGCCGGAAGCAGTCACCGAATGATTCCCTATTGAACCAATTTCCGATGTTGGTTATTTGGCTCCATATTATGCCTAAATGTTTGTAAGTCCCAAAAATCCCGTGAAAATGAGCTGAGAGGCTTCTTACTCGTCCATTTGCCTGTTTATAATAAGTAAATATGTCCCTGGCCTCTGAAGCTTTTTTGTATGTATCGTATCGTATTGGGAGTCCTTTTTCCGCACCTAGCCTCTCTTTTTGGGCCATTGTGCGTGCTGGGTTACTGGCTAAAGCAGCCAGCCCAGAAACGCAGAAGCTTACTGGGGGCTTCACAGGCTTCGCGGAGCGACCTCACTGTGCCGAGGATCTGTGATCGCTGGGGGCTACTGCTTCGCATTCCAGTATATGACGTGGGCGGCCGTTTCCTCGGCAACGAAGCAGCCCCTGCAGAGGGGGCTGTCTATTAGACCGATGGTGTGTAGGTGTTTGTTGAGGGGGCAGTGGAAGGCAATGAAAATGAAAATTAAAGTTATCTTAAATGACTATATCTTTGACGCTAGTCGTCATGATTTTAATCTTATTTAAGTCATTTTATGAATGTTATTTCCAACGTTTCAGTTCCGCCTCCCTCTTCTGTTTCTCTAGCCACTCTTCTGTGCCAGGAACGTTTGTTGGGTTGGTGGTGATGTTCGTCAGGACTTTGGTCGATCCTCCTTCACGTTGCATGATCGTATATTTCGCTCCGCCTTTGATGACAAAGGGTTTGTTTAGCGTTCGATGATGCCGTTGGATAGTTTCGAGCGTGGCCCGTTGGTTGTGATCCAGGAATATGGTTGTCTGTCTTGAAAGAATTCCCAGTCTTTGGTCGGACTTAAAGAAGAAGTGCTTTACTAGCCACTCCATAACAGGACACGCAGGGTGGTACATGACTCCGGCTGTTTCAACGGGCACGTCACATGCTGGGCATACAGTTGTAAGGTCTTTTGGCTTGCAAAACATCATCGCCTTAATCTCAGACTGACTGAGTTCGGACTCCGAGAATACTGTAGCCAGTACTCTTTTTGAATCTTTGGACCCTTAATGCGGGAGAAAAGGTTTAGCTTTGCAGCTGCCGTTTCTCTTGGTTTGACTACTGGTACTGGTTGGTTGAGACTACTTTTTGAACCTTCGCAGCTTGAATGGCTGGATGATTCTCCCCAGGATTTATAATCCACAGTCCAGATGTTAGTGGGTCTACCCACATCGCCGGCTGACTGTAGTGGTCGCAAATAGCCTGAATTTGCCTATCTTTGATTCGCTCTATCATTAGGACTTGAAGTATGGATTCCATAACCTCGCGTCTTTCAATGGTTTTTGCGTGTTTTGTGATGGCGTTCCGGCTTACATTGCGTATTTTGGTGGCTAACTTTGCCACATCAGTTCTCTTGGCACTCAGTAGAAGTGAGGTGTCATATAGAGTTTTTAATGAAGCGGCTGCCACGTTGTTTAGCACCTTTTGATATTTTGGTATCGATTGAGTCTTTGGTATTGGAATTTCAAAGACACCATGTTCGTGTTCGTCATGTGTCGATGGTTTTTGGTATGTATAACAACCACCGATTTCCGTGCTGCTGAAGAAATTGGAATACCTTATTTTATCAGAGTCTTCAGGCAGACATCACGGTATAAGGTTATTGGGTAGTACATTCTTGTTGCCTGTCTAGCTGTAGTCGCCTGTATGAGATAGTTGTTAGCATGGAGATCTCAGAACTTTGCCTGGTGTTGCAAACATTCATGCCAGTGTCTGCCACCTAAGTGGTATAAAAAAAGAAATATCATCTATACGTGGCACGTGAGACATTGCTCTCTTGACCGCCATCGCATACTTCTTGCTATAAGTCCCTTCACTGCGCCCTATACAAAGTCAAGACGTTATTGGACCAAAGCTCTGGATTATTGAAGACCTATGTTCAGGAAGAAAGTTTCTTTCAACATAAACAAATAAATATCTAAAAAATGGACGTCTGACAAGACATACTTTGATACTTGGCACACCTTCCTACTTTTATGGCAACCAGTTAAGGCGCAGATGAAGGATCACTTTTACGAGGTGTTTTGTTACTCGACATGACGTTAATGACAAAACGATCATTTTCAAACAGTCATTGTAACTGATAATGAAGATTAGTAATCTCAGCTTGTAAGAAAATAATACTATCCTTTAACACTTGTTCCTCATGGTTACCATAAAATCGCCGGCGAATAGTTTCGCGTCTGTCAGTCGTGTTTGAAGGGGATTTATTATTTTTATTATTGTTTCTCGCTACGACTCGGGCGCCTTATTTCTCTCCTTAAGTTATGACCGACAAAAATAGAGAGAATTACCGACGTACGTTATTAAACCTTTTTGCCTTTATCCTCGAACGCTTTTGTTGTTCCTGTATTGTCAGAATTCATAAAGAAACTGTGATAAACCAGGGATCTTGGTGTTGAGTTTTTGTGATTCGCCTTTCATTTCTTTTGGGTGGTGTTATGAATATTTTTATTAAGAAGGTGGGCTTGTTACTTTTTCTCGCTTCGAAAATTAAAAGCTTCTTGCATTATACTTGCATCAATGTCATGATAGCCAATCTGAGAAGACTGGATGCGTTTCTACAGTACAGTCACAAACTACAGCGGGATGGTGTTATGAGAATTTATTTATGACTTTAGATTCTGGGACAACAATTCTGACGCTGTTAATTTGGGCCTGCTGGTAATCACATTTATAGATATTGATATTTAAACCAAGTAAATCTTGAAAATGGAAGAACCGAATATATATAGTTCTTCATTTTTATTGAGGAGTTACCCATAAATTAAAGGCACGATGTTTGTTACTTTGTCAGTTGAACCAATATCAGCGTGTATGGTAAATAATTGACAATATGGTTTTAGCACACATTTAAACGTGCCGAACCTAAAAGATCTTATGATAATTTTGCCAACAGTAGTCGCAAAAATTAATTGTTTAGTGACATAGTTGCCATCTTCACACAACAAGATCCTTGTTGTGAATTATTTTCCACTGCCTCCCAGGTTCGAAAGTTTTAATATTAACAAATTGTAACAATAGAAAATTTTACTACCTCAACTGTACATTTTAATGATTTTCTATGTGTACTTAACACATAATCTAAGATTGATCTTTATAAAAAATTCTAGGTACTTAAGTGGTGTTTGTTTCCGAAATTTTTCTATTGCACATGTGGTAGTATTAGGTAGTATATACCGCGAGTACTTAATGCTAAATACTTATAAATTCAGGGGTACCCATATTTATTTATTTATTTATTTAACATACAACATACACATTTATTAAGCGTACACATAATATTTTCTACATTGATTTGAGTACCTACATGGCAGGAAAAAGTTATATCTTTTCATAGACCATAGGCTCGGTGGAAAAAGTGCTTATAAGCGTAAATCTTTAAGTTTGTCATCTATCTCGCAACTCATCATTCTTCCTAAAACATACGTACTATTCAAAATAAATAACAATTTTTAGTACAAGAGACATTTTCGGCAGTTATTTTTATGCACCTGTTTAAAGACGGCAAGTAATTCTCTTGAACAAAAATTGGAGCACAGATAAAATCACAAAAAGGTGAAATATCTGAATATGCAGGTACAATGGATCTATGTTGTGGTGAAGCCTTCATCCAGATGGTGATCATTGAGATTTTCAACTAATTGAAATGCTGCAGACCTATGTATACTAAAAAGTTAACGCCTTATCCTCCACCATCCAAAAGATTTCCTTTTTGAGTTTTTAATAATTCTATGAATACTACGGCGGGACGCGGTGGTAGTAAATTTTTCATTTTATTCTTTTCAGATTTATTTCTCAGATTATTTTTACGTCAGATTATTTTTTTTAATCTATATCGGTTACTCGTAGCCTCTTAAAGAAAAATATGTATAGTTATTTCGTGTACATAACAATCACTACAGTTATTTATTTGAAACGAGTGAATATAGAAGTGTCCTACGTCGGTGCTTCACGACAATCTTGAATTTTTCTGAAAAATTGACTAAAACATTTTGGTGAAAATCTATAGCAATCTACATTATGAGTTCAGTTTAATAACATACACAAAAAACAAATTATTACTTTTCCCAGTGAACGTTAATTAAAACGAAAACCCATATGCAGTAAAACTTTTATAGACTTCGAAATGAAAGTCAGTTCCCAGGACACACTCCGTAACTTGCTAACTAAAATTAAAAATTCCATATTCTGAAACACGATCAAAAGACCATCGATGCAGTAGCCAATTTAGCTTGACTTAATACTTCGAGCTTAACCCCGTTGAAGTTAGCCGAACAACTCAACTTGGGACAACTTTATTAAAATTCAAACTAACTGAAACTTCTTGCTAGCTGAAGCCTTTGACATTGAAGTCCAGCATTTTTTGGCCTTTTAGTGCATTCTTCAGTTTATTATTTTTTGTAAATCATGTACAGTTTATTCTTTGTAATTTTTATTAAGATTACAGTTTTTTTCAGATTCAGATGGTACAAAATCATCTTTACTATGGTGGTGATGATGCTGCTGTTTACACTTCTATGGCATAACAGCATTAGTAGTAACTAAATAGTGCTGGGCATATTTAATGGCATTACAAAGTACTACAATACGGCCGTTATCATTAACCATAACTCTTTTTATCATCTGTCTCGCTCTATGTCATAGGTAGCAAAATCACTTTACTACTTCTTACTTGCATCACTGCCGAAAGCCGACCCCAACTGAGTTGGGAAAAGGTTTAGAGAATGAAAATGAAGTTGCATCACTATTTTTCTCCCATACAGAATGCAAGAAATCAGTTTTTAATCATGTAAAATGTACGTAAAGCTTCTGAACACGGAGATTATAACAAAATTTTATTAAGCGTATTACTATCAAGGAGGTCAGCAAACAAGGTCTGGTTAAAAAAGAAAGTGATTCTCTAGCTTGTTTCAAAACAGAGATCCTCTCACGAATTATTTCTCAAAAACGCTATCGCCATTCTAGTAGTGACTAAACTGCAGAGCAACAAAAAATCGTCGACTCCCTAGAATCGCATAGTTGTACTCTTGGGGCAGACGAGATGAAAAAAGTAGACAAGTTTGTTCCGTGTTCCAACTTTATGGTTCCGTATGTTGTTGATTTTGTAAACGTGTTTTATTTTAGGACGAACTTTTAGCTGTTTACAGCTGGATGTTTTTGAGGTTGGAAGTTGGATACGATGTTTGTGTGCTTATAGATTTTATTTCAGTAGTTGTGAAGTTAAAACGGATGACACTATTACATCATATTTGACCTGTAAGTGGATCTTTATCTTAGTTAAGGGAGTATTACAATCATTTGTAACTCAAAGTGAACGAACAGAATATGTCTTTACATAGGTATTTATATTACTAGGGTCTTTGGGTATCGTAACCCAAGAATCGTAGACCGACTCTCACCAGTTCAAAATTAAGTCAAAAAAGCGGACTAGTTTTATCCAGACTTTGTCTTACTACTGCTAATACGGTAGTATGCCTGTTAGCTTTATCGTAAGTAACCAAAAAAGTAATTCTACTAGTCTACCTACACGATCGCAAGATGATTGTTTCACTTGTGAAACTTATACCACAAAACACATTATAACGCGATTACAAAATAATATTGCAATATAATATTTATTAACTAGTTTTCAGTAAACGGGCCCCTAAAAAATAGATCGGTACATAATTGAAAATGCCTAAAATAACAGGCGTGCGCCGCGCACCTCTCTGATAACTTGACTTTAACAATTTCTATAATTATTTTACAACGCGACGTTGTCCTTTTTTTTACAACATTCTCTTCCTTTTTGGTTTTTTCTAAAATAATAATACCAAATAAATCGGAATAGAATTCGTCAAAAAGTGATTTCATTTAAAATATCCATTTTCTTATCGCATTGTACTTAAGACTAAAGAGAAACGAAAGAGAAGATTGAATTGAACAGTTTTTCTAAAAGACATCTTAATTGCGACTATGTCTATATTTCTGATTTCTGTGTAAGATGCTTGTAATTTGGACACTGTAAGTAGTGCTCTGAAATAAATAGTATTATTATTTTTCTCTTTATTCATTCAAATGTTATTAACATTCCTCTATGTTTATTGAAACATTTATAAATTATATTTTTGAAACATACAAAAAACATCTATTTAAAAATGTAAAAAATAGTAGCCCACCAGCATTGGGTACAAGGACTAAGTTACCGCTGGTTAGAGCTAAGCAGAAGGGGTTAGAGGGAGTATTAGTAATATCGGTTGATAATATTCTTTAAAAGAAATAAAACTTAAAAAAACTTCCCCTCGTACAACATATAATATTGAAGCATCCAAACAAGCGCTTAACCGAAGGACCTTCCTCCTCGTAATTTGTATTTTACCGTTTAATTCCGAGTAATCCCGCGGTGAATTTTTCGTATCGTTTAAGAGAATTATGTATTTACGAAGTTCACGTTGGGCCATCTTGAATTTTGTTTTTACTTTTACTTACTGCTTACGAATCTTATCATCATTCCCGTAGCGGTATCTAAAGCAGACGACGATTTGACGGATGGATTCCTGCGAATAGACCCTCGTCCAAAACCAGAAATGGAAACCACGGAAAACGAAAAAGGAAATTTTAAATGCACAAAATACCACTAAAATTACTTCAACAGATTAATGACGTCATACCATGATCTAAAACCAACCTTACTAGTCGATGCACCTTCTATACAACATAGTTAACTGGGTTGTGTATGTACCTACTTGCCTCGACCTTGCTTGGTTTATAAAAAGTTCAGATATTATCGAAAATGCTATTACAAATAGCCAGTTAGGTAAAATATTAATTAAATTAGAGGTTATTTCAGAGAGTACAAGTTTGTTTTTAATGTGAATACTTGTTACTACGCTCAGAATGTGTTGTACTAATTATAAATATATACATAAACACAAACCAACGAAGTCGTTATAAAAGAAACTGTTTAAAATTTCTTGAAACATCCTTATATCAAAATGCGCATATTTTATACTTTATTAGGAAATACATTAAAATCTTGGGTAAAAAACGTCTTATGTAGCAAAAGTAAAAACACTAGCATTGTAAAAAACTGACTTCGGTTCAGTTTTTGATAAATAAATAAGGAAATCAAATTCAGTGAAACTTTAATTTAGTAACAACAATTTACATCATCAAAACACTTAACTCATTTTATAGTCGATGATCTGACTGTTAAATAATGCAGAAACTAATTGAATACGGTTTTTATAATATATTTCATTTTTTGATTGTAAAAAAATCCTTAAAATTCACCATTTGATTTGACTAATGAATAGGCCTATATAGCCTATAATTAAGTGAGCCGCCTTCGTCGGGCCCCGGTAGGAGGAGTAAACTCAAATGCGTGCCAATGGGCTTACCATTATGGATATGCCCGTGCGCAGTAGAATAGAAAAAGTTGGAAATCGGACCTCGGACTCCGAGGTGAAAGCTTCGGATGCGACCGGGGCTAACGCTAAGATGATGATGATGATGATGATGAAAAAATGAGGGAGTAGGAAGGCACACCCCAAGTGTTAAAGTACACTCTATGAATGCACTGTGATTGCGTTCGGTTCAAGTTTGTACACAATTTATACAAAAGTAGTTAAATTGTATATTATTGTGCTACTAAAGCTTGCACAGAGTAAACAGATTACAATAAACACATACAAACACACTTTCCTGTGCTGTCCTTCACCGAAGTTCAATGTACGATAGCAGCTTGTGCTACCGCGTTGGCTTAATTAAAAAGCTTAAGCGATTTACTGCGAGGCTGCACGTAACTATATTCAACGGGAACAGTTGCCCTGTAGGCCTAAGTTCCTATAGGTAATATGCCGGTATATTTGGGCTATCGAATGGTAATAGAACTAGAATTTGTTCCGTATTATTTTCAGAATAGATGATGGTTGAAACCAAACCTCCAGCCAGCGGGATTTTTTTTTGTTATGAATTTGGTCACGCTGAAATGTAGTTCTATTAGGGCTATGCTATGTGAACACATAAAAGCCAAAACAGACATGGGTTTCATTCATGAAATACAGAAAATACACGTTTCAACCATCATTTATTCTGAAAATAATACGGAACAAATTCTAGTTCTATTACCATTCGATAGCCCAAATTTACCGGCATATTACCTATAGGAACTTAGGCCTACAGGGCAACTGTTCCCGTTGAATATAGTTACGTCTAGGCTGCCACTTTTAAGCAATTTTACAGGTGTAGTGTATACAGAGTCCTCACATAACTTTCGGTGATCATCATATTTTTTGTAGGTTCTTTTGACTTAACTGATTTTTTTGTCATTTTTTTTTCTTAATTATCCTTTGACTCTTGATAATAAAACTCTTTGGAGCAATGATAGTTATGGTTCGATGAAAAATGCCTTGAGAAAAATTAACGCTTTACTGGATATCTTCCCCTTTTAAATAAACACCTCAAAATAGTTTCACATTCATAAACTTTGAACTTCCTTGCATGAGTATAAGTCCTGCTATCTTTACCTTAGCAGTGCCACTGTAACTGGAGATTTAGAGCATCGGTTTATACTTTTGGCTTGAATAGAAAGAATTCTTCAGAGCATTGCTAGTATACCAATTAAACTTGTTCCAATTATTATAAACATAAGTATTGTAGCCCTCGGAAATTGTGTTTCTTCAAATTTGATTGAATAAATGGAAAAAATATAGCTTATAATATCATCAGGAATGTAGGCTTACATTATTTCATGGAAATTGGTCTTTTCACCGTGGTCCCTCCTGTGAATCGAACTAGTAAACGCTAGTAATAAATACTTAGACCGTGCGGGCAGTTCAGAGAGTACTTTAATAAAATTAAGCAGTTAATTTTCAACAATATTGATTTTAACTTCTATCTAAAATCCTATCTGTCTGAAACTATCTAAAATCCCATCTATCTTAAAACTTATGCTACAAGAGTAACAAGGCTGTATCCATTTATAAAAAAGTTAGTAAAATACTGAGTCAACAAACTAATAGACGAACATAATATTCATTATGTAAAATAACACCCCAAAGTTTTGTAATCACTTCGGTCATTCCGCTTATCGCTCGTTTCTCGGCCCAAATGCCGAGATAGGAGGCACGATACCCGCTATCTGGATCGGCTGCCAAGGTGCGCGTTACTAGACCCACCGACGACGAATGCACGATAACGTTGTTTTTATTTGGAGCACCAAACATTTTCTCGAGATATGTGATGAGAATGTCAAGTCGGATGGTTAACTAGATAGCTGTTCTACATGCGTTTACAAAAGGACTGACAGTGATATGTGACAGAAAATTACATTCATAAATATTCACTTTTGTTCCACTGAGGTCGGTAGAACAGAAAATCTATCAAACGATCAAAATCCACGTTGGATTACGTTGGATAAGACTCGCTTGATTCAACAACCGTTGTTGAAACGTTGACAGCTGGTTCAAGCATAATGATCACCGTACGCGGTGAGATCGGTTCCTACCCCTAGGTATAGCAAAAAATGTCCATATGACATTTGCGTGGATTCAAGTTGTCCATCTTATGGTACATATTACCACCGGTAGTAGTACATTTCTACGTGGTCGGCCACTTCTCAGTTGAAGTTCTCGTTGATCGAAGTTGTCGCATCTCATGCGATGCACATTACCACCAGTAATGGAGATTCCCATTGGTCAGCTTCGCTTCAGCTGACGCACAAGGCCACCGGCAGGTTGAAATACTTGTCAGATTTCGACGCCTCAGTAGTAGACAGTACCGTTGGATCGTTTCATCGAAGCTGCGAAGCGGAGCTGACTGGCGAGTCAATTATGTTGGAAGTCTTAGATCTAGCCCAACATTCTTATGATTTTTTTAATAATCTAAGATACTAATTGTAGACCCTTATTTCTTATTTCCTCAAAATATTTTTTAAATACTCTGGGTGCAGATTCTCGTCCTTCTGTTGTATACATATATGGTTTTGTTGATTATGATATCAACATTCCCTATACAGGTATGATTATTACGTTCCATACCACTATCCTGTCAGTAATGTAGTGAATAGTTCAATGTTTTTTGGCAACTGAATTAATAGTACAACTGAAAAAAAATCCCGCCAAATCCGCAGATAGATGAAAAGTTTCAAATTATAGTTTTCAAATAGTTTTTATTCTGTAGCAATAATTAAAAAGCTGTTTTAATGATACAAACGTACACTTAAATTTTATTTATTTGTATAGAGAGACTTAACCAAAGAGTCATATTTCTTTAACAGTTCTCGACTTCATTTAATATTTCTTTTGAAAAAGTATACTTCTTATCCAAATAACAGATCCAAACGTAATCTACAGATTTAAAACGTTCTAGTTCTTTGGGTGTCAGAATATAATTGCGACTAAGCCGTTTCTTTGAGATCGTGAATTGAATATAATATTCTTTTGATATTTATTTCTGCTGAAATGGCTTTCTGAGAAAAGTGCATTGCATTTGATATTCATAAAATCGCACACGAGGAATATTGCTGGTTTGAAGAAATTAAGTGTTATACAAAGTGGTTGAAAGCTTTTTATTTTAAAAACCTCAGTTGATTGTTTTGCTGTGAGCAGCTAAAATTAATCTCATTATTGTTTGTCTGAACCCGCACTCCTTGCGTTGTGATTTAGTTCACTATCGCCAAGTCACAAGGGCTGTCGCCGTGGACATAAGCTAGTATATTATAATGATGATAATACAGATTAAGGGTGTAAAATTTATATATATGGGGATTGTATCAACACGGTGGCCTTCTTACAAAATTTAAATCACATTTCGTATCCCCTCATTTGGTTTTTAGATCTTAGGGTGTCCCCAATTTTCCTGTTCAATACACACTATTTTCTCCTTTGTAACGTGTTCTACCGTAAGATTTGTTTATTGAATCAGGTGGTCGTATTGTCCAGAAAATTATTCGAGGGCCCCTTCAGTAGCTACGTGGCCACTTTGTCAATTCAGTAGGTTTGGAATAATTTGATTGTAACATATACGAGAATGGAACACTAGGTGAAGCTGATGTATATGTTAAATCGTCGAAAGGGATATTTGAACGATCTAATACCCTCTTATTGTGTCCATCATAGATATCATCAGAATACCTTATACATCAAGCTACCGATGCTTGCTGTTCTACATTGTTAGTGAATTTTCAAAATGTTTCTTTTCATGTCGCATCTTATAATTAAAACTGACCGTGGTTAGTGATATAGTTGCTTTCGTTGCCAAAAATTTTGATTAATAGATCATGAATGTCATTTAAACTAATCTACGGAGATTGCAAGTTTAGCGTTCTGAGAATTTAGCTGAGATTGCTCTTATAACCATTTGATGAGGTTTGCTTATTTTGTATATTATTATTATACTGACTTGCATATGGGTTGGCTTGGACCCCAAGAATATTGTTAGGGTCCTCTATGTACGCAAGTTTTTTGTCCTTGTACGCTGTAATCAAAGATTTGTACTATGAAAATATATCATCCCATGGGCGCTCAGATAGTTGATTAGCTCTCGGTCATAGTTCTCCCAAATGATTACAGTATTGGTCTCAAAAAAGCAAAAGTTTTCTAAAAGGATAGTTTTTAATTGAGTAATAAAATTGAATTAAACTGGTGATCCAGTGGGAAAACCAGTATCAACTTTTAAATGTGAAAAGGTCTCCACATAAAAAAGTGAATCGGGAAAATAATAGATTATTATTATTAATTTATCACTGTATCTGCTCACTGTCAGACCAGTTGTTGGACTTTTCAGGGTTCCAACTACCAGTAACGACTGCCATAGATGTTCGTATGACAACCGGGGCTGGCGGCTTAACGTGTTGTTTGAGACTTCTTAACACACAAGTAACGTGTGGATTTAAAATAACCCTTTAGCATTAAAGATAATCACGAATAAAGGAAACAGTATTGTAGTTGTACAATCACCATTAACAACATCTGCGCAAACAAAATGCACAAACGCTAGTTTTCCCTAACGTTTGCACAAACTGGTTACAACTAACCCGTGATAGATATGGACCAGTTTGAACCGGTTAGTGATAATGGAATGGTTTGATTTGTTTCTTCAATTATGTTTTGATAATAAACATGTTTTAGTTATAGAGATTTGTGTTCGTTTGAAAATTTAACAACAGTTAATGGCTTTTTTAATATTGTCACTTTTATATTTCGCGGTAGTTACTAGTTGTTAACAGACTTGCCCAAGAAACAATATTTATTTTGTTTCTAGAATAAGCTTCTGTAAGAGTAGCATACAAAATATTTAGAAATGGTGGTATTATAGTTAACAATTATTTTCTTAGTAAATGTGAATAAAAAAGTCATGACGTGGTTCAAGTCTTGTTGTGGAGTTTGAATCTAATTTAAATTTAGGAAACTTAAAACACTTAATTATCTCATAATTAAAGTTATCTTAGCAATTTTTAAGGTTAGTTTTATAACTTTGATATGTTGCCACTTCTAATTTCAAGTGATCATAATAATATTATGAATGTCATGAAACTTGGAATTTCGCTTAAGAATCGAATATCATTGTCATATACCATATAGATACACCGTAATTTTCAAATATAAAATATTTGATTCAGCTGCTATTATAGTAAACGATACCTAATGTTGTCAGATTATTATTCAAGGGTATGGTAGTGAAAACATACGTCTAGACAGGGTTAGGCAGGGTATTAAACTGTGGGTTGTAAGTATTATGAAAATTTATTATATCTATTCTTTATTACTGCTACATAAAATACATTCATATTAATAACTCAAGCTATTTCACTAACTATGCTATTTGGTGCCATGTTGTGTTTATAAATTAATTAATAAGTGCAATAAAACAAATGACCCTTTCTTAAATTATTCACGTAAAAGTACATGCCAAGCCGTCTTCGAGTTATGCGCTTACCAACATATTTCGCGATTCATTTTTATATATCGACGGTTAAAAGGCAAATTGATTCAAGCGCCACCTTGGGCGATATTGAGTTATATACATCATTGGAATCGTGGAATTTTTCCGCTAGCTAGCCGGGTTTGAGGTTAATCGGAGCACTTTTTTGGCGCTTGGCTCCATTACGAATTTGGGTATTTTTTCTATTTACGAGGTATCAAGTGTAGCAATTTTGGTTCTTTTTTTCAAAGCATGTATATAGACCCATCAAAAAAAATGTTTTTTCTTACTATCTGTAGTTTAAACCATTAATCCCTGGATGATATAAAATGGTTTTGACGTTTGAATTGTTTTTACTTGATCTTAAATAATTTAACATGGATGTTAATTCATTTTGCTTCAACCAGATTTATTAATGTATGCAACTTAAGTCATTTTGCCTTGAACATTTGAACATTATCTCTGTCGCTTGAATCAATCTTACCTGAATAAGTATAATGGAAGTATATGATTTGTGCTAATTATCCTTGACCAGTTTTTAGTGTTTATGCCATTTGGAACAATTTTCTCTATGCATAAAATAAATATTTGCACATTTAATTCCTTTATATTAGTTTAATAATTAAACTTATGTCATACTTAAATCAGTTTACTGCTTTCACCTTGCATTGAAAATGGCATTTGGCACAGAACACAAACCAACGCGGGTAGGTACTTGGACCCACAACACGCGTGTCCCGCGTGGATTCGAGGTCGGTTCAGTCTACTGCGCGATGCCAGATTAGTCGGATGTGTACGTATTTATTGAACGCGCGAAGATCGTTAGTTTTTATTCTGAATTTTCTGGTCTGTTTATCCGCAATCAGTATACTGGTACTATAATCGGATGTGTGGGTGGTTAATGGCGTGCGAGCATGATCTCCATTGAGACCACAACTCCTACGAGGCAAGAGTCATAACAGTAACTCTATTTATTGAGGTTTAGTGGAGTATTTCTTGTCCAGCTCTAAAATATACGCCCGTTTTAATCATGCAGGTGTGTCTCTCTGTAGCAGCTTCTGGGCGAGCTCGGTTGGGTGGTTTATCAGGCGTTGTTTATATCTTGTGCAGTGTTTTGCTATCTCCTCTCTTACAGTGGGCAGATTCGAGTATTCATGATCAATAACTGAGTATTGGTGATGATTGAGGATAGTTTTCAATATTAAATTCTGGGCTTGCAGTCCTCACAATTGGATGCCATAATATGTCCCCATTTTGCTTTAATGGCTACTTTATACACGAATAGCTTTTTTTTCGACAGTTCGATTTGACGACCTTCCCAAAAGTCAGTCCAAGTTACGAAATTTGAGGTTCATGGAGTCTCTCTTCGTTTTTAGGTGGTCCCTCCAGGTGAACCACCGGTCAAGATGGAGTCCGAGGTATCTAATGTGGCTAACATGTGATAGGGTTTTATTTGCTAGGGTAATAGGTGGGCAGTCACCCCTGCGCAGTGTGAAAGTTATCTAAACCGAATTACTCGTGCTTGCAGTTATTCTCCATCTTTTCAGCCATGTCTCTATTATATCCAGTTGAGTTTGCAATCTAGCCGAGGCGATTCTGGGTTAGGGCGGTATCATGTGCGTATGTGGCTGTAGTGATCCCATTAGTGTTGGATAGATCTGCAGCGTAGAGGTTATAAAGATAAGGCCCTAGAACGGATCCCTCAGGGACACCTGCTTTGATGTCGTAGAAACTCGATCGAGTCCTTCTCCTTAACTTTAAATATTCTACCTTCCAGGCACGTTTAAGGATAACAACAAAAGGTGGTCGGAAGTTGTGTCTTTATTTTATAAAGTAATACTTTGTATCACACTCGGTCGAACGCCTGCTGGATGTCAAGAACAGCTGCAGAGCAGTATCCGTTTTGTTCAATAGAGTTACGTACTGTATAAATTGTAGACTCTGCACTTGTTCGACCGTGGAGTAGTGTTGGCGGAAGCTAAACTGGTGGTTAGGTATTACTTTCAAATCATTGAGTGTCGGGACTAATCTGGCTAGCAGTATTTTTTCACAGGCTTTTGACAATACTGGTAGTAAACTAATCGGTCTATAAGACGAGGCTAATGTGGCTGGTTTACCTGCTTTGTAGATCATAACTATCTGGGATACCTTCCAGTGGCTCGGGTTGTAAGAGATTCGCATAAGGCATTAATGAGCATTGTGATGAGTACTAGTACCTATCGAGGAAGTGCCTTTGAAATTCTTAGGCTTATCAGGTCGTAACCAGGGGCTGACTTGTCTTTGAGATTTGCGATGACTCTGTACACCTCTCGTGGCATCGCGAGCCTTAATTGGGGACTTGTATTTCTAGTTTTTCTTTCAATGGGTTAGAGAGAGCCCAGTTGTTGTCTGAAGTTTTATAGGTGGTTTTGGGACTTGGGATTGGTTGAGACGTTTAGTAGCCTTCTATAGGGAGTAGTTGTTAACCTTATGTGCACTGAGTGATTCTACAAAAATGTGAATTCGTACCTTCTCAAACTCTTTTATTGATTTTCTCAGTTCAAGGATTGCTTTGTTGAGAGCAGTTTTGTCCGAGGGATGTTAACCAGTTTGCCATTTACGGTGGAGTCTTCTTTTATCTTCCCTTTGTAGTTTTAGGGCCGAGGTGAGTAGGTTATTAACAGACTTCATATACTTCCGTTCGGGAGTGCATTTCCAAGTGACTTCTTGGATAAGCCTAGAAAGGTCTTTTGTTGCCTCTTCAATGTCGTATTGGGATTTGAGACGAAAGAAAAAAACGTTTTCATTTTGTGATTGCGTAGTGTGATGTTGCCTTGTTGGATAATAGGAGATGTAGCAATGGTTAAAAGAACAGGAGAGTGATCTGAAGAGCCGTCGAGGCATGGTCTTCTATCAAGGTAAGTATTTGATAATACCCTTCACTATAAAAAAAACAATTACATCTGGTATTCTGGCTCGATCAGTTGGCCTATTTGTGGGCTCACTAATGGAGATTGTTGTGAGCTTTAGACTATCAAGGCTCTTTTTGAGTTCTCTACCTCTGGTTAGGATTAACCTTGATTTCCAGTGGGTAGTAACAAAAATATTTTTCAGTTAAAATAATTATTATCTTTGTACTTTTTTAATATTACTACACACAATTCCTTGCAGTTCGTACGCAAATCACATTTATTTCCTACAGGGTACTTTTATTGATTTGCCTTAATTTCAACAGATGGTTCAGTTCATTAATAGAACTGGTTTCTTTTTCTGGTTTTTTTTCATAACAAAAAAATACCAGTTTGTTTCTATCATGTAACTGAGTCATCTGTTGAAAATAAAGCAATCATATAAAACGCCTTGTATATTAACCATTTCACTCAAATTTATCTGAATTATAATAACAAAAATTAAATTAGGAGAGTTACCAATATTTGAAGACTGATTAAAAGTAATTATAAATGTTAACTACCTATGTTTAGAGATTATAAGTAAATTAATAATTAAAACCAAAGTTGAAAATTACAATAAATCAAAATTTGAAGATGTTGAAAATTGATGAATAGTTTAAAAAATCGTTTCATAAAGCGTTGTTTTAATTTGTTTCGTTTTACAAAATCGATTTTCACGTCTTATGTTCTTAAAAGTATACCAATTTTATCTATTTAAGCTACTTTTCTTAAAATTGATATGTCATTTCATTCGCTTTTCCTACATCGTGAAATCCATTTTATTACCTTTGAGCTATTTTCCTCAGTTCAGATTGAAATAAATCTTGGGATTAAAACAATTTGCTATGAGTAGTTATTACATCACTGTGTAATTTGAGTCATTCCTCCTTGAACAGTTACAACTAGGTGAGCGGTTTAACTCATTTGTCCATGAACAGTTGACAAATAGGAAAGTGATTTAAATCATTTATCCATGAACAGTTGATAAATGGGTAAGTGATTTAAATCATTTATCCTTGATCTGTTCAGGAAGCAAGGAACACATAAACTATTTTGCTTTGAATACATAAATCGTTATTGTGTACATAGACCTTTCTGCTCTGATCAAATAATTGTGCAAAATGGCACAAGTTACATCTAACTTGCTTTAAATACACCTTTTATTGGTTATAATATAATCAAAAAATAGCATAAAATATACCACTTTTTATTTGGGGAGATTTGTACATATTCATCATATACTTTAGGAACAGTGAATTTTTTTCTTAAAAAATAAACTTTAAAATGCTCTCCTGTAAAGTTCTCAAAATGGCGCTTGAATCAAGTCGCCTTTTAACCGACGATATATAGATATATACCTACTTCGCCCCTAAGATATCTCGCATTAAAGCTATATCTCAATTCGCCTAATTCGCTCATGAACTGAAGTTCAATATACCTACCTAGCCTTTGGACTTATATGTAATAAACCTAAATCTCATTTCACTTACTACGCTTATGAACTAATACGCAATAGGTCTAAATGTCACTATGACTATGTCTTGTTATGTATAGGCAAAACGCGAAATTGACAGACTGCGTTTTAGGTACTCAGAGACTAAGCCATTATTGCGACGTTATGCGTTGTTCTGAAGAAACATATGGCGCATAATAGAGTTTTGTAGTGTTTTGCTTTATTTCATCCAAGCCATAACCAATGGCTGCTACGTTTACACGGTGGGAAAAAAAACTTTGGTCAATGTACGTAGTACGATTATTCCGGCAACTCCGGTAAATATATTTGGGGAATAACGAATTCATACTTTGACGCATTATTTCATCAGTTTTCAAGTTAATATCCTAAACAAAATTTAATAGGGTATTTATAGTAGATACGAAAATGACTAAATCGAAAAACTCTTACTGTAATACTATGACTATTGCGGATTTATTCCAATAACCCATCGACTTCTTGAGTTACAAGCAAATTGCCACTAATGACAAAACTGATGAGTAAGTTCAATATTTATTGCGATAAGTAAAATCTACTACTTATTCAAAAGTTCACCAAAGTAAGCGATTTATGTTAATGATTCAGAATGTGTAACGCAGATTATAAATATAACATCATTGTAAGACAAGCGCATAATATCAATATAATCCCACAAAAGGTTTTGAAAATCTATCTCTCAATAAGTGTATAAGATCTTCTCTTCCACAGGAAAGCTTTTATGAATCATTAAAACGAGGATCAAACATGAAAAGAATACATCTACCGCTGGCTCTCATAAAAATGCTTGAAACAATCGCGTTCAAAGTGACCACACTAAAGTAGTGTATTGAAACAATATTTGTGTAGTTTCGTCTTAATCCCGAAGTCTGACGGAACGATAAATATTTATTGCTAGTAAATGTGGAAAGCTTAAGGCATGAGCGGAAGCGGTTATTACAATTAAAAAGTTAATTTAGTGTTTTATTCATTTGTAATTCATCGATTAGTTTAAATTATCTGGTTTTACATTTTATGACCCATTTTAAGAAAATGTTTCGCTTGCATTATAGTTCTATACAAAATATCACATTTGCACCCTTAACCTAGACTACGGGTGACATGATCTTATCTCAAACACAGTTATTTTATTTTAATGCCATAAATTATGGGTTGGTATAATAATGCTAAGAAATAATGATATCCAAAAATAATTACGTCCAAAAGTAATAATGTACAAAAATAATGATGTCAAAAATTAAATATTAACGTCGAAAAATAATAATGTCCATAAATAATAATGTCCAAAAATTATGATGTACCTACAATAAATATTAATGTGTAGAAAGAACAATGTCCAAAAGTTAATTAAGATTTCCGATTTATTAGCATAATAAATAAATTATACTTATTTAATAATCATATTATCTGAATTTATGAATCCTGTTTTATAGATGCAGCACTAACGATTTATAGTAATAATCGCTCTTAATAAATACCTTGGACCAAACATTTAAGATATAAAATCTATTTGTGCGGTACCCGTTGATTTGTCTGTAGATTGTACAGTAATTGTACGAACCCCAAAGATCTTATCACTACCCCATTTGTTGGGTAAGATGGCTGATTGACTAAGTTCTGTTAATTGTCTCTAGAGTAACCCGTGATTGTTCGCTTAATTGAATATTTAATTTTAAATGCTTTATTGAATGCCTCTTTGTACTGAGATGAGTATCTGGCAACTGTGTAGAGGAATCGTCTTTCAATTGTTGCTTTTTGATGCTGAGAGCCGCGGTTTAATTAGAGGAGAAAATTAAATGATTTATCTGACACCTGCGCTGTTAACTTGGGTCTCAATTAATTATTCAGCTAATTTAGTTGACTGTCAGATGTACAATTATAAATATGTATCTGCAAAATTAGGATGTATATTACAGGATGTATGTAGAGGTTGCGGTTTCGAATCCTACTTTGTGTAAATAATTTTTTATCTATTAACGATATGCCATCTTACTTCTTACTAGAAGTAGATGGCATATATTTTTCATAAATAATATGAAAATTTCAATTTGAAGCTCACTGGAGAGGTTATGTGTTGTCAGTGGGAAGACCGAGAAACCCTTCTTTGTCTTCTGCACAGACAGCACAGAGACTCTCTTAACCTTCTAAGGTAATCTAAGGTTGGCAGCACGAATATGACGCCCCTGGTGTTGCAAACGTCCATAGGCTACGGTAACCACTTTTCACCAGGTGGACCGCGTAGGTACTTGTCTGCAAACTAAGTTGTATAAAAAGAAAATTATTTTCCAGTTTTAATTTATCAAAGTGGTTTATATTATTGGCCATGTAATTGTACTGATTCATCTTTAGTATTCACTTTGCAATATTCTGTTCAATCTACATCTTATTATACTTTATCCCAAATGTTTGGGTCAGTGCAACAAATCTTTCTACTGCATACATTTATTATTCCATCTTTCTTTTCTTTGTCCTTGGTCCTCTGTCCCTGCAGTCTTCTACATTTTTACACTTTCTATATGTCTACCATGATAGTAATTTGCTTCTCAAATTTTCATTTCCTTGACCAACTTCCAAACAAAAATGAGGTATTCTTAAAATCGATATAATAAAAAAATCTGTAAAATAAGAAGTAACTACCCAAGAATCCTATGAACATTTTTGTTAACACCTAGATTGAAATTCGTTACAATTGTTTTATTGCGTAGGTCAGGTTAAAGAACTCTAAACGGACACTGAATGTCAAGTTTTATTGTTAGACAAACACTTATAACTAGATTATGTACTGATAAGATAATTTAGTATTATCTTATAAAAACAATATTGTTTGTGACTTTGTATTTATTTTATTTCCTTATCACTTGGGTCTGTCATTAAGGGCTTGTTTAAATGGAACAGTTTAGAGTTAGTACAAAACATTTTATCGAAATTTGAAAGATAAAATTCGTAATGAGGTCACCCGACAAAGAACCAAATATACCAATGACGATACAGATGAACATTACGGTCAAAAATGTACATATTTTTGAACAAATTAAACTACACTTAGATAGGACGGCACTTTTATAACATACTCATAATATAGTAAGTATAAAAATTAAAAAAGCAATTGCAAAACAGGCTAATATCAATCATTATCATTTCCTGAGCCTATTACCAAGTCAGTTAGGGTTGGCTTTCTAGTTTAACTAAAATGCGGCTGAACTTCTATATTTTACATGATGCAAATGCCATCCGACCTCCACAACCAAATTAGCTATATAGTAGTTTTGTAGTTAGGCTAGTTAGACTTTTGAGGGCTCCTCTACTACCCGTATCCACTGCCATAGATGACACGGCTTAACGTGCTCTCCGAGGTACGACCAGAACAGTGCAAATAGCCATATTCATGCATAAATATTTACAATAAGCCGGGATCGAACCCGCGACTGCCCCGTAGCAGTTGCGTTTACAACCGCCACACCACAGAGGCTGTCGAACCGTTAATATCAAACAATTGTTTCCTTGTAATTATTCCATCATATTTTCATCCCTCCCCTGTTATTTCAATGTTATAAATGCCAACAGATTGAAAACATTTCAATTTCATCTATTCATAGAAACTATTTCACTCTTTAGAAATAGTCAATTCATAGAACGACTGAAATCGGATGATCGGATGACAATACAGATTCATTTATTTGAAACTTTATCCCTTAACGCATTAGGCTGAATTTTAAATGATATTGCTTCAGAGTAAAAAAATCACTTCTTCTAAGAAAGATATTTTATATTTCATCGATGTAATATTATTAAAAAGTATTAAAAGATTATGACTTCGTAGTAAAAACTATAGTTATGTATTTCAGTTGATGCTTGTTAGTATTCAGCGGTTTTATATAGCTTTGAGAGGATAATTTCATGGAAATTTTTGTTCGTTTTATTAGCTCCACTGTATTACGTAAGTATGTTTGTAAACATACCTGTCTTAGAAGGTAATTTTATCATCTTCCAGAAGGTGTATGTAATTGAACTTTGTTATTATGCGGCTTTGTCAATTTTCACCATAAAATTTGGCAAACCAGTCAAAAATTTGTTTAACTCCATCCTCCGAGCCCGTTCCTAACTCAATTAGAGACGATTACCAAAATCGTAAATGGTGATAAGGTGAGGAATTCACTAATTTCGCTGTTTTCTCAACAGTATGATCTCTGAAGCCCAATTTTCAATATATGTATTAATTTACCAAAGAAAATGTTTCTAAGTATGTTCATCCGCATTCTAGAGGCCATAACACAAGCTAGTTAAGATATGCTTACCATGGGTCAGGTTTCATTTTGTAGATTGTCTTAGAATATTAATTTATATATTTATTTACGTAACTATTTGTGTACACAGCCTCTGTGGAGTGGCGGTAGTGAACGCACCTGCTAGGCAGGAGGCGCGGGTTCGATCCCCGCTCAGTGCAAAATATCTGTATGCATGCTATTTGCATTGGTCTGGTCGTGTTTCGGAGAGCAGTTAAGCTCCCAGTTGTCATACTACATCTATGGCAGTCGTTACGGGTATTTGGATATTGTAAGTACTTCGATATCATCTATACCTAATCGATTCACGGAAAATATCGAATTTCAGCCTTTACACTGGAATAAAACGGACTCATAGGTGACAGCTTCGAATGCAACCGAAATTAAAGCAAGGATGATGATTAATTTAGGGAGGAAATGGTCTAATAAGACAGTTGTGAATTTTACTTCGCACAAAATCTTTGTACTGTGTATTTCGTAAATAAATAATTAATACCTATTTGTACTGACCCAATTTCCACTCGCCATTTACTTCAGTTTGTTTTTCTCCTCCGTGTTCCACTGTCGCAGGTGACAAACACCACAGGGTGTATACAAAACGTACATATTTTTTATCAGTTCGGTGGCAGATAAGCACACAGCATATCTGACGAGAAATGCTTACTGCAGCCTACGGACGTGTGCAATACTAGGGGTATCATACTCGTGTTACCTTGAACTTTCTGATGTCTTCCTTGAAGATCATTGTATTTACAAATTTGTGTTTCAATTAGTATGTGTCGGTCTTCCAAGTAGTTTGTTTTTCATTTTGAAGTTATCATGCGTGGTCCCCAATCATTAGTATTCACGTCCCCAAACGTAGCAATTTTTTTTTATTATAGAACAATCTACACAACGCCATCTAGACTCATGGTAAGCATAGCTTAACTAGCCTGTGTTATGGGCTCTAGAATGCGGATAAATATACTTGATACTTTTTTGTTTTGTAAATACATACATTTTACATATTAGCGGGAAGATTTTGCCATATGTGCTTCGCCAACTAAACTCACGGAACTAATGAGGAAGACCATAAATGCTTGTTGTAGCATTTGCTAATGAGTACTATTTATAAAGTTGTACCAATGGGTAATAAACGTCGCGAAGATAACATAATTTGACCTTGTCGACATAGTGTGACCTTATCTTCAAATGCAAACTGTGCAGTTGACCTTAGAATGAATATAATGTTTTAGGAAACGGAAGTATTTGCCAGGACACTTAAGATTTTGATGAAACTCGTTATTATGGTATTAATACAAATTGTATAGCATTAAAAAATATGATTTATGTGGCAACGTCACATCAGGCTTATGACTCAAGATGAATATTATACAATTATCATTAAACTGCTTTAAATTAAGAAGTTTAGCTAACAGGGGCTTAAAATATTAAAAATCTATCTAATAGAATATATTACCTATAATATGGGTATTATGTTCAATGCCAGTATTCCCATAACACCAAATTTTGTAAGGAGTGCGAAGTATATCATAGGAGATAAGAGCTTATGAAATATCAGAGCGCCAATTATGACCATTGTTTTCCTAAGAACATTTGTATATCTGAAATTTCGTATCCCATAGGTATATAGATTACTATCCTCTTCCCATAGTATGTCTATATAGCGATAGTAGTTCACTTCTCGATTTTTCTTTTACTGGGGCCACTTTCAAACTTTGTCTAATATACTCATTCCCATGCAATCTCGTCACACCACACATCCATCTTAACATTCCCATCTCCGCTACATGCTGTACATCACCCGTCGCTATTTTGGTAAAACGTGACGATCAATGCGTACATAAATAAAAACTTCCAAAAACAATATACTTTAAAAATGTCCAACTGAGCTAGTTCATATTAGGCAGTACCTTACTTAAGTGAGAAATAAATATTCTAATCTTAGCAAAACACTATTATTATGAACGCATACATTTAACAACCTGTATAACTTTGTAAAAGGAAATATCAAAAGGTAACTCTGAACGCAATTAGTTGGTACATTGAAAACGCATTATTGAACGCCCGCGGCAAAAGGATCAACCTGTAGATTTATTTTTCAGGAAAAATACAGAACGACAGTGTAATGACTTTTAAGTCAGGATAAATTTATTTAAATTTAGAATATAAAAATGTTAATAAAAAGTATGAGTATTCTCTCTTGAAAGAAATTGTTCGCTGGTTCAAGGCCCGACCTTGATGTTTACTTTCTGAATTTAATGTATATTTGTTTGTTTTAGTGCTGCCATATTTTTTCATGTCCGTTAGAATTCCTCATTCTAAGTCATCATCATCCTAATCGCAATCTTCCAGTTGTATTCGAGTTAATATTTTAGAAGCATAACAAGAGAGGTATGTTTTTGAGCTATATTTTGAGGATAGCCTGGGGTCTAACAGCGGTGGACGAGCTCAAATGTACGCGCCTTAAGTCCAAGGTCAGTGCCCAAAGTGCAGATCAGTAACTACGGTATGAGGTCCGCTTTTAGTTTTCAATGGAAGACAAGTAAACATTAGTCTGTAGTGAACCGAAGTCCTCCAATTCGATGAAACAAATGTTGGTTGAAGTTATTGACTGTGGCATTGAATGGAATTATTTGGTTTTTACGTTTTTTAACATTAGGTACACAGTCTCTAACCATATAAATTACCTTTTCAATCTGCTTGGCAAACATTTCTTTTTCCTATTTTCCCGATTTTTCAGCAATTATATATATATTAGCAGACTACACCAAAATCTAATTCGCTGTTTATCAGATAACCAGACTCTGTTTTCAAGATATTGTGACACTCTACTAACACTCGTATCCTGCTTATTGACACTGGCTATATATAATTAATTACAAGATACTATTTTTTTCTTTATGAAGGCACGATAGCGATCTTAAACATTCATTGTAACTTTATTTACGAGCACTAACATGATATAAATGACAGTTCATTCGAAAATATAATAATTTCCCTAAGGTAAAATATTGCTGCGTTCGAAGGCTATACTATGTTTTGTATATATATTTTATGCCGAGTTAAAAAGTAACAATAGTGTGTTTTACGTATGCCAGGCTCAATGTTTGAGCACCACCAAAGCAGCAATTGCATCAATGCTGTGAATGTTTCTTGACATTGACATTTTCCTTCGCAATTTTCTGTGTCAATTAATTAGCCTATCACAGTCCAATGCTGGATATAGTTGAGAGGCCAACTGTTTCCACGTTGTTAGATGGGTTGGTACAGGGTATCATCAGCTATTTCAAGTTTTCCTTATCTTGCAGTAGCATTGGATGCGTATTTTTTCGTTAGTCTCCGTACGACTCACTCCTGTTGAGTTAGGGTGGTATTATTTTTTCTCCGTCAAAATGGATATCGCTTTGAACTAAAACGTTAAGCTAACTTAAGTCTTCCTTCTGAACTTACCTTTTTAAACTTTTTAAAATTTGAACACCACTATTCATAAAACCGGATATTTTTACATTATTAACTAGCACTGGAGTTTAAAAACTGCAACGCGAACTTCAATTAGCTTATTCTGAAATTTGATTGCGAAGTTTCAAGGGGACAAACTTTTAGGGGGTTTAGCAGAGAGCTTTTAAATGGGGGATTAACGATCCAGGTACACCTAGGCACATTGATTTTAAAGAACGAAAGAACGATTTGAGATACATGAATAAGCTTATTTCTGATCAACATGTCTGAGCTAAATTAACTTAGTTACCTTGCTTAGTTTGTGGGATATAACTAACTAAAATGTGCTGTTCAAAACCAATGGTCAGTTTTTATCCCGGGAATATTTCATGGATCATAGAAATACAATTAGCATGGAGCATGAAGCTGTATTACACAAGCTAGGTAATTGTAAATGTGGTTGTACGTCCCATAAATAACCATCAAATATGATTTTATATTCTAGTCGTGACCGAAAAAGGAACAGTTTATTGCTTATTTTAAGCCGTTCGAGAACTTGACATTGTATGAGTTCAATGAACTAAGTTCTCATAACTGATAGGTCAAAGGCTGTCTATTCATTTACTAAGTGTTCTAAGAATTAAAATCATTCAGAGAACATTTATGACTGGATCTAAATAATTCTGAACCGTAAGCTGTCAATGCAGCACAATAAAGACCTTGCTTCCTGACTATCTTGACGCATTTAATATTCCACTTATACCTTAAATTGTCTCGTTTCCAAGATATATTTGTTGCAGACCTACCTATTGTCCCGCGAGGACTTACAACTGGCCATGCACGTAGCCTATTATTAAGGAATCTCACAAATACAAATTTGAACTTTATTTTATTTTCAACACGATTGAAAATGGAGTATCGGAAGCAAGGTTTCAGAAGCCGTTCGCAGCTCGTTGTAAATATAACTTTATGAGTATAGATTTATGGTTGAATTTGTAGTTGGAAAAAGTTGATTTGCACTGTTTGGTTCTGCCACGGTTATCGACATTGGATAAAGGGCCGACCATTAATCCTGCTAAGATAATATCAGTCCAGTAATCGCAGATTGCTAAACGTTTTGTTAGTCCGAGTGGTGCTGACTGCCCTAAGTTTATTAAGATGATACTCCGGAATATATTATACGTACTTAGAGTATTCAGGTATTATTATTTTATCTACTTACTTTTAAATTGATAGCGTAAGCGTTCCATGATATAGGTAAGCAAAGCAATATTGAAGGCTTTTTTCATTTGAATATTATTGACACTATTAAAAATAATAAGGGCATACAGAAATAAAAACTGCCACCAAATTTTCTTAATACATTAGTTCTACGTTCTGGTTCGATAATGATGCCGTGTAACAGGGGGACATGATGGTGTAAGAGGCTGTATTGAGATGTTTTGGGTCATCTCTTTACCAATGAGATCACCTCTTACTATTTCTCTTTCAACTCTGCTTTTCTAACTTTTGGTTACCAATGTTCTTTCTTCATTGTACAAAGCCTTAAGGACTTCTATTCTACTAATCTTTTACTAAGAAATTAGCCGGATGTTAGAAACTTTAATCTTATTTACTAAAGTTTATATACCTACTGATTTTTATTCCACCTATTTTCATGATGTATTAAAATTAGTTTGTATGAGGTTCATTGTAATTTTTCTCTTTACGTAAACAAGTGCAGATTCTACCATCAAAACGTAAAGTGTTTGTTGGCTAAGGCAAATCAAATGTACTCGTAGATAACCATATGCCAATTTGGATGCAACTGCATACATATTTATACAATTGCTCGTTTAAACGTATATAAATTTTAAATAATGTTGTAGTCTAGTGTAAATGTCGGCATATAAACATGTCGTGACTTGTTCTCAAGTGGACACGTTCCTGTCCGTTTGTCCCGCCCAATCTCGGTAACCTTGAAATGAGAATGGATCGTTATATAACCAACTTCTACTACCTGCAGATTTGCGCCGGTACTTGTCGTGTCATTGATGTGTAACGACTTAATATACATATGTATACATATATACTAACGCCTTTTTCCTTCAGTGTAGGTAGAGACAACAGCCAGTCATCTGCTTCTATTCTTACATTATTGACAAGCACCCCAGAACACCGATAAATAGACACGAGTGAAGCTACCCAACTGAATTAGCCTATCGCATTTCACTGCTGGACATAAGCCTCTCCTAATATTTGGAGTCTTTGGCCTAGTGTGTTACGTCCTAGCCCGGCCACGGCGGTAAAAAAGGCCGTGGCAATGTCAGTAAGCAGTACTGTTTCCAGTCAGTTTGGTATAGGGTTTTATTTCCAGTTTTTCTTCTCTTGTAGTGATATCATCTGCATATCTCTGATATATGTCTTCTTTTTACAACACCCTTCGGATGAGCTGGTGATATTCTGTCTCTGCCAACACAGAATGCTTGTGAGGCTAGGTCGCCTAGAATTACATTATTAAGGAATAAAACCTCTTTGAAAAGATTTATATACGTAAACAGTGCCTATAGCACTATCGTTTACTTAATGTAAAGGTATCGAGGGAGTGGAGTATTGTGAAACCTGTCAATCACCAATAATACCTTTACATTACGTCGATAACTTTTCATGTAGCGGGCACAGAAGAAAAACCTAAAATTTATAGGAAATTAGGTATTTGGTTGGCTATTTAAGTGGTATTTAGCTTTCATCATCATTCCCTGAACCTTTTCCCAACTCAGTTGGGGTCGGCTTTCCAGTCTAACTGTGATGCGGCTGAACTTCGATATTTTTCGTGAAGCGACTGCCATCTGACCTCCACAACCAATGGTCTAATGACCAATGGCGATATCGAAGTTCCAAGTTAGGCTGGTTGGACTTTTGAGGGCTCCAACTACCCGTAACGACTGCCATAGATGTTTGTATGGCAACCGGGACCGACGGCTTAACGTGCTCTCCGAGGCACTTATAAACCTGCGATAAATACACACATAACTTCGAAAAGCATCGAAAAGTCATTGGTGTGTGCCATGGTAAACTTGGGATCGAACTCGAGACCTCGTCTCAGCAGTCCATTACCCATACCACTAGGCTACCGCGGCTTTTTTATTTTTAGCTTTATTAAATAAAATGTATAAATATATCGAGCACATAAGTTCAAGCACACGTTTATTGTGCCTCCACTCCGCTAGTTATCCCTTCAACGTATACAAAGATGTCAACTGAATAGAAATGCCTAGAAGACGCAGAAATTTATTTTTCATAATATATTAATCTCTTACAACTCGCTTATTAAGCATCCAATCGGCTAGTCATCATCATCCTCGCCAATTCTAAATTCACTTACCTACTCATTTCAACTAAATGGAAATGTTCTGGAGAGCGTTTGTGCTGCTAGTGCAAGAAGCAAATAGCAATTATTATCATTGTGGGCACAAAAAATCTCCTGTCGCGGTTTTCTGTAGGACGGAGGTACTTCCCCAGTCTGTCGGCCCAAAATCTACTACGAGCTAAGTTTATATAGGTATATATTGAGTGTGTGTGTGTGTGTGGTGTTAATATGCTCACTCCATTTTCCCTCCGGGTGCAAAGGACAACGTGCTACCGACGTCTATCCTTACATGCTTCACAAACTTTCTCTACTATTCGATGGTAGTATAGAAAGTTTCCTATCATGTATTTTCATGCAACCCGTATTGAGTGCTTTGACCTGCCCTATTTAAATAGGTACCTTATAACTTTGGTCAGTGTATGTAATATAGCGAGTCCAACCCCGGCTGTCCTTCTTTACAACCAGTCATAGAAATAAATAAGAAGGCCAATCTAGTAGAGCTAAACCCTTGCCTCTCAGTGATGTAGGCTCGCTGGGGCCAAGGACACGAGTTCGATGCTCGAGTGAATAACATTATGTTCACTGCACTCAGTGAACGGCAATGCATTGGGAAAATCAGTTTTGTTTTCAACTGAAAAGGTGTTTCTAAATATGGATTTAATTTTTGGTTCTTGAGAATGTTTTTTTGTGTATGTTTTAATAAACTTGTGAACCACTGGCTAAACTTCAATGGATACTTGAGATTCAATGATGTAGTTGTTTTTTGAGTTATATAACTTTACAATAATGTTGTTACGGTGCAGAAAGATACATATGACAAATGTATGGTACTCGTATATGTTGTTCAATTAGCAGTGTAGTTAAGAATGAATGTGAATTTATTTTTTTCAGAACAGCGGTTATGATTCTTTTTAATTATTGAAATAGCTACATCAAAATGATTACAAATTAAATTCAAAACCTAAGGTAGACTAGATAAAGAAAATATCAGGCAAAATGCAAGCGTTACCCTATAACCTTTTGTAGATACTAAAGTATACTTCACTACATAGTATAAAATAAAGTCGCGGTCTCTGTCCCTATGTCCCTTTGTATGTAAATCTTTAAAACTACACAACGGATTTCGATGCGGTTTTTTTTAATAGATAGTGATTAAAGAGTGGGGTTTATATGCATATACCATCATGCTAGAACCAACTGGTGCGGAGCAGAAGTAAAAAATGTTGCAAAACCGGGGTGACGCAGACGAAGTTGCGCAGGTCAGCTAGTAAGTAATAAGCGATAGAGTGGGAGTGTACATTTCAGGTTACAAAGTGTATAACTTTAATGTAACTGGAACTAATACTGGATAATGATTTTGCCCGTTCAATGGCCTATACACTCCAGACTTGAAGACTCCTAAGTTAGAACTTTCTGAAAACATTAAAACATTATCACTGTTAAACTGTTAATCATAATCACTGTTGTAACATAAGTTGTTAAACTCTTCAGCAGTAGGTATAATGAACAAATTTAGGTATTTGTACATGACTTCCATATTTCCCAACGTCATAAAAAGGTGCCGCAACATTGGTGAAGGGTTTTTCCCTGGATTGTCCACCATTCAATGCAGCAGACCGCAATGTTTGATGAGTGATCCTCACCAAAATAGAAGTGAGACGCGGTGTCTACGCTGAAAAGGTTTCTGTATTTTTAAAGGAAATTTCTAAGAAAATATGTATGACTAAAGACTAAGTCGAAAATGATTTAAGAGTACGTTTACACTATGGTTTGTCCTTTACGTTCACCGAACGCCTACATTGTATAAAACTAGTGTAAAGGTATTCTAATAAGTGCATGTCAAATGTTTCAATCAATATGACGTGTGATGTGTGTCACAGTTGCGACTTCACATTGAAATAAAATTAAGTGCTTATTGTTGAAGGTCAGCCTTGCTAGTTCTCCTTTAAGGAGTATAGTGTATTGTAGGCAGTGACTAAAGAGCTATATTTGAAAGATAACAATGAAAGGTCAACGTCGGCGATCTAGGGGCATATTGCTGTTTGGAAACGTATTGAATCATAGTCGTCACTTCTTTAGTTTTGTAGATTTCTAAGGGATTGTTCGGCTGGTCTTTTTGGGAGGCCTCAAAAAGGAGGCAAATGACAATCACCTCCATAGAAGAGAGGAGAACAAAGTATAAGGAGACCCCAGTAAGCTTTAGCCGCCAACATTAGCGTACTTGAGCTATATATTGGCCTATAGATAAATGTGCATACACCCTGGGCCTGCTTGTGCTGGGGTGACGACATTGAACTGTGTCAGAGCTAAATGAATAATAATATACACTACACTGCATTAGGGAACTCGATAAGCTCTAGAAATAGAAGCTGTGTAATGAGTCTTCTGTTACAGTTTTTCCAAGCGACTATAATATGGAGTTTCTCAAGAAGGGTTTCTAAAGGGTCGACAGCATGATTCTGACGCCCCTGGTGTTACAAACGTCCATAGACGCTTGTAACAACTTTCCATCAGGTGGGCCATGTGCTTGTCTGCCACCTAAGTGGTATAAGAAATTACGCATTTTGGGCTGAGTGTCTTATTCTCGCCCTGCTTTGTTACTCGTTTCTTCCTTCTTCTCACCAGATGCTATTTGCTTCCTCATTGGCCTATTTATCGTAAAACTGTATTGATAGCCATCGAAAACCAACTCATATTTTATATAACATCTAATTTTATGTAATAAATTTAATTATACACTGCTCGCCAGCCTCGGGCGTTATGAACTTGAATCTGTTACGCGAATTTAATTATTGTGATCACTCATTTATAATGGTCGGTTGACTTCATCGATTGATTTCATACATGACGTGGTTCCAGTGATTTACACTTATACGGATGATTTAAAAATAGATTATATACTTACTTTTTATTGACAAGCTTTTTTGCTTGCGACTGTGTCCGTGTTTAGCTCAGAATATTTTCTATTTTACCTATTTATGTTTGCCTTACTATTGCAGTCTTAAATGAAAAACGCAGTAGTTGCCGTAAAGGTGAATATGAACTAAATAATGTAATATAAAAGTAAGCAAATAAGTGTATCCAAAGCTTGATGATGATGGATGATCTTGAAATGTGATAGTGTTTAACCAGGAAACCAAAAAGCACCTGAGCTTGTGCCGAATTTTTAAGATTATATATTGGAGGAAACGAATTTGTGCCTGAAATGAATTTGAACTGGTCTCCAACCTGAGGACGTATTGGTACCTATGTATATAGAGGACTACTTCCTACATAGGACAAGAGGCAACAGGTGCAGGTCTTATATGTCACCCACATACGGTGCAGAATATTCCAGCGGTTGGGTGAGTCTTTCCTTTGCCACACCATAAGTCTTGGGATGCCTTCACGCTGTTTTGTAACACTGTGCGTGTTTGTAATGGTGTCCCTCTTTCTTAAGACTTTGCCTCCAGTTTACCAACGGGCGAGGTAGAGTAAATTTAAGTGCCATAGATAAAAAAGGACAAATCTACAACTTTATCACAAGAGACGCAATCGTTGTCACCAAACGTTCTACGATAGAAATAGTTTCTTGTATGAATTGCTCACAACCTAGCAAATACTTCCACTTTTTTCAATCAAACAAATTAACCTATTATAGTCTCTGGACATAGGCCTCTCCTAGTGTGCGCCACTGTTGCCGATCTTCCGTCCTTCGCAACCGGTCTCTCCCAGCCCCTTCTTTCAGGTCATTAGGCCATCTGACTAGGGAGGCCACTTTTTTAAGTATTAGGTCGTTACGTTATGATATTGCCGTTTTGTTAGAAGAAATTGGAGGAAAACCAATTTTCAGTACTAACAGTTTTGCATTTTTCTTAGGAACAACAAATCCAAATTTCATGATTTTTATGCTAGAATGAGACAACATTAAGCAAACAGCAACTTTTATTACATTTTTGAAAAGTAACAGCTGTAAAAAAGTAATACGAAATTTATCATTAAAATGGATAGAATTTAGAAAGTACTGTTCTTGAAGATCGAATTTCATTTATGAAGCGGCTAATAAATTCGAAAATTTAATACAGAGTTCTAAAATCTTGAAATCAATTATCAAACAAAATATAAATAATGGAAATAGTTATTAAATTACAGGAATAACGAACTCATGAATCTGTAAGAAAATTTCGGCAATTTCATATGTAAAGACCTGTTATATAAATAATTAAATATTTACTCACCCACTATTCTAGTCTACAATAAATTGTCTATTCTTTCCTTATCTATGTCATCTGCTTAAACACAGTATTAAATATTAACACAGCTATTATTATGTTCGCATATTATAATCAAATAGAAAACAATAGAGTAGTTATGGAGGTTTTTTATTACCCAGGTCGTTGACCCAGCTCGTCTGCTGTTAACCTCGTGACGTCATTTTGCATAAGCTGTTAGTGACATGGTCGTATGCATTTATTGCTAACAGACATAAAGTACATATTTCAACGATCATTGACTTGCAGACTGGTGTAGAAAATTATGATAAATATGAGGTAATAAACCGAATGGATCACAAAAAATATATAAATGTAGGTAGGTACATAAATGTAATATGCCTGCACTTTGAGAGGGTATAACTGAAGCTAAATTGAAAGCGTGATAATCTTTATTAACTATAGTTTTATACTATTCATCATCATTCCCTGAACCTTTTTCCCAACTCAGTTGGGGTCGGCTTTCCAGTCTAACTGTGATGCGGCTGAACTTCGACATTTTCCGTGAAGCGACTGCCATCTGACCTCCACAACCAATGGTCTAATGACCAATGGCGATATCGAAGTTCCAAGTTAGGCTGGTTGGACTTTTTGAGGGCTCCAACTACCCGTAACGACTGCCATAGATGTTTGTATGGCAACCAGGACCGACGGCTTAACGTGCTCTCCGAGGCACTTATAAACCTGCGATAAATACACACATAACTTCGAAAAGCATCGAAAAGTCATTGGTGTGTGCCATGGTAACCTGGGATCGAACTCGAGACCTCGTCTCAGCAGTCCATTACCCATACCACTAGGCTACCGCGGCTACTTTAGTTTTGTACTATTATAACTTCAAATAAGAACAGAGCCGATTTTTATTACACAAATATTTAAGTTTTCATAAGCGACTCCGACCAGCCGGGCGAGGTGGTGAAAAAACGAAACCCGAACTCCGAGGTAAAGATCTAAGATGGAACAAGGATGTTAATGATGATGATTACTACCCATAAATAATTGTCATAAAAGTATTATTTAGTTTGATGACGATTGAAAATTTGGGCCCTCAATTCAGATGCACACGATTAAAGGTAATTGTGTGCATCTGAACTGACTTATCATCAGTGGCTTCTGTTCTTCTTGGCCCGCTAACTTCGAGTTCATAGTGACCTTGTCTTGTTGTTTTTGTCCCACTATAATAGTTTACTCCCACCAAATATACGATTGCAATAATATTTGCTTACACTAGTTCTGTAAGGTTATCATCGCAGTGTACAACTGCAGCTTGCATTGACCGAGGTTAATAAACTTACTATAATTGAACGAAACTAACTCTTTAGTCTGGTCCAAGTTGCGTCTAAGATAAGATTTAAAATAACTTTTCTTTAAAGTATATCACTCGGACTAAAAATAATAACATAGACAAAGCGCATAGAACTAGCGAGTGAGGCCACGTTAAGAAATACTAAAGTAGTACCTATCATTTCACTCCCTCGCGCTGGCCATTCGATATCACCGATGGGTTGTGTAGGTCAGATGGCAGTTGCTTCACGGAAATATCCAAATTCAGCAGTTAGACTGATAAAAGTGGATCTTCTGACGCACTCATGCAAAGCGTGTGAAGACGAAGAGTACGAGCGAAATGAAGCTACTTTAGTTTTGACGGCTTCACACGCGAGTTCTGTACGTTCCGTTTATGTTGTTATTTTAGTCTAAGGTATATCAGTACATGTTATTCGTCTCTTTTTTGCTTTAACAACAAATATAAAGTCTCAGGAAAGCGGGTCATCATTATAGACACCAACAATGTTACAAAGGTGGTACTCAGCTTCACGGCCTCATTAGATGCCTTTTCACGAGCTTTTTTTCATATCGCTTAAAAGTCCTGGGTTTGTAGAAAGGTAGGTACGTGTGCTGGTAAATAATAGGAAGATTTTTTGAGGTAGTAGGGTTAGATTAGGCCTTTTACAAAACTAAGCCGATTATTGTGGTAGGTACATTATAGGCTACTGCCTAGCGCCAAGATTTTAATGACAGACTAATGAAAACCCATAATCATCGAAGAGCTCAACCCACAACTTGTCGCTTAAAAATTATTTATATGAGGTTACATACTATCTATAAATACTACACTATCATATCAGAAAATCTGTACAAAAAGTAACAATCATATCGCCGATCGTCAATATAATACCTATAATAACTGACATTTAAGCCATTTTTGTTTTTTTTTTTCAAAAATTCATGGAAAAAAAATTTAATTTGAAGAAAAACAAAAAACCCGACTGCGAAAAAACTAATTTTACGTTGAAAAAAATAATTAAATAAAAACTACATAGAAAGAAACAAGCCCAGTAGTTTAAATTCACTTACTCACAGTCGGGGCCCCTTGGTAAGATTTGATTGGTAAAATTTGAATGGGCACAATAACAAAGCAAAAAAGCAGTAAAACAGACTCAAACTTTCGATTTTCAATCTAAATCTTCCTTAAAAAGATTTTCAAATTCATCACCAATTACAAAGATACCCAGAGATGACATACGAACCAATAAATTATCGTTATCGATACCGTACACGCTCGGGGACAACGTATCGACAGTCAACAGCAACACGAATACAATTTGTAGGATAAAATAATGTTTTGGGTTGCGAAACGTTGCGTCACGAACCGACCGAGAAGCATGATTAAACTTGCAAAAGCAAAATACAGCCGAGTAAAGGTTAGTTGGTGGTTAGGGATGGGACATGATATCGATAACAATATTAATTTGTAATCGTAAATAAGAAGTTGATAACTATTTTCTTGAATGTACTCTCTGGGAAGTTCCAGAGAGTTCACTATCCTAAACTTCATTTTTTTTGGTAATTCACTTCCCTGAACGTCCACGCTGAAGCCACAATTTGACATTTGTATTTTGTATATTGGATGTTAATAGTAATGACAAGAAACTCGTTAAATATGGCCTCATTACCCGGAAAGCATTGTCCCAACAAAAAAAGCTGGCGAGTAAACGATAAAGTATTGGTGGTTTATTTGTTCAGGAAACGTAAAAGAATAACTGCCTAAAAATTTCCTGAAGGCCCATAAAACTGTATTATGCAGATGGTATGTTTAGGTCAGCTCCTTTACCAAGTGTTGTATACACTGCGATCAATCTCGGATCAAAAACCTTAGGGTAACAGTGAAAGAACATCACTACGCGGTCTCATTCGAAGGGTGTGTAAGATACAAAAAAAGGAAAAATATGCAGAAAATATCACTGTGAAGAAGGCAAAATCGAAATAAAACCCTGTATCAACCTGTCTGGCCAACGTGAAAACAGTAGACCAAAGCCTTCCAACATTGAGAGACGCTTATATTCAGTAGTAGACTGCGATAGGCTAAATTGATTGATTTTCGACATAATATTTTTAAATCGATATCCATTAGACATCTGTCGACATTTTCCCAACTCGCAGATCGCACGGTACCGATCATTGTCAATGGGTTCGTGATCAAAATATACGTATCCGCTTATTATCTTAATAATTTTGTATATAATCTCGAGCGACTGACTCATTTTTGATCCAGCCAAGGTTTTATGCAGAACTATCTATTTTAAACTAGGCAATGGTGGTTTTAGATGTAAGTCTGCCGTGGTCATAAAAATGAGTTGGGAATAATTGTACTGTATGTTTGACACCTTTAAATAAAAAGGGTTGTATCTTACTTCGTTTGGTTGGTTATGTTATTTATTTCACACTATCCTTGACTGCCTAGGTAAGGCAATGGTATGTGTGTCTATTTCTACTATACTGTTACTGATAACAGTATAGTAAAAATAGACACAGTAAAGTGTAAGCAAAAAAATTATATCTTGAATTACAAGGTGATATACATTTTTATTTAGATTGTCTATACCACTCGCTAGCAAAAAAACTTCTAGAGTTAAGTGCCAGACCCATTTCTTTTAATATACATCCATTGTTGACATGTATAAAACTAATTCATAGAATATTTTTTGCGATTTTCATTCTTTGAACAATACCCTTCCTGTCAATATTTTGTCAAATGCTCAGATGTCTCATGCTAGTTGAGTGATCCATCTTTCATGTGACATATCATTTAGTAAAGGAGAAGGAATTTCAGATGTCGGTATGATGGAGGATAAATTGCCCCAGTATAAAACCAAACATATAAACACAATGTGTGGTTTATGAAATGACGTTTACACTTATAAACGAAATCTGGACTACGAGGTTGAATTTGCAAAATATTGTATTCCCAAAGATTCGCTAAATCGTTGCCTTCTTTGACAACTAAAATGGTAATTCACTGTCATGAATAGATTCTAACCCTAAACATCTCCTTTGTAAGACCTACGTAAGACTCTTTAACCACTGAACCAACTTGTGCAATTCCACTTTACTTGTGTATGTGATTACGTGAATCTCACTTGCTTTTCTTAAAAAGTTATGCTCACTTCGGTTCAGCGTTCAAATTTCCTGGCAGATACTAAATGAAGTATGATTATGAATATTGTGGAATACTGATGTGTTCAAGTTTAGCAGGATTAGAATAGATCTTTCACTTATTTATTTTTGAGCTCCATTAGTTATTTCATTATTAAGTACGTTTTTTGATAACCATGAGTTTAACTTACATTTATCCATGGAAGCAGTAAGTAACTAACAAGCCTACCTAAGCGATAAGCATCGTACAGAAAACTTCAACAAAATAAAGTTTTTATTAATTTATATTTAAGCCATATCATATTGCATAATATTTGAGTATGTTATAAAATTTAAATTGATATTTATCGTACGCACTTTTGCACAATATTTTCCCAAATAACGTCATTAATTTTGTCATGTTACAACATGTTTAGTTAGGTAGGTACTAATATATCGGCGTCACGTACGCCAATCTTGGCTCGCACATGTTGTATTACTAAAACTGAACTCATCGAAGCTTTTTTACGTTCGAAAACCCCATCGGGCTTTGCCTCACCAGAGACAACGATGGCATATTTCAGCGATTACAATACAGCGTTTCATCAGGCCAAGGGATCTGGTATGCCTTAGAAGAGACATTCTAGATATCCCGACCAGCCTTGGCTACATAATATGCTATCCTGTCGAGTTGTTCGGAATCCCCTCCTCTATAGAGAGGCGCGCTTTATGCCTAAGTGTTATTTTTTCCAAATAATTTATTTTTCTGTAATTGTTTTTATGTTAGTAGTAAAAGCCGCGGTAGCCTAGTGGTATGGGTAATGGACTGCTGAGACGAGGTCTCGAGTTCGATCCCAGGTTTACCATGGCACACACCAATGACTTTCCGATGCTTTTCGAAGTTATGTGTGTATTTATCGCAGGTTAAAAGTGCCTCGGAGAGCACGTTAAGCCGTCGGTCCCGGTTGCCATACAAACATCTATGGCAGTCGTTACGGGTAGTTGGAACCCTCAAAAGTCCAACCAGCCTAACTTGGAACTTCGATATCGCCATTGGTCATTAGACCATTGGTTGTGGAGGTCAGATGGCAGTCGCTTCACGGAAAATATCAAAGTTCAGCCGCATCACAGTTAGACTGGAAAGCCGACCCCAACTGAGTTGGGAAAAAAGGTTCAGGGAATGATGATGTTTTTATGTTAGTAGTATCGATTGTTTTGGCTTCATTTCTAGACATATTTACTGAAATGAATCGAATAATAATCTCCGAAGGAGTAGGCAGATGTGTAATCAAACACCCACATTTCGTTGCTTGCCACCAATCGGGCACTTTGTAATCAAATAGGAATGCCGAAAAAAAAGGTGCTGCAAACGTCCATTCACCACGGTAACCACTCTCCATCATTGTAGTGATAATTAAATAAAATGAATGCATCAGGTGAGTAAGTACCTACGTCTCTTATTTTGTTTTGCGCATTGCCATCTACAAGAAAGATAAGTGTTATAAATTTCAAATAAATATAAAATGTACTACTGCTGGTGAGGACGATTAATATTGCGTACCTGTCCTAACATGTCCGAGAGAGGACAACTCACGCATAACCAATGACCTAGCATTACTAAAAGGTGTGTCCTCATAAAAGTTTTCAAGTAAATCCTGATTCATTGTTATGTTAATTTTATGAGCACATACATTTACGATTTACTGTTGTAGCATTTACTGGCTTGAACAGTGTTATAATGTGCAATTAAATACAAGTTAAAGTAAAAATACGACGAATAATTTTGAGCTTTAATTCTGTAATAAAAACGATTTACTGATTTTTTGAGAAGTAAAAAAAGAATTGTGCACAGAGGCGATTGTAAATTTTATATACCATAATGGTTGTTGACCCACTGCTTATTTAGCAATGTAAATTTATGTAAACTATTTAATTTAAATATTACCTTAACATTTTGTTATCATTACAATACCAATTATATACATTTAATTTTCCTTAATTGAAGGAAGGAGTTGGAGATGGTTTTTCTAGCCAATTAGCAATTATAGGTACGCTACAGAAATTCTAATAACGAATCTGGTAATCTCTATCTCTACACCCAATACTCCACCGCATACACTCAGAAGGGATGATAGATTTACTCTCTCAGATTAGCAGTTAAACCATGCGGGGAGTGTTTCGTCATTAGTTAGGTAGTTAGTTAGGTTCACTAATTTTTTAGTTCCCAGTCCTCTCGTACTCGCTCGCTGCCAAGACATCATCAAGATCATTTGGCAAAATACCTGTAAATGCGTAAATATGTATTTTTTACAGAAGTCCAGTGGACTTCAGTCCAGTCTATCCCAGCCTCCCTTTTTAGGTCGTCAGTACATCTCCCTGGGGAGCGTCCCACCTTTTGTTTGCCTTCTTGCGGTCTTCACTCGAGGAATCGTCTGCTCCAATGGTTATAAAATAGGTTCTAAATAACATCAAAATTATATTTCATCGAGATTAGAAATATCACAATATCTAAAAAGATTTTTTTTAAACAAAAATTATGAGAAGATTGCTAATTAATACGAATTAGATAGATCACCTACTTGCACGACATTTATAAATAATATTCATAACTATCATTAACATACATTAATACAATCATATACGCCAGTTTAACCTTTAAGCACTACATAATTTCGACGTCATTGTACCATCTGAATCACCAATGCCCGTTACCAATGAGTAAGAATTAATTAAGACTGTCGGAACCGATAATATTACTCACCACACATAATTTCAACCTTATCTTTAACTTGATAGGGTTATATTTTCTTCAACTCAGAGTACCGTTATCATCTCGCGAGGGATCGAGAAAATCGCGCCAATTTAGGATTTTGTTTTAGTTGTAACTGTTTTAAATAATTTTGATGAGGTCCGGGGTTCGTTACCCGGGGCCTAAGCCTGCGGTTTTATGCGGAGGAATTAATTAAGGAAGGTTTTTAACTTTAATTTTATTTAATTTCACATACTCTACATTTTTGTTATTATTTATAAAGTGAAATATCATGAATTTATTTTGTTGTGTTGTTATGGGAATTTAAGTTTAGTTATACATTGATTGTATGATTTATAGCTATAAAATATTTAGATCAATAGATTTGCATGCTTTATATATATCATCATTTTATACAGTTCATTACTTATTTTTACGTTTGGTTCAATTTGAACTCGCGTTAAATTTATTTGGTCGTACAATTTTCAATACGACTAGAAAGGCCAATTAATGAAACGTTAATTCTGAATGCCAATTTTCATTTTACTAGTGACACCCTTTCGTTTTTAGTAGGTCCCTATCAGGGTCAAATACAAAATGTTCTGTTTATAGGATAGCTTGGTCTTTGGCCAAAGTCAGGGTAAAACCTTCAGGATTTTCTCGTCTCTATATAGATAAAAGTGTCAATATAATCGAGCCCGCAGCGAAGAAGTAAAATAATAATATATTTATACATATATACATATGCTCACGCCCGTAATCCCCGAAGGGGTAGGCAGAGGTGCACGAAATGCCCACATTTCGCCAACGATGACTTTCGGTCCCACGTAATAGGGGGCAAGCATATGGTCGCCAATCGGGCATTTTGTGAAAAAAAAGGGTGTGCCGAAAATAACTTCCTGACCGAAAATGTTGCAGCTAAATAAATTTGTAAAAAAAAGGTTTGACCCGATTCCTCGCCATGCTCTACAAATCGCAGCATTACCAATTAACGTCTTGGAGAGTATCAAGTAAGCATCATATCATAGCTCCTTAATGAATCTATCTCGATAAGTTGTTGCTAGATTTTAAACTTTGCTTGCAACTCCAAAGGGTTCGAGTGCGTGAATTTTATATGTTGAGATAAATATGAGTGTAACTATACAACAGAAGTAAATTGTAAGTTCATTTAATTTATTCCCTAATATTATAGGTAGACCAGCAGTCAGTCATATCAGCAGTCTCACATCTTGCTCAACAATTGAAACTCTTACATCACTAAACACGTGCTTAGAAAAAGGTTACCTACAGTGTAGACTACTGTAAATACCGGTAAAAAATTCCTTCTGACTAATTAATAGATATTGTACCTTCCGATTAGATTGGCTTCCGTAATATTGATAACTTCGAGTGGGTAGGTACACGGTGGTAGTTATTATACCTATCGGCACGGATCTTGAAAATCGATGATTAGTTGTTTGAGGTCGTCCACCATTGTGCTTCCCGTGGCCTCTACAGACAACCAAAATAGGAATTTTTGGTCCACAATTGGTGCCTATACCTATACAATGAACGAACTCCATTGTCGATGGGGCATAAATAACCTCTTTTATAATGATACCACTCAATAGTATTGTATAGTTGCCATTAACCGTACGTTTCCCTAACTCCCTGTTATCATCAATATACCTACCATGTCGACATGTTTTCCTAAGTGCATTCAAGGCCAATGTCAACTCGGAGCTCAGGTTCCGCCCTCCGGCTTTTCCTCCTCCAAATTACACGATCTTGAGCGTCCATAGTAGTTAAACCATTGGCACACATCACACTCTACGACATCAATCCAGGACTTTTAGGGCCTACCCCTCCTGCAGAGACCCGGTGGGGGCACCATCGCCAGGCATTTATTACCCACGTAGCCTGGCGGTTTCCGTGACTGCACCAACGAAGGCAACTCTCTTGCATTTTATCTCCAATATCAAGGAAGACTGCCGCGGATGCGAGAGATCCTCATGCGGTCTATATGCGTGACTCCGCACATTCACCGCATACGCAGCTCCTGCTTATGTCGATCTAGCAGCGACCATTCATTATATTTATTTTGCACAGAAAATGGTTTCTTAGGACGTGCCATTGAACTAGCAAATCACTCTTGTCTATTGTTTCATAATTAATTAACAACTTGCGAAATATGTAACTACATATTGGGTTGGTTAAAAGTACGTGCGATATCAGAGTAATAATGAAAAACATATTCAATCGTACCTCAATACTTGTTGCAATTTCTTATTATATTTTGGGTAATTTCCTAATCATTGTTTCAAAATAATATTCGTGTATCCTTATCATAACATAGTACTTAGTTATATTTTTAAGCATCCGTTATTTGAATACAAAGGTCTTAAAATGCTGGTTTCAATCATAAGAGCCTCGTAAGATGATTTTTCACTCCACGCTAAAAAGATCCGAGATTGTAAAATGAGGAAAACAGTATCATGTCGTCACTTATTCACAATCATTTCGTTAGCCATTATTTATATATATATATATATATATATATATAAGGGCCGTGATTGACACATTCTCATCGTCACTGATAGTTACCTTGAGGTCTTTTGTTATATATGTCGCCCCTGGTTGGATTACCAGGTCTTCTTGGATTCTCTCCTGTTTAGAACTGTGGGAATCAGCGGTGGTATACTTTGGTGAATCCCCTCTATGGGACGGTTTCAGTCTTGTGAGAGACAATGTAGCTGTGTCGATTTTCTCCATCAGGTCCGCCATGGATTTGGTCATATGATTTACTTGGACTGTTAGTTCTTTTTGGAAGTTGCTGTCATAAGTTAATTGCTTCTTCAGTGACTTCGCAGCCACATGCAAATCATCCTTCAATGTTTTGAGACCTCCCAGACCTTCGTGCACTGTCTTGGAATGCTGTAAGGATAAGGCGGCTTTAATGCCCTGCAGGGCTGAAATCAGCCCTCCATACCCCATCAGGGCTGACTCCGCCACTACTGATTTCAAGTGAATCCAGTCAGGTCCTGAGAGACGAATGACCAATTTGTAGAGTTCTTCTAGTTTAAATCGGTCCTCAAGATTAACTCTTCCTAAAATGGGAAGGATCTGTTGGATGGAATGGGCTAGTGGATCAGGCTCTGACCTCAGTAGGTGAGAAAAATGGTCAAATGGTGATAAATCATGACAGATGACCGGGTTGCAGGAGGACGGGGTGTCAAACTCTGGGTCATACCCGACAGCCGTAGTTTCTTCATCTGCCACTCCATAATCAGTTATATTGGGCTGCGGTGGTTTCAGTGATCGGGAAGCTGCAGACTGGCCAGTCATCTCATTCAGCCGTAACATTTCCTCTTTTGCATCTGCAGGGACTCCTACAATCTCTTCCTGATTCGATAAAACAGTACGAATCCCAGATAACGATGCAAGGTCGAAAGACTCCATGGTGGTGTGGCTTGGTGGGATCTCTATCAAGAGCCCAAAGAGGATTATAAGAAGGCCTAAGCCATCAATCTAGTTGGGTCGAAAGGGGAAGTGAAGTGATGAAACACTGGACGAGATCCAGGATGTGGAGAGTGATTGGTGGTTTTGAAATTAATGGTGAAAACCTATAACAGAACGAATTTCGTATTCTTTTTTTTACTTTCACTTGGTGTGTACCAGACCTATAGAAGGATCTTCGTACTATTTATAATGTTAATTGATTGATGGCACTTATAACCTTGTTATACATATTGATAACACACTTGTACTTCTGCGCGATATGTATGATTGAACTTAACCGGTTTGTCTTGCGCTTGCGTTTTCAAAGGTATACATTGAATATTCCAATTCCTATGATATTGATTCATGATTCATATGTGGGTAGTTTTAAAATTTAGTATACCAGAACAAACTTTTCCCCAAGGTTTGGGGAAATAATGTCTAGGATTCCCTAAAGATTTTTAATTTATTGGATTTTCATAACTTGGATATGAATATGTTGTTAATACGATCTTCAATGTTTCCCAAATAATTGAAAAGGAAAGGAGCCTACGTGCTGAATTGTACATAATTATGATTATTTAGTTGACACTTTAACTTGATTGTTTTGAGCGATAACTATAGGGTGGTGCACCCAATTGTCAAACGTACGTATGAACATTTAAAGAGTCAATACAATTAAATAATCAATAATTATATAATTGAATTCCTCCAATACCTCAATCAAAAGAAATAAGATATACATCGATTCGATAAGATTTACACGAGATGAACGGTATACGTTGAGACCTAAAGTTAATATCTGAATGTACGTTATCAGCTGAAGGGATAATTTGCCTACCCTATCAACATCCAATACTACCGGTTGGAAGTGGACCGCATCCAACGTGTACCGCGCAAGTTATAGCAGATAAAGAATAATGAAAATGTTTAGAATAATTCTTTGCCCAGCTATGGAATAAAAAGGTCAACTGAAATAGATATAACTGCCAAATGCAAAATCAGTCTCCCCATCCGTATATACAGCATGTATATATTATTCTATGGTTATATATGATGCCCACGGGAAAGGAGGATTACGTAGTACTTATTAGAGATACTAATATTTTAAATAACCTTATTCAATGCCAATAACTGGTGCGTTCACCCCATTTAGATAATATTTCGAGGCGGGTCATACGTTTACGTCTACAATAAATATGAATCACCCAACTTTCCATACATACGTGACCATTATCTTGTACTCGCATTTCTTGAATAGACTACTATAAGGAGTAGGTAGCAAAAACAGATTATTAAAATACATGGACGTTATGTTACTCTTTATTTATTTTCGCTTGATAACAAACGTATATTTGTGATAATTTTCGTTGTGCTTGCCTCAGACTGAGACAGCCTAGGTCGTGGTGACGGTTCGTAGCTACTACGTAGTTCCATTCCCACTCAGTATAAATATTGCAATTTACATTGGTTTGGTCGTGCTAATATGTTGAGCTATAACACCTCGCTGTTCGAGCTCAAGAATTGACGATCTAGATATAAAAACCTTCATCCCCCTTCCAGCCCCCACCGCCTCTTCAAGAAGATCATTAAAAAGTTTCGATAGGGTTGACAACACGTGTTTACGCCCCTGATGTTGCAAATGTCCACAGGCCACGGTAACCACTTTCTATCACTATAATATATATATATCAATAGCTTCGAATCTGACATAACCACCCAGCCCTCTGGCAGAAAATATCCGAGGGAAATTAGTTTCATACTAATAGAAAAACAGAAAGAAGACATCAGGTAATTCACGTGTTTTTCTGACAACATTTGGCATCTATATTTATGTTGTGTTTAAAACTTAAGTGTGTTTCTAAACATGATAATTAGTGCACTAATGTCCAAATAAATCGTTACACAATAGTTGGGTTGGTTTTCAACCAATATCCATATCAAAGACATCTAGTGTGCCGAACCCAAACTGCTAAGCTTCGATATTTAGAGCATAACCACTTTATTCTTGTCTGTTAGGATCTGCTTGACTAACTAGATAAACTGATATATGATTGATGTTGGCCCATAATCTGATGGTGCCTTTAACGCATGCTTAGATAGGCACATGTTGGGTAATTTTCCGCTAAATGAAGGTAACCTGAATGGAAGAATGTATGATTTTAGATTGACATGGTCATTTATATTTTTATTATAATGTTCACCGTGTACACTGTGATCATGGTACCTGGAACCGGGCCAAAATATAGGATATAATCCAAAACCAACAAACATGATAAAAATATGGAAGTATCTATTTTTTTTATCGTACGCAAACCGCCACGGGTACCACCTCCGCCAAAACCGGTGGAGGTGATTATGTTGGACTCGAACGGAGTAAAACGCACGCCGTCTATGCGTTTTTGATTGACGGAGGTGAGTTAAAATATACAAGACATATCTCTCGCACCCCGCAGACCCGGGAATGGAAGTATACCTGCCTCAATCATGATAAATTGTAAGAATTGTAGCATAGCTCAGTGTTTGGTAAGTGATTAGGTTAAGCTTTCTAGGTACGGTTGCCATTTGGGTAGGTGATTACTTAGTGATATTTCACCTTGGTCATTTCTCCCCGAAAGGTTTCAATTGAATGCTTTCGTACTTCGGAGGGCATATTAAAAGCCAGTTCCGTCAATAATATTGTAACGGGAAGCGGGTTTCGGGATTGGAAGTAAACAACCTCGAGCGATTTTTACACTTTATTCAAGCCACCAACTCACAACAGTCTTTAGCGTATACACAGTCTATTGTCCGAGGCACTCGTACACACTTAGAGGACTGTACTGCAACGCACTGTCTTTACACACAGTCTCTAGAACGTCCACGTTCACTGAGCGTTTTTAGTTCACAGCACATGCAGTATTGCACATGCACCACTAGCACTTTCACTTGTACTTTTCACTTTACTTCTTCTTCTTGTTTCCACTTCAACCACTGAGACTGAACTGCCCTTTAGGCGCTCCTGGTGCTGTTTATATACCATGCAGAATCTTCTGGAAATCCTAATTTCGCTAGTCTTTTCGTTCGTCATTACGATCGTAATTTCGATTCTCTTATTTACAATTATTCTAGTTGAAATTGTCAAACGCTTCAACCATTGACGGCTTACGTCATGAGTGGTGACATTTGTCAAACGCTTCAATCATTGACGGCTTACGTCATGAGTGGTGACATTCGTAACACTGCCCCCTCCTAAGACATGCTCGTCCCGAGCATCGTTAGAACCGTAGTAACGAGCCAGTCTGTCGACGTGAACCACTTTAGCGGAGCTTCTTGGCGTCTTTTGGATTCTATAAGTGACATCATTAATTCTTGTTATCACTTTGTAAGGTCCTTCCCAACTTGGCTGAAGTTTCGGTGATAATCCTTGCTTCCGTACCGGGTTATGAAGCCATACTGACGACCCTTCCTCAAAACACCTTAAATTAGCACTTCTGTAATATCGTGTTTTCATTCGTTCACTGGCTTGTAAATTTACTTCTCTCATATTTTTGTGAAGCTTATGCATTTTTCTCCTTAACCCATCAGCGTAATCTGTTCTTATGACTCGTATAAATGTGTCTTCTTTTCCCTTCATTGGCACCTCTGTTGTTCCACATTTAATGACTCCGTTTACGATATCAATTTCGCACTGATGATTTTTCATAAAGTCCAAACCGATTATGCAGTCATCTACTATATCAGCTACTACCACTTTCTGCCAAAAGAGTTTATCGCCCATCTTAATTGCCACTACCCGTTCTCCTTTAACAGGTATACGTTGACCGGTAGCTGTAGTTAAATGTATAGCTTCTGTCTGGTCCTTTATCTTTCCACAGTCCTTCAAAATCCGTAGCCCAACTACCGTACGCGATGCTCCAGTATCCAAAGTTAATTGACATTCATTTCCGTTTACTCTTCCACTGACAGTTAGACTATTTCCATTTGTGCTTTGATAGATCTTAACTTTTGATGCTTCACGACTACCGGCCAATGTCCACCCCTTGAACTTGACCGGAATTAGTTTTCCGCCGTCTCCGACGTTTGTATTCATGCGGTTCGGACAAGTATTCCTGAGATGACCTCTTTTCCTACATTGATAACAGCGAGGAGCAAAGTTCCTCCGTCCATTTTCTTGCTCGGATGTCATTAACCTTCGCAAGCGCCCACTCCCATATTCACCACGGACGGCCTCCACTTCAAGTGCGTGCGCCATAGCTTCTTTGACTTCCAGATGATGGGCCAAACGTACAGCGGTTCTTACTTCCTTATCACGTATTCCATCGATAAAGGTTTGCAGCAGCATCTTATCAATGAACGTCGGAGGAGAGGACTGATATGCTTTCCTCACAAGCTTCTCTACTTCTAAAGCCCATTGTTGCAATGTCTCCGTAGACTTTTGAACCCTGTCCCGAAGCTGGGCTCGGAATACATGCTCCAGATGTGCATCTCCGAACCTTGACTCTAAAGCATCAAGGAGCTCTTGATAAGAAGCCTCAATCTCTATGGCCTCTAACACCGTTGCTGCTTGATTTCTGAGGGCTAAGGTGAGGCCAGTCCTCGCTTGTTCTTCACTCCAGCCGTTTAATTGCACTATAGCTTGAAACTGTCTCTTATATGCATTCCAGGACGATGTTCCGTCGTATGGAGGCACCTTGAAGCCTTCTCTTGAAGAGACTACGGCAACCGGCGCTGTTGTACCTGAAGCCTTGATTTTTCGTAGTTCGCCCTCTACTGTTAAGATGCGCGCTTGAAGGTCCACCAGCATGCTTTCATGACTTTCTACCGTTTTCTGCACCTCCTCCACTTTCTTAATAGTCTCCGTGACTACTGAGAGTACTCGGTCTCCCATCGCTTGTAGTTGCTCCTCCTGGCGACGCGCTTGTTCCTCCTGGCGGCGTGCTTGCTCCTCCTGTATGGCGCGCAGTTGTTCCTCCTGGCGGCGCGCTTGTTCCTCTTGACGGCGCGCTTGCTCCTCCTGGCGGCGCGCTTGTTCCTCTTGCAGGCGCGTTTGCTCTTCCTGGCGGCGCGTTTGCTCTTCCTGCATAGCGCGCAGTTGCTCCTCCTGGCGGCGCGCCTGCTCCTCTTGCATTGCGCGCAGTTGTTGGAAGAGTGCACTTATGTCCATCGGCGAAGGTGCACTTAGAGGTTCCTGAGTAGCTGAACCATGTGCGGGGACAGCAGAGGGTCCTTCGCCAGCATCACGCCGATCACTAGGGCCTTCGACATGTGAGACCGCTGGGTCGGGTTCACCTTGTTCCCGTCCCGTAGTTCTGGACCGTGTGTTTCGTCGCTCTGGATGGTCTCTTGGTGTGAACGGCATCGTTTCTTCCAATCCCACTTCTGACACCAATGTAACGGGAAGCGGGTTTCGGGATTGGAAGTAAACAACCTCGAGCGATTTTTACACTTTATTCAAGCCACCAACTCACAACAGTCTTTAGCGTATACACAGTCTATTGTCCGAGGCACTCGTACACACTTAGAGGACTGTACTGCAACGCACTGTCTTTACACACAGTCTCTAGAACGTCCACGTTCACTGAGCGTTTTTAGTTCACAGCACATGCAGTATTGCACATGCACCACTAGCACTTTCACTTGTACTTTTCACTTTACTTCTTCTTCTTGTTTCCACTTCAACCACTGAGACTGAACTGCCCTTTAGGCGCTCCTGGTGCTGTTTATATACCATGCAGAATCTTCTGGAAATCCTAATTTCGCTAGTCTTTTCGTTCGTCATTACGATCGTAATTTCGATTCTCTTATTTACAATTATTCTAGTTGAAATTGTCAAACGCTTCAACCATTGACGGCTTACGTCATGAGTGGTGACATTTGTCAAACGCTTCAATCATTGACGGCTTACGTCATGAGTGGTGACATTCGTAACAATATCATTTGGTCAAGGCAAATGTGACGGCGGTTGGTAATTAATCCAATCGCAGGCTGGGAGGTTAGATACAGACGAAAGGGCTAAGGCTTTAGGGGACAAGGACAGTAGAGGGAAAATTTGACAGTCTTAACTGAATGCCTATGATATGACTGCTTAAGAGTCATGTCGTGTTTTTACCTGGAAGCAGGGTTTTACCTGGATGCTGAAGGTCAGTTGGTCAAATCAAGGTCACACACTCAAACTAATACCCGGGGGCTAGATGCGGACACCTTGTTTCCTATACCCGAAGGGGGTTATCTTGATAGAGATGGCAGGTGACACAGATGACCCTTTGGTCATCTCAGCAGAGACGGCACCGGGTCTGCAGTAGTGCGAGGGATATGATGGCTACTATCTCACCTCTGGAAACTAAGGACCCAAAGAAGGGGTGCGTTCGGTTCGAGTTTCATATAACCTCCACAACCCGATCTGGTGGGGAGAGGGTAATCTAGTGTATTGATTTTTCGCATGAAAAAAACGGTACGCCATGAATAAACATTCCTTCCTGAAAATCTATAAGATTTACCAGACATATGTCACGTAATAATATTTGCTTTCCTGACTTCTTGACATTATATCGAAACTCATTGACCTTACTTCAGATTTATCATTAATTATCTCTATGCGCAGGTTTTCCCCAATCGTTTCTGTAATGACGAATATCTTCAGTAGAATTACAAAAATTACTTGAATAATCTCACATTTCATTTATATAATAATAGTAAGAAAAACTCAGAATTTCGTTGAGCAATTCTGTAAAATAAATGTATGATAATAAATTTTCGCAGAAGACTGATGCTGATAATCGCACAACGTTGATGTGTTATATAAAAAGATATCGCGTAGTCATTGTATTTCACGGAATCTCGGTTTGACTATGTATAATGTACCAAGAAGTAAGATTTTCTCTTTTCTTACATTCTAGAAAGTTCAATTTGTATTTTTTTTAATAAATACTGATGACCATGATAGCAATTGCTTTTGTGCCTGAGTAAATGACAATATAGCATTATATTTGTAGTAGTATAATTTGAATATCTCGGTAAAGTCGCCAAAATTATAATATTTTACACGTCTTCTTGTGTATGTCAACTCTCTTATTTGAGAAAAGTAAACTGTTTTAGAATGTCAATACATACAATTTTTAGAAACATGAAACTTTGATTACGTTGGATTGTACAGTACCTACAGATGTGTGAATTATTAAGTCGATTAAGAACCTATAAGTAACACCATTGCAATAGGTAAAGTCGCTAAGATAAGAATTTTGAAATTAACAGTCACTCTTTTTGAATCACCAGTAATTAGAATGATTTTGTTAACTTTGTAATACCTATTGTATATACACAATAACTATGTATAAAACAACTGAATAAGTACTTTAGCCGCAAGATAGAATATTGTAATGAGTGTAACCACAAGTTCTAAGTGGTACATTTATTGTATAAGTTATTGCACATCGTTGCAATCGTAGACAGGTATCTCATCAGTGTATAATGCGGTTTGTCAATATGTTCATCTTATTATGACGTAGCGTACCTAATTATCTTGAATAAGACAATGTGCTTTTAGAATATGTATGTATTTCCCGGATAGGATGCAGTGTGGATCTCTTGGGATATTATTATTATTAGAATTACCATTGTCACGTCAGATGGATTGTGCTGTTGGAGCATTTCGCTTTTTCCGATTTAAATCGAATACTCTCATACTACTCTAGCACCACTTTCCCATAGACTTCTTTCCATTTGCTACAATCCTGGGGAAAGGCATTGTGGACTCTGTGGATCAGACTTGATGAGTACCATAAACCATGGAGCATTGTAGTAGGCACCATAACAGAAAATTAGTCATAAGCAATATTTGTACCCTATCCATCTCCACAAAGGAGCGTAATTGCTCAACATGGACGTTTATTTTCTGACCTAGTGGACCACTTTAGTTATTTAATAACCAACAAAAAAGTTAATCAAAAAGATGCTCATATAACGTTTTTTGTGTCTAATAAATAATTTGTTTCCTTCATAGAATCAACATTAACTTCAACTAGTGTTTTATTATTATTCCAAGTAAATGGCCAAGTGAAGTTACAAAAAATATCGTTTCATTTTGCGAGCAATCTAACAGGAAAACGTTCTTTTCTGTCTACAGACTATTTATTAATCCATTTGGAAATACACGACTTCCAAAAAGAGCTTTCTCGAAACATTATATTTCTTTCTTTCAGTGATAGAATGTATATCGTACATCGAATAATTAGCCTCTTCTGAAGACTTATCAACTCGTAATCTCTTTCTTTCATAATGTGCCACTTCAGCGAACCAGTCATCATTATCATTAATGTCAATTCCTGATTGCATTAAAGGTTGGTACGTCAAAGTCTACACATCTACTCAATTACTCATCCTTCTTTTCTATTATATTATGTTAAATTCACTTAAACCTTTACAGAAGTACCACCAAACACCTCTATCCCTAGTTAAAAACCTCTACAGGGCTCTAGGCCTTATCTGTTAATCAGTAGATGAAATTGGTTTGATATCTTCTTTCAACCTAAATATGCACTTTACAAAAAATTGTACATCAGGCGAAGTTTATAAATAAAACTCGAAGATATTTCAAACACTACATTATATTTTAAGTTTTCAAGCAATATGTCCAACATAATTGTTATTAATTTGTATCGAAGATCAAGCAATAAACATTACATCTAATATGAATCATTAGCCGACAATACGAGAGGCGTGTCCCATAATCGTCAAGTAATGTTATTGTTTGCCGTCGATTCGATCTACCCTTGACATAATAATCGAGTTTGATATTTGCACAGCACCCTTATTAGACTTGACCAAACGTAACTACGCTCGTTCATATTAACCGACACTCTTACGTCGGTTTAGTTTTCCATCAGTTCTGTCTTCTATGTTATCCAATTGAAATTCGCCGTCTATTCTCGATACGACTGCGTTTGAGATACAATGTCCAAGAGAATAATGAGCCAATTTATAAGTGTGCAGGGTTCTGAGTGTTAAGTAATTATTGCAGGAATTACGGGGTAATTTTAAATGGTCGGGTGCTGACTATATAATTGTCCGTTAATGTTATAGAGATCTGTTGATTGAGGGAAGATAACATTAATAAGGTGCGAATGTAAGTTAAATTTCATGGTTTTACGATGATAGCAGTTTGAAAGAGTGCTTTGTGAAATTACTGCGAAATTGAGTAATTATGAATTTTGCTCACCTGGATAAAATGGTATTTTAGCCGAAATTAGTATCTGTACTCAGGTGAATAGTGTTTTTATAATTACCCTTGATTCGAACATGGGAAGTCTCGATCATAAAGTCTTTGCTTATACTTGTACCATTATAACACTAACATATTTAGGTATCCAATCTGGAAAATAGGTCTTTATGGTGATGAATATGACGATGACAAACATGTTAAGGTAGGTACTTAATCTAATTAGAATAAAGATAGAATAAGCAGTAAATTTCCAAGAGTATCAAATTAGTTGATAGCAATATTATTTTATAATCACAATAATAACTAAAAGGGTTTCTTGTAAGTCGTAGTAAACAGCAAACAGCGAGCGGCGGTGCACCGTCATAATTAGATCGCAAACGATGCGCGGGAGTTGCCATTTTGTTTCTTGTAGATCTAGAGAACGAAATTGAAGTGGCCTTTTGTTATAGCTTTATTAGTGTTCAACTTTTACTCAATATCATAATATAGGTTTTGATGGAGTGAAATATTGGTTTGCTTTAGCAGAATAAACAAATATTAGATAGTTCTCTTTTAGGTCTAGATAGCGCCTAATATTTAAATTCTACATTTTTTATACTACTTAGGTGGCAAATAAGCACACGGTTCAACTGATGAAAAGTATTTACCGTGGCCTATGGACGGGTTAAACACCAGGGGCGTTACACTCGCACTGCTGACCTTGGAGAAACCCGATAGGTACACTTCTAGTAGTCGCTTGGGAATACTACGGCACGGAGTTATTCCACATCTTGAGCATGCGTGCTACCATCATTGTACTTCCTTGAAATTTTTATAATAAATAATATTAAAACCATTCTCAATGATTTATTTTTTAAAGTTTAAAAATATAGGCAGGAATTAACAATTGAACTTTATCTAAGGTCACTTAACCCATATAGTTTATAATTACGGTTAATAACTACTACTAATTATAACAACAGATAATTGGTTTGTTTTCAAACATTGAAATTGCCCATAATATCTGGTATTTGCTTTGAGTTGACAGGTCAGCATACGGTAAATAATATGATAGCCTTTTCGCGTCAGATAACAATTTTGACATAGTAAGTTTTGTTCTTTGGAAATATTGTGTGTTATAACATAACATAACGTAAACTCCACGCCTATATGCCCGAAGGGGTAGGCAGAGGTGCTAGCTCCCACATTTCGCCAGTTTATGTTTAGGTCCCAATGTAATTGGTGGCGAACCTATTGCCATTAACCGGGCACTTATGAACCTGCAACAAATACACACATAACTTCGAAAAGCATCGAAAAGTCAATGGTGTGTATCATGGTAAAACCTGGGATCAAACCCGAGGCCTTGTCTCAGCAGTCCATTACCCATACCACTAGTCTACCGCGGTATTATTTCATGAGAAAGAAAGTAGCTAAAATACAGGATAATTATAATCCAATCTTGGTACAGAATTTAAGCTAGATTCATTTACGCAATTGATCAACGATTATTGTAATTACAGACAATTCTAAAAGAACTAGTCATGTGATGAGTGAGAAAGAATAGTATCAACCCATCCGAAGGGTGTTGTAATGACTAATGGAAATTTCGTAGACTGCGAGAGTAGGCAACTTAATTTTTACATAGTCTATATTATTTTATTTTTTATTAGACAAATAAATTATTATTATACTGTTCTCAGTGTGTGCAAACAGTAGGCCCCAGCCACACAATATTGGGAGATTTTTATGTCCAGCAGTTGACTGTTATAGGGTATTTGATTGATTGAAAAAAAATGGCTACAAGGCTTTTTGTCACTTTTTGGTCGAAATTTGGATATTTGAATTTGATTTTGAAATCATTTACATGTCTTTTTAAGCGTATTCGCTAGCATTTCGAGTTAGGATATAACATTATTATTATGATATGCAAAGGCTGAGTTCAAACTAGAAGTTTCCAAACTAATCCTCATTGAAGTTTCCACTATTAGGACTGTTGTGAGCCAGAAACAGCAGCAGGCAACAAAAGTACCAAACATGATACTTGCGGGTCCTATTGAAAGTTAGATAGGAGGCATTATCCTAATTACAATAACTCAAATATGTGCATAGGATCTTGAGCCTTATGAAACTTGGTAATAAGAAACAGAATGATGAAATAAATCAGAATTAAAATTTGTAAGAGAACTGCATTTAGGTTTCTGGAACGAGGCTATGAGATTCAAAAAGTGGAAGTTTTAAAGATTGCCTACTATTAACTACCTATTAAATATAACATAAACTTACGCCTATATCCCCGAAGGGGTAGGCAGAGGTGCTAGCACCCACATTTCGCCAGTTTGTTTAGGTCCCAATGTACGTAATGTGTATGTATGTAATGTCTTACAATCCTGCAGTAAATACACACATAACTTCGAAATGCATCGAAAAGTCATTGGTGTGTGCCATGGGAAAACTTGGGATCGAACTCGAGACCTCGCCTCAGCAGTCCATTACCCATACCACTAGGCTACCTATTAGTATAGTCACTTTAAAAGTTTATACCACTTAGTTGGTGCTCAAGCACACTGTCCACCTGATGAAAAGTGGTTACCGTGGCCTATGGACGTGTGCAACATAAGGGACGTTACACTCGCACTGCCGACCTTGACTTTTTTTTGAGTTTTGAACCAAGGTATAGCATTAGTGAGAACCATAAGGTACGCAATTAAGAAGTGTTTTTTTTACTTATATTGTCATAATTTCAATGAATTTTAAAAAGTTGCGGTAGCTTAGTAGTATGGGTCATGGACTGTTATGACGAGGTCTCGGGTTCTATCTCAGATTTCACCATGTGTGCACACCCACATGGCAATTTTCGATGCTTTTCGAAGTTGTGTGTATTTATCGCAGGTTTATAAGTGTCCGATTAATGGCAATAGGCTCGCCACCTATTACATTGGACCTGAACATAAACTGACGAAATGTGGGTGCTAGCACCTCTGACTATCCCTTCGGGCTCTCATACATTTACATTTATGTTATGTTTGCGTCGCATATAGAACCATACATATTATTGTAATATTTAAAACTGCATTTAAAAGCGAAAATAAAAAATAAACACACATAGTGACATTTGCACGTGCGATGACTATTTACGATTAGTGCTAATCGGCGAGTACACCCATGTCGCATCTAGAAATAAAGTGCGCGTCACTTGTGCGGCCGCCGCATTTATTTATTTAGGAGTGAGTTCGACGCCCGGCCGACGCACCGATGGCCTTCACCTCGCCCCCAAGGTCTTAGCTTCCCGGAACGGACACATCACTGATGATTAATCACCAAATCTTAATTTTACTTATGCTATTCCAGAAGACGCTTCATAGAATTATAGGGGACATTTAGTGTGACAATTTCACGTGTAAACTGGAGAGGAAAATGGGTTAATTATTTTCTTGAGTAATGAGACTTTGCTGAAGTAACTTTTGTTTTACAAATTACGGTTTTATATTTTCGTTTTAATTTACCATGTACAAGAACGTCAGACAGATACTAACAGCCCAAATTTATCCTCAGATGCATGGCTCAAGTTAAGATTAGACCCCGTAATACGCCAATCATAAAATATTGAGCATGAGCTTGCCATCGGGCGGAGTGAAATCAATTGACCACCTAAATATAAAAATAGGAATTAGTTCATCAGTAGAGAAAAATTTACTGGTAGTAAAATCTAAACAACATTTTGCACAATGCAGAAATCGAATGATCCACCAGACCGATAATGATATTTTCAAATTATGAATTCTAAAGCCAATCTAATATTCAATACAATATACCTAAATATTACATGTTATTACTATGATGATGGAATTTGCAAGTCATTTAAATTCAGTATTGTTATAAAATTTTTAAACTATTGCAGAAATGGCCAGCTGGGTCCTCTGATTTTACTACAGAAGGACGTGGAACGAGGTGTGATCACATTTGGGTCGTAGACATGAAAGAATGGGTCATAAGTGTCATAAGCTTTAATGTGATAGGAATTTTCCATTTCAATTGGCGGTTTACGAGATTAGTGAAGAAGTCTATGGGGTTTATTATTTCTTTATCACCATGGTAGCAAACCCAGTTGGATTTAAGCCTTATATCTTGAAGTACTTAATCAGCTCTTCAATATCCGATCATTTTTGTTTATCACTATCCCAAGAGCTTTTTCACCATCCGAATACCTTCATCACCATATCTACTCCTAAAGTACTATTAAGAGAGAACTCATATGGAGTTAAGTTCGTCTTCCTACATCTCATGTATTTTTTTGTATAATATCTGTATTGTGTGCGTGCAAGAAAGAATTCAGAGTTAAGGACTTGGTAGGGTCTCATACAGCTAACCTCTCAGTTCTAAGACGGGCAATGTTCTGGAAATAATAATTTACACAAGCACTGACGATAGCCGATAAGGAGCCCACCTGATGGAAAGTGGTTACCGAGGCCCATGGGGACCATGTGAGCCATGTGAACCAACAAATTTTAAACACGTTAATATATTTAAATAAGCATCTAAAAGAATACATCAGAATCATACGTTTATAGCTCGTATGCAAATATTTATTCAATAAAATATATTTCAATATCAAAATATTGGCGCGCCACCGTACATTCAGCAACATATTCAATAAACATATTTATTTTCAATCTCAATTTTAAGTTATGACCAATAAAATAGATCGTGAAATACGTTTCAATTGATAGAAACAATAGATAGACGATACACTGTCAGAACTAGATCGGTATCTTTTGTAGCTGCATGGCTATAACACAAAGGTGGAACACGAGACGGTATCATGATGACTAAGATAACTAAGCTAAACTGAAAGGTATTGCGTGAAATTTAACAGGCGAGACCTAGGGTTTACTTTATTTATGGCACATCAATTTGACTTCACCTCACCTGATGTTAAGCTGAAGGCAACGTCTCATGAAAGAGGGTCACCATTGCAAACACGTACAGTGCTATTATGATGGTGCTCAGCTTGACGACTCAGGTTGAAAGGGGCCCTACCCCCGGATTATGGTCGCGTAAAGCTGTAGCACTATCAATAGGCGTATAGATCGCAGTGGAAATCGACATCATCACAGACAGCAGGGAATTCATCCTCACACGTTGCAATCAGATATATGTCATGCACTATAACGCTATAAAAAACTCATCTTCGCGTATGGGATTTTTCACGTCTGCAGTCACAAGTTTAATGCTCCAAGCTCCAAGCTTCTGGTATATTGTGCACGTCAATAAGCCGTAGTTACTAATCCCATTATAGGTACTAGTATTTTGAAGGTTAAGAGTTTATTTGTTTGAACGCGTTAATATCAGGTACTACTGGTACGAATCGAAAAACTCTTATGATTCTTAGAAAGGTTATGGGCTATATTTTATGACGCTACCCTCTGAAGATGCGGCTCAGTAACCTTAAATTTCCATAGCCTATTGGAAAATTAGTAGGTACATTGCGGTCTTCAATATAAATAAAATTATAAATTAATTAGATTGCTCCTTGAGGCGCACTGCGGCTTAAAAAATTCAGTAATCCGCTATTCAGTAATTCAGTAGTCCGTTAGTAAGTTCACGGGCCACGAGCGATGCCGGGGCAGGTCAGAAAATATCTTATCTGATTCTCTAGTTTGTCTTTAAATTGTTAGTTCTATCGATGACCGTCAGTGTTGGCAACAGTGTGTATTGCCATGACCTTGGTGAAGTAATGGCCACGTATCCTTGACCTGGCTGGCTAGGTCAATGGCGCTTGGCAACTGCTTGACCAGGTAGCTGACGCGCACATTTAGATAGTGTAATGAGTTAGAATAGAACGTAGGCATTATTTTGTGGATAATGTATGATGTAGCTACTAGTATGTAACACTTATTAATAATACATTAAAGATATCAAAGAAATCATGTTATTGCAAGTAAGAAATTATGGTCAACCTGTATACTTATATACACTTGGAATTCCTTGCCAGCTCATGTGTTCTTCTTCCTACAGTCCCGGGTCCTTTAAGCGGGGCCTGAAAAAGCATCAAATCTGATGAGGCCGTCAAGCTGAGTGCCACCATCGTAACAATTTACCTCGTTCCTGAGACTTTGCCTTGAGTTTACCATCAGAAGGGGTCAAGTCAAATTGACGTGTCCTAAATAAAAAGAATAAAAAATACCGGTGCACCACAAACTTTTCTTAGTCGTAAATCGGCTGACATGTATTTCGAATTATATTCAAAACGATTCCGCACAGTTTTTTAAAATACTTAATTTGGGACTCCAATTTATCCGTAACGACTGGCCATAGATGTTCGTATGGTAACCAGGACCCACGGGCTTACGTGCTCTCCGAGGCAGGACAAGACTAATAGCCATGTATACAAATATTTGCATAAAGCGGGAATCGAACCCGCGTCCCCTGCGTTCATTATCGCCACGCCACAACTAAGGCTGTATATTGCTGACGGCTGTAATATCAATGGTTACACACGATTATCCCCGTTTTCAATTCCCCTAAAACATTATCTTGTAAAGGTGTGGTAAAACACTATTTTCAAACCCAAAATAATCGCGGTACGTATAGTCACAAATAGCCTGTTATACTGAAGGGAAAATGTTCTCCGCGATATAACTTAGAACTATTTTAAGACTAAAGCGGCCAAGTGCGAGCGTTCATAACTTAAGTTTGCCTTTTTGTAGCATCTCATGCCGTTAAATCTTCTTGTTAATTTTAACTTTGCGATAACACACTCTGTGAAATTTAAAGTACTTCTAGTGTAGTATAGGATTATCAGTAAAGAACTTCGGACTGGAGTCTGTTTACTTTGCAACTATTTAACATACATTTAGAAATAATCAGGTTTTAAATAATACATACCAAATAACTGCTTTCAAAATCAAATTTGTATTGGCAGTCAATATTGAAATGATGTAAACCCCTTACAGCTCCTTACCGTACTGAAGGTGCCTTTTAGCTGCTAAGTGCATTTTACATTTAGGAATTTAAAATTTAAAGCCTCTTTCAGTTTTGCTTCGAGACCAGGAAAATACTATTAACTGAAAGGTACAATATTGTTAGCGTGTTAGTGTAATGTAGACATTATAAGAAGTAGTCATTTTGAGAAGCGGTTGGTTTGAGCGCTATCCACAGACACGCACACACACACACACACACACAAAAACGCGCGCGCGCGAGGACTCAAGCGCACACTCGCGAAATATTTGGATTCCAAATATTTCCTCAGTCGCCCCCTTCCTTGTCATTTCCTCTTTCACGTCATTCACCCATCTTTCCCTGACCTGCCTCTACTCCTAAACATTCAAACTTTGGACCATCTTTACAACATTGCTTTTCTTCTTCTCATAGTATGTCAGCACCACGACTGTCGCTCGCTTTTCAATATTTCATTCACTGGTGCAAGTCAAACTTCCTCTAATATCTGTCCATTCTCGTCCATTATTTTCAATTAATACGCAATCACGATTATTTTAGCGTAGAATCCCGGTTGGGAGGCTTTCACCGCAGTGCCCGAGGTCCGCTACCCAATCAATACACAATAATATTCAATCATTTATTGCTATAATAACTTTAAAAATTCATTTCACTTTTCTGGATATAGCAATTTCTTAATTGTTTTATTGTTTCGCCTCCTCGTCTGCCACACGCCATCTTCTCGGAAACATTATCAACGGTTTGCTCGTTTTAGCCAACAGACATGTTGACAAATTATACTCGTCAATTTTTTCCAAAAATATTTCTCTTTGATCTTTTCCTAAAAATCTATTATCGGTCTTTGTTTAGGTCTGTATTTTGTTGTTACGTTTTTGCATATCTATTTTCGAATTCACTATTTAAAATAGCGTAACGTAGCGTAAAGTTATTTAGGTCGAAAATTATTTATACAGTGTTGTAGTCAAATAAATTATTGCCTGTTTTAATTATAATGTAATTTTAACATTAAAACTGAAATAAAACTTAAATTTCATGCGCTTCAGTAAAAAATTGATATGTAGTATGATCACAGTATGTGTACTGTACATTTATTATAGCTTTAATTAGTAGAAATTTATTGTAATTTCAACGTTTTTGTTTATGCGTCTTACTGCTTAAAACAACCTTGCAGCGAATACGATACGATATAGTCGTTTGTAATTATCAAGGTATAACTTTGGTAAATATCCCAAAATCAGAAAATAGTAAATTTAAAAACTAAAACCCCACTACTGCTAAATATCATGATATACAAAGTGTCACAGAAGTAAATATCAAGGATAGTCGAGGAAGTATGCTTTTTTCCAAAAATATAAGTATAGTTTTGTCACCGCTTGTTTTCACCAAAGATTAACACGTGTTCGACAAGTCACAGACTTCAGTATAAACGCAAATGTGTTTTAGATAAGTTTTATACTTGTCTAGATATATATTGGCAACACCGTGTGGGTGAAAGAATGTATAAGACAGTCTCAATTAAACTTAATAGTGTTTTGACAAATCTTTAACAAATCGTAAAGAAATTTTGTATCAGAAAAGTATATAACTTGTTCCTTAGTGAGAATGAGGGATTAGAGTAAGTCCCTCCTTTTCTTTCGACGTAGTCGGGTAAGAAACCAGTATGTTACTCGACCAGCACAATAGGATGACGCCTAGATTGTATACAATGTTTTGTAGATTGCGTTTAATGAAGTCATTATTTACAGTCCCGTACTCAATTGTGACAATAACTTTAAGTTCAGCCCCACTTCTTGTAGTAAACGATAATTCCACATGTTGGATCTTTAAAAAGTGGTACGAACACTTTTTAAAGATCCAACATGTGGAATTATCGTTTACTGTGTATTATTATGTTACCTAGCGTTTTTATTGAGGTGCTAAATATTGCGCAGCTAAAACAACGGCCACTGATTGAATTCGCTGCGCCATTTTTTTACTTTCAATTATTATGAGTGGACTACGGACTTGGGTGTCACTAACCGGTTTTTAAATAAAAAATCTTCAGGTGTGTTTTGTAAATCACTGACACTGCCACGTTTTTCATTTTTTTGTTCATTGTAATTATTTTATCATAAAACTGATCTCAGATATCTATTTATATATTTTTATAAAGGTCTGTATTACTTTCTTCAAGTTAATAGCTTCATTTTTCAGGTATAATATATCACTATTTAGTTCCGCATTCGAGATCCCATAACACAAGCCAGGAAAACTCACTTTGAGTAAAGATGTTAAATATAGTAGAATATTTATTTATTATAATTTTTATTTTCTTCACTTTATTATTTGGCGAGAAGATTTTGCGAGCTTGATCATCATTATATGCTTGATCGAGTCTTGACTGTGTCGTCGAAAAACTGCACCTTGCAGAAAGATACAACATCGAGAGTGTTATTATAGCACTCCTGACTAAGGTAAAAGTTTCAAGGCAGTTTTCTACAGCAGAGCAATGTAATGTCTTTAGTGGAATTTCAGTTCCTTTCTCCGTACAATATTCTCATCTCTTTGCTCTGCACAGAAGGTTCAGTTGGTATGACGTTCTCAATAGATTGCAACTGTACTCTGTACACTACAACTGTATCCTTGGGAGTGCTGAGGGTATAACAACACTTTGCAGTTACTTACAGAAGTTGCCACTTTGGCAATTTCTGTTTCTTTTACTGTGAGGGAAGTTCCGATCACCTCTATCAAAACGATTCTTTTTTGTCCTGAAACTGAAACTAAACTATCTTCCACCTGCCGCATCCAGTCTATCCCAGCCACTTACAACTATATCTAAAATAAAATATAACTAAAATAAACCATGCTCCAATCTCTGCTGTTCGTCATTAATTAAAAAAAAAAGTAATATACTTTTGTTGGCTCTTGGTATCGCACTGTAATTAGTCCTTATAAGAAATACTTCTATGTGCTTATTCACTTATCTGATACTAACTTATAACAAATTCCAATTACCTCCTTTTTGAAATTACTGCAAAGTCTGACATAGATTTCTATATTTTCCTTAAAAAAGACTCCTTTGTTAACCTTCACCTTAGGTTTTCTGAATTCTTGGATTGTATCAGATGGAATAATCTTTGTTTATTCAGTTTGACCGAATCACCAGACCGAGTAATCATCAAAGGTTCTCTATCATAATCTATTGCTGATTGTCTGGGGCAGATTTCTGTTGTAGCATGCATGATGATGTTTTCTTTTCTAAAAGGTGTGATTACAGAAACAATGCTGCATTTTAGATGTTATTAAAATTATGTTAAGATTGCATTCTACTTCCTGGGCGTGAGATAACATTGAGTAAGGCAAAATTATTCTTCTGTGGCGATTGTTCAAATTATCAATAATATCGGCGCTAAAGCAACATCTTTAGTGGTAGCAGGTAAACTGATGAATGATGATAGCTATTATAGTCAACGCTGGACATTTTTGTAATATATAGTAATACATACTAACAACATTACAGAAATCTATTTACCGTTTCATGATCATCCTAATAGTTTTGAAAAATTATTACACGATATCTTTTCCATTCAAGTCGTGTACCAAAAAGTATAATCCGGAAAGTGGACACTGGACCTGAAGTCTGAAGGAAGGTAAACCCTTCATCATTCGAGACCTTCTCCTAGACCGGGAATGGAATAACGGAATATTGATGATCCTAGGTGAATGAGATGAAAGTAGTAAAAATAAATCAACTCCAGACTCATAAAGTGACAATTTCGCTGGCCTGGAGTCCACTTACTCCTTCTAATATATATATATATAATATAACTGAAAGAAATAAACATTTTATTATTATATATTATTATAATATTGGTTTGACTTATGCAGTATTTGTGGGAGCGTGGCCATTGTGCCTCTCAACTATAAAAACAAAACCTACGCCAGAATCTAGTCTGTCAATCTGCAGGTGAACCGGTTTAGATTGACTTATTGGCCCCGATGGCATTGATGTGGTGTAAATATTTATAAAATGTATATATTACTCGTATATACATTTTATAAAACAATTAACTTCCTATTGTCTCAAAACTTAAAAGCCGAGAAAGATGATTCGAATTTAAAAACTATTTATGATTGTAAAAACAAACAAAGGCACGATTTTGCCATAAAAGCGAATTTAACTGCGGCATAACTCTTATAACAAAACATTTATGTGTCGTAAACTGAACATCGATATTATCTAGTTAGATTTGAATGTCTATTGGATGTTATGTATATATTTGAATTGAAAATATGGTCTTATTCCATCTCGGTCCACGATTCTGTTCCCAACGGCTCTAACAATGATTTTAATCATTATTATTATTTATAAGATTATTCCCAAAAGCTTCATAAGTAGTAAACAGAGATTCAAAGAGATATTTTTTTGTTTTTTTTTTCTTAATTTAATGCAACCGGATCCGATGTTCCTCCGAGAAAATTTCTTAAGAATGGTCAGTATGGTCACCCTTCCTCAGACTGATTTGGCTAGCGTTTCTTAACACTGCAACCACGAGCCACTCTTATCTATGATTGTATCACTCACGGTGGACAATGCAAACGAATCAATAATAAAATACTGTACATTAGTAATGCAAATCACTTGATTTAAAAATTATCAAGCAAATATGTCAATACCGTTGCTTTAGGCGTGTTCGTACATCATTTATGTTTCATGCGTAAGTTTTTAGCGAGCCAAATTTTAGATATCGGAAATCACTGTTTGATTGTTTACTAATCACTCTGTCGAATCGAAACGGCTTGTGCGCAGTTATTCGTAAGCGAATCTGTTACGCCCGGAAAACAAAATTTAGGGACATCGCACACTTGTCGTTTTGGTACTACTCTTTTGTATGAAAATATGGTTGTTGTCACCATCACAGATTTGATGACAGAAACAATGTGGATATTATTTATATCATAGTTCTATGGATCAACTATTAAAAACGATACTGTTACAGAAATAAAGCTTTTTTTGGTCCACCGGGAGCAATGAGACAAGTTAGGAGAAACTTATGTCTAGCAGTGGACTGCGATAGGCTGATTGATCGATACTTATAGGTTCAGTAACAGGGTCTCGACATAGTTTTGTGTAATAAAGGTCAATATTAAAACAAAAAATTACAATATATTAATATATATTAAGTCTAACTAAACAGCCCGTGCCTGATCATTCCTGGTGCAAAAGTTCCCATCACACTCACCGCGTTTCCGCGCTGGATGGGGATGGCTGCCAGCCTTTGCACCAGGAACGATCCGGATCGATTTCACTTTTAATAAAAGTCCAATCTTGTAAAACTGTCTCTACATCTCCACCTATGGTCCCGTAGTCTAGGTACCATACATTAAATTTAGAATTTAACTGCCGAATAATAGGTTGGATTGCTAAACTGAAAATTACCGGTCCAAGAGGGTCTCCTTGTTGACAACCAACAGCAGAATCCAAAAGGTTGTCCTTGTATAATAACTTAGAGGGGTATTACAGATACTCCTCTAAATTGCCAAAGAAAACTAAAAATTTTTGGAGTTTCTAATTTAGCTTGGGTCAACAAAGTATCCCTGTTCACTGAATTGAAAGCATTCTTCGCGTTAACCTTGAGAATAACCTCGCTTTTCCTGGAGCCAAAGTAGATTAACAAGGCATGTATGGCAGCTTCGCAGCCCCCCTTTGAACCAAAGCCAAGTTGGAGGGGCTGGAAATTCACGGCTAGATCTTTCTTTTAAAATTGGCAACAAAGTTTGGCTACCATACGTCGATATGTGCAACCCACGGCAATGAGGCGAATGCCAACATCACCCTTAGCCCCGTATAAAATGTTGATGATGGCATCGTCCACACTGCCGGCGAGCATCATATTCATGAGGGCCGTTAGCTCTTTCAGAAGTGTCTCGCCCGCCTCTTGTGGGGTCAATGCATCGAGACCGCCAGCAGATCCACTTCGAAAGGAGGTAACGGCTGCCAACACTTCCTTGGCCGTTACGCACAGGCAATCAGGTTTGACATCAGGCGGTTCAGGAAAAGAGAGACCATCCGCAGGCACCGGATGCTTCATCCGCAGTCCAGCAAGGGTTTCCGGAGAGCAAGGCGCGACTACATCGTTACTAAAAAGTAATCTTGATGCACCACTAATATCACCATCCCTTAATTTAGATTCCACTAAATAGTACAAATTATTTTTGCGAAATGTTATAAATTTTGGGTCTAAATTTATCCGAAGAAACGTTACAATTATTTTTATTTTGTGATGTTAAAGAATTTCCAGTCGATCGATTTTCTGTCCTAACATGTAAAATTTTGTATGGGAAGGTGAGTGTTGCTACCAAGCCGTTTTATTGTGTTCTCGAAGTACAAAACCTATACATTTGGATAAGCTTTTAGCAACGATAGGTCTTGCACCACGAGGAATCCTCTTTAAAATCGGAACTGAATTTTTTAATTGACTCAACTTTTGCCAAAACGGAATTTCGATAGGAATGAGGTTGGATACTGAAGCAGTGGTGGCAGGCAAAGAAAGGTTCGAAAGCACATGTCGGGGTTTGTGTACTTTCCCAACATGTATATTCAAACCTCTCTCGCCATTAAAAAAACGGGCTTGGGAACAGTGAGGGCATCGCACTAGATTCAATAACGATGTAGTAGGCTGACTTACCTCCGCATCGCTAACACGGAGTGACATGTATTGCTGAGATTTAAACTAATACAAATAAAAAGATATACTGATCATACCTTACTTAAACTAAAACACTGTACACACACTAAAAGTATACAAATCTTTTGATGTAAATGTTATTGCATTGACTCTTACTGACAGTTGGCTGCCGTTGCCTTGGGAGCGGCGCCGGCGTCCGCGTCCTGCACGTCCTCAACTGCATTGCGTCTGAACCTCGATGTTTGCCATGAAACGATTACCATCTGGCCTCCACAGCCTATAGGTATAGGCGATATCGTAGTTTTCTTTACTCAAAAATTTTCTAGGGACAAAATTGTCTACGAAAACAGCACAGGACTCCTAATGAAGTTTCCGCATCATTTTTTTTTATACCACTAAGCTTCAACGATATGAGAAATGAATATAGGTATGGAATTTTTTACGTTTGCATTTTTATTGTAATGCATAATAAATAACGATATTATAATAAAGTTTTACAGTTAGACTGGAAAGCCGACCCCAACTGAGTTGGGAAAAAGGTTCAGGGAATGATGATGAATAAAGTTTTTTTTACAGTGACGTCCGTCTGTCTGTCCATCGGTATTCAAAAATTCTTCTAACTACTGTGAGTAGTAGTAATCCCCGGTATGCATGTTGCTGATCGGTGTTTAGGTACAATCTTTTTGAGTATTGTGTATGTGTATTCATATTCACCTCTGTAAATTCCCTAAGAGGAAGATGTATTAAACACGCACATTTGCAAATGCTAATATTCGTGTTGCACAGTGCGCGATGCACCTTAAAACATTCGTTCCAAGTTAAGACCTTTATTGGCTCACATTTATTCTGGCTAATTGTAGGTTTGCGATCAAAAAATATGATATAATAGCAGTTTCAGCTAAAAAGGGGATCCATGACTGATGGCAAATTTTATTTCTTGTGGGGCGTGGTTCATCGGGCTCAGTAATTGATATCTTTATGATACTGGGGTTATTATATCCTGTGGGTTTTATTTTGCAGACAGGCTCCCGGGGCAATCAGGTGGTTGTAGGTCGATGGAAAGTTAAACTTTGGTCAAGCCCCGGTATGCATATTGCTGATCGGTGTTTAGGTACAATCTTTTTGAGTGTTGTGTAGGTGTATTCATATTCACCCCTGTAAATCCCCGAAGAGGAAGGTGTGTTAAACACGGACATTTAGACTTTTTTTTATCGTGCGAAAAATCCCCACGGATACCCTCCCACCGGAGCCGGTTGGAAAGGTTATGTCGGACTCGAATCGACTAAAACGCACGCCGTCTTTGGGTCTTCAGTTGCCGGAGGTGAGGTAGTAGTCAACATATCCCTCACACCCCGGCAGACCCGGGGCCTTCTCTCCGAGATGACCCACGTCGGCTGTAGGGACCATGGTGTCCCCATCTAGCCCCCGAGTATGGGAAGGCGTACTTTGCGCCGCCGCCGCACGCACATTTAGACTGGACATAGGTTTCTCCAATTGGCGTCATTTCTCCCGATCTTCCGCCTTTTGCATCCAGTCTACCCCAGCGACCTTTTTTTGGTCGTCAGTCTCTGGCTGGGGGACGTTCTTCCTTACGTTTGCTTTCTCGCGGTCTCCACTTATTTACTTAGGACATAATTATTTATTATTACATGGATAGATCATATTATTATGACATAACGCCATCTAGATCTAGGATCAGCTTTTAATATAGAATCTAAAATGCGAAACAAGACTTTTTTTTGTAAATACAACGTACTGAATTAAATACATAGTATTTTTTTTAGTTTTTATTTATGTCACGTCTATTTGATTAGGTACATTTATGGCACGTTTATTTGACTTCACCTCGCTTGATGTAGTATGTGTTCTCATTGGTGTTTTATCACAAAAAGTAATGCAAATATAGTTTATGAACACAAATATTAGCATTGAACGGGAATCGAACTCACGACCTTTGAGGTAGCAGTCAAATTATCTATAAGTTCTTGTGGGGTAGTGACTAATAGCCACACTCTTATAACACTCCTATAGATGATGCAGAGCCCGTGGCCGCGATATATAAGCACGAGCATTGACCCCTGACCTTCGGGCGTGCAACAGACGCGCAACACAAACAAACACTCAATGCCTAACAAATTGAGCGAAATAACGATTTTATATTGTAACATAATGTTTGCAGCGTGTTGTGAGCTCTGCTGGCTGTTCAGCAGTTATTTGCAACGTTTACAACTCTGTGCTGGCAGATTGATATATACCCTACTAGCGTTCTGAATGCGCGCGGCTGCAATTACGTTTCCCGTTCTTGAAAACCTTGTTTAAAATGAATGTACAATACGAGTATGTGTAATAAATAGTGTCTGTAACTTTGGGCGATTGTGAGTTTCGTGACTGCCTCTGTGGCCCGGCGGTAGTCAACGCGAATGCTACCCCCCTAGGTAGCCCTGGTTCTATTCCCGCTCAGTGTTAACATTTTTGTGCACGGTTGTTACATTCTTTCTATATATGTAATGTTGCTCACAATAACACACTTGCTGAACCAAAAGTCATGGACTTTTGGTTGACTGGTGGATAATATTTCATGGAAATCGTTTTATGGGAGGGAGGGGGGAAGAAAGTGTGAAATGACCCATACAGTCAGACTGGAAGTACCAAGTATTAGGGTAACCGACGTTAGGCTCGACTTACGTTCGAAAGATCCCAGGTTCGAAGTAGCTTATAAGTAGCCTAAAGTTTCTTAATTAAAAAGCCTAAAATTTGTACGGGTACAACGTACCACCAGGCTAGGAGAACTTAAATTTACGTAGCGTAGGTAGATAAATATAAAATTAACCATTTTAATTAAAACTTCACCTTTTGAATTTTGGAAAAAAAAGTGTAGCAAGTTACTGAACTCCTTATTACCATTTTTATCGTTCAGTAAATTGATTATTGGGTAATTATTATACGGTATTGTGTGATAATTAATTGGCGTAAAAACTGTAGAGGTATCCGTGTCAAGTTATAATCCCGAGTAACTGAATCTTTGAGCTTCAATTCAGATGAAAGAAAAAGCTTTTTCAAACAATTACAGGCTAACTTTTTCTTGCAAGTTTTAATTGGTACACGCTGTAGTTTCTTATTAGATGGAATATTTTACCTGAACTAGAGCTGAATGTTTCTTTTTTTAATGTAGTCCGGGAGGAACTGAAAACCGCGGTAGCCTAGTGGTATGGGTAATGGACTGCTGAGACGAAGTCTCGGGTTCGATCCCAGGTTTTACCATGGCACACACCAATGACTTTTCGATGCTTTTCGAAGTTATGTGTGTATTTATCGTAGGTTTATAAGTGCCCGGGCTCGCCACCATACATTACATTGGGACCTAAACATAAACTGGCGAAATGTGAGTGCATGCACCTCTGCCTACCCTTTCGGGGATACAGGCGTGAGTTTATTTGTTAAGTTATGTGTTATGTCTATGGGTAAAATGTTTGTATATTTATGTCTACGCTTCGGACGTGACATTACGTCCATAGTCGAGTGGACTGAAGAAGTGAAACATTAGCGTTTTCATGTCGCTTTAATACCACTTAGGTGGACAAGCACACGGCCCACCTGATGGAAAGCGCGGTCACCTTGGATGCTTGTAACACCAGGGGCGTTACAGTGCTGCCTGTAGAAACCTAATGCCCTTCTTGAAGAACCCCATATCGTAGTCGCTTAAGAAAACCAGAATACACGTCTGTCTCCTGATACACGTTACAATATATTTGTGCAAGCCTAAATTTGCGCAAGCGTAAAGTGTGTGTCCTTAGATAATTCTTTTTTAAGTTCGACTTGTAAGGCTAAATGATACTTTTGCTCGAAATAACCCACATACATCACAACATGGACCTGCAAACAATAGCTAGTTACATACAAAACAAAACTCACAAAACATCATCTCTCAACCGTAAGGTCACAAGTTCAATCCTTGTCAAACCCACGCAGAGCATTAACACTAATCGGATGCTCTAATAGAAATGTTTGATGCATGATGTTGCTGTTCAATAATGGAACTTGATGCAGATTTGAAGTTATCAGAGGGGACGAGGAAAGGCAAAACGATAGAAGATGTAACAGTTTATTTATTGGAATATTAAAAAGTAGAGCACAAATTATCTTCCTATTTCTTAGTGTTTAGGGTAGTATACAATATAATATGATTGTACAAATATAGTTGTAACATTTGATGGAAATATACTTGTGCAAATCACATTGATGTCTATTTACAGAAACCTATATTTGCGATGTTATATTAATTGTACTTGTATTGCTACCACGTCATGGATCTTGAGTTTCAATCGCGAGAGAAATAAGGTTCTGGTGTGCGCGGATTTTTTATGCAATCTATAATTGGTAGGTTATTTATATTTATTTATGGCACGTCAATTTGACTTCATCTCGCCTGATGTTAAGCTGAAGGCAAAGTCTCATGAAAGAGGTCACCATTGCAAACAGGTTCACGACTGGCCTCATCAGATGCTTTTTCACGCTCCGCTTAAAGGACCCGGGACTGTAGGAAGAAGGAAAAAAATCTTGTGCACTACTGTTGCACCCGTGTTTTCTTTATAGAACAGCCCAAAAACGCCTACTGCGTGTATAGAGCGCTTTTTGAGCAAATTTTGGGTCTCATCTTACTTATATAAGACTAAATTACATTAGGGTGCAAATGGACCCAAGTCCTGAATGACAGACGAGTCAGGTTTTTCTCTCGGAACGTGGGTCAAACATCAATTGTTCCATAAAAGCTGAGATTAGTATGGTTCGATTGAAATGAGTAGACCGAGTAAGTTTGCACCGGAATCTATGTGCAAAGGTTAACAAGGGAACTTGACTTGGGCCCCTAAATTTTTGATAGCACCCCAGAACCCGTCCGTATACACTAGTCTACGTGGATAAACATACTTCAAAATTCATTATAAATACATACATACCTATATATACATAGAAACTAAATGGAAATGGAATCCTCCAGTAGAATTTTCTAAACGAAATAAGATTCAGAATATTTTACTTTAAGTAATACTGTTAATCTCTAAGCTAATTAAGTACGAACTTGCGGGTATAGTTCAATGTTAAGGATTTGAACTCGCAACCTCGCCGATCGCGAGCAGTCAACGCCTTGTCGCTGGGCTATTGACCCTGTGTTTACCTCAATCGATTACTACGAAATTGAACCATCTTTTTTTAATACACGCCTGTCTTTTACCGGCTGAGGATGAGGTGTGATACCTTCGGTTACGAACTGTAATGTTTTCATATAACATTGTCTGACCCATGTATCATGGTACTATATTCAATTGAGAAGTCTGTAAATATTTAACAACACATTTGAAATCAGTATCTAGACCTAGAACAAGCGTGTATGCCTACGTAGTGTGTCCACGTAACCCTAGAAAGTTAACCCGATTTTATAAAACGGAAAAGATACCATACGCCTCAGAAGGGCGTGAGTTTAAAAACTGATTTTATTACAAGTAAAATTATTTATTAATTGTTCATTACTGTAAGGAAATGATCCATTTTCGTTAGACCAAGTCTATTAGACTAGTTGTTGAACTTTTCAGGGCTTGACTACCCGTAACGACTGCCATAGATGATCGTACCTATGACAACCGGTACCGACGGCTTATCGTGCTCTCCGAACCACGACCAGACCAATGCAAATAGCCATATTCATGCATACAAATATTTGCACTGAGCGGGGATCGAACCCCTACAGAGCTATCGCGTTCACTAAATAACTGCTACGCCACGTAAGTTGTCTTTTAAAACTATTTGTCAGGTGCAAATTTCACTTTAGCTTTATATTAATATCATGTGATCATTTTTCGAGAATAAAAAAGTAGTTAACATCTCTATCCTTCCATCTCCATAGTTACTTCTGTGAGCTACAGCCCTCAACGTGAACCATGAAATTCAGAGTATTGCTTTGTGCAAATTGCTGGATAAGTTACTACATACCTTGAAACTAAGAACCTGTTAGGAATTAAGTTAGCAGTAAATTGGTGGAGGAGGTAATAAAATAAATTCCCCCACAAAGTGGGAGATAAAAAGAACAAAAAATAGCCTAACCGAATGTAGAAATGGTAAAGAAATTTACTACACTGTAAGCTTACTTTGCAATTTAAAACTGGCGCATTATGCTGCTTGACTAAGATTTTCAAACGCAATCTTAATGTGAGTAGACGGTGAAATTCAAAACACTAACATAAAAGATAAAACTGGCGAAAAACTAAATCAACTTAAATGTGTTGGTTAATACAAACGTGCGTAGTTAAGTTACGATTGGTCAAGTATAATAAGGGTCCTAGTTGGTATCGTTTTTGAGGAGACAATAGATCCTTAGGTTACGTTGTTAACCCTGTCCTATTTTTTAAAGTCAGCTTCGGGACAAATTGCAAATTCTAAGACTGTAATTGGCTTTTACATTCTGCTAGATTTATGTTTGATAGTGAGCTTGTGATTTGCTGCAAATATCTCTGTTTCATATATGTCCAAGTCAGTGTATTTTTTATTAATGGCTATTTTGCATTTCAAGAGTGAATTTGAGAAAAAATAACATTTAACTACCAAATTTTCCATTTTTGACTCCGTTACTAAGTTTTTTTTTTATTTTTAGGTACGGTTCATAGCCCAAAATTTTGCAAGAAATGTATAATTCATTTTCAGTAAAAATGTAAAAGATTAATATTTTTACTTACTATCAAGAAGGTCATATATTTGCGAAGTATTGAAATGGAGAGGACGTAGTAAGCCTTCCCGAAGAGCGAAACCTATGCTCGGGCCCTCTCCGTGAGTAGCGGCACTGCCGTGAAACAAATTACTACACCACGATGGCAACTCCAAAATGCCGTCAATTGGTCACAAGAAATTAAATTACTATAAATTTTAATTAACAGCATAATAATTTCTTCGCTCTTCGATTACATAAAAATGATTACCATATAAAGGGCACGCTTTTCGATACTCCGGAACATACAAAAAATCTGTCGATGCACAAGTCCTGCTTATGACGCGACACACTAAACTACCATATTTATGACGCAATCTGATGTCAATTTCATACGACCAAGTTGTATATCACTCAATGTAATATCTCCTTCACGGAAATTGAGATTTTCACGTAGATATTTTTATAAAAACCTGTTTTCATTTGTAGAATGAATTCAGGCTGGAAGGGGTTGCGTTTTTATATTTTTGGCGTAAGATCTTGATAAGTCGCATTGCATTGCTGATTTTTTGTATTATGTTGGCATTTTTGTTTCCCTACATACCTTTAGAATTCTCGAGCGTATTGTAGTTTTGCTTTTACGTGTTTTGAGAAAATTCATTAACAAAAATAGAATCTTTGGTTCAATGTCATTACTTTCCTGATATTGCAATTTATGGTAGGGGGGCCCGAGGAGCATTTTGCATAAGATAATTATAAAGGGTACATCTTAATATTGATAAGTAATATTGGATCGTGCGCACTAAAAATTGTTCCACAGATTGACATGTATGCGTTTTATACATATTAGGGTACAGGGTTATTGGTCACTAACTAACAAATGTTCAAAATAAATTTTACTTATATCATGATTTGAGCGTTATTTAAGTGCATGGCAAGGTAGCAAAGTTACAAAAAACCTATGTCTGGGTTTACTCGAGCGAGATCAATTTTTTGTTTTAATTTAGAGGTACCTAATCATATAAGTTTATAATTATAATAAACTTTGTGAATGAAACCAAAGTAAAAAATTTTGAATAATTCAAATGTTGATATACGTATGCACTTATTATAATGTTATGTAAACGCTTTCCCTGCAACTGAAAATGGAAAAGTAGGACCACTTTCTACTTATAATCTTATTTAATCAAATAATTTAATCATACATCAAATCTAAAAGGGTTCCACGACGCTTAAGTAACTACAAGTTTAGCATAACCGCCTCCTTTACTAATAATAGCCTTTAACTTAACGAGCATAAACTTGAGTAATTATCGTAAAACTTCTAAATATCTCTTGAAAACAAGTCAATAAGCTCTGTGAAGAAGGATCTGAATTGCTCAAGCTTCTTATTATAAATCTATTCCGTCGTCAAACTACAAGCAGGGATCCGACGGTTTATTTCAAGTTATACATATATTTAAACTTCGCCCATCTGGTTTCTACCCCAAAGAACCACAGTTATTACAGAGAGCCAGTAAGTCTCCCCGAAACTTCGGACTTTACCAAATTACAAGCGTTTAAAATTCAGGAGTTTTGTTCGCTAATCTCTTACTAGTTCACACCAACGGCATCCAATGTACAAATATTTACAGGGACGACCCAGCTGAGGTCAATTTTCAAAGGCCCCGACATAAAAACGACTGATATTTGAAAAAAAAGTCAAACCGAAATGTTCTTTTTGCATAAAGTATTAAGTTGAATTTTGATTATCACTGTACAAGTCGTAAAATTGAACATGTAATGGATTTATTATTTGAATTTGCTTGTTAAAATTAGATTGGTAAAGTTCATTTTAGGTTAGAGCAGTCGTAAAAATCTGCATCATTGTAAAATGACGTACGACCTGATGGATTATGAAGTGAATATGAACTGTCTGCATTTGATTTTAGGGATACTTTTGAGATGTTTTTGTTAGGTTCAAGTGCAGTGCACTTTGCCTGCGGTTCACTGATGCACCTCAGAGCACAGACTGATTTATGGTTATAATAAATATATGGGTGTTTAATGTTCAAGATTATCTATAGTGAGTAATAAAAGAGCATATTTATTTGTAAAATTTGTATGCTAATGTGAATTTTATATCTTAGAACATTTTGTCTGTGAATGTTGAAGAAATTTTACATTGTTGCACCTCGTAGTTCGACGTCCACTTAATACTTTTCTGAAATTATGATGAACACTCGCTGTACACTCTACAAAACATTGAACTAGTAACTTTTAAACACAATTTAAGTTTTATGTTACGAAAGTGGTATTTCGTTTGGTACTACTTGGTATATATTTCTCATTTCAATTTAGAAATATTACAGAATTGTTTTTTTTTATTTAGGACACGTCTATTTGACTTCACCGCTCCTGATAGAATATATATATAGAAGATATATAGAAGATATAAGCTGTAGGCAAAGTCTCTGGAAAGAGGGTCACCATTACAAACATGTAGAGTGTTACAATGATGGCGCTCAGCTTGACGGTCTCATCAGATGCTTTTTCACGCCTGCTTAAAAGACCCCAGACTATAGGAAGAAGAAAGTGACTCGTGGGCTGGTAAGGAATTCCAAAATTTAATGGTACGGCAGAAGAAAAACTCATTTTTACATACATTATACATTTTTATATACTTTGTGTTTTGTAGATTCTTTTGGATAAATCTAGTGAATTACAATTACAGATTTTTTTATATGAACATATTTATAACTTAATTCTAAATTACAAATAAAATATAAATTACCTCTACTAATTATAATATATATACAAAAATTAAAAGTGGAGAGACTGCAAGTTAGGCTTAGAAATATTCCTTCCCATCCATCTCTACTGGAATCATGCCCAGAAGGCTGGCGGCATCACCACGCTAAATGACAGTGCCAACTCTGAGTGAGGTAGTGGCCCGCCCTATGGTCACGGGAAGTGTCGATCAGTCGCTTTGCTATTTCTATGAAATTATTTTATATTGAATAACATAAATAACAAGCCGCGGTAGCCTAGTGGTATGGGTAATGGACTGCTGAGACGAGGTCTCGAGTTCGATCCCAGGTTTACCATGGCACACACCAATGACTTTTCGATGCTTTTCGAAGTTATGTGTGTATTTATCGCAGGTTTATAAGTGCCTCGGAGAGCACGTTAAGCCGTCGGTCCCGGTTGCCATACAAACATCTATGGCAGTCGTTACGGGTAGTTGGAGCCCTCAAAAGTCCAACCAGCCTAACTTGGAACTTCGATATCGCCATTGGTCATTAGACCATTGGTTGTGGAGGTCAGATGGCAGTCGCTTCACGGAAAATATCGAAGTTCAGCCGCATCACAGTTAGACTGGAAAGCCGACCCCAACTGAGTTGGGAAAAAGGTTCAGGGAATGATGAACATAAATAACTTTACTTAAATAAAATAAATGTTATACAATTAAGAGACGTAAGAGAACTTGATAACAGTTTCATAACAGTTGATTTATATCCAAATATGTTTGTATACGCTAAATATGATACCGAACGGAACGAAAAACTTTCTGAATTAAAAGTTTCAATGGATCAAAATACATCGTAATACAATTTCAACTGAATTTATAATGGAATATGTTAATGGTTTTCGAATTTATTTATTAACTCCTAAGGGTATTTTCTACCTTTCGCCAAGGCTGTCTCCGTTATATCTACGAGTATAAAGTAATTACTCAAAGTTCCATGCCCTCACGTCCTGCGTTAACACTATATCCACATCATACAATATGGAGTCATAATTTATATTGGTTGAAGTCCGTAAACAGAATCTGTTTATTTTATTTAGCAATGGTTTACATGAGCTGTGCATGTGATTTCAAAATCACCTTGGCATCTCTCCTTGCAAGATGTGAACGCATCTGTTTTGTTGTATGTTTGTCGGCTTAGAGTTTGCTTATAGATCTGGTCGTTGCATTGATGCTAGTGGTTACTAGGTAAATGTGCATTTTGGTTCAGTAGGTACTTTTGTCAGATTGGTAGTTATTGACAGATTCGGATTATTCTCATAAAGACCGATTCTCAAACCACATTCTCAGAAAGATTTATATCAAACAAGCAGTTTATATCTGCATAATAAGCAGAACAAACGTTCAGGGTAGTTGGAGCCCTCAAAAATCCAACCAGTCTAACTTCGAACTTCGATATCGCCATTGGTCATTTGACCATTGGTTGTGGAGGCAGTCGCTTCACGGAAAATATCGAAGTTCAGCCGCATCACAGTTAGTCTGGAAAGCCGACCCCAACTGAGTTGGGAAAAGGTTCAGAGAATGATGATGAGCAAAAGAAAATACCTAGTCCAACCATAAGTTCTGTTACAAATGCAAATTCTATTTTTTAATAAAATAATGTAGTTAGTTGTACTTAGTATTACTATGAAAAAGAAAACAGTTTTAATGTAACAGTATGTATTGGCGAAATTAGTTATAGGTGTTCAAAACAAATAGAAAATACCGCGGCTAATAATAACCTTGTGTTGTATTTCTACTGGTGAGTAGGGTAGCAGAGCTCACTAGAGAGGTTTTGTGTTCGAAATTGAAAAATCATTTAAGTATTCTGTATCGACCACTAAACGGCACTTTTTCTTTTTTTTATACTACGTAGGTGGCAGACAAGCACACGGCCCACCTGATGGAAAGCGGCCACCGTGGCCTATGAACGTGTGCAACACTAAGGGTGTCACACACGCGCTGCCCACCCTGAAGGGAAAGGGGGAGAGCTGGGAAGGGGTGGGGAGGCTAGGAAGGGGAGGGGAAGGAGGGGTATAGTGAGCTCTGGCTACCCTACTTACCGGCGGGAACACAACACGATGGTTATTATGACCGCGGTCTTCTGTAGGGCGGAGGTACTTCCCCAGTTGGACAGCTCATTTCGGACGGGAGATACTGTCGTGTCCTACCTCCGTTAAGCACTTATAAAACGTCAATATTAACAATATTTTAGAAGTTAGTGAGCAAATGAATCAGCGGTCTGAGAAGACTCCGACAAGGAACTCGACAGGCTTTTTTGGTCTATTACAAACATCTCAGTTACATAACAGTGGGAAGACCGAGGAACCCTACTATGTCTTCTGCACTGACAGCTCAGAAACTCACCTAACTTTTGAAAACCTTCGGATACTCTATTAGTTATAATATGATAAGGTTATCAATTTACGACAAAAAAGTCAACATCCCTTTCATACATCTTAACGAATTATCATCTCTCCAATTTTATAATGTTTCGAGCAAATACACCACAGTTATGATTTGATAGTCACTACATTATTTGGCAGTGCATTACATTAATATGTCTCTCAATTTCGGTTAAAATCCCTGCTATATTAAGTATTCCACTATTAATTCATACGGCATGGTAGTTTCCATCTTCAAGCATTATTGCAACGACTTCATTTTATTTCGTTTGTTTTTTTCTCAACCAATTCATATAATTTGTTATGCCGACGCTCTGTAAATACCGATGACCGTAGTACACACACCATATTTTGGTCCATTATGTATTTTTAAACTATTGCGACTGCATTGACCTGCATAACGTTTGTCGTTTTTTGCGCTATTGAAATCTGAACAAGGACGCAGAGAGGCAATTTGGTTAGCCTGTTTCTAACGACTGATACAAAACCATGCCAACAAATAAATTCAAAAAAATGTCTAAGCAAGAAGTATTTAGGTATAATTAGTCCACTACGGATTAGAACTGCTCTCTTTTATAATGTCTGTAAACATATAGATCAAGTAATAGTCCTAGTAGATAGTAACAAACTCGCTTCCTTGATGGGCAACATGTAGAAAATTTTGGGTGACAATTCACCTTTACTCACCCGTTTTGGGATACACAACCGATACGAATCTGCTATAATAAGCAAATCGATCAGATCGACAGATTCGTAGTAATAAAAGTTATTTTCGCTGTGCATTTGTGCGAAATTGTGTTGTTTGTGCATAAGGACGTTACGTCCGGGTCGAAAACCGTTCTGTTTATTACGAACTTTTTAGTATTGAAATATTTGCAAATTTACGTGCAAGCTTTATTGTGTACTAGCTAATGGCCACTGCTTTACTCGTGTGGAATTTTCATCTCATTCCCACAGTTTATTGAAACCTATTCTCTGGATAAAACCCTTATGTGTTATTACAGACTGTAATCTATCCATCCATCAAATATCAGCCAGATCTTAGGGCGTGATTGAATAACAAACATCCAAACATCTTGAAAATTTTCATATTTTATCATGTTAGTACAATTTACAAATTTATGTGCAAACTTTATGATGTATTTTATATTTTGGTAAAGGATTGTTATGTGCAAAAATGCAGTGGGAATGACCGCAGAGGTTGGAGACAATAATTACCGCAGCTCTTGTGCCAACGCCAGTTGACGTCATTTGGTCATTTTCTCGCAAACTTTAAAATAACTAGTTTTCTCGGTGTAACACGATGAAAGATAGGTGAATAAGTATATGACAAAGTATGATACGATTAGAAGTAGTATTCGATATCACTGTCCGCGGTAGCCTAGTGGTATGGGTAATGGACTGCTGAGACAAGGTCTCGAGTTCGATCCCAAGTTTACCATGGCACACACCAATGACTTTTCGATGCTTTTCGCAATTTTGTGTGTATTTATCGCAGGTTTATAAGTGCCCGGTTAATGGCAACCACGTCACCACTTTGGGACCTAAACTGCTAGCACCTCTGCCTACCCCTTCGTGGATAAAGGCGTGAGTTTATATTATGTTTAATGAGAGACAACTAACTGATCACACTAACCCGAGTCGCAAAGTTCGAAGATACAAGCTCTATATTAAAGGTTGCCTGGAATAGATCACCGTGGGTAATAATCCCACCCACTCTACATTTTGCTGTTGATTTATGATTATATATCGATTTTATCTTGACTTATTTCAATCTATTTTATATCAATAGGAATAATAATTGCAAAATTGGACATTTAATGATCAATATCATGCCATTTAAATTGTGTTTTAATTTTAATTCCAAATACATATCTTACTAACATAACTATAAGTTTAATAAATTGTTACTAACATCATGAGTCTTAGTTACTTGCAAATAAAGAGATTATTATTATATTTATAGTCCACAGCTGGACATGGTCACTTCCTAATGTGTCAATTGATGGAATAATTGGCATTAACTGATATGATGCGATATTGCATTCAGCATTTAATAATGGAACCTATAGATCAAAATATATTTAGAACGTGATTGATTAAATAAATATTAAATTTGACTAGTTTGTTAATTATTTAATCACTATTTCATACACACGGTCACTAATGACTAATGTAGTTACACAATACATTACTCATATCTAGCGATAGCTCAGTAATTATTACTGTATACTGTTGCCAGTCAAGTTATAGATAGCTCTACATTATATTATAGTATATATTATCTATTTCAAATATGTTCCATTTATAGAAGGCTAATAATATCTGATGAGGCCATCAAGCTGAGCGCCACCATTGTAGCACTGAACGGGTTTGCAATGGTGACTCTCTTTCATGAGACTTTGCCTTCAGCTTAACATCAGGCGAGGTGAAGTCAAATTGACGTGCCATAGATAAAAAAAAATATCGGGTGTAAAGGGCCCTATGTTGATAGATAGAGCCTTCAAAGTCCAACCAAGCTTACGGACGAGACTCTCGCGCAGGTTTGTCTTACAGCGAAGGGCGGTTAGATGGCAGTCGTTCCTGAAATTGACTACATACCAATCAAAAACAATAAGGACTGGGATTCATACCTACATCAAAATTGACATTTCTCTTCAAAATCCAATGCTACATAGAATAAAATATCGAAATTAAGATTAACCATTACAGAAATTGTTCTAAAATGATTTTATTTACATCAAAAATGTGGGTACGTGATTTTACGCTCAATTTTTTTTTAACAAAAGTTTAGTATTTTCAAAAAAATATTTCAGCGATTACTTAAGTTATTGAAGAAGCCTATCTAATTTCAAAGTTCTCGGTAGTTTAAACCTACACTTTTGTTACTTAACTAAAGTTTCAGGTTGCTAGCGCATTGTTTCATTAAAGTATGAAATTTTAGTCTGGTGAAATGGGCAACAGAATCAGTACCAATTGAGATATTAGTAGAAGAAAAAAACCGAAGCTCTCAGAGTGACAAATACGATAATGTCCACTCATACTTTGCTAATGTACTACATTATAGCGACGCACGCAATAAGTTTTACTAAGAAGCCGCAAAAAATAAAGTGCAGACTTCGTCTACTACCTAATATAAAATTCTTAATTAGTTTTGTTTGTACATTGGAGATCTGAAAACCGCGGTAGCCTAGTGATATCGGTAATGGACTGCTGAGACGAGGTCTCGGGTTTGATCCCAGGTTTTACCATGGCACACACCAATGACTTTTCGATGCCTTTTGAAGTTATTTGTGTATTTATCGTAGGTGCATAAGTGCCCGGTTAATGGCAATAGACTCGCCACCTATTACGAGTATATTGGGACCTAAACATAAACTGGCGAAATGTGGGTGCTAGCACCTCTGCCTACCCTTTCGGGGATATAGGCGTGAGTTTATGTTATTTTTATGTTATGTTATGTTTGATTGCACTCTGCTAGATTTTGAAAAGCTGTAGTCCAGAAAACATCATCTACATTCTAGATATAAGACGCCATTCTAACTGTGGGACGCCTACCATTCCAGATGCGGGGGGATATCGTTCTAGATGCTGGTGGTCACTAAAATTAAGGCCTTGATCATGCCTCCTTTGAAGAACCTACGATCGTTATTGTTTTTGCATTAAGCATTCATCAGCAATTTTATTGGAATACTAGTCTTGTTCCTGATGAACTTATAAACTACTGAACGGATTTTGATGCAATTTTAGTCGAAACTGGTCTGATTAGTGTTACTATAACATTATGTTCGATGAAGGTTATATAAAACAGTGATAACCAGCGCGGGTGGAGCCGTGGGCATCAGCTAGTTTTAGACATTACCGGGACGCGAACACCGTGAACTTGGCTCACTACCAACGTAGGAATCTGTCCGATTATGACGTACTTCCGTTAGCCGGACAGACAGACGAATATCGCACTTAATAATAAATAGACGAACATTTATTTTGTTTTTATTGAATGTTATTTATGAGGAAAACTGTAACGTTAATTGGATTATAAAGTGATGTTTTATTTAATTTATTTCTGTTTTCATTATTATATTAGAATGTTATGTTGATATTAGAAGTATATTAATACGCTGAGCGAGAATTTTTTTATATTTCAACAACCGATTTGTCTTGATTTGGTTTAGTAACTATCTATCCCATTCGATCCCAGGTTTACCATGGCACACACCAATGACTGCGATGCTTTTCGAAGTTATGTGTGTATTTATCTAGATGTCTAGTGTTACCAGTTCAGCCGGTTAAGGTTTCGCCCTGCAGAATACTACCGTACCGCTAATAATGATCTTGTGTTATGTTTCCGGCAGTGAGTAGGGAAGCCATAGCTCACTGGGGAGGCTTTGTGTTGTCAGTGGAAAGACCGAGGGCTCAGTTGATAGAGCTGCTATGTCATAGCATGGACACCTTATTGTCTTCTGGACTTACAGAGCAAAAACTCTCCTTCTACCTCCCTTCTTCAGAGGTGGCAACACGAGTGTGACGCCTCTGGTGGAGTAAGTGGTGTTAAGGTAGCGCCCTTAAGGATAAGATTAGAGAAAATAAAACTATTTATGACATTGAAGGCGAATATAATTATTATAATTTCGGAGAGATTTTCAATACAAGCCTAAAGAGATTTAAATAAGTAGATTTTAATGTAATAGTAGATAAACAATGCAGAATTTTCTTTATCTTGGCAATACAAAAGTAGAAAGTGAAGAAATAGGGTAATTTCCAAAAAAAACTTAAGAGAAATCTGGATATTTCTACTTCACATTTCTTTTTATTTATAATTTAAGAGACAATTTGGAATTTGTTTTAAATAGGTTTCATAATGAACCATAATAACGCTTTTTACGCTGGTAAATTTGGGAATTTTTTCACTAGTCATATAATTTTTCCAGCCTTGCATTCACATCATAGGAGCATAATAATAAACGTAACTAATATACCTATTATTGAGAATAATACATGATTTCCTCGAACACCTTCACAAAATAATATGATTCTTACGAACATTCATCAACTATTTCTGTTCGTAATTAATAATAGCTCGCAAACCTACCAATCTTCAGTTATTCATAGGAAATTGAACAGAGCGTTTATAAGTTATGAAAGTCTGATACGCATTTGATGACATTAATGAACTACATTTCCGATATATTATGAAATAATATTTAGAAACTGTAAAACACGCTATTTAACCGACTTCACAAAGTAGTATGGTTCTTAATTTCTCGAAATCTTGATCACCACCATCTCAATAGTGTGTGTATGGAAATCGTTGTCTTACATGCAACTGTATATTATATAAACGGATTGCATAATGGTTTATTAGGCTTGCGTTGTGCAAGAATGTTTAATAATAAAACTCCTTATTACAATGACAAGCTTAAGTGTTTACACATTTCAGATATCGAGGTCCTGGTACTACCTTCGTTAACATATCAGCCAACATATTTGTGTGTCCTTGCAGTGATTACTAATCACTCTAATTTCCTAGTCTATATAATATTATTTCTTGATTATAATTCCTATTTATTGTTTAATATCTATAAGTATGGTCTTGTATTTTGTTTTGGTTTTATCGTCAAATTCATTGTATTTTGTTTACGCTTTTCACTTTTTCACTTTTTAAGAGATTTCATAGCGATTTATTATTTAAACTGGTCCGCAGTATCAGGAAGACTCTCAGTTTTATTCCAATGTATAATATTCACCCAAACTTCCTCATATAGTTTTAAAATATGATTCACACCTTCAAACAGGTATATAAAATGTTCATTCTGTCTAAATGTTTCACAACGTAGTATGAAACACTAGAAATGCCAAGTATAACAAACTAACGAGTTTATTGGCTACTGATGGGTCCGTCTTAGTACCTTGTGGCACGCTCGTAAAACATTCGATCAACGTACCTACTAAATACTTGCCAACTGTGATTGGAAGAGTGCCCATATATATATATGAGGAAAATACCTGAGTTATAGGTAGCAGATATGAAATGGCAACAGCACAGATATGAAATTATGAAATTATTTGCCTACGCACGTGTCAAATAGACCGCGAAAAAGCATCTGTCAAAATCATCAATATAGGGACCATTTTATTATCTGGAGAGGTGATTTTTTATAAGATGGACTATACCTTCATACCATCCAACAGCGTATAGTCATTTCACAAGCTGTATATAAAAAAATGTTTCCATAGAACGCCAGTTGGCTACAAATCATGGTCAAAGGTGAGACGCCACACAGGCAGTAATGTCACATTTTTGTTGTCACTATAACTGGCATGTACTATAATGGTTATAAAATATTATATTGTGTCACATATTATGGATAGTCGAATTTTCCTGTGACATAAGTTTATAATGAGAAGTTGGACGAGAAACGTTAATAGATCGGTAGCGGAAATCATTATTTCATCACATTATTCGTCGCAACGTCGTCGTCCCTTTGAGAGCTAATTCTTAGTTAATTAAAAAAAATAACAAATATAACTATTTTTTTCAATTTTGATTTTTACGCCGGTATTTATATACCACACTATGATGAATAAAGTCCATTATGATATTAACTAGGTATAAAACTATTTTTTATATTGTATTGTACAGAATGTATGTATTTAAAATATAATATATTATATGTTTTTAAATTGAGAAAGGCCTATGTCTAGCAGTGGACTGCGATAGCCTAATTATTTCATTGAATACTTAATACTTGATTAGAGATTGTAAAGACACTCAGGTGATTTATATTTATAAAGTCCAATCAAGTTAAGTTCTGGAATACAAACTGTACCTATTTTATACTAATCTCACGTCGCGATTCATCGCTAAGTATTATTCTAAGTTTAACACCCAGAACTTCGCTTTGATAACGACTGATATTAGACAGATGGGTGAAACTCTGTTAGACTGGTCTGACTTTTCACGTTTTACTTTATAATTTTTTGAGAAATACGGATCAACACAATTTAATGCGCTGAGTGGGAATGGAAGTTATGACCTTTATATATCTTGGTTGTCAAATGACCGCACTCCGCCTGATCGTACACTTAGGTGTAGTCCCAAGAAGCGGCCACCATTATATATGAGAAGATATATTTTCTAAAACGTTGCAAAACTTGACACCACACCATTGCTCTGATCGCCAGGCCACACAGGTCGTCTATTCAGATAAGTAATTTTCATTAATATGTACTGAGAAAACTAAAACTTTATGAACGTCCATAGAAATCGTCGTTAAATAAATCATATTAACGACCCAGGACACAGGGTATCAATTGCTCGTAAACTTGGTTGTCCCTTTGTTGCTCAACTGTTGGCTAATCTGTATACGATTGATTGTGATGAGGAAATCTGGGACTGCTTTCAGGAAGTAATAGTTTCGTTTTATTGCTTGTGTTAGTTGCAATTTGCAATTTAGCTGTGTCGCCTGTGTACATCTGCTTGAAGCGGAGTTCCGAAATGGTTTATTCGCTAATGCGCGCGACTTCTTTTATGTCCCATATCGGTTATCAGTTTTTGGTCGGATTTACAATTCAATGTTGGTATAAGACATACAATTAATTAATTTATAATGTAACAGTGATACTTTTTGGTGTTAAAATTATATTAAAGATACCTCAAACTGTTTGTATCTCTGTGAATTAAGGAAGGTATCGTATCGTATTGAGACTCCTTTTTCCGCACCTAGCCTCCCTTTTTGGGCGATTACGCGTAAATAAGGAAGGTATTGAATGGATTGTAGTTTGAAAATTTGCAAAACTTTGAAACAAGATAGGTTTTGATACGTTTTCTTCAAATGGTTAGGCAGTAGCTAGTGATAAAACGTCTTTACAGTATTAACATTTCTACGAAGGTTTTATAGCACGTAGGTGGCAGGACAAGCGCATTGTCTAACTGATAAGAAGTTGTTACCGTGGCTTATGAACGTGTCCATAGGTTTCAACTCGTACTGTCAACTGTAACACTTCTCAAATTTTTTTGTCTAAATATTGCAGTCATTTTTTTATCAGTGTCTATAATTCAGATTGGTCATATTAATTGCTGAATAGATTCATTTATCCTCATTTCTAAATTTAATAAATTTTAATTTACTTAATATTTAGTACAAAATTGATAAAAAAATTAGTCACTCATTTTCATATCGCGTTAGTCATTATCATACGTGTATTCAAAAAAATATGACGAATCGCACGATTATACTAGAATAATCTCCATAATATTATATTATAGAGTATGGAATAACATTATTACGCAGGTAGATTTTCAAAGCAGCTCTTTTAGATTGTAATCTATTTTATTCAGTGTTTTAGATCTGAATGATACTATCAAAAGTAATAAATAATATCCTTGTATAAACTATTTAGTTGTGTATAATGTGTTATTTAATATTAAAAGGCCCATTTAAAAATTGTTAGTGTTTTTGCTCGGCGAAATTTAAAAATCAAACAAAACGTTAAATTACGTCAGTAAATAATTTTAATCATTTTCAAGTAAATCTTAGTAGCATTCGAAGCGGACCCTGTCGTCCGGGATCCACTTTTAACCAGTTAACTTTGTTGCTGCTGAAATTCAATATTTTCCGTTAAGCGACTGCCACCTGGCCTTAACAACCGATAGACGATATCAAAGTACTGAAGGTAGACTAGTAAGATATCAGTACTACTTTTAGAGCTCCTACTACCCGTAATAACTGCTATAGATGTTATATGAAAACCGGTACGGACGGCTTAGTGATCTCAGAGGCACGACATATTTATACATACAAATATTTGCACTGAGCGGGGATCGAACCCACCGCTGCTGTGTAGTACCTATTCGCGTTTACTACCGCCACGCCACTGCGGCTGTCAAAGTTAATTTTAATATTTCTTCCAATCATATTAGGTGCCTACAAACAACGAGGCAGATATGTGGTAACCGAATAAGTTAATATATTGTATAGTTAAGCATTACTTGTCAGGTCAGTCTTAGAATAGGTTATCTTTTATTATACATTGAAACTCCTTAGTGCTAAGCCATCGTGAGTTCAGCCGATCAAACTTTTGTGGTGTTCGTAACCGGTAGTTGAAGCCCTAAAAAGTCGAACAACCTGATCTTGTTATAGAACTTCGATATTGCTAGCAGATTCGGGAGGTCAGGTGGGAGTAATTTCGCTGAAAATGATGAAGTTCGGCATCTTCGTACCTAGACTGTAAGGTGATTCTAACCTTGTTGAGATAAATCGAACAGTGATGATTACGTATAAAACAAACTGAAAAATATCCTATTTTGCTTTCCTAGACTATTTCCTGTCCTTTTCATTCATTTTTTTTTATAACCCAGCCTAAAATGATTAAATGGTGCCCACATTTCCGCCCGCGTACAAGTCTGATCGTTCCTATGACCTGTAGAAGACTATTTAGGTGCTAAAAAGTAGTAAACGTGTTATTTCAAAAGTATAGCTACTAAAACGAGAAGATGGTTGTGTAACGAACATGTATCACATTTATAATATTAGAAGAACAATAAATTAAATTAATATACGAGTGTGTTTAGCGTCTAATAAACGCATAAATTTAGACAGTGCAAATATTAAAACTTATTTATTTGTGAACACGCCATCTATGAACTACAGGCTGCACTAGAACAAACCTTGACCGAGTCCCCAGGTTATTGACCTTGCAAATTTAAAACATCTATGATGCAACGAACTGAAAACTGCTCTAGCGCAATATTGAATGTTTTGGTGATTAAGTTACCGATTATAATATTGACTGATGAGTAATTTAGAGAGCGACTTCATATTTTCAGTGACTTTTTTACTTGCTGCATACTAGCTGATATTCGCGGTTCCGTCCGTGTCTTAAATCGGTAATCGTGATTTCAATTTCTACTTAACCCATTGCGATCAAACAGGCTTACGTCATATTTTAACACTGAACATTATTTCTATTAAAATATCGATTAAAAAAATTGCGGTTATCACAGACAAAACAGAAAAACGAAAATTTTAGGATTCACAACAGTTATCTTTTTATTTATTTTCTTAATATCATAACATAACATAAACTCACGCCTATATCCCCGAAGGGGTAGGCAGAGGTGCTAGCACCCACATATCGCTAGTTTATGTTTAGGTCCTAATGTAATAGGTAGCGAGCCTATTACCATTCACCGGGCACTTATAAACATACACACATAACTTCAAAAAGCAGCGAAAAGTCATTAGTGTGTGCCATGATAAAACTTGGGATCGAACCCGAGAACTCATCTCAGCAGTCCAGTACCCATACTACTAGGGTCAAATTTCAGAGTTAAATATCCTGAATATACAGAAACAGTTTTTATTTAAAGTTTTATATTGGTAGGTGTACCACCAAATTAAAAATATGGTTGGGTGGTCAAACGACAGTCTCTAATTCATTCAGTTCTATAACTTATCGTTTTTTTCATAGATTGTGTAACAAACATGTAAACATCTTCACAGATATACCAATCTCTTCATCACTAATTCGCGTTGATTGTGAAGGTCGACGCGACGCTCGGACCAAATAAGCCACCTAAAGTAATACTAAAGTGTTGCCAAAGTAGTAGTTTTTTATATATTTATATTTTTTACTCGTATATGTATAGTATAGTTTATCAAACTCCTATATTCTTAATTACTGCCCTTAATCTTTTCTACTATATTTTTCACCACCTCATGGTTGCCTGTAAGAGACTGCCTCATGGCCGCCAACTGTATTGTACCACATTAAATGTACCGCAGTTTTTTATCCTAATACTTGTCTTATGATGTGCAATAAAGAAATTGATTATTATTATAGTAGTACCATTTCACTCGCACTCCTGTGAATGGCATGGCGAAAACAGGGTGCAAGGAAAATGATATTACTTTAGTGTCACTTTACACGCTGGTTCCGTGCGACCCATCTATCTTGTTTTTTATTTCTGAGGCATACCATCACGTACACTAAGATCCTTCTAATCCTAGCAATCAAAACACTTGCACAATTCTACACAGCCTACTTATTATAATGAAGACAAACGAGTGAAATCATTCAATCAGCGTAATAAGAAAAGCATTTTATGTCAATTCATATCGAGGTCTATGCATAGACAGACTTATCGTAATTACTGTGAAATTATTCTTAGGCAACTGGTACAGTCGACGACAGATTTGTTATGTGATGAACTTACGTTTGAAGATAATTCTGAAAGATATTGTGGATAATCCATGCTGTCGAATTTTAGTTTTTCTATTTTATATACCATTAAGGGGACAGATAATCACACGGCCCACCTGATGGAAAGTGGTTACCGTGGCCTATCGACGGCTGCAATGCCAGGGGCGTGACACACGTACTATTCGGTACTGTAGAGGAGGTAGTCAGTACAGAAGACAACAGAGGGCTTCATATCACCACAGAGCAGTATCAACCAAGTCCTCTGTCTTCTCTCTTTTGTAAGCTAGCTACCCCAATTACCGTCAGAAACACACAAAGTTTTCATTATTAGCCGCGATGAATTTTAGAGCGGAGGTACTTCTCCAGTCAGACTGCTCAATTGAAACGAAGACCGTCATGTCCTTAGTCAGCATTTCATATAATATTGTCAAAAACCTTTTTTCACATCCAAAGTTCCTATTTTGGACTCTTTTCTTGCTCCTCTTACTATTGGTGGGTTATGATGCGATTACTATCTGACCTCCTAACTCCAAAAAGAAAGTCTGCATCAGTCGCCTACCGGTGCACTTTTTGATCTTTTTGATAGATCAAAAAGTGCACCGGTAGGCGACTAGGTTGGCTTTGAGTTCCAACGTCAATATTCTTAATAAACAAAAACATTTGCCTGAAAAAATATTAGTAAAAAGTAACAGTAATTTAAAAAAAATAAGTTTTTCTATTTTACTTACAAAAATATAATAAAAAATTAGGCCAGGTTCAAAACGTGGCCCCGTCCTGCAAAGATTCCGGCAAGAAACTTAGTGACTCTGGCAAGAAACTCACCACAATAGCACTGGAGAATTGATTATTGAATAAAAAAAAGTATTGCGTATAGTTATAAATTTCTGGCACAGCTTAATAAAATTATGTTCAAAAGAAATTCATTTTGAACCGAGACAAATTGTAATGACAACGCTATAAAGATCAGGCGCCTGTCAAATCAATTTACTTGTTTTCTTCCCTGAGTCACCACACGGCCTTGTTTTCAAATTTCAACCGGATGTAGAATGTAATTGGATTGTCATTAAAAAGTTGGCGTCGCTCAAAATCGGGAAATGCAACTGGATGGTGTTAAGAAAGAGTTGACAGTTATGTCAGTTATTTCTCTTAATGTTGATGAGTTGTAACTGTCATCTGGTATTAGAAATATAACTTACAGAGATTAATTTATTGCTATGGGCAATCATTAAGTTTCATCCGATGTTAGTTATCGGGACGTCATAAATATGAATCCAGAATAAAATCTACCTTTACTTGGTTGGTTATTATATATTGTCTGTAAACTTTATTGCAACATTGAATGTTTTTTTATACTACTTAAGTGGCAGACAAGCACATGGCCCAACTAATGGACAGTGGTCACCTTGGCCTTGGACGTTTGCAACACCAGAGTCGTCACGCTCGTACTGTCGACCCAGTAGAAATCTTCTAATGCCCTTTTTGAAGAATCCATAGCAACCAAAAACCATAGGCAGTTTATTACACAGCCTGAGGTTGCGCTGGATGAAGTTATAAATGTATTGAATATTATTTAACAATAAATTATTCTAATCTGTCAGCTGTTCGATGCGAAACTGTAAACATACTAAGTCATAAACAATCATATTTATAACATTCTGTTTGGAATGATCTGTCGCCGCTGGCCTTGAAATGTTTACGGTAAGATCTTCAAATTTACGATGATTAGTTAATCAACCGAAAATGTGCGCTGAAATCAATGGCTTTTATGTAGGTATAGAACTTTTTTTATATAATTTCGTGGTTGACAACCGAATCGATATGTGCAACATCTTGGGTGTTAAAATTTCTAATGTCTTTCTTGAAGAACTCCAGTATTGTTGGCCGATTGTATGGAAACGAAAGGTTGGTGTCGATTTTTAAGACCGCAGTTGACTCTTTGTAGCTGTCATATAGATTGACGTTAATAAAGGCGTGCTATGTTCTACTTATAGATAACTATAAAGTATATATATTATATACTATAAAGTAATAGATGTCAAAATTCATTAGCTCTAATATCAAATTTCTACGTTACAAAATCAAATTTAAAAAAAATAACAATGGTAAGTATATATCTACGTTTATTGACATTCTAGACCCCATAATACAAGCTACTTAAGATATGCAAATATGCATGAATCTAAATAGTTCTGTATAGAATTTAAATTATTTATTAAATATTCCCGAAACACTGGCGAGATTTTGTGTTGTCAGTTGGACGACCGCTTGGTTGACACTACTCTGAAGTGGTATGAAACCCTGCTTGGTCTAATGTACTAACAGCACATAATCCATTACTCACTCTTTCATTTCCAGGGGTGCTACACTCCTGCTGCCTACCCTCTTTTAATCTTCAATCAGCACGAAAGTGACGTTTTTAGTGTTGCAAACGTCCATAGGTAGTCTATGGACGTTTGCAACACTAAAAACTCTATGGTAACCAGTTTCCATCAGGTGAGCCGTGTGCTTGTCTGCCAACTAAGTGGTATAAAAATACTTCGAAGTCATCATAATTGTACTATAACACTTTTGTAGTCGACAGTCTCACTGTTCCCCTGACAGAATATATAAATTAGGCATAATGACAGTCATCAGCCTCTTTGCTTCTCGTTTGCATCATTCGACAATAGTATTATACATACAATTTGTATGAAACCACTTAGATAGTTAAATGATGAAATAAATTGTACTTACCGGCATAAGTTTGAAATTGTGTGGATTTAAAACAAAATTATTTTTAGACTTTTATGATTTGTTTTTTTGGTGATGATTTATAGTTGGCTTCTGTTTTCGATGCGTACATTAACCAAACTGAGTACAGTATTCAAATTTTTTTAATGACAATTATGTGTAAATGTACGGGTGTTTGTAGCACCTTTGCAAAAAAATGGCCTCTGTTCTCGTTGCGTACATTAACCGTAAAACTGACAACTATTAAACTTTTTTTTAAATAATAAATAAACAAAATGTTTTAGAGCAATTTTGTAGAAAACACTGTGGGGGTTTCTCGAAAAATTTACATGAGAAGTTCGTTAAACTGCTGATTTTGACATGATTTATAAGTGGATGGAAAAATTTTAATTTTTATTATATTGTACACTTTAATGGGCTATTAAGTGAGACATTTATTTGGTCCTAGTTGTACCTCACGGCGCCACCCGTGTGGAAACCATTTATCGCGGTAATTTGCCATTTCCGCAATAATATATATTCACATATTATATACTTCTTTGGTTTTCAAACTAATTAGCACAATCGGTTCAGCGATTTAGGCGTGAAAAAGTAAGTGACAGATAAAGTTCGTTTGGTGTTTATAATATTTTATATATCCCCGTGGTGTCTGAGAAAAAATCTTTTTCCGTAAGTCGACTCATCCCAAGGGTCGGTATGAGTCAACTAACGGAAACATACCCGGACGATATCATTGCGAGAGAAGGAAAACTTGAAATAAAACCCGGTACGAATTCGTCTGGTCAGTGTGCAAACAGTAGATCAAAAGTCTCCCAACTTTGTAAGAGACCTATGTTTAACAGTGGACTGCGATAGGTTATCTATAATATTGATTACAATATAAATATTTCGAGACGCGGGTTTAACCGCATAACACTGCGGTGCCCTTGTGCAGTCTATGACGCACTTGGTTTCGTACCCTTTATGGCCCTGCCTTATGCACAGAAGACGACCTGAATAAACCCACTGACTGTGCGGTCGACATGGCAAAGTTTTCACAGCCCTTCATGGTTAAACCAAAAAAAAAGATTAACTAATTTAAGTAAAGCATAACACCGTGTTCCCGACAGTGAAAAATTTAGGCAAAAATACTCTGAAATGAAGAATTTGACTGGCTTGACGTCGTAGAAGGCACACATGTGCTCGTTCTCATGGGTTCCCTAGACCGAACGAAGTGCAGGCTGAATCTTGGTCTCCGAGATGAAGGTCTCGGATGCAATCGGGTCACAACGTCTTTACTATTTTTGTGGTAGTAACTGTCGTTTGACCTTCGAACCGTATATTATATAATACCTCTACCAGATCATAATCCGTTGTTTAGAAGGAGCACCTTCCAGCAATCTTCCAGGTAAGGTTGGCTTGTGCCTTAAGAATGTTGATTGGGCTGGGTCCTCTATGCCCTAAAATTACCCTACTGCATCTAATCTATCAATAGGACAGTAACTAAATTTTATCGAAAAATGACCAGTGTATAATAATGAAGCAGCTAAAATGAAAATTTAAGCTTTAATTCAATTTCTTAAGCTGTCTGAAATGCTTTATACAAAATCGTTGGAAAATAGTGACATCATGCTTTCATAGAGCGTAGTACAAATGTATGGAGTCCAAGAGAATAATATCGAATTTATCACGGTGTGTGTTGCGTTTACATGTGTATGGTTCTCATTGAGATTGAATAAGGAATCTGAAAACTTTGAAGTCATAGTTGCAGTTTAGTTAGATAATATTTTATTTTACAATGTATATTTTTATAGCAAAAAGCTAATAGACAGTATTCGGTAGAATCGACCGACTTCGTCAATTTGCCTTTTAGGTTTAGAGGATTTTGTCATCTTCATATTATTTAGGTTCAGAATATTAATAACCTTTAATACGTAAGTAACAATGTGTATAATTTGTTTACAAGTTATTGTTATATTATCAATTTTACAAAATATTCTTTGCGATAATGATATTATCACCTAAATTTGTTATTCATTATTTTATTTTGTTTTAGAGATATAGTTAACTACTATTATTTTTGATATATTCATAAATCTATTAACATTACTTATATCAGATATACGTATTAATAAACTTAATCTTCGTTATGTGTACACCTTTATTATGTAGATATATATAATTTACATTCAGTTACTAAATGTGAATTTATTTTCGTAATATGTTTTATTTTTAATTACACATACACATATATCATACATGTTCATTTAAAAGTTTCCTGTAAGAAATTACGCCTAGAGATAAGAATGCTGATTATATTATCATTATCATATTTATATAATTACAATTTTGTTAAAAAAATACTTTTTATGGTGTACTATGAAGAATATGTACCGTATCATAAACATTTAGAATAGGGAATAATATTTTTATATTTTTAAACGAAGCCGAAACGAAGTCGAAGCTTGGGACGGCCTCCTGCGAGATGGACGGACGACAGTCAAAGTCGCGGGTACCCATTGGATGCAGACCGCCTCCAACCGGTCGGATTGGAGGTCGATGGGGGAGGCCTATGTTCAGCAGTGGACGTCTTGTGGCTGAAACGATGATGATTTTTAAACGATTCATACTATATTTACTATATTTAGCCCCAATGCACACACAGCTCACACTAAATTTTCTCGCATACAATGTCTTAAATATCTGACATATTTTTTTATTTAAAAAAATTCTAGTGTTTCTAATATTGTTTTATCTAACGAAGCACCGATCTGTGCTGTCGCCTTCGTTAAGACGACATCGTACATTGTATTTACTTCGATACACAAAGTCCTGTGTACGCCAGCAACATCGCGTTAAACGTAAACAAGTCAACATTAAAAGTTGTCTAATTCAGTGCGATCAATATGCGAGGGTCGTATATCGTACGCTGTAAAGACACACGGAATAAGGGAAGGGTAAATATTTGTGAAGAAACAATATTATTTTCTTTCGCAACGGCAACGGAGTCCGCCCAATTTGTAGTCGATATGGGTCCGACTGGCATAGATTAACAGTCATAATTTGTGCAGATATGACGATGATTGTAGAAAAAAATGAAAGTAGTCAAATTATCAAGATGTGTCGCCGATGTGGTCGTAATGAGCCTAGTCCAACACATTTGAGGGTAGAAATACTGCGTGGTTTTCCTTGGTTGTATCCCAACTTTTTACAAAACATTAAAAATTAATTTGTATTAAAAAACATTTCTGTGTACTTAAGATCTAAGTACATTATTTAATAGGACGCGGCAGAGTATTGTTATTACATATTTACAAATTTATAACGCGTTCGATCAATCCATTTATTTCCGAAAAACTTAAAAAACTCAATTTAAACTAAGTTTGACAATAAACTAGTATCAAAACAGTTAATTAAATATACTGCTCTTACTATTTATGATAGGTTGTAAAATCGTACATAAGCCGATACCTAGAAATGATCGATGGAAGTCGCTTAATTAGTTATAGTTAAAATACTATTGAAACAGTGATGTAAAATAAACATGAAATAGTAATGACGTTTGAGTAGAATGTGTTTTAGATAAGCTTCCTAAGTATAAATTCATCGGGGATTTTTTTATGAATCATGGAGTGGCAGCGGTAGGTGATGATGCACAAGGTCGTTGAACTAAAATGCCTAACTAGATTTTATCATATTAAGTTTCATTTTCATTTTAGATATCAAATTAAATATAGTACTATGTAAACAAATAACTATGTAATTAAAGCGTACACCTCTATTTCAATTTTTTTGAAGAATTTGTTTTATTGATCCAAATGAGCATCAATCATAGTTAAAGAAAATAAAATAGAATAATCAATTCTTAGTTTATTTCATAGGTAGATAAAGTGTTAAAAATTATAATATTAGCACACACAAAACTTTGTTTCACGCCCTTTCGTTATCTGGCTTGGAAAAGCAATTACACTAAATTAATATATGAGTTGTTTAATAAGCTCATATTTATGCTGTGAAAATACACCTCGACCATTGATGGGAATTTAATATTAACAACGAACATTATAATTTATAATTTTACTTAGAAAAACACAACAAAATAATAAATTGACCTGTAGGCAGAAATCAAACATATTACATCATATCTTCGAAGCCGTCATATAGTCTATGCCAATTTGTCAACAAGTCGAGTCACGTAGACCTACCGACCGACCACCGTAAGCTCAGTTAGAACTGTGCATAAAAACTAAACTTTGCTTTCGACTTTGAAATTCAAATGTAAAATATATATCGATACGCCAATACGTCTGGCGGCTTGTTTTGATAGCTTTTTTACGACTTACACATGGGGTGTATATACCTACGGTTCATTCGCTTCAAGGAAAAGCAGAGATGGTTCGATGTGGTTTTAAAGTGGGTTATAGGCATTAGGTTATTGATAATACTTAGAGGTAATCACTTTTCATCAGGCCTTAGGGAAGCAAGGACATGTTTTCTCACATTTTCATTTCTCTTTTCGCACAAGTTACAAAGGTGTGGGAAATGTTCAATGTTCATAGTAACTATTTACAACTACGAGTCCTTTTTCAATTAATTCTTAATATCAATATAGATTCGATTAATATAAAATTAGACATTCGTTATATAATATTTCTGTATACTCCTACAGATGCGAGTGTTTTACAACAAAATTACTGAATAAATCTGACCGATTAGGTATTCTGCCGATTCTAATCAAATTTTCATTAAACATGTGCAGTCGTTCAACCACGTACAGTTTGAATCGTGAAGTCATTCATAAATAAATATTCTCCTAGGTCCGTTTACGATTCTTCAAGATGAGTGTACATTCGGATCGTAAAAGAGTGCAATTAAGTAGATTTTGCACGTACTTGCGTCACCGACGAAAGCGTCGTATCATTCCCATCACGTCCCGAATATGTGATAGTTGTCCAGCCATTGACTGCATCAAGCATGAGGTTGAAATCAATCTTGGATGTGATTCACTGGTCCTGGGATAAAAGGCCAGGTTTATAATCGATAATATAAATAACGACGTTTAGCATTCTTAGGGTTGAATGGCTGGTTGTGTTTTATATGACCTTGGTCGTCTAGACTAGTTTTTTAAACACGAATCGGCTGAATCAACCGGGAAATCTCATACTATACTTTATAAGGTTTGTAAGGTTGATTTATCTACCTATCAAAGACAAACCGTACTTCAAAATTATTTCAATTTTATACTCCATCTAGACCCGATTTCTTTTCGTGCACAAATTCACCAAGAATACCACATGCATTGGAGCCAGTGAGAATGATCATGTCAGATTCGTCGACTAAAACGCACGCTGTCTTTGGGTTTCCATTGCCGAAGGTTAGATAGTAAGAAACATCCACCGCCTCACATTCCGGAGAAATGTGGGAAGCATTGCCATCTAGCCTTATAATTATATAACCTTGTAATTATAATTAACTCCTCTAGTTGTTTTCTTTGACCTACTTATATTACTTGGAAATGTATACTTGGAATATAAGTGTGAATTCCAACAACGTAGTCTCAATGGAAAGAGATCTTTCCATGATATTTTTCTTTTTCGTTTTACTTTTTCACCTTGTATCATGTGTTAATAGAATCATAATAACCTATCACCAGCCGTGAGATTATTCAATACCTTGTTATAAAACTAGCGGTGGAAATACAAAATCATTCTTATAACAATATCGATAACGCACTTGTGCTTCTTCATAATATTTAATCAATGTCATGCCGCAAGGCGAAACCGGTTAGGTTCAAAAATAAATATCGTGGAAAAGTACAAGTGTTATCAATATGTATAACAAAGGTCCATCAAGTGCCATCAATCAACAATATAAATACTCATTCATACGATTGGTCATTCACTCACACCATAATAATATGGTAAAGCAAAGAATAAAATTTAGAACATGCAGAGCTATTTCAAATTTAATTTCAGCGTCTATTTGAAAGGAACTAAAAACTTATACAAGATCTTCATTTATTAGCTAAAAATAATTTTAAATTTTTGATAAAATCTTAAAATAACTTAATTTTTTTATTATAGTGTCAATTGAAACACTCAGTAAAACTAAAATAAAGTTGCAACTAATATCTTTTCTGTTTGTCCCGGAACACGTTTCTCATCGCCACCGTCAAGATGGCGTCAATAAAAAGACAAATTATAAGGTATAAAAGTCACAATCACTTTCGTATTCTTGCGTAAAAGTCTTTGGCACTAGTTGGTCCATCGCACGGGAAATGTATTCAGCTGAAATGGCAGGATTCCCAAAAGTTTTCTCGCGGCCCCGTTTATTTTCATTAAGGCACGAAATGAAAGAAAAAAAATACATTTTTGGAGCGCCCCACGGCCTTATAAATATATCATTGTAATGCATAATTGAGATTAAAATTTTCTTAATGGATAAAGGTTGGACACTGCTGATTTTTTAAATTTCTGTGAAGCTTGTTTTATGTTTCAAACGAGATTTTAAATTAAGTCGAGTTTCTGTCGTAGTTTGTTCCTCCATCCTTACTGTTTTAATCTTTTCACTATGGTCTTGCAATGCCGGCGGGAGCTCATTAGCTCTTAATGTTTGTAGTGTACGACTATTAATCTGCGTTTTGGTCCAGCGTGATAGGTGCCGTAGTTACACTCATGCTTTACGGAGCTTTGGGCATAAAAACGCTATCCAACGTGATATTTTCGAGGATAAATTAACCATACCATTAACTATGTCTAAGGAATGTGAAGTGAAGGTGGATAAACCGAAAAGTGCGAATTCGAAGCTAAAATTTGAAGCCTGAGGCCCAGGTCCTTCGCTGAGTTAATAATGATGACTATAAACGTTAATAGAAGAAAACATTTGGAATTTGGTCTACAGTCATCATTATCAAGTATGTGTTAATCCCGGTATCATCCGACGCTGTTACCTTGGAGTCTAGGCTGTACTTTGATATTTTTATATTTTTCGTGAGGCGACTGCCACCTGGCCTCCACAACCTTTAAACATACTCAATATCGAAGTATTGCAGTTGGACCGTTGTTGGACTCTGCAGGGCTTCACCTACCCGTATCGACGGCAATAGATGCTTTCCAAGGACCATTCTAGTCAGAAATCGGTCTACATCCATATAGATTGAATTCCTAACACTACATATGCCCGTCAGAAATGTCAAAACGCTTATTTCTGTGATGTCGGTAAGTTCATAGTATAATTTCGAATGCTACATAGTACGGTTTGATAAAAGTTATCACGCATTACGGCTATAACAACGTCTCGTACCCTATTTTTATTTCTCTGAAAGTCACAAAAGCATTTAAATTATTAACTACTTTATTTGATAAATAATCTGGCCTGGTCTACATACACGAATTAAGTGCAATAAACAAGAAACGATTCAAAACAACGCTGTATTTTTAATAAGTAAATATTCGCGCCTGTAAATTCTTGAAGGGGTAGTCAGAGTTATACCAATTATGTTCGTGTTTGAGGCTTGAGCTCACTTTTTTCATATTTTTCTTATATCTTTTTTTTGATTGGATAGTTACTTCTCACTATGGTTTCATTCAGTCAGACCAAAATCCTCACCACATCCAAGACGGGTTGTTCCAGCACAATTTTCGGCACAAGGCTGGTAATAAGACACATTAGAAATGTTATTATTAGTCACTCTTTATCTTATAAATCCAGATCAGCATAAATACTATATGACACCATATTCTGCTGACACACATTTTTGCCGACATTGACACAGTGGGACAATTCTTGCTTTTTGGCAGTCTAAATACATAAATATTTACAGTAGGTATGTACCTGCACAAGTGCACATCTAGATATACAGCCAAGATGACCTGTATATGCATTTGACTGCGGTTCTATTCCTGCTCAGTGCAAATATTTGTACGCATACATTAACTATACTTGTGTATACGTGTGACCTGTGTTCTTTTCTATATTAAGCAATTCAAATAAAAAAAAAAAATATTTGAGAACAACAAAAAACCCGACTAACTTTAAAAATTACGTGAAAAAGTTAACTTAAATAAAAACTAAAAAGAAAAAAGCAAGCCCAGTAGTTTAAAATTCATACAATACTCACAGTCGGGGCCCCATTCAAATTTTACCAATCAAATCTTCCTAAGGGGAAAGAAAATATTCTAAATCTGACCAGGACTCTATCACAAACAAACAGACAAACATAAAAGAATTATAATATAATGTTATGGGTTCAAAATCTTTAAAACTCACATAACTTGTGTAGCTATTTTTATCAAATAGCCGACTTTGTACAACGAAACCTGCGATGAATACACTCATAACTTTGAAAAGCATCGAAATGTCATTGGTGTGGTGTGCCGTGATAAAACCTGGGATCGAACCCGAGACCTCGTCTCAGCAGTCCATTACACATACCACTAATGAATTTTTATATCTACATATAGAATAAGAAAGTATTTTATAAGTGTAGCGTGTTTACTAATTTGGCTGCTAGTATGTGTAACCTTGAATGTATTAATGTATGTTGTTGAGATTAAACTGTCATTGTATATAGCGTCCGCGTACATGACATGAATTTCAAATAATTTCGAAGCAGTGCGGAGTGCTGAGGTCAACGGTTTGTTTCAATTCGTTCCAATGTTTCGGTTGAACAATATTTTTCATGTTTTAGGTATTTGCTGTTCTCTATATTTATTTGTTTAGTTAAAACAGAATGCATACACATACTATGTTTTATGGTTCATTCTATATGCTGCGGTGGTGCGGTGTTCACCCCTTGATGCTTGCGGGGTTACCTTACGGTTCGGGGTAATCTTACGATTGAAGCCATGGTTCGATTCGAATAAATCGATTTCTGTACGAAATGTTTGACTTCGAAAATCGAAAATCATTAAAAACTGACTTCGAAAATCGAAAATTAAATCGTAATATCTGTAAGCCGTGTTAAGGAACTTAGTTCCAATATTTAATGAAACGCGTTCACTCTCCCTTTCAAAGGTATTTTCGATAATATTACCGTAGATTATAACGGTAACTCGATAATAATAGTCTACCACACAAAATGGTCCTCTAAAACGTACATTATTCCAAAGGTTAACGTAGGTAACGATTCTATAATAGCGTTATTCAATCCATCGTGTCCCATTACTTATTCATCGGCATTTCGCATGGCAACCAGCGAATCCTTACTTGATGCTACTATTTACCCCTTCTTTACACTCCTACCAAGTTATTCTGCGGTTACCCTTTTCACATAAAACGCTTATGCTGTAAGCATAAGGTTGAAATTGATTAAATACTTTGTTTTCGGATGGCAATTTCTATTTCCACCTATAATTGCAATGGATAGCGTATCAAGTGTGCTTTTTCCCTAGACTTGTACTGTAGCGTATATTTATGGAGTCCTAAACATGGGACGTGTTGAATATTTTATTTCAGATTTCTGTATTTATTTTTATTTTAGGTGACTGGTATTTTATTTTCTTTTTATTAACTTGAATATTCGTATCCCTTATCATAGGGTAATGGAAATGATTAAGAATCTTGTGGCGGTGGAAATGGAAAGTTTGCTCATGAAACATTTAAATTCTGGCTTGCGAATTCGACGATGTGTTGAAAATATCTCTTGAAAATGTATTCAGTGCCACCATTATTCACCAAATTGAAAATTTTTGTTTCGAATTTTTCTTTACTCTGTGTAGTTGCATTAGTCGTCTCCTACGACACCCTTCGGTTCGGTTTAAAATAATGACCATACCCAATCATTTCAATATCTTTTTTCATTGCTCGTATACTACTGCATTGCAAATTTTGGTATTTGTCTTATTCTATGGATTGTCTTTTCAATTAGGGATCCAGAGTGTTTTCGAGTTATTATTTATAATGTCAGCTATTACAGGCTTATAAATTATTGCTGAAATAGTATGTAGAGAGGAACTTGCGATCGCCTGGGAAAGTTCAAATTTTTAAATATAATACCGTACTTATAGATAACTGAAACCATTTTACTTTAGACAGTTTCTTCAATTTATAAAGTAAATTCAGTCATTAAAGAAATTCTGATTAATTCTTCCAATTGGAAGTAGATTACAGACCCTCGATGCATATTTAAAATGGTTGGATCAAACGTACTTTAATAGTACGAGCTTTTTGATGAGTCTAACAACTTAATTGTAGCCCAAAGTGTGGTCCAAGTGCTGAAATTCAAGCTATTCTTTTCGGTCGTATCAACGATCATTTGTTACAATTTCAATTCAAATGTGCTTGCCGCTTAATATGTGTCCCGTAGTTCATCGCTATATCGTCTTACATTGGTGTCGGCACAGACCTTTGTCCTAGCATGTAAATCCTGAACATGGTGTGGCTCATTCTTCTGCGCTGGTGTTGCAGCCACTCGTGGTATTCGGGTTTGATCCATTTTAGATAGCTGCCGTCATCGACTTATGGCGCTTTAACTATACTTCTTATAAGGTGTGGGACTCGTTCGAGGTCTCACACTTGTTCTATGTCCGGTAGTGGTAAACTCCCTGCCTCTCCTTCTACCTTTATGCGTCTAAGTGTCTCCCATACGGTGGTGGCTTTAGCATTGACTCGCGCATACCTCACTAATGCCTTTTCTCCCTACGAGCATTGGGTTGAATAGGTGATATATCTGCGGGGGAGGGATGTAATTCCAAGACATCCGTTGTGCCATTACTACCAGTTCCTCCTCCGGTCTCTGTTGCTGTTGCAGGAGCAACCCTACTCCATGTGGGGTTGTGATTGCTGTCCCTCAGTCCCCGAGCTATGTGAAACATTATCTCCGTCTCCCTCCCCGATGCGACTATCAATGGCGCAGCACAGCTGGTGGCGGTTCGGGGGTGCCGATATCAATTGGATCCCATTACCCAATGTACTAGCATAGATTAACATTGGAACTTCCTCCTGTGCCGCGCGTATCTACTATAGAGCAGCTAGCTACCACCAAATTGAGAAAGTCTAGTCGTTTAGTGCACATTGATTGATTTCAACAATAATTGGAATCCCTCGATGAATATTTTAAAGTTATTGGACCAAAGGTACCATAATAGTCTGAGCTTATTGATGAGTTGAACTTAATTGGGACCTACAGTGTGGTACAAGTTTGAAAACTGAACGTATTTTATTTCAATTTCACCTGTACCTTATGTTGTGTTGCCGATGGTAAGCAGGGTAGCCAAACCTCACTGTAGAAGTTTTGTATTTACCATGGGAAGACCAAGGGCAAAATTGACACTGCTATGTGATGGTATGAAATCCTGTTTTGTCTTCTACTCTGACAGCACAGAAACTCTCTAAACCTTCAATCTTCCCTTCCTCCTCCTTTTTACAGAGTCAGCAATGCGAGTTTGACGCTGGTGTTGTAAACGTCCAAAGGTCATAACTACTTTTCATCAGGTGGGCCGTGTGCTTGTCTATCACCTAAAAGTGGCATAATCAAAGAAATGACTAATAGTTTAATAATTATATTCGACGGATATTTATATTTCTTAAAATTGTAGCAGAGGCTTTTCAACATTTTCCAACATGCAACATGAAACTTCATTGTTGATGAGAACGATGAGTTTAAATAATTCAGGACAGTATAATGAAACTGTCAACAACTTTCAACAGCAAGTTAAACTCAATAAAGTTGTAGTTGTTATGTTTTCTTTTGAATTTTATGAACGTCATAGTAACTCAATAGCACCATGCCATCGAGGCAAAGAATGCTACTGGTAAAATAATGTCACTTGTACCAAACGTGAACCACAGGTATTTATGTCAGGACACGTAATGCACTTGATTATTTTATAGGAATGGTTTTGTCTTTGATTGATTCTTTTAATGTGTATAATGTGCCTGCCTTTAAAATTGTCTTTCATATATTAGCTATTGAGTCGTACGAATTCTATTTCTTTGAGATTACCTGGAATAGTCCTGAACATACTAGTATTCTGTACTAGTATTCGTATATCGTGAAAGACCTACTGAGCGACAATGAACTACCGTTTAACTATATTGATCTACTTGAACACTGTCTAGACGGCAACTACTTTCTGTTCCAAGGCCAACATTACCTTCAGATAGATGGTGTCGCAATGGGAAGTCCTGTAGCCCCGGTACTTGCCAACATCTGGATGGAACATTTTGAAGAGAAGGCTCTGAGTCTCGGCCCCAAGAGCATCAGACTTTGGAAGCGATACGTCGACGATATCTTCAGTATCGTGAAAGGAAGTGTACAGGAAGTAGATCAGTATATACAACATCTCAACTCCATTCACCCCAAGATGAGGTTTACGTATGAAATGGAGAAGGATAGGTCGCTGTCTTTCTTGGATGTAAAAGTAGCCGTGAGATCAGATGGGTCCTTGTCACACTGTGTGTACCGGCAACCTACTCATACGGACAGGTACCTACACGCCACGTCTCATCACCACCCCCGACACTTACAATCCGTTATAACCTCACTCAAGAATAGAGCGTATGATCTCTGCGACCCTGAACATCTGGAGCGAGAGCTGGATCATGTTCAGGAGGTACTCAAAAGTAACGGATATGATGTGAACGGAAGACGGAAGCAGCAAACATTGAGGCGGCGGCACCCAAAGGTGAGCAGACAGCCAGCGTATATGCCTTATGTCAGGGGAATAACGGATAAAATCGGCTCCGTGCTAAAAAAGTATTCCATCCCGACAGTTTACACACCAGGCATTAAAGTAAACAACATCGTGGGCACACCGAAGGATGTCTTGCCGCTTCAGACGCCAGGGGTCTACAAGATCGATTGCAGCTGCGGTAGTTCGTATATAGGCCAAACAAAGCGGACTATAGCTGATAGGGTCAAAGAACACATTGCAGCTGTAAAGAACCGCCGGACGAGCAGATCAGCGATTGCAGAACACCTTTTAGAAGCGGGCACGAATCACTGGATTGAATTCCACAATACGCAAGTCCTCTCCACCGAACGTCACTTCTATTCAAGAGCTGTACGTGAAGCTATTGAAATTAAGAAGTACAATAATTTCAATCGGGAAGACGGTTTCAAGTTATCTGCGACATGGAATCCAGTGATAAAAAACCTGCTACCTCGCTTTTCTGCGCCGTCGGATAGACACCGAGCCGTTTGCTTAGAGAATAGGGACCCTGTGAGTGTGGTATGTGACGGTACCTGGCGAAGAAATAATCTACAAAATGTCGAAAATGTGCGGGTAGGTGAACAACCGGCTACCTCACGGACTCGACGACGGAGGGCGTGCGCAGCTGAGCCAGTCAGCCTGTGACCACGGCCGGTGTAACCTGGTCGAAACGTCAGGCAAAAGGTATGTATATACCTATACCATGATCGCGTTAATTCCCGGTTACATTTATTATCATAATCATGGAACGCGAAAGTTTAAAAGTTAATATAGCAAACCGCTACGGGTCGGAAATTGCCAAACAAATCCGCCATCTAGAATTTTTACGGAAAAAACGGGCGCGAGTGGAAACATCGTTGACATTTCTTGTTAAGTGCCGCGATTGGAACTTATTACCTGCGTGTGTACGCATTAAACCACGTAGTGATATCGCATTTTCCCAGAGAATTCTAACGAACGCGAGTGTACGCCTCCTGAGACAACTAATTCGCAATAAATATAGTGAAGTGGAGTGTATTCAGAGGGAGTTGTATGCGTTGCATCTAAAGTGTAGTGAAAATCTAAATAAAACCGATTTTGATTTGTGTGACCGAATTACGTTTTTGCAAGCTGAGCGTACCTTCGAGCTGTGCAGCGTAAACCTTGAGCGAAAGTTCTCGAAGGAATACAACAGGCGGTATGCAAGAAATAATCTGTCACCAACGGTACCGGACAAATCAAAGGACACCGTTGTGAACTTGTCGAACGTGAATTTAGATGAAACTGCAGTAAATATCTTAGCCAAGGGTATGAATTTCGTTCCAACACCCAAGCGAATACCGTTCGAGAATGTAATCAGTAGTATAGAGGAATCGATCATACGTAATAAAGTGCCGCCTGGTGATGCCGATACCCTCAGACAGGACGTCGCGGTGATATTACGGAGATCGAAGCTTCCGACTAGCAACATCACTACGGAAGAGCGTCAAGCACTAAAAAACGTTAGGGACAACCCGGATATTTTAGTGCTCCAGGCCGACAAGGGAAACGCCACCGTGGTGATGAATACAAGTGATTACCAGAGTAAAATTCTCGAACTGTTAAGTGATAATAAGGTGTATAAACCGGTATCATATAACCCCACGGCTAGAGTAACACGCAGAATACGAGCTCGGATACAGGATAACGAGGACCTCTTCACAGAAGATGAGTACAATAGACTGTTTACGCCGAAGGCGCACCAGCCACCCAAGTTATATGGTCTGCCAAAAATACATAAGCCCAACGTGCCACTGCGACCAATCGTAAGTCAAATATCATCTCCCACTTATGATCTTGCGAAGCACGTTGCATCAGTATTGCAACCACTTATAGGAAAAACACCGTCTTTTGTGAAGGACTCGCGGCACTTTATACAAATAATTAAAGAGCTCAAACTGGAACCGGATGACGTCATGGTGAGCTTTGACGTGGAGTCCCTATTTACCAACGTTCCTTTAAAGGAGTGTTTAGATATCGTGAAAGACCTACTGAGCGACAATGAACTACCGTTTAACTATATTGATCTACTTGAACACTGTCTAGACGGCAACTACTTTCTGTTCCAAGGCCAACATTACCTTCAGATAGATGGTGTCGCAATGGGAAGTCCTGTAGCCCCGGTACTTGCCAACATCTGGATGGAACATTTTGAAGAGAAGGCTCTGAGTCTCGGCCCCAAGAGCATCAGACTTTGGAAGCGATACGTCGACGATATCTTCAGTATCGTGAAAGGAAGTGTACAGGAAGTAGATCAGTATATACAACATCTCAACTCCATTCACCCCAAGATGAGGTTTACGTATGAAATGGAGAAGGATAGGTCGCTGTCTTTCTTGGATGTAAAAGTAGCCGTGAGATCAGATGGGTCCTTGTCACACTGTGTGTACCGGCAACCTACTCATACGGACAGGTACCTACACGCCACGTCTCATCACCACCCCCGACACTTACAATCCGTTATAACCTCACTCAAGAATAGAGCGTATGATCTCTGCGACCCTGAACATCTGGAGCGAGAGCTGGATCATGTTCAGGAGGTACTCAAAAGTAACGGATATGATGTGAACGGAAGACGGAAGCAGCAAACATTGAGGCGGCGGCACCCAAAGGTGAGCAGACAGCCAGCGTATATGCCTTATGTCAGGGGAATAACGGATAAAATCGGCTCCGTGCTAAAAAAGTATTCCATCCCGACAGTTTACACACCAGGCATTAAAGTAAACAACATCGTGGGCACACCGAAGGATGTCTTGCCGCTTCAGACGCCAGGGGTCTACAAGATCGATTGCAGCTGCGGTAGTTCGTATATAGGCCAAACAAAGCGGACTATAGCTGATAGGGTCAAAGAACACATTGCAGCTGTAAAGAACCGCCGGACGAGCAGATCAGCGATTGCAGAACACCTTTTAGAAGCGGGCACGAATCACTGGATTGAATTCCACAATACGCAAGTCCTCTCCACCGAACGTCACTTCTATTCAAGAGCTGTACGTGAAGCTATTGAAATTAAGAAGTACAATAATTTCAATCGGGAAGACGGTTTCAAGTTATCTGCGACATGGAATCCAGTGATAAAAAACCTGCTACCTCGCTTTTCTGCGCCGTCGGATAGACACCGAGCCGTTTGCTTAGAGAATAGGGACCCTGTGAGTGTGGTATGTGACGGTACCTGGCGAAGAAATAATCTACAAAATGTCGAAAATGTGCGGGTAGGTGAACAACCGGCTACCTCACGGACTCGACGACGGAGGGCGTGCGCAGCTGAGCCAGTCAGCCTGTGACCACGGCCGGTGTAACCTGGTCGAAACGTCAGGCAAAAGGTATGTATATACCTATACCATGATCGCGTTAATTCCCGGTTACATTTATTATCATATACTAGTATTCTTGTAAGGTAAACGGGCGTTTTATGACATTTTCGCTGTCACAAATGTCTGAAGAATGCTAACCGAAAAAGCAAGTAAATCCTAAAGAGGATTCCGTGAGTCCGCAAACACAAGTTGATGAATCCCCCAAACAGAAACAGAAACCTGTCCACCGGTCTGGTAATAGCAGCTGGGAAAGAACGAATGCAGTCAGCGGAAAGTAGGATGTTTTAGCGCACATTTCGGACAAGAAATAGGTACTTTAATGTGTATATTTGATTGGTGATTAATTAACGCCTTCTGGTGAAATAGGACAAGGTACAACACAATTTCCGCAGATGTAATACAACTTTTCGTTTCCCACCCGAGCCCCTCATTTAGTGCAATTTACTGGTGAGAGTACCTTATCCAATGACTAGCTGATTGTAGTATTAAACTCAGCTGCGTTTTATCCTACTTCGTGATTTCACCACGATCTGCATAAATCTGAAGCAGATAAGCACTTCCATAATTATAATAGGTCAAGGGTTCATTACACTGACTTGTAAGTAGGAATCCTTTTGCAGCACAATGCTGTAATAAAATATCTACTGTTATCGGTGTATCGCTCACTCAGTTTATGGTTGCAATTGACATTAATTTGTAATGCTTTTAGCGGTGTTCTTTGGATTAGTATCAAGGGTTTGGATTGGTTCTTGATGAATTTGGAACGCTATTCGACCAGGGAATTATCTTCAATTTATAGAAACGCTCTAAATATGAGATAAATAATAGTCTAGTGTCGTTTATTCGGTATAGGTATAGACTATATTAGAGTCACTTACAAATCTTTAAAAAATTAGAAAATGAATAAGAATAGGTAGACAATTTCTGTTTACTTTATAGTCACTGGGGGGCTCGGAGAAGATTTCGGCAAAATATTCAGTAGGTATTTTGTAATCATTTTGTCTACAATGCTGGGTCTAAAGGACTCGGTGGAGTGTGAAAAAAAGAGAGATGTGGCTATCAAACTGGGGCCAATATTGTAGTACGTGTTAATGTTCTCAATAATAATGAATAAAATTTCATGTGATACAAAAAATAGATAAGCCGCGGTAGCCTAGTGGTATGGGTAATGGACTGCTGAGACGAGGTCTCGAGTTCGATCCCAGGTTTACCATGGCACACACCAATGACTTTTCGATGCTTTTCGAAGTTATGTGTGTATTTATCGCAGGTTTAGAAGTGCCTCGGAGAGCACGTTAAGCCGTCGGTCCCGGTTGCCATACAAACATCTATGGCAGTCGTTACGGGTAGTTGGAGCCCTCAAAAGTCCAACCAGCCTAACTTGGAACTTCGATATCGCCATTGGTCATTAGACCATTGGTTGTGGAGGTCAGATGGCAGTCGCTTCACGGAAAATATCGAAGTTCAGCCGCATGGAAAGCCGACCCCAACTGAGTTGGGAAAAAGGTTCAGGGAATGATGATGACAAAAAATAAATGTCTTATCTGTAATTTTTGAATAAAAAAGTAAGAATTCTCGTGAAAATAGACTAAAACTGCGTATCTATTTAAAAACAATGACAACGTCCGCAACAGTCCAGACAATAAAATTTCACACAATGAATTACGATTAAATCCCTCAAAATAGGTTTTGCGTACTTTTATTTCTAGATCTAAAATCATTTGACAGATTAGGAACAAGCCGATATACAGGGTGAATGTCATTGTGCCTATTGAATTATTCCTAATCTATAGAATTCAATGTCAATGACTCGCGTATCATTCTTTATCAAGTTATAAAAAATAATAACAAAAATATGTCAGGCCGTTAAAGTGACATCATAACCGATTGAAGAGTGACGCCGAGTGCAATGAATTGATAAAATGTCATAGTATACCTACTTTGCTATAAAGATTGTGTCTACTCGACTTAGAGTTGACATATAGAATCAGTTGTTTGATATCTGAGATAGGATCACAGAAATTTTCTTAGATACTTCTACAGCCGGGGCCTGCAGGGGTAGTCCGACTAAAGTCGCAAGCCGTATTTGGGTCTTCAGTTGCCCGAAAGTGAGTTAGCCAAATACCATATATCTCGCGCCCGGCTCGCCATGAGATTTCAAATTGCTATTGCAACTTAATTCGATAGTTCTCTATTTTCGATAGGGTTTATTCCATGAATTTTTAGATCCACATTTCAGCTCATAATTAATAGATTCCTGTTTTCTAATATATTAATACTTTACTACAGTTTAACGCCTCGAGCAATACATTGCATAACTATGATTGATATGTTTCTAAGTCTTTTTATAGAACAAAATTCACACGAACGTCACCTCTTCAAGGGTGCGACAGATAGATATCGAAATCGAACCGTGGCCTGCGGCGTGGGTATAACCTTGCGGAATAGCTCCCTGCTTCCTTGACAGATATCGGACACAGATAGCTGGCAGTTCTGTTCATGTTTATTGCGCATTTGATCTCGGGTTTAGTATTATGGCCTGAGTCTAATCTTGTCTCAGGTTTGAAAAAACTTTCAGGTTTGAATAAACGAACGATAACTAAGCGGGGCGTGAAAAAGCAGAGCACTGTACGTATGTGTTTGCAATGGTGACCCTCTTTTATGAGACTTTGCTTCAGCTTAACATCAGGCGAGGTGAAGTTGAATTGACGTGCCATAAATAAAAAAATATTAATAATAATAATAAACAACAAAAAAGTCTCTGTCGCAGGTTTCTTTTTTTTTGGGTAATTTCAATTTTCTCTTAGTGTTGAGAGATCGGTCTTGGAAAAGCTGAATATCAATCAAATATAAAAAAAGTATCTCAGGCTGTGAACTGTAAACGCAAAATCGCTTTGAGGATGACGCAAAAACCGTTTTAAGTACCTATCTTCATTCGAATCCTAGGACCTTATGGCTAGTTAAACATAGTTTTGGTCTCTGGCGTAGATAAATCCTTCTTTCCCTTCTGACCAACTAAAATGACCAACTGAAACGGATCAACTATTTTTCTTTCTCAACAGTACAACTTTTTAGTTGTTCGAATAGGAATATTTTTGTAATTCGAACTGTCTTTCCCTTCTGACCAACCAAAACCTAGAACATTTTATCTACTAACAATTATTTAGTCCAACGATTCTCCGTAATGACTACTAGCCTTATCTGTCTGTATGTCTGTAATATTCTTTCTCATGCACCACCTGACGCGAACAGGTGACATATCGCAAGTATACCCTCAGCCATAATTATGCACATACTAAGTCCATGGCGTGACAAATAGCCACATTGTTATTGCATTGTATACATATTAATGCCTGCGGTTTTGCATGAGTTTATATTTTCTTGCAGAAAAATTGTAAGTAGAACTACACTGATTAATAAGTTTGAGGACTGCATAATACCTAGAATTTGTCGGCACAATAATTTTCTTTTTTTTTGTTATTTATAGGCCTGTTAATCTAGTATCATACAAAACTAGTTTGAATTATCTAGTTTCTCAAATGATAGATAGATAGATAAAGTCTTTATTGTACCTACACAATGAAATAAAAATTGACAATATGGGGTAAACAAGTAGCAGAATGCACAATGGGCGACGAAACGTAAACGACAACGGTTTCTTAGTTATAGTGATGTGGTTCAAATATAAGGTAAATTTGGTATACGTCCAATACATTATATAAATTAACTAGCTGACCCGTGCAACTTCGTCTGCGTCACCCGGTTTTTGCAATAGTTTTCAATTCTACTCTGCACCAATTGGTTATAGCATGATGTTATATACATGTAAACCTTCCTCTTCAATCACTCTATCTGTTAAGAAAATCGCATCAAAATCTGTTGCGTAGTTTTATAGATTTAAAAGGGACATAAGGACATAGGGATATAGGGACAGAGAATGCGACTTTGTTTTTTACTATGCACTGAAAGAAAAAAGAAAAAAAAAGCTCGTATGAGTTTCACAGAAAATAAACATATATATATAACCCATGACTGTAGATGATGTTTTCCCTGTTTAGGTCAATAGCTCTAGATAGTTTAGTCAGGAACATGTATATTTACGTGATTTTTAGGTAGGTAGAGACAACATCTCAATACTACTTTCATCTGTACTTCATGCACATAGGTCAAGTTACTTTCTCTGGAATAAATTTCCATGACCTAATTTCACGTAAGTGAAACCTTAGATAAAATAACCTTAACTATTTCATGAAAACTAATACATAATTATGTTCCATTTAATTTCTGGTTTAACCATAAACTATCAAACAGTCATACATTCGTGTTAGTAGATACTAAACGTTGGCAATGAGCGTTCAATGTCATGTGGGCTGGAATTCCGCACGGAGCGTAACGTTGAAAAAATCCGGAAGAACTCTGCGGTGTGCGCATACGCATGTTTTATGGTAATCACCACATATACATATATGACAGAAAGCATTTCTATGTTACATCCTTGAGTGTCGGCCAGTTCCGCATGAGGTGGCGTCTGTGTTTTTTTTTGTAATGTATTGTGAATAATTTATTTAAGGGTACACCAAATAACTTGAAATATAGAAGGATCCACATACCCATTATCGGCATCATCATTCGATCATGCACCTTACTTGATATTATGATTAGTAGCACTGTCGTTTTGTGATTATTACAACCTATATCCAAAGGCCGTACTTGAGAGCGTCAGGATTTGACTTTGATTTTGTCTTTGATTGATTTGTCGCCCAAATTCGAAAAGAAAGCCGGCACCAAAGCTCCATCCGTTGTTTAGTAGATGCATTGGCGTGCAAGTGGTGTTGGCTCAGGCCTTTTGAACATTGGCAAGGTTCCGTTTACCTACCTCTACTGCCCTATGCTTTTGTTCACATTACTAAAGTTCCAGTTCGTTAATTCTACACCATACGCAGTATTAAGATAAAAGTATTTAACACTCGCAAATTGAGTTTCGTATTGTATTTCGTACAGAAAACACTTGAATGGATTTGTTATTTAAACGGTGTATAAATTAAAATGCAGTGTGCAAGATAAAAATATTTCAGCGACCTTCAATAAATTAAAAAAAAGTATAAAAGTGTTTAACTGATTTGTAATAATAGTGCGTGTGGTGACGCTACAAGTATTTCACCACACCATCTCTAAAATAATGAACTTATCCTCGTATAATATTAAATTTGGATACTTAGAATCAATAAGTACCTACTGTGATAAGTCAATATGTAGCCAGAGTTGTCGAAATCAACAGATTGTTCTCGTACACCTAAGCTATTCATGTCTTGTCATGCAACCAGCACGCCTGCACCAAAGTTTTAATGATGCGAAATGAGCACGTACAAATTCTAATTGTAACACATTTATAAGTATAGTATTACATATGCTACACCTTTCTATTCAGAATTAAAAACTTTATTCCCGTGAAATGGAATCGCATGTCTCCAACTGAAGGACTTGCAGGAAATACAGGTTGAAATTACATGTGCGTGAGGGAAACTATTGGGCACGCCATAGCTGTCAGTCATGAGAACCGATGGTGGCAAGGCACGGAGAAGGTTCTGCGGTGGTCGCGGTTTTAGGGAAACTAACTACGTACAAACCGAAATTGGATGGGAAAGGTCGCTTGTGGCTTGGGAAAAATAGGTAGACTTTTGTTTATTTTGTTACTTTTTTGAATTTACGTAATGAGAAATGAAAATTCCGCATTTGGTGCCTTTTGCTTTTTCAACTCAGGAACATTATAATATTGTGTAATTTTCTCGACATGTATCGTAATATGTGTCTTATTTACTTAAGAAGCTCTTTTCTCCTATTTTCCATTACTTTCCAAAATCTTCTCGACTCGTCTTTCCAAAATATTGCTGCCGTACTGCTTAAACCGCATTAATTCGGTCCGTATTCGAAAATTATAGTTTTCGTCTGTCAAATCGATGGCGTGTCCACACCTAAATTCTGTATTTTCAGTAGCTGCCACCTGGATTGCGTCTTCGGAGGCGTTCATAACATCCTACAGTGTAGCGGTATATCATATGGAAATGCAGCATACTCCAGGAGGTGAGCCTTGGTCTGTGGATCAACTCCGCACTCGTACCACAGGTCCGCGTCATCCGAGAAGCCCTACCTAGACGTAAATAACCTCAGGTGTTTGGTTCAGTCTGCCGAATTACAGCGCCTCCTTTTACACGTTTACACCCATTCACTCCAGTGATTCATCGTCTCATATGGTTGTACAAACTTGTGAGAGTAAAATGCATTGTATTATATTTATATTTATTAAAAAAATTGTGGATGAAGTTTTGTGGATATTTCCCTGCAAGCAAATTGTAATTGTGCATATTTTATGAATTCGTCTATTTTCATAGAATATTTGCTATTTTTGTTAGTGTCTCTTTGCCGAATTTTTTATATAATAAGACTGATTTAAAAGACATCTTCTTAGAAGTCTTCTTCCAAAATATGTAAAATTTATAACTTTGTCGGCTTTTTTTATGGAAACCGTTTATTTTGAAATTCCACATTTTTCCTATATTTGTAATCAGATGACGTGTCAAAAAGTGATCATTTTATAATAAAGTCAATGAAGGGTTCATACAATATTTTTTTAATTGTTCTTGAATTAAGTACAATTTAAATCTGAAATTGACCGAATTTCATGGCTTATTTATTCCCATTGAGGATTACTTTTTTCTGCTGGCAAGAACGGTTATACCTACTGAACATAAATTTATAACATATTTAGTTATTTCATTTTATCATTTTTTTATTTTCTTCTTTTGGTCAACGTCTCTTTGCCGAATCTTTTATATTGGTCTGATTTAAAATTCGCTAATGTGAAGTTTTCTTTCAAAATATGTAATATTTGTAACATTGTTGGATTTTTTTAATTAGACCCTAAATATTTTTTTTTCCTATATTTATAGTCGGATAACGCGTGAAAAAATTTGACCATTCCTTAATGAAGTCAGGATTCATGCAATAATGTTTTAATAGTTCTTGAATTAAGTATAATTAAAATCTGAAATTAACCGAATTTCGAGGCTTATTTATTCTCATCCAGGATATTTTTTTTCCGCTGGCAAGAACGGTAATACTGAACATAAATTTATAACATATTTAGTAATTTCCTTTCATCATTTTAGTTATTTACTTACTTCTTTTTGTCAACGTCTCTTTGCCGAATCTTTTATATTGGTCTGATTTAAAATTCGCTAATGTGATGTTTTCTTTCAAAATATGTAAAATTTGTAACATTGTTGGGTTTTTTTACTGAGATTAATTTTGAAGTTTCACTTTTCTACTATATTTTATAGTCAGATGACGCATGAATAAAACTGACTATATCCTTAATAAAGTCCTGTACAATTTGTACAATTTTATTTATTATTTCTTGAATTAAGTACAATTTAGATCTGAAATTGACCGAACTGTTAAGGTGGTCCGGTTGTCTAAAAATGTCATATTATTACTCACACACTGAATGTGTACTCTTATTTGATCCGCCTGCTTGACCAAGTCATTGCCTTTGAGGAAGGGTATGGCATCGGTTGAGATTAACGCCAGGTATTCGGTCTACGCTACATTTAGCTTCTGACCTGCGTCGGACTCCAGCGCCTCCTTTTACACATCGCACCTATTTACTTCTGTGTTCCTCATCTCCTATGGTTGTGCGAAGTGGTGCAAGTCACCGCTGACAAGAATAGTAAAACTGAACATAAGTTAATAACACATTTATGTTTTATTTGCTGTTAGTTTATATTCAGCTGCTTTACGCTTTTTCGAATAAATCTGGCATATTCGGTATTTAACGTCAGTTATTCGATCTTCGCTACATTTAGCTTCAGACCGCCGGCCTCCAGCGCCTCTTTTTAAACATCGCACCCATCTAGTTCACTGTGATCCATCATCTCTTGGTGGTTGTACAAAGTTACAATAAAGTAAAGTGCATTGTATTATATTTTCGCGACTTTGTGCTAAAGTATTTCTGTGAATGTTTCCCTGCAAGTTAATTGTAATTGTACATATTTTAAGAATTCGTCTCTTTCGATAGAATATTTATTTTCTTTTTTTGTACCAGTCTCTTTGCCGATTCTTTTATATTGGTCTGATTTAAAATTCGCTAATGTGAGGTAATCTTTCAGAATGAGCCAAATTTGCAACATAGTTGTTTTTTTTATTAGAGTATTAATTTTGATCTTCCACCTTTCTAATATATTTGTAGTTCATTGGTGCTTGAAAAAAACTGATCATTTCTTAATAAAATCCGGTTCCATCTTTCTTTCTTTTAGCAATGCTTGCTTGCTTGATAAATTAAAATCTAAAATTGATCGAGTTTCATGGCTTATAATATAATCCTATCCAGAATTTTTTATTTGGCAAGACTAAACAAAAATTAATATCATATTTATGTTGTATTGGCTGTGTGTATAGGTTGTATTCGGCTGGTTTACGCTTTAAACAATTTCGAAAATGAAAATAGCTACCAATCACTGATGCGTTTTCTTCCAACCGTCCGGTTAGACTTTGTGTGTGTGGATTGAATTACTGCCATTTTAGCAGTAATGTAGCATTAGTTTTATGTGCTTTTGACAATGTAACTGTGAGGTTTTGCTGCACTCGATATTTCCCGTAAAGCCACTGCCATTTGACCTCATGAGCATTGTGGTTTGAACTTTTTAGGGTTCCAACTAGTAGTGTCCTACCTTCCCTTTATTTTACCTATTTTTCAGGTATCTAATCCAAAAAAATCAAACTACAGGACCCATGTTACGAACTAAAAAAAAATCCTGTCCGGATAGTATATGCATTTATATAAAAATTAACAAAACAAAAAGCACCTGACTAAAGGGTGAACCTGTAACTTTTATTCCAGCAAAAGCATATTCGTATTAACTGGTCTCCTACCAGCGACCAATGGAAACATAATACTTATAGAGATCGAATCCAGTGAGTAGACAGATCTCTAGTTTCAATTTAAATCTAACACTAGTGCCAAACCTCACACACACATTACCATTTCTTTTCCTAAAGGTGCACCCATGACGCGAACATAATTATCTGAGCACACAGACAACATTGATGGATAGCTCGCACAGGATACAAGGCAGACGGAACAAAAAAGAACGGCTTATTAGCGCTTACGAAGTAAATGATCGCAAGTGAAACGACCTCGGGTATTATTGGATAGGGGTGGGTGACCTGACCAGGGGTGGTGGTATACACATTTGGTTAAGGGATACATTAATATATTTAGTTTGAAGTCAAATTGACAAGGTTATTGGCTAAAGAGTCAGTTTTGCGATCGATACGTCTCGGGTTCGAATTCTCGGAAACCGATGTGAAGTTTAGCTGGAGGGGTTTACAAAGGGGCAAAAAATATAATAATAATATTTGTAAGCATATCTTAAGTAAGCCTAGTTAAGGTAGCCTAGTGGTATGGGTAATGGACTGCTGAGACGAGGTCTCGAGTTCGATCCCAGGTTTACCATGGCACACACCAATGACTTTTCGATGCTTTTCGAAGTTATGTGTGTATTTTTCGCAGGTTTATAAGTGCCTCGGAGAGCACGTTAAGCCGTCGGTCCCGGTTGCCATACAAACATCTATGGCAGTCGTTACGGGTAGTTGGAGCCCTCAAAAGTTCAACCAGCCTAACTTGGAACTTCGATATCGCCATTGATCACTAGACCGTTGGTTGTGGAGGTCAGATGGCAGTCGCTTCACGGAAAATATCGAAGTTCAGCCGCATCACAGTTAGACTGGAAAGCCGACCCCAACTGAGTTGGGAAAAAGGTTCAGGGAATGAATGATCTTAAGTAATTTGTATTATAGGTCCTAGAGTGCGGATAAACATACTTCGGCACATTTATTGGAAAACAACCTATTTTAACCTATTATACATTAAAAACATTGCCTAGAAATTAGAGGTTACACAAGCTATTCTTCAAGTAGAGCATTAGAATGTTCCTACAAGGTTGGTGGCTCCAGTGTGACGCCTAACTGTTGCAAAGGCCACGGTGACCACTATCCATCAGGTAGACCGTGTGCTTGACCGCCACCTAAATGGTATAAAAAAGTCTAGAGAGTGTCTTTAAAATTCTCGAATCTCTACGTCAGAGCAACAGTGGTAGTAGTTTAATTACACATCACGTAATATTTTAAAAATTATTCTTCAAGTGCCACATTTTATTTCAAATAACACCATGTTCGTTCGCAATCAGTAAGTCTTTCATTTTTGCTTCTGCAGTTCCAAGGAAGTCTTAGAGCTCTACCATAATTGACAGTACTATATTTACTTCTATTGCACGCAATTCTGCTGACATATTCCATTAATCGCCTTTGCAACAACCGCAGGAAATGCTGGGGTGGCTATATTTAGCTGACGCCGCACTTCCACGCATCATGTGAATTCATTTGATGTTAGTGTAATTCTTCATCAGGTTAAAAGCTGACATTTTAACTGAAATTAATGAATAATGGACAATTTATAAGAACAATGCATTTTACGTAACCAAACGAGAACGGTTGAAATGATCTGGATGGATTTCCATTTCATTACTGTCCCTACAGCAATACGGCCTCGACAGGCTGAAAAGAAAATGTATAATATGCCTGTATGTACAGTCGTAAGTATAAGTAATAAATTTCTCTCGTCACACAAAATCCATGCTACCGAATGCGTTTACCTACATCAAAAGGAAACGCGTATATTTCTGGCGTGTAATGTAAACGCAACCAAGGTTGCAAGAGATTAATGCGCACTCTTCCTTTTTGACGTTTGTCAAATTAGTAATCGTTGTAGCTGGCGATACTGTGAGGATGATTAAATGTTATTTATAATTGTTTTATGTTGTGAACTGTGAGCGAGAATGGCCTTGCTTTGGATTAAGAGCATTTGAGTAAGGGCTAATGATAGGATCAGTGATGTTTTGTTCGAGCGAGTCCACAGTTTGTACCTAGAAATAGTTTGATCTATAGTATGCTAAAGTTTTTCTCCTTAGGTACATTTATATTGAATGGGCCAAAGACAATAGGAAAAAGCTCATGAAGGGTTTAATGACAGAAGCAGATATAGCACCTGTATGAACGAAGATTTGTGTCGCAACGTAGAAACACTGAATGTGGCTATGTGCCCACTGAATGTAATAAGAAGCCGGAATGATTTTAGCTATTGACTCGATGACGAATAAAAAGCAGATAATGAAAAGACAACCTCTGTCTAGCACGGTAAAAAGGGAGTAAATGAAAGTTAATCGTTCAGTTTTTTTGCTACGCGCTGAATCTGTGGGCAACTCCAACGTACATAATTTCTTTTATTTTTTTAGTCATGCTGTTAATTTTCTAGACAAATATTTATATGAAAATATCGATAAATAGGCAGTAGAGGTAAGCGGGTGGAATGAGGCGCGTTCTGCTTGCAGTAAAAATGTCTTTATCGTCTTAAATTCACGTATAAAATTTTCCCACGGACTAAACAATATACAAATCGATCACTAAAGCGTAGGAGGCGCGGGAACCGATTACATATTGCGATAAGTATTGTCAATTGGTAGCACGCAGACGCAGACAGACAATTTTTAACGAGCTAATATTACAACTGCTTATTAGTAATAGTATTTATTTATTACCTGTCCTTATTTTATATTATATGGTATCGTGACCAGTAGGAATCTATTGCATGTTTTGTCATGGGTTTATGTATTCTTCTCGTTTCTATGTATAATATGCATGTATTTTGTCAAAAAAATTGTGTCTAAATATTTAGACACATATTATTAAAAATTCTTGAGCTTACAAGTTCTAGAATGCTGATAAATCATAATGATTTGGGTGAGTTGAGACATACTTACTTTGGTCTAAGTGACGCCGTGTAGTATGCTAAAAAGACTCATTTCATTGTTAAATAACACTCGTGGGACTAAATTCTACAGTACCCTGCTATAGGAGCTGATATCTATAAAATTATTGCACAGCAATGAACTGCTCGTTATCTGATAATTATTATTGGCAAATTCCTTTCTAGAGCTTTCCACATTATCGTGTCTTCGTAAAATTTAATAATATCGTTAACATAGTCATTCAAGTAATATAGTTCTTATCATCTTTTGTTTTCGTATTCAGAATAACGTTGCATATCTCGTTAAAATTTAACAAGAATATACCAGACGTCCATTACAATCATAGCTAAAGTTGATAATATTATTGAATTTAGCTCTGGTAAGCTTAATTGCGAAATCTTGAAATTTCCATTTTGGCAGATTGTAGATGAAGTGGATGTAGATTAAGAAGATGTAGTGTATCGCGTTTGGGGATAATGAATGAATGAAAGAATCAGTGTCGAAAATTAGTACACCATAAAAATACCTTGTTTATAAAAAAATCAATGTTATAAACTTTTTATACAATGTAGACATATTTTATGGATAAAAATATTAAAAAAAATTAAAACATGATATATTATGTACTACTTTAAATTCGTAGTACAGTTTTTGAAGAAATCTACCACAATTTATTTATTGTTATCTGCTATTTTTAATACACTGCACATTTTGCTAACTTTTAAGCAGCTATAGTCGGTATGAGATTGAAATGTTTCTTAAATGAAACTTACTTAAATGAAAACAGTAATTTTCAAAATACGGCACGAGAATTTTCTTCATAACTTCTTCATTGATTATAACAAAGACATTGGTTCCACGCTCTGCAGCTAAAATCACGGTCCATGACGTATTAATTAAAACTGAACAATTCCAACTATTAGACGGTACGTTTGGCAATAATGGTGGACTCCGCGTAGAAATGTGAAAGAGATTAATATGAGCTGTACGGAATAGGAATTCCTTTGGGACGCGTTTGAGGTGCGACGTCCACTCCAAGTTGGATGCGGGAGCTACTCTTCAATAAATTGCCAGACTCATTATGAAAAAGTTTGGGATTTAACATTGTTTGGTGTTTATTACGTATTTATTTTGTACTGAGATATATCTGTGGTTTCACGTGCCTGTATCATGAACTCTTGAAGGTCAACAATTGAACACTGTCATGCCAGCAACTGTAAGTGTATCTTTGTAATGCTATATATTCATATGGGATTACAAAGTTATTTATGCAGTTAGTAGAATGGCAGTCGTTTAATTATTGATCTGTTTTCAGAGTTTATGGTCTGTAAATCAATTACTCTGCTAGATAGTATGAAACTATGGCGATGTATACAGGTCTATCAATTATACTAAGGCCTATTGATAGACCCGTTCCTAAAAAGTAAGTGATAAAATGCTACTTCTTCATTCATAAAAAATATTCACCCTAAAAGTCTTATACTTACAAACAGGATAGTAAAAATTACTTGTGCTAAAAGCTATCCCACGATATTATATCTAGCACTGCGCCCTGGTTTTGCCTCAGTCGGCGCGCACGATGCGTGTGACAGTTGAAAGTTTGCCAAAATGTAGCACGACCCAACGGCGCATTAGCTTGGATTCCATCCGAGCAGTCCTGGACACTCCTCCAAGCAAGTTCTACATCAAATTCATTTAGTATAATACTGTTAATTTGCAAAAGAATTTCTAGTACTTGCCTAGTTGTAAATTCATTGCTAATGTCCCATATTAGTACTTCTTTCTTGGTACAAATATTGTTTTCTGTGGTAGCTTTGAAAATTAGTTATGAATTATTTATGATCTATTACCACAGATTGTGAATTTGCAAAAGCATGTCCATCCATTTTTATTTCATTTTTAGTCTCTTCGTATTAGCGTTGACCACTACCTTTTGATAGACTATCATCGCCCAGGTTATTATCAGGTCGTCTTTTATGCCAATGATCATAAGGCACTTATCTTATTATCATCATATCATTGCATAAATACCGGTCTCAACCGAGGCCTTTACCTCAGACTTAGGGTCCGCTTTCGGCTTTCGGCGCTCCACTTCGCACGGTGGAGACCATTTACACGCATATCACCCTCACTTCTTGGGTCTACCCTTTCTACTGCGACCCGGCGGGAGTGCCATTGCCAGACATTGGAGTTCTTCTGTCCTTTCTTCTTACTAATATTATTATTGTAAAAAAATATTATTCCAACACGCTCTGGCTTTTGGCTGAACGTATCTGCCTGGTTATATGGTGGTATAAGGTACATGGATATTATGAAATATTACTAATAATTTGAAATGTGTTGTCATGTGGCGATAGCATGAACAATAAATCAAAAATGCTAGTAAGTTATAATATACTCTGTGTGAAATTACTCGCGGGCAGCGCAATATTCTTGCTAATAAAGGTGACCTCCATCTTATTTTAGTCAGTTTAATTTTGAACAATTATATTTACTGGAACCGTAATATATTGGGACGTTAACACCGCAAACCCCTCGCGGCCATGAACCCTTGAAAAGGGTTTGAAACGTCAGGAAATGTATAATGTTGAAGAAACCGCATTAAGATGCGTAAAACATTTGTTTGCATAAAACCGGCCTGCTTTCAAATTAGGGGTCTGGATGTTAAGATCACTGTTTTAAATTCTGGTATTTGTTTATTCAGGGTTGGAATAAATGAAAAATAAATATTCTTGTGGTGAACTACTTTCACAGATTAGCCTTTGAGGTAGGTAGAAATGAACCACCATCTGCTTAGGTTTGAAAATGTATATATATAAACTTTATTTTCTATTTTTAAATCTTTCATGCAAGCCCGCCGTTTTCGAGTACGTCTTCTGCATTTTTTCAGTATTTTACCAATTGGATAAAGGACTTTCACTTAATATTATAATATAATATTGTACCGTTATTTATATCGTTACCCACAGCCTCCGTGGCGTGACGGTAGTGAACGCGACTGACTTGCACGGGGCGCGGGTTCGATCCCCGCGCAATGCAAAAAGTTGTATGCTTGAATGGATGGATAGAAATGGTCTAGTCGTGCCTCGGAGAGCACGTTAAGCCATCAGTCTCGATTGCCATACCAACATCTATAGCAGTCGGGCGGGTAGTTGGAGCCCTCAAAAGTTCAACCAGTCTAACTTGGATCTTCGATATCGCCATTCCAAAACCAATGATCATTGGACCATTGACCAGATGGCAGTCGCTTCATGGAAAATATGGAAGTTCAGCCGCATCACAGTTAGACTGGAAAGCCGACCCCGACTAAGTTGGGCAGAGGTTCAGAGAATGATGATTCTACTGTTATTCAATTTGTGGAAAACTATCCGCGACGTTTTACTGAACATCAATCGCCATAGCGCGTCCAAATCACGGTGAAATTATGGTTATTTCAAAAAATAAATTGCCTTAACCGTTATATATTATTTAATATTTGTGTAAAATATCGACAGCATCATTCGTACCATAAAATGGAAATAAACTTACAAACAGATTAGCCATTATAACTGCCTTATAAAATAATAATTTGTTAGTGCTAAAATGTAAACAGGAATGGATGCCAATAACATAAAAGCGTAAGTAGTTAGAAAAACCGCAACTGAATGTAAACATAGTTATCGTTTCACAGTTATACCTCGTGGTTTCTCCGAAATAACACTGCAAGTGATAAGGTGTACAGAGTAAAGTGAATCATTCTGGTGATACGGAATTAAGGCCAGAAATGCAGATGGATTCTTAGAATAATATATCTGCAGTTATCAGTGGTTTTACTATCGATGTAAAATCTTTCCATGTCAAATCTAAGAAATATAAAGATCTGTAAAATCCGGCACACAGCACTAAATGATTTAAATAAAGTTTACTGTTCTCCTGATAGCGTCTATGGTAGTAATAATTACTGTTTGCTAAACCAAAAAGGGGACCCAGTTTGTGTCTTGATGAAGTCAATAGAAAAAATGCAAGGTGAAGAGGCTTCAGTAGTAGATGTGCACATTTGAGCAAATATATCTCTAGTAGTAGTAGTAGTATCTCTATCCTATCTTGAATATAAATATACGGAATACAGACAGGGTAAAAACGAAAATAAAAATATGCTTAAATTTCAGTGTACCCAAATTCAAACAACTTAACTTACATAATAAATACCATGAAGATGCAGAAAGAGGGGCTAAAATAAATGCTTATCGCTAAAAGAAATGTATTAGTAACATGTAGTGTACTTATATAATTCTCATTTGGCGTCAATTTGATCACGTTTTAACCTTGTCCTATATCCTTTCTTAAAATGGATGGCTGGTAATAAGAAAAGATCTCAATAATGGCGCAATTTAATTTTAAAAATACAATACCAATCTTCCAAGGACTCGATTGCATTAACATAATTGCAGAATAATTGCCGATATCATTTGCAAATACAGTTATTGCAATTATTGGTGTTTGAAAACGTGAATTTTATTGCTGGATTATTTTTTTTCAGGCTTTGCTTTTGTTTTGCAAAACTTCATGCACTTATGTAGGAAGCGTTTAAAGGTAATAATAAATTACAATTACAGTAATAGCTGGTTTTATAGTAGTAAAAAGATAATTATAAATATACCTACTCATCTGCTTAGTTACTGGTACAACTGCGATTTACAGCAATTGATAAGCCGAGTGGCTTATCAATTGCTGTAACGTTAGGATTAAATGTGGCTAACCAAGTTGCTTCCATTGGAGGTCAGACTAAAAAGTTACTGGCTCGAGGAGTGATTATGTGTAACAATAATAGTCACGTTACCAGAGATGCATATGACATCGACGTGAAAAAGTAAGCAAGTGAACCCAGAAGTTCAAAAGGGAATCTTTAGGTACAACTGGGATGATATTCAAGTTGGCACTTTTAAGCCTCCCTTCTACTTTGAGACTGCCGCGAATCACGCCGTCAATCAAATACAAACAGATTCTTGTATGAAAATCAAACCATTGCAACGGTCAACAAAAAAAAATTTAAAATTTTCCATCATTTACCACAGTGCAACGATCTCAAAAGTGTGTCAATTTCAATACAGTACCGTATATTACGAACGTTTGTATACGAACGTGTAATTATTTAGCATTCTGCATTATAACAGGTAACGGTGTCCATTGTGCTTGATGGACAAATGATTGCAAATTTTTCTTCCCTCTCTCTTTTTGTCTCTCTCTCTTGTACAATGGCGCGCGATTAATGTTTCCAAGAAACGTATGTTTTAGATGAATTGGACGATCTCTAAGTCACGGTTGAAGTGCTACATGCACTCGTTCATTATATGCTATTGTTTTGGGATCAGAGTATACTCAATTTTGGGATTATTCACAATATGTATTGAGTATGAGCAGTCGCAAAATGATAGTTACTTCTAAAACACTTGAGTGCAAAAATCGTTAAGGTGCTTCTTCTATCTACAAATTAAATTTTATTTTCCATTTAACACGATAAAGAATTGTAATGCAATGAAATGGAGGATGACATTAAAGAAATGAAAATGAAATATCAATAAAACCATACTGAAAGGCTACTTAAACTTCATGCGAACTGAAATGGTGGTTATGATTCTTACAAGCAAATGCATCTACAAATTATTGGGTAAATAATTAAAAATGCAACATGCGAAAGTATTAGCAAAAAGGGAGACTTTAAAACTCGCGCCACTCTTTTTTATTTGTCAAATGATGTGTAAGATTTATATTTCAAAAACAAGTAAAATACTAGAATTCAAATAAAATAAAGTAATAGCAGAATTCAAAGAATGTTATTATTTCTAACATAATACACGGCTGAAGTATTTTCAAAGCAAGAATTACAAAGAAAGCTTCAGATTTATTAAAGTCAATATCCAATATAATCATCCTATTAGATTGGTTATTGAATCTCGAAGATTTACGGCTTTCATAAATTTTTAAGGTAGTCTTAAGATAATGAATATTTTTGCCCAAATGAGATAATACTAGAACTAAATATAATGTAAGTAAAATGCTAATTAGCTTTCATGAAAATATTGTTCTTCAAATTACTTATGTATTGAAACTTATAATTTATTCTTAAATGTTTATACTGCTAATAATTGTATTATTCTTGATCAATATTCAAACTGTTTATTTTTCTTTTAAATAGCCAAGATTTTCAGATGGGAGTTCAACATAACGTAGCAAACACAAAATAGGTCACTGTGATAGGGTATTTTAATAGTAGTACAAAAGGTTAGTAAAAAAATTATTAAAATATAGAATTTTGTGAGCAAAATCACGAAATATATTCACGGTGTCGCTTTATTTTGCATTTTCTTAGATAAATAGTTAAATGGATAACCACACACACAGGGAACGATTTGCTCCAACCATCTTCTCTATTAAAATTTGGGTGTTTTTTAATTTCAATAACCTTGTGGATCATTCGTTCATATACTTCGTAACTTTGGTTTCATTGCAACGTGCAACATTCGCCTAAACTTTTACTAGTATCATATGACGTGGTAAACAATTTATTATATTGAAATCAAAACTAATTCTTAATATGAACACGATATTCTACATAAAACAGTTGATAGACTCGCTATGTACATAGTAAAACTAGAGGGTAGTAACAATATACCCAAGTCTTTCCCTCTGTTTACATTACAACGTGACAATTACACAATACCACAGAATAAATAATAGTACTACAATACTAACAGTATTGGTTGAACAGTATTTGTCATGTTGATGCTGAGCAATTAATTGAAGAAGCTCCAAGATTTGCTTTAAGTGAAATTATGTGTGCGAAGCTTTGTTAGCGTTTATTTATTGATGGGATTGACTGTTTTGTTAATAAGTAATGTACACCAGCAGTGGTGGTTAATATTAATGAATATTTGAGAAGCTCACTAGCTCCCGCTGATATACATAATGACAGTTCTTAAAACAGCGATAAATCAGGTGAAGTTGGAAATATTTTCAAATTCAACAATGAATTCTCGCTATAAATAAAATCTATAGGTACATTATGTAAGTGTATATTTAATACATCATATTGAGGAGTGAAATCCATACATAGAATATTAATATAAATAGATCCACCAACAGATGTCCATGACTTAGCCTAATGAATCATATTTTTTCAGCCAAACCTCTGTCTGCCTTGACCACTTCGTGAGGAAAGACAGCATCTGAGAGACGTTGTCTGGTATTCAGCAGGTGCAGGTCAACTTGAACATGGCCCTTCAAGGTTTTGGTAGGTCTCCTAATGTACCTAAAACACACAATGCTTTCATAAAAGAACTAGATAGAAATGTTATATATGTCTAAACAAAAAAAAACAATACGAATATTTCAAGCTATCTAATCCAATTCGAAAAAAAAAGATGTTAATGATGAAAAGAAGAATGGAATCTTTTATGCTGCTTGTAACAAAAAATACAATTTTGTTTTAATATGAATTTAAATACTTTAGCAATTAGCAAATACGATTATTCAGGGCAAAAGTTCGTTATATGGTATTCCTTAACTGTGCTCCACTTTATAGTAAAGTGCGGTTAAAATAACCTTGTACCTTCGCCATAAAAACAAACCACAATTAAAAAATGGTCGTTCTTCTTGTGGTGACATTTGAGGACATTACGTTATTAGTACAATGTCAACCATGACAGTATCCCGTGACTGGCTCTACACTATGAAGGAGGGATGTACGAATCTTCATTGGCATCTTGCGTTTAAGGTAATCGTATTCAACTCGATCAAAAGGGGTATAATCGTATTCAATGCCATTTACTGATGTGTGATGGAAATTTTTTGGAATAAAATCCTGGGCATAGGCCTCTCCCAACTTCGCCTCATCATTCACCTTCCGCATTCAGTCTGTGTCAGCCGCCTTTTTCACATTGTCGGTCTATATGACTAGCGGGCGTCCTACCTTTCATTTATCTTCTCGCGGCCTCCACTCAAGGATTCATTTGCTCCAACAGTCCACGAGTCACTGGCAGTGGACTGGCCACATCAGGAGCCATCACTTAATAGATGCATAGAATTGTATGTGAGGTAGATTTGGGCCTCGAAGATCTTAATAGAGACCTAAAAACACCCACTAAATTTTTGATGTAAATGTCAATGCATAATCTACTTACCTCTTACGTAGGAGGGACGTACTTAGCCTTTCCGAACAGCGAAATCTATGCTCAGGCCCTCTCCGTGAGTAGCTAGCGGCACTGCCGTGAAACAAATTACTACATCCCGATGGCAACATGAGGAAATGCCTTTGACTGGACAGAAGAAGAATTACTCCGGAATAAAGAAGCGTGAGTACTTGTAGATAGTTCAAAAAATTACGAACAATACAATTTTACCCAATATTGTAAGTGACGGTGTACTAGCGCAGTGCTGCAGCGTTCCTTGTCAAATTACCTTCCGACTGCCAACAGACGTACCCGCACGTACGTGCAATATTCATGTACTTCGATATACCTAGCACGTGTCACGGAAATAAGTGTATCACTTCATATTAAAGTACCTACTTAGTAAGTTCACATTTGTAACTTACTAAATGTTACAAATGTGAAAGTATCTAAAGATGTTTGGATTTTTCGTGGAATTGCTGAACGGATCTGGCTAAATTATAGTACAGAGATAGATTACTGTCCTTGTACTCTTCAGGGCTCCGTACCTCAAGTGGAAAAAATGCGTACGTCTGTTCGTCTGTCTGTCAAGACTCATTTTCTCAAGAATGCGTATAATCAAGGTGAAATTCATACCGAAAACAAGGATAATACCTTGAAGCTGAAAGAAAATAAAACTTCCACGTCAATGCAATCTAAAGCTGCACATTTTTATGAGCAATACGAATACCGCGACTGCATTATCCTTCTTATGACTGATCTACACATTCGCTAAGCTAAGCTAATTAATACGGGACCCTTAGTGGAAAGTTGTGGATGCATGTGCTATGACAAATATGTTCCAAAGATGTTAGCCCGCTAATTTGCTTCAAAAGTCATTCATATATATCGCGAATTTATTATTGTACCTAACCACTAAATACTTTCATTATTAGGTAAAAAAATAAATATAGTGGAGAAGTTCAATTGTGTTATCAATAATGTATAACATGTATAAACCTTGGTGAAAACGAGTAGTAACAATACTACTAAACCTGTTAGTTGAATTAATGTCACTGCGCACTTATACACTTTGCCTCTATGTCGTATCTCGTATGTAATTAATTGAGTGCAACTGGATTAACGGGGCTCTTTGCTATTTATAACATAAATACAAACATATTCACGCCTTTGTCACATTGAGATAAGTAAAAACAAAAGCCTGATTACTTACATACTAACATTCATTACGTTTTTCTATCTTTTCTTATCTTATCTCTAGCAAAATGATAATATGTTTTCTAAATTTTAACGTTTTAACATAAGGCGGAGGGCCCGCCAAGTATTACAGTTTCCATGTCAATCTCACCTGTAACCTGGTTATTCTATGAAAAATGACATTAATGATCGTAAATAAACCCGTAACCATTTCCTTGCCTTTCTATGGGAAACAGTCTCACCAACTGAGCTACCTGGGCGAGAATTTCTACTATAAAAGCACAGGCAAATGTATAGCCGAAATTCACGTCCACGATAAGTCTAGGATGAAGTTTCTTTCATAGAAATTACTTATAAATTATAATTTATACTGGACCTAGAAAAACTATAGTGTGTGATAATCATTTAATAACTGTTGACGTTCATATCTGTTACCTTGTAACCGCGATGTAAAAAGACAATCGAAGATCGTTGTCATGCGATCAGCCAATAAATCAGTCATTATTTTATTAGCAAAAAGTAGATGTTTAGTGATGTAATGCGCTGTAATTATCTCTTACGGGTGTGCATGTGAAAAGCAAAAAAATACGACATGATTATCCATATTACTAATATTCCTATTGGTACCTTCAACTGACCTAAATTGCTTGTGTTAGGAGTGTTAATGTCGGCAATGTAATGACGGCTTCGAATCCAGGAAATGGACCTTCCGAGGTCTATTTTTTATTTGAGGATATTAAATAGGTATACTTTTGAATTGTCATAATGTAAATGAGTACCAATAAGCTGATGATACTTTAAGATTTGATATTATGTAGAAACATGTCTAGGAATAACTGGAAATAGAAGTATTTGCCTCGAAAAGCAATCGATACAGGTTATTGGAGCCCTAAAAAGTCCCATAACTTATAAACATTAATATCGCCAGTGGGGGTTGTGAAGGGTAAGATAGTTTCAATTTATGCCCAAGTACTACATTATGGGTTTCTTCAAGAAGGGCAATAAGTGGTTCTTACAGGGTCAACAGCACAGCTTGTAACGCGCTTAATGTAAATGATAGACAGGTCCATAGGCCACAGTTACTGTGACCTATGAACCTGTCTATCACCTAAAAACAAAAAAAATCGATGATACGCCATTCCATAGTGAGATATTTTGGGTAACTAATATAAGATATACATGGTACTGTCCAAGACGTTAATTGATAGTGCTTGTGCAGCTAAGCACGTAATTAATTTCCTTGCGATTTATACCACGCGGATCATAACTTTTATTGCCAAATTTATTTAGCTGCAACAATTTCAGTTAGGATCTTACTCATATTTTCGGCATACCCATTTTGTTTTCCAAAGTGCCCGATTGGCGGTAATTTTCTCGCCCCTTTATTAGGTACGTGTAACCGATAATCATATTTGGCGAAATGTGGGTGTTTACACACCTCTGCCTATCCCTTCGGGGAGTATGGGCGTGAGCATATGTGTGTATGTGTTATATACATACAAGTTGTAACATTTGTGGTTTGTTTGTTTTTTTTCTTTGTTGAACACTGCGGATTTAAACGTGCTCATATTTTCAGTAGATACCTATCGTAAACAAGTACCAATTGCGCCGTGTTGTCATTGCGTATTACTGCGCAGTTTCGTTGGCAAATATTGGTTAGTGCATGAAACGGGAATACTCGATAACCTGTTACGTAGATTTGTTGCCTTTAATTCAATAGGTACAATTTCGAATGTAAACAACTGCCTTGATAGTGAGGATGGTCCTCAGTTTGATTCCTGGTGATGATATTTGTGGATACATACATAACAGTATAGAGTATACGAAAACGTACGAGAGAATGGAAATAGTTGTTGATAAAAAAATGTTCGTAGCACACAGACAGAAATTCACCGTAGATTTTTTCCAAGTAACACGCAAACGCAATATGCATAATAAAATAATTAGGTAAGTAATTTATCATTAAAACATTATAGTAAAAAAAAGTGTTCCGTCATGAGGTCGGTAGTGGTCCAACGGGGATATCGATTATTATATAGGTATTGAAGAATATCCAAAGAGGCCTGAATTAAGATCGTACTAGTGTTTTTGTGATAGGATTCAAACTAGGGACCTTCTAATTTAATAAAGGTAATAAGGTTATACAGTCGAATTTCAAATATGCAGAAATGTGTCTAAATACCTATAGCAGTTGGACAAACCACTCCCCTATAAGAGACTGCTTGCAGTTTCAAGACTGGATGTTGACTTTTCTGATCTAAATTAACAGTTAAATTAATTGTTTAACACTAATAATTTAAAAGCATCATTTATGGTTATTCTCGGCTATTAATCAGGATTCCCTTTTACGAGGAGTGAGTGTACAGCGTCGTAACTCGTCACCCAGCTTAATAACTGCGTAGCTTTGTCACAATGGAGAATACATTCAGTAGAACAAATCAGATAAGAGAACATCGTATTGATAATTAATACCGTGAATTAAGTCAGTACGTCTCATATATTTCTCAGAGAATGAACCATTAGACGAGGTATAGAATAAACACTATGAATGCGAAATTTTTGCGAAAGATAAATATAAGATCGCTTGCGAGTACAGGATCACTGTCAATTTTTAAGATAAGGCTTTGTATTCATCTTCTTCGAGTCAATTGCTCGAGGAAATTTGGAATATATGGAAATTTTTTGGCCCAATAATTGGCAACCGCAATAGCGTTTTCCGTTGTTTTACAGAGGTCAGAGACGCAAAGATGTTGTATTAAAATACACGTACGTATTGTATTTTATCAATTTATTATACGAGAACATACACACACACACATCACACATCTTTTCTTTGACAGGGAAAAGCGTCCCTGGCTCTGCCTGCTCCTGCTAGGGTGACAGGTGGCCCTACCTATTACCCCCAGGCCCAAATCCATACACATTAGGAAAAAAATTGAGAGCAAGCGCCGCCAATTTGACAAAAGAAGTTGGGTGGATTTACTGACTTTCTCTGTGTAGTATAGGTGCAGTGAGTGCGCGGGCGTCGCTCGTTGCACTCATTATTAGATAATTCGAGTTAATCCGTCGTACCAATAGGTGTGGGGTTCGGTGGCCGCTCGTAAATTGGACTGCTTGTTACTTTAATGGAACGCTTTGTTTCTGCCTATTACTTTATTACCGAGAAATCTTGAATCCATGACAGAAATCTAACTATAAATTAAGCATGACGCAGTAAAATTGTGTATTGATACTGGGACGTGAATTACTAGAATCTTATTTCCTAATTAAAATATTATAAGTGGCAAAATATCAGAGCCTATTGTAGCGTAACATAAGCGGCACGGGTTTGATCCCTGTTTGCATTGGTCTGATTGCGCCACGGTGAACACATTAAGCCGTCCGGCGGTCCTGATTGTCATACAAATATGTATGGCAGTCGTTACGGGTAGTTGAAACCCTAAAAAGTGCGAAAACTAGTCTAAATGTAGTGTTTTCGATAAATTACCAATGGATTTTGTCATATGACGATGGAATTACAGAAAATATCGAAGTTCAGCCAAATCTGCAGTTAGACTGGAAACGGAGACCCCAGACTCCGAGGTGAGACCTTCGGATGCTACTTGAATTATCACTAGGATGAAGAAGTTTTTAAAGATGTTTTGGATGTTAATTATTCAATCACGCTATACCAGATTAACGGATCTGGATGAAACTGGAAATGGATAAATTATAGCCTGAAATAACAAAAAGGCTACTTTTATACCGGACATAGGGTCCCATGGATTATTGGAACAGGATCAGAATGCCGCACGTACTTAGCAAAGATTTCTATTTTTCGTTTTCGATAAATTCGTATATCGTAAAATGTACTTTTTCTCGTTCATATGCGAAAAATACTGCACAAAGAGTATCACAGCAAACGTTGCATTTATTTTTCCATGTTTGTTGCATCATTTCAGTTCACTCGCAATATTACTTTCAGTTACTTGCTCTGCCTGTATCGTATCTACAGATACTAAAAGTAGATCGCCTATTATTTTCCTCTCCTATTTCACATCTCCGACTCCGTGCCATTTTCGACTTTAACCTACGCATACCTGTACATTGGTCTATCAGACCGACGATAGGTTTTTTTTTTGATGAAACTTGCTCGAGTTTTGTGATATTTGATAACGCTTTGCTTTGTTTGTGTTTAACAACACACACAAGAGATTTGTACTTAAAAAATATTATAATATACTTTTTAAATTTTAACAAGACTTATCATTCAGATTTGGAACTATCCTACTGGAAAAGTCTCTTCATTCGTACTCTAAAATACTATGATCGGTGCTATAAAGCGCAATACACACTGAGCCCGCCGGGCCGCAGGCACAGCCCGGCGACACACCCCGACGGCCTCTATGAAAAAAATCATGTCGGCAACATGCGCCTGTGCTCAGTTGCCCGGCGACCCTGGACCCATAGTGAGGTGCTAGTATTTTTCGACATGGAGTGTATTTTTTGATATCTCTCATCTCAAGTCGCCGACATGCCACCGACAAAATTTTCCGACTTGCAATAAGTGGAGCCGCCAGCTAGCCCGTCGACAAAAAGTTGCCGATATTAGTCGGCGACCCGCCGGGCTCAGTGTGTATTGCGATTAACTCGATTTTTGCCCGACTGCCGAAGAAAGGAGAGTAATGTTCTTTTTAATATGTTGTTAGGTTTACGACTAAGATAATATATAGTTTATCAATTTATTACTCGTATTGTTGTTTACCTGCTATAGGCACACTTCCAATTACGTAACCGAATACAATGGTTGGTGAAATGTGGGTGTTACTCACATCTGCCTACTCCGGAGGGAAATAGGTACATTTTCAGATTATTTTCTAACAAATTACTTGGTTTGGTTGACTATTGCGAGAGATTGCCATATGCCCCCTAGCCCACAGGTGAAGTTGACCTGAATCCGAAGATATGAAGCCCCATACCTACCATAATATACCCCTAATATATATTACACTGTTTGCGACAGGTATGAACAGGTTAAATACAGTAGCGCAGTTCATACAAAATCAACATGTTACAAAACCCGTATTTTTCTTTGTAGCGTCGGCTTGACAGGGTTGGAATGGAATTCTGGTGAGCGGAGCGCGGTCGAAAATAATGAAGTACCGTTGTATACTGAAGTGATGTACAGAGGAATAACTGCGAATTAGTGAACGTGTACATTCCAATAACTGCGAATTAGTGAACGTGTACATGGGCATAACTGCGAATTAGAGAACGTGTACATGCGAATAACTGCGAATTAGTAAACGCATTCTGATACTTCAAAACGGGAGAGAATGAAAATCAATATTCTTATCTGTCTTTAATAGGGCTGGAGGTAGTTTTTTTATAGGTATTAGATATGTCTCGCAAGTAGTGTTTTCAATCAAACCGAGAAACAACCCTTGGAAAAGCCTAGTTGATGGTAATAGGCTTACTTTACCTTAGACTGAGAAACAAGAAGAAGAAGACAAAACGTGTGCTTCAAAACACCTCTGTCTACCTTTTTGGGGATATACAGTCCGGAGTATAATATCATCATATTATGTGTAACAGAAAGCAATTTCCGTGATAGTACAACACTATTTTATTACCTAAAAAAGCATAAAAATTGAAGCAACAATTTTTTTCACAAAACAATTGACTCATAACCCTAAAACAACCATTACTTACTCACGAAAGCAATTCGCACGCAAGTTTACGTTTACGTTTGACGGCCGTGCAAATCCGCGTACATGCCACGTGTTTACGTTACACGTTTACTCGCCGTTTGTTTGGATCGTTCGAGATTATTTATTACGAGATCAAATGAGTGTTCTCTTTTCGAACACGTCTGTAGAACAACAATGCATTTTATATGTGTGCGTTTTGGTCTATGTATGAGTGGCGAATTGAGTTTTTCTATGGAACTGAACATAGAAGGATTTCTCGTTCAAATTTGGAACCACCATTCTATTAAATCTTTATTTCTTTTTATTTCCGAATTCGCTCGTCCGTAACATAAGATTGCTTTGGTTTTCATTGAGATTTTAAAACCATTTGTGTTTATTACAACGTAGTGTAACTATAATCATTATAGGTAGATTTAAAATTGGTAAAGGTAAAAATCTAGCCGGGATTTGAACCTGCAGCCAGTTTCTTATAGGGAGAATGCCGTGAGACCATTTGAATTTATATTTCTTGGACCCTATGATACCGGTGGCACTCTGTATTTTTTTTTATATTTTTGAAAATGTTTTTTTTATATTCAAGAAACAATCAAATATGAACAGTATTTTAAAAAGAGAAATAGCTATTTATTTACAGGAATAACGAACTCATGAATCTGTAAGAAAATTTCGGCAATTTCATATGTAAAGACCTATTATAACATTATGTGTATTTAGGAATCACAGTTCACAGGAATTTAGGCTCCGTAGACCGTAACAGTGGCCTCACATAACGACAATACATAAATTCGTTAATAACAAATACGAAACAATACCATTACTTATTTGTACAATAAAAAAACCCCGTTAAAACCACGTGTGCGCTCGTAAAATGTGTTTGTCCATTTATTCGTTTCCATCTCGGGAACTGACGACCGTTGCATCTGCGATTTTTAGGCGACTACCCGTTGTTTTATGGGCCGTTTACGGATTCACGAGTATTTAAAAACGGAAATTGGTTTTTCCAAAGAATTTTCTTAATCTATGTTGATATTTACTACCCAGAGAAGAGTTATAGGTAAGTATCCCGGAATAGAGATGTTTTGTATTTGATAAAAATATAGCCATATCCCTCGTCCTAATTGAGCAGTTCGACTGGGAAAGAACTGCCGCTCCACATAATACCGCGGCTAATAATAACCTTGTGTTGTGTTTCCGGCTGTGAGTAGGGTAGCTAGAGCTTACTAGAGAAGTTTTATATTATCAGTGGGAAGACCAATGGCTTAGTTGATTCGTTTTATGTGATAGTATGAAATCCTGTTTTATTTTCTGCATTCACAGAACTGAAACTTCCTCAACAGAACCTTCCCCCTCCACTTTAAATGATCGGCAACAAGAGCGTGTTACAAACATCCATAGGTCGCATTAAACAACACTTTTTTTGGACTTACCAACATACTACTAATCGTTAGCTTAAAAAATGTATGAAGATAATTCTACTAAAGTCGGACATATCCCAAATAAGCAATGAATCATGTAGTAAAAGGGGAAGTACACGCTACAAAGCCTACTTTGTAGCGTGTACTTCCCCTTTCGATGCTAAGATAACTGGTACTATCTCTCTAGATATTATCTCAAGCATATCTTCCTTTGATAAAAGTGCATGACTGGTGCCATTGCACTTGGACGCATATTCACCAAATTCGACATGCAGCTGATACAGTCAATATCTTTTAAAACCCAGATTACAGTTTACTTTGATCTGCTCCCAAGAAAATGGTAACTCGTCGTAAAAAGAAACTTAAAAATTGCAGCTGCCAAAAATACTATATTTAATAATACGTCTTCAGAGCCCATATACATAATAATAAGTGTCTGTCCGTCATCAAACGCTTTCTCAGAAATATGTGACAAAGGGATTGTCACTTTGTGCCAAATTTCTTTTTATGAACAATAAATTACATATGTCCGAACTCCGATGTGCAGTTTTGGTGCGGAAGAATTAAAAATAAAATTGGTATGCTGCCGCTTGGTGAGTGTACTCTAAATGGTTTGGGGTAACTGTTTCTGATGATGAGATCGATGGATGTTTGATGGAGATGATGTCATAGTGACCTTCATGCAGGTCAAAGGAATCATTAACAGTTATAATTTTAATGACGTTATGGATTATTTTATACACAAAGCTTGTAAATCCCCGAAGGTGTGTAGATATAGGTATATTAATATCAACATTCGTCAATTATTATTTTCGGTCCCTCGAAACATCCGGGCGAGTTCGGCACTTGGTCAATCAATAAAGCAATTAGTTGCAGTTCTCAGCTGGATATTAGACTGTCCCAATATTGGTAAACTTCTTTAAGAAGGGCATTAGAAGATTTCTACAGGGCCGTCAGCACTACTGTGACGCCACGGTAACCACTTTCCATTAGGTGGACCGCAAGCTGGTCTCCCACCTAAGTGGTAAAAAAATTTGCACCAGCTTTCATGTGAGGTCAGCTTGTGTTTGGAAGATCTTTGTAGAATCTTTGGAAAATATTGCATGCAGTATTTTCAAGAACCTATCAAATTCAGATGTACCATACATCATTTCGGCCCGTTAAATGTATAATTCTGTAAATAAATGACCATAGTCGATACAAAACAGAAGTGACAATTGTAGTGGCAACTATAATGTGTTAAAATATTTTATTACTGACAAACAAGCGCGTCATTGGAGGAAAAAATATAACGATGTAGTTAATTTATCGTGCTCGCGGACCTGACACGCTGGGAAAAAAATATACGACAGTGAAGTGAGGTTCAGTATTATAAGGTATAGTTGGTTTGTTCATTAAATGCTCATTATGGTAATCCTCATAACGACACCTCAGCTGCATCGAAAGATTACACTTTGGAGCCTCCGGTTCACTTTTTTATATATTTAGCTCCTCAAATGAACGCACCCCGCCTGATAGTAAGCTGGGGTGCAATCCAAAGTATAGTAGCCGCCATTGTAGATGTTTTTCCTAGAAATCGTGCTCCTTACTTTAACAGCCTTGACAGGTGCCTAACTGCTCATTAGACACTACTTTAAAATGACAATCTCCTTAATCCTAAATTAAATTGTGTAGTAGTATTTCATGATTTTATGAGACGAGCTTGCCAAGTATGAGAATCTTATGAAAACAACTTATCGTTAATATAGACATATCGATAAAATTACACTTGAGATGCAATCCATCAAATTATTCAGGTCAGCACATTCGCCGATGATTGCAACATGATCTGCAATCAAACTAATTGCTGTAGAAATAATTTAGATCTTAACGATCAAGACCATTATTAGTTAGCCTATCAGTCTATTGCTCGACATAAGCCTCTCTCAAACTGCCCCAAAGCATAACTCTTTCAATTTTACCGCAGAATAAATTATCCCAACTGCCAATAAAAGGTCATCCATTTTTGGGGCTATTTGGCTATACTTTGATGAAAAAGCTCACTGAGAGCTGTTAGGACTGTGATGCAATCTGGTGATCCATTTGCTACAAAATAATCTGATGTTATATTATAGATTGGAAAATGACGGACTTGAGACTACAAGGTGAACGCGTCATGATAATGAAACTGGGTTGATGATTTAGTAGTACAGTTTTGTTGGTTTATGTAGAATACATAAATGTCTTTGAATTAGTACTTTGAAATGTGCTTACATACATTTCAAAGGTAAAGCATAACTTCGGGACGACTACACTATATTGGATTATATTTTTGTGTTCATTGTTATCAGGACAAGTTTTGTATAAAATAATATTGCCTTGAGCGAGGCCTATATCCAGTAATGGACTGCTACATGCCAATTGATTGATACGTCTAATTGACTTCACCTCTCCTGATTATAAGCTATTGGCAAATTCATTACAGACACATACGATGTTAGAATGATGGCATTCAGTTCTTGATACAGATGCTTTTTCATGACTCGCTTAAAAGACCCAGAACTGTAGGAAGGAAACACGGGAGCTGGTAAGGGATTCTAACACTCAATGGAAAGAGTCACCGATGAAGTTATATAAATCAAAATATTATGCTCCTATGTTCTACTTCTGTGACCTTCATAATTTCAAAATTAATTACATTAACAAGGCATATTTAGGAACCTTAGAAATGCTACTAGAATTTACGGAACCCTAAACCAATCGATGCAACCTAACCTCTGGCTCGTGACGAATCGTAAAACGCTCAACAATTTGAAATGCGGTACGTTTGATGTTTTTTTGGTTTATTGCGCGTAAACGGTTACTAATTGGTTACCGAAACCAGCGTATTTATTAGTGTGTACTCCTGTTGTAGGACAGTAATAAAGTTTGGTGAGTGCAAGTTGACTTTGTTTTTATTATCACACACGGTTGTATATTCCAGAAGTGTTGGTAGAGTCGAATTTTGTTAACATGCTTAATACCACGTAATGGAGGGTAAGCCCTGCAACGGAGAACAGATGAACCCAATACTATTTTGTTTGATCTTGAGCTCTCAGTAACGGGCGCCATGTTGCAGACGTCACTGCAGGTACACAAGTGACGTCACTTTCAGCACCAGGCGAAGAGGTTGCTGCTTTCCAGCTGCAAATTGATGACCGGGAAGCCCTAGAAACGTTCTCCTGAACCATCCTGAAGCATAATCTTAAAAAAAAATATTTATAACACAAATATTTAGAATATTCCTCATGTTAGATTCGAAATTCAAAATTCATTCCCGCCTCATGTTTTCTAACCAGCCAGTCAAGTCGTATTGATTGGTTTTTGACATCTTAACTTTAAACAGTTTACACTTGTCCTATAAAGGGCTAGTCTAAAGATGAAGTCATGTCCTTTGAAAGACCTTTTATATATATTTTTTTAATAGTTATGAAAACTCCAACAGCCGTTACTATAGCCGAAAAATCCATGTAAAATCTACGGAACCAATGAGTTTACCGAACAAATTCACTTAATTAGTAATGATAAAGTTGTTATTAAAGAAATGGCGCTGTTATGGTTCCAGCGAAATTGGACAATTATGAGTCCCGCAATTTTAGGTAGCTTCCGTGTGTTGATGATTTCGTAATAAGTTGAGGTCGAAAGATTAAGGGATTCGACGTTCAAAGATAATGACTGAACTGGAAATGCTTTTGAAATCATCATAAAATACTTGACTCTTCATTGCAGTAGTGCAGTAACGAGAGCGACTGCTTTACTTGTGTGGTTTCAAATTCTAATTCCGAAACATTGTTATTCAGTAATTGTTAACATTTTTTTATATCTGATAAATGGACGGTATATATTTAGGTTCACATTATATTTTGCCAAATACGGGTTCTTCCTCCTGGCCAAACTGATTTGCCAAACTGGTTTGGCAACGAGGAATTAAGTTTCCTGGTGGCCAAACTGTTATTTATTTTATAAATTGCTACACCCTATATCAAACGTTGATAAGAGAAAACAGACATCAGTTATAAACTTTTTAATGGATATACATAGGTAGTAGATGATGAAACAGATATTCTCAATTTGCCAATGAAAAGAAATCTGTCTATAATTTAATTTTTTTGCGTGGTCCGCTTAACCGAACCAGTGCAAAATTACTTATTTTCTGTAGTCTGGCCAACCAGACTACGGATTGATAATGATTGAAAAAAAAAAGACAGTTACATACAAATTGGTTTCGGGAGATGTATATTTTAGTGAAGAATATATTATTTTCTCAACAATAATCTATTATTTTCTCTTACACACAACACATTTAGGAACCTGAAAATTGAGTTTGGTTGCCTTTTTTAATTTCTTTATTTAGTTGAGAATTCCAGCTTTCTACCTCGTTGTTTGTACGGTGTCTTTCCCCATACACTGACCACTGTGACACGAATATTTCATTTTTGAACCATGTTTTTTCTTCATAGTTCAAGTAAGTACTTATGTTTTGCGTGCTGCGACTGCGTGATTTTATATGTTCCCAACCTTCGTATATTATATCACTGGGTAACAATGCTATAGCAGTGCAAAGTCCTGCGATACGCCTTTGACATTTTGTTTTTAATTTCAGTTCTTTTGCTTTTCGCCAATGACTTTTGTTATTATGATAATAATAATATTTTATGACAAGATCCGGGAAAATAGTTTTTATACCATTAATAGCAGACTTTTCAAAATCAGCATGGAATTTGACCGGTGACCAATCTGGAATCTGTGATTTAATTATACCAAATAAGGCTTTATATGTTTCCTCCTTTCTATTTGTCATAAGTGCATAAACCATTGGTACTACATTTGTCGTAGAAAACTACGTACAAAATGTACGTACGTAATGTACGTAAAAAATGTACTAAGAGTTTCTACGTGGAAGTACTCAAAGTTATTTGTGTTATACAGGAGGTAAGTTATATTGAGTTTGGCCACCAGGAAACCTTATTCCTCGTGGCCAAACCAGTTTGGCCAGGAAGAAAAATCCAATAGTACCGCGTAGTAGCACGCGAACTTATTGAAGTTATGCAGGCATTTTTTCGTGGGTCAAATATTTGCTGTTGGATGAAAAACGGGAAGAGATGTGGTGGTCCTATTTTAGCCGACCGGGAAACAACATCGAATTTTTTGTTAGATAATTTTCTGTAGCAGCTTAAAGTCTGAAAAAGTGTCGGATTGTTAGTTGGTTCATCTCGGGACATGTAAATAAAGGAGGTGTACTAAAATGGACTTAAAATTATAAGTTTGATGTTTAAATTTTTTTTAATATAATAATGTCAAAAGATTTAATTAATTTTTTTTTTCTACATAGTCTCTTTGTTTACACAATTCTGCCAGTGATACTCATATCAGATTCTTTAACTTGTCCAGATAGTATTCGGTGTGTTTCTCTGTAAATTTTTAATAACAGCTCGATGCTCAATTTTTCCATTTTCTCAAAAACGCTTATGTCTCTAAAATGGCTGAAACTTTGATGAGTAACTCCCATAAAATATACAAGCACATTCATCAGCTTTTATTGACAAGTGCCGTATGTTGATGGCATACTACCCTAGTATTTATTTCACAAGGAACTAAACGGCTAACAATACACAGTAAGTACCTAAAGAATTTTGTTTACGAAAGTTTACTACAACCACGTGTATGTACTTATATCAGACACGCTTAGTAATCGCAGTCTATTCTCATTATAGGTATGATCACCACTAAATAATCCTGGCTTCTTATTTTGAATGCAAACCTTTTCACGTTCGTAAAAACCGACACAATTAAGTTGATTTAGTTTTACATCAGTTCTTTCTTCTATTTGACCAATTGTAATTCACCGTCTTCTCGCGTTACGACTGCGTTTGAAACTCGATGTCACTCAGAATAATGGCGCTGAGCTATGAGTGTATTCTTACACACTCTTCCTCAATACAAATTTTTGCTACTCATTACAGATTTTCCCCTGAGTCAGAATGACGTATCTACTTTCAAAGTCTCCGATTAGCAGAAGCGGTCACGCATGTGCAAACTGACATCATACAATTATATTGTATGTAAATTCAAATTCTTTTGAAACTGGTACTCGCGATTCAGCAGAAAGTGTCTTGCGGTAAGTTGAGTTGGAGTTATAAGGTCAAGATATTCAGTTACTGTAATTGTGATTCACGTAATAATAATTATTTTTTCAATTGTGCCTCGATCTAATATTAAAAATCACGATGACAAATTTCCGGAAAATTGTATAACGAAAATATTACTTTGAACATCAGAGAGTGTAGACTTGAAAATGAATTTTGACCAAAATTTAAGTTCAAAAACTCGCGCATGTTACACTTCGCAATTCACACTTATTATATTTTGATGCTACCTCATATGGGCTACATTATTGTTGTTCACAGACTTTGAGAATTTCCTGACAGATCAATTCAATAGCTTTTAATCCGATCTAAGAGTTCAAAGGCTTACGTGCTGGTAGGGTGTAACTATTATGAATAAACAGTGGCAACATCAAGAATGTAAATCTGTAAATCCTACCTCACCTACCGATTCCTCTCCCACAGGGGCACTAGAGAGCTCACACCAGAGCAGAAATACGATATTATACAAATGTAATAAAAGTATGGCGTTCTGTAAATCAAATAAATTTATTTTCAGGAAGTAGTACAAAATAGATGCGCATATTTGTGATATATGATGTATAAATAGTATACATGTCTAAATAAAGTTAATATAATTATTAACTAACCACAATAATGATTAATTAATACCGATTTTACAATTATTTTTACATTTTTATTACTACGCTATTTAATGACGCGTATTTAATGAAATGTTGAAGTATTCAAATACAACAACGCAACAACAGTACGCTAACTAACTATTTCAATCAAGGTAGATTGGCAGTAGATGAGAAATAGCATAGCATAACATTTTGAGAATACTTACATTCAAATATCGGCTATATTAATACGCAATGTGGTCATATTCAAATTATATTGATGCGATTAAAATTAAAAAAATAATTACTTATTTTCAGTCGTTTTTGCCTCAATTTTCAGTTTTTTATAATACTGTCGAAGCACACGACCCACCTTATGGGAAGTAGTCACCGTGGCTTAAGGACGTTTGTAACATCAAGGGCGTCACACTCGTGCTGCCCTACCTTGTGGAAACCTTCTCACAGGTCTCAATACTAAAGATCTCTTCGCTCAAATGTTTAAAACATTAAGTATACACTTAATGTTTGTATTTACTTCTTGGTTATAGTGTGGTAGTGGAAATAATTACATGCGGTTTAACGACTTGTTCATATTTTTATGACTATTATCAAAAAAAGAGATACGTATAGGCAAAACGCGAAATTGACAGACTGCGTTTTAGGTACTCAGCGACTAAAGCATTCTGTCCTTAGACCTCGGAAAATATCGTAGTTAATTTCGTATACTGCTTGGGGCTAGGCATATTTTTTGTGTGAATGTCCTATTCATTCATGACATAATTATCTAGTTTGTAGTTTTCTGCCATAATTTCATTTATACCTGAAGCTTTATATAGCGGATTATTTTCAAATTTAGTCTCTGTGTTTCTTCACTATTTCGTCAATATTCTACACATGCCATCGTTTTATGCAACTACCCATCTAGTTACATCTACTTGAATTTCAACGATCTGTGTAGCAATATAAAGATATATTCGTATTTATAGTATTTCTGTAATGCTGAAGCAATGTCCACTGCGTAGAAACGCCCAACTATTTATTTGATGAGTACATTTTCCTCATACGTAAACTATTACCTGTATACTATTTACCTTCTTTCTGTGCCCCATAACGCAATGGGAAATGTAATGCGAAGCTGTTTCATGATCATTTTAACGGAAGTTCGCTATTACGTGGCACATAATTGTTAAATTGACAACGATCTGTTTTATTCCACCGCAAGAGACTGCCATCACGCCATCATTTCTGCGAATTTTTAGATTATCTTTTCCTTATACTGAAAAACTTCCGGGGGATTCTGTTGATGTACACAAGACAACAACGATAGCCTGTCTAGTGATATAAGTATTATACAGATCTTTATATTGATTTTGGCAAGCAGAAAAGGTCACCAGTGTTCGACATGTATGTGTGTGTAACAATAACTCGTTTCCTCACTCACACACACCTACACACTTGCAAATTACAATTGATTCAAAACCATTCGTATTTATTTATCTTCAATCATCAGTTTACATTTTCTTCAATAATAGTACTCATAAAATTCTTATTACTACTATATGAACGTGGTTTTTGATATCTTGTTAGTAAGCCTTTGTGACCCCGGGGTTTACAGATACGCTTTTGTAAAGTTTAATCATCGTAAGGTTTTGAGTTCGATTCCCAGTCGAATTTTACTTTTTGAACTTTTAATGTTTGTTTTTGTATATCTTTATGTTAATTATTTACCTATTAAGGGAATGTTTAGGTAACATCACAAAAGTATCTTGATATTTTAGTTATAATTTTATAGCAACTTAAATCAGTAGTATTTTTATTATTACTGAGCGAGTATTGTTGCACACACATGATTGCATGAATGTTTCTCGTATGTATTGGAATTTATGCTACCCTCATTCTCATGATTAAAATAACATGATAATTTTAATTTTATCTGTCAACAATTGGATTCGTTGTGCTTTCCACACGGTTAATAACAACTTTTTTATTTATAAAAATGAATCAACAACTTACAACTATTATGAGAGCGCATATTATTACTTTGCATGAGTAAAATATTTCAATACATGAAATATCTCGAAAATTGAACATATCGGTAAGTAGTATTTTCTGCAATTTATTATTATGAAAGTTATTTGATTTTATAATCCTGGATAATCTATTATTTCTTCCAATATTAATAATGAACAAAAATATATAAGTAGATAAATTTTACAGAATTTTAACAAGGAATTTTATTACTTTATTTTCATTACAGATGGAAGCTGTGCAGCAGTGGGTGCGCCGATATGGCGATTCAGGCACCATAGACCGTCTTCAGCCTGGCTCCAAAGCCTTTGCCTACACCGATGCGTGTTCTTTGCATAAAGAGGTGGTGGAAAAACATATAGGTAGAAAACCCCTTTATGTCCACCCGTGTTATGACCACCAAACACCATGTTACATTGCAAACCGTAAGGAACCATCTTCGGGCGGCTGGGATCAAATGTCGCAGACCGGCAAGAAAAATTTTGATGTCGGATCTTCATCGTCGAAGTAGGTTAAGTTTTGTCAGGGACTATTTAAATTTTGACTGGTGCAACAATATAGTAATATTTAGTGACGAAAAATGTTTTAAATCAGACAAGGATAGACTCAAAATTTTATGGAGAAAAGCAGGTGAGCGATATTGCCAAAAAATATTCTACCGTGCAGGTCTAGTGGTCATATTACTTTAGGGTACTGGAGTTGGATGTCCTCTTATTGTTATTATCTCTGTTTAATTACATTGTAAGTCTGTATTTTAGTGGTTTCAATTATACTTAGGTATATATACTCCGGTATAGATAACTTGGAATAATTAAAACCTATATACTTATACCTATATACCTATTATATACTATATACTTATACCTATATACTTACTATCTAATATATAGGCAAATTTAAGCAAATAAATGACTATTATTACTATTTATAATAAAAGTTGGAATATGTTGCGCCATTTCTTCGCACTAGTGCCTAGGAACTAAAAGATGTAGGTAATTATGTGGCATCATTTTGACAAATAAAGAAATTGAACTGTAAATAAGTGAGTGATGTTATTGTTAACGAAATGAGAAGTTATTATATTTGCATATAGTATAATTTCTAAACGTTAACATGGTGATTCACTACACTTTAGTTACTGAAAGTTAATTAGTTTACCTGCGTCCATACTTGTCTGATTTAATCATCCAGAAGGATAATATTGAATAACCTATTCATTATATAAAGAATGTTTAATGTATAAACCTAAACGTATTGCACTCGGCTACGCCCGCTTGGATTTCAATTATCCCGCACAATAGTATATGACTATTCTTAGGTCTACTAAATAAATAAATAACTAAATAAATAAATAAATAAATGATGTTGTTTTATTTTCCATATTATTATTATTTTTGAGATTACGGAACACTTAGTATAAAAGTCGACTGTATGGTTCTTTAATATCACAAACAAAATAAAGAACTAAAATAAAACTATTAATTAATCAGACCGCCTATATCAATATAGCTGAGGTTCGAACTCGCAACCTTCGCATTGCCATTACGCCTATAATACCACTCAACTACGTGAGCCTGTGCTGAATTGGTGAAATTTACCTTCTCATTCGATGGCAGGCAAATCACTCACTAACACATATTCAATCGTTCACAATTCACTGGCACACATAAACACAAAAACGCACACATATGTGACTTCAAAGAAATGAGTTATTGTTATTGATATTGACTGTTCTCACACATATGTAAAACATACGGGTGCTTCTTCCACTTGACTCAAATCATAAATAGATTGTATCAGATGGTTAGGCTATCATTTTTGCTTTGTGTACACATACTGACTGAAGTCGGTGATGCGTATAATCGTTTGTCTGTTCAATTAAAATATGTTTGCAGTGTGATTTTCCGGGTTCAATGTGAGATTATCTTGGTGTTCTGACGTTTTTACATGATGATATATTACTTGTTTGTTATAAAAAATATTCCAGGTTCTGAACATTATTTTTAGAGAAATTATAATATTGGTATTTACAACTCAATTATTAAATACTAGTTGTTGCCCGCGGCTCTACCCGTGTGGGTGTCGATTATCGCGTTGTACGACTCTACTCGATTCTCTTCTAATCTTTCTGTACTACTTAAACAAACAAATCTTTCCTCTTTATAATATTCCTCAGTTTTTTTTTTAAATTCACTCCACTAATATGAGTACACAAAGCAAAAATGATAGCCTAACCATCTAATACAATCTATTTATGATTTGAGTCAAGTGGAAGAAGCACCCGTATGTTTTACATATGTGTGAGAACAGTCAATATCAATAACAATAACTCATTTCTTTGAAGTCACATATGTGTGCGTTTTTGTGTTTATGTGTGCCAGTGAATTGTGAACGATTGAATATGTGTTAGTGAGTGATTTGCCTGCCATCGAATGAGAAGGTAAATTTCACAAATACAGCACAGGCTCACGTAGTTGAGTGGTATTATAGGCGTAATGGCAATGCGAAGGTTGCGAGTTCGAACCTCAGCTATATTGATATAGGCGGTCTGATTAATTAATAGTTTTATTTTAGTTCTTTATTTTGTTTGTGATATTAAAGAACCATACAGTCGACTTTTATACTAAGTGTTCCGTAATCTCAAAAATAATAATAATATGGAAAATAAAACAACATCATTTATTTATTTATTTATTTAGTTATTTATTTATTTAGTAGAACTAAGAATAGTCATATACTATTGTGCGGGATAATTGAAATCCAAGCGGGCGTAGCCGAGTGCAATACGTTTAGGTTTATACATTAAACATTCTTTATATAATGAATAGGTTATTCAATATTATCCTTCTGGATGTTTAAATCAGACAAGTATGGACGCAGGTAAACTAATTAACTTTCAGTAACTAAAGTGTAGTGAATCACCATGTTAACGTTTAGAAATTATACTATATGCAAATATAATAACTTCTCATTTCGTTAACAATAACATCACTCACTTATTTACAGTTCAATTTCTTTATTTGTCAAAATGATGCCACATAATTACCTACATCTTTTAGTTCCTAGGCACTAGTGCGAAGAAATGGCGCAACATATTCCAACTTTTATTATAAATAGTAATAATAGTCATTTATTTGCTTAAATTTGCCTATATATTAAATAGTAAGTATATAGGTATAAGTATATAGTATATAATAGGTATATAGGTATAAGTATATAGGTATAAGTATATAGTATATAATAGGTATATAGGTATAAGTATATAGGTTTTAATTATTCCAAGTTATCTATACCGGAGTATATATACCTAAGTATAATTGAAACCACTAAAATACAGACTTACAATGTAATTAAACAGAGATAATAATAATAAGAGGACATCCAACTCCAGTACCCTAAAGTAATATGACCACTAGACCTGCACGGTAGAATATTTTTTGGCAATATCGCTCACCTGCTTTTCTCCATAAAATTTTGCGTCTATCCTTGTCTGATTTAAAACATTTTTCGTCACTAAATATTACTATATTGTTGCACCAGTCAAAATTTAAATAGTCCCTGACAAAACTTAACCTACTTCGACGATGAAGATCCGACATCAAAATTTTTCTTGCCGGTCTGCGACATTTGATCCCAGCCGCCCGAAGATGGTTCCTTACGGTTTGCAATGTAACATGGTGTTTGGTGGTCATAACACGGGTGGACATAAAGGGGTTTTCTACCTATATGTTTTTCCACCACCTCTTTATGCAAAGAACACGCATCGGTGTAGGCAAAGGCTTTGGGGCCAGGCTGAAGACGGTCTATGGTGCCTGAATCGCCAATCGGCGCACCCACTGCTGCACAGCTTCCCTCTGTAATGAAAATAAAGTAATAAGATTCCTTGTTAAAATTCTGTAAAATTTATCTACTTATATATTTTTGTTCATTATTAATATTGGAAGAAATAATAGATTATCCAGGATTATAAAATCAAATAACTTTCATAATAATAAATTGCAGAAAATACTACTTACCGATATGTTCAATTTTCGAGATATTTCATGTATTGAAATATTTTACTCATGCAAAGTAATAATATGCGCTCTCATAATAGTTGTAAGTTGTTGATTCATTTTTATAAATTAAAAAGTTGTTTTATTAACCGTGTGGAAAGCACAACGAATCCAATTGTTGACAGATAAAATTAAAATTATCATGTTATTTTAATCATGAGAATGAGGGTAGCATAAATTCCAATACATACGAGAAACATTCATGCAATCATGTGTGTGCAACAATACTCGCTCAGTAATAATAAAAATACTACTGATTTAAGTTGCTATAAAATTATAACTAAAATATCAAGATACTTTTGTGATGTTACCTAAACATTCCCTTAATAGGTAAATAATTAACATAAAGATATACAAATATTAAAAGTTCAAAAAGTAAAATTCGACTGGGAATCGAACTCAAAACCTTACGATATTTAAACTTTTCAAAAGCGTATCTGTAAACCCCGGGGTCACAAAGGCTTACTAACATAATATCAAAAACCACGTTCATATAGTAGTAATAAGAATTTTATGAGTACTATTATTGAAGAAAATGTAAACTGATGATTGAAGATAAATAAATACGAATGGTTTTGAATCAATTGTAATTTGCAAGTGTGTAGGTGTGTGTGAGTGAGGAAACGAGTTATTGTTACACACACATACATGTCGAACACTGGTGACCTTTTCTGCTTGCCAAAATCAATATAAAGATCTGTATAATACTTATATCACTAGACAGGCTATCGTTGTTGTCTTGTGTACATTAATACTTACGATAGTATTGGTATAGTAAATACTTACTGATACCTATTTTACTAATCCAAAAATAATATTCCTCAAGGTGAAACTTTGGTTACGATCTAAAATGAAAACTAAAATGAAAAAGAAAACAACAAAAAAAGACTTAAATTAAAAAGCGTCGTGGAATTCCTGCGCATCGCATGCCTCTAGTGGTAAGGTTCCCAGAAGACTGGCAGCATTGCCACGTTGTATGGCAATGCTTATTCTCTGTTCTAAAATCATATAATTATATTATATGGCCATGTTTCTTTTATCATTGGAATAGGTCCCCATGGGTACCTGGAACTTTTTATTGTTTTAATAGGTTCACATAGGTTAAGAGAGCGGGATCAGAATTGCATACCGCCGTAGCCACCTACATCAGCTAGTGATATAAAAATTACTTCTTCGGAGGAATTACGATTAATCATTTTATTTATAACGGATAACATTTCTATTATGCAACCTCATGGATGCTGCGCTATTCTTGCAGGTCTTTTTATTCCAATCATTGTGTGATTTTCTCGGTCTTGCAGTTACTTTTTTATCAATATTGATTGCACTAAACGTGATCTGCGATTATACTGAATCATTTCCTTCTCTTAGTTACTAAATACTTCCGTATCAGATCTTACTACTTCGAGTAAGGACGCTGTTCTGAAGGGGGTCATCTCGAAAGAGAGGGCCCCAGGTCTGCTGGGGTGCAAGGGATATATTCGCTACTATCTCACCTCCGGCAACTAAAGACCCGAAGACCTCGTGCGTTTTAGTCGGTTTGAGTCTGACATAACCTCTCTCACCGGCTCCGGTGGGATTGGTATCCGTGGGGATATCGCGCACGCAAAAAAAGTAGGGAAGCCGTAGACCGGACGGGTGATTAGCCCTTCTTGATGGACCATTTCATCCATTTCCCCTGTATATAACGACTGCCAATAGACGTTCTTATGACAACCGGGACCGACAGATTAACGTGCTTTCTGAGGCATGACCAGTGCAATGTAAATTCATAATCATGCATACAAATATTTGCAGTCAGCGGGAATTGAACCTGCGCCTCCTGTGTAGGAGCTGCTTTTACTACCGCCACGCCATAGAGGCTAACAGTAGGTATCAGATCTTACTATTCCAACTATTTTTTTAAGTTTTTTGCCATGTTGGTTGAATAAGGCCACCCTATATCTTCTCGTGAGTTTCGTAGAAGTAACTAAGGGATAAGGTTGTTCAACTGTAAACATAATAAAGTACCCGCTTGATGGTAATAGGCTAGTCCTCTTACGTGAGACCGAAAATCATAGTTCGCGATATATGGGTGTTGGTACACCTATATGTCCAGCATTTTTTTGTAATATTATTAACCGAAATTACTAATATTCCCCTCCAGCTAAGCTCAATGGTCGGTAGGGGCCAGGATTCGAACCTGGGACTTGTCAGTCGTAAGGCCGTAAATGATAAACTTTGAATGTACTCAGAATTGTCAATCGGATGACAAGGAAGAGAGATCCTATTATAAATAATGCTAATGTGTTACATTCTTACATTAAACAATGTACTATGGTCGTTATAACCGATAATTAAACTGCGGAATCAATAATTATAATGAAGTAACAATTTACCTATTCAATTACTGTGAAGTATAATTGTTTGATAACCATTGGAAATTATAATTAACGTAGTGTTTATCTTGTATGCGCATGGTCATTTTTTAAGTTTTGTTAATGTGAAGATTATACCAACAACTAAATTATCTCTTCTGTGTCATGGCGGTTGATCTTTCGACTGTAATGCAGAAGGCGCGGTTTCGATTCCCGCTTAATTTAAATATTTATAACAATTTACACATTACAACGATTATGTTAATTCTAATAAAGTCTATGTCTCATTTTTTTATGGCACGTCACTTTAACTTCACCTCGCCTCGCATGACAGAGGGTCACCATTGCAAACACGTCATGTCATGAACACACGATTATTGTCATAGATACGGAAGTTCCCCACTCTGTATAAAAATCCCCCAAACCTTCTTCATTTATACATCAATTCCAGCTCTGTTCAGAATTTGCACCTTGATGATTGGGGTCCACCCTACTACGAGGAATAGAAGAGTGGAACCTAAGCTTTTTATGTTTTTGATTTTTAGAGGAGCGACTGTTATATGACATCTCAACCTGGGAGGAAATCTTGCGCTAAAGACTACGAGAGGTGAATGAATAAAGATTTGCTTGGGCTTCGAAGATATTGGCTAAACACCACAACCCGGAAAAGTCCAAACCTGTTCTTTTTTCATATTTTTTTCTCTTTACATTTTCCTGAATAACAAAATAAGTTTCCTTATAACGTAACGCCATCTGTCGGTCACGGCCGCGCACTTATATGCATAATTGCGATTAAAATATTAGGTATAACAAGCGTGGAAAGTAAACACTGGTAGTCGACCTCGGTTTGTTGAACTTATACTATACATATATATATAAATATGCCTACGTATAATGTACCTACTAGTATACATACTGTTGAGTGATGCGTCACTGAAATGCGCGTATAACACGTAGATTTGCATGCGTTTTCAAATGTGATTATAACATGATTGTGTTCAAGGATTTGCGATTTAATTTCAGAATTTTAATTGGTAGTCACGTTTCAAGTATTTGGGGAAGTTTTTATCAATTAAAATTAGTGTTTTAGATGATAATGGAGGCGTATATGCATACAGAAGTAATCACGTAATACGGTTGTTAATGTCACTTTGGCTATAGATAAGTACATAACCCAGATGATACTAAGTGGCTACCGTGGCGTATGGACATTAGTAACACCAAGGGCGCCATATTTCTGTTTCTGAACTGTTCTTTTAATGTCTTTCTTGAAGAATTGGCGGAGGGATAGGCCTCCAGCGCAGGGGACAAATTGGTTTTCCCACAGACAGCACAAAATTGTGAGCACTGGCTACCCTTCTCACCTTGTTTTCGTTTTGTCATTAAAATGAAAATCGAAGATATTATCAAAATGTAAGGGAGCTGCTGGTCGCATTTCCACCAATCCAGCCTTTTCAAACTCCTTTACTGGGACGAATAACAATAACATAAATACCAGACACAAAAACAATCTTGTAGTAAAACGTGTAAACTCCATAAAAAATTTAATTCTTTCTACGCTTTTTTAACAAGCTCTCGAATGAAATAAGGAATTTACCTATAAATAAATTAAAGAATATTATTGAATAATATTGAAAAGTACATGATGCTAAAAAGGCATATATTAAATATATATTAATTCCAAAATTATCCAGATTATAAACGAGCTTGTTGGGAAATGTGATGTTCAGTGTTCAATCGAATTGTTACTCAAGCCAGTTATTGTATCTAGACTAAGTAAATATTTGTAAATAGACCAAAAAAAAGTCCACAGAGTTTCTTGCCGGAGTCTTTTTAGGCCGGGCCGCGCGTTTCAAACCACTCTTGTCCATTTGATGTTTTAAAAGTGCCATTTAATGGTTTACGATTATGAGGTTTAAAATTTGAGTAAGACTTTATGACTCTTTATTCTATATCTACCGTTTTTAGATACATTCCTGAAATCGCAAACAGTTAAAATTCAGTACAACTTCTGACAAACAAAGTGACGAGACTACCTATTTCTAGCTGAAAACAACAGATCTATTAAAATTATTAGTGTCGGATGTTTACTTATTTCAAATAATATGAGTCAATAAATACCGCAGTGTAACATAGGTATTTGTTTCAGATAGCGATTTTTTTTTCATGCGAATAACATGTTGTTTACGATAGCAGCACGTGGCAGCACCTAGGGGTGTAAGGATATTTTAGTGTCGATACAAATATCGGTATATTAATTGACTCTAGCTTTTGCACGCGACTCCGCTGACGTGGACGTGAAATTCGTGCACTCGATCGACTTTACCCGATTCTGTATTACACTTTCATACAAAATTTCTTTATCCGCCTCACTTTTTACCTCCTTTTTCGCGATAAGAGGTAGCCTATATCCGTTCTCAAGCTCTAATTTATCTCTGTACCAAATTTCAGCCAGATTGTTTCAGAGATTTGGACGGGATCTAACATTAGCGATAAATCAATAATATCGAACTTTTTTATAACTAGCACCAATTTGTGAAAATATAAGAATATAATATAAACATAGTTAAACAATATAAATGCTTAATGGCCAAAGGAACTATTAAATGGGCTGTGTGCTTGTGGCCTGTGGTTTCAAAAATATTCGATTTCTAATTGAGCAATTCGATTGGGGAAGTACCTTCACTATGCCGCGGTTAATAATAACCTTATGTTGTGTTCGTGTGTGTTGAGTGTGAAGCCCCTGGTGTTGCAAACGTCCATAAGCGTCCACAGGTGAGCCATGTGATTGTTTGCTACTTACTTGGAACGAAAAAAAAAATCCAGCGTGCATTACAGTGGTTCCATAAAAATCGATACTATTTTTTGCCATAATATTATTGCAACCCTAGTCATTGGTATTAGCGCAGTGTATTCTACGTACATAATATGTTTATATGTATTTAATACATATACGTATATTGACATATAATATAACCTATATTGAGCAGGGTTCCCTGCAGAGTAGAATTTGGGCCATCCTATATTCTCTACTGTATATACAGCCCATACTCAGCCTCAGATGTATGACTCGAGTCAACAATAGTGCCCGGAATACGGAATTAAACTCACTCCCTATTGCTGGGACCGAATGCAATGATTGGTGAAATAATTTTCCACTGGGTACCCTCCGGGAAGGCGCAAAAATTATATAAGTGGTAGGTGGTGGTAGAAAAGATGGTAGGTTCAAATTACTTAAACCGATTGACTTGCATGATAGTTGTAAAAAAGTAGTAGAAGCTTGTAAAATATGTAGGGATAGAAGCAATTGACTGGCTCACCAGCTACCAGCCTTTGCCTATCCCGGGGGGAAATCTTATTAGCATGAAAATACGAAGGCATTCAGTTCTTCAGTTATCCTCTTCATGTGACTATGCTTGATACAATTCGGGTGAAGATTTCCTGTTCAAATTTGGTGTTTTAGGGAAAACCGCAGTGTTGAATATCACGGAATTTATGTTATTGAATTAAACAAGTGATAGGTCTATCATATCATTATCACACAATGTAATAACACAGAAAACATAAACAAGTGGAAGTAGGCGGGGTATGCGTGTCATTCGATTATTTACGCAAAATCGTACTAATTCGGTAATTTTAACCATTTTGTAATAACTGAAAGCCTTAAACTTGTGTGACAGCACCTCTGCCTACCCCTTCGGGGATAAAGGTGTAAGTTTATGTTATGTTATGAAAGCCTTAAATAACTTTCTTAGAATACACTAACGAACTTCTGAACTTTTTCGAAAATATTATGCTGGTTCGATTCAAGGTATGAAACGTCGTACATATTTTTCTCATCTATAGCAAAATTATCTCTACGGATAAGGTATGTTTTCGTTCTGCAGTATTTTTGATTTTGGTAACTAAGGTATATTTATGCAACCAATATAAAATGTGTGCTAGTAATGCAACATATTATTAACGGTTGTATGCGTAAGTTTGAAAAAATTCAAAATTCAAAAATTATTTATTCTGCATAGCCCACTAAACGGTACTTACAAAACGTAATACAAACACGACATAGCTTCCCTTATGAATCTGTCCTAACACATTTCTACTAGTTTTCTTGAGTTCTGTGGAAAAATACATTTTGCTTCAGTTTGCGTTGCATTGCAATTACTACAAATTTTGCTACATAGCCATTTTGTACTTGGCGCTAAAGATTGGAAAGGGCACGTTTGAAAAGTTCAATAGACTGAAATTTTGCAACGTAGATCTTTTATGCTTTTGGACACCGCACTAACTATTCATCGGTAGCTTGGAGCCCGACGAAAATTGTCAAGTTGACAGCGAAAAATTTGCCTGCAACGAACCCACTGGTACTCCAAAATTCTCTGGAATAAAAGTTGTAGACTTGTCTTCTATACACGAATAGTTTTCAATAACCATGAAATGATTTTCATAAGAAGTGAAAAGAAAAAATATTCCCTCAAAATTCGCCAGAAATCAATTAATATTTGTTCAGCACGCAGAACGTTTACTTAATACGAGTACCAGGAATGGCATTTATTCTAGTTAAGTTTTCCAAGTTCTGTAGAAAGTAGTATCTACCAGATAATTACTTAAAGAGCTTTGACCTTGAAGACGATTCATTGCAAACTCAATCGTCATCGTAATTCTTTCATTAATTTGATCTTTATTCATAGTGCAATAAGATAACATGGGGTCTACAACACACACACACACACACACACACACACACACACACACACACACACACACACACACACACAAACACACACACACACACACACACACACACACACACACACACACACACACACACACACACACACACACACACACACACACACACACACACTATGGTGGGCTATTTGTGTTATTTTTTATGTATGTTTCTTATGTTCCATATCAGCTCCTGAAGTTTTTCTGGTAGTTACAAACTAGTGGTGTATAGGTGCCCCGTGGTTCCATGGACTCTTGCTTGTCCTAGAATATTTATATTTATTATGTAAATTTCATTGTCGTGACGGTGATTGTGACTGTTGTGGTATGGATAATATTATGAGAAAAGATAGATAGTAATGGTTTGTAAAATGTCCAAAGGCTATAGGAGCAGAAGTCGGTCCAAATAAAGATGGATAGAGTTTGTGTGCCAACCTCTCAATATTTGAAACAAGGTCAGAGAGATAATGATGATGTGAGTTTGAATAAATGGAATCAAAGAATCAACCCCAGACGGTTTTATGAAAAACTCCAGCAATTTTTTTTTTATATTTTTTCCACAGTTAAACTCCAGTGGGCAAAGGGCTTAAAGTCTCTACAGCTCTACATTGTAGTTCGTACACGATGCGTATAATTAATTGGGTAATAAAATTAACAAGTTTAGGGGCTTGGTGCGCTCTACCCACTCATTGAATTAACTTAATTTATATGTAGAGTTAGGTAGTAAAAAATAAATGTCTGACTTTATCTTGCTATTGCATACGTGTGTATCGTGAACATTAACGTACTATCATTTCATTTACAATTTAAATAAATATACATTGAAATAATATCGATCGTGGATATTCTTTTATAAATGAAGCAGAGATCAGAAACGACATAACAATACAACGTCATTTCATTTTCAGTATATCATCCCCAAAGAACATAAAAAGATGTAAATTAAAAATATTACTCTACCTTACTGCAATTACATCGAGATGCAGACACTCCATTTTACTAATTGTGTTTATATTATCCAAAGTCCTCTAAACAAGAACAACTATAATAATTAAGTTGAAATATACTCTACATTTGACTCTATAATAACGTTAGTACTGCGAGTTAAGTGCACTCAATTCTAGCAGTTGTGTTTATATAAAAACAGTATAAGTCCAGTCATTACACCAGTCTCTAGAGCACGTAGTGTCTCTACATTCAGCTCTATATGGTGTGCTGTGTAATAATACTTGCAATTAGAGCAAATAGCAGTCGCAAGTGTCATCGCGAATACTGCAGACGCTCTACACGCGTAACGTGACACTTGGAGAGTCAGTCTCACTGCACTGTGTGTCAAATTTACTTCGGATTGAACATAATTGAAAATTTACTCATTTCGTATTACTCATTTACAATGTCGAACTATTAGAGAAATACTTAATAAATAACTAGGAACAAAAGTAGCACTTCCCTTCCATACCTTATGTCTGCCTCACCATCATGTGCATCTAAACGTGCAAATATCTCAGTAATCACTTAACAATCGAAGTACCTGGCGCTTCTTCACTCCTTAACTGATCTTTTAGCTACTTTGCACTCCTCTTTCTATAAAAAAATCCTCCAAACTGTACTAAATTTATATCAACCAACTTTACACCACACATAATGCACACTGATCTTCTAAACAGTGGCGTTGATTCTCTTTTCTGCTTATATTTTACCGCTATCATATATTAACACAGTTTTTGTTATTCTCATTTATTTGAGTTACATAACATTAGTTGCAACACAATATTTGTTCCAAAACAAGAGTCGTTTCCGCCCACTGTGCTCTCGCTCTCTAGCGCCGACTTACGCCATAATCTGTCTTGCCATTCAGCTCAAAGCCTCCGTGTTGAGGCACATTCTTGAAATCTAGCCGCTGTAACTTGAATTTCAGAGGACATTTCTGTACAGGTTTGCGCGATCATTTTTTAAATTCTCAGTCGTGACTTTTTTTCTCTATTTCTGACTGCACACTGGGGCTGCATCTAAGAGCTTATGCTTAGAAATTATGTTTTCGTTTTGTTGGGACTTGACTTTTGTTGGATTTAAATTTGGGAAGTTTTGCTTGTATGTTTAGTTTATAGAAAATTGTTGTTTCCAGATAATATATATTTTCATAGGTTCTTAAAAAGAGTGAACTCATGGAAATATTTTTGCATGTTTAGCAATAATAATACCAATTCTTTAATAAAAAAAAGGTTAGATTAGCTGAAATACTGAGACAGTCCGCTTCTGACTCTGGAGGTTTGGGGAAGGAATGGGTAACAGCAGATGCGGGGTGCTTAGTTTTTTAATCTGGTAGAGTATCTGGAGAGAACAAAGCCTTGCAGAACCTACCTTCTCTTAACTTAGACTCTACATTGTGATAAGTGGAATTTTTGGAAGGTGGTGGAATACAGAATTTTGGGACTTGTGTCGTTGAAGTTTTTTAGTGGCCTGATCTTTTATAACAAGTAGAATCTTGTAACCCACGATGAGCAATTGTTTCCAAGCGCTTAGATAGTTCTTCCGAACACCCACGACTATTATCTAGTCAGTTTCTGTGCTATAGACGGTATTGCACTTCTGAGAACTCTCTTCAAAATAGGAACAGAAATTTTAAATTTCGATAAGTTTTGCTGGAAGATATTTTGAGTAGGGGCAGGTGTGGATTGGAAATGCATATTGCGATGTGTGTACTTTCTCAAAATTGAAACCCTTTAAACCTTTAAAAAACGAACCTATGAAGAATTTTACCTCCAGCGTCGAACTTGAACAAGTCCTAGTGTTATTTATCCCATGATTCAAAAGGTAGGATGACTTTCTCTAAAATGGCTTTTTCGTTTTGTAATATGCTCGGTCCATTTTAGATGTTTCATGTATATTTTAGATGTCTTATTTCAGATATTTTATATGTTTGAATGTATCTAAGGCCGCGTCTGGGCTGTATATAATTGATGTTAAAAATACTTAAATACTTTTTGGAAATACGAATTTTACTGTACATAAAAATTCACAGATAAATGTATATACTCGTGTATACATTATTCATACATACAAATATTTACACTGAGATAGATTCAATCACTAACAAATCAATGTATTGTTTTCTAGTAGTATATAATATAAATCTTTAACAAAGGCATAAAACAATTTCCTTTCTTCCTTTTTCTTTCTGAATATTTCAACCAGTTTATTTATACTTTGACTCGACTATCTAATTGAGTTTTCATAACCCGAGTCTCTCTGTATTTCATTGGATTTGTTTATTATTTACAAGTAAACTTCTGAATCGTTATTGTTACATAGTATTTTTTAAACCAGTGGCATAGCAACAAGTTTAAAATAAACACTGTTTTATAGACTGGTAGGTTTATGAAAAGTTAACGAGTTATGTAACATTTGTGTGTATGCCTATTGTATTAGTCTATCCTGAGACTTGACTTCCACTTACCAGCGGGTGTCAAGTCATGTTGACATTGACATATTTTGAATTATTAAAAAAATGCGATAGTAACTCTGTCTGTTTGTTACGCTTTCACGCCCAAATCACGCAACTGATTAAATGTGGTACAGGGGTTGATTAGACCTTGGAAAAGCATACATATATATTATTATATTGATTTTCTTCATTTATTCACATAAATCACTTATTCTGTATAAACTATTAAAGGGCACTTACTAAGCGTCAAAATCGAAAATAGTTATATTTTAAGTTAGTTCAGCAAATGGACCATTAGTTCGAAACGCGGCTCCGGTCTGAGAAAACTCCGGGAAGAAAATCAGCAGGCTCTTTGTTTTTGGTTTATTTATAAACATTTAGTCTAGGTACAATAATTTGCTTGACTAGCAAATTGAGTTACCAGCTGATTTCTAAGCATGTTTATCGTTTAAATAATCTTGGATTTTATAATAGCATCTTTGGTCTGAAATTTCATAGCCTTTGGTCGCGGTAGCCAATATCCACGCAGTTGGAGTACCTTACAACGTATAGTACTATTCTACTACACTGGTTAATTTAAAAAGACTGGCTTAGAGGGGGTTCCTGTTCAAATTTAGATGCCTTCCACTGGGGAAGTCCTTTAACCTACATACATAAAACCGCAACTTGACTACACTAATGAATTTTATTAGTTGTATACTTGGTGATAGCTTGCTAGAGAAAACAGTAGGTAGACAGTAGTCACTCCCACAAAAGTCAAATCAGACAAAAATAAATATAAAATATCTAGGCAGGAATCTTCATCGAACTCGGTTTATATTTGGTAAAAGAGTCGGAAGCCCGAGTAAGACGCCTTTGGTTGCAAACGTCCATAGGACTCGGTGACCACTTTCCAGGAGTGGGTCATGTCCTTATCTGCCACCTAAGTGATCTAAAAAACACTTCGTGAAATCGGGACTCCGAAGGAAAACCTCGTATGCAACTAGATGATAATATTATTGCCCTTCTTGAATGATTCTTCTATAAAACAAAACAGTGTACTAAAACAGTGTGTGTACTTTATACTTAGCTACATAAACAATGGGTATTTGTTTCTAATTTATGTTCTGTGTTTGTTTTTATTGCTATCAACAATAATTGTGGTTGGCGCGCGGCGTTCTCGCGGATAGGTATTATATGGGCCAACGGCGTGATCAAAGGGACCTACCATCAAAGATTAAGAAATATTGCATAGATATGTCATACCGAATAGCATAGGCGTCGTAATAATATTGATTAAAATGTGATTAATATTGATTTTCAGTGTGTATTAAAAATACCATAATTTTATAGAAACACTGCAAACTTCCGTCAATTTCGTTCGACTGTATCACTTTTAAAGACTCTTTTGAACGATAGCTTTAAATGAATTTGACGATTGTGTACAAACCTATTTAATACTTGTTTTATACTTTAATAAACAAAATGTTGCGTACAGTTCTGTTGCAAATATTCTTTTAGTTTTGGTATACGTAGTTTGGTTGCGTTTACCTTACCTGTACCTAATTGTTTTTCTATTAAATTGTAATGGAATAATATAATGAAAATTGTAATAGAATGGGCTTGCTTCGGTAGCTTAGTGCTTGAGGAGTCAGCTTTACGATAGAGAGGCCCCGGTATCGAATCCTAACTCCTAACATAGTCCGTAGAGCGTAGCTGAAGGATTTAGAAGGAATATAAGTAATTAAATCCTATTCATTTCCATTAACTAACCATTATAATACAGCACTCTTATAATATGTTATTTATTCATAGAACGGTGCAGAGAAGTATAATGTAGTCATGCATCCTAATTTAAAAATAAGCATGGCATATCTCAACCGAGTGTCCCCTCTGCGATGTTCTTGGTCTATGTAGATGTGAGTCACATTTGTGCACAGCTGTGGTCTCAGTACATTAACAGATAAGTAATTTTAATTTAAATCTCTACACGCAATTATTGGAAAACTGTAATTGTGTTCAATTACATCACTGTTTATCCTTGTACACTTATTGTTTCAAAGATTAGCTTCCTATTTTCGCTACTTTGACCATTCCATTCGATATCCATATTCGTTCTGGATTTCGAAACACATTTTGACAACAAAAGTATGTTAATGTTTATTTATTTCAACCAAAACCAGTAGTACTAAGTTATGTTTTAGTAGAAATGAAACCATTTTTTATGAGTTCTATCACAATATATTTAATGCCATTGAATTTTAGCCACTAATTAATTCTGGTGAACAAAATGTTATTACGAAAAGTACAGATTGGAACTTTTCAAAAGAAAATAAAGAATTTCTTCACAATCTGCAATGCTGGCATTACTTAGGTATTGTTTGGTGTAAACATCTATGGAGGATAACATCGATTTCTTAAGAGGTTCATCTGTAATCTAATGAAAAAATACTAGTAGAATATTAGACCATGAGTTATGAAATGTATTTGGTCATGAAGAAGAAAGTAAAAGCAGCAATAGGATAATCAACTTTAAACTTCGCAAAATAAATTGTGATAAATACAATTTATAAAATGACTCAAAATATTTTAATTCAACATTTGACATGCTTAATATTTTGTCATATTTATAGGACATAAATATTTTGGAATTTTTATGCTGTTATTATGTTCTGACCTAATTAACTTATTTAGTTGGATTTTGCATGTAGATGTTTATCTATTTTGTATGAATTGTGATTTAATTTAACTATTGTATTGTTCCTACCTATGTTCAGCAGTGGACTTCCTGTGGCTGCAATGATAATAATGATGATTTCATGCCGTTGGCCGGAATATAGCTTGTTTTATTATTGTTATGACATATTTTCTGTATCCTATGCTTCACGAAATAAATAAATTAAAATAAAATAAATATTTGAACCATAATTATCATGCCATTATATCAGAAACTTATTTACCAAATCACCTCAATTTTGGTCATACCTGAATCATCAGCATAATGCGAGTGTTATTGCACTTTCGCGAATATGCATGCACAAATATAGTTAATGTCCTATTTCGCGAAACTACGGGCATTCCGAAAGCGGTCATGTATACACGAGAGTAAAAATACTTACGTCGTTAACACCCCAAACGGTCTTGCACCTATCTTTTACTCCTTTTGCTGCAAGTCAAGTATTCCTTTTGCGCAATGACTAATACCATCCAAAACAAAACTGACCGACAGTAGATTTCATTTACTAAATTAGCATAGCCAGTTGCGTTGCTTTTACCCTGTTTATAGTTTGTGAATGCATGATAACTGGAAACAAGTCCTTATTCCGATTGATCGGCCGTATCGTGAACAGGTGCGTTTGGATTACCGCTTGATTTCATCTTTATCAACCGTATTGTGAATATTTGTGAACTGTTGGTATCTTCTAATTAACCACACCGTGAATGGCCGTATTTGAATTACCGGTTGCGTTTTGTCTTACGCTGTTCTTTCATAAGTCACGTTACGACTGTCATTTAAATTAAAGATTTTTTCAGATGAATTGTTGACGTGATGCCCACAGCTAAATTCTACCATTTCACAGCTCACCACAGGCAGGAAATTTGTCCTCGCACATTGCGACCAGAAACAGCGCTGCAGTGCGTTATGAAAGGATCTTTATCCCACACACGCTTTAGCTGTGAAAGTCCTACTCCTGACTCCCTGCTGTAGTTTTCCCGAGCGAATACAATAACGGGTTCAAAAAGGGTATTAGAAGGTTGGCGGCTCGAATGTAACGCGTCTGATGTTACACAAGTCTATGGTAACCACTTTCCATCAGGTGGGGAGTGCACTTGTCTACCTATGTGGTATAAAAAACTTACTTCTGAACAGAATATTAAATAAATAAGTAATAATCTCGTGCTAAAACTTCCTATTGAGGCCTCTTTAGGAAGCCAACAATTATTTAGTAAATTTAATAGTAAATAACATTTCAAGTACCTAATCATTCAATTAAAATTGTATACGAATATTAAATATGATAAACTAAGCTAGACAAGAAAATGCTGCGGCTATACAAATGGCATGGCAAAAAACTAGGCAAAAAAGTCTGTGAAAATGCAATGTGATAACTGATACGTCGCGATAGACTATATAAAGTTCTGGTTAGAATGTTATGTTGTACAGCGTGGCCCATTATTGGTTTTTATTAGGGTATTTACCAGACAAGTACTCTTTTACGTGCCTATACATCATATTCTTAAAGTATCAATTGATAAGTAAGTAATCATTCCTTCTAAGTACTCAAACCTTTCCTTCCTTTCATTCCTTCTAAGTAATCATATTTCCCTAGTCTGCTGCAAGGATAACTTATGACGTCATAAATCAGTTTATTGCTACGTAGTTATCATTAAATTGCAATATATCATATTGTCATTAAATTAGAATTATATGATAACTAATGAAGCATTTAAGTAATGGCAATAAAATAACAAATTATTTTTAATGCTTAATCAATTATTCTATTACTAGTTGACCTGCGCAACTTCGTCTGCGTCACCCCATTATTGCAACATTTTTCACTTCTTCTCCGCACCAGTTGGTTGTAGCATGATTTTTATACATATAAGCTTTCCTCTTCAATCACTCTATCTATTGAGAAAATCCTTTGCGTAGTTTTAAAGATTTAAGCGTACATAGGAATAAAGGGACAGAGAAAGCGACTTTGTTTTATACTTGTTGTGATATTTCAATGATTTATAATTCGCAATAAATAAACCCGTCTCTTACAGGAACGACGGGGGTCATCTTGAAAGAGACGGCCCCGGGTCTGCCGGGGTGCGAGGGATATGTTGACTACTATCTCATCTCTGGCAACTAAAGACCCAAAGATGGTGTGCGTTTTGGTCGGTTCGAGTCCGACATAACCTCTCCAACCCCGCACGCCCAATTTTCCCACGAAAAAAAAATGGAAAAGTCTCTTTGGATTACGGTGCAAGAGATCGCTCGAGATAGGTACTACTCGCGTTTGATTCTCGCCTGCAAGCTGGTATTCGAGACTAGCAGGCGAGGTTGGCACAGTCTCAAAGGGCTTGATGGGTACCACTCAATTATTTTGTCTGGAAGAGCGCCGTCTCCAGTCTCAAATGCCAAGAGCACCACCATCGAAGTAGATATTAAAATAAAGGTCTACCTAAAGGGCGAGATGACCAGCCTCTCGTCCTCGTGAGAAAAACTCTACATATTTTAATCATGTTCAACTGCAATAAATTAAAATGATATCACCTTTTATCTTTGAGAACATTCGAGCAGTAATATGATTGTACTAGTGAGGTCATACGAGTGGACGATAACCTACCGACCTTATAATCTAATAGTAATAATAATAGTACAGTTAGCAGTAAATACCTACGCATAATGAATATTATCGACTCCCTGCAAGTGATTACAATACGGGGTTCTTTAAGAAGGGTTTTAGAAGGTTTTTATAAGGTGGGCAGCATGATTGTGGCGCCTCTGAGGTTGCAAACAAAACGTCCATAAGCCATGGGTGATTACTTTCCATCAGGTAGTCCGTGTCCTTATCTGCCACCTAAGTGGTATAAAAATATATTCAGATACCTGTACAATTTACAATTCACTTGACCAGAGAGTGAATTTCAAGATAGTATAGATACTTTCGTATGCCTATATGGAAAGTAATTTTTGTTACATACAGAAATAAAATAAAAATTTAAACACGCATCATAAAAATCGAACGAATGTCACATTAGGTATATATATTTATGTCTGTAAATGCTACGAAGGGGTGGGTATTTAACACTTACATTTCGCCAACTATATAAATAGTGAGAAGGGTCGGTAGCATAGTGGTTAGGAGTCGACCTTACGATCTAGAGGTATCGGGTTCAAATTATTTCGGTTGAAAATATTAAAAAAAAATTACAACAATCAAGATATTAAACAGGTAAAAACGGGTTACTAGATGGCATAATTATATAACTTTACGTTACAAACAAATTGCAAATAGTGTGTTTAGACATGACTTTAAAAGATACCACGATTAGGCATTACATTTATCGATTAAGATATTCTGTGTTAGGGTCATTAGGGAACTAAATGATCTATGGTACAAATTTGTATTTCCAGTTCTAATTTCTAAACCGATTAATGTAACTAACATTAACTTGATAACTGACAGTAGCATAAAATATTATATTTATTTGATGAAAATGTTAAATCATTTCTAAACTCGTCTAGAGTTTAGAAATGATTTAACATTTAATAAATTGCAATAAAGTATTTAAATTGATTTCGGGTAAAAGTGAACGACACTAACAAGATAAAATTTACTTGTAACGCCATCTAGCGACACTGCATTACACTAAAATTGTATCAAAACAAAATATTCTAGTATAAACAGACTTTCGCAACATTTTCATTTAAAAATTGACGAATATTATTTTAAAAATGTTAACAATATTTTTTTCGTGACAATACATTTGAAATGCTAATTCGTTCCTCCGGTGGCGTTCCATTACAGCATTATTTTCACTTGTCCGTTTTGCAACTGTAAATAAATAATATAAAAGAAATGCTGTATTATTTTGGGTTGAACGGTTTTTAAGAGGTGCATTGCGAAGTCATAATTGTACCGCATCCGTACAAAATGTGTACCTACTTTGTGCGCGGCATAACAATTAGCCGGCATTGTTTACGATTGTAGTGGTTGATATTTTTATATTTTTAAATATAGTAAAGATAAAAAGTAGCACATGGCCTGCCTGATGGCTAACGAGTACGAAGGACATGCTTAAGGGGGCATCTACACTATCCAGTATTCAAGACCCGGGGCTACGTATGCTTTTAGTTAGTTCGATTCTGACATAACCAGCCTACTAACCAGTCGGAGTGAGTAGGTATTAGTAAGGATTTCCACCACAAAGAGGGTAGTGTTTTTCCAGAAGGGTTGATTCATGCGCTGCCGTCTACAATAAAATTGTGATTGTAAGTGCGTTTTTAATGAACTTGTTAGGTAATACAAATGACTTCTATAAAAAAAAAATCAGTACCTAGAAATCTTTCGTGGTAGATTTAATCATCCCTGTTCCAATATTAAACCATTCATACAAGCACAAATATTAAATTCAAGAACTAAAATTTAAATTTTTTATTTAATTTATATTGTATAAAAAGAATACAAGAATGAACATCAGGTCATACCGGAAATCATGACGCAATGAACAGAGAAATATCTTATATCACGACAATTAAATCAGAGAGTTCGACTTAGGGCCTAAATGCAAGGGAACAGGGCAAAGACTCTACCAAACAAATATAGTGCGCAAGAGTTGAATACTCGAGAATATTTTATTATCTGTAAACATTCACACAAACGTACGTATAGAGGGCATAAGATATCTTGATACTTGTTTTTGATTGACTATTCAGAGACTATGTATACTTTAACGCGTTGTTGCTTATGTCCGTGATTATTGTGCATGTTGGAACGGTGTTAAAAACTTTTACGTCAAATCCATTAATACTGCACACCTTCTATAGAATCCCAGTTGTATGTGAAGTTTTGCCAATGTTAGCAAATGATCAAAGTATAACCGGATTTTTATGGGTCATACAATGCAGATATTACATACATTACATTGAAATATCCGAGCTAATGAATAAAAATTCATTACTATAAATATTTGCACTATTTAAGAATAAAATGTAATTACAAATTTAATTTATTTAGTAGTCGTACACTACCTCTTCGCCACAGAGGTCGCCAGTGTAGCATATTCTTATTAAACACGACATAAAAAATCCCATAAAACCTGGAAGCTCTTATTAAAATCATAACCATAAGTAACTGATCAACTACCAATATTTTTGATATCAAGGTTCAAACATTGATAGCTGCTGACGTCATCCACTATATCTGCGCAAGTACTTCCACTCGTAACCATTTTGAATTATCAGATAGAATACTGAAGTGCAGCTGTGTATAAACGACGTAATAGACGCCTCATAAACCTATAAGCGTGAAATATGCAACAAAAATAAACAAAGTGCAAAAAGATCAAAGCTATTATATCGCAGTATACGTGCATATGTGTTGATGTAAACAAGCCGTCGACACGTGTGTCTCACGCACACTAGCGCGCATTGCTCGTGTGTGCGTAACCCACATGGACACATAGCATTGAGCCAGGTCGTGGCACCCGGCGCGTGCGATGTTTATTTGTACGTTTATGCACACCTACGTAACTATATGACTACAGATTGCCTCTCTGATTGAACTTATTACGATTTAATGGAAATACGAATTTTCGAATTGGCATTTGATTACATTTACTCGTCCCATCTGTATTAGGGAGAGTAGACAGGAGCGTGCGAGAGGAGAGAGTCGAAAAGCGATGATATAGCAAATTGGCTTAAAGTAGGCCGTAATCACGGCACTTAGAAAACTGAGTAAACGGTAATAAAAAATGTGAAGTATGCGAATTTATTTTGAATGTATTGAAGTGAAAAAGTGCCCAGTGAAAGTGATATAAAAGGCGATTCTTATTATTACTAGCTATTAACATCCAAATATTTTCACATGTTTTTACATGATAGTAAAAATAACTATGGTTACTTGAAAATTAAAATAGGTACGCATAACGTAAAGTTTAGAAGAGGTGTCGCGTATTATTAACGGTTTAAATTTCTTTCTAACAATAAATATTACAATGTATTCAGCATAAGTATTTACGTAAGTACTTCAATCGCCACCTCGTGTTAGAATATAACTAAATATCGAGATATCACTCAAGTAATTAATTATATACACGTGTATTCTACTTATATATATTAATATTTCGTAGACTTCGAAACATCATCTACATTTAGAATAATATTATAAAAGTCAACAGTTGAACCAATATTTTATTTATAAACTTAACATAAACATAGACTCACGCCTATATCCCGGAAGGGTTAGGCAGAGGTGCTAGCACCCACATTTCGCCCGTTTATGTTTTTAGGTCCCAACATAATAGGTGGCGAGCCCATTGCCATTAACCGAGCACTTATAAACCTGCGATAAATACACACAAAACTTCGAAAAACATCGAAAAGTCATTGGTGTGTGCCATGGTAACCTGGGATCGAACCCGAGACCTCGTCTCAGCAGTCCATTACCCATACCACTAGGCTACCGCGGTACTACTATTTTATTTATATCTGTTACAAGCGCCATGATTACGGTGTACTGACGACCGCCGAACTAGTTCTTTTGGGCCAAACGTATTGGTCGTCAGTGGATATCAATATAATATATAGTCTTTGGGTAAATATCCACTGGCGATGCATTCCACAAGCGCACAGCCTTGGCTGTCAATGATTTAGCCACAAAGTCAGTGGAATGCGAAATTTTGGAAGGAGTTAGAAATGTAATAAATCCGTTTACTGTGGGCTAAATCAGGTACTGTAGACTTTTCAATGAAATAGTGAAAATGAAATGCTCTGTGACGCTGTTTATCTGCACTTACAACAAGTACGTACTTAACGGTCACCTCGTGTTAGGATATTGCGAAATATCTAGATAGTACTCAAGTATTTATTTATTATCCTATTATAATACCTAGGCTACGAATCTAAGTAGATTGTGAATTACAGATTAGTTATTATTATATAGTGACCCGCGCAACCTCGTCTGCGTCACTTCGTTTTCGCAACGTTTTTCACTTCTGCTCCGTACCAGTTGGTTGTAGCATGATGTTATATACATATAAACCTTCCTCTTCAATCACTCTATCTATTAAAAAACCGCATTAAAATCTGTTGCGTAGTTTTACAAATTTATGTATACATAGGGATATAGGGACAGAGAATGCGACTTTCTTTTATACTGTGTAGTGATGATACATACGATAACTGGTGCTCTTCAGTTATTTACAAACTACATTACATAAAGCATGTTATAAACTTCGATTACAAATTTATTATCGGCATATCCATTTTTTTCACAAAATGCCCGATTGGCGGCTATAGCCTCACTCGCTATTACGTGGGACTGAAAATCATAGTTGACGAAATATGGGTGTTTATGCACCTCTGCCTAACCCTTCGGGGATTACGTTCATGAGCTAAAGTCTGTATGTATTAACTTCACCTTAGCTCAGTCAAGGCGTAGTATTCAGCTACTAAGACCCTTAAATCTGTTTTCCGGCTCTTTCTGTTTCTCTTCATACGGTCTTACCCCTCCCTAGCTGATGGTGAGACTATTAGTTCAACGTTAAGCCATGGCAGCAAAAAAAAAACAGGCAGCATGGCCCGTCATTCGTTACCCACGTAGCCTAGTTTTCATCGTAAAACGCACTGTACATTAATGTACTGTACTCATAGTAGTAGATACAAAGTAGAAAATTCGCTGTAGATTTTTTATTACAAATCAAATAATAAGCCTGGGTTGCACGATCTTACTTTAACATTAACAGTGCTATTAAAGTACCGGTCAGGTATAAAATAGGTTGAACCATTTGACAATAGTTAAAATGACGTCATAACTGCACGCTTACTGTAACCGGCCACGCTCAAACGTCGAATTCTATTAAAAAGATAACTATAACCGAGCGACTAAATACTCTGATGCAACACATTTAACCAAACCATTAGAATTAATGTTACTGTTGATGTTAAATTTGACGGAAACATCAACTTCAACAGGTAGGTGGTGCAACTAAGCCTTTTTTTTTGTCGTGCGCAAAATCCCCACGGATACCACCTCCACCAAAACCGATGGAGGTGATTATGTCGGACTCGAACCGACCAAAACGCACGCCGTCCATGAGTCCTCGATTGCCGGAGGTGAGATTATACAAGACATATCTCTCGCACCCCGGCAGACCCAGGGACATCTCTGTTGAGATGACCCTCTTCCCTAAATGTGGGGACCAAGGTGTCCCCATCTAGTCCCTGGGTATGGTGTGGTATTATGTGCCATCGCCGTGGCCTGTTTCTGCTAGGGTGACAGGCGGCTCCACCCGTCACCGCGGCCCGCGCTCATGGGGGACGGAGGTCATTCTGCGCCCTCCGACGTCCGAGTCGCCTCCGCTGGTGCAACTAAGCCTAAGTATCTTAACGAACTATATTTGTAGATGCACCTGACTATGTATGTTTCCAGGTCATGTGATAATACTAATATAAACTGATTGTTAATTAGAAATATTGTGATCTTAATCTAGCCACGCACCATATTTGTGAATGCACCTGGCAATATCATCAAGTTAGGTGCCTGAACTGCTATAAACCTGAAGTATTTATAAGGCATTATTTTGAATACAGCTGGCTCTTTTCATTCCAAGTGTATTTGGGCCCGTTTGGCATTTAATTGCCGTTTTGCAGTTTATAGTTTATGTCATAATGAATAAAGAGTGGTATGACATAGTACATAGAAATATTCACATGTCAAAACATTTATATATGTTTATAACTAATTCTCACCGGATTTGTTAAGCAAAGGGATATTTAATCCCAGTGACATACCACTCAATAATATAATAAAATAAACATTGATTGAACTTAACGTATTCAGTTTGCAGTATTAGGTTTACACGAATGAAAATCCACCGTGAACACCCGGCTGATTGCACATTAAAAAAATAATACAAAAAATTGTGCCGGACAGTACCGTGTGAACGGGCTATTATAATACAGCACTAAAATCGAGTATAAAAAACATAAAGTTATGATTTGCAACACAGATGCATGTAAAGGTGCTGATAAATTTACATTAACTTGTAACAGTACATCAAGCATTCGCCGTTTTTTAAACTTGTCAAACGCAACAACCGGCTCGCACAGAATCTGATATGTGAACCTAGTCGAAACGCTACGAACAACGTATACAGCGAACGAACCACCGACCACTTGGTTTCCAAGTACATTATAAGGTTACACCAGAGAGGGCCCTCGTTGGCCTTGGGTCAGCCGGGGCGTGAGGAATATGCCAGAGGCTACCTCACGCTCGCCACAACACCAAACAAGACGGCCGTGCAGTAATGGTCGGTTGGAGTCCGACATAAACACCCTCGACGCCCTCGTTGACTTGAGGGGATTTCCGCACGGGAAAAAAAAGGTTTCTAGAGGTTCAGCAGCGCGAGGGTGACGCCTCTGGTGTTGCAAACGTCCATAGGCCAAGGTGGCCACTTTCTATCACCTAAGTGGTATAAAAATCACAAACAGTTTGAGATGTTATTAAGCCTACTAATATAAAATAATGCTAAATAATTAATCAAACTTTGTCGATCTAGATTTTTTTTTTTTTTTTTTTTTATACTATCACGCCTATATCCCCGAAGGGGTAGGCAGAGGTGCTAGCACCCACATTTCGCCAGTGTATATTTAGGTCCCAATGTAATAGGGGGCGAGCCTATTGCCATCAACTGGGCACTTATAAACCTGCGATAAATACACACATAACTTCGAAAAGCATCGTAGTCATTGGTGTGTGCCATGGTAAACCTGGGATCGAATCCGAGACCTCGTCTCAGCAGTCCACCACCCATACCACTAGGCTACCGCGGTTATTTTATTTATTATTTATTATCTAGATTTAATTTTAAATTATGTCAATTTTTTATGTAATATTTGATTGAAAAAAAAAATAGAAAAGAAAAAGCAGAAAACAAAACATCACTACAAACATTTCCATAATCATTCTAGCGATCGCTCGAAATTTAAAAATGACGATGCAAATTTACTGTCCTTTAGCAAGAATTTTCATCAACGCTTGATGGAATGCTCGCTACACACTCTTGATCATTTTCTCATAACATTCGCACGTATGTTCATTACAAGTGAATGATTCGGTCTCTCAGCACCTTTAGAAACCTACATTTTTTTACACGATTTGGTGAATCACGATTAAAATCATTTGTTATAGTTAATTGGCGTCTGCCCTATTTCTCCTTCAAGCCAGATCATCAGGACATGCTCTTCGACCCGTAACTGATTTGTCTCGCGTCATTCCAGGATTGAATTATTTGTTTATTTTTTGCTATGAATATTTTTCTATAAATAATACTGACTAATATTAATAAGGCTTGATTTAGAAGTTACACGGTTATAAACTATTGTTCTTTTGTTTTAGTCTAACTTGTTGTAATTTTCGGGTCTTGGATCATAAGAGAAAAATTTTCTAATAGACATTTTCAAAGTTTAGCTATTTCAATGAATTGGAATAGCGAACTTGCTTGAAATAGTACGATAAATGAAGCTTATGCAGTGGATAAAGTCAGAACGGGTGATAGGCCATTGTGGTTTCTGCTGTAGAAAAATATCATCACCTTCATTATTTCTGTTCATCATGTCCACTGCTGAACATAGGCCTCTCCCAACGACCTCTAATTCAATTTACGTGACATGTGTGATCATATTTTAAACATACCTATTAAAACATTTTATTTAACGTATACTTATAATGACTTTAATATTTTCACTAAAAATTATGAAGAAAAAACGACCTCTAACAATTTAAATACCTAATGCATTTACGTCATTACTGATTAAAGTATGGAGACAGGAGTGACGCCGTAACGTCGAGACAGATTCCCATAAAAATACATCACCATCACAAAAAGTACTACCTACATGCAACTTCTGTCTCGTGGCTAACGCTGCGAGGAAGCCTTCGCCAATTAAAATTCACCACACAAGGAAACAATTGAAAGGTCACACATACACATATATATTTGTTATACAGTACATGACACTAAAATGGTAGATATGGGTACTCACATGCATGACATACATGTCACGGAAAACATGATTCTATATCACGTTTTACACAATCTGACACAAGTAGGAAGGAAGGAATATTGATCCCTTTTTTGCTACCCGAAGAAAGCTATGAACTAATTCTGATACTACCTGTCTTTGTGTCGAATTTCAATTAGATTTGTAGATTTTCAGTAGATTTATCGTATATGAGTAACAAACTCTGTAGTGGTCCTACAGACACCTAGTGTAGAGGTGAAACACGTTTCGAGGTTTATTCTTCGCACTTGCGGAATATTGCACATAAGAAATTATATCTTCTCGGGTAAGAAGTCTTTTACTTGCTTTGAGGTGCGGTTGTGAGTGGTTGAAAACCCCACCATTGTATATTTTCTTGTAATAAAGATCTTTCCAACTACGAGTACCTATAAAAATACACGGAGGTAGGACACGACGGTATCTCCCGTCCAAAATGAGCTGTCCAACTGGGGAAGTACCTCCGCCCTACAGAAGACCGCGGTCATAATAACCATCGTGTTGTGTTCCCGCCGGTAAGTAGGGTAGCCAGAGCTCACTATACCCCTCCTTCCCCTCCCCTTCCTAGCCTCTCCACCCCTTCCCAGCTCTCCCCCTTTCCCTTCAGGGTGGGCAGCGCGTGTGTGACACCCTTAGTGTTGCACACGTTCATAGGCCACGGTGGCCGCTTTCCATCAGGTGGGCCGTGTGCTTGTATGCCACCACCAAAAAAAAAACACCCTTACAAACTTTTTTATTTAACTTCATTGTTCGTATATGTATGTAATATGTTGATTTGTTGTTGTTGTTGATTGTAATTTGTTAATTTGCATACTATATTTTATATTTAAAATCAGATTACTCATTAGTATGAATGGGTGGACACAAAAAATTATAATAATCAGAAGGTTTATCGTGAGACTTTGAGCTAAATAATTAATGCAAGTTTTTGAAAATCTATGGTGACGGAGAAAGAAAGAATACCATTTTAACCAACGAATGCCGTAAAAGATGATGAACGGAATAATACGCAGATGATGTCACTGTGAGAAAAATAAAACTCTGTGACGAATACCCACCCGTCTGGCCAGCGTAGAAGCAGTAGGTCAAAGTCTCCCAACATTCATGGGAGAGGCCTATGTTCAGCAGTAAACTGTGAAAGGCTAATTACTTGATTGATACAGTACATTATATTAGGACCGTAGTAACCGCGGTAGTCTATTGGTATGGGTAATGGACTGCTGAGACGAGGTCTCGGGTTCGATCCCAGGTTTTACCATGGCACACACCAATGACTTTTCGATGCTTTTCGAAGTTATGTGTGTATTTATCGCAGGTTTATAAGTGTCCGGTTAATGGCAATAGGCTCGAATCACCACCTGTTACATTGGGACCTTTGGGTCTAGCACTCTGCCTACCCCTTCGGGGACATAGGTGTGAGTTTATGTTAGGATAATTTCCAGTGTATCGAGTATTTCTATATGCATTTCAAAACAATTCTCAGAGGTAAGAAAATTATTATTGACTATTGTGAAGGTCATAGAATATGGTCAAAGTAAGTAATAATATCTGCCATGATATGGTCATATCCGCATTGGAACTTGATATGGTGCTGAGTGTGCTGACGGAAAGGTCTTTGAGTTATGTTCGTGATAATACCTTGAGCTGTTTTACCCGCATGGAGAATCAATTCTTTGTATACGTAATCACTATGTGAAAATAAAATTACAATACTACAATTATGTGCTAAGAGATTCTGTGTCTGCCGGGGTGCCAGGGTTATGTTGGTTACCATCTCATCTCCGGCAACTAAGGACCCAAAGACGGGCGTGCATTTTAGTCGGTTCGTGTCTAACATAGCCTTCACAACCGGCTCTAGTGTGGATTTTTCGCACTAAAAAAGACGTATTACTGCTACTAGTCTTCTAATAGTAAATCTAGAATGAAAGAAAGACACGCATTCTTGCCTCTTATTACAATTTCTTATTCATCTCCTAGTACCAATGTACAATAAATACCATATAACAAACTACACACACCACAAAATTAGTGGTCATGAAGTAGGTTTTACAAACGAGAGGTTCCGGATTCGAATCATAGCCAACTCACTCTCGATGTGAACCCACTCCTAACACAACAGAAGGAGGGTAAGAGGGGATAATATTAATATTTTTTTGTTGATAATATTCCTCAAAAACAAACAAGTCTAATTGCCTACTAATCTTGTTTTTTAGAGCACAAAATCCGTTCCACTTATATTTTTAAGTGCTCGTGCGGCTAAGCACGCAATTAATTTCTTTGCGATTTACACAGCATAGCAAGGAATCGGATAATTTTTTTTTTCCCAAATTTATTTAGCTGCAACATCGGCATACCCATTTTTTACAAAGTGCCCAATTGGCGGTAATATGCTCGCCCCCTATGATGTGGGACTGAAAATCATAGTTGGCGAAATATGGGTGTATAATACACCTCTGTCTACCCTTACAGGAATTACGGGCGTGAGCATTGTAGGTATGTATGTATTAATTTGACGTCATTTCTTAGAAATTGTTATAGAAATATGTAACGTTACGATAAAGTATGACATTATTTTTGCGATCAATAACAAAATGGGCGAGCTAGCGACATTAACCACGCTTATTGACGCATTTAGATGCAAATAAGTACTCTTTAACAACGTGCTAACCTTCCTAACTGGATGGTTATGATAATCCACATTCCTTTGAGATGAACTCACAATTTTGTTGCTAACTCACCGTGGCAATACAAAGAAAATTGCTGCGGAAAAGTTGTCTCATATTTTTAAATTTAGAAAGTTTTATAATGGTTTTGTTCGATGATAATAATTTTTTATTTTCTATTCAAGATTTAGGACAGAGTTGATCAACGACACAGATGAGTTTCTTTCTGTAAAAAGATTTTATTGTGTTATGAGAAAACTACTATTTGTAAGTAGTAGTTTTGTCATAATATACTTATACAATCTAAATTAAATTGTAACATGCTTACCTGTAAAAAGAAACGACATTTAATGTTACATAACCAATATTCCTTCTTCCTAATTCAATCCAAATTAAATTTAACCTTTATATTCTCTTATTTCTATTTTATTTACATTGCATTTGCTACAGATTACAAAGTGACTCCATAAACATAGATTAGATAAGGAAAATTTTATATTTATTTTTCACTCATGTATTTTAATTTATTATTTATTGAATCCTTTATTGCATTTATGTTAATTAAATTCATGTGTGCAATGTTTTGTGACTGTGATGCGAATATAAAAGACCTATGACTTCGGGACCTTTAAGCAGGGTGTGAAAAAGCATCTGATGAGGCCCTCAAGTTTGTAATGGTAACCCTCTTTCCTGAGAATTCACCTTTAGCTTATCATCAGGCGGGGTGAAGTTAAATTGACGTGTCCTAAATAACAAAAAAGGAAATGATAACATAACTTCTTACTTTTTCAGCTTACAACTAAAAATATCATTACCAACAAATTCGTATCCAAGGCAGAATTAACGTAATCGAATTTATAAAGTTCCTAAAGCGGTGGTAGTTTAGTGGTGAAGGTATCAGTCTGACGATACAAGGTCTCAGGTCGAATCCAGGGCACGACTCTACCGACCGACGTGAACCCATTCCTAAAACAAGCCATTGAGCGAATATGAGGAATTGTGTAAGCAAGTTTATTTTCTGTAGAAATTAACTGGCTTATAAATTCAGCATGTGTGTGCATAAAATTTAAATTAAAAAAGTATTATTCTGAAATTTTAAGTTGAAAACATATTAATAAAATTTGAAAGTGAGTCGGTGCTTATGCTAAATTTCACTTTCTTCTTGCTGAATAATGATAGGTTTTCACGAGACAGTTTCGCCATTCATCTTCTATAATAGAGAACTATTTCCCAGCTTTTCATTGAAAATATTACCTTTGGTATTCGTGAAATAGAGATCTTATAATTTTGTAGAAACTCTGAAATTTTCACCACAGAAATAAGCCTGGTGGTATAATCTTCAGTTTGTACCTTTGAATAGCTTGTTTTTCTATTTATTCTTTTATCTAGTTACGGTTTCACGGTAGCGACTACCATATTACCTCCTAATCTCGAGAGGAAAGCCTGCGGAGCCTCTGTCACCAAAAGTGAATAAAAAAACATTTATTTTGTATGGACCATTAAAACGGTGCTTACAAACACCATTAAAAATATACTTACAAAACACCATTAAAACGGTACTTCCGAAACGTAAAGTTAAAAATGACAATTAACTGTTAGTTATAACAGCTTTACCAGTTTTATTTTTGACCCTGAATAACTTGATGGACCTGAAGAAACACACAATGTAATGCATAATATAGCCCCAGTTCAGAAAGTTGTCCTTAGAGGTACAAAATGTGCAGATGTGCGAGTGACATACACGTGCCTATGTTTACACAATATAAAACATTTTTTATAAACCATTATCAACTTTGACAGTAAAATATATCGCAGTAACATCCATGCCACTACAGTCCCGGGTCCTTTAAGCGGGGCGTGATAAAGCATCTGATGAGGCTGCCAAGCTGAGTGCCACCATTGTAGCACTGTACGTGTTTGCAATGGTGACCCTCTTTCATGAGACTTTGCCTTCAGCTTAACATCAGGCGAGGTGAATTCAAATTGAAGTGCCATAAATAAAAAATAAATGTTTGACACTAAATGTTACAAGTACCTACCTACCACTGGTATTTTAAATTCGGTCACGCGGTAATGAAGGAATCCGTGGGTCTTACGCTAGTAATATTGTCTATGCGCCAGTTATACCTGTAAAGCCATTCAGAATTACATAATTTTCCTCCAATTAAAGATGGGGGAAACCATTTTTAATATCCAATTATACACTACAAGTTCTTCTAACCTGTTACTGGTATTCTTGAAATTTTCAACTTTTCCAACACTTAGTAGATATAATTTTAGTTATTAGCTTTAATTATTGACTTGTTTGATCCTATATACCAGTTTTGTTTCCCATCGAAGTGTTCTAAACGGAAATCCCAGTCGATTGTATTATATTCTGATATCGCGATTCAGAAAATAGTCACGACAAATATATAGTATACGCAAACTATACACATAAATTTTAGTAGACACGTGCAAACATGAATCACTCTGTAATCAGTACATGTACCATTTGTGGTTTTGGTTAGTTTCAATTTAGTAATTGGAATTATAAATAACCACAATAGGCACGTGGTAGTTTTATTTCAAAGGTAAATGGTATTAACGGTACAATGTATTTCATTACAGAAAGTTATATAGTTCGTTATTTACCTATTATATGCTGTTTTATTTGTTTATTATATTCGTGTCTATGTATGGATGTTATTCCTATGAATAGGGGTGGAATTCCTGCCAAAGAATATTCACGTTGACAACCATTTTCCTGCAACTCATTATACTGCCGATGTGAATTCACTCCTAACATAAACCAACTGAGATTAGCTGGAGAGGTTACAGGGATAGATATTAATAACTCCAGTTGCTAATATTCTTAAAACACAATACCCTCCTTTGCGTCGCGCAGTCGGGTAAAAAAGAATTAGAATTACAAGTGATGTCTGGTTACCTGTAATTATGCTAGCTTCTTTTTAGCACTAAGAATTAGCATTGCCACACACATGGACAATCTTGGCTCGATAATTATCTACGACCAAGTAGACTTTTTATTTCTTACATACATACATATGCTCACGCCCGTATTCACTGAAGGGATAGGCAGAGGTGTATTAGACACCCATATTTCGCCACTTATGATTTTCGGTCTCACGCAATAGGGGGCTAGCCTATTGCTGCTAATTGGGCACTTTGTAAAAAATGGGTGTGCCGAAAATAAATTTCTAACCGAAAATGTTGCAGCTAAATAAATTTGGAAATAAAATCTTGTCTTTGCTTATAATCGCAAGGAAATTAATTACGTGCTTAACCGCACAAGCACTTCCAATTGACGTCTTGGAGAGTATCAGACGACCATCATAAGACATCAGAGACTTTATTCAGTTTACAAAATTGATTGTGGTTGCAAAAATTAAATTGTTTACTACAAGACAGTACACAGTTAATCATTTTATGACGATGTACATAAATAGTTATCAATAAGAAATTTTCAAGTCAACAAAGTGCTAAGTCATACTGGAATCGCTAATACACACCTCAAGGGTGATACCCTCTTAAGACCGTTACTGAGGTGACTCGACGATAAATCGCTGCACTTTGAAGGTCATTAACCGAGACATGATAATGAGAGTGTTTCCACCATCGCTGTCTGTTCCAAATATGACATGTTCATATCTTTTCTGCATAATGTTTTCTTTTTTATGTTCGACGATAAAGGTGTAAACGTGTGTCTGACTGTCGATTTGTCTTTTAGCTGCCCATATTTCTCTTTATCAATTAATTTACTTTATTATGATATTTTGAAGCATCAATATGCCATGCCATCTTTTTCAAAAGTTGTAGTAGCTCAAGTAGTCAAATCATTCTCCCTGTAAGAGGCTGTGTGTTTGTCTACGACCTAAGTGGTATAAAAACCTTGTCCATTATTATTTTATCTATAAAGCATAGTTATACTGTGTGTCGGAGTTTTTTTCCATTGTTTACAGTTTCATCGGAAGGAGTCGAGTTTTTCCGGTCCGGCTGGCTGTCGTAATAATTTGCTGTTGGCTCTTTATTAGTCTTTAGTAAATGTGCAGAATTCGTTTAATTGGATACTGGGAAATATGTTTTTTTCTTTTACCTACTGTTATTCTGTGACGTCATCTTTCTTTATATTTCTTTTGTGGAATGTGAGTAATTAAAAAAGAGATTCAATTTAGAGCTACGCCAACCGATGAGCTGTAGAGCCACATCTTGACCATTCGAAATTCTCCTATGCAACCATCTTACAACCATCTTGGGGCGGTTTGTTTCACCGGTTAGAGCACCTTGTAAGGGAAAATTTCGTTGCCTTTGGATCTAAACATCCCCGCTAGCTCAAATCTCAGCTTCTATAGTGTACTGTTCGTGATGCTTTGATTCGTTCTGAGTCTCAAATACTGTGTGGTACACAACCTGTCCTGCTGAGATGTCATCCATCGCAGTTTCTAGGGTCCTTTTCTCATCCTGGCACTTTTTTGGTATACCAACCACATTCCCTTACCAGAGAAAACGATATCTCCTGGAGGGATAACTGCGTCATAATTGGCTATGTTGCTATTTTTTCTTGCAATAGGGGAGGTGACAATTATGAGAAAGTTTATGGGGAAGAAAGCTCTCTGGGCACTCCTAGATCCAGCTATCAACAAACAATTAGCAAATGAACCGAGAAATGAAGCTATTTTTTCAGCTTAACTTCCATAAATAGCATTTGCTAAGTTTAAGGCATCTATTTCAACTGCCTATATATAAATATAAAAAAGCCGCGGTAGCCTAGTGGTATGGGTAATGGACTGCTGAGACGATGTCTCGAATTCGATCCCAGGTTACCATGGCACCCACCAATGACTTTTTGATGCTTTTGGAAGTTATGTGTGTATTTATCGCAAGCTTATAAGTGACCGGTTAATGGCAATAGGCTCGCCACCTATTACATTGGGACCTAAACATAAACTGGCGAGATGTGGGTGCTAGCACCTCTGCCTAGCCCTTCGGGGATAAAGGCGTGAGTTTATGTTATGTTATATTATGTTATTTTAACTGCTTCAAGTCATTTTGTTCTATAAAGGTCCTTTGATCTATAACTAAGTATCATCGCAGTTAATGGACCCACAGTTTGAGCCATTGCTGATCTTCTTTCGGGCTTGTATGTGGAACCCTCTAACAGAACGTGATAAGATGGTATGATTCCATTATAGATTTAACATCAATATTAGTTGTCGTGTCACTTACTTCAGCTGTAGGTGTTTTACCCACCCCTAACCTACTTTCATAGTATCTCAATTTAAAAGTAGATGTCATGTTAAATATAGGGCTGGCCACCCCATACCAGTGGTCATTAGTAGCCCTGTTAAGGGAAAGTACCTAATCTATGTGCGACTGCTCTTGCCTTCATCAATGTAATGAAAGTGCTATTTTTTATTGTATGTTATGCCAGCATTGGTTATCATCATCATCATCAACCCACGACAGTCCACTGCTGGACATAGGCCTCTCCCATGATAGAATTATGTTATAAAGTTATAATTATTACAAGAATTCGTTATATTTGCATTGAAAACCAATTGAGGAGACTGAGACCCTAACATTTGCCATTCTTTTCATTATGTTATGGCCTTATTGAACAATACTTGCTATCTGATGAGCCACGGTAATATTCAGAATTTTGTTATCCAAATTGTATAATTCATACTCGGCATAAGCTGATTTTAAAGTATATTGTAAAATCCTGTCTTTCAAAGGTTTTTCAAGACTTATTCTAGGCATCTTTGGGTCAGATACTTCTCTGGTCTCATCATTAGCATCAACGGTTCTTTTAGTTGGTGGCGAAGATGCCACAATTTACAGGAATTAATCGTATTTCCATTGTGATAAATAAATATTTCGACTACAGTAAGAGTAGTTAGTATCGTGACGGACGCTGATGGTCCAAACCACATTATGAATTTCATAAAGTTAGAGTCGGTAACTTAATGGCCCTTACAATCGATAAATCTCGTGTGCGAATCCTGACCATTAGCTGGAAGAGTTAGAGGGAATATTATTATCTTTGGTTGCTAATATTCTTTAAAAAATAACTGCTAGAGATAGAAAAATACATTACACGGTAGGCAAACCAAGGACCTCCAGATCGTACTTTATATCTAACAATCTAACAATAATTAATATGAAACTACGAGTAAACATAATATTATATTTCAACTAGCTTCTCATGTTCAGCTAACATTATAAAACATGAATATTTAATAAGAAGATAATAATTATTAATGTAGTATTACTTCCCTATCCGTCCCTTATCTGATATGATCTGAAAGTTATAATTATTTACTACTCGTAATATTCGCATTTATGTTGATTTATAATTACTCACTACTTCTGGGAAATAGGATTTCCTATTTATATAGTGGTGTATGATATTAATTAGTAGATATTTTGTATGTTTTACTTTTTATTTTCATTAAGTGTCATCTACTGATATTTTTGCGAAATAAAAATATACCTACTAAATACATCTTTCAACATTGTTATCTAATATAATATAAAATTCTCGTGTCACAGTTTTCGTTGCCATACTCCTCCGAAACGGCTTGACCGATTCTCATGAAATTTTGTGAGTATATTGAGTAGGTCTGAGAATCGGCCAACATCTATTTTTCATACCCCTAAATGCTTGGAAAGGAGCAGCAGGAACGGGTTCAGAAGTCCACGCGGGCGGAGCCGCGGGCAACAGCTAGTAATATAAAAAATAAACTACAAAAATGGTAGGTACAACGATAATTTTACGTCAAGTTACACTAAAGGTTGTCATTGGGTAATCTTCAAAAATACACATATTATACAAATAAAGTGTCAAACCTTCGACGTCACTTAGCATCCTACCTCGCAAATGAAACATAAAACCGTAAATATAAATAAATACCTTCAAAATATTCTTTTGATGACATCCAAGGTCCCAGCATCCTGTGAGCTGGTCATATTTTTTATTGCTATAGCTGTAATCCGATGCTTTACCTACATGAGTTGTTGAATAAGCTGACTCAAGGAAACCTATTTCCGAGTTGTAGCCTATGTATTTTATTTTTTTGGTTTTTAATTAGGACATGTCGATTTTACTTCACCTCGCATGTTGGTAAGCTGAAGGCAAAGTCCCAGGAAAAAAGGCTACCATTGTTACACACAATGTTACACTGGTGGCGCTCTTCCAATTAATCCCACCCTCACCTTTCATACACAGGACAACACGTGCAGGGCTTATATGTCATCCGCATACGGTGCAGAATATTCCATCAAGAACCAAGCGGTTCAGTGAATCTTTCCTCTGCCGCACCATTAAGTCTTGGAATTCTTTACCAGCGCACGTGTTTCCTTTTTCCTAGAGCCCCGGGTCCTTTAAGCGGGGAGTAAAAAAATGTCTGACGAGGCCGTCAAGCTGAGCGCCACCATTATAATACTATACATGTTGATTTTGAGACTGCCTTCAGCTTACCATCGGGTGAACGGATCCCGATGTTTTTTCGTGCTCATGATCCCCACCAATCTCACCAGTGTCGTTTGTTCAGTTGTTTGCTTCTTTAAATCTATGAAAATAATGGAAAATTGTTTATTTGACCTTGCCATAATAAATTTGACAGACTAGACTCGTTATTATTATAATGATAAACACACCTTCAGCCTTCCACCAACATGCCTTCAGCTCAACATCAGGCGAGGTGAAGTCAAATTGACGTGCCATAGATAAAAAAAAAAAAAAAAAAACCTTTATTATTAATGTGTGACTTCTGTCATAGACGCTGTGAATCAGAGGCGTGTTGCCTTCCATGCAGGTTCAATAGCTCTCGAAGGTCATAGGGACGGTCTTTTTATAGATTTCATCGTCATAACGAACATGGAATATTCTCAAAAGGTAAAGTTGATGGACCTCGTGGTGAAGTATAGATACACAGATTACGCTACGAGACAGATACTATTTTTTATTTAAATGTATATTGTTTTTATTTTACAATTCGTTCATCTGAGTTTATGTTTGTACGTATTCGATTGTATACTTCAGGAATCGATTTTATAATAATATAATTTTATAATATTGTATTGTAGAATATCAGAAGTCTGGATAGAGAGAGTAGAGAGATAGAGAGAGAGAGAAAGAGAAAGAGTTATCGATCAATAACAAGGTATTTTATATTTACCTACTATCAGTATGGTATACCCAAACGGTAGCGAAAATTTTTTGTGACACACATTTAAAAAAAAGGAGAAACTGTTTAAAATGAGATTTATGACATATGTATCTGAAATTGAGAAGGTTATGCTAAGGTGGTTTGGGCACGTAGAACGAATGAGTACGTACGGAGCAAATGACTCAACAAGTAAGATGTAGGGCATGTGAATAAGTGATTAGGCAGGCCGGTCGACTCCGTTTACCTACCGCTAATACACCTACTACACTCACTGGCACTCACCAAATCAATGGAGTAGCACGAAGTTCTGTTGTTATCTCTGTCTACCTTGACGAAACAGATGCGTAAGTCTCAGATATTCTGAGGCGTAAGTGTATTATCTATGAAATAAATTAAACCAGGGTTGATATAATCGACAAAAACTGTATAACTCTGTATCATCTCATTACTCTGTGCAGGGAAATGCAGTTAACACGAAGTTGGCTGCATTCGAAAACCGCTGTTCAAATATTGATTTTGTGATTTAACCGCCGTGATTAATTGGCCGTCAAAGTTTATTGTCTTGCGCCGTGTTTAGGTGTTTTGTGAGTATTGTGCGATGACTTGGAGCCAACATTGGAAGGTAGTGTTAGATGTTGTTTGGAGAGTTGGACTTGTAAACAAACATTGGTGATATGGCATGAATGCCTTAGTAAATCTATTGGTTTTTTATAATGAGTATATAGCTTCCGCAATAATAGCTAATTTAATACAAGCTGTGATCTCGATTATCGCGTTGTACGACTCTACTCGATTCTCTACTTACCTGTCTATACTACTTCTCCTTGTTGTCATGACAACGGAAGTAGTTAGCGATATGAGCGCCAATGTATAGAAATCGACTGGATTTATTGAGATTTATGCCTTTGTTACTCCTAGATATCGTAGCCTATTATAGGTGAAAAAATTATTGAAATCAGTCCAGTAGTTTCGGAGCCTATTTTTTACAAAAAAAAACAAATCTTTCCTCTTTACAATATTAGTGTAGATTGTAGAACAGTCTACACAGCGCCATCTAGACACAAACAAATAATACCATGAAGTTCATGAAAGTACACAATCCACACAAGAATTACTGTCTACAATAGTGTTGACCATCAATACATTCAAGCAGTGTCTTCCCTAAAAGATTGCATTTCAGTAGCCCCATTCAAACCACCTGAGCATAATATATACTCTAAGTATTCATCTTCTGTGGATATAACTCATAAATGCCAATATTGGCTTTGAAGGCAGGCACGAGACTAATAGCTGAGCAGGCAGCTTAAACCAATAATGTGATAAACTGAAAATCCGTCTTTGGCTTGTACAAATTTGCATTTATGTTGGACTCTGGTCACCTAAGAATAAAAGTTGTAAATCCTTCCTCTGTATAGAAAAAGTGATAGAGAGATAGAGAGATTGCTCCCATTAAACCCTAGCAGAAGGCAAGTTAATAATCGGACTTTACATATGAAATTGCCGAAATTTTCTTACAGATTCATGAGTTCGTTATTCCTGTAATTTAATAATTATTTCCATTAAAAATATTTTGTTTGAGAGTCTATTTCAAGATTCTACAACTCTGTATTAAGTTTAGTTTTTATTGGCCGCTTGATAAATTAAATACGGTCTTCAAAAACAGTACTTAATTCCTAAATTTCATTTCCATTTTGATGTTAAATTTCGTATTACTTTGCTTTGCTGTTACTTTTGAAAAATGTATAAAAGTTGCTGTTTGCTTAATGATGTCTCATTCATACGCAAAAAAATCATAAAATTTGTATTTGCCATTCCTTAAAAAGATGCAAAAATGTTGTATGCTGAAATTGGGTTTCCCAACGACCTAATGTTAATTTATGTCTCTCGGAATTGGCATTAGGAATACACTATCCCGTACATTACAAAACCTAATGTCAGCACTAATTTCAACGCTCTGATCCGTGCAACCTATTACACCGTATTTTTGAGAAAAAGAAAATGTTATGATTCTTCTTCCTATGTCGATACGATGGTATTTCTGAGTTGCCATCGTGGTGTAGTAATTTGTTTCACGGTAGCGCCACTGCTAACTGAGAGAGCCATAGGCATAGGTTTCGGTCTTCGGCAAGGCTTACTACGCTCCAATATTGTGATTGAATAACAAACATCCAGATGTAACTTTTAAACTATCGCGGCGTTTACTCATAGTGTTTATGAATTTCGGGACTTCACGCGATATATTTTTGAACACTTACTTTTGTCGACGTTTCGGGTGCGTTGCAGCACCCGTGGTCACGACTTGACTCTCAGTCACGTCAGTGACAGTCAAGTCGTGACCACGGGTGCTGCAACGCACCCGAAACGTCGACAAAAGTAAGTGTTCAAAAATATATCGCGTGAAGTCCCGAAATTCACAAACATCCAGATATTAGATTAGGTTAGTCACAAGTTGTAGACTTAAAATGCGCTCTATACGCGCAGGTATGCGTTTTTGTGATATCTTTTGAGGATAGTACGGGGTGCTACGGTGGTCACGACGCGGTGGGACGAGCCTAAATGTACAGTCACCTGGCAATAATGTGTATACACTTTGGAACCTTGTCACAATAATAAATGACAAGTCAACATTATAACATGAAACGGTAAACTTCGACAAGTTTAATGTTAAAAAGTTCTAAAACGTATACATATTATTGCAGGTGACTGTACCAATTCTAGATTACATCAAAACAATCCACACGCGCTAGGACTCCGTTTATCTCGTAATTTACTTATAAAATCGGTGCCGATAACTATAGCAAAGAGTTGTGTATATTCTAATTTATATCTTTATAAATAGGTACCTATAACTCACACTGATGTAAGTTACACATTTAATTAAACGGGTTGTGGTATATCATGCCAATTAACATTAAAATCATACGTATTTCAATCTCAACTCAAATGAAAGGGAATGGTAATCGGCTTTACAATGAAGCGTTAACCAAATAAACCTCAAAGGCATGACGATACAAAAAATTAATAACAGCACAAATATGAATTATGATATTCAAACAAAATGAAAAGCTACAAAAATGGATGCCAAAATTCGGAGTTGAAACCTCATATATAATATCATCATAGAGTTAAGTTCAGTCACATTCGGGGTTAATATCTGATGGACTGTGTGCTTATCGCCGCCCTTTCGAACCGATAAGTTGAATTTTCAAAATGGTGATTTCCCATAATGTTGAATTCTCCGTTAGTTGAATCCCAGAATGTTGAATTCTTGTAATGATGAATTCACGGGTTGTTGATCCGCCTCTGTGGTATGACAAACAATACAAGAAAGAAAGATTTTCCCAACAATATAAATAAAATATAACTTGTATGAAAAACTTAAACTACGAACTATGGGACTTAGCGTAGAATAATGGCAGCCTCTCAGTTAGACGCTGGTTTTGCACGGTTTCACGGATACGTTTGCAGACACGGACGCGTTTGCAGACACGGGCGCATTAACTAATACAAATGTGTCTACAGAATTACGTATGAGTCTTCCCACGGTACGTAGTCCGCACGTGTCTGTAAAATTGCGGATCGTGGCCCCCCAATGCAGATGAATGGCGAAAATGTGTAATGAAATAAAAAAATAATAAATAAATAAATATTCTAGGACAATCTACACAACGTCACCTAGACCCATGGTAAGCATAGTTAATTACCTTGTGTTATAGGTTCTAGAGTACGGATAAACAAACTTAAATACTTTTTTTTGTAAATACATACATATTATACATAGAAACACCCATTCTTATTCATATTCATGCACAAAAATATTTGCACTGAGCGGGAATCGAACCCACGCCTCCTATGTAGCAATCGCGTTCACTACCGCCACGCCCCGGAGGTTGTCAAAAACAATTAGAATGCTCTTCAAAATCAATTAGGATCGGAAAAAATTGAATGCTCCGATGGGACTCGAACCCGCAATCCTTCCCTTACAGGGGTTGTGCTCTACCGGCTGAGCCACTTCTTCCTATCAAAATCGGATGGTGAAAATATGATGACAATAATCACGAATATTTTTTATACATGTGTAAGTGTAGTCGACCGGAGTGGTGAGCTATCAACGTCGCTAATGAACTATGTAATTAATATTATAAATATTTATTAAGCAACAAATACAAAGTACACGCGAACACGGACGAACATAAAATGTTGAAAAAAGTATCAATGCGGGCGTAAAAGCCTCAGTGCTGTTTTAAAAAGTAGAAAACGGAGTGACACCTGAATTATTAGTTAGTAGCTAAGCTGTAATTATTACCTTGCTGTTTTAAATGCACTTTTTCAAATAAATTATGATTACACCAGATTTATTTTGTACGATACTCGTACTTATGTACCCTTAAGTTTAACTTTTGTTTCAATTATTAAATTAAACGCTTTTTATTTTATATTTTCGGTGTTTCTTTTATTTCGGCGGCAGACTAGTCCGGGGCCTACCTGATTGAAATAGGTCACCGTAGCCTAGGGGTGTTACAACACCAAGGGTGTGCGGTGTGTCACACTCGTGCGGCTTTCCCTGTCAAAACCTTAATGCCCTTCTTGAAGAACCCCGTATTGCGGTCCCCTGGAAAAAAAGCAAATCTCAGAAAACTGCATCAAACGTGAGATATACCTACGCGATAATTTGACAATATATTATTATTTATATATTGTTTGTGTTTATTTAGTAACTCTTCTCCATTTTCTAGTTTTGCCATGATTAATTTAGTTAAAAATGGGTGTCTGTTTTTATAATGTTCAAAACTTGTGAGATGAAATACACAATTTTTCACTAATATTGAAATGCCACGATACGACGCAATTTTATAGTTTGATGTTTTTCTGCATGCATAAAATAAAACTCAAATAATAACATTACATACACAAATTATAACATTTTCTTTTTTCAGCTATTGTTTAATAAAATAATGGATAAATTCAACTAATTTTTTGAGACTAGTACACCATTATGGAAAAAAGAATCGCGCATCCGCATCACCACTAGATAATAGTATTAATGCAACACATAAAGTTGTATGTCGTCTGCATTCACGGTGTTTTGATATCTCTTGACTGACTCTTTGCTTTCCCACATAAAGCCTTAGTAAGTTGCAAAAACAACCTTTAATATCTACTTCAGAGAACACTGGCGAGTTCATTTGGGCAATTTCAAAATCAGACGTTTTTTGAAGTTAACAGAATGAATTTTGCGATAGTATTAATTTGAATACATTTTATAGGTTTCATACCATGAATATTTACTTCAAAGAACACTAGAGTAATAGAGTTTAGTTTTGCAATTTCAAAATCAGTCTTTTTTGACGTTATCATAATGAATTATCTTGCGATAGTATTCATTCGAATACAATTTTATAGGTTTCTTACTAGGTTGTCTTTTCGAACTGGTGGTCCATTTGCTAAACTCACTTTCAATATAGTTTTAATTTTAGTGTTTTGTGAGTACAGTGTGATAGTCTATACAGAATAAAGGATTTTGGCATTTTAATAAGTGTTGAATTATTAAAATTATAAAACTATTCATACCAGTATCATGAACCTAAAGCGGATTTTAGGCTCCAAAGTCTGTGGTCCCTGAAGAACTTGGGTAAATTTAAGTTAGTAATAGATCTCTTCTTTCTAAAACTTTAGACACAACTGGGAAATCAATATGAGGATAATGTAACGCTAACACAGAAAATTCAATTTGACCCCCGTACCTTTGACTTCACAAATTTTACGTGCGTACGCGCATTGAATATTAATTACTACTTCCTGTAACGATGAAGGAAAAATCGACAGGAAACTTAAGTGTTATCTAGTAAGGCTGTAATGTTCATGAACTTTACAGATATACACTAGGTCAAACAGACTTTGATTTAACCTCTTTCGTGTACAGCCTCTGTAAAATAGAAGGTGAACCCACCACCGCTTTGTAGCGATCTCAGAGCGGTCTCGGCTACGGAGCTCTGTAGCCGCCCTGAAGATGCCTCGTGTAGAGGCGAAACACGTGCCGAGGTTTGTGCTTCGCACATGTAGAATATTGCACATAATACGACATACATAAACGAACTCATACCTACCAGGTACGAAGTTTTTTACTAGCTTTGCGGGGTGCGGTTTAGTATTCCTTTTTATGACAATTAGTGATATTTCGCTATTGCTATCGTTGCTATTGTAAGCGAGTGGTGAGTTTCCCGTCCTTCTGCAATATATTTTCTTGTAATGGATTAAAATAGTATAGCATTGGAAAAGTATAGCACGGCATGAACCACAAAGCAGTGAATATTATTCTATTGTACTCCTTATTGCATGAAAAAACACAAAATATAATATATATAGCCCATACTGAGCCTCAGATGCATGGCTCGAGTCAACAATAACTCGACCTGGTGGTCCAAAGTTTGAATTTTGTACGTAAATGAGAAATCGCTTTGAGGAAAATAATACAATAGTCCAGCATCTACTGTGTCAATTCATTTTTGAACTTCTATTAGTGCTGACGTGGATTGTATTTGTACTTCACCCAAGTTCGATCAAGTTGGAATAACTAAACATGAGGACCCAGCAAAAAGAAAGAAAACTTATACAAACGTGTTATTTTCCAACGATATAACCTTGTAACTTATCACATGATTTGAAAAAGCAACCGGTACGAATACGGCCTCGATTCGAGAGATACGCCGGAACAAACTCAGCGTATTTCAATAAGGTATCGTGCCATCAGAATGTTTTGTCTCAAGGAAATCGGAACAGCGGTTTTTTCCGGTATACAATGTACATACATATTGCTACGGATGTACGAGTACGTTGTATAACGAAGTTTTAGGTTGGATGTAAGTGTGTATTTATGTTATTTTCAACGCAGAATGTCTTGAGAATTTCGATAGACGATTCCAACGTATGTATTTGCGGATTTCAGGTGTTCAGTTTCTTAGAGTATCCTCCTTGGTCGTAGGTTCAAATTTTATCCTGGATGTTGACTTTTTCCGATCTAAGGGAAAAGTAAATTGTTTCGTTATAACATCTACAATAATCTACATACATCATCATCATCATCATCATTTTCGCCATAGGACGTCTACTGCTGATCATACCTACTCCATCGACCTCCAATCCGACCGGTTGGAGGCAGTCTGCATCCAACGTTTACCCGCGACTTTTACTATGTAATCTGTACATCGTGTGGAAGGTCTTCCTACGCATCTTCTACCGTTACGTGGTCTCCATTCGAAACCCTTTCTTTTCCTACGCATATCTGTTCTTTGTGCTATTTGCCTTGCTCACTGTCACTTCAATTTGATAACCCGGTGGGGTATATACAATATATTATATTCAGCGGTCATCCTTCGGAAGTGTTGGTTAGCGCCTAAGTTGACGTGGAAACACAAGGATACGAGTATATGCGTATTAGTTAAAATATTTGTCTGCTTCGCGGTCACTTAGAAGTACGTTTTTTCTTTTTTTATGGCACGTTAATTTGACTTCACCTCGCCTGATGTTAAACTGAAGGCAAAGTCTCATGAAAAGGGGTCACCATTGCAAACACGTACAGTGCTACAATGGTGACGCTCAGCTTGACGGCCTCATCAGATGCTATTTCGCGCCCCGCTTAAAGGACCCGGGACTGTAGGAAGAAGGAAACACGTGCGCCGGTAAGGAATTCCAGGACCTTATGGTGCGACAGAGGAAAGACTCACCGAACTGCTAGGTTCTTGATGAAATATTCTGTACCGTATTATCGTTCTATGGTTATGGTAGATGGTCTTCGTGTAGATATAAGCATAGGATTTCATCACTTAATAAACATCTATAGTTTCATAGATGTAATTATCATCAACATCTTTACGTTCAAATTAAACTCAATCTGGCTTATTATATTATCAAATAACCAAACAAAACTTATGATAAAATATAATTTTTCATTGTTTTGGAAAGGTTCAAAATGTTAAAACGGGGTAATTTGGTCAAATCTCGTTTTGTAATAAAATGGGGTTGGTTTCGAAATTATGCCTCCAGAATAAAATGTATAACTACATAATTAATGCACACCTGTATTATCCTAAACTATAAACTTTATAGGTACTCTGTTTATGACCACATTTTGCCAGATATATTGTTTTTATGGCATACTATGCTAGGTGAAATGTTAATATAAATGACTAATAGTTGCCCACGGCTAAGCCCGCGTACATATCACGACCAATTACAGCTTATTCCCATTCCAAATTCTAATGTGCTAAGCGTATAAATCAATTAATTAATATATTGGGGAGGGATAGGAACCCACCACTCACCCACGATTTAACATTTCCAACGATAACAATGGCAAATAAATACTAATTGTCATAGAAAGGAATATGAAACCGCATCCCTCAAAGCATAGTTAGACTGAAAAGCCGACTCCAATTGAGTTGGGAAAAGGTTCAGAGAATGATGATGATGATGATTCCTCAAAGCAAGTAAAAAGACTTCTTACCCGCGGAGAGATGTTGTCGTATGTGCAACATTTCTTGTAATGGATTTCTACCAGGTAACGCCCACATCTATGTCGTATCGTATTAATCAATTCAAACCAGCTTATCGCAGTCCACTGTTGGAAATAGGCTTGTCCCAATATTAGTAAGCTGGTCAGAGCGTGGTAACTATAGGCCAAATACTACGCTCTAGCCAGGCGGGTTGGTACAGGGTTTTCCTTATTTCGCAATGATATCGTCTGCGAATATTTATAGTAGATTATTAGTAGTATTTAGATAATAAGTAATTAAAAAATAGATACTAATTAATACACACCTCCCCGCTCAGTGCAAAAAGTTGTATGCATGAATATGGCTGTTTGCACTGGTCTGGTCGTGCCTCGGAGAGCACGTTAAGGCGTCGTTGGTTCCGGTTGCCCTACTAACATCTATGGCAGTCGTTACGGGTAGTTGGAGCCCTCAAAAGTTCAACCAGCCTAACTTGGAACTTCGATATCGCCATTGGTCATTGTACCACTGCATTGGTTGTGGAGGTCGCTTCACGGAAAATATCGAAGTTCAGCCGCATCACAGTTAGACTGAAAAGCCGACCCCAACCAAGTTGGGAAAAAGGTTCAGAGAATGAGATGAATCAATACACTTCTGCCTACCCTTTCGGGAATTACGGGCGTGAGCATATAATTATATGTATGTATGTATAGGTGACAGGCCGATCCCAGGTCCACGTTCGTGAAGAACGTAGATCATCCAACTAACTCCCAAGCGCGAGTCACCTGCGATAATGATTTTCTATGCGCATTTACTGCAGTAGGTACTAGTAGATAATGTCAAACGTAACGCGCTGTAATTATCGAGTGCCGATCATGCGGCGTCTCGCTGTCTGCCGTCACGTATGCAACTGTGACGTCCCTCGGTTATCGACAGATTTACAAGTATAATGTTCGGTCCACTGTTCACTTGTTATTGAGGAATGGAAAATTTTGCTTCAATATAAATAACTAATAAGCTATGTTTTACGATTAACAGGTATAGGTACAGTGTGCTCCAAAAGTTCCTGGACATTAACATAACATAACATAAGTTAATTCCTAAATCCAGGAAGGGGTAGACAGAGGTGGTAGCATCCACATTTCGCCAGTTTATGTTCAGGTCCCAATGTAATAGGTGGCGAACCTATTGCCATACACGGGCACTTATAAACCTGCGATGAATACACACATAACTTTGAAAAGCATCGAAAAAGCATTGGTATGTGCCATGGTAAAACCTGGGATCGAACCCGAAACCTCGTCTCCGCAGCTATTGGATAATAGATCTACTCATTAATGTAACGCTATCTATCATAATTATGTTACTCTCGGTTAAATTAAATCATACTGTCAAAGGGTTATAGACCTTATGGTGTCCGGGTATCTGTAGAGCCTACTCTACATCAATCAATTAATCTATGTCAATCCACTGTTGGACATTGGCCTCTCCAAATAAGTGCCATTGCATTATCTTCTCGTGGTCTCAACTCCAGTATTCGTTTGCTCCTCAGCCCTCAGTCTTTTATTACCTCTTCTGGAATTTACAGAAGTGAATATGTATGTGAGATTCAGTACCCTTATTAAATACCTACTTAATTTATAAAAAGCATTTCACATTTACAATTACTTTCACAATTACTCGAAATTGCGAAAAGAGTTTGCTAGTACATTATTTTCTTCAAAAACATTAATCCTTTTTTTAAATTAAAATAGAAATGGTATTTTGAAATTGGAAACATAATTGCTTTATCAAATTGAAAACATTATTTGATTGCTTTTGAAAAATGGAAGACATGTTTTTTTGGATAGGTCTTGATAGTTCCACTGGAACTTTACAAAAAACAAGACGAAGCAAAATTTACTATCTCATTAAAAAAACTACAAGACGAACAGTCTGTTCTGACAATGTTCATAGACGTCTTTGAAGAAAACTTATAACTGCAGACAGATAACTTTTGCAACTTCGGCCTTGTTAGATTGAGTTTTTTACCCCCAGTTAGTGACATTTAGAATTTACGAATGTATTCGATTTGAAAAATATTACATGATGAAAAGTAATACTCGCAGAGCTCTTTTTTTTATTGTGCGCAAACTCCCCACGGATACCACTGGTTTTGAAAATGGGAAACGTGAAACAGGGAAGTCGGTGAAAAGGGATAGTACAATTTTTTATTTATTTATGGTACGTAGATTTGACTTCACCTCGCCTGATGTTAATCTGAAGGCAAAGGCTCATGAAAGAGGTGACCATTACAAACACGTACCTACAGTGCTACAATGGTGGTGCTTAACTTGACGGCTCATCCTCTTCAGATGCTTTTTCACGCCCCGCTGAAAGGACCCGGGACTGTAGAAAGAAGCAAACACGTGCGCCGATAATGGGGAGTTTGTAAGATGGCAACTCAGGAAAAAATAGGAAGCAGAGAAGTAAGAGAAGACAGGCGAGTAGGGCGTTGAATAGGGCGCTTAAATTTAAAACACTCCGTGATAACCGTAATCCACGCAGACAATGCCGAGGCTATTAGTTAGTTGCTTATAAAATGTGTGCAATAGAAACAGCAATTTATAAATAGATAATAGTGACAATTAGCATATTTACAGTTTATCATCTGAGAGCTGCAACAACGTCCGAAGTCATTGTAAACAGTTTGCCATCGTGTTGCTAACGTATAATTATGCCAGAGGAATTTATCTTGCTTGATTTTCCTTCTTTTAATAGTTTTAATTATCTTTTTTGTATCATTATAACTTCAGGCCGCACGATGGTAAGTAAGAGATACAAGCCCAATGACCATGATAGATGCCAATAGTGACCAATGTTAAAAGGTGCCCTGGTAAGGCTACCTCAGTTTGACGGTCCGATAGGTTTCTGAATCCCAAATAGAATCCCAGAATTTTATGAAGACGGAAATTTGAGTGTAGGTAAATAATTCTAAATAGTTCTTACTTTAAAACAATTTTGTAACAATACTAGTGTAAAGCCTGTTTTATTCTTTTTTATAAATCGTTAATTGAGTTATATGTACAGACTGATCTTTCGTGGCGAAGTACACATCACATTTGACACGTTGCCAAGCTGGATTGCGATGGCCAGCCTCTGCACCAGGAACAAATTGGCTCTTATTCATCAGCAGCCTCTATGAGCCTCTGCATATTTCTTTTTTACTTTTTGTTTTTCTTTATTCGTTTTTTTTTACTAGCGGTTTTCCGTAGCTCCGTGAACTTTTGATCCTGTTCCTTCCATAAAAACCTTTCGTAGAGTTTAAAAAAGAATTGCTTCAGCCGTCTTCGAGTTTGGCGCTTAGCGACATATTTCGCGATTCAGTTTCATTTATATAGATTCTCAGCTAATTTCATTTCATTTTGGTCCTCATAATATATAATGCCCGCCATCAATCCACCCTTCTGATGGTAAAGCACTGATGCTAACTCTAACATTACAAGTGAATATAATATTCCACAATAGGTTTAAATAAAAGGACTCGAATCAAATTCTGACCCTTCAAACTCGTTAAATTATTTAGGTGTATATTGTTTGAAAGCGATAATTTTTTTCCATTGTTTTTATGGTTCATGAAAACATTCGTTAAACGCACTTAAGATGAATAAAATTAGCACCTCGTAAATAATTACAAACAAATGACAGGCGATTATTGTCTTCGTGTCAGCGACTCACGAGTCAGTAATGTCATAAGTACTTCTTTTTACTGCTAAGTTATCAAATTATATGGCTTATTGTTCCTTTACAGAGGATGCGGGTTCGATTCTCGCTCAGTGTAAATATTACATGTGCATGTATTCTATACGACTTTCCCACTGGCAGTTTTAGTAATATACAAACAGACAATGAAACGATTTGTTATAGATTATTTTCAACGCAGATTAATGAGAGAGAAGGAATCGTCTAAAGGAAACCCTGTACCAACCTGTCTGGAAATAGAAGACCAAAACCTCCTAATATTAGAATAGGCCTGCATGCAGTAGCGCACTGCTATAGGCTAATTAATTGATTGACCCTGGAAAGAGTTGTCTAATACTCTCTAAGACGTTAATTAGTAGTGCTTGTGAGGTTAAGCACGTAATTATTTATTTAGCTGCTGCATTCTCGGTTAGGAATTAATTTTCGGCATACCTATTTTTTGTTCAAAGTGGCCGATTGGCGGCAAGAGGCTCGCCCCCTATTACGTGGAACCGAAAATCATAGTTAGCGAAATGTTGGTGTTTAATACACCTTTGCCTACCGCTTCGAGGATTACGGGCGTGAACATATGTATGTATGTATGAAAACACTGGTTAAAAAAATTAGGTATAAAAATATTTAACAAATATTAAATTTATGTGAGGATAACGATCCTTGAATCGATTAATCTCGGTCAAATAAAATGATTAGTATTCAACCGAGACCTGCTATAGGGTCACTGCCCACTGAGGTCACGAGGAAGAACATCGAGGTAATTGGTGCAACAACCGCATACGTAGGCACACACCTTTTTCATTATCATAAGTTATTCTGAAATGTCAACGAGTTGATTTGTATGTAGTTTACAGTAATAATATACGTCAATTATTGTTGAACTGGAGAATAATTACGCTAAGGTGGAAATGATTATAATTGATGAATTATAGGAATAATAATTGACTGAGGTAAGACATGACGGTGAGCAGTCCTAATGGGGAAGTACCTCATCCCTACAGAATTCTGTGGCTAATAATAACCTTGTGTTGTGTTCCCGGCGGTGAACAGGTTAGCCAGAGTTCACTAGAGAGGTTTTGTATTGTCAGTGGGAAGACAGAGGACTTAAGTTGATACTGCTACGTATGTGATGTTATGAAACCCTATTTTGTCATCTGAACTGACAGCACAGAAACTTTCTTAATCTTCAACCCTCCCCCCTCCCTTCTCTTCGACAGGATCGGTAACATAAGAGTGTGACGCAATTGGTATTGCAAACTTCCATAGACTACGGTAACCACTTCTCATCTTATCATCATTGGGTAGTGTGCTTGTCTGCCATACCATGGTTCCTTTTTTTTTTTTTTATCTATGGCACGTCCATTTGACTTCACCTCGCCTGATGTTAAGCTGAAGGCAAAGTCCCATGAAAGAGGGTCACCATTGCAAACACGTTCAGTGCTACAATGGTGGCGCTCAGCTTGACGGCCTCATCAGATGCTTTTTCACGCCCCGCTTAAAGGACCCGGGACTGTAGGAAGTTCCTACACCAGAGGGCGTCATTTTAGAACAGTAAAGGCACCAATAACAACTTGCAATTGAGAAAAAAATCCTTACAAAAAAGCGCATTTCTGTAGAAAATGTTAAATGCTAATGTGCTAATAACATTCATTAAGTGCTATTAGCTAGTGTTATTTATTTAATTACCGAGTTATTATATTGATGTTATTAATAGAATGGTAGTTACAGCTGCTGACTGCTGGTGCAGATTAAATAGTAAATTGGAGGAGATAGAAAGCGGTGTGTTATTGTATTACCAATTTTGCAAAGCAAACATTTTATACCGTGCCTATTATGCTGGCCGTATAGAATAAAAAAAAAATATAATTCGCCACAAGCCAGAAGAATCTATGGTTCAAGGAAAAAAAATGTTTTTCAACAAACAACTACTACTGGCCATATAAGATTTAAAAACAAATCGTAACGCATAATACGTTCGCCAGTTAACCCCACTTTTTTGATGTCACAACAACGTACTAAATATACACATCATCTCGTCTTCCCGATTGTTGCATAGAAGCAGTCAACCCTAACTTTCGAGGTCTAGTCTTGGAATTGAGGCATCAACGTCCTGAACGCGCTATTATATCAATCGTCGATATCAATGTCAACAAGTTTTCTCTTTCAACTCTCGTAAGAACATCTACATGATCCGATTATCCTGCTAACCACAGTATAAATCTTAACTAGAGTTGTAGGTATCTTGGCACTTAACCGTGAAATTACTTTGAACGTTTTATTACCTGCCAAATAGTTCAAAATACAAAAGAAACTCACTTCATTCCTAATAATATTTATTAAATTCCTTACAGGTACTACAGTTACATCACAATTCAATTGTAACAAAATACCTGTCAACCTCCCCCTCTTACAAGGAAAACTGATAAGAAATACACAGTATGGGTCCCTCAATTCAAATTCACCTTTACAAATAAAAGCCGTACTATTGAGACAGCGAACTGAAGTGGTAAATAGGAAATTAAATACCACGGTAGAGAGACTCCCCAATAAATTTAATTATACCTTACTTTTGCCTCGTAAAATTTATTTGTGATTTAATTTATTTATATATGCGAATAAGTTTATAGGTACAACCATTTAAAAATACTTTATTCCAAGTGACACGTTAATAACTTGATTGTAATACAAAACAGTAATTATTTCTATTGACGAAATATTGATTTCATATACAAACTTAGTGGTAACTAATAAGTTTATGTATATATTATGTATATATAATGACAAAATATTAATCTTATATTTTCAAATTAAATTTACTGTCAGTCACTTAAGTCGCGCATATGTATGCTGAATATAGAATTTATATGAAATAACGCACGACCTAAATAAGATAGATGCTGACTTGTCGTCGTGGAGGATGACATGCGTGCCAATTGGCTAACCACCATGGATGCGCAAGACGGTGGGAAGTGGAAGAGAAAATGCCAAAAGGCGAACCCCAAACTCCAAGATACGGGACTAGCGCAAGGATGGCACACGACCTAGATAAACTGTCGAATGTTCTAGAAAGTCATTAGCTGACTAAGGTAATGTGCGTAGTTTGGGGTTCCATAACTCACACGAGCGAATCCTAAAAGTATGACTAGAATAAATAATAAATAAATAAATAAATAATAAATAGAATAAACTAATAAAAAAATAGCAAAAAGTACAATCAGCAACAGATCGATCTTGAAACTAGTGAATCGGTATGGTAATGACTGTACAAGAAATAAGTATATTCATTTATTAGCAGAAATCATAAACGGAAAATAAAACAATTTATATGAACTGCCGTTTTGATATAAAACTGGCTAGGCACTCTACAATAACAGTTACGACCTATCACAGGACTCAATCTGGGTGAAATCCTGTGCAATTAGCACAACATGCGCTAAAAGCCTCGGTTTATATCGTTACAATGCGTTTGCCTTACGTATGTGAAGAGCCGTATCTTGAATAACCATCTACGGGGATAAAATGTGCGCGTACGCAAGATATTACAATTTAAAAAAAAAATATTTGATGCATTTTTTTGTATGATTTTTGATTGACATGGTCATATTATACACATTCACTGTTAAATTCATCGGGATATTTACCATATTTGTTTGTTTCGTTGAATAACCGATATTTCGGCACTGTTGCAAGCGCCATGATCACGGTGTACTGACAAACGGCGAGTGCTTGCAACAGTGCCGAAATATCGGTTATTCAACGAAACAAACAAACATGGTAAATATTTAACAGTGAATGCATTTTTTTGTGTCTGAAAGGAAACAAATTGATGATATCGTATATACAAGTGTGTAAAAACATTTTTTATTACGATTTATGTACATTTATGAAGAAGCTGTTATTGCATAAAATATGAATCATCTATTAGTCTATCGACTAATAATAGTCCACTGCTGAACATAAGCCTCTCCCAGTATGTGCCATTGCTCCCAATCCTCAGCCTTTCACGTCCAATCTACCCCAGCCATCTTATTTGGTCGTCAGCTTATCTGGCTGGTACATCAAAATACGAATAATAAGACAATACTACACTACAACTTTATTTAATTTGTTATATAAAGTTCTTAATTATAGTAAATTCTTAATAATACTTGAATGTCGTTGAAAAAAAATAGAAAATCTGTAAAATAATAATATGGTTGGCACTTGGTCATCAATCAAGTGTATAAAAATAACTATTAATTTTGCAAAATTGACAAAAGGAAATAGAGTAACTAGAAAAAAATGACATCAGGCAATTACAATATTTTTTTTCACAACATTAAGATTGTATTATCTTTTCGAAAAGAATCACGCAGCGCCATTTTATCGCCCCTGGCTACCGCCTGCGCCCGCGCGGCGGGTGGCACTGCGCATTCAAACGGAGTGTTTTTATTAAATTATCTTAATTACACCTTGTATGCATTTTACAGCTTTATTGCATGGATACTCATTCTATTGTCCATTAGATTCTACTTCATAGCATTGCATTTATTTTTAGAGTCACGGTGAGCATTTTTTTAAACATATTTTGCATTATATTGATATTAATTGGTAATAATATAATAAAATGAATGTAGCTGGAGCTCATAAACTTCTTATTTCAACTGTTAGATTAATAAGATTTTTTTTAATCTATGGCACGTCAATTTGACTTCACCTCGCCTGATGTTAAGCTGAAGGCAAAGTCTTATGAAAGAGGGTCACCATTGCCACGCCACGCCTGCTTCTTCTTGGCATTGAACTCGACCAGGTTCTCAGATCCCCTTTGGGAAATGTGATTGAGGATCCGGTCAAGCCCAGTGACAAGAAGTCGCCTCCTCTCTTTTCTTCAGTTTATGCGTTTGTAGCTCAATGGCTAAGAAGTTGGCTTTGCAATCGAGAGGTCCTGACTTTGAATTCTGGCCATTACACTACCGAATTAAACTCACTACAAACACAAGTAGTTCAGTTTAGCTGGAAGAGTCGCAGGGAATATTAATAATTTTCGGCTGCAAATTTCCATAAAATGCGACTCGAAACTTAGCAGCTACTCGAGGCTCATACATTACGCTACTGTCTCTATCCGGATAATGGGGCCCCCAAGAGGAGAGCCCAATAGGGCGTCCCTAGCCGACTCGCGGTGAGCATTCTATCCCGCGGCTCGGATTAGGCGAAGGAGGAACACCGTGGTGGTTTAGTGGGTAGTCTGGCCTCTCCGTTTCGAGGTCAGGAGTTCCACACGAAGCGAGCTCCCTTGCCCTCGCGGGGTGAGCGAATGAGCGAAGTGCGTAAATGCATTCCACCACGAACAAAAAAGAATTAATAAAAAAAATAATTACGCAACTGAAAATTAAAAGTCTTAAATCTGCTGCTATTTTGCTGATACTTTTTATTTGCTGTTTGGTTATTGAGACGCAAGTCACAACACAGACGATGGATGACTCTCTGCATGTCCATTTAAAATAGAACCAGTGGGAAGACCGAGAAACCTTTCTTTGTCATCTGCACTGATAGAACAGAAAGTCTCTTAACGTTCTCCCCTCTCCTATCCTCTTGCCCCTTTCTCCTTCCTCTCTGTATGGCCAGCAGCAAAAATGTGATGCCCTTGAACTTCCATAGGCCACGGTACTACGGTAACTACTTTCCATCAAGTGGGCCGCCTGCTTGCCTGTCCCCTAAGTGATATAAAACACATACATATCGTGTTTACAGAATGAAAAGTATCAACCGCTTTACAGTGACGTCTTGTCATGTATAACTTTCAAGCGGTGGTTCCATATGGAGACATATACATATAGCTTAGACATAAGCCCTCAGCCGTCAAACGCAGACATCTTTGTTCGTAAACAATCACCATACCGCCTGTTTCCGGCTGTTAATTAAAAACTAATTCACAGCAACAAAAGACCATTAACGATTGTTACACCTGCACAACAAAGGACTAAGAATGTAACACTCTTTACGCAGTCGGATAATGAACCGACTTCATTAATTTGTGCAATATTGGTGACTAAATGCGATTCTTTGTTCCACTTTTGATTTACACTTTCAAGGAATTTTTGCGAAGAATTGCGAATTACGAATGACAGGTGTCAGTCACGTTTAAGATAATATATGCGTGAGACAAAGAAATGTTAAATTCTTTTTTACTATCGATAATAAAAGATGCAGGCTGAGTTATCGAAGCGTATATAGCAATATAATGATTAATTATTATTTCTCTTTATTTAAATTTTATATTTGATTACATTTTGAAATATTATTACACAAAAAAATCGTATATAAAAAAAAAACTGACTGCCACTATTGGGTACAGGGACCAAGCTACCGGTAGTTAGGGCTCCAGAGAGACGAACCTCCTCACAGATTAGTGCACTTAATCAATCCAATTTAGCTAAATTATCTATATTAGGAGTGTGTTCATATCAGCATTGGCCAGTATTCAAACTGACTCCTGAACAATTAAATCAATAATGGTGAAAAAGAATTAAGCCACATATAATGTCGGGATTGTTTCCACCAGAATCTCAATTGCCATTCAAGCCCAGCCAATAACCGTCGATTCCAAAATCTGTAGTAACTCACAATCGACCACTCCATTCCCGTGTACCTTTTACCATTAAGGCGCTCCGCCCAAAACCCACCACGGTAAAATAAAGGCTTGTATACACTAGGCTACTTTCAATTAATATTACAACATTAAAATTCAAAATCTTCAACTCTGTATAGACCACTAAACGGCACTTACAAAACATCAATATACATGATTTTTCATATTTTGGTGAGCAAATAGACCATCGGTTCGAAATGCAGCCCCAGCCAGAGAAGAATACGGCAAGAAACTCAGCGAGCTTTTCATTTTTTGGTCTCTTAACAAATATTTACTTAGTCTAGATACAGAAGTTTGCTTGAGTAGCAAGTTGAGTGAACAGTTCATTTTCAGGCTTGCTTATTATCCAAATAATCCTGGATTTTATAATAGGCTTTTTGGTATAACTTCTTTAACTACATTTTAAAAATTATTGATTGGAAATTTTTTAATTTCATTACAGTGTTAGGCAATGTTATATAAGTACTAGCTGTGTGATTCGCCACGTGAATTTCAGTCATGGCTTGAAGACCAGATTTTTTGATTTTATTTTATGGGCATACTGCAGCAAAATCAGTTCCGTAGTTTTTATGTCCATCTCAAGTAAACAGACCAAAATTCCAATAAAAAATATTTTATAGTACAGTCCTCTTCACCCTAGCGGTAATAGCGGTAATAGTCTGCGGGGTTTGACGGAACCACAAACCACTCTGGTGCAAACAAAGCATTAGCATTAGTTAGGCCAGTTGTGAATTTTTTTAAGCTTCAACTACCCTTAACGATTGCCATAGATGATCGTATTGCATACGTGACTGATAGCTCAACAGGTTCTTTGTGGCACGACTTAATCAATGCAAATAGATCATGCATACAAATAATAGGTTTTTGCCAAAATTTTCTTACAGATTCATGAGTTCGTTATTCCTGTAACTTGATAGCTATTTCCACTATTTATATTTTGTTTGAAAGTTGATTTCAAGATTTTACAACTCTGTACTAAATTTTGTTTTTATTGGCTTGATAATTAAAATTCGATCTACAAAAACAGTACTTCATAAATGATAAATTTTGTATTACTTTTGAACAGCTGTCACTTTTCAAAAATGTAATAAAAGTTGCTGTTTGCTTAATTTGTCATTCCTAAAATAACGCAAAAATATTAGTACTGAAAATTGTGTTTCCTTCAATTTCTTCAAACAAAACGGCAATTTCATAGTAAAACGACCTATTATTTGGACTAAGCGGGGATGGAACCTGCGCTACTTGTGCAGCTATCACGTTCACTACCGCCCAGCCACAGACTCTGTCTGCAGTCTGCTATAATAAACCACCCCAAACTAATAACCAATTTTATCTCTCACTAAAATCCAACAGTATTTACTCTTCTTGACAAAGTAATATGGAGAGGGCGAGCGAAACAATTCACTTTAACACATTGTTTGCAGATCTTCAGAACTATCCAGTGGGAACCTTACTTTATACAGTTTAATACATGAACACATTTATACAATTAAACCTTTTAAATTGAATTGAACAATAAAAATCGATGCGGAATAAAGCAGTCGCTCCAAAACAAACAGTAAATAGAGAAGTGACCGTTTCCACACCAAATGGTCTGTGAAAAAGAAGCATAAGTTTTTTAGGGTACCGTCTGCGTCGATTCGTTATTGTGAAGTTGAGAAAAAAAAATTAAAGAAATAACTCACTTGAAATTATTCAGTGGGTACACACCTTTGATTAGTATAAGAACTGGTGTTCCAACTGGGCATAGATTTTACTAATGGTCAACTATGGTCAAATCACAAATACTGCAAAAAGCTATAACATTTCACCCCTTAAAATTACGCTGTCAAAATCTAAATATTATATAAATCTTATAGAATGAATGAATAAATGTAATGAACTCGTTTTCATTTAATTTTGGATTTGAAGTCTATACTAATAAAGTTCAAAATTTAATGACATTTTTTGCAATGGGTGGTTTGACAATGATTCACAATTACTGAAATTGGGGTCTTGTTTGAATTAAATTCAGAAAAAATACTGTTATACTAATCACCTCTGTCAATCACCTCCCCTAACGTAATCACCACGGAGTCAGTCCGCTTACTCCTTGTAAGCGGACTGGCTCTCTCTTTGTGACTTTGGCGGGAGTGAAGCCTGCAATAATGCTCCATCACTCAAATAAATGTCGCTAAATCTTGTTGTAGCCATTTACACCATTACAACTTACTATCTATACCTATTTTGAAATCTTTTCGTCATGATGATTATCAAAAACGTCCCGTACACCCACTTCCAATAAAAAATAATATCATTGAACATTAAAATTTTCACGAAACCCTTGATGAAATATCTCGCTCACACTTGGCGCCATTTTTTTCAAGCCGCCATTGCACCGCCTCCGTTGACTGAAATAATTTCGCATCGGCCTCATTTGTATGTAAATGCGGCCCAACCGTTTATATCTATGTTTACCCTCCCTGTTTTTTTATAGTCCCCGCTTTTAAAGTATTATCCGCTTGGTCGAAGCGCTTCTGCAGAAGTGGATTTTGGGGTAGCTCTGCAGATTTTTGCTCGTGGAATTTTATAGTCTTCAAGTTGGTAGTTTGTGTTAAATTGCCTGTGATGAAAGTAGTTTCGGAGTCCAGGTCTTTGAAAATAATCACCCAAGTATATATTAGTGAACTTATGAAAGGTATTTAAGAATAATTTTGTTATAATGTAAGTAGGCTACGAAAAAATCACTAAGTTTTTTACTGGTGACTTCATACCGGTGGTGAGTGGTCCTTATGACTCAGTCCTGCCAACTTACCTATAGGTTGCATGATGCATTAAAAATTATCTTATTTATTTGGATTAAGTGTTCTTTTTCACCAGTTTTCCTTTTGAAAACCTTCAGCCTTCGCTACTGCTTCGTACGATAGGCTTCGTTACGAGTCGGTGTTTGTTCAGCATATTCTAGGTAAGTTAGTCATAATGTGGTCTATAAAAATTAAACTATTTTCGATGACGACGCACTTTAGTCAAACAGGTTGAAAAGGAATCAAAGTTAGAACCTGTATAATTGGACCAACCTTTCTATAGATACAAAAAAACATATTAAAAGGTTTATATTGGGGGAGGGAGGATTTGGCCCACCGCTCACCCGCGGTTCAACACTCCAACAATATATATTGGAATGTCAAACCACACACTTCAAAGTAAGAAAAACAAAATCTTACCAGAGAGTGATGTTTTACCATTGCAGTATTCCGCTAATGCGAAGGACTTAAACTTCGACACGTGTTTCGCCTCTACACGAGGCATCTTCAGGAGCGCAGGAGCGAATGAGCTGAGCTGCGAATGTCTGGCGCTTTTATGTTATTTCGTCGCTACCCCCACCGTTCGATGAAACATCAGATGTTGTGTGTTGCCGGTGTGAAAATAATTTTAGTAATGGGGACGAATGAAACTGCGTCTGTTCATTCAGCAGTATATCGGTATTATTTTTTATTATTTCTAAATTTTCTAACACTGTTAATTTAATACTTTTATCGCAACAATGTAGTATTTCGAACGTGTGGCCATCATTTAAACTATGTCCCGTCTCTAATAGATGTTTTGCGAAGTGCGACTTGTCTGGGTGGCCATTTCTAAATGCTGCCAGGTGTTCTTTATACCTAGTCTCGAAAGAACGACCAGTTTGACCAATATAAATACCTTTGCAGCTGTCACAAGTCAATCTGTACACTCCGGACTTTTTGTTCATATGTATTTGATCCTTCGAGTTACATAGTTGTCTTAGAGTAGTTTGGGCTCTGAAAGCTGAGTAAATTTTATTTTTATTTAAAATCATAGCCACTCGTTCAGAAACACTACCAAAATAGGGTAGACTGCAATTGAATTTTTTTGTTTCTATGCTATGTGGGTATAAAAGCTTTTTTACAATGGTGGTTTGTTTCCTCCTTATTACAGAGTCAACCATGGCCGTACTATAACCATTTGACTGTGCAATGTGGTAAATAATATGTAGTTCTTTGGTGTATGCGTCTGTATCTAGAGGAACGTTTACCAATCGATGTACCAGACTGTGAAACGCGGCGAGTTTGTGCTGCCAAGGATGGCATGATGACGCGGGGATGGTGGTGTCCGTGTAAGTAGGCTTCCGATATATTTCGAACCTGTGAATACTGTCCTTCCTATAAATAGATAGATCAAGAAAGTTTAACCGTTCGTTCTGTTCTATTTCCAATTTAAATTTGATTTTTGAATGAACGTTATTTAATCTATTGACGAAGACATCTAGTTGTCTCCGTGTGCCGGTCCAACCCATAATTATATCATCTACGTATCTGTAATAATATAAAATGTTATTGTTCTGAACCATATATGTATTTTCAAAATAATCCATAAATAAGTCGGCCATTAACGGACTTAGGGGCGACCCCATTGCTAGACCTTCCTGTTGGATATAATACTCGTTATTAAATTGAAAATAATTTTGTTTCATACATAGCTCAGTTAACCTTAAAATATTATCAATTTCTTGTGGGTGTAATTTTTTAATTTCTAACATGTTTTTTATGATATTTAAGCAGTCTCTATAGGGGACATTAGTGAATAAACTGTCTACGTCCAATGACACGAACATAAACTTACGAGGTAATTGTAAATTGTTAATTTTTTCAATTAAATCGTAACTATTTCGGATGCAATATTTAGGTTTAAATGAAGTTTTCTGTTTAATTAATGTATTGAGAAATTTAGCTAATTTATAGGCCGGTGCGTTCACATACGAAACTACCGGTCGGACAGGCACACCATCCTTATGAATTTTGGGTAGGCCATATAGTCGGGGACACTGTGGATTCATAGGTATCAAGGTATGAGTTAAGCTAGAATTGTCTGGAAGTACATACGTGGAGGATTTTATACACCGTTTCAGTTCAGCATGAAACTTTTTGGTAGGATCTGAGGAGAGACGCTGGAATTCATCTGTCATGATAATTTGATTAATTTTATTATTATAATCCTGTCTAGACATAATTACTACAGTATTACCTTTATCGGCTTTATTAATTACTAAATTGTTTGTTGAGAGCTTATGTTGAATGGACGTATAGATTTTGTTTTCGGAGTGATTGTTGTAATTGACGGTAGACTTATATGTTTGTAATTGGTGTGCTACTAAACTTTTTACTAAATTATCCTTTTTATTGCGAGTAATTGAAATATCCGAGTCAACAGCTAAGGTTTCTAATCGTTTCTTGGTAATAGGTTGAGGGATGCTATACTTTAAACCCTTTTCGAGAAGTGACGTTTCTTTTGTATTAAATTGAATGTCCGAAAGGTTTTGAACTCTGGGGTGGAACGAGTGACTACACCTTATCTCTTTGTTGTTTTGTGGGGTGTAAGTCTTATTTTTTAACCTTTGTAATTTTTGTTCTTGGACCAAGTACTTATCATGAGCTACCTGTGCTGCTAAGTCTCTCGCTTTTTGATCTAATGATAAGTACTTGGTCCAAGAACAAAAATTACAAAGGTTAAAAAATAAGACTTACACCCCACAAAACAACAAAGAGATAAGGTGTAGTCACTCGTTCCACCCCAGAGTTCAAAACCTTTCGGACATTCAATTTAATACAAAAGAAACGTCACTTCTCGAAAAGGGTTTAAAGTATAGCATCCCTCAACCTATTACCAAGAAACGATTAGAAACCTTAGCTGTTGACTCGGATATTTCAATTACTCGCAATAAAAAGGATAATTTAGTAAAAAGTTTAGTAGCACACCAATTACAAACATATAAGTCTACCGTCAATTACAACAATCACTCCGAAAACAAAATCTATACGTCCATTCAACATAAGCTCTCAACAAACAATTTAGTAATTAATAAAGCCGATAAAGGTAATACTGTAGTAATTATGTCTAGACAGGATTATAATAATAAAATTAATCAAATTATCATGACAGATGAATTCCAGCGTCTCTCCTCAGATCCTACCAAAAAGTTTCATGCTGAACTGAAACGGTGTATAAAATCCTCCACGTATGTACTTCCAGACAATTCTAGCTTAACTCATACCTTGATACCTATGAATCCACAGTGTCCCCGACTATATGGCCTACCCAAAATTCATAAGGATGGTGTGCCTGTCCGACCGGTAGTTTCGTATGTGAACGCACCGGCCTATAAATTAGCTAAATTTCTCAATACATTAATTAAACAGAAAACTTCATTTAAACCTAAATATTGCATCCGAAATAGTTACGATTTAATTGAAAAAATTAACAATTTACAATTACCTCGTAAGTTTATGTTCGTGTCATTGGACGTAGACAGTTTATTCACTAATGTCCCCTATAGAGACTGCTTAAATATCATAAAAAACATGTTAGAAATTAAAAAATTACACCCACAAGAAATTGATAATATTTTAAGGTTAACTGAGCTATGTATGAAACAAAATTATTTTCAATTTAATAACGAGTATTATATCCAACAGGAAGGTCTAGCAATGGGGTCGCCCCTAAGTCCGTTAATGGCCGACTTATTTATGGATTATTTTGAAAATACATATATGGTTCAGAACAATAACATTTTATATTATTACAGATACGTAGATGATATAATTATGGGTTGGACCGGCACACGGAGACAACTAGATGTCTTCGTCAATAGATTAAATAACGTTCATTCAAAAATCAAATTTAAATTGGAAATAGAACAGAACGAACGGTTAAACTTTCTTGATCTATCTATTTATAGGAAGGACAGTATTCACAGGTTCGAAATATATCGGAAGCCTACTTACACGGACACCACCATCCCCGCGTCATCATGCCATCCTTGGCAGCACAAACTCGCCGCGTTTCACAGTCTGGTACATCGATTGGTAAACGTTCCTCTAGATACAGACGCATACACCAAAGAACTACATATTATTTACCACATTGCACAGTCAAATGGTTATAGTACGGCCATGGTTGACTCTGTAATAAGGAGGAAACAAACCACCATTGTAAAAAAGCTTTTATACCCACATAGCATAGAAACAAAAAAATTCAATTGCAGTCTACCCTATTTTGGTAGTGTTTCTGAACGAGTGGCTATGATTTTAAATAAAAATAAAATTTACTCAGCTTTCAGAGCCCAAACTACTCTAAGACAACTATGTAACTCGAAGGATCAAATACATATGAACAAAAAGTCCGGAGTGTACAGATTGACTTGTGACAGCTGCAAAGGTATTTATATTGGTCAAACTGGTCGTTCTTTCGAGACTAGGTATAAAGAACACCTGGCAGCATTTAGAAATGGCCACCCAGACAAGTCGCACTTCGCAAAACATCTATTAGAGACGGGACATAGTTTAAATGATGGCCACACGTTCGAAATACTACATTGTTGCGATAAAAGTATTAAATTAACAGTGTTAGAAAATTTAGAAATAATAAAAAATAATACCGATATACTGCTGAATGAACAGACGCAGTTTCATTCGTCCCCATTACTAAAATTATTTTCACACCGGCAACACACAACATCTGATGTTTCATCGAACGGTGGGGGTAGCGACGAAATAACATAAAAGCGCCAGACATTCGCAGCTCAGCTCATTCGCTCCTGCGCTCCTGAAGATGCCTCGTGTAGAGGCGAAACACGTGTCGAAGTTTAAGTCCTTCGCATTAGCGGAATACTGCAATGGTAAAACATCACTCTCTGGTAAGATTTTGTTTTTCTTACTTTGAAGTGTGTGGTTTGACATTCCAATATATATTGTTGGAGTGTTGAACCGCGGGTGAGCGGTGGGCCAAATCCTCCCTCCCCCAATATAAACCCTTTGTAATGGATTTCCGCCAGGTAACGCCTGCATCTATATCGTATATTAAAAGGTATAAAAGGTATATCACTGTTATTTCAATCGATTAAATTACTTGTATAAAATTTAAATTAGTTAGGTTTATCAATTATTGATCTTTCTTCATGGTCATATCTAGATACCATTCCATTCATCTTTTCTTCACCCTACCTCTAATCCTAAAGTCCACTATATCATATTTAGAACCTTTAACCATTCTGTGAACCATCTGCGATCAAATTGTTTTAATCTTTGCCAGTTCAACTGACCTCCTGCAAATGGATGAAGCAATGATCGGCCAAAAGAACAGCCCGACTCGATTTCTATGCAAATTCTATTAGATTTTTAGTCCGACGTTCCAGCTTAGCGTGTGGTAGTAATGATACGAAATATACACCAGAATATATGACTGAAATGGCTTTGGAAGTTTTCATTTTTGCGTTTTTAATCTAGATAAAAGTGGAGGGTATGCATATATGGTTTAATGATAGTAGAATAAACTCATGAAGTATGTAAGGATAAAAACAGATGAGCTGTTATCTTTGTCAACCTCGGAGAGAAATAGACATAAGCAAGAAGCATAATGTATGTACCTAATGGATATATATGGAGCTCGTATAGTGATGAAGAAAGAATTATCACCATCGTATATCATTGGAAAGGTATCGTAGGTGACGATTAACGAATGTAGACAATATCTATGTATAGTATAATGATATCTGATATCTCCTAATAGAAATACCTATTTTTCGCTCACCCCCTATTACGTGGGTCCGAAATTCATACTTGGCGAAATGTGGTTGTTTAATACACCTCTGCCTACCCCTTCAGGGATTACGAGCGAGTATGCATGTGTGTAGAAATACCTATAATATTTGATATTCTTTTTCTAAGGACTTTTTTAAAATTGAAATTTTTAATCTATTTACAAAAATATCCATCATCATCATTTCAGCCACAGGACGTCCACTGCTGATCATAGGCCTCCCCCATCGACCTCCAATCCGATCGGTTGGAGGCGGTCTGCATCCAATGGGTACCCGCGACTTAATAGCATATACTTACTATATTAAAAAATATAATAGCATATATTATTGCTTAATTTATTCTTTAATAATTAATATTTTCATAACATTAGTTAAAGATGTGATAAATTATTTATTTATTCAGCACTATAAAATAGGGATTTCTTTCTAGGTACTTTACCTTAATTATTATAACGTTATGACGGGTATCGATCCAATAGTTTAGCTGGATAAATCCTGGTGAAATTGAGGGTAGCTGTGATTACTAGTATGTAGGTAGTTTACGATCGCAAAAGATCGGCTATACCGCGCACGCGCTCTCTCGAACTAGTCTGGTTATGATTTTCGCAAACATTGAAAGTATTGTGACTCGCGACTCTCATAAAATTGCTTGGCTTTGTGATTAGTGTGTACGTATCAAGATACCCTGATACCTGGAGCAGTTGGTGGTCAGCAGCATCAATTCAATAAAGCAGCGCAGGGTAAGTAATCTTAATAATATAGTACGTGTACACATTCGTGTACTAGTCGTTGCATGATCCCGTTTGCTCTTCAAGATTCAAAGAATCAATTTAGTTTATTCAGTTTAGGCACATAAAAAGTCTTACAAATTTTTTTAAGTAAATACATCATTTGAAAATGATTCTTTCGCTAGTTCGGTAGTTGCATCTACTGAGAAGAGACCAGCAAGAAATTCGGGTAAAATAATATTGTTTAGCATAGATGAATTAGTAATAAGTTGCAACTCGCATCGAACGTACGGCTATTCACACGCCTGCCACTCCGAATACTGTCTTAATCGTAGCTCTTAATCAAAAGAAAACACACAATTATTATTGCCTTTAATATACATATTATGTTTGCGATTTTTAGCCTGGGTTGCACGATCGTACTTTAACATTAACAGTGCAGTAGAGGTCCGATCAGGTATAAAACAGGTTGCACCATTTGACAATTGTTAAAACTTGACGCTAACTGTAACTGGTCACGCTCAAACGTCAAATTCTATCAAAAAGATAACTATAACAGAGCTACTAAATACACTGGTGCAACACATTTAGTCAAACCATTAAAATCAATGTTACTGTTACTGTTAAATTTGACGGAAAACTTAACTTTAACTGGTAGTTGGAGCAACTAAGCCTTAGGACCACAATATACTCGTACGATCTAAACAGTAATTTCTTGTCTAATAATAATTAAAGCCTGCCTTTAGTGTTGCATTTTATCAAATTTCTCCCGGTACTGTGGTTGTATGACCGCAAGATTAACACTAACCACAGACTTACACTTCGGTGTCGCCTTAATCAATGATCACGGAATACTGTTACTATAATAAAAAGTAGGGTAGACTCATTTATTTACGTGATGTGCATAATTGCGCGATAAAAGGTTTTAAAAGCTTTTATAGGGCTAAATAACCGAAATAAAGAGTGAAAATACAGGATAAATAATAGTCTTTTTTATCAAATTATTAATACTGTTGATTGATGGCACTTAGTGGCACTAAACTTTTGTGATTCTTCTTAATTCTATTTACAATTGGTACTTAAAGGTTGATTTTTTTAAAATTATACAAAACTTGAGAATCAATGCTAACCCACTAATGTTTGATGTGTAGGTTTCGTGAAGATGTTTGTTAGTCAATCACGCTTAAACGTCTAAAATGATCAGAATAAAAGCCAAGAGGGGCCGTAGGCAATAGCTACTTTAATAAATATCCAGAAACATAAAACTCTTAGAAGCAAAAAAATAATTAATAAAGCTTATAAAATTTTCTCGTGCGGACGGACCACCATCGTATTATAAACGACCTTAGTTGACATTGAGCGAGTAAATGAATCGTTTTTATTGTTACACTATTTTATTACTTTTTAATCTATAGAGGATATTAAAGGTTGTCTGGAAGGCATTTGGCGATAAGACCGTTGTTGACGCAACGCAGAACAGAAAAACATGTACCTAGAAATGTTATGTGACAGATTCCTTAGTGGAACCGATGCCGCCAAATACGCTCATACAAACCGTTATCAATACATTGCATTACTAAAACCGCGGTAGCCTAGTGGTATGAGTAATAGACTGCTGAGATGACGTCTCGGGTTCGATCCCAGGTTTCACCATGGCACACACCAATGACCTTTCGACGCTTTTCGAAGTTATATGTATATTTATCGCAAGTTTATAAGTGCCCAGTTATTGGCAATAGGCTCGCCACCTATTACATTGGGACCTAAACATAAACTGGCGAAATGTGGGTGCTAGCACCTCTGCCTACCCCTTTGGGGACACAGGCGTGAGTTTAGATAAAAAGTATTTACGACGATTCATGCACGTTTCGAACAAGCTCGAATATTTACGAAAAAGTTCAGCCGAATGTCAGTAAATTCTAAGAAAGTTATTTAAAACTTTAACTTCTTATATTACGGTATATATTGTTGAATGTGTACTTTTTGCGTAACAACCTTTGGCGTTTGTCCATCCTGGCCCTTTTCCCCATTTCCCAATAATCTCATTATCTTTATTTTAATCTACATGAATACCGATATTCAATTAAATAACGTGCAATCAATGGATAGAAAAAACAACCAAAATTATCAGTTTGTTGACACAATTCTTAAAGAGCATTACAATTAAGTAGGGTACTTTCTAGAATTTAATTCCATTCATATTCTACAAGTACTATAATCACCTATTTTCTTATTCAGCGAATAACTAGTTTAACCCATGAAAACTGTAATATATTCTGTTGAAGACCCGTTGAAACCATAAAACATCAATAAACATTAAAACTGAAACTATTCGATTCAAATGTGGACTCTAAAAGTTAAGTAAGAGTCACGTTTAGGTGTTACATCCATTGAAGCAGTAGCCAAGCGTAATAAAAATAAACGTTTTTCTTTCAATGTGCATGGGACATTACTAGATAAAGGCGAATTTCACTGCACGCGAAATTTCCCACTCCTTTACACACCCACAACTTGCGATACAAACGCACACTAATACAAACATTCATTTATTGGTCCTTGGAGTCGTAGTGTGCGTGAGTTCTCTTGCAACTTTAAAAGATTTTCTTCTGTATCTTCATTTGTTGTGTGCATGTGTGCGTGTACTGTCAAAGTGAGCCACTTGTACAATGAAAACCTTACAATGGACACAGCGGAACTGGTGTCATATTTTCTTGAATATGAGTACAGCACAATACCGGTTTCCGAGACGGAGTTTCCGTCTTTTTTTGATGTTATTTTTTATTTGTTTTGTTTATTTATTTGCATTTTCGTTCTTTCTCTGTAATGTGTGAGTACTTTGAGATAATTTTTTCAACGTCTGGCGTTATTAATTGTTCATTCAGTAGAAATGGATATTTGATTTGCGAATTTAAAATTTTGTACACTTTTCATCAGTTTTTCTTATGAATGGCATACGAAAATGAACTTAATTGAATGCAGTTAAAATTTAAATCTTAATTGCATTCAATTTAAGTTCTTCAAATGGTCTAAACATAAGTGGTCGGAGTATTACTCTCTCCATAGAAGACTGCTCGCCGGTTCAAGTCCCGTGGATATACCTACATTGTTAAATTTTAGATCCATTTGAAAAAAATATTATTAATGCGTCAAAATATAAATAGTACAAATCTTTTGTTAAAAATAAATAAATATAAATATTTAATGAATCCCAATTTGGTATTACAAACGTCCATAGGCCACGGTAACCACTTTCCATCAGATGTGCCGTGTCTGACTATCTATGTGGTATATAAAAAACATACAACGAAGCGTACAAAACCTATAGAACTCTCAACAATATTGAATAAAACAATATTGCATAGCAAAATATTCGAAAAGATTTCATAAAATTCTCAGCGGCGTTCAACTTGTCAGTTTCGAACGTATACATACGTACGATGTCCCATGGGGCGAGCGAACAACGCGAACTAAGCTTGAAAGCTGACTGGCTTCGGTCAGGAATCGAACCCGGAACTCGAACCTCCCACGGGCATTATACGCCTTTCTTTATGTCCATTTTTATTTTGTTTTAAACGTAGCAAGGGGAACTAAATAAAATACTTTAAACCGTTTGAATGCTCACCTGTAAATAAAAGTTCGCAATGGTTTCTAGTTGAGAGTAATATTTTATTTTTATTACCTTGTTCTGAACATTAATTTGGGTTTCATAAATAAGTACTCATTGTTTTTAAATAAATTTTCATGTAGAATGAAGTTTAAAAAAACATAATTTCTATTTAACCGGTGTCTAGAAAACATTTGTTGAATTTTATAAAGGTGTGATATTTTTTTTTTGATTTTAATGTATCCATTGTATTATCAAATTACAAGTTAATTTACTTTGTTGAGTCTTTGTAAAAAAATGAAGGTATTTCGTGAAAATATTTGAAGTTAATGACTTAGTTAAGTTTAAATTTTGTTTCAATCACAATATTGTAGTGTATGGAATTCTACCATGGAGAATTCATCTATATAGTTTAGTATATTAGTCATCTATATAGAATTCTACAAACAGGATTCGGAGGGCTGAGGATCGGGAGCAGTGACGTACATTGGGAGAGGTCTATATCCAGCAGTGGACTACAACAGGCTAATTTATTGATTGATTGATGAAATGGAATGCTAAGTTTTTGTTTATTAAAAATCATACAAGTTTGTTGATTGATAGCACTTGGTCAGATGGAGCTTTTTGATACAAATATTGTTATGACGCTTGTACTTCTCCACGATATTTATCATTGAACTTAACCGGTTTTGCCTGGCGGCTTTCTCAAAGGTTGACATTACCGGTTACTGTTACTATAAATGAATCTACTAAAACCGGTTTTCATTTAAAAATACATTGAAAGAAATACTATTTAAAAATGCCATTTGAAATTCAAACTGTAATCGTCAGCCATATAAATGCAAATTTTTAACTACTTTTGAGCAAACCGCTCCAAACGCTGCACTGTACATTTGTGGAGATTATGTTTATTAGTGTGAGTCATCTGAGTGCTTCAGTGTTTCATTCTTCTGCCCGGGTGCGAGGGATACGTTGGCTACTATCTCATTTCTAGCAACTGAAGATCCAAAGACAGCATTCATATTCGTCGGTTCGAGTCCGACATAACCGCCCAAACCAGCTTCGGCGGGGATGTCCATAATAAAATGCAGTGATTTATCCGATAAGCCGTGGTAGCCTAGTGGTATGGGTAATGAACTGCTGAGACGAGGTCTCGGGTTCGATCTCAGGTTTTACCATGGCAGTATTCTTTCCATGGCAGTACTCATTTGTTGCAATAATATATAATATATAATATTGTAACGGGAAGCGGGTTTCGGGATTGGAAGTAAACTAACTCGAGCGATTTAACACTTTATTCAAATCACCAACAGTCTTAAGCGTACACACAGTCTATTGTCCGAGGCACTCGTACGCACTTAGAGGACTGTACTGCACTGCACTGTCTTTATACACAGTCTCTAGAACGGCTACGTTCACTGAGCGTGTATGGTTCACAACACATGCAGTTATTGCACATGCACCACTAGCACTTTCACTGACACTTTTTATTAGCACTATTACTTGCACTTTTCACTTAACTTCTTCTTCTTCTTCTTCTTGTTTCCACTTCAACCACTGAGACTTAACTGCTCTTTTGGCGCTCCCGGTGCTGTTTATATACCATGAAGAATCTTCTGGAAATCCTAATTTCGCTAGTCTTTTCGATCGTCATTACGATCGTAATTTCGATTCTCTTTATTTACAATTATTCTAGTTCATTCCATTTGAGGAGTTCAATTTCAGAACTTGGGCTCATCTTCGAGAATATTCTATCACTTGCTAGAACCTTATAAATTTTAGGATTTAAATCAAGAATTCTCCACCTTACTTACCAAATAAATTTCTAGAAATATTAAAAATCACAAAAACCCATTTATGTACATGCGAGGTTCGAACCGTCAACATCTTGCACAGCAGACCATCGCTAAACGCATCGGGCCAGCGCGGCTGTTAAGCTTCTAGTCGAAATTATCAAATGCTTCAATCATTGACGGCTTACGTCATGAGTGGTGACATTCGTAACAATATAATATACTTGTCTAACTCCTCTAGCTAGCTAGCTGCTCAATGGCTTGTGTTAGGAGTGGATTCATGCCGGAAGTGTAATAGACATGTTTCGAACACCAGGACCTCTCGATATTAAGACTAACTCCTTAACCACTAAGCTACCTGTTTTGAACTAGCAATGAAGCATTAAGAACCAGGTTAAAAATTTCTGTGTTACACAGTCCGCCGCATACATAGAAATTTTTCCCACAATTCAAAGTTGTCGAGTCAAAAGCACTTTGTTTTACTTAAGCCAGGGTTCACTTAAACTTCAGCTATCTTCTATTAGCATAAAGTTGGCAAAGACGCTATAAAGTATTAAAGTTTCCATGAAATTGATAACGTTCTACTACCAGATTTTAACGGGCTCCTTATTAATTTATTACAGTAGATGAATCTCCTTTACATAATATTTAAAGGTTTATGGCAAAAGTGTTTTAGCTATTTCTGAATGTTTGTATTTTATGGCTGACGGATGAAAGTTTGAAGTCATTAGTGTGCTAACTTCATAAGTAAACAAATTTTGTGATCAGCCCTTTTAGATTAGAATATTTTAATCAAATAATCTGTTTTAGATATACAAAGCGGACTTGTGCTTGAGGTTTCTGAATATCAATTTCATTATATTGATACAGCAGGAAATTTAATTCAATTGTTCGGTTAATTGTGGCGTAGTGGTAGCGAACGAGACTGCTACGCAGGAGGCGTGGGATTGAACCCCGCTCATTGCCGATAGTGTATGCATGAATATGTCTGGTTGTGCCTCGGAGAGCACGTTATGCCGTCGGTCACGGTTGTCAAATAAATATCTAGGGCAGTCGTTAAGGGTAGTTGTAGCCCTAAAAGTTCAACAAAAACTTCTAGGCTGGTAAAAAGCTATCCGCGTAGTTCAGCGTGACAACTTCAGGGTTGAAGTAACGATGATGATGATCTGTTTAAGATATTCGAAGTAGACTTTTGGTCACGACTTGCAGGAATTTTCTTTTTTTCTGAATCTCGTTTTTTCGTCTTTTTCCTGCTGCAGAAAAATTATTTCAACTGTTTGATTAACTAGAGTAGGTTCGAATTCAAAGATTTGAAATCGTTCATGAGTACCTGGGTTCGGTTCTACCTAGACATCCCCGGTGGTATACTTGTTGTCTATCACGTGGGAAAGAATGTGTGTAACATAACATAAACTCACGCCTATATCCCCGAAGGGGTAGACAGAGGTGCTAGCACCCCCATTTTGTCAGTTTATGTATAGGTCCCAATGTAATAGGTGGCGAGCCTATTGCCATCAACCGGGCACTTATAACCTGCTGTGGAGACAAACCCTCGAACACAAAGGGAGGACCAGGCAAGGTGACCACGCTTGGCGGGCCGCGACCCTAAGAATATGTGTCATGTAAGTTTTTATAATATGTAGGTATGTGTTTATTAATATCGAAAAACAGAAAATGCTTATATCTTTGGAAGAGAACCAAACGATCAATTAAAACGTTGTCATACGTTTTTTATACTTACCATAAAACCAAGAAGGGTGCTTCGTACCCTATCCGGGCTAATCCAACCCTGCCATAGCAACCACCCTTAAGGTTATAATGAGCAATTAATTAAATCTGCCTCTCTAAGGCAACGCACCTAAAAATATGAAGGGACGATGATCAAAGGGCTTTTAAAAACTTTAATTAGAATTAATTTAATATTTCTTTGTAATTAATTTGGGAAATCAGCCCAAGAGGGGGTAAATGGTTGAACAGCAATCTCCTCTCCGTTGCCTTGACAACTTTTTGGATGAGTTTTTGTGGTATGATGATATTTGTGGAGGAAGTTTAGAAAGGAAAGGGAATAATATAAGGAAGGTAAAGCTTCCCGTCATTTCTTTGCTTTAGCCCCGGTCGCATCCGAAGAGAAGGACCTGGGAGTAGGGGGAATACTTTTCGCCTTTAATTTCTCCACTTCTCACGATCTTCGTTATCTATGAAAGTAAGATCATTGATACGCCTGTCAGTTATCACGCTAGTATTAAAGCATTTGATTGCTAAGTTTGATTCCTGCTCAATGCAAATATTTTTTTTTATGCTTGAATACGTATGTGGGTGTTTTGAATGTCATGTAGGTAAATGTAATTTCATCACATCTGTTGGTAAGCTGAAACTTAAGACTAGATATAATTAAGGTCAGATCCTAATAATAATCAACTAAGTGGTTCGGTGAGTCTTTCCTCTGCCGCACCATTAAGTCTTGGTATTCCTTACCAGCGCACGTGTTTCCTTAAGCGCGGTGTGATAAAGCATCTGATGAGGCTGTCCAGCTGAGCGCCACCATTGTGGCACTGTACGTATTTGTAATGGTAACTCTCTTTCATGAGCCTTCAGCTTAATATATCAGGCGAGGTGAAGTCAAATTGACGTGCTATAAATAAAGAAAAACTAAAGAAAATAAGTTCTTTAAAGCGAGCGTACTTAATCCAGGGAAAGTTGACGACTCCTTAGCAATACAGATGCATTAGGCCCATAGACCATATTCGTAACGCTTAGGTATAAGTTCATAAGAGAACAGAACATAGGGTCGGATATACATCCGAACTTCATCCAAATATTCATACACACTACCCTCCTTTGTACTTCCACAGTCGAGTAAAAATAATCATAAAATGTCCACGAACCCATATAGCGCTGGGTCAGTATTTACAATACCTTGTTTTCATACATAATCCTCTTATAAAACGGCCCCTTCCAAGTTTTAATTTAAACATTTATGTAGGTAAAATATAACAATTAGTATACTTCATTGTACTGTCAGATAATACGATTTTACACATATAATTCCTAAGAATAACAACAGCGTGGAATACTGTGATGTGTCAGAAATACGGTAAAAATACAATATTTCAATGTAACAGTATGGAATTAATTTTTGAAGCAATTAAATGTAGGTAACAGAGTTGTTATGCTGTCACGAAAGATCCAAGAACAAAGACTTAAATTTCCTTTGTCATAATAATATTGAATAATATAATATGTATCGTTTGTTGGTGTAGTTGGCGAAATGTGGTGTAATACACCTCTGCCCACCCCTTCGGGGAATACGGGCGTGAGCATATGTATGTACGTATGTATCGTTTGTGTGTTCTTACACCAGGAACTCTAGACAAAGTTAATCATCATCATTATCTGTTGTAGTTTTCCTACATTATGGCGACTACAATATCTTCAAGAAGGACATTGATTTACTTCTCATTTTGCTTTTAATTTGACCGATAAAACTTTTACGAGCTTTTTTAAAAGCTGATATATCTATATCAGCTGACAGGTAAAATAGCCTTGGCTCCAATAAAGTTAGTCCCCGAACTTTTTTTTTTTTTTTTTTTTTTTTTATCTATGGCACGTAATTTTGACTTCACCTCGACAAACATCAATTGATTTCTTTTTATCACAATACAATAATAACACCCTATACATGAACAATTATCTTCATTAAATTTCCTATCCATAATATCGAAGCAAAACCGCAAGTCAAATCTACCTTCCGATCACAAAGGTACGACTCAGGTGGGCCGGAAATCCTTTGGCATGTACAAATTTGGCTAAAGGCTATAAAAATTTGCCTCTGCCTGTATAATTATAGCCGAGTGCATATTTTATTTGTGGTCTCATATAACGGGGTACCCGTGTTGTGGACTGCTAATGAATAAAGCTAAGGTTGCGCTTGTAAAATTACTCTTATCGTGAATCGCGATGGAATCGAAAAGATTAAAAAAATTGTGCGTCAGATAATGTGGTCTTCATGGGTTGACTAAGTTTCAAATTAACATTTATTATGATAGGATTATGAAGAACTGCTAAACGAGTTGAATAATAGACAATATTTTATGATTCAATAATGAAGAAGTGTCGTTGGTTGTACTATAATATAATAACTTTTAGGACACGTCAATTTGACTTAACCCCACCTGATGGTAAGCTGAAAACAAAGTCTCAGGAGAGAGGGTCACCATTACAAACACGTAAAGTGTTACAATGGTGACACTCAGCTTGACGGCCTCATCAGATGCTTTTTTACGTCCCGCTTAAAGGACCCGGGACTGCAGGACGAAGGAAACACGTGCGCCGGTAAGCTAAATGCTTATTGATTGGTTCCCTGTTTAAAGACTACTGTACCATAAGCCTTTGACAACAAAATAACTTTCTTTATGTACACAATCGTAGAATAAGATATAATAACATTTAAAAATCAACAAAAACCAAATGTAGGTCATTAACAAATTAACAAAGCATTTCAAAAGCGACTGTCCAAGCACGTCCATAATGCTCAGACTCAGATAATTAAACAAGATAAAACTAAGAGCTCTGTGAAAACGGGCATTAAAGATAAATAACAATATTAAACTGTTTAATACTATTTCGACGGGATTCGTGTGCCGAACGCTAATAGCGTCATAAAAAATAATGGTCCACTGTTTCAACTGCTTTTGACGTCGTGTGACATGAAAAACGAATTTTCACGTATTTTTTCCCCTCATATAATGAACCCCACAGACCACAGTTGAAAATTTCATTTTATTTTTACCGAATTACTTTTTTAATGAGTTTTCTGATGATGATTGGGTGTTCAATTATTAATGCTTTACTTATTTCCGTGTAAATATTTGGTAAATGGTTGTCGGAGTGGACATAGATTGGTACTGTGGTTACCATGTTTTTAAATGAACGAAGTATGAATAAAAGGTAAATAGATTATATTAACATTTTAACTGCTACCTAATTTTTAACAGGTGGAAAAAAACTTCAGTCGGAATACTACCTATCTACCAGGATAATTGATATATGATTACATATTGTAGTAGGGTTGGAAAATCCATTTGAAATATGGGGGTAGAGGGGCAATACCCACCACTCACTCAAGGTTTCACAATTCCAACGATAACAATAGTAAAATATTACTAATTGTCATAGAAAGGAATATCAAACCACCCCTTAAAACAAATAAAAAGACTTCTTACCAAACATTAAAAACATTATACTGAACACGATCATCAGTAGGCTACCCGAATAGTTAATATATCTACTAAAAAAATAAGTCATAAATAGTAAAATAAATATAACATTACCGATCATTACATTCCTCACAATTTTTCAAATGGATGTCATCGAAAAAAATGAGAGGAATTATTCATGACACATGTCGAGAATATTCCAAATATTTCTTATTTGCGGTGCTAATGGAAGATTGAAAGATCTTGTGCACGAAATGCAGTGTAATGTGGCACTCACGCTTCATGCATTAGTGATCTAGTGAATGAACACATCGATATATTAGATTTCCTTACTGATAAAATGTATGTCGGAAAACCTGGCAGGTAATGGAAGCGTTTACCTGTCGCTGAGAATGATTTAACTCCTGCAGGGACGATGTTTTAATTTCAAATATATTTTCTTATAACCGAACATTTTTTGTGATAAATTTATATATTTGTAGCGCTATGTTGCCCTAAAAGTTTTATATTGTAATATATTCATGCCTGTAAATCCCCCAAAGTGTAAGTGAAATCGCAAGATATATCGCAAGGTGTATCAACCAACTATTATTTTCGGTCCCCCGTAATAAGGAGCCTATTGCCGTTATCCTTCCTATTTTTTTTCTATTGATTTTTTTTATTTACTACCACCTCGCCTAAGGGTCAGCTGAAGACAAAATCTCAGGAAAGAGGGTTACAATACTGTTACAATAGTGGCGCTTAGCTTGACGGCCTCATCAGATGCTTTTACACACCACGCTTAAACTGAGAGACTGAGAGAGACTGTGGGAAGAGGAAAACACGTTACCTGGTTAAAAATTTCAATACTTAATGTTGCGACCGGGTGACATTTAAGCTCAGCAAGTGTAGTCCTTTGCAGGAAAGGAGAGAGAGTGGGACTAATTGTGTGTGTTTCGTGCATTGACAGTGCCGATTGTACACTTTAGGTGCTTCACTCAGATTGTGGGCTCCAAGGCTACCTGGAAACCTGGAAACCTATAATCCTTTAACAGCCTAAGTCTAATTTAAACAAAAGAACATAGATAGCATTTATAAAATAAACTAGATCGATGTCTTCTTTATATTTGAGAAAATAGACAAACTCATGCAAATAGTAGTCTTAGCTTAATTTATAACTAAATAACATTAATAGCTACGAAGACTAGTAGTTGTGTAGTAGCACCTCTTCATACAAAAGTGTATAAAGAGGTGCTATTACAGTTTCAAATTGTCAAGGAACTTTCGGAGCCCCCTGTACGTGAGAGTCCATCCATATCTTACTCTAGGTGCAAGTGTGTGTGTGCGTGTGTGCAAAATAAAAAAACGTTAGGTACTGTACCTACATCAAGCAAGGTACACATTAAAATATTTAACGATTTATGCCGCTGTACAAAAGGATCCTATCGCTCGAGGTAATCTTATCCACATAAGATAACAATATTATATGTCGGTACCTATCGTAACAAGTAATAATTAAAACAAAAATACCCAAAACCAACGGTACTGTTTTTTAAAATACAAAATGTGGATCCAAAAATCCGCTTTTTACGTGTTTTTATAATATCAAGATGGAAAGATAGACTTAATCAATATTGCATTTAGTGGCAACCACCCTACTATGTAACTGTGTGGCAATGGTTCTTGCGTTTTAATGTATGTTTGATTATGTTATATTTTTGTTTTGGTTTTTGGTTGGTATTTATTGGACTTTCGAGAAAGTGACATTATTGTATGTGCGCATGATACAAAGTTTCTGACATTTTTTTTGTTTGACATGATTTCAATTATATTTTTTTTTATTATTTAATTTATATTGATATGTGATGATTGATTCTGTGTATTTTCTTTTTATAATGCGTTTTTTTTTGTAATTTTTAATTCTTTAATTTCTGATGTAATTTATATTTTGTATTGATTATAATTTTCTTTTTATAATGCGTTTTTTTTTGTAATTTTTAATTCTTTAATTTCTGATGTAATTTATATTTTGTATTGATTATAATTGTATTGACTGACTGTGATTTCAAATATAATGTAAATTGTTCTTAAATCAATAAACAAACTAACAAACAAACAATAATTCCTATTAACAAGCCTACTGGTATGGGTAATGGACTGCTGAGACGAGGTCTCGGGTTCGATTCCAGGTTTACCATGGCACACACCAATGACTGCGATGCTTTTCGAAGTTATGTGTGTATTTATCAAAATAAGTACGAACAAAGACATGCTTCATGGATTTAATTTTTTAGGTCGAATGAAGAATTTTATCAGTGTGTCCAATATTTCGGGACGTAAGAGTACGTAGCGTGACTTTTAATGTAGAAACATTGACATCACTGGAATATCTATTTCTGTCAAAGTTGATAATGGTTTATAAAAAAATCGTGTCACGGTTTACATACTCTGTCACTTTTTCACACCTAGGTTTTGTGTAAAGATACCTACGTATGTCACTCGCACGCTTTATTCCTCTAAGGATAAGTTTATCGTATGTTAGAGCGAAATAATAATCACTATCACTACATAGTATAAAATAAAGTCGCGTTCTCTGACCCTATTTTACTTGTCCCTTTGTATGCTTAAATCTTTAAAACTATGCAACGGATTTTGATGCGGTTTATTTTAATAGATAGAATGGTTAAAGAGGAAGGTTTATATGTATATAACATCATGCTACAACACACAGGTGCTGAGCAGGAATGAAAAATGTTGCAAAAACGGGGTGACGCAGACGAAGTTGCGCGGGTCAGCTAATATAATTATATAATAACTCTGTTCACTTTTTACAGTTCAAATAAATAGTTTTGTTACTTTGACTGGCGTTTATATAACTCGCGTTAAGCAGCTGAGTACTGGTTAAGCTTGGGTTAAACCTGTGTGCTATTCTCTTACTTAGAGAGATTAAAGTTGTATTGTATGATCGCCATTCTCTTGGCTAAACGATTTTAGTCTAAGGTAGAATATAAAATCAAGCGATAGTATACTTAAACCTTATTAGCATACAAACTGGGGTAGTTAAAGGTGACGCTTACACTTCACATCACTCCAGCCATAGGACGTCCACTGCTGAACATAGGCCACCCCCATCGACCTCCAATCCGACCGGCTCGGCTGGAGGCGATCTGCATCCAATGTGTACCCGCGACTTTGACTATGTCGTCCGTCCACCTCGCAGTAGGCCGTCGTTATATGGGACCTAAACATAAACTGACGAAATGTGGGTGCTAAAACCTCTGCCTTCGAGGATACAGGCGTGAGTTTATGTTACGTTATATTATATTCGCTTCACAGTTAAATAAGGCGTTAAACCCGAATTCACAATATCATCTAAGTGAAAGATAACAAAGTACGTTCAATATAAAGTCAATAGATAGTCTGAATGGCGTGGGAAATGTCAGCGAGGACTATAATATTGTATTAGTGGCGGTAAAGATAAAACCAGTATAGGTATTGTGTCGTTTGCAGACAACTGTGACGTATTCTGGGAGTTCCAAGTCAATTTGGATACTAGATTTTAATTAAACTAGATTTCCAAGTAGATCTCTTGTATACCACTTAGGTGGCAGACAAGCACATGGACCACCCGACGGAAAGTGTTTACCGTGGCCTAAGAACGTTTGCAATGCCAAGAGCGTCACACTCATTACCCTATAGAAACCTTCTAATGTAATTGTTATTGCTCGTGAGTTCCAAATAAATATCGCGATTCATAAGCCCCTTTCCTGAATAAAGTAGTCAATGTACTATTCCAAAATAAAATCTATATCGGCGCGGAGTTTTAACAAAATTTGTTTAGCCGTTCTAGCGTGATTTTGTGACAAAAATTCATCCATTCGTCATTCCACGACAATCATAATTATTATTATCGCAAGATCATAATCATGTAAGCTGTTATATGTACAGATTGATGGATGAGGCTCTTCCACCGACTTTCTTCTTGGTATTTTAGGAAGCAGACAGTATTAGCTTTTAGTAAAAATCAAGAGAGTTCATAAGAGGGAAGATAATTTTAATACCAAAGTATAACGACAAGAAAGTGAAAGACAACTATACAGCCCAATTAATGAGAAACGGTTTCCGCAGCGTGTGGACGTGTGCACTGCGCAACACCAGCACTCGCATTGCCGACCCTGTAAAATTTCTGAACCCCGATTTTGCTAATTTTCAACCATAATCAAGCCACTGATATCATAAAACATGCTACTGAATTTTACACTTTAACCTTATTGGTTTATAGACTATAATTAAATGAACAATTGTTGAATTGTTGTTGAGTACATCGTTACACTCACTCTACAAGATACCATTTCATTTTAGACTATAAAAGCATAGGCGTAATGTCTAAAATTCAATAGGCTTGTTGTCATCTCAGTAGCTTGAAAATGGTTGACAAATAATAGAGTCGGGGTCCAGAAGTTTTACGGGGTTGGCAGCATGAGCAAAGAACTCCTTATTATTATAGTCGATAAAACCATAGCACGCAAATTTAGATATCTGAGAATGCATTTAATGTAGTTTCTCTCCTATCTATTGCAATATCTATAACGTTCTCATTTAATTTGAAAATCTTATCTATCTAGCCTTTCCCTCGCTTTTATTTACCGAATAACGTCCAACAGAGACGGTTTAACTGGCGCATACTCGTGGAAATTGTCTTAAGAGAGCAAAGACGTTCGGAGCTAGACGAGTTACTATTAACTACTAGTTATGGGACATGTTGTGTAATTATATCGATATTTGGTTTCGTAATAAAATGTAATGAACTTGACTTTTTTTTTAAGTTATTACCATGGGTATCCCATCCATACTCCTTCGTGTGCTGCTGCTGTGTGTGTAGTACTGTTTGACATTAGACAATATGTACGACCCATACTCAGCCGCAGATGCGTGGCTTGAATCAAAAATAGTGTTCGAGATATGGCAATAGGCGCACCCTTTCATACCACACGTATTAAAGGGTGAATATAATGATTGATGTAATATGGGTATCAATTCACGCCTGCCTATCTCGTAGAGAAACATACATGACCATATGTCTGTAAGTATATAATTTACTGAACTTTTTAAGTATACCTGACTAAACAAATTCAATTATTATTTGTTACAAAGATATCAACACAACATCATGACTCATAGTAGAGATTACCGTCACTCTAGACAGCTTTTCATAGGTTTTACCGCCTATATCAAATAATGAAAAAATAGAATAAAATAGGAAGATTATATTCAGTTGAGCTTAATTTTTCACACTGAATAATTTTAACAGTATCATCTTAATACAAAACAATTGATTTTAAATAGTCTGTCTAATATTTATCCCATATACCTACTCTAAAAATATCGATAAAATTTATCGACACTTGTAACCCCTAGCTCGTATCACCGCGTCTCAAACTTAACGCATTACCAGAACTGCATTCAGGGAAGTTCCCACGTAACCTTGCACCTAACCTATATATAATTGCTCACTAAATATACGGGGATTTGGCACTTTGCTTAATTGTTGATTCGAAGGCGCGATTATGTTTAGGTGTCTACGTAAGTTTACATACATATGTACAACATACGCTCACAGCTATTTCCCTCCGGGGATGTCAGAGACAACAGCCCACTATTTTGCTCTATCTTTATATACTTTACGAACTACCTTCACTGTCATTAAGAAGCCCGCCAGTTTAGTGCACTTTTAACCATTTACAAAATTTTATTTATTGGATCTATGTGTATACTGCTAGGTTAACCGCCCATTCACCCGAGTCTTACATACCTTTATTTATCGTGCGCAAAATCCCCACGGAAACCACTTCCGCCAAAGCCGGTGGAGGTGATTCTGTCGGACTCGTGCCGACCAAAACGCACGCCGTCCATCATATTCCATACCCAGGGCCTAGATGAGGACACTATGGTCCCCACATTAGGGGAAGAGGGTGATCTCAAAAGAGATGTCTTCGGATCTGCCGGAGTAAGAGAGATATGTCTTGTATAATCTCACCTCCGGCAATCAAGGACCCATCATGGGTCCCGTACTGTGGGGACCAAGGTGTCCCCATCTAGGCCCTGGGTATGGGATGGCACTTTTCGGCGTCGCCGTGGCCTGTTTCTGCTAAGGTGACAGGCGGAGTCTTACACACCTGGTGTGTCATTCGCTCCGTATTCATTTGCTGTAAATGTCCAAACCACCTTAGCATACACATTTCAATTCCCGTTACTACATTATCTTACTAATGTACGTACGTACGTAATTACTCACTAGTAATACCAAAACTACGACAATTTTCCACGTATAAGGGTATATTCCTGTAACTAATCGATACCGTGTTTTTGGTACTTTGACCTTCGTAAACATATTTACAGATATGTATACGTAAAAGCTACTGAATTACTTGCCAGAGTTTTCTCAGAACAGGGTCACGTTTCCAACCTGTGCTACATCTATTCTAAACGTTAATCTATTTTATCTTTATTAGTTCCGTTTACTCGGCTATTCACTTAACATCATTTCAGCAATAGAACGTCCACTGCTAAACATTATTAGGTTCACCTATCAACCTCCAATGCGACCAGGGAGGTGGCTGGTTGAAGCCGGTCTGTATCCAACGGGTAACCGCGCGCGACTTTGACTTTGCCTTCTCTCTCTTATGTCTATCTCGCCTTACGCCTCGTCTACCAGTACATAGTTTACATTCCAGAATCTTTTGGCTCCAATCATATCTAATCTGTTCTTCTTGCTATGTGCCCCGTTCATTGTCGGCAATTTTCATTCATCAACGGATCTGTTCATTTCTGATTCGATTTCGTAGTCTATACAGAATAAATTATTTTGATATCAATTAACATGAAATCTATTAATTGCAGTCTACAGTAGCTGGACATGAACGCTTTAGCATTCGATCTTTACCTTTTGTAGGTACTTAGCCTATTCCAACTATCTTTTTAGGTCATCAGTCATACTGGTCCTACTTCTTTTTATTTTTGTATTTTAATGTAAATAATAATGCTTTCTAATTTTGTCGTTTACTGTACCGGTCTCTTTACAATCTGAATATTATGTTAAATAAATTATTACATTTTGTTACAATAACACTTTCTCATGAATTTACTGTCCCGTGTATGACACACGGCTGTCCTAATGCGGAATTAGGACCAGGGACGTGTTATTTATATGATTCAAAATTGTATGTGTGTATTGTACATTCTTTATTTTGAATTAGCTGTTATTTGAATTGGGGTTTGAGTAAAATTTTCGCCCTGTTTAAGAATAATAAGCAGTAGGTACGGCTGTGTGATTCTCTGCCCGCTGGCGCTTCCTTAAATATATTTAAAGAACAAATAAGAGAATACTTTTCCTACCAACAATAGCAGACATAATATTTATTTATGTGTATTTATATATATAGTGTAGTGTTTATTTCATATGTATGTATGTATGTTAATATATGTTTAGTGCCTGGGGTATACCTTTTGTATACCTTATATCATTAAAATTATCAGTTTCATGTACACAAGACTTTGCTTCTCTTTGCATTTAATTTCCTCTGTTCACTCCCGGATTCGCCGGAAGAAAACTCAAATTTGAGTTAAGCTCGCCTTTTGTACATAATATCTCATAACTATGATATGAATGTAATTTATGTGTGCAATAAAGAATTAAATAAATAAAAATAATAGTAAAAATATATGCAATCATGTTTTTATGTTGTTCTTAAATACTCCTCCCAATTGATTTAATGAAATTTTTTAATGCTTTTAGTATGTCTGAATAATCACTTTTTCCAATTTTAATCAGAGTTACTTGTGTTAGGAGTTCACATCCGCAGTGTACTTAATTAGTCAAGGTTCCCTCTACCATAGGGCCGACTTCTTCACTAATAAATACAATTATTAAACTATTCATTCTTCCAGTACCTGAATGTATTAATCCAAAAATACATTATATTATTAAAATACATATTCAATGAAATCATTTATGTATTTATAAGTGTTATAAATCCTTTGAGTAATAAATTTAGCGTAAATTCAAAACTAGAGTTAAAATTGAATTTGAATCATACATATTTCGATACCGTTTCTTCGAATAACAAATGTAGCAAAACCCAAGTAACAACTTCTCAGAATCTCTTCGTAAAACTGAACTAGATAGTTTAAAATTCATATTCTAATAATACACTGAAATCGTATAGGTACTAACGTCAGTGTTGTGGATAGAATGCAAAACATGACAATAAAATTATCGATTCCTGTTTCAAATATTGGTAATACATTTGAAACGTGCCTTCCTAGAATCCAAATGAATTTAAACTGCACACTAATGTTTTGTTTACATTCCGTACATTTATTTTTAAGTCAGCCTCCAGCAACTAGCAACGGAGGTAGGTCCCTATCCCAATTAAGCAGTTCGGCAAGTACCTAAGCCCTACAGAAAACCCCGCGGCTAATAAATAATAACCTTGTGTTGTTTGTAGCCAGAGCTCACTTTCCTTAAGGTTCTTAAGGTTTCCTGTTTTCCATCAGGCGAGCCGTGTACTTCTCTGGTCAAAAAAACTACCGTCTGACTTCCCAACCTCGAAACAAAAGCGTGCATCCGAGCCCCACTCGTGGTTTTGTAGATGAGATTGACTTAGATCGCAAAGGTAAATTAATGTATATCTGTAATGATACGAATTAAGTATAATGATATTTTATTTTTGTAAAAACATTAGTTGATCATGCACACTTATTAAGTTTTTTCTAGTGCGGACATTCTCACGGATACTGAATACCCCCTCGCGAAATCAGCGCAGGACCTGTAACGACTAAAACCGCACGGTCGTCTCGGCCCTACAGTTGCTGATATGTTGTCGTAACCTCTGACAAATCCTTCACGTCCCGGCTGACCCAGGACTGTTAAAACCCCTCTCAGTTGTAGAACTATAGTGTCCACATATTTCCCCAGATAGAGACTTTAGTAATAAAACACCTCTAAATAAAAAAGACATTCCTGTATGTAATTGTGTATAAGTAAGTACCTACTTCCTCAATAGACGTAGATGAAAGTACATCGTAGGTAAGTAGATACTAACCCCATTTAATGTAATATACTCAGATACAATATAGATCAGTCGACAATCACAAATTCCCGGGTGCACGTACGCGCTATATGTTTAATAGAGATCGCTGTTGAGCTGTAATTAGTGGATTCCGATGAGCTTTGATGGTGCCGCCCTTTGATCATGGCGCGCCGCCGACCTATTGAAACTAGATGGGCCAGTATTTATTTTCAATATTGTTGAATTATAATTTGTATTTTTTAGTGTTATTGTAATTTTACGTATTACTACAGTTATTTACTTACTTATTTGGAATTTTAACTTATTTATCATATACCTAACTGTTGTGTGTGTCTTTTTAAAGAAAATCAGCAACCGATATTACTAATATTCCCTCTAACCCTTCCAACTAAGCTCGAAATATATTACAAATTTGGCATTTACTTTATTAATATTATACAAAAGTTATTGAGAATTAAAATCTATGAATTTTTGAAAACACAACGAAGTTGTGGGCATAGATAGTCCAAAATCTGGTTTTTCTCTTCTTCTTATTGCTATATATGTTTATATATATAGTTCTTTTATTATTCTTCTTTTTACTATATATGTTTTGGTAATTATTTTATGTACTGTGGTAAATTTAAAAAAAAAAAAACAAATAAATAAGGTTCCTAATTTATGTGCCATAATATCATATGATGTTTTTGTTTGATGTAACGTTGATTCACTGCTCTTGGAGTACAATGTTTGGTGGTCATAAATGGCAAGCATGAAGGTATTTCTAGACCAAGCGGCAAATTGCTTAAGCAATGTATATGTGTTTTTTCTTATCTTGTGTTTTGAGGGTGTGTGCTTTTTTTAGTTGTGCGAAAAATCTCCACGGGTACCCTCCACCGGAGCCAATTATAGTAGGTAGGTTATGTTGGACTCAAACCGACTAAAACGCACTCTTTGGGTCTTTAGACTCTTTCGAGATGACCTCCGTCAGGTTGAGGGTGTGTGCTCTGGAGTTATCGCGGACACTTGCACCCTGTTAGATCTTTTGTGTCGACCTCAACCAGTCTACATTTGTGGAGCGATAGCCTTCTCAATTATGGTGGCTATTTCTCTTAATTGTAGGTGCATGTAATCCTCTGGTTTGGAGTAACTCTTCCTGAGTGTCACGCCCTAGGAAAACTACTAATGGATCTTCCATTAGTAGTTATCCTAGGGCGTGACACTCATACAGTATGTTCATCTTTGTTTCGTCTGTTTCATGTTTAAGTTTTAATTTAACATTAACCTTATTCAATTTAGACAAAGTTCGAAAATAGCTGTAAGTAACAACTATTAATGCTGTACACGATTTACATCCTTGTTTTCATGAAAATAAAGTTGATATTTAAATATTTAACTAGAACTTCAAAACTGTTCGAGCAATTATCCAGTTCGGTTCGGCAGCAAGAATGTACTGCCCCTGGTGCTGCAAACGTCTATTGACCACGGTAACCACTTTCCATTAGGCGGGCGGTGTGCTTGTCTGCTACCGAATTGGTTTAAAAAATCAGCTGGTAGCCTAGTTTGCACATAAAATCGACTCAACTCATTATTTTCAAAATAAATTGCAATTGAAAACCTCATTACCTTTTTAGAATCGGTTAACAATGCAAGTGTTTCCTGTAATAAACACTTTTTTGCTCATGGAATTTTCAAACCCATATCTTTCAATCAATTAACTTTACAATGTTAATATCGTTTCTAAGAATTTCCTATCAAAAACATCAAACCCTACAGTCGCCGCCGAAAAAGTAATATCTTCACTCATTTTTATTTCAAAACCGGTCAACCGGGTCAACCTAATAGCACATTCGGTGATCTAAATCACAACATTATCACATAAAAAATATATTCATGGAATACATAATACATTCATTGTTGTATATTTATATTAATGTGGAGTAATATATTATTGGAACACACAGCCCGCCAGACGGTCGACAAAAACTACATAGGTACATGTTCGATGTTTGAAGATGTACCGCCACTAGATGAGCCAATAACGGTAATAGTTTAAAGGAAAACAATTTTTTCTCTTATTTAGTCTGAATTAATTTCGGTTTGATAGCTTGAAGAAGCAGGTGTATAGAAGCATCATAAGACCTGTCCTTGAATTCGGTTGCGAAGCGTAACTACTGCTGGAGTGACACAAACAGGATCTTAATATCACGGCCACGTTTAGGATGCGTCAATTTGATAAGGTAAAAAGGCTAATGGTAAGCTGAAGACAAAGTTTCATCAAAGAGTGTCACCATTGCAAACATGTACAGTGCTACAATGGCCTCATCAGATGCTTTTTCACGCACCGCTTAAAGGACTCGGGACTGTAGGAAGGTCGTGCGCAGGTAAGGAATTCCAAGACTTAATGGTGCGGCAGAGGAAAGACTCACCGAATCGCTTGGTTCTTGATGGAATATTGTACACCGTATGCGGGTGACATCTAAGCCCTGCACGTGTTGTACCGTGTAGGAAAGGAGAGGGTGGGATTAATTGGTACAACTCAGAACATTATCCATGGTAGAGACGGTAAAATACTGCCAGGGACGTAACATCTCTACGTATCTGCAAAGGTTCGAGGATATTTGTGACCTTAGGACTCCCAATAATGCGGATCACACGTCGTTGAAAACTGTCAAGACTGTCAAGAGCATCTAATAAGTACTTTGCGGAGCCATCCCAGAGATGCGATACCTTATCCTATAATCACCTCCAACGTTATTTCACACATAGCGATCATACAGCTTTACAAACGATAATTAATAAGTAATGTATAGGTATCTGTTACAGTAATTAAAAGATAATGTTATACAATAAACCTGCTACAATATTTATCGTTAACAAATTACCATCTGGCTTTAGAGGCAGCTAGCAAAAACAACGTTCTAATCGATATGTTTATCTCTTTCTATCACATGTATGTCACTATTTTGTTTGTATTTTTACATGAATAAATAACAAACGATATTAGTATTGACAAGCAGTAGCTTATAACTCAATGCATAATGAAAATTAAATGTTTATTTGATAAGATAATGTATCTTTAAACAACTGTGCAATTGAACTGGTTTAGTCTGAGATACTACATTTTCCATTGACATCCAAGAAAAAAGAATTTATTGAGTACTAGCTGTTGCCCGCGACTCCACTCGCGTGGACTTCTTAGCCCGTTTCCGTTCCTCCATTTCGAGCATTTTCATATTTATTCACATTTCACACCTTCTCTGGACTCCCACAAATAATTCTTGACCAAAATTAGTCAAATCGGTTCAGACGTTATTGAGTTTTAGCGAGACTAACGAACAGTAATTCATTTTTATATATAAAGATTAAGATGGCCGCGGTAGCCTAGTGGTATGGGTAATGGACTGCTGAGACGAGGTCTCGGGTTCTATCCCAGGTTTAACCATGGCACACACCAATGACTCGATGCTTTTCGAAGTTATGTGTGTATTTATCGCAGGTTTATAAGTGCCCGGTTAATGGCAATAGGCTCGCCACCTATTACATTGGGACCTAAACATAAACTGGCGAAATGTGGGTACTAGCACCTCTGCCTACCCCTTCGGGGATATAGGCGTGATATTATAAAAAAAAAAAAAAAAGATTAAGATGTATAGGATTCCTCCAAATTGACGTGTTCAATATAAAAAAAATGCACTAACCATAAAGATTGTGGATACAAAAACTTATAATAAAAACAAAAAAAGATAAGCTACATAACCTTTGCATGTCGGATAAGTTTTATTCACACTATCGCAATCCCTAAACATAAAGATAAAAGGAAAGTAAAGATACAAAAATATCTTCAAAAAGGTCAAATACAAAATACAAATTCTATTCACAATCATACTCGACGATTGTCTACAGTAACGAAGATTCCAGAGACACCTGGAGTTGTTTCGAAGCTTTAATTAAACACGACATCGTCAATATACTGTTAATTTTAGCATTCCATGAAACTGTAGTGGATTCTATTACGTGTCGGAATTAAATAAATTGCTATTGATATGCATTGTAAATGTTTTTTTTTGTTCTATTTTGCATTAATGAATTGATTTTTTTTTCTGTGAAGTTAATATCAAACGTATAGCAATGAAAAAGGTCCCTTTTGGTCATGTGACTCCTTTTTCAGCGATATTCATTCATTCGTTAATTTTATAGATGTCCGTCAAGTTATAGATTGTTTAAAGATGGCTGTTGAAGTTTAGTCATTAAAATACCGATAGAATTCCCTAATGAAAAGATCCACCAGACACGGATCGGTTTGGTGTGATCCGATGATATAGGTATTGAAAGAAAATAAAAGTGAATAGAGTAAGCCGGGGTGAATGGAATAATCCAGAGGTGAATAGAGATAAAATGGTCAGCTGAATTCTGTAGTTATTTTCTTACAAGCGTAATTTGGACTAGTTCATTGTAACAACAGGATTATGAAATATCTGATAAGTGATAACATGCTTATTTGAAATCTATAAATTTAAAATATTCCATTGATCATTTATCCCTATTAATCCCTAGATTCCTATTCACCCCGTTTTACTGTACTAATTCTATTTCAACACATCCAAACCGTGTGAACTTAATCAAGAGGAAAATGATGCAATCAACCCAGGGGAAGTGAAATAGTGAAAGTGAACCATTTTATATCACCTTAAGATTATAAATAACACAATATCCTAAAAGCATTAATATCATTTATTCTAACCTTTTAGCACAAAAAAATAGTAGTACCACATTAACACTCTTTTTATATCGCGAATTTCCAAAATAACAGTTCAGTAATATAATTTTATTAACACAAATACAATAAAAAATGAACATGTAATTAACACGGATCGGTGTAAAATGACAAAAAGGCGGGAATCCGAATTAAAATGGATGCCCGTAAACAACGCTTTGACAGATAATAAAATGCTCGTCTATGGCGCGGACGTAACACAATACACATTATTTAATTTTACCTAATTTTACCTTGTTCTGTGACGAGGTTTTTGGCATTTACTTGTTGTAGGTGAATTCAATATGGCGTTAATCGTTTTACATTTTAATTCTACATACATATGCTCACGGCCGTAATTCCGGAAGGGGTAGGCAGAGGTGAGGTGTATTAAACCCACATTTCGCTATGATTTTTGGCACTTTGAAGAAAATCCCGATTCCTTGATAATAATATGGGATGTAAATTGCAAGGAAATTAATTACGTGCTTAGACGCACAAGCACTGCCAGTTAACGTCTTGAAGGGTATCAGACGACGATTTTAATTCTATTTTTAATATTTTTTATATCAGCAACTAAAATAGCTAATATTCCCATTAACCCTTCCAGCTAAGCTCAATTAGTGTAGGAGTGGGTTCACATTGATAGTGCATTGGCCAGGATTCGAAACTGGGACCGCTCGATCGTAAGGCCGACTGCTTAACCACTAAGCAACTGATGGTTTTTGTTGTTGATATACATATTATATAAATATAAGCATGCCTGGATATCCGTGTAGTTAGGCAGAGGTGTATTTAAACCCTCATTACGCCAACAATGATTTTTGGTCCCACGTAATAGGGGGCGAGCCTATTACCGCCAAGCAGTCACTTGGTATGGGTTATGTTTTTACTGTCGGATATAGACCAGTCACTTTCTACAACACCCAAAGAAAGAAACGAGGTGACTCTATTCTGGTCCACAGGGTACCAACATCGATATGGTGTTATAATCATTTAATATTCTAAAAGGAAATGACTTAACATAATCTCACGCCTATATATCCCCGAAGGGGTAGGCAGGGGTGCTAGCACGCACATTTCGCCAGTTCGTTTAGGTCCCAATGTCGAAGGCAAGCCTATTGCATAATAATAATATTTTTTTTATTCACATAAGTACAGGTTCAAAGTAATAAGACATAAACAATATACTATGATAAACACTATGAATATACTATGAGTTGTACAGAGGCATAAAATTCTTCGAATTTCACCCATGGCACCGCCGCGATCAGGCCGCCCCGAGCAGGACCCCCGCTCCTTGCAATCGTGTTCTTTGTATAGAGTAAGACTGGTAAGACAATCCAGTCAGGGCTACCCGAGCGCCGAGCCCCACCGGTGAAACTCGCTCATTTCATGGACACACCAACCCCAAACTAAGTCACGCTCGTATCTTGGGAGTTGGTGGCTCACCGTTCTAAAGGTCGTTAATCTAGTCACTAAATAAAACACACATAACTTCGAAAAGTCATTGGTGTGTGCCATGGTAAAACCTGGGATCGAACCCGAGACCTCGACTCAGCAGTCCATACCCATACCACTTGAATACCGCGGTTTAAAAGGAAATACGTGTAATTTTAATACAGTATGAAATGACACTTAAGTTGCACAGATAAAATAGTATTGCTGTATGAAGGTTTATGATGTTTGAAAAGTTTATTATTACCTACATTTAGACTGGTGCGTTACACAGACATGAAACTAAAACTTAATCGTAAATAAACCTAAATCGCTCGGGTATTTAGTACATTTAATTTTTTTTTTTGAGGTGAAAGGTTATTTGCACGTGTTGATCTGTACCGTTGAGCACTTTAAACATCATAAATTTAAATCATGGAACTCGCGTCAACGTCACCAAACGCTTGGGTGACGCGTCACCACGGCGACGATACAATTCATAAGTGGCAAACACTACTGCATATATTTTTAACAATAATCTTGGGTTTTTCCTTTTTTCTTCCTTTTTCCCAAGTGACTACATTATGGGATTCTTCAAGAAGGGCATGAAAAGGTTTCTACAGGGTATGCAGCACGAGTGTAACGCCCCAAGTATTGCTAACGTCCATAGGTCACGTTGACCGCTTTCCATCAGGTAGGCCGTGTGTTTTTCTACCACCTAAATTGTATTCAAAAAACTGGACAAAAGATTCAAAAGTTTGAACTTAAATTCAAAATTTAATAATCATTTTTATTGTGTTGTCAGTATTAAAATATATATAGGTTAGTTTAGCAAATGGACCACACCGCACCGGTTCGAAACGCGGCCTGAAAAGACTCCGGTCAGAAACTCAGCGGTCTTTCCTTATTTTGATTAAAAATCATGTAACAAAAACAGTTTAGATATTTTCAATTGCATCAAAAATAATACGAGAAAATAATCTTTTTCGAAATAAAATAAATTCTTAATTTACATATTTCTACTTAACTAAATATTTTGTAAAGCAATCAGTTCTAATTCAAATTAAATTTATAGAATTATAATAGAATTGTGTATAGGTATCATGTTACTTCGACAAAATTCAATTATGGCCTTAACATAAACCATAATAAAATACTGCAATAGGCTGAGTGTAAAAACTACAGGCTGCTTGCACCAATGGCTTGCAATATCGCCATAAAAGCTTGTAGCGATATTTTCGAAGCTGTTCGCTATAAATTAGGTTTGAAGCGATGGTTGTATTAGGCAGATAATTTCCTACAAATTATTTGCATCTTTTTATTCAACCCGTCAGATACTGTTACACGGCTGCTTCGTAAGAATTCTACTATTTTATTCATTCACCTGGAAATATTGAGCGGGTAACTTCGAGATTAACATAGAGTTGACAATCAATTTGTCTTAAGTTTGATTAATATGACAAATGTAATGGCGGCATGAATAGACTTTAATAATTGCAGCGTCGCGTCGTCCCAATACTACTAGTGAATTAATCAACAACTACTTTGTGTCGAACGATGTTCTAGTTCGAAAAATTATTAGTTATTGTTATATATAATCAAACTGTGATATCTAACTTTAACGCAAGCGTATATTACTTAGGAATCACTATCACACGTCAGAATTCATAAATAATGATCATACAAATGATAATTCATGTGAATTCATTAACTTAAAAACAAAATATAGTATTTTATAACTGTAGTCAAAACTTTAAATATGCGTAATAAGTAATAACTCACAAAAATATGGATAAGTACTTGTACAAATATTCAAATATCTACATTTCATTCGTCTATCACTATGCAGACCGATAGCAAACAGTCCGCCTCAACCAGTTTGCCTATTCAGAACGTAGGTACCGTGAAACATTAACTAGTGAGTGCAATTACTTCAAGTCATTCACAGACATAAAGTTTAAAATAATAAAATATGAATATTAGAAGCATATCGCCCACAACTTTCAAAGTATGGCAATAAAATGTCAGTCAGCTTTATAAATGCTTAATTCTTCATTTTGTGAAGGGATTGCTGGTGTGGTGATTATGGATTGCTTATCTTTGAAAGTTCTGTGTCACTATCCATATAGAGTAAATGATTTTTGACTGCCTTTTTTATCGTGTGGCAATCCCCTTGATTACTTCTTATCCTCCGATATCTAACGGGGTCGGTTATGTCGGACTTAACCGACTAAAACCAAACCCTGTCTTCAGATATCGAGTAGCTAGAGATAGCCTAAAATTAATTGTTAATGCCAAAGAACTTCATGTTTCCTTCCTTTGACTCAAAGTCTATTTCCACCTATCCTTTTTACCCGACTGCGCGACGCAAAGGAGGGTAAAGGATAATGAGAATTGATTCTTGATACCGGATCTATGTTCCTCAAATATTTTGTCAAGAGAGCCTGTGCCATTTTAGACACATATTTAATTTTTATAGGAGCAACTATCATTTGTTGTTTTTCTCCTCTTTTTAAAAATACAGCGTTAATGTCCTTACATTGGTACTATTTTGCCAAATGAGTTGTTTGCTGCAATACGGGCACGGACCTTCCAGATAAGTTCCAAACACAGCATAGAAAATTGCCTCTGAAGTTAAAAAAGAACATGCACTCGACCTAATTCTTAACCGAAACCGAAAATATTAACATAAGGGACCCTGAAAAATTCCATTGAGAAAATCTTTTTCTTTTTTTTTTCATTTCTTTATCTATATACATTAAAAACAAAAGTGGGAAATACACTTCTTGAGTAGATCTGGCAGTTGTTATCAGTAAGATATCACCCAGCTCTTTTAATACTTCGGAAACACTACCTTGATTTGTTCAAACATAATATAATTTTAGAAGTCATTAGAAGCATTTGTGGACTAATCTGAAGTGCACTAGTAAGCTTTGTGTAGTACTTGTCTTCTATTACCATCAAAATAGCTTACGCGAGTAGCCCCACGTTGGGCGCCAACGTAATGAAATAAGTGTTTAAGGTTTTTTAATGAAGTAAGATAACAAAAAAAAGTGGCTAGGTACCTACTTCAAAAATATAAATTGATTCGGTTTTGCCGGTCTAACGATGAGACGAGAAATAAATAAAAAGGAATTTATATTCTATCAGGAGTGAGTTCGTACATAATAATCTGTCGCGGCGTTGCTTGGTCCGTGTGGAAGATGCTAATGCATTTAGCTGTTGGATACCGGGGCCGTCAATGGGTCGCTGCCCCTCTAGGCGTACCTCGCAACCATGAGGCTGGCGTGAAACCCAGTGCAAAGACCCTGGAATATGAAGGAAGTGCGGGTCAGTACATCGTAAGATAATTATAAGGCCATGCATATTAGTAGGCAATAAGCTGCACCGCTGAGAAGTCTTCACCTGTACAAAGAAGAGCAAATGTTGACCTTAATACTTTTCTGGAGCGGACGGCATGGTAGCAACCAGGGTTAAAGTGGCCTTCCTCGGCAGAGGTTGCCGATGGAAGGGAAAGTGTCAGAGCCGTTATTAAGCGCCTGAACCAGTGATGTCCAATTACGTTCACTCACCATAGACAAAGATAAGAAAAATATGTAATCCATTTTGTGGCGGCGGTCATCTTAGACTGATTTTCATCAAACATAACTAAGAACACTTTAGTCCAATTCACCTTCCCAACAGTAAAAAAACTAGATCATACTCAGTACATCCGTTCAGGAGCTATGATGCCACAGCCAAACAGACACATACATACACACACGTGAGTGAAACCTATAACAGCCCGTCGTTTTTACATCGGAAGCTAAATATTTCACATGTAAATTGTACTATGACACAGCACAAATCAAATCTCATATTAAGCACATATTAAGCAAATATATTACCCTATATCTCAGTTTTATTCATAAAATTATTTCGAGATAACCTTATTCTCTACGATTATAACCCCTTTCAGAAGGGATTATGCAATAAGCAATCTGACATTAGTTAATACGTATGGGAATATCGTGCGAGCACTTAAAGAGATACGTCGGAATATTTCTGCAGAACTTAAGCCTCAAGGGCTAACAAGATTTAAATGTTCAACTCACACAGCTGTGGTTGGTTACAAAACGGTGTGTTGCCAGATTATGTATCTATTGGGATTCCGGTCGGTCCCTTTCCATTCATGCACTAATGATGAAAATTTAATTTTCAATTAAATTATCTGAGTCGTAATACCCAATTAATTGGGTAAACTGTAAGTTTGGGAGTTAATGGGCACCGTTATCTGTTTTCTGATGATAATTTTGAATGTTTGTGTTGCAATATGTTTAAGTTTATTGGTTTACTCTTGAAAATTAGACTGAGTAATCGGTCCAAGAATTTCAATTTTAAAATATTTACCAGTGGTATGTGTTATGTTATGTTTTATGTTGTCGTTTTGTAAGTTCTGTTTTACTGAGCTACCTATACAATAGAGTTTATATACTGACGTAAATTAAGTCCGTCTGTGTACTTGTGCATAAAGTTTTATAAATAAATAAATAAATAAATAGAGAAACAATCTCCTCATTATACTTGTTCATTGATGGCACTTTGTGGAATTTATTGTTATACTTTATTGATAACACACTTGTACTTCTCCACTGTATTTATTATTGTACCTAACCGGTTTCGCCTTACGGCATATTATGTACAATAAATAAATACAGTGTAGAAGTACAAGTGTGTTATCAATAATGTATAAACTCCTCATTACCGCGTTTCTGAATTTATAATGTCAGTAGCAGTGATTTGTGACTTTTAGTGCAGATACATTGACATTGACATCTATTTCTGTCAAAGTTGATAATAGTTTATAAAACTATATTTCACGGTTCGTATATTCTGTCACTTTCTCACATCTAGCTTGTACGTAAAGATGCGTATGTCACTCGCACACTTCATTCCTAGGATAACTACAAATGATGTATACAGAATCAAATTAAATCAATCAATCAGCCTATCGCAGTCCACAGCTGGACATAGGCCTCTCCCAATGTGCGCCACTGCTCCCTATCCTCCGCCTTCCACATCTAGTCTGTCCCAGCCGCCTTTTTCAGGTCATCAGGCCATCTGGCTAGGGGGGGTCCTACCTTCCGTTTGCTTTCTCGTGGTCTCCACTCGAGGACTCGTTTGCTGCAGCAACCATCGGTCCTCCGGCAGATGCGGCCAGCGCACTGCCACTTTAGCTTAGTTATTCTGCGAGCTATGTCTGCAACTTTAGTTCTTATATAGTCGGATGACCTCATTGCGAATTTTATTCTTTAAAGAGGGAGTCTATTTGAAGAAAACGTGCCACTCGTCTCCCGATCTTTTCTGTATCAAGAAAATATTTTTCAACTCAAGGACCTCCAAACATGAACATAAAATTCAGTTGTGCCTGTTATCTTTTAAACACCATAATTTCCAAGTTTTGAGCCTATATCCCTTCAACCAACAGACATATTCAATTCCCTAAAGTAATGATACCATCTGAACCACCTTTTCCATTTTTATGTCTCAATGCTTAAACTTACATACCTACAGCCATAACTAAAACTCGCTAAAACCGGTGCCACGCGCTTATAGCGATCATAAAATAAATCAAACGAGTTTATGACCCAACTATCCAGCCATTAAAATATGTTGAAACGCTTAGCAGCGCTCGAAGGGTGAATGGAAAAACTACGGGGTGGAATGTTTTGGTAAAAGAATAAACAGATTAGTGTTATATGTTTTAAGTTGGGAAACGATTACGGAGTATGAATGATAGTGAATCTTTTTCAAAAGAAATTTACCATTTTGTGATATTTGAATTGAATATAGGACTATTGGTTTTCCTTTATCTCTTTCATTTTATATATTTTAGGGCATGACGTTTAGCTGCCACTTTTCTTCAATCTCATTATTCTCTGAAGTTTTTATACGAGTTGTTTTCTCCTTTTGCGAATCAATTACGTAGTTATGAATGATAGGGTCTTATTGAACCATACTTTTCCTGCATCTGATATTTGATTTGAGTAAAGGATCATTTATTTGTCTTACCTCTGTACTTTTATCGTTATTCGTAAGAGCAGCATTTATGAGTTGCAAATTGTCTGCTGTCTTCTTATTTCTTGATTTACTAAACAATATCTTAGTTCAGCCAAAGCCGCGTGGTGGCCAGTAGAGTAGAATTTGAGCCTCCCTATCTCTTCCCATGAGGTGTCGCACAAGGCAAAATATTAACGATTATGATTGTAGTTGTGTTTGAATCAGGTCCACCAATCATTCTATACAAGAACAACGGCAATAATATATTTGACGCAACACATTCCTCAATATTATTCGTTTCAAACACAATCACTATATATCTATCCTAGTAATCAAACATAACCTCGAGACCACATATAGGCTGAAACTTAAATTGCATTAAAACGTTTTTAATGAAGCGATTTCCTAAATTAATACCAAGCTAATAGAAATAGATGATGCAATAAAAAATAAAATGTGAATGTATGTATTCAGAATTGTACGACCGAGTTCAAAAACCGACACAAACACGTTTAATGTTAGTTGGAAAGCATTCAAAATGTTAAAATGTGTTCAAATACATCATAATAGGCCATAACGTGGGGCAGTTAGGGGATCAACAGGCAAATAAAAAGTTTCCAATTTGATGTAGTGCTAAAGAGGCAGGATATAAATTTGTTGTTCACTGTTAAGTCGAATGTGTGGAATTTACAGACGATGATATTGCTTACGGGCTAACTCACACTAAATTATTGATACTTTCTAAGTGTTATTTGAGAACTGTTTTATTGGGTACTATTGATGTGCGTAGTATACTAAACTCTTGTCTGTAAGGTATTGCTGTTCAAATGTTGACTATGTAATATTCTAGGTTATAGCCCATCTCTGTAGGACTGTTTAGCCGTGGCTGGCGTGATTTAGTATCTAATTATCGTATTTTTAATGTACCTTTCTAGTTTGTGTATAGTGATGTGAAAATATGGGCAGATAGCATGAAAGAGTTTGCAATATAAAATCATCGATTTGGCTAATGGAACAAATGACTTGGGATAAGAGAAATCTTCACCATTATGATGAATTCTGATGATTCTGCCATTGTCACAAGCGAATTTTAAATTTGCAAATAGAGAAGAAAATATTGAGGAAAGCTTGCCCTTGTTAATGTCTCATCATTCAGTTATATTTTTAACCGATTTCGGTACATACGGATGTGGTTCCCAATTCAATCGGTATATTCTACATGTAATGATTTATATGAACAATGAAAAATATAGATTCAACCATGAGCTTTGATTTCAAAGAATAATTAAAAATTTGTGATATTTTAATTTTGCTACTAAACGTATGTTACTCTCTAAGACGTTAATTGATATTGCTTGTGTGGCTAAGCACGTAATTAATTTCCTTGCGATTTACACCACATTGCAAGGAATCGGGTCAACATTTTTTTTACAAATTTACATTACATTTTCGGTTAAGAATTTTTTTTTGGCATACCCATTTTTTCTTGTACAAAGTGCCAGATTGGCGTCTTCTCTTTTACGTGGGACTGGAAATCATAGTTGGCGAATCTGCCTACCACTTCAGGGATTACGGGCGTGAGTGTATGTATGTATGTATTCTGAATATTGTCAGGGACATTGAAGCAGCCGAGAACACAAAGCCAACAATATATTTTTTACGCACCAAACACAGATGTTCGATACTAAAACCCGTGTAAACTCCGACCCCGGGTTATCTGAATGATTGATTGATTCAATACTAATTATTGTTTTTACTATAACGACGGCAATTTGTTGGTGTTTATTGTTCAACTTTGATCTTCCAGCTGTGTTAGTTTTATGATGAAACTATTCGTAGTTGTTTTCTTTGATAACCTGAACAATTAGAGCGAACAGAAAGTGGGCATAATATATATAGTTATCGGCATATATCTTGACCACATCACAAAATGTTCCCTTTTCATGTAGTACGTTTTTCACGATTCTCATATGGCTTGGGTGCGAGTAGAACGCACGTCGTTTTGTCATCCATCGCCGTTTTCTTAATATGTGTTTCTTTAATTTCTTCTGTAAACAGCGATGGCCGGCAAAACTACCCGCGTCTGATTCGCAGAATGAAGGTAGGACATGACGGTTTCCCCCGTCCTAATTGAGTGAGTAGGGTAGCCAAAGCTTATTTTTTTGTGCGTTGTCTTCTACACTGACAGCACAGAAACTCTCTGAACCTTCCCCCTCCCCCCTCTACATGGTCGGTAGCATGAGTGTGACGCCTCTGGTGTTGCAAACGTCCATAGGCCACGGTTACCACTTTCCATCAAGTGCTTTTCTGCCACGTGAGTGGTATAAAATGTACCGCACCTGACGCGAACCCGCACTATGTTTGAATCATCCTTGAGAGGGTCTACGGCGGCGGAGGTGCTTAACAACCAATCATGGATTAAATTATCATGAAACCGATATACGCGAGCCAAGGAGTCATTTCTCTTGAGATTTGGGGTCAACATAATATGCCGGGAATATAAAAAATATAATGTTGTTTAAGCAGATTTTATTGCATGATTTTTATTTGTTGTTAAATATATATTATTTATGGATTAATCCCTTGAAAATAATGAGGAAGGTAAAATAATATAATTTAGCGTAATTACCCTTCTTATGGTACCTTAAACTAGTGAATTTTAAAATTGATCTACCACTAAATCCAATTGTGAAATTAATGAAATTATCCATTTTAAAAATATATTATTTTCATGTTTGGAACATCTTAGCTTAGGGGCGGGTTGCCTCCGTTACTCAACATCAGCCCGTGGCAGTCGACTGCTCACAGGCATAGGCCTCTTCCATGACACCCAACTTAGCCCGGTCTTTGGTTATCCTCCTCCACTTTCCATCGGCTACTCTCTCACCCTACACCACGTTTGCCGGTTCGTGGTCTTCACTCAAGGACTCCTCTACCCCAACGGTTATCGGTCCTACGGCAGATATGACCAGACCACTACCACTTCAGCTGCCTAATTCTTTCAGCTATGTCGATAACTTTAGTACCGCCGAATTACTTCGTTCTGGATTCGATCTCTCAGAGATATACCGAGCATAGCTCTTTCCATAGCACGCTGAGCGACCTTGAATTGGTGGACCAATCGTACTGTAAAGGTGGGAACAAATTATCGGACGCGTCCGTAAGCCGCGGCTGGCGGACGCGGCTTAATAATGTGTACGATTGTCTTCGTATGTCTCTGTCAAGCAGTGACAGAGACACCACACAGACGCTCCCCGTTCACACCGTCCGCCGCGGAAGCAAAAATATCCAGCCGGCCAGATTCTTTTCGGACGTCCGTGCGCTCAAGGACGGCTCAAGGTCACGTCCGCTACTTTTGACCGATAGTTTGCACAGTTTCGTTTATTTGTACTACTCAGATACAAGCAGCTTGCTTGTATCAGCCGCGGCTTACGGACGCGTCCTATAATATGTTCCCACCTTAAGTTTCCACGTCTCGGCTTTGTGTGTCATTATAGTTAGAACGCACTGGTCGTTACTACTACGGTCGAACTTTAAAATTTTCCGTGAATCCAAGTACTATTCTATCGATTACGTAAGCTCTTTATAAGCTCACGTATTTAGACCGTACACGAGTGCACGTGTAAATAATATTTACATACCTATATTGATTATAACTACAGCTATTGTATTCATTGTGGATATTGTTTTTTGTAAACAATATTCAATATTCTTCTGAGGTTAAGTTTAAGTGCGAGAATTATTTTGTGAAAAATCTTCTTCATTGCAGTTTACTATGCCGCGCGCCGATGCCATTTTCTGGCCGTGAAGATGTGTAAATTAAAACTAGCTTTCCCCTGAATATGTGCATGGGTATCTTGCCCCCGGGTATGGAGGCGCGCATTGCGCTGCCACCACTACCTGCTTCTGTTAGGGTGACAGGTGGCTCCACCCGTCATCCCCAGGCCCACGTTCGTGGAGTACGTAGGTGTTTCTGTGACCTCCGGCGCCCGAGTCTGGACTTGCATATCTAAATTAGTGTGTAGAAAAAAATCCGGAAAAGTTTAAAATGGTAATTCAAAAACCTATCATCATTCTCATTCTCTGAACCTGTTCCCAACTCAGTTGAGGTCGGCTTTCCAGTCCAACTGTGATGCAGCTGAACTTCGTTATTTTACGTGAAGCGACTGCCATCTGACCTTCACAACCAATGATCCAAAAACCAATGGCGATATCGAAGTTCCAAGTTAGTGTCCAGTTTAAAAACCAAATTTTATTTAAAACAGCAATAAATCAATTATCAAAATACCTCTTATTATTAATATTCTATACGAGAAACATTAGCGATAAGAGTACACACACTGTTATCAATATACACTCCACAAGCGACACACCGAGACTCTGCCTCCAGTTAATTAGAGATAAGTAGTCATTACTCTGATAGTGGCGTAAATAGGTAACGAATAATTTATGTTACCTATATACACGCCCCTATCAGAATAATACCAAAAATGAGGTCATTGAGAAAATTACCGTCACCACGCCGACAAGAATTACGAGCCGCAAAGAAATTTTGTTGTATTAGTGTAATGTATTGTATTACTGTAATGTATTGTATTTTATTAGTGTGCTGTTTTATGCCACTTGGGTGGCAGACAAGCACACGGCCCACCTAATGAAAAGTGGTAACTGCGGCCTATGAACGTTTGTAACTTTAGCGGTGTCGGGGATTAGACTGGGTCACCGTGGTCCCTAAACCTGAAGGCGGTTATCTCGAAAGAGATGGCCGGGGTCTGCCGAGGTACGAGGGATATGTTGGTTTCAATCTCACCTCCGGCAACTAAGGGCCCAAAGACGGCGTACGTTTTAGTCGGTTTGAGTCCGACATAGCCCCCCCCCAACCAGTTCTGGCGGGGGGCATCCGTGGGGATTTTTGGCAGTATAAAAAAGGGGTGGCATTATTGAACTGATTTAAGAAGTAAAAATTAAGTTAACTCAGTCTAGCACACGTTTATAAAAAAATACCTCTTGTAAGTATTATTGACAAATTCTTGGGATTGAAGTAGAAATAAATGTTCTACTTTTCCCTGAAATAGAATTCCAGGAAATTGTTACTAATGAACTAAGCCGATAATAAAACATTGTTGCAAATGGTTAAAGATTTGCTTTATTTCATCTCAATAAGTAAAGGACTTATTGAAAACTAGGAAAAAACTGAAGATTCCAAGTAATTTCGAATCTTTCACTTTACCTAAATGTATTCTGAAGTTAAAAAGATCTCTGAACGAACATTTATCTGAATTTATTAAAGGTTAGCGAGTTCACTGTTAACATGGACATTTCCGGTCTCATTATTTTAAAGAATATTGAATTATTAGTTAAACAAAATTGCGTTATTACAATTAATTAATTGTAAATAGTTATTAAAAGTGAAACTTTGATAAGGCGTGCGTGCAGCTTGTGGCCGTGGACAGTGGTATGCGCAAATGAATAATTTGTCATTCTGATAACACGTGCTAAAATGAATATTATTCGTTTGTAAAATGTAACAGGGTGTATAATAATATGGTTTAATTAAATAATGTGAAAATAATTTATGATTCGCATTATATTAAAAAATGTATGTCAGATAAAGTTTATGGTTTTGACCTGCTAGTATCAGTAGACCAGTTTGACATACAAATAGTAGTGCAATAAACACCCAAATTTCGCCAACTATGATTATCAGTCCCACGTAATAGAGGGCGAGCCCATTGCCGCCCATCGGGCACTTTGTAACAAAATGGGTATGCCGAAAAGAAATCCCTAACCGAAAACGTAGCAGCTAATTAAATTTGGAGAAAAAAATTGATCCGATTCTATGAGGTGGGATGCTATAGGGTGTAAATGGCAAGGACATTAATTACGTGCTTAGCCGCACAAGCATTACCAATTGACGTCTTGGAAAGTACACAGAAAGAATGTATAACAAAATAGTTTTGTACTTGTTATTATCTAAAAATATGTAATACTAACTGTTGCCCGCGGCTCCGCCCGCGTACGCCGACTCTACTCGTATATGTATAGAAATTTACCGGATTGATTGAGATTTATGATTATTACTCCGCTACCTTGGATAATAGTGTGATGATATATAGCCTATGTTACTCGCAGATATGGTAGCTTTTTAGAGGTGAAAGAATTATTGAAATCAGTCCGTAGTTTCGAAGCCTATTCGTACAAACAAACAAATCTTTCCTCTTTATAATATTAGTATAGAAAATCAATTAAAAAGTAATAACCATGGCTGCTTACTTATTGTTTGCCAACGTCCCGTTATCTGTAAACGTTAGAACGGACAGGCGATAACCGCGCACTGCGTAGTGGCAGATAAGCAACGACTTAACCTATTTATTTATGCATAATACAAAAACAGGACCGATATTGATTAAATAACTCACTCGTACTTATGAAAGCTTTAGGCACCTCTAGGTAAAAATAATAATAATAACCTAGTTTTCTACCTACAGGAGCACTAGCATGAACTCATATCGAATTCGTAATGTAAATGTTTCGAGAAAACGAAGCATTGTGATTAGCAGTATGTCTCTTGTGAACCTGTGTGCGTTTTTTTTTATCTATGGCACGTCAATTTGACTTCACCTCGCCTGATGTTAAGCTGAAGGCAAAGTCTCATGAAAGAGGGTCACCATTGCAAACACGTTTAGTGCTACAATGGTGGCGCTCAGCTTGACGGCCTCATAAGATGCTTTTTCACGCCCCGCTTAAAGTGTGTAGCCCGCCGCGTAGTTTAATTCCTTTTCCCTGTTCTTCTCATATTATAATTTTTCTTCTTCTCTAACAGTCGTAAGTAATATTTCTGGAGTTCAATTCCAGATTAGTAAACAATAATGTCTATCTACATTATGTTGCTATTGATACGTAAAAGAACTGTGCCCTTTAAGAGCAAAACTACGAAGTACTCAGATCGTTAGCCAATTATCATAAATGACAAATATGTTAACGAATCGGTCCATAATCTGATTCTGCCGCATTGCTCACATTGCAATGTCAGCGTATCTATGGCTCACCAAAATGGCGATAGCCAAGTAGGGGTGCGTAATTAAATATGTGGCCGTTACATTATAATGGCAGGATGAAAAATATTACAACTGGTTGTAAGTGGATTATGCAATACAAGGGATGTAATATGCAAAAACAGAATTTAAAATCCTTTTAAATTTTATACACAGTACAATTTTATACACTAGCTGAGCCGCGCAACTTCATCTGCGTCACCCCATTTTTGCATCATTTTTCACTTCTGCTCCGCACCAATTGGTTGTAGCATGATGTTATATACAAATAAACCTTCCTCTTCAATCACTCTATCTATTAAAAAACCGCGTCATAATCCGTTGCATAGTTTTAAAAATTTAAGGGACATAAGGATACAGAGACAGTGAACGCGACTTTGTTTTGTACTATGTTATACATTATTATAATTATTTGATTGAACAATATACCTAATGTAGTTGTATCGTATCGCGACTGCTACACACGGGGCGCGGGTTCGATCCCCACTCAGTGCAAAAAGTTGTATGCATGAATATGGCAGTTTGCACTGGTCTGGTCGTGCCTCGGTGAGCACGTTAAGCCGTCGGTCCCGGTTGCCATACAAACATCTATGGCAGTCGTTACGGGTAGTTGGAGCCCTCAAAAGTTCAACCAGTCTAACTTGGAACTTCGATATCGCCATTGGTCATTGGACCATTGGTTGTGGCGGTCATATGGCAGTCGCTTCACGGAAAATATCGAAGTTCAGCCGAAGTTAGACTGGAAAACCGACCCCAACTGAGTTGATAAGGTTCAGGGAATGATTAGTTGTATCGTATCGCATAGATTTGTTTCACGTGCGAATATATCAACCGATACCGCCCCACCTAAGTCAACGAGGGTAATTATGTTCAATAAAAGCGCACGGCCGTCATAGGCCATCAGATGCTGAGGGTTAGGTACCCTCTGGCATATCGCTCATGCCCCAGCTGACTCAAGACCATTGAAAGTCCCTAGGATATGAAACTGCACTATCCACATCTTTTCCCGCATTGGGAGGAGGTGGCATTGCGCTGCTGCCGCGATCTACTCCTCCTACGCAGCTCCACCTCAGGCCCAAGCTCATGGAGAACAGCTCATTCTGCGACCTCCAACGCCCGAGTTGGATCCGTTCATCGCGTTCTGTACGGGCCTGGAGTCTCCTCCAGATTCGCTTCTCCGCCTCCTTTTCAGGCAGTACTTGCTCACTCTATAGGAGATAGTATCGTAAAAGTGAGATCCAAGTGGATGGAGCCCTGATATCGGTTCGTCATGGAGCAATTCAGCTCAGTTGTGTGACTTACAATTCTTCAGAACTTTTTGCGCGGACGTTCAAATACGAAATAATTTCCTCACCATAGCACTCCCAAGATATTTCAATGCGGGCTTCTTCAAAAAGGACCTTATAAGGTTTTACAGGGTCAAAAACGCATACCTCATAGCCTGGTGTGAGTACACTGATATAAAAACTACATTATTTATTGCCACGAAAAGTATGCGGAACTCTCAATACAAAGTATTGCACATATCGTTAACATATTTTCTCAGCTATGTCAGCTCAAATATGGTGACTGCCTTTGACAGACTGCAAGGCGGCCCTGAGCATCTTATATGGTGACCTAATGAGGCTTTTCATGTGAGAAAAACAACTTTTTTTGCTCAGGATTAATTACTTTAGTGGTTTTATTAAGTCGTTGAGGTATGTTTATGTATTCATTATACTTGTGTTTGCGTTCTTCGGGTGCAACTGTATGGAGATAAGATGAATCATCTACTGTATCCAGTATATCTCAGAAAAGCTGTAATGGGGTCTTGTTTTTCTTATTTATTATTTTATACTACTTAGGTGACCGATTAGCACATGGCATACCTCATAGGTAGTATAATTTACCTTTTGAATTGCTTGATATTTCGGTCAGGTTGCACTGTAACCGTGGTCACAAGCTGACTATCAGTCAACTAGTAATATGATCTCGTTAATACCTGGGTTTGGCTAACCATTTATCAAGCAACGCGAAAGTTCAAACGTAATGAGGTCTAATACTATAATACATATATAAAATCAACGTAATATCTAGTCATCACTATCACTACATAATATAAAAAAAGTCGCGTTCTCTGTCCCTATTTTTTATGTCCCTTTGTATGCTTAAATCTTTTAAACTACGCAACGGATTTTGATGCGGCTTTTTTAAATAGATAGAATGGTTAAAGAGGAAGGTTTATATGTATATAACATCATGCTACGACCAATAGGTGCGGAACAGGCAAAAAAATGTTGCAAAAACGGGGTGACGCAAACGAAGTTGCGCGGGTCAGCTAGTATAATAATAATTTCAAATAACGTCAATACAGCCTGTAGTGCATAAATCATTACCGAGGCAACACTCGTTACCTAAAGATATTATCTGCCTGCAGGGCGATGATATCATCGACATTAGTCCCTTCGCGCGTGACGTCATGAATACTAAACGCATTTGCGCATAAGTCAACTTCATAATGCGTTTAGCTTTACTTAGTCACTAGCAAAAGTTATAGTAGGAACGATGCTCCTGCTGAGAGCTGAGGATCTCGGTGGCGAGAACTGTAATATACATCCAGGGGATATTGCGGAGGCTCATCAGTAGTGATCATGGTGCTTGTAACAGCGCCGATAGCGGTTCAACTTAGAAAACATCAAGCTTTTACGTGGACTTTTATAATGCTAGTATAAATGACCATGTGGTTATATTTGACCTTTGATCAGGTATTATTTTACTTATTATCTTTATATTTTATTAGGGGTAACGAGAGTTTGACTATATTATATTTATTTCTGAAAACTTTTACTGGATTACTATGGAAAAACGGTTAAAGTATTCTGAATGCAGGATTATTTTGTTCCAAAGGGACCTTTGATTTTGTTTTATAAACTGTCAATGTATGCATGTTGTATCTTATATCAGAGTACTATTTATTACGTCACATTATAGTAGCTATCAATGTGTCTATAGAGTTTGCATATAGTCTAAGATTCAACCCTTTAATATTCGACTTATTCAGGCAAGGCATCTTTTTTAAGTAATACGTCATCCTAGCTGTCAATTACCTGTCAAACTTTGATTCATATTTCGAACGTCATAATATTTGACATAAGAAGGAAAACATGTTATACGCCATTATTCATATCTTTTAAGGATATAATTGACATATTGCTTCAGTATTATGCTGAAAATGGGTATATTGGACCAGTATTTTTTCCTAGCTATGCTTTTAGAAATCATTCCAGAAGGATCCAATTGGGCTGGACAGCATTTGGCAAACTAGGTTGGGTCTTCTCCTCCCCCCTACCGCAATGCCTGAAAACAGAGGTCTTCGACCAGTGCGTCCTGCCTTTTAAGACTTATGGTTCCTAAACATGGGCATTGACGATTATGTTAGTCCATCAATTGAAAGCAGTGCTGCACATTAGGAGGGTCTATGTCCAGCAGTAGACTGCAATAAGCTAATAGATTGATTGAGAAATTGTTCAACGATATTGCAAATCAATTTAAGATTGGAAGAAGTGAGTGCATCGGGACTTGAACCCGTGACAAATACCTTTCAGGGGGAGTGCTCTGTCTAACTAAGCTAAGAATTTGTAATGTAAAGGTGAGGTGAAACCGTGTAAGTGGTGCATTGCGATTGCTGGAATTTACGCACACACAGATTCACAGGCTAGCAATCGTAATGCTCTGTTCTTTTGATACCTTGACATTATAAATGATAGGTTTTCGTGCTAAGGGCACTGGCCTCGTCTAAAGTATTCGAAATTTCCCTTTACGTCTTAGGGGGGCGAAATAAGGAGCGAATAGACAGCATATGTCATAGCTCAAAATTTTATTAGATATTGCCAAATTTAGGCAACCCTAAATCAAATGAATTTGAACTGACGGGGGACGCAGGCTTCCTCTTTGATCTTGAAAAGGTCTCACGGAAGTCGCTTTCTTCTACGCCCTGATAAATCTGTCAAGAGCAGTAAAAGAACAGACCTCAGACTTTAAAGAGTCAGATTTGAGAACTAGACGTGTTGCTTGTATTAGCTACACTTCGGGACAGGGTTTAATCAATGAGAATCGTTCCATCATATCACAAACGAATGCATTTATTCTATTCCGTTTCCTAATCCATCTAATACATAACTATACGGATAACAATCGTTACTTACATACTTATGATAATGAATCCTTAATATATTATATTTAAAACTTTTTTGCATTAATTTCAATTATATACTTAATAATAATATTATATTTAACTCCATGCGAAGAAAAGCAAAAAGTGTGCGATCGTGTTTTGTTTTTATTTAGGCGGGTAAAATATACCATAGATAAACAGATGTAATAGAGAATTATCAAGGAGTATTTATGTGGCCTGGTAATATTGCAAATTCAGGCTCACCTACTCGATGCAAGCTAACACTTGTGACGACTGTAATAAAATTGACATCCTTTCTGCTGCCAAAATATAAGATGCAATATATATATATATATATATGCTCCCCCGCATTTCGGGAAATGAAAACCACATTTCACCAATGATTGTATTTGGTCCCACGTAATAGGAGTCCTATTGCCGTTTTCCGGGCACTATTGTTGACTCAAGTCATGCATCTCAGGCTGAGTCTGGGCTGCATATATCTGTCTGATGTTAAACAGCCCTATGCCTTAGTCACCTTATACGACACTTCATGGAAAGAGATGGCGTACCCCAAATTCTACCCTGTAGAGAGAAACACACTTACAACAGTTTAAAAAATTGTGAAACAGCATTACTCGATAACAATGATTTAAATCACCCTGATTATACATTGCAACTGATGTAAGTTTATTAATACATCAGAACATACACCTGTTAATGTGATAATAATTACAGCGACCGTGTCTGCCACCCCCTGTGTTTAGCAGTGAACATTAATGATCTAGCAGAGCCAGTCATGTGTCATCGTACGTGCGACGGAAAATAATCGATTTCGTTGTGATATTACTTAGTTAGTTATTTCGTAAAAGTATTCCAACAAATACTAATAATATTATAACAAACCGAGGTAGCCTAGCGGTATACGTAATGGACTATATCCCCGAAGGGGTCGGCAGAGATGCTAGCACCCACATTTCGCCAGTTTATGTTTAGGTCCCAATGTAATAGGTGGCGAGCCTATTGCCATCAACCAGGCACTGACAAACCTGCAATAAATACACACAAACTTCGAAAAGTATCGAAAAGTCATTGGTGTGTGCCATGGTGAAACCTAGGACCAACCCCGAGACCTCGTCTCAGCAGTCCATTACCCATACCACTAGGCTACCGTTAAGAATATAAAAAAGGGAAGTAAAAAAATTGCTTCAAATCCTTCTGCTATAGGCCTTATAACTTTTTAGCATAGTATTGAATTTTCAGTACAAAGCAAACAAACATACGGACTGTTGATTTTGCGGTGCTGACATTGCGATGCCAGGTTCCAATAGGCTTTGTATTAGCTAGCCTGCGGCGGCTTACAGTCGCCAATAAAGCCACACGTGGATAGGTTTGTGTCAGGAGCGATTAGTTGTAAAATTGTATTTGGTTAACAATTTGTATATAACTATGTATTCGTTTACATTATTCATTACAACATACTTTCTAAAGATTTCGCGATTTTAATTAATTACTAAATATCTAATATAAAATAAATGGAGCAAACTGTGTAAAATTGAATAATAGTTAAACTTTAAGAACGTCCAAATCTTTTTCAAATCAAAAAGTATTAAGTATTATAAAATTATCACGGAGCTAAAACACACACACAACCGTGCGCAAAGTCATCCAAAGGGCCTTCTAGCAAAGTAAACCCTAATTTAAAAAACCCATTCCTTCAAAACGCTGACTATTTCATTCATTCCCTTTCCACATTATTTATTAACGTGCTACAATAACTTGCTGGTAGAAATTCCTGTAAAAGCAATGCTAATTTTAGCAGTTGTGTATTTCCTTCCCTATTCCAAGAATTTAATTTCACAATGGCTACTGAATGTTTGGTTACACAATTTGTGTTTGATAATCAAATTGAATGGTATCGGGACACAGCAGTGAGGGTAGAAGGAGGGGGTAATAAAACCGCGGCTTAAATATTTAAAACACTAAAGAGTCGGCGCACATTGTCGACTTGACAAGTTCCTCGTATATTCATGAGTGTTCAAAAGTATTTGATGAATTTATTAAAGCGTTCGATCGTATTCATTTTTAATTATTTATTATTCATGCATAAAGTTGTACTGCTATTTTTTGTTGGATCACTGTCGTTGGGGTTGTTAAATCGACCAACCAACCAACCATAGCAATAGCAAAATATCACTAATTGTAATAAAGGATTGTTGATTTTATGGAGCAACCGATATTTCGGTGCTGTTGCAAGCGCCATGATCACGTTGTACTGACGACCTCCTTATTGTGGCCAACCGTATCGGTCTACCCTCTTTCTCACTCGTTTACTACGCGTGCCGCCACTACCACTGTCCGCGTTCTCACACTTCACTCGATCGCGACACTCACTGTATCGACTCGCACGATTTATGGACAACATAACATAACATAAATTCACGTCTTTATCCCCGAAGGGTTAGGCAGAGGTGCTAACCCCCACGTTTCGCCAGTTTATGTTTAGGTCCTATGTAATAAATGGCGAGCCTATTGCCATTAACCGGGCACTTATAAACCTGCGATAAACACACACATAACTTCGAAAAGCATCGGAAAGTCATTGGTGTGTGTCATAGTAAACCTGGGATCGAACCCGAGATCTCGTCTCAGCAGTCCATTACCCGTACCACTAAGCTACCGCGCTATTACGCGCGGTTTATGAAGATGCCGTTTATTTGGGTTTGGGTTTGTTGAGGTTGGCTTTCCATAAAAGCAACAAACATGGTAAATATCCCGAATTATTTACCAGTGAAAATAAATCGACAGTGCCCGCTTCTAGTTATTATTCAGTTTTACACTAAAAATTCGTGACTAAATGCTTGTACGAATACCTTCATGGTTATTGGGTGTGCTTTAATTAAAATTTTTGTTTGAATACAAACTATTCGTTTTCAATATACACGTGAATATGTTACGGCTGGAATTTTACGATTTTATAGGTTTAATTCATGTGTTCGCAGTATACTATAAAGGTGAAAGTTTGTGAAGATGTTTGAATATTTACAAGAAAATATATTGGCGAAGGGAGGGAAATTCACCACTCACCCTCGGGTTAACAATCCCATCATTAAATATCATAGAGAGAAATGCCAGACGGCACCCTTCACAGCAAGTAAGAAGGCTTCTTACCCGAAGATAAGCACCGGTGCTTGAAAAATTTCAAACTCTTCAGTTTTTAACATATACTTATCTTAATATTCTGATACTCTCCAAAACGTGAATTGGTAGTGCTTGTGCGGCTAAGCACGTAATTGTTTTCCTTCAAATATTTTTTTTTCAAATTTATTTAGCTGCTACATTTGCAGTTAGGAATTCATTTTTGGTGGCAATAGTGAGCCTATTGCCGCCAATCTATTAGGTACCTACGTGGGATCGAAAATCACAGTTGGCGACATATATGTGTTTAATACACTTCTGCCTACCCCTTCGGGGATTACTGGCGTGAGCATTATATATGTATATATATGGTTCAATGAGATTATAACAACTTCTTGTACATTGAGTGCCCACACATCAGTGTCTCGGATTACAAACCAAAGGCAAACAATTATTTATTTCAATTATTTAATTAAATGGCCCTCTCAAATTTATACATCCGACTACAAGCTATTTGACTGTAAAAACACAATAAAACTAAAGTCGTTAATATATTTGCATTTAAATGAATTGTAAACAATATGCAAGATACTTGAGTTACACTACAACATAATAAATTAGATTTTTATGTGACAACCAACTAATTGGTGTGGTGAAAACATTAATTAAAGTGAGACTATTATAGTTTTATTACTATAAACAATATGTGGTCAGACCACCGAAGCAGTTTTTTCAGTTTGGTTTGTGTACGCCATAAGAGATTTTGTCTTACACAAATATTATACAGGTTTGACCGAAATTTGGAATCTTTAAGGCGAGGAAGGAAAAAAAGGTGTATATTTTTTTTTATTACATTATTATTATACCAGTTGAGTGGTTAATTTTTAATATTAATTGTTTATTTTAACTAAAACTATTTGCCTTCGTCTCTACCCTGGTAAAATATAGATCCCGTTTCTATGATACATAAAAAACATATTACTGTGATCTTATTGGCAAATACGTACTATAACCTCATTAGGTATAATTTATATACATGCTAAATTTTATTCAGACCAATTTAGCTGTTTTTGCGTTAAAAATAATAAGCATCCACACATACGTTCATCTATTCGAACACACACACAAGGATCAGTTTCGTCACACTTTGCATAAAATATAAAGGGCGTAACATTTACGCCCTCTGAATCACTTTAAGTAAAGTCACTGGTTACATTGAAACATTTAAAAATCGATTACCAATGTAATTACGATCACTTCCTTTGTACCATTTGTACCGTCTAAATATTTAAATTAGGTACAGCATATTTTAAACTTGGGTGTATGGTGTAAATACAGGAAAGTGTGTTGTTAATTTTGATTTTTAAATCTAAAATTTATTATAATAGATTTCATTTTTATCCTGCGAAGTTTATGATATACATAGATGCGGTTTATCATGTGATAAAAAGATACCTTACGTCATCATTCTCTAAGCCTGTTCCCAACTCAGTTGGAGTCGGCTTTCTAGTCCAAGTAAGATGCAATTGAACGTCGATATTTTTCGTGAAGCGTCGATTGGCGATATTGAAATTCTCAAGTTAGGCCAGCCGGACAAAAATGCTGCAAATACCCGTAACGACTGCCATAGATATTCGTATGGCAACCGGGACTGACGCTGCTTTCCGAGGCACGACCAGACCAATGCAAATAGCCATATTCATACAAATACTTGAACTGAGCGGGGATCGAACCCGCGCCTCCTACGTAGTAACCGCGTTCACTACCGCCAAGCCTTATAGGCTGTCACGTGGCAGCTTAAAATTATATGGATCAAAAATTGTTATATCTATCGGCACCGTTCTGGACCTAAGAAGCGACAGACACAAGGCCCTTGTGCACGCGACTTCTTCTGATATGAACTATGCTCGTCCACCACCATTGCACCCCGTAACTACGCAAATAGATCGCATTTTGAGCACATTTTGGGTCCACAACTCTACCTCGACTATACTTATAGATAGCTATGCATTACAAATAATGATGGGAAATGAGTGAGTGAGTGATAAAAAAAGTAAGATACAAATATAGAAAGAAATATGTATCTTATACATGATTGATAACACACTTGTTTGTACTTCTACACTGTATTTATTACTGTTTTATATATTTAGTATCATTCTCAAAGGTTTAACTGTCATTGTAAACGAAATGAAGAAGAACAAGTTTGTTATCAATATCAATCATGTAGCTATAAAACAATAAGTTCCACCAAGTGCCATCAATTAAGAGTATAAATAATTTAAATATGTATTACTGAATGTATAAAATTAATAACGGACCAACTTTATTTTCAAAAAACTCAAGATGAGCAGTCAGAGGACCAACAAGTAATGCATGAAAAGGTTGATGGGTATACGGAAGGGACCGGATGAATTTCAGGATCCCATAAAGTAGCGTCCTATTGTCTGTGTCAACCCCAGTGAGAATATGGTGTGAGGGTATTATAAACTTGGGTATGTTGCATAAGCAGACTCCGGGTACTTTATCCCTGGAATAGGATCCTATGGGTTGCAGTAATGGGATCCAAATTTCGGTAGAAGCAGAGACACAAAAATTAGGAATAATTTTTAAAATCCTTGACCAAGTTATTTGGCAGGCTCATCTATTCTGTAGATCCAAGTGTTAGTGAAAGGCTCTCGAAGCCGAAGGCCCCTGGTTATACTCCTAGGTACACTACACATTGGCAAAATAAACCATTTTTATGGTAAGCACTGGCGCAGTCCAGAACATGCTAGCTGCCCTTACAGGCACTGTCCCTGCAACGGCGGTCCCCACCCTGACGACCTCGATGGTTATTTTTTCACGCCCCACTTGAAGGACCTGAGACTCTAGGATGAAGGAAGGAAACACGCGTGCTGGCAGAGCATTCCAGGACATGGTGGAACATAGAAAAGAGTCACCGAACCGCTTGGTTCTTAATGGAATTGTTCGTACCGTATGGGAGTGACATCTAAGTCCTGCGCGCGTTCTTCTGTATAGGAAGGGAGACGGTGGGACCAGTTGGAAGAGCTCATCATCATTCTAAAACGTATTTTTTTATGCCAGTATGTAGTGTACCAGGAACACTACCAGAGGCCATCGGCTTCAGGGGCGTTTAGCTAAAAATAAAAACAAAATTGCCAAAACGTAATTTTGTTATGCCAATATGTAATGTACCAGGAGTACTATCATGCGTCTTTGACTTCGGGAGCGTTTCCCTAACAACTTGTATAATATAATATACTAGCTGACCCGCGCGACTTCGTCTGCGTCACCCCGTTTTTGCAACATTTTTCATTCCCACTCCGCACTTGTTAGTCGTAGCATGATGTTATATCCATTTAAACCTTTCTCTTTAACCATTCTATCTATTGAAACAAACCGCATCAAAATCCGTTGCGTAGTTCTAAAGATTTAAGCATACAAAGGGACAAAAAAAAATAGGGACAGAATGCGCGATTTTATTTTATACTATGTAGTGATATATATTACACACACACACATACACACACACAAAGGGTATAAAATAATATAATCATATTATACAGGGGGTTTTCAGACTTGCTTTTTTAATTATCTTACACATGAACGATCTACAAACTGGTCGAAGCGTAAACAGTCGTAAGTATTCACATAACTACACAACGATTGCATTAATCCCTATAAAGATAATTGGGTAGCAAGTCTACTTATCTCACAGAGCACTAGAGAACATAATTAAGTTTAAACAACAGTATACCTACCGCTGACAAACTGTATGAAACTAGGAGAATCTCGTTCCACTATACACATACGTCTACGCCATACTGTACAAGAGAGAACAATGTTTCTGCACAAAGTTTGTCTGTTCATAAGTGGTTAAACTTTTTGCAGTGCTTTATTAACTTTAGATGGAAAAATGTCAGCAATGTGATTATTGTTAAACTGTCTAATTTGAATTCTCATACAAGATACATTGTCCTTGATATCACAACTGAGTACCCTAAAATGTATGTAACTCGTGTGAAAACTAAAAGGGTGAATTGTAGACCATAATAATTGAAAGGTATCATGATTTTGTCACGAAGTGTATACTTTGAAACATCTGAATTCTAGATATTTTTATTCGTTATGTCTTTACAGCAGTGATTTCGCACGACATCTGTGAAATTATTTTTAAATTAATGAATCTGAAAATATTGATAACTGTGAATTTGAAATGATATAATAGTAAAAAAAGCCCGCTGAGTTTCTTACTAGAGTTCTTACTCAGGCCGAGGCAGTTGATCCGGCGGTGGTCTATTTGCTAAACCAACCTATAATTTATTAGTAATTTTGATCCGTTTAATGGTCTATATAGAATAAATTATTCAGATATTATATAATAATTATTTGAATTTATTTTAGTCGTATTTTTACGGTACTTAAGGTGTTATGAATAATCTACCGAACTATCTCTTGTCAGCAAAGGGCAACTCCGGTATATTCCATTCCCGTATTTCTTAAGGCTCTTAATTCCACATTGCATATATCTACTGTCTACTATCATCGTTATATATTTTAATTTATTTTATTTATTTTAATTTTATTATATTTTTTCTGTGCTCTAATTCATTTAGCAGTTGTGTATTTCCTTCCCTATTCAAAGAATTTAATTTCACAATGGCTACTGAATGTTTGGTTACACAATTTGTGTTTGATAATCAAATTGAATGGTATCGGGACACAGCAGTGGGGGTAGAAGGAGGGGGTAATAAAACCGCGGCTTAAATATTTAAAACACTAAAGAGTCGGCGCACATTGTCGACTTGACAAGTTCCTCGTATATTCATGAGTGTTCAAAAGTATTTGATGAATTGATTAAAGCGTTCGATCGTATTCATTTTTAATGCATATTTATGCATAAAGTTGTACTGCTATTTTTTGTTGTATCACTGTCGTTGGGGTTGTTAAACCAACCAACAAACCAATCATAGCAATAGCAAAATAACACTAATTGTAATATAGGAATTGTTGATTTTATGAAGCAACCGATATTTCGGTGCTGTTGCAAGCGCCATGATCATGCTGTACTGACGAAGGCCTTATTGTGGCCAACCATATCGGTCTACCCTCTTTCTCACACGTTTATTACGCGTGCCGCCACTACCACTGTCCGCGTTCTCACACTGCACTCGATCGCGACACTCACTGTATCGACTCGCACGGTTTATCGACAACATAACATAAACTCACTCCTTTATCCCCGAAGGGTTAGGCAGAGGTGCTAACCCCCACGTTTCGCCAGTTTATGTTTAGGTCCTATGTAATAAATGGCGAGCCTATTGCCATTAACCGGGCACTTATAAACCTGCGATAAACACACACATAACTTCGAAAAGCATCGGAAAGTCATTGGTGTGTGTCATAGTAAACCTGGGATCGAACCCGAGATCTCGTCTCAGCAGTCCATTACCCGTACCACTAAGCTACCGCGCTATTACGCGCGGTTTATGAAGATGCCGTTTATTTGGGTTTGGGTTTGTTGAGGTTGGCTTTCCATAAAAGCAACAAACATGGTAAATATCCCGAATTATTTACCAGTGAAAATAAATCGACAGTGCCCGCTTCTAGTTATTATTCAGTTTTACACTAAAAATTCGTGACTAAATGCTTGTACGAATACCTTCATGGTTATTGGGTGTGCTTTAATTAAAATTTTTGTTTGAATACAAACTATTCGTTTTCAATATACACGTGAATATGTTACGGCTGGAATTTTACGATTTTATAGGTTTAACTCTTCATGTGTTAACAGTATATTATAACTATATATATAACGCACTGTGCGGTATGAAAGGCGTTTCATCCCGCGCAAGCTCAAGCTGTGGAATGAGCTCCCTGCCGTGGTTTTCCCAAACGACTACAATATGGGGTTCTTCAAGAAGGGCATTAGAAGGTTTCTACAAGGTAGGCAGCACGTGTGTGACGCCTCTGGTGTTGCAAACGAGGCAAAAAAAAATATTCAAATTGATTTAGCTACTACATTTTCAGTTAGGAATTCATTTTCGGCATACCCATTTTTTGTACAGAGTGCCCGATTGGCGGCAAATGGCTTGCTCCCTTTTAGGTACGTGGGACCAAAAATCATAGTTAGCGAAATGTAGGTGTTTAATACACCTCTGCCTACCCCTTTGGGGATTACTGGCATAAGCATTATGTATGCATGTATGTACTTATATTATTACGAGTACATTATCGGTACCTACAATTTAATCGGTTTAATGAGATTATAACAAGTTCTTGTACATTGAGTGCCGACACATCAGTGTCTCGGATTACAAACCAAAGACAAACAATTATTTATTTCAATTATTCAATTATTTAATTAAATGGCCCTCTCAAATTTATACATCCGACTACAAGCTATTTGACTGTAAAAACACAATAAAACTAAAGTCGTTAATATATTTGCATTTAAATGAATTGTAAACAATATGCAAGATACTTGAGTTATACTACAACATAATAAATTAGATTTTTATGTGACAACCAGCTAATTGGTGTGGTGAAAACATTAATTAAAGTGAGACTATTATAGTTTTATTACTATAAACAATATGTGGTCAGACCACCGAAGCAGTTTTTTCAGTTAGGTTTGTGTAAAGAGATTTTGTCTTACACAAATATTATACAGGTTCGCCCGAAATTTTGAATCTTTAAAGCGAGGAAGGAACGAAATTTGATGTACCTATATCTTTTTTTATAAATAACTACTTTATATACTTAGGTGACATATTCTTTTTTTATTATATTATACCATTCATTTTAACTAAAATTACCTACTTGTCTGCGACTCTACACCCGTAAAATATTAATCTACGGGATTAATTAATGAAAAACATATTATTGTGATTAAGTATATTTGAAAATACGTAGGCATATTAGAGATATAAGAGGATTGTGCGTGTAACATTTTGCAAGGAATAAATTGTTTTATTCTATAAATCCTGAAGTTTTTCTGAGTTGGAGACCTTAGGATCAAGCAGATATCTACTATAAACAGATTACGTATAATTTATATCCATGCTAAATTTTATTCAGACCAGTTTAGCTGTTATTGCGTTAAAAATAATATGTGTGGATACACATACGTTTATCTATTCGAACATACACACACAAGGATCAGTTTCGTCACACCTTGCATAAAATATAAAGGGCGTAACATTTACGCCCTCTGAATCACTTTAAGTAAAGTCACTGGTTTCATTGAAACATTTAAAAATCGATTACCAATGTAATTACGATCACTTCCTTTGTACCATTTGTACCGTCTAAATATTTAAATTAGGTACAGCATATTTTGAACTTGGGTGTATGGTGTAAATACAGGAAAGTGTGTTGTTAATTTTGATTATCAAAATTATGATCTTAAATTTATATTTCGAAGGTGAAACCGGTTAGGTACAATAATAAATACAGTGGAGAAGTACAAGTGTGTTATATTGATAATTGATCAATCATGTATAAAACAATAAGTTCCACCAAGCCATCAATCAACAGTATAAATAATTTAAATATGTATTACTGAATGTATAAAATTAATAACTGACCAACTACATTTTCAAAAAACTCTAGATGAGCAGTCAGAGGACCAACAAGTAATGCATGAAAAGGTTGATGGGCATACGGAAGGGACGGGATGAATTTCAGGATCTCATAAAGTAGCGTTCTATTGTCTGTGTCAACCCCAGTGAGAATATGGTGTGAGGGTATTATAAACTTGGGTATGTTGCATAAGCAGACTCCGGGTACTTTATCCCTGGAATAGGATCCTATGGGTTGCAGTAATGGGATCCAAATTTCGGTAGAAGCAGAGACACAAAAATTACGTATAATTTTTAAAATCCTTGATCAAATCACCAAACAAAGTTATGTTATATGCTCATCTATTCTGTACATACAAGTTTAGTGTCAGTGAAAGGCTCTCGAAGCCGAAGGCCCCTGGTTATACTCCTAGGTACACTACACATTGGCAAAAAAAAACATTTTTATGGTAAGCATTGGCGCAGTCCAGAACATGCTAGCTGCCGTTACAGGTACTGTCCCTGCAGCGGCGGTCCCCACCCTGACGACCTCGATAGTTATTTTTTCACGCCCCACTTGAAGGACCTGAACCTATAGGATGTAGGAAAGGAAACACGCGTGCTGGCAGAGCATTCCAGGTCTTAATGGTGGGACATAGAAAAGAGTCGCCGAACCGCTTGGTTCTTAATGGAATTGTTTGTACCGTATGGGAGTGACATCTAAGTCCTGCGCGCGTTCTCCTGTATAGGAATGGAGACGGTGGGACCAGTTCGAAGAGCTCATCATCATCCCAAAACTTATTTTTTATGCCAGTATGTTGTGTTGTTAGCTAAAAATAAAAACAAAATTGCCAAATCGTAATTTTGTTATGCCAATATGTAATGTACCAGTACTACCTGTCTTTGACTTCGGGAGCGTTTCCCTAACACCCTGTATTATATAATAATAGATATATTACATATTTAGAAATTAGAATTGTAATATAATTATATTATACAGGGTGTGTTTGTGTGTGTAATATAATATATATGTTACACACACACACAAAGGGTATAAAAAAATATAATCATATTATACAGGGGGTTTTCAGACTTGCTTTTTTAATTATCTTACACATGAACGATCTACAAACTGGTCGAAGCGTAAACAGTCGTAAGTATTCTCATAACTACACAACGATTGCATTAATTCCTATAAACATAATTGGGTAGCAAGTCTACTTATCTCACAGAGCACTAGAGAACATAATTAAGTTTAAACAACAGTATACCTACCGCTGACAAACTGTATGAAACTAGGAGAATCTCGTTCCACTATACACATACGTCTGCGCCATACTGTACAAGAGAGAACAATGTTTCTGCACAAAGTTTGTCTGTTCATAAGTGGTTAAACTTTTTGCAGTGCTTTTTGAACTTTTGATGGAAAAATGTCAGCAATGCGATTATTGTTAAACTGTCCAATCTGAATTCTCATACAAGATACATTGTCCTTGATATCACAACTGAGTACTCTAAAATGTATGTAACTCGTGTGAAAACTAAAAGGGTGAATTGTAGACCATAATTGAAAGGTATCATGATTTTGTCACGAAGTGTACACTTTGAAACATCTGAATTCTAGATATTTTTAGTCCTTGTGTCTTTACAGCAGTGATTTCGCACGACATCTGTGAAATTATTTTTAAATGAATGAATCTGAAAATATTGATATTTGTGAATTTGAAATGACATAATACTAAAAAAAAGCCCGCTGAGTTTCTTACTAGAGTTCTTACTCAGGCCGAGGCAGTTGATCCGGCGGTGGTCTATTTGCTAAACCAACCTATTATTTAATTGATTATTAATTTTTATCTGTTTAACGGTCTATATAGAATAAATTACTAAGATATTACGTAATGATTATTTGAATTTATTTTAGTCGTATTTTTACGGTACTTAAAGTGTTATGGATGATCTACAGAACTGTCTCTAGTTAGCAAAGGTTAACTCTGGTCTTTTCCATTCCCGTATTTCTTAAGGCACTTAATTCCACATTGCACATATCTACTGTCTACTATCATCGTTATATATTTTAACTTTTCTGTGCTCTAATTTACCTACAAAACTCTCTGATTTTTTCAAAGAAAATTATTTTCTAAAGTCTGAATTTTTTTTTAAAGTAAGATTGCATGAGGGTTTTAGGAGCCGAGGTTGGCCTACGAAAATGAAATTGATGGATTGTGTGAAAGAAGATATGGCAAAGAAAAGAGTGACTAAGGAAATGATATCTGACAGGAATGTGTGGAGGAGAATGACATGCTGTGCCGACAAGGGCAGGGAAATGACGACTTCTTAAAGAATATTCTCCAATAATTTAAAGAATCCTATTACAGGATCCTTATCATTGAAGTAGTTTTATGTATAAAATTAAGAACTTCTATAAACATTATTATAATTATTAAAGATTTTTTTAGTAATCTGATCTTACATCCAAATCCATAATCGTTGTTTACAAGATAATGGTTTCTCGAGAAATAAGAATTTCCTTGCACCAAAGTCTCATGAAAGCAAAGCAATGGGTAAAAGCCAGTACAATTTTATAATATAACATGTAAATCCGTGTATGCGCTCTCTCGACACGCTAATATCCTTTAATAAAGGTAATGCAAGTTGAATTGCGACTGTGCCGGGCTCTGGGAGTAGGGGGACCATGCTTGACAGTTCTGAAGGACATTTTTCTATTAAAATACTTTTTGCTGTGTTGGGGGCTTATTTTGTGAGACATGGTAATTACATTAGGTATACAGTGTCTTTCAGAAAAATGAAGCTTTTAGATTAAAGATATTTTACCTGTGTTATAAATTTAGTTATTTATAATATGGTGTCGGCAGTACGAGTGTGATGCCTCTAGTGTTACCACGTGCCATTAGATAGAGTTATTTATGCTTAATTTTATACCATTTAGGTGACAAAAAGCTCATTGCCCGCTTTTTGTCACCTAAATGGTATAAATAGCTCTCGCTAAAACTACTTAAAGCTCGCTAAAAGTCTATAAACTATTCCAATAGCTTGACGAAAAAGTATACCTGGAAAAAATTATCTTATATGCTAAATAAATTAATTTGAAAGCGTTCTTGTACTCATGCTAGGAACCAACTAGGAGCGTATGCTCTCGTGGTATGCCTTAAGAGAAACTCTAAAACATGCAATATACTGCAATTATACCTAGATTTACTGAAATAAGAAAAATAAGAACCGAAAAAAAAAATATCCAGAATTTAAATGGGGTAAGAACATTTGGATTAATAAATTAATAAAATCGCGGCTAGTATCCACTATTTTATTAAATCTCAAACCTTCCAATCGCATAGACACCCCACCAGTTTCGTTCTTAGGTGCTCACATTAGCATGCCATAGTGTCTCGAGAATAAAATTATCCATATTTCCTACAGCAAACATAGCTATGGTTTTAAATGTCGCATTTGTTAGTTACAGCAAAATCTTTGAATGTTTTAGTGGTGTAATATCTTAGTGGGCTTCTGGAAAGTTCTTTGTGTGAAATTCAAGGCAAATTGCAGGTTCCATTATGTTCTTTTACTTGTACGAGAATATGTAGATTGTATGCACATACGACGGTCTCAAGTACTGTTGTTCACTTTTATGTTGTAATTTAGTGTACTTACCTATATTTTTATGACGGCGAGAATCTTTTCTGTCTTATATTTTACCAGTGGAGTTAACTCCGCAGAGAAGAGAGTAATTAGAGGAAGACAATAAACTGTTTTGTATACTGCAGAAGCTAAGATGTTGCATAATTTTCAGTTGTATCTTCTTGCTGTTCATCTTGAGAAAGTCACATCTTACTGTAAATAAAAAACTTAAAAAACGAATGTTTAGTACATAGATAACCTCTTAGAATGAATCCGCGTTTCAATCCAAGTCTTTACGGAAACTTTGAAGGCTATTATTTGATCTTTTTATACACTTGTTTACTTAACTATAATTATTTTGTTTTAGTAGCATAGCTGTTACTCAGCAGAGCGGAACCAATAAAAAGGGATCCATCCAATATTACTTACCTAATTCAAAACAAACAATCGCAAAAATTCACTCCAGCATTTGCCAACCTTGTAAAAATTCTGAAAATTAGGATCAGAGTAATTTAAATCACTTATTTTTAGCTCGTCTTATCCAAACGCTCTTATAAAAGACTCAATATCAGCAAAAAAAAATTTGAAAGTACCCTCGTAACAGCTAATTAAACTCTTGATCTTCTCCGTAACAAAATTGAACTTATAAATCTAATAATTGTATAAACTGACGAAGATATTTTCCGAACGAAATTAACTCAAATTACGTCATATTCTATTACGTCACGGATCCTCGTCAAATATTAAAACTTCCTATTACTCGCTCAAGTTATCAGAACCCGTCAATTCTCATTAGAACAGGCGCTACTTGTGATTGGTGAATTTCATCAGTCAATCATAATTTAAGAAATACTTAGAAACCATCTTGAATAAATTCTTTTCGTCTCTTATTCGAAGTGGGGTATAAATTTCATTTTGGTTTGACAGAAATAGCGCGGATCCGACACATTGATCAGTATGAAGTATGTATAGAGTAACATTATTTAATAGAAACGCTGATGAATGAGAGTAGTGTGGAGTTCGATGTATTGACTGGAATTGAAAAATATATGTTGGGGTAGTTTGAGAAGGTTGAAAAAGGGAGATTGAAGCTAGTTACACTGTTTGTAAACAAGAGTTTGGTCAAGTTACAGATCGAGTAGTCGATAAATTTCAACTGGTTAATACAGAATTGAATTGGAGAAGCAGTGAGGTGTCCGACTAAATAAACAATTGAAAAACACAACTGCCTTGCCTAAAACACAATTAAAAATGACAATTAACAACAAAGGCAGGAAAGTGCTGACACGGCCCTCCTGACAGAAAGTGGTCACCAGTGGTCTAAGGACGTTTGCAACACCAGAGGTGGCACACTCGTTCTAATGCTTGTCTTGAAGAATTCCTTATTGTTGCTTAGAAAAACTACAGCAGAACTATGAATATAAATCAAGAATAATGCATAGAAGCAAAATGAAGAACTGTTGTACTGCCTCCCCTTGATGGGACATTATGTTCTCTCTTGTATATCTTGTAATCATTTGACGAATTTGATCTATGATTTTATAAGCACCTTGCTGGTGGTTGCTTATCCTACCCTAGCCCTAAATTTTTGAACATTGAACTCAATCACGCACTAACAGCTGAACGGGTCTGTTTGAAATTTGGTTCAGGAATTTATCATATTTTATTACCTGGAATAGGTGCCCATGAATTGGAAGAACGGGATCAAATTATCAAGAACCGCTTACAGCAGCAAAAACAAAAGTCGGTAATAATTCATATTTTGTATTGTTCACTTCAGAGTTCAGACATAAACCCGGTATTATCGAAGCCCTCAAAAATTATTTCATTTCGAAGAAAATCTCATTTTAATGTTCCCTTGTAACGTAATTTGCCTCTCGTTTATCATTTTCTCAAAAACATTACAAAAAACATCCTCATTTTCACCCCGTAACCCTTCATCTTTCGCAGTTATTATTCAAAATATATCAATTGTAGGTAATTAACAGGCAAAACAGGGAGGTTGGTATACATCTGCCGGTGTCGGTGTACCGCGGCGCGATGGTAACAAAGCTCGCTCATTAACTCTCTGCCGACTGACGACGACGCTATGAGATATAGATTAGGATGCAGATGAGTAGCTCAAGGTTTTATGCCTAAGGGAACAGTCTTGTATTTTACTATTTTGTATGATATTCATAACATTTTACCTTTACCTCGGATGCTATCAAGGAACTATGTTTATTTTATTTACATGATAACACGGTACCTTAAAAGTATTATCGTGCTAATAATGATTTTATAAAACATTATAAAATAAAATTTAAGTACCACATTTTATTAGAATTAGTCCACAATAACGCTATAAGTGGTTTTTGAATTATAATTAAAAACATATAATATTGCAATCGAAAAACGAATTGAGCAACTTTTTTAAATCATTTCCGTCTGTTTACGCTTTTGTTATCGCAAGTATTTATATGGACTTCAATTAAACTATATATTCCTTCATAATAACCTAACATACTTCATAAATCATAATAGAAGCCGCGGTAGCCTAGTGGTATGGGTAATGGACTGCTGAGACGAGGTCTCGAGTTCGATCCCAGGTTACCATGGCACACACCAATGACTTTTCGATGCTTTTCGAAGTTATGTGTGTATTTATCGCAGGTTTATAAGTGCCTCGGAGAGCACGTTAAGCCGTCGGTCCCGGTTGCCATACAAACATCTATGGCAGTCGTTACGGGTAGTTGGAGCCCTCAAAAGTCCAACCAGCCTAACTTGGAACTTCGATATCGCCATTGGTCATTAGACCATTGGTTGTGGAGGTCAGATGGCAGTCGCTTCACGGAAAATATCGAAGTTCAGCCGCATCACAGTTAGACTGGAAAGCCGACCCCAACTGAGTTGGGAAAAAAGGTTCAGGGAATGATGAAATGATGATTCCTTCATAATAACCATAATACAGGAGTAGTGAAGTTAATTTGACGACTTAAATAAAAATAATGTAATATCTAATTTACAAGAATAAATACAAAAAGATTACCCTGTAAAGCCAAGTATCCTTTTCTGAAATTAATTTTACTCGTATATCAAACACAACGGGTTAGTCGCTGTATATCATATTCTCAAAATACCACATTCGTTAAACATCATATTCGCAAAATACGATATTCGCAAAATATGATATTCTCATAATACCATATTCTCAAAACATCATACTAGCAAAATATGATATTCGTGAAAAATGATAAACGCAAAAGACTCTATTCTGAGTACAGTCAGGTAAACATTATGGTACGACTTGTTAGTGTATTATAGTGCTATTCCTTTACTTACACTTTTCGAACTTGCTTTTGTATTATAGCAGACTACAACTTTATAATATAATAATATAATATAGTCAGTTAAACGGCGGCGGCGCAGTGGCGGTAAAAATGTAATTTAATGTTATAATTTTTATGATTTATATTATTTATATGATTTATATGATTAGCACTAATTAATGATTTGCATTTCAATATTGTTTTCGACTTAAATATTTTTTTTCCGCTGAATGGAGATTATTATTTTTTTTTTAATTTAATTCTAACGTGTATTTTCTGTATTTCATGAATGAAACCCATGTCTGTTTTGGCTTTAATGTGTTCACATAGCATAGCCCTAATTATAGAACTACATTTCAGCGTGATCAAATTCAAAACAAAAAAAAATCCCGCTGGCTGGAGGTTTGGTTTCAACCATTATTTATTCTGAAAATAATACGGAACAAATTCTAGTTCTATTACCATTCGATAGCCCAAATATACCGGCATATTACCTATAGGAACTTAGGCCTACAGGGCAACTGTTCCCGTTGATTATAGTTACGTCTTATCAAGAATAGTTTTTAATTTCTTCCCTGACGTTACTTTTAGATTAAAAATGTGGTAATTTGAGAATATGATATTATAGCGAATATGGTTACTTGCGAATATCATATTTTGTTAGTATGATGTTTTGTGAATATGGTATTATGAGAATATCATATTTTGCGAATATCGTATTTTGCGAATGTGATGTTTTACGAATGTGGTATTTTGAGAATATGATATACAGCGACTAATCGAACACAACTACACTTATTATGTAACTATAATTTAAATAAAAAAGTGACAAGTCTGTTTACAGAACGCAGTTAATCTTAGCCCACATTTGAACACAACTAGGAAGATGGAAAATTTTAATAAAATATGTTTCCCGCGTAAACCGTCTCGCACGTCACGTCCCTAACAGATCCTTTAAATACTTACAATCTCAAATAATAGCCTTTCAACACTATTACTAGAGGGATAACGTCGAAATTTGTTTGGCTCAGTGATAAAGTTCATTTAGGAATACTGCGCCATAAGGATGCACCCTCGATTATTATATGAGACACATATTATTTTCTAGTTGCAGTCCGCATAAATTATTTTAATGTGTGTAATTTTGGTAGATAAGTTTGTTTGCAGTATGTAATATATGTTGGACCGAACTGTGGTGATATTTTTACTTCGCAATTAATGTTGTGATAAGAATTTAAATGGTCATGTGAAGTTGGTCTGAACATATAGACCAATGTGTACAGTATGAGGGTTATGTATAAATGAACAGGCACGGAATTATCTTCACGGGACTATGGACCTCATAAGAAAGCTCAAGGTTACACAGCGAGCTATGGAAAGGGCTATGCTTGGAATCTCTCTACTAGATCGAATCAGAAATAAGGAGATCCGCAGGCGAACAAAAGTTGTTGACATAGCCTACAGGGTTAGCAAGCTGAAGTGGCAGTGGGCGGGGCACGTAGCAAGAACAACAGATGACCGTTGGAGCCGAAAGGTTCTCGAATGGAGACCGCGTACCGGTAGACGAAGCGTGGGACGGCCTCCTGCGAGATGAACGGACGACATAGTCAAAGTCGTGGGTACTCATTGGGCCTTGGAGGGAAACTATCTTAAATCATTAAGGTGACTCGTTTTACTTAAATAAAATATTTTTTTTATTGTTAAAAAGAAACAAAACTGCTTTCAAAGATTTACTAAAACTCGCTGGGACTCGAATCCACAAATATTAAAAAACAAACTCACAAGCACGTTCTAGGAAATCTTTGAATTTTATACAACTGTGGTGGCAGACCAGCACACGCCTCACTTGATGGAAAGTGGTATGGATGTTTGCAACACCAGAGGCGTTACACTCGCAATATCGAACCTGTAGAAACCTTCTAATAGCCCTCCTTGAAGAACCCTATATTGTATTCACTTGGAAAAATTGCCATTTTGTTTTTTTTAGTAAAAGAATATCTCCTTCTTCCTTAAAGGAGACAGTTTTATGACTTAACTTAAGGATTTTAGGTATTTTCGCCCCAAGACCCGATTTATTTTTCTTACACTGTTTATCTATCACTTCAGGCAATTACCAAAATATGACTATGAACGTATGACTATGTACTAATCATTTAACATTGTAAAATATTAATTAGATATATTTTTCATATGTAGCAACATTTTTACGGTATTTTACATGATATTCTTGACCGATTAGGATCACATGCCACTTAACCATATTCACATAGGTTTATGTTATTCATTACAATAAAAAAGCAACCCGCTGAACCGTTTGATCAGATAGGGTGTTCATTAAATGTAGTGGCGTGCAGTAATATGGTTCAAATCCCATTTGCGGCTTAATGAACATTCCAATTTGATAACGTCAAGTGAATCAAAGGACATGTTGTAGCTTAACATTTTGTTGACACATATTACATAACATAACATAAACTCACGCCTATATCCCCGAAGGGGTAGGCAGAAGTGTTAGCACCCAAATTTCGCCAGTATATGTTTAGGTCCCAATGTAATAGGTGGCGAGTCTATTGCCGCCAATCGGATACTTTGTAAAAAATGGGTATGTCGAGAATAAATCTCTAACGGAAAATTTTGTAGCTTCAAATTTCTTGAAATAATTTGACATGATTCCTTGCTATGCAGTGTACATCGAAAGGAAATTAATTACGAGCTTAGCCGCACAGCACTACTAATTTACGTCTTCAAGAGTATCAGACGGGCAATACTTGCTATTTATTTATCAACTAGCTGACCCGCGCAACTTCGTCTGCGTCACTCCGTTTTTGCAACATTTTTCACTCCTGCTCCATTTTGGTCGTAGCATGATGTGATATACATATTTAACCATACTATCTATTAAAACAAACCGTATCAATGATTTAAGCATACAAAGGGACAAGAAAAATAGGGACAGAGAACGCGACTTTATTTTATACTATGTAGTGATAGTGATTAGCCTATAGCAGTTTACTACTAGAGATAAACCTCTCCCAATGTAGAGAGGCTTGAGCCTACAAACAGTAGGCCGAAGCGCCACACGCGGTAGACGGGTTGGTACAGGGTTTTATTTCGAGTTTTCCTTGTAACTTTTAAACTATCGCGGCATTTACTCATAGTGTTTATAATGTTCGGGACTTCACGCGATATATTTTTGAACACTTACTTTTACCGACGACGGCAAAAGTAAGTGCTCAAAATATATCGCGTGAAGTCCCGAACATTATAAACACTATCGAGTTTTCCTTCCCTTTCAGTGTGCGAAGTGTTACATTAGTCACCTCTTGTGATTCTTATGTCCTGAGAGTAGTCGGACCCCCCTGGTAAGCAAATCAGGCTTCATTTCCCTGATTTGTCCGACTACTATTGTTTAAATGGATTAATAAATGGCGGTAGTGTTTTACCGCCTCTACCATGGTATGAAAATGAAAATGTTCTAACCACTGAGCTTCTGGGCCTCGTCTTCCGTATTACTTTTAAAAGGAGGTGGTAGGGCCCTAAGTCGTTCAAACAAAGTCTTCAGTTTTATAATTAGCATAGATACAAGATATTTTAATAGAAATTGAATTCTAAACACAACCTTATTCCCCCGTCCTTGAGAGATGAAAATGTTCAGTATGTCAAGATGTATGAAACCGTTATAATATATTCTAAGGTTAGGAAGGCTATAAATTTTACGTCCTTTCGCCAACATCTGTTTGAAGGTCTCTAGAACCTTGTGTAGATGTCCTTTTCAATGTCGACGCTTCTGATTTTCTTTGTCTTCGTTTCATTTCTAGAGATGTGAAGCTGATTTATTTTAGAATCCTTTCAAATATCAACGATAATAATAAATACTTTAAGACAATCTGCACAACGCTATCTATACATATATCGACTCAATAATTTATTGAAATATTTTTTTTATTAGTTTTGTGATCCTTTTCTAGTAACACCTAAATAAAAAATAGTAAATGTATAATTTCAGACTGTGATCTTATATACAGAGGGCGAGCCTATTGCCGCCAATTGGGTACTTTGTAAGGAAATGGGTGTACCGAAAATGTTGCGGCTAAATAAATTTGGAAATAAATTTTTGACCCGATTCCTTCTTATGCGGTGCGGTGTAAATCGCAAGGTAATTAAACATGCTACGGCATCGTAGAAGTCAACTACGAGTAAAAGGCAACTAATGAGTGGCTCGAATCAACAATAGTGCCCAGATAACGGCAATAGGCCCACCACCTATTCGTGGAACCGAATACAATGATTGGTGAAATGTGGATGTTAAGTTATTTCTGTTCAATGGGTGTAAGCATATGTATGTCTTAAATTACTTTGTTGTCATTCAAAAATATAACTTCCATTAAGTAGACTTAAAGCTTACATTACATAAAGTCATATTGTTTTGCAACAAAGAAAAATCACATTATGCGGTAAAGTTTATGAATATTTAATGGTTTATTATAACATTATTAATGAATTTATGTAATAATGATAACGGTAAAACACTTGGAAGAACCTGACACGAATATTTACTTAACCTAATTTACTTTACGAGATACAAACATCTGTTTCTTCCTCGCACATTATTAAATCATAATCAACAAGAAAAAAGTCCACAATGTCTTTTTCATTGTCCAGCGTTCGCCATACTTAATTAATGTACTTTTTACTGAAGTACACAATTAAACTTTATCGCTTTTGTGTCCGAAAATTTGGCAGAAATTACCATTAGACTAACTTTTAATTTTAAATACTCGTCCTAATTTCTTAAGTGGCAAAGTTGAAAATGGAACGGCAAAGTTATGATTGACGTCTTTTGTTAAAATATAATCAAGTCGTAATAAAAAATACAAATAAATCATTCGGTCTGTCCGTAGGGCGTGGCCACACTGCCAAGTCCTGAGCGCAATAATTAATATTTAATTTGTATGAAAATTTTACTTTGTTACAATTTTTTGTTCCACATAGGCCTGTGATTAATTTTTCCCTCTTCATGATGAACTTTTCTTTTTAATTGTTTTGATACGGTTTGTTTTATTTATTCTTTGTATGAATTATAAATATTTAGAATACATTCAAAATATTCCGTATAATTCTGTATAATACTGTTATTTGTTTTTGGCAAATGTATAACTAAACTAAACTATTTAGTATAAGTACTTTTTATTGCCGATTTCCTTTATCATTGAATTTTCTGTCAAATAAATAACTTAAATGACGAAATTATAATTCACTTTAAATATTAACTTATTTATTATATTATTAGGAATATATTCGCAGCCAAATTTATGAACTAATATTCTACACACACCGCTATTTACACCCAAGCATAGGTTGTCATAGGGGTAGTTAAATATACGTGGATACATTTTTTCGGCCTTCAATAAAAGTATATCTACCTAAATAAGGGTAAAAGACAAGGAGGTAAGACCCTCTCGGACCAAATACTTTATGTTCAACCCTCTGAACGTTGTATGTATAATTAGTTCCTAACGTTCCTATCCAAAGTCAAATAAATTTGAGAATAATTATTTTAAAATAACATTATTTCAACAGTCTATACTGGAAAGATATTTTTTACTAAAAAGTTTATCAAAAACTGACCATTGGGCAAAGTTGTCCTCTTTGAGTAAATTAATTTGTGAAGAGAATTCTTTCAAAGTGCTCAAATCTTTGTCCAGCAATTAATTCAAGTAATAACCAACAATGTGAATGTTTTGTAAAGTGGATATATGTATAAATGAATGTGAAGACAATTGAACTAATATCTGAACTTACAAATATTTTAAATGTGAGAGTTATCATCATCATCATCATCATCATCCTAGCGTTAGCCCCGGTCGCATCCGAAGCTTTCACTTCGGAGTCCGAGGTCCGCTTTCCGATTTTTTCTCTTCCACTTCACTTGGTCTTGCACATCCATGGTGGTGGGCCCATTGGCATGCATGTCATCCTTCACGACGCCAAGCCTGCACTTCTTGGGTCTACCCCTCCTACCGGGACCCGGTGGAGGCGGCATGTCCAGACATTTGTTACCCACTTTACCTTTACCCATTTGTTAGCCAGCCATTATAAATGTGAGAGTATATGTAGCAAAACCGCGGTAGCCTAGTGTGGTATGGACTGCTGAGACGAGGTCTTGGGTTCGATCCCAGGTTTTACCATGGCACACACTAATGACTTTTCAATGCTTTTCGAAATTATGTGTGTACCTATTTATCGCAGGTTTATAAGTGCATGGTTAATGCAATAACCCGGCACTTATAAACATATACTGGCGAAATGTGGGTGCTAGCACCTCTGCTTACCCCTTCGGGGATATAGGCGTGAGTTGTTATGTGTAGCATTTATTTAATTAACTTTATCGTTATTTGAATATATCTTACTTCCATATGTCCAAAACTATCTTAACGTTCATTCATAATTTATTGTCCCTACAGTATTTTATCTTCGCTAAAAGCGGTAAATTGGAGTAAAGAAATGCAATTTCTTTGCATTTTTTATGAACAACACTACTACAGATAACTCTCTAGTACATTCGGCGACAAAACTTTCTTAATAATAATAAATTTACAAACAATCCTACACAATACCTAAGTATTTCGTAATTTTTAACAATCAAGATTAATACATTTTAATTCTTAGAAGAACACAGTAAGCGTGGAAAAGGAAGGGTGAAAACAATCCTTATGTAGAGCGTACACTGTGCAGTGTGCAGGTAGATTCTCGTGCAAAGGGTATTCATTATAAGTCAGTGTAGGAATGCTAATACTATCAAGGGGACCTATTTATAATCTATTAATTTTTAGGTTTCGTTTAACTTTCATTATGAAGGTCATAATTATTATAATTGTATTTTTTTTTCATTATTGCATTTAAATTTTAGACCTAAGATAATTATGTTAAATTACTTTACTCACTGACTGTACCAACAGGTGTAATGTTACGCTATTTATCATAATTTATGTAAAGTACGCAGTAACATTGCCCAGTGACGCGTAAGTAGATAAAGCTGTCATCTGACTGATACGATCAGGAATATTATCACATAGCTGCGCTTCCTTAAGAACCTTTTTTATGGTATCGCATTATTTTTTTGCGAAAATAAGCTAACTTTTTAAATAAATAATATAAGCAACTCAAGTGATCAATATTCCTTGTAAACCCTCCAGCTAAGCTCAATGGCTTGTGTTAGGAGTGAATTGACATCGGTAGAGTAATGACCAGGATTCGAACCCAGTACTTCTCAATCCTAAGACTACCAACGCTGAAAAAGTAGATATCGTCAACGATGATATATCAAAAAATCAAAAAAATTAATTCGTTTATCCAGTAGACACAAAAAGGGGACATATGAATGTCTAAACTTTACATTTGTCAAAAATATTAAAAGAACGTGAATTACTCGTTTGAAAACAAATTCTTTAGTTAATAATGTGTATCTAATAATTATGCCATTTAATATCACTACTTGTATAACATAACAAAACATAAACTCACGCCTGTATCCCCGAAGGGGTAGGCAGAAGTGCTAGCACCCACATTTCGCAATATTGAGTAGTCTACTTGTTTACGACAAAAGATTTCTACCTATATATAAAACTAAATTCTCACTTTATTCTTCGTTGCCAAAAAAGGGTTACCTATGTATTTTACTCTTTAAAATTGTTGAGTAAATGTAATAACGTTAGTTTAGTTTCAATGTAGTCTAGGTGTACTAATCTTCCTCTTAGTACTAAACATAATAAATTGCCCAAAAGTTACTAAGAAATTGCAATGATACATTGCACAAGATTACATTACTTGAGTGGTTCATTCATATTTCCCTGCAAGAAACTTCCCTGTCTGGCCGTTCTTGTAGAAGTAAAGTTTAGTTTACAGCTCGACTCTTCAACACACTCGTATTCACTCGTACTCAGCGAAACTATACCGTTCAGCGGGAAATTCACAAGAAATCATACAAATTAATTGAATCCAGAGATTTCAAACACACAAACTTGGCAACACTTAGGTGAAGCCAAACTTTGCCCAAGTTACTGTGGTGGGCTGACCGGCAAAGTTGTTCGAACTGGACTCAAACCCGTATCTGTTAATTGGACACGTTCGGATTGAAATGTATTAGGTCTTGAGTAAGTTTGTTTGGCTGTGGTAAGTGAAATAACAGTAATTATTTAGAGTCGTCGTTGCTGTACTTAAATAGATTTCCATTCTAAACTACACTAAAAAGATAGAGGGATATGTATTTTGAATTTCCATTTTGTCTCCTTAAAACTGGTCCTTAATTTTTTTTTTAAGATTTGTTACAATCTTCTACATACTACCGTCTTTACAGGTTATTATCTACTCCAATAATAATAGACGATAATATTTAAATACAATCATAATAATATGTATAATAAAGTAGTCTAGTGGTATGGGTAATGAGCTGCAAGACGAGGTCTCGGGTTGGATCCCAGGTTTTACCATGGCACACACCAATGGCTTTCGATGTTTTTCAAAGTTATGTGTCTATTCATCGCAGGTTTATAAGTGCCCGGTTAATGCCAATAGACTCGCCACCTATTACGTTGGGATCTAAACATAAACTGGTGAAATGTGGGTGCTAGCACCTCTGCCTACCCCTTCGGGTATATAGGCGTGAGTTTATTTAATGTAATGTCATCATAATATTTTTATTATTACTAAATATAAATAATTCTGTACTGTTGGGTTCCTGGTAACAAAATAAATATTGAACGACTATTTTGTGAATATTCAGTGTGGAATGTGAAGCCTTACAAAGACAATTTATAGAGAAAAAGTTGTTTCCTTTCATGTTTGGAGGGGCTACAAAAGGTATTGGATAGGGAAGAGAAATACCTCATCTCATTAAAGGTAAAATAGCTGTACCTACCCTTGTACTGAATTTGATCAGAAATATTTATAAACGAATTTCAAAGAATATGATGAAATATTTCTTTGCAGATTTCAAAAAAGGACATGCAACTAAATTATTGCGCCGCTTTTCAATATCCTTGATGCTATGAGACCTATACCGGCTACTGGGACATTTTTTATTTTATTAAATCCCATAAACATCCAGCACATGAGTAAATAAATACAGGGCTAAGTCCGAAGTGAAAATCTTATCTAAACGTCTTACATAACAGTCGGACTTGTAACCACAGTGCTTATTTGGAAATTTCCGTTTTCAAGCCCCCGAATTTCTTTCCGACTTCAACCCAGTCGTTATTCTGTTTTCTACCCACTGTAATATTGTTTTCCCCATTCCTTTCAAATTATTTTCCGTTTTCAACCCACTGCGATTTTCGTAAGTATACATATTTTATATATATTTGCAAACGTCCTTAATTTAAAAGCAATTAAAATGAAATAAAGATAAACACTGAAAGGCAATAAACCCTTGAATAAGGATCAAAACAATGTTTCAAACACAACATAACCGCACAGAGCAGGTACCTTGAAGTTTTTAGTACTTTTGAAGTGCAATGAAACTTTTAAGACAGTAAGGTAGTAAAAAACATTTAATTGCACATAAAAATATCTCTGGCTGTATCGATATGCATGAAGGGTGGTGTGTTTGCATAGCTATCGGATTTGGAATACAAACATCTCATATTTTAGGGCATTATCATGTAAAATAATCAGGGTTTAGGTTGTTAAAATTAATTATATTACTCCATTATCCAAGACAATGTCTAATATATAATAAATATTGTTGCATCATCCATTGTGACCGATAGTTCGTATAGTTGTCGGTAGATGGCTCTCACCATCGCCCCAAGATGGTTGTATAGGAAAATTCCGAATACTTCAGATGCTGCTCTGTGGTTCAGTGGTTAGAGCATTGCCCTGTAAGGGAAAGATCGCGAATTCGAGCCCCATCAGAGCATATACTTCTTCCAATCTAGATCGATATACTCCCGTTCCGAAATGAGCTGTCCAACTGGGGAAGTACCTCTGCCCTACAGAAGACCGCGGTCATAATAACCATCGTGTTGTGTTCCCGCCGGTAAGTAGGGTAGCCAGAGCTCACTATACCCCTCCTTCCCCTCCCCTTCCTAGCCTCCCCACCCCTTCCCAGCTCTCCCCCTTTCCCTTCAGGGTGGGCAGCGCGTGTGTCACACCCTTAGTGTTGCACACGTTCATAGGCCACGGTGGCCGCTTTGCATCAGGTGGGCCGTGTGCTTGTCTGCCGCTTACGTAGTATAAAAAAAAAAATCTTACAACTAACCTAATACCTACCTAGTTCATCTCCGTCTCGCCTTCGGAGATATACAGGAATGAATATATATCTATCACTATGGCCACAGAACTTCCACGAGCTTCGCATTTTACCCCGCAGTAATACATCAGCCCTATCTTAATATTACTAATCAGATGCTCGGTTAACTCCGCGACCCGACACGAGGGAGATGCTATGAAAACTAGGATGATGAACAACGGGAACGTCGCATGCTATTATTAAACTCATTTGACAATGTCAGTTTTTAATATGCTAATGCAATGTAGCCGTCCCATCGCTTTGGGGATGCAGGCTTGAAGTTAGACAACTTAAAGTGAGTGTTAGTGAATTAAATCATTGTAGTGGAAAATGTAGTGCTTTGTCTTGTCGAGTTATGTGTACACGTCACGTATAACAGTTTGGTTTTTGAGTAAGCTGTAGAGACATATCTGGATAAAATATAAAATATAGTAATGTAACATTTTTGAACTCAAAATGCTTAGGGTAACATCCTTGAAATTTTTATGTTACGTTTTACGAATTAATTTCAATTTAGTAATTCAACAAATCTTATTAATAAGTATCATTGATTGCCGCTGCGTGGTTCCCAGCAGAGTAGAATTTGGGCCCCCATTTCTTCGCATCCTGTGTCCTACAAGGTGACTAAGAAATAGGGCTGTTTATCAGGCAGATACATATAGCCCAGACAGCCTCAGATGGTTAGCTCGAGTCAAAAATTATGCGCAGAATACGGTAATAGTAAGTCTATTACCTGGAATCGAATACAATAATTAATGGGTGAAAATGCACTCCTGCCTACCTCGGGAAGATATAGGCGTGAGCGTATGTTTGTATGTATGAATGTGAAAGTTTGTGACTATGTATGGATGTTTGTTATTTAATGATTTAACGAACTGATCAGGCCAAAATATGGTACCGGGGTAGATTAAACTCTAATTTCACTTAGGTTTTTTTTTTTTTTATACTACGTAGGTGGCAGACAAGCACACGGCCCACCTGATGAAAAGCGGCCACCGTGGCCTATGAACGTGTGCAACACTAAGGGTGTCACACACGCGCTGCCCACCCTGAAGGGAAAGGGGGAGAGCTGGGAAGGGGTGGGAAGGCTAGGAAGGGTTACTTGTTTCCAGGAATTGGTTCCCATAGGTTGCAAGAACGGAGTCGAAATTCGAAGAAGCCGCATAACAGCCAGAGCAGCTTAAGTAAACATAATATGAACACCTTATAGCGGTTACCGAGATACTGATAACACCACTAGTTTCTAACAAGGTACCAGAGAAACTTTAGGGTCTGATATAGAACATAATTATATACCTAACTATACAGGGTGTAAGGGAAACACTCCCGAAGCAGAAGGCCCCTCGTAGTAATCCTGGTACACAACATATTGGCATGGTATGATGAATTTCATGTAAGGGACTGATGGCGGGCTCAGTCCCATCTTGTTTCCAATCAAAATCAATTCAATAGTGACCATACTAATTGCTTTAAAATTTCAATCATTAATATACCTATTTCAAAATTCCAAAATGTCATTTAGTTTTGTACAAACCGCATACAGATAACCTATTTGATATTGAATCCAGCCAGAATAAAGCTGCCTTAATGACTCTGCATTTCAATGTAATGCACGTGAGCGAAAAGCCAAAATCGATACACTCTACACAAGCTTAGTACAGGTTCAATCTATAAATCTGTCTGTCAGTGCATTGATTTTTTCCATCGCAATAGCGTTTTGTAATGTTCAATATAAATATTGTTCTGTAATGCATCTCACCGAACATTTTCTAAAATGTGTTTATTTGACTCTACATTTGAAGAGCTCATAAGAACAACACAGTTCACTTATAGCTATGGTGAGTTAGATAATTATTATAAATAAAATAAATCTTTTTTACTTACTTTACTACATTTTATTTTATAATATCACGCCTATATCCCCGAAGGGGTTGGCAGAGGTGCTAGCACCCACATTTCGCCAGTATATATTTAGGTCCCAATATCAATGGCGAGCCTATTCCCATTAACCGGGCACTTATAAACCTGCGATAAATACACACATATCTTCGAAAAGCATCGCAGTCATTGGTGTGTGCCATGGTAAACTTGGGATCGAACCCGAGACCTCGTCTCAGCAGTCCATCACCCATAACACTAGGCTACCGCGGTTTTACTTTACTAGAATTATATCGTTTTAAAATAAAAAAAATGTTACTAATCAGCTTTTTGGGGCGGGTCTTAGTGTATCGAAATATTTAATCATCATAATCATTTTTGTGTTGTTCCCGGTCGTAGCTTTGACTTCAGAGTCCGGGATCCACTTTCCAGCTTCTTTCTTTTCCACTTCACAGGATTTTACGCAAATCGTGTTTGTAAAGTAGTAATTATACTTTTATTTCACACTTTAGTTGTAAAAACCTAGTACTTTGGGACTATTAGAATAACATATTATTTCCTTCAAAACACGTATTAATGACTTTATATTTAAATTACAAATAAATCAGATAAAGCAGTTCATACGATGACATTTAGGTACTTGTACGTACGCATCACTATCAAAAACACGTTTTGCGAAATTCGTTCGTCACGCGCGCTGCGCACGCGCCGAAGCGTGCGGATTTTTGTTCATCTTCACTTTGAGTAAAGCTCTTTGTATACTGTGGACAAGGATCACTCTGTTATATCACGAAATATGGAGATTAATAAAAAAAATAATCAGAACGGGATTTGAACCCGAAGGCTCTACCTTCAGGCTTCCACCCATACACTGTGTTTCCTTCTTGTTACTGTTTCGGGTTCTTTAAGCGGGGCGTGAAAAAGCATCTAATGAGGCCGTCAAGCTGAGTGCCAACAAAACAACGTAACGCTTTACGTGTTTGTAATGGTGACCCTCTTTCCTGAGACTTGAGCTTACCATCGGGCGGGTGTACACTAGAGTATTGTAACAATTGTGCGAGGGTAGAAGAAGAATTGTCATAGAGCCAGCCCTCAGAGTCGTGACAGGCATACTCCAGTCAGCTGTTGACCACGGTTAAAGCAACCTAGCCGAAATGTCAAGCAAATCAAAAGGTATTTTATTTTATTTACGTGTTAATACCCGGATTCTACTAACCATATAAATGAAATAAAATTGACATATTGCAAAAATAAAATAAACCAATGTAAATGCACTCTAACGCTCAGACAGAACAATGCAGACTGCAATCACAAAAAACGCATATCTCAAAACAGAGGCCCCATACAATTTGTGCAAGCAGCGGAACATGTGCAGACCTTAAATTACATGTACAGGCCAAAATGGCTGTAACTGTCAAAATGATTATATTATGTGGTCGTGTATATTGTAGCTGCATACCTACTTTTTTATGCAACTTAGGTGGCAGATAAGTCCACGATGTAACTGATAGAAACTGATTACCATTTCCTATGGACGTTTGGAACATCAGAGGTGTCATACTCGACGTACCAACCCTGTAAAAATCTTATAATTATAATTTTGGAGAACCTCATATTGTAGTCGATTGGAAAAAATCGTTAGTTAGTAACCATGACGGAGGTAGGACACGACGGTATCTCCCGTTCGAAATGAGCTGTCCACTGGGGAAGTACCTCCGCCCTACAGAAGACCGCGGTCATAATAACCATCGTGTTGTGTTCCCGCCGGTAAGTAGAGTAGCCAGAGCTCACTATACCCCTCCTTCCCCTCCCCTTCCTAGCCTCCCCACCCCTTCCCAGCTCTCCCCCTTTCCCTTCAGGGTGGGTAGCGCGTGTGTGACACCCTTAGTGTTGCACACGTTCATAGGTCACGGTGGCCGCTTTCCATCAGGTGGGCCGTGTGCTTGTCTGCCACCTACGTAGTATAAAAAAAAAAAAACCAGGAATAAAAAGATTTTTAACCCTGTAATACGTTTCCAAGCTCAAATATGTCTCCTCATGACCATGGCGGCTAAAATGATACGATCATACGAAATGTCAGGATCAATGTATTTTATATCTGAAGGGGGTCATGTCGAAAGTGAGGGCCCCAGGTTTACCGGGGTGCAAGGAATATATTTGCTACTATCTCACCTCCGGCAACTAAAGAACCCAAGATGGCGTACGCTTTAGTCGATTCGAGTCCGACATAACCTCTCTCACCCACCCTAGTAAGGTTGTAACTATAGGGATTTCGCGCACGAAAAAAAAGGATTAGTGTATATCGTAAGCCGCGATAGAATATTTCAACAATAGTTTTATTTCAATACGTATTCCTTTAACTTTCTTATTTCTGCATAAATCACAAATCTTTCTCGAATAAATAAACGCAGCAATCTCGTAACTAACCCGCCTCAAAAACACCTATAGACTTCAAATGAACTCTGAACATGTAGGCACACGCCATAATAGGCTCGAGTTCGAGACCCCAGACCGCACACGACAGACCTTGGATGGCAGACGGACAAACAGACAATAGGTGATAAGGGGAACCTGCGGTCGCCGATGTGAAAACCGATGACTTTTGCATACAACGATGATGCAACTGCAAATATAGGAGAAGGCATAATTCAACACTACATTTTTTTACTGCACAAATTATGGTCGCTTGGCTACTATCAATATTTTGCGATTCACAAGGATATTACTTTTTCAAACTCCGTTTCTCTAGATAATAGATCCTTCTTACGTTTTTTATACCACTTATATGGCAGACAAGCACTCGACCCACCTGATGGAAAGCGGTCACAGTTGCCTATCTACGCTTGCAACACCGGCGTTGTTACACTACTTGTGCTGCCTACCCTTTAGAAACCTTTTTTGCCCCCTTCACCTTGGAGTCCGGGGTCTGCTTGCAACCCAAAAGCACCGCAAGTAGGAAATTAAGAGTTCAGAAACGTAATACTTATATTATATTGACTAAGCCTTCATATTCATGAAATGATATGCGGAGGTATATTTACAGTAAAGCCTGCGAAATGCCTATCAACCGATGGAAGAAACTCGAATTGCGGCACTCGGAAAAGAAAAATCTTTTCAGTTCCACAGAGTAGAATATTAATTATTATATTTTATTTGATGTTATGTTTACTATTAAATCGCAGTTGGCATCGCTTGTAAAGTATGATTCTTTATATTTAGAGAAATCAAATCCTTACAAAGCACTGAACGTGTTTGCAATGGTGACCCTCTTTCATGAGACTTTGCCTTCAGCTTAACATTAGGCGAGGTGAAGTCAAATTGACGTGCCATAAATAAAAATAAAAATACCATATCCACCCTTCCCACATCCATCTAAAAGTTTCTTATACACGCACATCTTTATGAAGCTGTCAATTATTGCTAATCTTCAATGCATTGGCACCAAGCCAATATAGGTACATGTGTACATTCAAAAGAAAAAAAAATAGCAATATTACTTACATACAATTTGTATGCACATACGGTTCGCACTTGGCGGGTCTACGTGACACAAACACTTGGACTCATAAGGAGTTTAGAGACGGCTTGTGAACGTATAAAATGTTGTAAAGAACAAAACATCGGTCAAGTGCGAGTTGAATTTGCGCACAGAAGGTTACGTATTATTTGTTTTAATTATTTTTTACGCAAGTGGGCAAAGAAATACATCATGTGCGAAAATATTGTACTGTCTAACTATCTTGGCTCACAAGATACTCTGACTGCTGACAAACAGAAAGACAGACAAACAGACAAAGGAGACTGAATTTAGGAGGCGTTGCAAATACCTATTTGTGTGCAATGAATATGTGCATTGGTCTGGATGTTACTATGTATATTACTTATCTATAATTATGTAGTTACAGAAAAGTAATTTGAGCCTGATTATACACATTCTCGAACCCATAACACAAACTAGATAAGCTATGCTTACCATGGGTCTTGGTTGACGTTGTGTAGATTGTCCTAGAATATGAAAATAAACAGACGGACAAAGGGTCTGACGGACAGACAGACAAACAGAGAGACAGACCATAAATAGATAGACCAACAACGTATAGAAGAGTCCTAAGAATAGGGTTCTATTTTTACCCTTTGTACAGGGAACTCTAAAAACAGTATTACACAAATTTTATATAATCCTATATAAGTAAACTATATTATTTTTAGGTTAGTAAGATACCGCTCTTCTGTGGCATTGAGGTGTAAAAATACAAATACTCATATTTGTATACTGGTGGGAAAATTTTTATTTTTCACCGTACAATATTAACATTCATATTTGCGATTTTATCCACTGTTCTGCGATGTCAAAGTTATAGGAGGCTGTCTATTTGCCGTCATATAGGTTCCTTTTATAGACTGTTTACTGTTCCATGTATATTTTTATCCGACTTAAAAAGGGAGATATTAGGTATGTTTGTCTGTATATTTTTTTCTTTTTTTTTATATGGTGGTCCCGATAATCATCCGAACATTTATAATAGCAATCCTTACAGATAGTTGGAGTCCTAAAAAGTCCTACTACTGGTCTAACTGCAAGTACTTTGATATCGCTTATATCTATAGGTTGTGGAGGCTAGATGCCAGTCGCTTCACGGAATATATCTAAGTTTAGCCACGACGCAGTTAGACTGGTAAAAAGTGGACCCCAGAATCAGAGATGACTAGGTACTTCGGAAGCTGCAGGTCTTCGTGTATACGAATATTTGCGCTAAGTAAGAATCAAACCTGCGCCTCTTTCGTAGCCTGCAGTTGAGTTTACTACCGCTGCCGCGCCACAGAGGCTGTCCTACAAATACCTAACATTATAACCTGTAATTTTTGATAGCTATCGGTTACACTTCAATTATGAAACCTACGACTGCCTATTAAGCATAAAATTTATGTGTTCCTTCCTCAAATATTATAAAACTCTCATCACATAATTTTCTGCTGATCTGAAGCCAAAACAACAGTTCGAAAACTGCAATTTCGTCAAAGTTTTAACGATTAATCGCTGCTTGTTTTCTGCTTACCGCGTCAGCCGCCGATACTGAAATTCAAAGCGCTATATTTTTACGACGGGCACACTTGGGCCTTCCATTATCGCTACGTCGGCTTTGATGGCACATAAACCGGACGCAGCTGTGGCCAAAGTAGTGCAAGAGAATTGCAGGCTTGAAATTTAGAAGCTTTGTAGGGTGATGATGATTAATGATGCTGAGTATTTGATTGAAAATGCAATGGTAGAACTGCTTGGGTTCAATAAGAAGTAAACTTGTATGATACAAAACTTGTTGAAGACTTGTCAAGACACGATTACTTTTTAACATGTCTTATTGAAACTGTCTCATATTTTTTTTGTTTATATACATGTTTATAACAAATTTGCGTTTACACGTTTAGTACTCCGGGTATTATTGTTGACATGAAAAAAAAAATCAATTTGGTAATGTTTTTATCTTTATTTTTTTAACTGTTAAATCGTATCAGTAAATAATAAATACATAAAATATTCTGTGATAATCTACAACGCCACCTAGGCCCTAGATAATATCATGAAAAAAACATCACTAGAAAATAAAATAAGTCTATAAATTGAGAGATAGTATTTTTTATTAAATCAATATTTTTTTTAACTTTACCAACACGATGGAGAGTGAATAATGCTAGTTATACAGTATAAAAAAACTTAAAGAAACTTGTCAAACCGTGATATTTTAGATACGTTAGTTTTAGTTGATATTTTCTATGAAGAGACTGCCATATGACCTCTATAACCAATTGACGGTATATAATATTTGTAGGTTTTTCAATTTATAGTTAAGTAATAAGATTTAACACCTAAATGAGATACACTGCGATCTTTTCTTCTCTTGAACAAAAATAATATTTCTATTAAATGCAAGGATAATAAATAATATATCAATGTTTGTTTCATTTCTCACATCACGGGCATCAAATGTTCCTTTAATATTAACAATAATAAATACCTAAGAACATACGAACAAACGCACAAACATAAAACAGGAAGCGAAGCAGATTCGTACATGCATTTGCGACCTGTTTATAAATACCGCACTCTTACCTTCGGTCGGTAGCCAAAATTATCGCGCTTAAATGTGTACGGACGATGTTAAGAGAGGGCGCGGTAGCGGAAGCCGGAGCTTCCTTTCCTCACTAAATCGCTTTTGCTTCCGCTTGAGAGGCAATATTGCCATTAGGTGATTCTCACAAATCATTTGAGAGTTACGGTCCAAGGCGCGCCTTATATACTGTTGAAATAAAATTCTATTAATATTGTAAATGTCAAAGTTTGTAATGATTATTAGATGTTGGTTATTTAATTATGTTCAAACGGCTAAACCGATTCGACTGAAATGGAATAGATAAATCTGGAATAACAAATAAGCGTTTCATTTCTGGAATACAGTTCCATGATTTAAACGGGATTAAAATGCCACTCGGGCAGAGGAATAATAGCTAGTGTAATTAGTAAGTAAGCGTTATTCAACGTCGCATAATGCCAACTGCCAATGCTTTTATTGCACTGACAATATAATAATAATAATAACATGTCTTTATTGAACACCAAGAATAGAATAGCAACACAGATAAATGTTTGCACATGGTAAATATAATTGGCGGCCTTATCGCTCTGCGGCAATCTCTTACAGGCAACCTTAGGATGGAGAGAAATAGCAGTGGAAATGCGTTTCTGGGCAGTTTGGTGTGCAACATCATTATTATCACAATATATGAAGAAAATAATAATAATACATAAGTCAAACAACATACAATAGCACAACAACACAATAATATGCAATGTATACATATACATACATAGACAATATTCCCTCACATTATCCTTACACATGCGCACATTTCGTGATATAATAGAGAATGAACTGGTCTATTAAGTACTCTCAAGATGTTATTCTGCTACTGCAACTCTTCAATTTAAAAACCAGGGTCGCGTTACTGTGTTTTCTACAATCGCTCATCGAATCAAAGAAACTAAAAACTAACCTCACAAGCAAAAGTGTAGGCGTAACAACGCAGTAAAAGTATGACTGTATGACGGTAATTTTAAGAAATGTCTCACACTAATTTTATCAAACAAAAAAATATTCAAATAAAACCCACACATTGTCATTATCAGTATTAATATTTAGTAAGCATTATTCGCTTCCTCTCACATCTTGGTCCACGGGCAGGAGTGCAACACACTGAGACGTATGGCCCTGACTCTGAGTAAATTTGCTTTCCATTTATTTTTAAATTGTTTTTTTTTCAGTAAGATGTCGTTGTTATTAGATTAACACCTGTGTTATTCATTTTATTCATGAACTTGAATAAAGCATGAGGAATGAAGTAGGTTGTAATTAGTTACTGCTAGAAAAAGTAACAATTGTATTAAATATAAAAAATAAATGTTTAATTTCAATGCATTTGTCATTTCTTACATAATTTAATTAATTTGCAGTAAAATGCTGGAATGTAAATATGCTTTGTGGTGTTTTTTATTCTGCAGTTTTATAAATAACGATATGAGCACAAAAAAAATGTTATTTAAATATGCTCCTGCATTGTTATGGTCTGTTAGCCATATTTTCTTTTCCCTTCTTCCCTTTGTACAGTTATTATTAATGTGATAGTTATTCAAAATGAATTAAAATTGCTTCATTAATGAGTGTGCTATTGTTTGGCAAAAAGACGCCCGGTAAGTTTGCTGCCTGGGTGAGAGAGGGTTCTGCTCCCATCGCATGTTTCTGCAGCACGAGTGGGAAATTACCCTTTTACTTAATGTAACCATTAACCTACATAAATATCGGAACCTAATTACTCTATCTTCTCTCTTCCACTCTTCGCTTTGTCTATTTCTTATCTCTTTCTCTCTTTCAGTGCTAGCTTATGAATGACACCTAGTGTCAAAGCTTTCATATGTGTTTCCTACCAGGTGAACTGTTCAATAATGAACTACTGTAGTAACACCTTTAATGGATCTAATTCAAAATGGTGGACGTTCATTGTTGTTCACGTATTGTTCAGAATTTTATTTTATTACTTTTAGTATTAGTTTTATAACCTTTTTGGAAGGTGAATAATGATAATTAGGTAATGATCATAATATTTTCAGTTCAAAAATATCACTTCATTAGCGGTAGCGATTCACATCAGCTTATGACTTGGACAACCAATAGAGTGCATTACACTGAAGCGTTCGGCCCTGACCATACTAAAGGCCTGCCTTGAACGCACAAATTAAACGACACACTTAGGAAGTAGGTGCGTTTTACTTTTGTTTGTGAACACTTATATACAAATGGGACGAGAAAATGTTGCGTTATTTTGAGAAAACATTCAAACCGCAATAAATAGTGGACATCTCACATCATGTTTAAATAATGACCGCCATTTTTGACATCAAAATGCTTATTATATTTTCAAGGCACATTATCTTGAGAATCTTTGAAATATTCATTGTAATGATAGTAATTGAGAAAAGGTTTCGCAGCCCAATATTAGACCTATTATTATCATCAAACGGACAGTTTTTGCTTTTTTTCACTTACAGTACGATGGGTAACTGTCTTTTTTTATTTATGAAATATATAAAAAAATGACTTCACCCCCTTTGATGAGAAGCTGAAGGCAAAGTCTCAGGAAAGAGGGTCACCATTACAAACACGTAAAGTGTTACAATGGTGCCACTCAGCTTGACGGTCTCATCAGATGCTTTTTCACGCCCCGTTTAAAAGGACCCTGGACTGAAGGAAGTAGGAAACACGTGAGCATTATCTTCTGTAAACAACCCCATCAACCTTTCGGAGGAGGAGAAACCAAGATAATTTTACTTGCCAACTCTATCGTAGGTTTTTCTATTAGGCAGACCCTACAGCGGCAAACCGCTTCGTCAAAGCCAAAGAAATGTTTAGTAGGAGAGCAAGCTATGTTTTTTTTGTGGCATGTCGATTTGACTTCACCACGCCTGATGGTAAGATGAATGCAAAGTCTCAGGAGAGAGGGTCATCATTACAAACACACCAATGTTGTCACATTCGTGCTGCAGACCACGTAGATGGGTCAAAAGTGGGTGCTAATTCACCCTTGATTACCCCGAAATGAAATCGGCGTTTGAATGTATATAATATGTAGGCACACAGGAAACGGAGTGGGATTTACCATACACCGAGCAAGTGTGCTTCTTCACCCTGGTAGGCAGCTGCAGCGGATTCCAGTTCCACGTAGCAACAGTATGTAGGAGCAATTAGGAAACCATATTCGATGCATCTTCATGTCGTTTAGTTCCGTAACCTCCAAAACAGAAGGTCAAATAAAAATAAATTGACGTATGCAGGAAATAGGAAATGTTGAAGGTTAGGAACGCATGCATGTGTACCATATCCAATGTGGCTAACTATCCGTGGAGTGGGTTTTAATAGATTCACTAAATAGTCTATTAAGACGTGCTGTGAATTAAACGGCTTTTAACTAGGCGCGTAACGCTACCGAAGGTCGAAAAATTTATAAATTTAGTCTACAATGCCTACATAATTTACAAATTTTGTTACTAAGCTTCTCAATAGCAATTCAATTACGGTTGTCGCTTAATAAGGCTGGCAGCCTAATATAGTTCCCGGCGAAAATTATGTTAAAAAGGTTATAATAAAATTCGAGATTATAACGATAATAGACATGTTTAGGAATGAGTTGTTCAATCAACTTGTTACTCAAGCAAATTATTGTATGTAGACTAAGTAAATGTTCATAAATACACAAGAAAAGAAAAGTCGGAGTCTTTTCAGGTCGGGGTCGTGTTTAAACCCGTGGTCCATTTGCTAAATTAACCTTTACTATATTTTTTATTTCGACGTTTTGTAAGTGCCATTTAACGGTTTATACAGAATAAATAATTCTTGAAGAGAGCAGAGCAGAGCTTCTAAGTGCAAGCTTTGATTTCTACAACTAATACTGGTAAGAAATTAGTTGTATTCTTCCTACAGGCCCGGGTCCTTTAAGCGGGACGTGAAAAAACATTTGATAAGGCCGTCAAACTTAGCGCTACCGTTGAAACACTGTACGCGTTTGCAATGGTGACCCTCTTTCCTGAAGCTTTGCCTTGAGCTTACCATCAGGCGGGAAGTCAAATTGACGTGCCATGTATAAAAAAAAACTTTATATACCATTTCAGAAGTTGTCTGCCAAAAGCCTGACAAATGATATCAGCTCGCACTACACAAATTCACTTTCTGTAGTACATAACGATGTGTAAGCTAATTCTGTAAATGTATTTGTCCACATGCAAGGGCTTTTAACTTCGCAGATAATATATGATAATTGGGCGATAGCGTTCATCCTTGGTAGCTGGCGTTACCCTCGGAGTAAACACTGAGTCACTGGGACATTTTCTACTTATTCATCGTTATTGGACAATTTGGAGGTAAAGAGAAGATGTACTTACTATTACTTGCTACTAAAGTAAATGAATTAATTACTAGTAATTTATTATGCCGCCTTTTTTTTAAATTTCGGTATCTTCGGCAAAAATTGGCATACCTACCCAGTTTCTTTCAAAGTGCCAGATTGGTGGCAATAGGCTCGCTCCCCATATTACGTGGGACCGAACATCATAGTCGGCGTAATGTAGGTGCTTAATACACCTCTGCCTACCCCATCGGGTATAACGGGCGTGAGCATATGTATTGTAAACAAGGTGTCCTATAGTTAGTAGTAGGTACCGCCGTCATCTAATTACGAGCAATGGGAAACATTTTGTTATGTAAGTGCGTCAATATAATTTCACTACTGCTTCTTATTAAGGAAGTCTCCACTTCTCCAAACAGGTATCTGTAAAAAATAAAATGAAGTCATTGTTCTGAAAATTATTAGCAAAAAGAAATCCAAAGAAATCTTAAGGATAAAATGAGTCCTGAAATATTAAAAAGCCCATTAAACTATGCCAAACCTTTGCAACGTCGAGAACATAAAAATTCTAGCATCCCTAACGGAAAAATTCAAAAGCGGAATGCGAAAGAAGCATCCGCCTGTCAGTTCCAATGATACGGGGCTAATTTCCTCTTCATCAGTTTTAATTATCCGACATAAAGTTCTATTGTCCCACCTTTTGCCCCATCCTCACTTCCTCAACTAATAAGGGCAAAAAATTCCCTGTGATATTTTCTTTCGATTTGAAATATTCTTCGTGAAAAGTTTGTTCTTGTGGTATACTTGCGTGACTTTTGAAGCAAGGCGAAATTACGTAAACGCACCCGAATTTAGCAACTCTAATAATCGTTTGATTAGTGTTTAAGGAGTCCGCTATGATCGAGAGGTTCCGGGTTCGATGTACAACTTAGCTGAATAGGGTAATTCGATTATAACACTGTCCTTAGTTACTGAGCTAAGTGACTAGTTGATGTGACTAGTGTAGATGGCAAAAGGGTCACCTTTCTATGTGAGATGCTTAAAATATGCGAAATTAAGCGCCTACAATATGGGGTTCTTCAAGGACGTTAGAAGATTTATACAGGGTCAGCAGCACGAGTGTAACGCCTCGGTGTTGCAAATGTTTATGGGCCACGGTGACCACTTTACATCAGGTGAGCTGTGTGCTTGTCTGCCACCTAAGTGGTGTAAAAAAGCCATAGAATGAATGCCCTACTTTAAGCCTCTGGTCAACTGGAAAAAATGTTTGTGTATCTGTTTCTAGACTAAGTAAATGTTTGTAAATAGACCAAAAAAATAAGAAGAGCCCACTGAGAGAGAGAGAGAGAGAGAGGCCACGATTCGAACCGGTGCTGGTCCATTTGCTCACTAATTTATCAGATATTGACGTTTTGTAAGTACCGTTTAATGGTCTCAGAATAAATGATTTCTGATTTTTGTTTATACTCATTCTAGATGTTAGAAACCAACCTATACTTATAGTTTCATAGTTACATATATGTAATATATCCTAAAGTAAAATAAACTCCCCGCCATCTTTCTTTACCAACCACCGCACCAATTTCTATAAAATTGTCAGAAGATTGTACCCATTCAACCGGAGATGACGTTTCCTCAATCTACAAACTAAGCGCCGTTTACCGAATAGAATCCTTCCTCGCCAACTTTTTAATTAACATTCAACTTTAATGTTTTAAAGAAAACGTTACGGTGCCCTTACTTTTTGTGGAATGTGTTTATTTTTCTGTTTGCGTCTCTTAAATAAATGAGAAGGAAATTATGGACATGTTTATTTGGAAATTAAATGGTCTGCTTGTTATTAGCGTTACTTTTAATGAGGTTCTTTTAGTATTGATTTGTAGAGCAGACACATTTTAGGTTGATTTTCTAGAATCTGTTTATAGTTTTTAGGTAGCAGTAGCTAAGGGAAACGGTATATCTGAATATTACATACTAGTTTTAGCACGTCCGTCAACTTTCAACGAAACAATTAGTAGTAGTTAATTGTTTAAACGAAACAAATAATTCAGCCCCCCTAAGGGTTGAATTTTCAAAATACATTGGGAGACACATAATTCAGACCAATGATTGAGTATTGCTGTGCTGGTTCCCGATGGACTTAAATAGGACACTTATCCATGAGTGTCGTAAAAGGCGACTAAGGGATAGGGCTGATTTTGAATTCTGTTACAAAGATCCTTATTAACGGCAATATCTCACGCCCTATAATGAGTTCCCCGAAAATACTAGTTGGCGAAATGTGGGTGTCAAGACACCACTGCCTACTCCTTCGGAGATTTACAGGTATGAATATATATCATGTAACTGTTGTACTTGTGCCTTACTGAAACGACATTACAAAATAAGTCATAATTAATTCCCCACGAAGCGCCGAGCCACGGCATCGTGGCGAAAATGCAAGAAAAAGTACCAACTTTACTGGTAATAGCGCTCTAGCGTTTTAGTATTAGCACAGGGTGTGTCAATAACGCGAACAATTTAATAAAATTCTTTGAAAGAATTTTAAAATTAAAGTAGGAAATATAGGTTGTAGTGGACTTAACTCGAGGCTTTATGAATACTTCTTTAGTTGTAAATCCTGGAGCAGGGATACAGAACACTAGTTCAAGGTATACGTAAGATTACTTGGGATTGAATATTTCTGTAAGAAAATTTTTGTAGCAGCAAATTTTGTAAACGAATGTTGCACAATTACAAATATATCTATGTATACTGTTATATAATTGTAAATTAGTCTTGTCCTTACATTGTGGGCATGGAAAAAGAATTCAAAACCGATCTCATCTCTTCCGAATGGTGTCTTAAGAGTAAGAGGTGAGATATGAAAAAATGCAGAGACTATATCACTGCGAGAGAAAGAAAACTCAAAATAAAACCCTGTAAATTAATCCTAGCGTGGAAACACTAGACCAAAGTCTCCCAACATTAGGAGAGGTCTATATTCAGCAGTGGATTACGATAGACTAATTGATTGATCAAATAACTTAAATTAGAAATATTATAACAAATACTTGAGCTATGTACTACTTACTTGTCTGTTTTTGCGCGATGAACGTAAAACTACTGGACCGATTATGATGTGGTTTATTAGTGAAGACCTAGTTAGATGTAAAATATCGTGCAAGTTTGATTGTTATCGGTTAATCAGAACTAGAAGTAACGAATGACAGTGGAAAATATAAATATACATGGTTCGTCTGCATAAAAAGATATTGAATAACATATTATACTAAATATATTTTAAATAATAAATAGAAAAACCGCGGTAGCCTAGTGGTATGGGTAATGGACTGCTGAGACGAGATCTCGGGTTCGATCCCAGGTTTTACCATGGCACAAACCATTGACTTTTCGATGCTTTTCGAAGTTATGTATGTATTTATCGCACGTTTGGGACCTAAACATAAACTGGCAAAATGTGGGTGCTAGCACCTCTGCCTACCCCTTCGGGGATATAGGCGTGAGTTTATGGTTATGTTTTAATAAATAGAAGATTTAAAATATGAATGCAACAAAAACAAGTTGTCATCAAGCAAGATAAGCTGTGAATAAGTGTTGTCGAACATTTTATTGTAACCATTTTGCGAACAGCCTGTATAAGTTGACACTAGGGTAATAAATACGAAATAAAAACGCTAACATAAAACAGTCGCACCTCGCTTTACCAACGATTATGGGTAAGTGAACTCAGATGTACCTGTATTGTAGTTCATTCAGAAAAGCGTTTATTTGAAGCCTTTGGTGACTAAAGCATAGTATTATATAGTCAATTAGTGCAATTATTTGTAGCTGCTATCACTTTCACTAATTAAAAACCTGAAAATATATTACAGGGGTAGGGAGTACCCACAACTCATCCACGGTTTAACAATTACAACTTAGCAATAGTTAAATATTACTAATTGTTATAAGGAATGCCAAACCGTACCCTTAAAGGCAATTAAAACGACTTTTTACACGAAAAGTTATGATTTCGTATGTGAGGAATATTGGACAGGTTAGGTTACGTTTTTTCCCACTAACAACACAAAACATCTCCAGTCGTAATCACTAATCGCGTGAGTGCGAAGTTGCTCCAACTCAATCCAGGTACTAAAATATATATTGCAATAACCGTATGCACAAAACGCATTCGGTTTCATCAACCGACAATAACACCAGCGTGTATATTCCTAGCAAAGTAAATATTAATTGCCTGACAACATTAAAATTGTGTTCATCTGTAAATTGCTACAAGTGACCAATATTTTACCGTTCGAAATATCAGCGATTACATACTATACGGTCTGTAATCCTTTGACAGCATAAGTCTGATTTAACCAATACTAACATAAATATCGTTAATGAAATTAACTAGATCAGTGTCTTGTTTCTTTATAAGAAAATAAGTAAACTCCTGCAAGTAACATAAACTCACGACTATATCCCCAAAGGGATAGGTGACAATGTAATAGGTGGCGAGCCTATTGCCATTAACCGAGCACTTATAAACCTGCGATAAATATACACATAAATTCGAACAGCATCGTAAAGGCATTGGTGTGCCATGATAAAACCTGGGATCGAACCCGTGACCTCGTCTCAGCAGTCCCTTATCCATACCACTAGGCTACAGCGCTTTACATTTATAAGTAGATTTATTATCTTATTGGCTTCTAAGACTAGTAGTTGTGTAGTGGCATCACTTCATACAATTTCAGTTTCAAATTATCCAGAAATTTTTGGAGTTCACTGTACTTGTGAGTCATCTCCAATAGTTAAAGTGTCACACTAAAGATACAGTACTAATATAACACGTTACAGCTCTTGTTAATGCTCAAATATGATATTATCAGCGAGCTGGCTGTTAGGGGCTATATTTCTATGAAAATTGCAATTACACGGTGATTTGTTCAAATTGCTATAGTTTGAACTAGAAATTGAACAATAAAATATGATGTAATGGAATTGTATTCCTATACAGGGTGTAACAGTTGACAAAAAGATTAATATTTAATACATTATTAATAATACACTTGCACCTAACCTAACTTAACCGGTTTCGCCTTGCGGCATTCTCAAAGGTTTACGGTGACAGAATAGCAAGGCGAAACCGGTTATAACTAAGTGCGGATGTCCCTTTTTTTGTGCGCAAAATCCCCACGGATACCACCTCCACCAAAATCGATGAAGGTGATCATGTCGGACTCGAACCGACCAAAACGCACGCCGTCCATGGGTCCTTGATTGCTGGAGTTGAGATTATACAAGACATACCCGGCAGACCCGGGGACATCTCCGTTGAGATGACCTTCTTCCCCCTATGTGGGGACCATGATGCCCCCATCTAGCCCCTGGGTATGGGGTGACATTTAGCGCCATCGCTGTGGCCTGCTTCTGCTAGGGTGACCGGCGGCTCCACCCGTCACCCCCAAACCCGCGCTCATGGGGGACGGAGGTAATTCTGCGACCTCCGACGTCCGAGTCGCCTCCGCAAGTGCGAATGTCCCTTCGGATACCTCCCCTCTATTCTCCCTCCGCTCTGCACGAGCAGCATGACTGTGTGGCAAACCTCTATAGGCATCAATAACCACTTTCCATCAGGTGCCACCTGAAAATACAACATCGTAACATAAAAAAGTAAACAGTACAAAAGTTGATCTCTAAACATGATTACACAAAAGTATACAATATGTATGAAAACTGTGATTCATATATGAACAGTAGTTTTTAATTTCACCGTTCAAAGCGAGGCTAGTATGTATGTGTATGTATGTGTGTTAATAAAGTGTAGTATGCCTGGCATCCCTTTGAACGTTAACTGGTTAACATCCAGTTATATTCACTATATTTCAATGTTGGTTTTACATTTTTATACAATGTTATATTCTGTGTTTGCAAATAAAAGGAATTGTGTACGCTATTTGAATGAAATGGGAAAAATGTAATCCTTTTAGAGGTTTTTAGTGTAAGTGAATCTTTTTTCAGAGGAACTGAAAGATCTGTTTTATGAAAGGTTACTAGCTGTTGGCCGTGGTGTTACTCGTGTAGTATATATAGATTTTTTTTATATTAATTACGCGGTCCATCGGACTGAAAGTGGTTACCGTGGCCTATGGACGTGTACAACACCAGGATCGTTAGATTCACGCAGTCCCGAGACTTATAAGCGTAGCGTGAAAAATCATCTGATGAGGCTGTCAACCTCAGCACCATCATTGTGTTAATACGTTTATAATATTAGATAAATATTATGTGTATTTATGTAAATGGAGACATGTACATACATATTGTATATTAGATGTGAATATACCTGTGCACTATATATTTACCTAATATAGGTAATTAGATTTAAAAAGTAGGTCCGCCAAAACAACTATCACTCTATACTACAACCATAATTACTATCCAAAGGTTACCTGGAAGAGATCGCTTAAAGCGATAAGGCCGCCCATTGTACTGCTTCTACAGTCTTATAGATTTTAATTTTGCATTTTTACTTGGTATACAATAAAGTGTATAATAAATCAATAAATAAACACATAACACTACGTTTTTAACTTCACTGCAGTCGAGTAACGACGTACACTGTATTTAGCTATTTTGCTTTCATTCAAATTATAAATATAACCTACGCTTCGACGACAATAACTCCCTGGTTATGGTCTAATTGCAGTTACATTTTTATTGTTTGCTTTTATACAATTTGTCAGGTATTATTTGATAAATCACATGTTTGTTCGAATCTACAATATTATGGTCAATTTCTCTTGTTAAAACATAGCTTTGATCTAGTTCCACTATAATTAGTTTAGCGTTTGACTTTAGTTTTTTCCAAGCCTATGATAAAGGTTAATTACAATAAATCTGTTGAAGTAGTCAATACCAGAGGTTTTCTTGGAATAACAGTTGATAATAAGCTGTAATAGGGTTTCCATATTATAATCTTAGCAGGCAGACTTAGCTCAGCTTAGACATTGCCACGTTGTATGGCAATGCTTATATTCTCTGTTCTAAGAAAAGACCAACCCTCTGGTCACGAGAAGCGTTAAATATTGATTAATGTTTAAAATATTAAATATACACTTAATGTAATCACATTTTTTATATATAGCAATTTTTAACACCTCGCTATGTAAAATCTTTATTCATACGTTTGAAAGAATAATAATATTTGTCATAATAATAATAAGTTTGAATCGAGAACCGCTTGCAAGATTGGCTACAAACATAAGCATAAACTTATTTCACAGTACCAACATCGCAGACACAGAGTAAATTTACCGAGTCGTAATTTTTTCATGAGTTTCTGATGTTCTATTCCATCTTCATACTGAATCCAGCATAATAAACACAGTATCCTAATTGGAAAACAATACACACAGCAGCAAAACTTCGCGTGACTAGCAGTCGCTGTTTTAAATAATAAATTAGCAGGGGTATAAACCGCCGATGGCACCCCTTTCTATGCAAACACATAAGCTTTTGCAGTTCTACTGAAAAATAAAAATATTAGGAATTAGGTCACGTCCTCGGTAGGCGAACTGTTGGCTGACTAGTGCTAGTAGTTCCGTTTCGTTTCTGATTAGTCGTAAGTGGCCATCAGAGGTATATGTTTACAGAGCGAGCTGGCTTTGCGAGTAAACGTGGAAAGTTTCGGTCAATATGTAGAAAATTTCGAGCGGAATGTTGCTGAGAGACTTTTCACTGAGCAAACTGGAGTGAACCGCAAACTATTTGCACAAATTCTATGAATTGGACATTCTACTAGTGCAGGGAGCCGTTTTAATAAAGTACAGTTCATTTCGAAACTAGTTTCTATTTGTTATTGTACACATAAATGACATTTACGACGTAATGTACAAAGGCGAATTAACTCATAGCTAAGTTCTCTACCAGCAAACCCGGGAGTGCAAGCATAGGTATATATAATAAAAGGCAATGTTTTGTGTACATGAATGAGTAGCTTTTGATGTAAGAAGATATATATAGAATGTACACCTCAATCAATAGGTATACATATTCATACAATACCTGTACATAAACACACATACCATACATGCCTAAAATACCTACTTAGTTGTCTTTGTAATCGCACTTATCCTAAATACGTGTTTCCTTCTTCATACAGTCCCGGGTCCTGCAAGCGGAGCGCCTGATGATGATGAGGCCGTCAAGCTGAGCGTCACCATTGTAACAATGTAAGTTATAATATTGACTCTATTTTCTGAAATTTTTCCTTCAGCTTACCATCAGGCGAAGTAAAGTAAAATTGACGTGCAATAAGAAAAATAGCTTTAAAACTAGATATTTGTCGTAAGAATATTAACAGTTCATTAAATTTTTTTATAAAGTGGTCATTTTATCATGAGCATAAAAAATCAAATAGGTTATTGAAGAGATTTTATCGCTTTTAACATGATAAGTAATAACTGAAATTAATGGTTAAGATTCGAACTTGAGACCTTATCTACACGGACAACGTTTTTTTGAGATTATAAGATTTTTTATTAACTTACGTTACATCAAAACTGTAAGACAGAAGATCAATGAAGTCGGCAAAGAAAATGCTCAGTCCACACCTAAACTTTATAAAAAAAAACAAATGTTCATGTATTGTTTTGCAAGTAGGTACTGCTCGATTTTATAGACGTTTAGACTGCGCTGGCTTAAAGCTTCTTGTTTCCACTTCATAACTACCATTGTATGAATCAAACAGTAGTTTTACTCTAGATTACCTATTTATTACATAACATAACATAAACTCACGCCTTTATCCCCGAAGGGGAAGGCAGAGGTGCTAGCACCCACATTTCGCCAGTTTATGCTTCGGTCCCAATGTAATAGGTGGCGAGCCTATTGCCATTAACCGGGCACTTATAAACCTTTGAAAAGCATCGAAAAGTCATTGGTGTGTGCCATGATAAACCTAGGATCGAACCCGAGACCTCGCCTCAGCAGTCCATTACCCATACCACTAGGCTTCCACGGTTAATTCTTATTGATAATTTAAGAATCGCAGGAATAATAAGTTCGCTCACCGGGTCATGCCATCACAGACTTTTATCATACAAGCACTAACATACATACATACAAACATACATACATACATAAAATTACGCCTGTTTACCATAGGGGCAGAGTTCGTGGATCTCCATTTGCTACGATCCCGACATACTACTCTAGCTTCTTTCACTCTCATTACCTTCTTCATAAGCACCAAACCAGATTATATTTCCGGACTTCTTCTCTTCCTCATTTCTATCAATAATATGACTTACTTTTGCATGCATGCATTTACTGAAGCGACTGCTTTGTTTTAATAACGTAATCTTAAGCAAAACAGTAATCCTAATGCAAGCAAACGAGACTGGTGTGGAATGAGAGAACTTAATGGGACTTGCATAACTAGTTCTATTTTTTTTTAATTCAAACAACCAAACAAAGTTGAACTTCTTTAATACGAGTATAGCCTGTGTATTAGGTACCTTACTTGCTTATAGCCAACTGCAAATAGCCTCTAATTCTTTATTGATGCTAACGTTATCACGCGACGGGACCTTTGTTTATCAATATTTCTTCGAATTTTGCTACAACTTTTGTTGTTATTTACTTAAACAGTACTACGTGTCATTTTGAATGTAGGGATTTGGACAAAGATAGATTCTTCTTCTGTCGAATCGATGGTATTTCTGAGTTGAAATCGTAGTGCAGTAATTTGTTTCGCTGCAGCGCTGCTACTTACAGAGAGGGCCCGAGCATAGATTTCGCTCTTCGAGATAGATTGAAAGTTTCCTGTGGGTTGCGGGGATCAGTATTCCACATATCTTCACTACTCAATTTATCATTTTCTCTGAGCCTTTTCCCAGCTCAGTTAGGGTCGGCTTTCTAGTCTAACTAACATGCGGCTGAACTTCGAAATTTGCCGTGAAGTCGAAGATGGTAGTCCATCGGATCTACAAAACCAAATTGACGATATCGAAGTTTTGTAGTTAGGCTAGTCGGACTTTTGAGGGCTCCAACTACCCGTAACGACTGCGATGTTCATATACCGTACTCTCCGAAGCACGATCATACCAGTGCAAATATGTATACCTATTCATGGGGATCGAACTCGCGCCTCGTGCGTAGCAGTAGCCTTCACTGCTGCCACGCCACAGAGGCTGTGTACAGTATAATGAATATGAAATTACTCGTAGTATGAAATCTTTGAAAAAGACGTCAGCAAAACACGTATAATGTATTCTACTGGCGTTTCTTTTATATCACTTAGGAGGCAAAACGAGCAAAGTATAAGCGCCAAGTCACACTTTGTCGGTATAAGTGGACAGACACGATCGGGGGACTACCAACCTTATAGTTATTTTTTGTACCTAGAATCAATTGTCGCATTACGTATAGTAACAAATACTATAGTTAACACATTATATATAGCGCTAGGTTGGCTAAATGTTAATATACCTACCTCAACTAGCTTGTGTTATGGGTTCTAAGATACGTATTCATTTTGATTTAAAGTTGGCAAAGTAAACGTCCAGACGAGAAGCGAAACCTCAGCTAGTCCCTTACAGGTACTATTATTAGATGTCCCCCGATATGACAACGCTTCAATTATTTACTCTTACTTTTTCGAGGTATATTTTGTGTCGTGGTTTCATTATTTATTTTTTTTCATTTATTCCATATTGCACACAAAAATTACATTTATGAAATAATTATGAGATGTTATGTACAGTCAGAGCTCATAAGTGCAGTAGCACATCAAGGCTCAAAATGGTTTACCGTGCGACCGTCGCGCGTAGTTTTTACTTGTGTGCGAAATGCATATTATAGCGAAGAAGAGTACAACAATATATATAAAATGCCTACTAGACAAAGATAGAAGATAGACTAATCATAATAATACCTAATATGTCCGTTTTCATAACTGTGTTATTCTTTAAACCTGCTGTGAGTCATTAGATACTAATACAGTAATTTAACAGGCATAGTGAGTCAACGGATAGCTAAGTGGCTAATGCATGACACTATCGGAACGGAATGATTAGAGATGTTAGTGGTTCGATTCCAACTGATAATAATTTTTTATATTTATGTCAAATATTTAATTTTGAATAATTATAAATTATTTTTGCATGAAGTTGGCATTAATTGTTATTTATGTGATTAAAATTATCGGGTTATGAAAATAAATGATACAAAATGTTTGATAAGTAACTAAATATATTTCATCTTTACTATCTACCTGCCTACTCAATGTAAATTTTATTGAGGTTTATAGCTTAAGTATTCGTTTTCGCAAGGAAAAGAGGATTGAAACTTAACCTCAATCTTACAATCTTAAACTGACTTGTCCTATAGCCAGCACGTCCCCTTTTCACCAAATTCACAAAAACTACTTCTTCTTACTTAACTGGGTTATTGAATTTATTTTTTGTAATACATAGAAAAATCATTAAGTATGTATAGTTTACTTACTTGTAAGTTATGTAACCAAAGTATTATTTTTTACAGTTTTGATATTTAGAACAACAAGACTAGTAGTACTTTTTTACAAACATCCAATTAAGTATAATTAGTATTGTAGAATTTCGATATCGCCAATTTGGTTGTGGAGGTCCGATGGCAGTCGCTTCACAGAAAATATTGAAGCTCAGCCGCATCTTAGTTAGACTAGAATGCCGACCCCAACTGAGTTGGGAATAGGCTTAGAGAGAATGATAGTAGGCGGGCAAAATATGAATAATTACTTAATAATAGTTTTTGTGCTAATAATTATTAATATTTTGTATGACCTCCGTTGTTCTCAATAACGCAGAGTAGACGTCGGCGCATGGACCCCACAACATTTTGATAAATATCTGTCCTACGTAAATTGTCACATATTTGCATGCAATGTTGCTTTAATAATTTAGGACTTTATAAATCTTTTTACCATTACCGCATATATTTTCTAACGGGTTTGAATCATGGGATCGTGCTGGCCAAGAAATAACGTTGACCTCTGCATTTTCTCTAAGCCATTTGCGAACTATGACGAAAAGCACTACGCACTGTAACATTATATTATCTAAAAAGTCCACATAACTTCTGCTGTTCCGTGTTCCGTTAAAACTGTTTTATTGCTGGCGTCCGGTGATGCAGGCCTTCGGCATGGAGTACGCGGCGAGCAGTCCTCAATGATGTTTCAAACTCATTGGCAAATCGTCGTGTTGGTATGAAACCATTGGTTTCATACTCTGCTACCATATAGCACCGCTGGTCGTGGTTAATCAGCGGTGGTCTTCTACTTCTTGCACGAACCTTCAGGCTGCCCTCGTCCTCAAACCTCTTATCCCAGCGGCTCACAGTACTTCTCTAAAAAGAACGTTTTTACATTAATGTAAGCAAATAGATAGAATAGATTTTAATGAAACTTTACAGTAATATAGCTTATATACCACAGAATAACACATAGGCTATGTTTGGTCGCGATAATCGATATCCACGCGAGCGGAGCCGCGGACGACAGCTAGTATAATTTGAAAATAAAATGGTATATTATTACACTTACGGATATGCCAGTTTCATTTGCTATTTCACTTATATTTAATCCATTCATATATAAAGCCACAATATTAGCATTGACTTCCATTCTTATATAACTTGTAGGCATGTTAAAATTAATATTGAATCGATTCACGACAATAACAAGCACAAAACAAGCAACTAAAAACCAACAACGTCATTTTATTTTCTCTAAGTCAGTAATTATTCCATTTTATTTCAAATCTACCTTCATACTTTTTACATTTTATGTTGATCTTTGCTAAAGTTTAACTAATAATAAATTCTACTTTAGAATCATATTTTATTCATCAACCTGCTGTTAATTTATAAATAAAACACAAAAAGTGTTTTGATTGATCGTAGGATTTGAACCAACAACCTTACATTTTAGTAATCCTTATGCCAGAACCATTCGGCCACGGCCTACTTAGATGTTTGTAACGAAATAATGTATAATATTCCTACAGAAGAACAATTTACATGTGTGCGTGAATTGTCTTAAAAGAAAAAGGTAACAAGTAGCTTTAGAATGTTGACGCTATAGTTGCGTAGGATTGCTACTGCACTTTTGAGTTCTACTGTACATAAAGCGAACTTAACTAAAAATTGAGCTCTCTTCCAGCTAATCCGGAGTGCACAGAGTAATTTCAATGCAAAGAGAGGCAACGAAGTAGGTTAGGTACACTATCAAATACAAAAAGAATTTTTCAAATCATACACATAGCTGTAGAGATTCGCGTGTGAACAAACAAACTTTCTAATTTTATTATCATTATACGAAATTAATACATTGTCTCTTTTGCTTTGAGATTTTATCGAAAATGAACAAATAATGACTTATTCATGCTGGGGGCCAATAAAAACTAAATTATTGCTGTAATCACATCACTTAGATGGTTATCACAGCATGCTATGTCTTGAAGATAAGGTAAAATCACGATATTGAACTAGGTAAGTAAAATAGTAGGTCAATATTATTGACTAAAGCTTAACAGATATTTACGCGTTATATGATTACTTTAGATGTGGACGTATGTACTAAGAAAGCTTGCTTGCTCGCTTGAATGAGTCTTGTGCGATTTATACCGTGGTCCGAACAGCTTGTGGTGTGAATTGAGGAATTACCCCTGCAAAATGCTCACGGAGATGAATATGCTGAGGTGGATGAGTGTATTCACGCGCAAGGACCGCGTGAGGAACTCTACGAGACAGCCTCTATGTTCGTGACATTACAGACAAAATGCGGAAGAGTCGCCCTCGCCGGTACGGCCATGTTTAGCGGCCATTACCTGGCTACGTGTGTTAAAATATCAGGCCATGCCGCCTCCACCGGGTCCTGGCAGAAGGGGCAGACCCAAGAAATGCTGACTTGGCATCATAGAGGAAGAAATGCGTACCAATGTCCTTACCATCATGGATGCGCAAGTCCGTGCGAAGGAGGAAAGAGTCGACCTTACGATTAAGAGGTCTCGGTTTCAAATCCACCGAACAAACTTCTAACACACTATAGAGCTGGGCGAGTTTGAAGGAATATAAATTATTTCGATTTCTAATAACTTTTAAAAAATTGATGTTTGTATGGCAGTCGACAGGTTAATTTGTCCGTCTCCAGAATCGAACCTGAGATCAGGCACAACAACCATAAATGCTATCATTACACTATAAAGGCAGACTTGAAACAGAATTCAATTATGAAAACAGCAAAAGAATCACAAAAGAAAATCATTTAAACACTAAAATACTCGTAGCTTTTTCCATTAACTCTAAATGTATAAACCACTACAAAAATGCCGTGTTTAAACAAATTCTACCCAGTCTAATTTGTACTGTTCTACAAATAGAATACTGTTTTATTCAATTACGAAAACACTGCACACTGTGCAGGTATACTGGAAAAAAGCCTTTGGTAATACATTGCACGCTATTCTGATTGATTTTCCCGCGAGCGTTGCGGTTCTTGCATTCGAATTTTGTCTACCACTTTTTGCGGTTCGGACCACTGTGCGGCTTTTGTGTGCCTCTAATGGCCCAATACTCCTGATTGATTCGTCTAAAAACAATGGGTTGACTATTCCGTAGTTGGTTTCAATTTGGATGTAATTGGAGTAATTTGAAACTATTTTTTTGTTAGTAGGATTGATTGAATATAATTTTCACGCTAAATTTTGCTATCATTTAGGAAAGTCGTATTAGTCCTTTCTTGAGGAAATATATTCTTACACTCTGAGCTGCCTGAACCACTTCTGGGTATATGAAGATCCATGGCGTCCAAGACATAAGGCATAACTAAAAAAAATCCATGTCGTCACCTTATAACTAACGCGAAGGAGATTTTCTTTCAATATACTTTTGTCTTGTTATTTATAAGTAAGACGTAAGTCATCTACCAACAATTCTTACTTGACTTGACTTAATATTGAGTTATTCAAAATTATTGTACAGTTTACGTTATAGTACGTTTTATAGTAATCGGTAATGTGGCAAACGTCTGTCATTCTACGTCTGTTCATAAATTTTGGTAATTACAAAAATATTCAAGGTTGATATTACAATAGTAAGAAGTGAACCACTGTCGAGGTATCGACATACTATGAGAAGGGAGACATGACAGTAATGTTGTAAAAAACGTCCAAAGTATAAATGTAGAGAGTTTTAGGAGCACAAGTCGGTCCAAGAAAAGATGAATGGATTATATGAAAGAAGGGAATGACTGAAGAAATGACATCTCAGGAATGTGTGGAGGAGAATGACATGTTGCGCCGACCCCAATTAACTGGGACAAGGGCAGGGAGATGATAATTACAATAGTTTTTATTGAAAATCAAAAAGGTGTCTCCACAAAATCAACCAACAAAAACGATAATACAACAATAATTCAATATCTATATCCTCGTGTAAATCTTCCGCAAAGTTGGCAATAGCATTCAGGTTTTAAGCCAACATATGAAAAATCAAATGCAACTCCACCAACCTTGATATATGGGCCCTGCTTATTATTTTCAACCATTAATATAACGAATGGCCGCGTTTTTTGTCCACAGTTGAATATTTTGGCTCACTGCCGATTTTGGTTGGGCTATAGGATTTTATTTCCATCGTCCCCACTGGGCCAATAAATCAGTTTTTGCATTAAGTAATTGAATTTATGAGCTGTTTATTGCTTTCAGTAATTGTTGGTAAGCGACTATTATATCTGCTTTTTCATGGTTCGCTGCCGCTCTAGGAACATTTATTGATGTGAATACAAATGTTTATAAGACACAAATGCTTTTATATTTATTTCTAATTTACTCACTTTGTTCTTCTATACCCACCTCATCATTCTCTGAACCTTTTTCCAACTCAGTTGGGGTCGGCTTTCCAGTCTAACTGTGATGCGGCTGAACTACGATATTTACGTGAAGCGACTGCCATCTGACCTCCACAACCAATGGTCCAATGACCAATGGCGATATCGAAGTTACAAGTGAGACTGGTTGGACTTTTGAGGGCTCCAACTACCCGTAACGACTGCCATAGATGTTTGAATGGCAACCGGGACCGACGGCTTAACGTGCTCTCCGAGGCACGACCAAACCAGTGCAAACAGCCATATTTATGCATACAACTTTTTGCACTGAGCGGGTATCTTCTATACCCACCTATTGGTTAAATATTTTAATCATGTTAGAAATAAAGAATAATATAAGATAAAAAAGAGATACCTACATAAAAATAGTAAGAAGGTTTTAATTTACTATATGTATTGGCAAAATAAATACATGATTTTTTTTAAAAATGCGTCGACTAGAGAGTGTGATTTATGACAATAGGACTTTAATAATGTTAACTTATAGTTTTTAATTAATTATGCTCGTATTTTGACCACGGGGCGATCACTTGTAAAAATAAAATATTATCATATTTCTATCCTCTCTCTGACGTAATGATACATTTTACAAGTGCAAAATATTAATGCAGTGCCAAAATCCTCAGAACGAACAATGTCACTTCAAAAATAATTAATTGTTTCAAAGAAGTGATATATCATTGGTGTCGGTGCATAGCCTGCGTGTCAATGCCCCAGGTCATTAGCCAGGCATTTGACATAGTTTGTAATAATAAAGGTTTTTGCACTACTCAATTTCATTCAATAAAGGATTAAACATTTTGGTCGAGAAGTAATCCTTAAGTCACGATATTACCGTTTCTAATCTGACTCGGTAAATTATTTATAAGAACTAACTGGATTTGGAAAGTGGTTACACAAACCAGTGGCATTATACTACTATAGCAGGGCGTTCATTCTAAGGCTCTTTTTATACCACTCAGATTGCAGACAAGCACACGGCCCACCTAATGGAAAGTGGTCACCGTGGCCTATGGATGTTTGCAACACCATACGTGATCCTGTAAAAACCTTGTAATACTCTTCTTGAGTACCCAATACTATAATTTTTTCTTTTAATTCTTTTTAGGTTTTTAAATCTATGGTTAGAATACAATATGCGTATAGGCTATTGATTTTTTTAAACGTCTGCGCTGACTAGTGACGTATATCTCGTAAGTTTTGAGAGTAACAGAAATAGGTATTTTCTTCCAGTGTTTGTCTATCTTTCGTCATACCTTTCAATCATTTTAATATCTTTAGAAATAGTGCAGTCAGTTCTATAACTACCAGACTATGTCTGATAGCATTTATTCAAATTCTGAAATAATGTATACGGAAAGAAGTCGTATTTTATATCCATAAAGATGCTCACACACTGGGAGCAATCACTTGTAACATTCACCGCTGAGCACTCATCAGTGAGTGATGCGAACTGCAATCATTGCAGTACATAACCTATAATGGTACAATTCGAACAATTATATGAGGACGGGAGAAGAATCGAGTATTAAATGATTCAATATTTTCAAAAAATTTATAACAGAACTTGCTACCAGTGACTCTACTTGCATGGAATTCAAATACTGTTAGAATCCATACCAAACTGTTCTAGGCCTAAAAATACTATTTATGCTTTCTGTTATTCAAGACTAGAAAACCCCAGGGTACCTACTCCTAGCCTCGATTGCGACAGAGACTGGCGCAAGGATGAGTATAAAGGTGTTATTCCAGAATTCAGCCTATGAGTGTGATTAAATAACGAAATTTAAACCTTAACTTTAATCAAAGAATCAAAGAAGAATCAAAGAATCAATTTCATTTATTCAGTTTAGGCACAAAAAGAGCACTTATGAATGTCAAAGTTTCACAATAATTATGTACCTACATTTGTCAAAAATATTATAATTCATAATGAATAGGATACTTAGTAAATAAATCATTAGAAAATGATTCTTTCGCTGGTTCGGTAGTTAAATCTCCTGAGAAGAGACCAGCAAGAAACTCAGGTAGATTATTATCGTTATTCTTCATTTTCTTTTTAATATTTAGTTGTTTATTTATAATAACTGGGTGCAAGAGCAAGAGATTATTATGACCACGCATTTTTATCATCAAGATATTCGTCTACTTTATAATAACTTTTTTTAATTAAAAATCTTTTCAATTCTATTTTAAACTTATCAAGTGGCAGGTCAGCCAAATCCTGAGGAATTTTATTATATATTTTTATACATTTGCCCACAAACGAATTACTGACTTTATGTAGCCTTAGTTTTGGTATCGCAAGTTTATTTTTGTTTCGCGTATTCAAGTTGTGAAAGTCCGATTTTTTTTGGAAGAGGTCTAGGTTCTTCCTTACATATAAGGCGTTGTCGTAAATGTATTGTGAGGCAACTGTTAAAATATTTATTTCTTTAAACAGTTCTCTTAGCGAGTCACGGGGTCCGAGGCAATAGATTATATATCACTTGGGTGGCAAGCACATGACCCTGTGCTTGTGACCTATGGACGTTTGCAACATACTTGTACTCTTCATGAAAAGGTAGTGGTGGGGGAAGATGGTGTGAAGGATAATAAAACCTTTGTACCACCACCGCAGGAAACAATTGGTATTCTTACTAACAGCATAAAAACTCTTCAGTGAGCTCTGGTTTCCCTACTCATCGCCGAATGGTTATATTATTAGCCGCGGTATTTTGTAGGGTGGAGCTACTTCCCCAGTCAGACTGCTTAATTAGGATCGGAGACATCGTCGCGTTCTACCTTTTATGAGTAGGATCAAATATATAATCGTGGAATTAATATCTATAAAATTGGTAGCATCAAATCACAAATGTTGTATACGATAAAGCTTAACAGTCAGAGATGTGGTTGTAACGTAACGCTTCAAATCGCTGGATGGATGGAAGCATCTAGTGGGACAATACCTTAATATTTTAACCTGACGCCGTAAAGAACAATATAGGAATTTCAAGTTTCAGTAATATTATTTATCTTTAGTGAGTTCACTGTCCCGTGCCCACTGTTTTTATATAGGGGTCGTTGTCTCAACACTGATATAATATTGTGCAAACGTTTCAGGTATCTTAACGATCGTTCAGACATATTTTTTGTGTCTGGCTGGTTGTGACGTGGGTTAGCAACATGGTAATTAACCTATTAAGCAGTAGACAGCGGATAGACAATTACTTTACGTACAGCTGCGTGTAAAATATATAATTAGCTACTTTCGAGTAGGTCAGACAATGATTAGAACTATCAGGTTGTATGAAATATCACTTTCTCTGAAAATAACTTAAAATAACAGACGAAACTGTATGTAGCGAGTGAATATACGAATGTTTACGGAGGGGCTGTTGGGGTATGAAATAAGACAAATCGATTGACGTAAGAATTGTCAAAATCGGCCTATGCGTTTGGTCTCTAGAACGCCACATAGAAGCAAACATACATACATGGACTGATAAACCCAATCTTTCCTCCTTTGCGTCGCGCAGTCGGGTAAAATATTATGATGAGACATTAATTTAAGCTGTTGAATAGTGTCAAAATATAAAACAATGAATTCGACAGCCTCTATGACATGGCGGTAGTGAACGCGAATGCTAGGCAAGAGGCACGGGTTAGATCCCCGCTCAGTGCAAATATTTTTATACATGAAACTGGCAATTTGCATTGGTCTCATGAAAGAAGGTCACCATTACAAACACGCACACGGCACAGCTGGATGGTCTCAACAGATGTTTTTCATTGCCCTCTTAAAGGACCCGGGACTGTCGGAAGAAGGAAACACACACAAAAGGTTGAGGTGGTAAGAAATTTCAAGACTTAATGGTGCGGCAGAGGAAAAGCTTACCAAACAGGTAGGGTCTTAATGGAATATTCTGCACCGTATGCGGGTCTAAGCCCTGCACGTATTGTCCTATGCAGGAAGTCACCATTACAATCAAAAAGTTACGGTTCGAATTCAAACAACTACACTACCGAACTAAACCCACTCCTAAAATGAAGGGATTTACCAGAATGTTCTATAAAACTGCTTCCATTAGCTAGTCAGTAGTTATTGGCATCGAACCTTCTACTTAGTGAAGCTACTAATAGAAAATGCCACAGCGTATTTAGGGGGTGAATCGCACATAGCAGCACTTTGATCTTTTCAAGGTATTCTCAACGATTATATTGAATTATTCAGAACTCACCCACGCCTCCATAATGCGGTATTATGTTTTATTTATTGAACCCTTTCCGTTAAAGCGTGTTCGTAAATAAGATTGTTTACGTATTGAAGGTTGTGGGAGTAACTTTTCGTTATGTTTTCGTGGTGTTTTCGTTATGTTTGATGTAGACCAATGCGTTTATAAACACAAGGGGGCCGCTCTAGGGAATATAAAATCTATGGAAAAGGCCCAGAGGATATAGCGTATGTGTGATAATACTGTACAGTCTGGTTTTTGATTGGAAACGTCATGAATAGGAGTGCGAGTCCATTTAAAATCTATTTCTTTTGTTTTTGTGAGCTCATTTTTAGAAGCTCCCTAGACATAAAGGAGATTTGAATACTCTAGACTTGGTCAGGCAGCTTAGTAGTCAGAGCATTCCACCTGTAACTAGTTGAGTTACGTCTGGGCATTCACTTTTTCCAATCTAAGTCGCGCACTATCGTTTTGTTTTTCCTCCCCTCTACATGGTCGGCATCACGAGTATGACGTCTATGGTGTTGCAACCGTCTATAAGTCACGGTAACCACTTTCCACCAGGGGGGCCGTGTACTTATCTGCCGCCTAAGTAGGTACTATAAAAAAAGAAAAGAGAAAGAAAAATAAGAAAGTAAGTGAGAAATAATGTTCATACACAACATACTGTTGCATATACTGTACGGTTTTCTATAATAGTCGTGGTTGTCATGTGTTTGACTTATTATTATTATTATTTTCTTCATATAATATTGCTGTCCAACAAACTGCCCAGAAACACTTTTCTCTTACTTTTTCTCTCCATCCTAATGTTGCCTGTAAGAGATTGCCGCAGAGCAAATATTTCTCTAAGTTAAGTTGTATTATCTTATATTTTTTATTCTCTAAAAATTTCATTCTATTGGACATTTTTTGATGACTATATTATAAAAAGTTGATCTAGTTAATCCACTATAGTATACCAGCCGCATCCTTCTATATTCTTCTATACCACCACATCGCTAACAGGCAATTGAAAAATAAACATTTACTTATTTTGTAAACGTACCTAGTACGAATCTTATGCGCGGTTGCATCAAACGTTATTATGAATTCTCGAAAGTTCGCTGTCATATCCTCAATATCACATCAAGATGAAATATACGAAGGCCCGTAATGGACGGCCGCGCAACACTTTGTTTAAATGTTGAAAAACCCGAACAAAAATATAAAAAACTAGAATCTTGCTAACACCTACGCAGGTGTCTAGACGTTCCTTATCTCGAAATTAGGGGAGGGTGGGGGAATTGCAGACGCTTAAGCGGAATCACAAATAAAATTTAAACTGTTAATAGTAATCAGTCCCTCTTTATTAATTATTAAACTATAGTTCTTCACCTATCAAATCATCATTAATTATTATATGAGATCAATCAACATCTATAAAATTTTAATCAAAAACAAAAACATGTGTGTCCGTAATTACCCTTAGCACTTGGGGTAAATACGGACCAGTGTTGGGTTAATTGCGGACAAAATGGGGTATTTACGGATGAGGTCCATTTCATTTGCAAACATAACCTTTTGAAGAAGACCCACCACTGCAATTCACATGTGCCCAATTTTTACATTTTGAACTCATAATCCAGTCTTCGGTGGGTGGGTCACAATATTTTTCCTGGCAGAAATATTCATCATTTGGTCGTTTTTCTTTACTGTTTTTTGATTTCTTATTTATAGTCTTATCTTGACCCGGGTGTTTCCTATTTTGCTCTAGGTTTAGTTTTACCAGTTTGCTGGAAAATATAATAGAAAGTTTTTTTTTTCACTAATTGCTTTGTTCCAGTAGGTTTTAGAGATGGTACTTGCACTACATCACTAAGTGGTACTAAGGCAGATGGACGAGTTTGACTTGTTATACTCTGATTTACACCAGCTTCACTAACATCACTCACTAATGCAAACGTAGGTATTATTTCTTTTATATCGTCGTTAGCCTCATTATTCGGAAGCTGAGATTTTTCCTGAGACTCTATTGGATTAAAAATATTTGAATTGACAGCATCACAGGCAACTTGAGATTCATTCTAGGACTCACTTTAGCTAGAATTATTGTATATAATATTATAGAATTATTCTAGCTAAAGTTAGTTATATCTGTTGTTATATCATTGTCTGTACCTTTTCCCAACTCAGTTGGGGTTGCCTTTCCTGTATCTGTACCTATATCTGTTGTTATATATCTATATAAATATCTGTTGTTTAAGAAGAGAAGCTGATTCAAAAATATCACCAAAGTTTTCATAAGTGTTTTTAAATTTATCTTGATAGCACACTTAAGCCATTCGTAGTTTTGTCAGTACTTGTGTTTCTATTAAAAGCCTTTGTAAAGAGGCCTACAACATCATGTGCAATTCAATATACAACAACATTTCCACCTCCCGCTTTTTCAACTCCCCGTTTTATCGACATTGTATAATGAATTCTATGGTGTAAACTTGTTCTTCTTCTCAATATTTTTCGAGGCATCTTCAGAATAAAGAAATATTTTTATTTTTTATCGAAGGTTTTAATATGTTTTGATAAAAATAGGGTAGTTACAAAAAATGAAATAATATTAATACAAGTATTATAGATTTTTATAAGTAACAGGGTGATTACGGACGTCCGTATTCACCCCTTTCCATTTGTCCGCATTTGACCCAAACGAATTAGAAAAAGTATAACCACAAATTTTTTTAGATTAACAAAATTTATCAAGGCGGCCACTTGTGCTGTTTACTCGTCATTAACATCGCAACCGACAGAAAATATGTCATTTTTCTGACGCTTATTCTTTTTGAATGACACTCAAAATAGTAAAAGCCAAAAATTACATAAAAATCACAAAAAATGAAAAATTTAAATTGCTTTAAAACGTGCGCGTAACTTTCGGTCGGTAATATTTGCTGGACACTATAGATGGCGAAACGTAACGCGTCATAGGGGAAGCGGCACGCAGGCGGCAGATATAGAGGAGATATTTGTTGGTCCGGATTTACCCCGCGTCCGCAATTCCCCCATCGTCCCCTACTGTGAAAATAACTGTACTATACCATCTCAAGATCAAGTAGAATCTTATTATTTTTGATGCTAGAATAAGATCCTATTTAATATTTTTGCAGGAATGACAGTCATTCATCAACTCCCTTCTGTTAGATACAATACCAAAAAACTACCTAGTAGACCTAATGCTATCCAGACTCGAAATTAGATTATCTGACTTTTACAAAAAGTTTCTAAAATGTAAATTAATATTCATTCTTTTGTTCTTACCTAATTAAATAAAACCACTGGTAGAACCAACGCGAGTGTAATATCATACGAATATTTGCATAGAGAGACCATCTAACCTCGGATTTAGAAATCCTCAACCCAACTATAATTAAAAAAAAATACATTTTTCGCAGCATTAATCAAGTAACGCGACTGTGTGCAAATATAACTGAAATCCCTAATAAATAAAAAGCTGGTTCCGAGCAGCTGAAGGTATATTGACGTAAGAAAACAATTGACTTATCTACACTGATATTATAAAGAGGAAAGTACAACTACAATATCTAGGAGTAACATAGGTTATATATATCTCACGCTACCATCCAAGGGAGCGTACCAATAATCATAATTCTCAATAAATAGATCCCGTAGATTTTTGTACATTGGCGCTAATATCACTAACTATTTCTGTCGTCATGACAGCAAGGAGAAGTAGTATAGAGAGACAAGTAGAGAATGAGTAGAGTCGTACAACGCGATAATCGATATCCACCCGGGCGGAGCCGCGGGCAACAGCTATATCTTATAAACCAAAACTATAAAAACATAAATAATCAAAAGAGTATGTGTATCAGCACAGCGACTGTAGATGTATACAAAAAACATCTGCCCGTATGTTTCCATCGCTAATTAGGCGAGCTCGTTTCATCTCACTTTGTCACTCTGTTCGCAGAAAAATGCAGTTTAACAAAGGAAAAATAAGTCAAAGGGAGGTATTAAACTTGCATCTCGATTAACGTATGGCGGTAGGTGAGGGGCTGTGACTCATGATAATTAGTAAAACAAAGGGCTCGCTAAGGTTTTGTTTCAAATGTATGCTTAATAATAAAACTCTTTTGAAAGTTGCTTCTTTTACCCGGCTGCGGGGAAACAATATAAGAAGGTTCCTACTTCCCACTAAGATGTAAGACAGTCTAGATATCTTGGCAGTGTATTTTTGGGGTTTCAAGAATAGGGAGAATCTCCCAACCTGCAGTTTCTCGGAATGGAAGCGAGATCAAAAACTGTATAAATAAATATAGAGTAAATAAACTCTGAACTCTGCGAGGGTTTTTCGAAAGTAGAAGCCTAGTTAATTGGGAAGGAATTTAGTTGGAAACTTCAATTAGGAGGCGTCAGTAAAAAAAAATTAAAAAAAACCTGCAGTTTGACTGTAACTTACAATACAAAGTTACCTTTCGTGATGTAAGCTTTAATTAGTCTAAAATATAGGCCATTATAATGGATGGCTGTTATAATATACAGTTTTGGGAAAAAATCTAGTTAGGACAAACGTAGTTACCAACAACCTTAGCTCTAAGCTATACCTAAAATAGTAAACCGAAGAAGCAGTCTACTTGGCCTCGAAACTCACTTAGCAAACCCTGACTTACTGGTGACAGAAATAAATAAAAGCCTTTAAATGAGACATTTAAGAAGGCATTACGTGGCGGAAATCCATACATAAGGGAAGGAATGGGAACCCACTACTGAATAACCCACGGTTTAATAAGCCCAACGATATTAATACCAATATATCACTAATTATCAAAGAAAAGGATGCCAAAACCACAGCCCTTAAAGCCAATGACCACCGTCCTCCGTGAGCGCGGGCCTGGAGGTGACAAGTGGAGCCGCCTGTTATCCTAGCAGACCGAGACGGCGGTGGCGCAAAGTGCGCCTTCCCATACCCGGAGTCTGGATGGGGACACCATGGTTCCCACATTAGGGGAGGGGGTCATCTTAAAGAGATGTCCCCGGGTCTGCCGGGGTGCGAGAGATATGTCTTGTATAATCTCACCTGCAGCAATCAAAGATCCATAGACGGTGTGAGTTTTGGTCGGTTCGAGTCCGACATAATCGCCTCCACCGATTTTAGTGGGCACGAACTTGGTTTCATACGTGACCGAAGCGGAAAAAAAGCCCTTGAAGCAAGTAAAACACCTTTTGACCCGAGGCGATAGGAATTCGTATTTGTAATATTCCACAAGAACAAACCTCTACACGTATTTCATCTATATACGAGGCATCCTCACCTTAATCTTAAACTTAAAATCATCTTAAAAGCCTTTATGACGCTACAAAGAATACATTACCGAACCGTTTCAAAGCTATTACGATATTATCACAACAACGGCGACCATGTTAAATGTAAATATTTGTGAAACGGTAACAAAAGTATTTGCCCAGAAACGAGCTGGTAATGATAATATATCACACAAACAAATGCAGAGGACAAGCCGAAGATGCGGCCGCTTTCACCTTGAATTGTCGTACAAACAAACATTACATTACTTCGACAGTTCCAAAAACTCATAATGTACTTCATATACATATACTGTTCTATAGCACAATAATCAGTGCGGATTGCCAGTGATGACTTATGGCACCGAGTCGTGGACCCTCTCTATTGGCCTCATAAGAAAGCTCAAGGTCACACAGTGAGCTACTTCTGTCGAGTCGACGGCATTTCCACTCCTATTAGAATACCAGAATTAGTTTTGTTGTTTTAACCAAACCACCTATCACAGTTCAAAATCCGCAAAAGGAAAACTAGATTTTTCTATAGTCTCTAGATATAAAACAAGTCAAGAAAATATAATATATTGAGGGAGGGAGAAGAACCCACCGCTCACCCATGGGTTAACAATTCCAATGAAAACAATAGCAAAATTAACTAATGCCAAACTGCACCCCTTAAAGCAAGTTAAAAGGCTTCTTACCGGGTAAAACGGAGTGAATAGTGATCAAGGGGTGAATAGAAATAAATTAGTCAGCTTAATTCTGTAGTTATTTTCTTTAAAACCAAAATTTGTACTAGTTATTGTAATAATAGAATCATCAAATATCTCGCAATGAGCTTAGTTAAAATGATATAAAAGAAGTTATTAAAAATATTCCATTGACCATTTTATTTCTATCCACCCCTGGATTTTTATTCACCCCGTTTTACGGTACCCGTTGTTGTATGTGCAATGTTCCGCACGTGCAAGAACACACTTCGGCACAGCGGCTATATTTTCTTGTAATACATTTCTGCTATTTAACGCATATATCTATATCGTACAATACAAGCCAGTCTAAAGTGCAAGCAAAAAACTAAACGCACAGACAATGCCCCAGAACTCGTTTAGAATTCTTGTAGCGATCGTCACCAGACACATTGAAACTGAAAGTAGTACAGTCCACGTCTGTCTGGCTGTCGGGGCCGTCTGCCCGTTGAAGATGATATTCAAGCCATTCAAATGTTTAATCTAGACAAATAGCTAATGACCGATTTTTTGACTTGTTTGCGAGCAGAGTAATCACTACATAGTATAAAAAAAAGTCGTGAACTCTGTCCCTATTTTTCTTGTCCCTTTGTATGCTTAAATCTTTAGAACTACGCAACGGATTTTGATGCGGTTTGTTTTGATAGATAGAATGGTTAAAGAGGAAGGTTTATATGCATATAACATCATGCTACGACTAACAGGTGCGGAGCAGGAATGAAAAATATTGCAAAAACGGGGTGACGCAGACGAAGTCGCGCGGGTCAGCTAGTTTACTATATATTATAGAGTTTATAATATAATGTTCATGTGTCTGCTAGTGAAGTATATTTTGTTGTATTTGTCAAAAATACAACCTAGCTGTGGTAGCCTAGTGGTTTGAGTAATGGACTGCTGAGACGAGGTCTTGGGTTCGATCCCAGGTTTTACCATGGCACCAATGACTTTTCGATGCTTTTCGGAGTTATGTGTGTACTTATCGCAGGTTTATAAGTACCCGGCTTTTGGCTTTAGGCTCGCCACCTATTACATTGGGACCTAAAAACGTAAACTGGCGAAATGAGGGTGCTAGCACCTCTGCTTACCCCTTTGGGGATATAGGCGTGAGTTTATGTTATGTTATGTTTGTCAAAAATACATAGGTTGTTATGACACAAAGGGGTTTCGTCCGGGGAGTGAGGTATATGCCTGTGGCAAGCGCCGCCTGATAACTGAATGACCAGATTTGGCGTGAGAATTTGATCGAATTTAATTCGACGGTCTCTCAGTGTTTTATCGGATGCACTTACAGGAGTGTGCACAGGAGTTGCACAATCTCATTTTTCCAAGTCTCTTCCACCTCCGAACGACCATACTAGCGATGGTAAATGCGACTGCCATACAGGAGGCGCGGGTTCGATTCCTACTCAGGGCAAATATTACATGAATATGAATATTTACATTTGTCTAGGTGTTACTATGTACACTAGTAGTATGTACTTACAAAAAATGTATCTAAGTATGTTTATCCGCATTCTAGAACCTATAACATAAGTTAGTCAGGCTATGCTTAGCATGGGTATAGGTGACGTTGTGTAAAATGTCCTAGAATATTTATTTATTTAATTGTAAGCAAAGATTAGCAAATAACGTAGAGCCTTTTTTTGTCGTGCGAAAGATCCCCAAGAATACCTCCCTCACCGGAGCCGATTGGGGAGACGCATCTTTGGGTCTTTAGTTGCCGGAGGTGAGATAGTTGCCAACATATCGTAGAAGAAAAAGAAAAGAAAATTTGAGAGCACATACACATATGTGTTAGGTATGGATACAACTGAGATTATGACTCAGATGACGATCGTAAATCTTCAGATCCTCAACACAGCATTGCAAGTCTATCAGTCTACGATCGAATATATCTTCAATTGCAGAATTGCATGATTTATTTTCTCTGAGCCTCTTCCGTCATCGGAGGACGACCACGCCAGACGTACGGTGACACCCCTCCCCCCCTCCTACATGATGGATATACCGCATTTGACTACACATTCGGTGAGTGTACTGTTGATTAGTCGGTGTTACGGGCCAGCTGGGAGTATAAGCTCCAGAGCATAAAGTTATTAATACTAGCGCAAATAGAGCAACAGTTTCCTGATTATCGCGTTACAGAATTCTAAATGTCAAATTAATTGAAATATACACACTGGTTCATATACCTATTCTGTCGCTTTCTGTCATGTATGACAACACGAACTGATGATTTAATGTACTCTCCAGGGCACGACCAGACATATAGAATGCATACAAAATATTTGCATAGAGTGATGATCGAACCCGTGGCCCCTGCGTAGTGGTCGCGTTCCCTACCATCAAGCCACAGATGCTGTCTAAAAAACTCACTTAAATATAATACATATTTATATATGTTATATTTATATACTCATCATCATTTAACAATGTAAATAATATGTACAAAAAAAAGGTAAAATTTCCAAATGACAAACCATTCGTTCCAATACATATGCAACAGGACAGCTCAAATGCAAAATATCGTTGCAAAACGAATCGTATTCAAAATAAATATTGCGAAATTTTGCACATTGCAACAGACAGACAGAGAACGTATATTTTGCCGTTGTCCAAATGACAGCAGCTCACAATTGACGTGCCGACTGCATACATAAATGCACTTTGAAGAGCCACGCCCTCTTCGCTTAATAACACTAATAAATTTGTTTGTTTGTTAGTGAATTCATTTTAAAGTCGAAATAAAAAGGAGGCCGTCTGTAAGGTGGCGCTAGGGAACGCGACTGCTAATACAGGAGGTGCGGGTTCGATCTCCGTTCAGTTCAAAATCTTGAATTCGTGAATTATGCTATTTGCATTGGTGTGGTTATGCCTCGGAGAGCACGTTAAGCAATGCTTCAATATTACCAATGGATTGTGGAGATCAGATGGCAGTTGCGTGATGGAAAATATCGAAGTTCAAAGCAGACTGGTAGAAGCTGACTCCAGACTCTGAGATGAACCTTCAAATGTTACTTACTCTAATAACCCATCCCATTGCAATGATGGCTCACATTGGAAGACGCCTATGCCCAGCAATAATTTATTGGTTGATTGAATTATCATAAACCTATTTGTCTGATACTCTCCAAGACGTTAATTGGTAGTGCTTGTGCGGCCATCCACGTAATTAATTTCCTTGCGATTTACACTGCATCACAAGGAATTGGTAATTTTTTATCCAAATTTATTTAGCTGCCACATTTTCGGTTAGGAATTAATTTTCGGCATTCCCATTTTTTTCAAGTGCCCGATTGGCAGCAATAGGTATGCACCCTATTACGTGGACCAAAAAATTATAATGGGCCCATTGTGGGTGTTTATTACACCTTTGCCTACCCCTTCGGAGATTACGGACGTGAGCATATGTATGTATGTATGTTATTTAATAAAATGTTAGAGAATACCTACTTCCCAAGATTCTAAACTGATTTTTGACAAATAATTAGCCCTACCTCTAAAATCAACCTACCAAAAAATATTTTTTTTACATGAAATCGTAAATTAAACTTATGTGTATAATTTTTTTATAAAATTCAAATCCAAATATCTCAGCTCCGATGTAACTAATGACGAAAATAATGATGCTTATACGTGTGATAACCCAGTATAATGAAATCTAAACTATTGTTGGCCACAGAAAAATAAACGACGCCATTAGTCTATACAAAGTTGCGCAAATCCCTTTGTCGAACATGTTTATAGCTCTCTACCGATAGCTACTAGATACTCCTTCTAGATTTTATTATCTGTTCCGCTCACTGATACCCTAACAAATATCAATCACACAGATAATATTGGTATCGGTAATGATAACAGGGTATAAATAACTGAAGTTACGAGACATATCTAAGACTTTACTTGTTCTTTAAGGCTTTTTAAGTAACGACTTCTTAAAGGAGTGCCTTGAAAATCGTGAATTTATTTTCCACATATGTTTTGCAACCGCTCCTTTACCTACTAATAGTTATCAATTCATCTACCGAATATTTTCTTTGGGATTTATATTTGGGTTCCGTATCTAAAACGAAAAATTGGCATCCTTATCATTATCATTCATACTATAAACCGTTTTTACAACATAACTATCATCTCTTTTCATAGTATTTCCATACCATAACAATCGTTCATTTCTCAATTGTTCATTTACTATAATAAACAGTAAGAATATCATTTGAGTGAACAAATCGCATGCTCAAATAACCAAAATAATCAAACCGTAATCTCACACTGAAATAATAACATACCTAGCAATAAAAAGCACGTATTAGACCGACCCCACAATATTCCCGAAGTAATAGCCCCGACAATAAAATTAGGCCTTCATTTCACAGGACGTTTGTCAAATATACCAGTATAATTCAAATTACAATGTATGCGAACCCTTACTATAGATTGCCTTGCAATTTTCAACCCTATTGCTATCGAATTAGGTTTCGTTTGACTTACGCGTCTGCGTCGATAGATTGTGTTACAAGGGCTAGTCAAATAGGACCAAATGTGAAACCAATTGGTTGCTAAAGAGTGTTAGATATATATTATGCTTATTAAGTTCAAATTTGCACGACAAGCATTGAGTGATCAAGGTTTAATTAAAAGTCAAATGAAGTAAGATGCAAATAACGGTAAACTAATACATTGTAACCAGGTTTATTTGCTTTCTAAGAACCATTTTATATGTGAAGCTTTTCTTAGATTTTAGACTATAATAATAATAATAATAATATATTTTTATTTCGAGCAACTTCGACTCATATAATGGGTTAGTAACAATTTTGTGCTTACTTCTATGTTAGTATTGTACCTATTAATATTGTTGATAATAATTAAAATGATAGACATAAATAAAATCCTAAAATAAAATCAAATCAATAAAATGTCAATAAAATCCAATCAATAAAATAAAATCAAATAATTACTTACTAGAATTAAAATATTAAAAACAATGTCAGGTAGGTAAATAATAATAATTGAATTAAATGTCTATCATAAAATATCGATTAAAATAAAATAAAATAACAATGTCAGCTCATTTCCTATATATAAGAAGGACCGCTGGCGTGCAGCTGCATCCACCTTCTCATTAATGGTGAGTCCCACCGATCGGCCAATACACTCAGGATACCGTTCGGGCTGCCACGCAGACGTCTTAACAGCGAGGCGCACCTTTTTCGCATGATAGCATTAAAATCATCCGTTCGCGCCTCAGCAAACATAGCGGATGCGCTACAGAATCGTGGCAGCCCCAACAATATCCTGAACGCATTATTATACTGGGTATTCAAGCCTCTGTACACCCGCTTTGTAAAGCTAGCCCACAGGCTGCACGCGTAAAAGGTCTGGCAATATGCCCTAAATAATGTTATCTTTACTTGCTTAGTACAACGTGCAAACCTGCGCGCCAACATATTACAACGAACGGACAAGGCCCTGCGTTCTCTCTCGATGTCTTCATTATCACACAGTTCTTCGGTCACCCAGTGACCCAGATACTTAAAAGAACTTACCCTGTTCAGACGCGTACCGCACAAAGCTACGTATGGGACATGAGAATATTTTGCTTTGTTCCCGGTTTTGAACATCATGAACTCACTTTTCTTCGCGTTGTATCTGAGCCCATGAGCTTCCGCATACGATTGACAGATGCCCAAAAGTTTTCGTAGTTATTACTATTATTATTATTAGATTTCTATGTTAACAGTAAAGAATCCTGTTCAAAAGCAGGCTTACCTTTCAGATTTGGGAGGGAAGAGGGTTAACGCCATCATAACCCATAAATCCGAATGTTGTGAGGAATGGTGTTTGCAATGGTGACCCTCTTTCATGAGACTTTGCCTTCAGCTTAACATCAGGCGGGGTGAAGTCAAATTGACGTGCCATGAATAAAAAAAAATAAAAAAAATTTGGCCTACTGATTCTACGCTGGCCGTACTAGTTGGTAACCAATCAAATTAATAAATATAATACTTGCGTAAAAGCCGATAAAAATACAAATACATAAGTTCCAATACATCAGTAAGTACGAAAGTCGTTTCCAAAACCAGTCTATCGTAATTGTTTTAAATTATGTCGTAGCCAGAATTACGCGCGTGCCATAACTCATCGAACGTGATAACACATTCGAAGGAGAAAACTCGAAAACAATAAATTTCATGACAGAAAAACTCAAAAACTCGAAGTTATTTATGACGATCAGTCGTAATGATGACGGGATGAATGTTAAAAATTTTTTATAAGTCATTATATGTATACAGTGAGTGTGTATACCGCCGCACGAAGCCGGTTAATAAATTAACTTCGTCGGCCAAACGAGTCAATGATCCATGCTTTGGTCGTATGACAAAAGTACTACAGAAAATTAAAAGTAAGCGATAAGTAAGTGGTAAGTTGGTAGCAAGTAAACGATGAGTAGGTGATAAATAAACGATAAAAAGCATTTACAAACGTGTGTCTAGTTCGCGGACTACCATTTTACGGTGCGTAATCCGCGAAATCGTGTACATTTTTATGAGAATACGTGCCGTGGAAAAGTGTCTTTATCCTTATTTTTATCTAAGCATAGAAGAATAAACGCTTTCACATGTTTCATGGGTCCGTTTTCTATTTCTTCATCTTTAGATTTAGTTAATGCGGCTTTTATGGGAGCCACTACCTGCTAATATTTCAAACTCGTGAGGACAAGTGGCGCCAGAACCTAGATAATTAATCGGCAGGTGTACCGACTCACAGGTGACGTTAACTTGGGTTCTGAAGGTCTGGATAGAGTCCGAAAGACACGCATGTTTGTCACTAATGCCATCAAAGTTGCATCAGTTATACTTCACAAATCATTCATATTCTCAGCGTTAGTTTTCATTAAAGTGAACCAAATGGCAGTGGTTTACATTCCATAAATTAGAGCACATTACAAAACAGAGTAACCATTAGTCCGTTGTCATAATTTATCAGATATTGGTAGGTAAGTTCTTTGCATTGTCCACCTATTACTGTCCACCGCGTCTAGAAAATCTGTACACTCCACGGCCAAATGATTAACCATCATCATCATCATCATCAGTATACTACTTTGGGTTTAGATTGCGTTTTGTAGAAGGTCCTAGGAGTATTATTTATAACACGGTAATTACTAATTACCAGTTATTAATATTGTGCACTAAATGCAGTACAACTTTAATCTATTTATTTCTAAGATTTCAAATAAAATGCCACCAACAATGTACTTCCGACTTTACCTTCGGCTATAAATTCGTCTAGTGTCATCCTTGTAGCACTAAAGCGGCGCGTGGGCAGCATACAAACGCATCTCTTCCGCGATATGACTCGACTTATTTCGCTTAATATAATAGCACTCATAAAAGTGGTATAAACGATGACTTCGCGACGGTTTTTGTACACATTTTATATACCTGTATCAATAATTTATGAGATATCACTAAGTGGTGTTTCAATTGATAAGCAAGCAGTAACCTGTCTCCGTAAATACTTGGTATATTCTAGAAAACCATTATACTTTACTAATCATATTACATGATTACGACAGGAGGACGTTAAGAAATCCTGGTAAACAGTGCCCAAACCATCGAATTCATTTTCTAAGTCGTGCGTGCCACGATAGCGCAAAGGTTTATGAACTTATATGAATTATGTTCCGTATTTGCTTTCTTATTAAGCTTTCCTGAAGGTTTAAATAGAGAAAGTTTAATACCTATATTTCACCCGTTACAGTTTAAAGTATAGAGGGATTCGTTTAAGACCGTTCCGGGCGAACCAACTTTCCCTGCGGTACACGATAGGCAGATTTAGGATTTTTAGTAAATTTCATTAATTAGACATTGATTTTGTTGTTTGTTAGGCTATGTCGGACTCAACACTAACGGCCGTTTCAGGCCAACAGTTATCGAGGGCGAGAATAGTTTTTGGCATATCCCTCACCCCACGGCTGAACCAGGACCATCGAATACCCTTTCGGGTGCGGGACCACGGTGTACACATCTTTCCCCGGATATTGAAGAGAGCGCATCGCGCCGCCGCTAAATTAGTTTGCACTGAAGGATTTTTAGTAGGAGAAGTGACCTTCAGCCATCTACCATCACCTCATCATTATTTATTTCTCACGCTCACGCCTGTAACCTCCGAAGGGGTAGGCAGAGGTGTATTGAACATCCACATTTCGCCAACTATGATTTTCGGTCCCACGCCAATCGGTTACTTTTAAAAGAAAATGTCAATTAAAAAAAAAATGTGTATGTCGAAAATAAATTACTTACAGAAAATTTTGCAGCTAAATAAATTTAACCACACGAGACTAAACCACATCACCGTTATCAACCCAACTATGACCTATTTCTCAATTCAGTTTATATTCTCTCTCTGTTTCCCACCATCCAATAAATTAAATTTTCCCTCATCCATCACACATCCATTGAACGGTATGTGTGTACGTCTGTGCATTTATAAACAAAACAAACGCATCAGTGTGCACTGCGTCATCAACCTTGAGATGTTCGCATTAAATCCGGAAACTCGTGCGCAAATTTATTTCACTCGTAAAATTAAATTTACAAAGATGTAAAGTTCTTGAAGTGACGTGTGTGATTTACTAGCGGTTTGTACCGATTTTATTTAGGTATATTGTCGATACAATATTTAGGATGATGAGGGGATAATACATAATTTTATCCCCTCATCATCCTAATTATCATTTCAGCTATAGAACATTCACTGCTGTATATATAGGTACCTCTCCCATCGACCACCAATTCAAGCAGTTGGAGGCGCTCCGTATCCAATGGTACCCGCAACTCTAACTAATGTCGTCCGTATCTCTCGCGGGGAGCCGTCCAACGCCTCGTACCAGTACGTGGTCTCCATGCGAGAACCTATCGGCTGCAACACGGTCATCTGTTTGTCTTACTGATTTCTCAGCGAGTCATTTCTCGAAATAACTGAATGTTTGAAATGTATGAACTGAATGTTATGTCAATACTTACAAAGTTTCAAATAGGTATCTTAATAAAATCCTCTACGCTGCGCGCTTTGTAGTCTGCGCTGACCCTTAGAATATTTGGTAACATATATACTTACGTAAACCACCCTCTACGAAATTATTACAACGTAACGGTCCCATACAGCTTTTCGTCGCTAGCTTAAGCACGCTAAGTTGTCGCTCAATGTGATAGCTGGTAGATAGAACATCCTCCTGCAGTTGAGTCTTCGATAAAGGTTTGATGACCTGGTGTCCCTGGACATCACCCAACCAGAAGACAAGCTAGCACCACCCCTTGCTGACCAGTAATTGAATAATCTGTGGACGAGAGTGTTTTTGATGTTTCACTTAACCAATAAATCGCAGTATAAGGCGCACGGTACATTGTTTTAGAGTACTTTTTTCATACCACTTAGGGGGCAGACAAGCACACGGCCTACCTGATGGACAGTGGTTACTGTGGCCTACAGATGTTAGCATTACCAGGAGCGTCACCGTAGCATTCGTGCTGCCGACCCTGCAAGGGTCTGCAAGGGGAGTGGGCGAAGGTTGAAATAGTTTATGTGCTGTCAGCGCAGAAGATAAAGCTGGGTTTCATTCCATCACATAACAGTGTCAACCTAAGCCCTCGGTCTTCCCATTGACTACATAAAATGTCTTTAGTGGGCTCTGGTTGCCCTACTCACTGACTTTTTGCCTGCCAGAATAGTAAAGGTACGCCTGTGTCACTTCCAGACATTATTCGATTAGCGTCAAATACCTCACTCTCTGGTGCTATTTGGTTTTATTGCTTTAATATAATAATATTATAGCGTTTTATATACCACTATAATTGTATTTAATGTGCCCGTTTTGAGCACTTTATATGCCTACGTTGAACTAACGACCCGCGCTGGTTTTAGTTCCATACTATTATAAACATTACACACAGTAATCTGGACATCTTAATTAATTTGTGACTTAATTATGTATTTATTCTATATTCACGCCTATAAATCGTTAAAAGAGTAGACATAGGTGTATTAACTCCCACTTTTCGCCAACTATTATATTCGTTGAGAGAGTTGGGCCCGGGGTCTGCCACGGTGCGATTTATCTATTGCTTACAATCTCATATCCGGCAACCGAAGACCCGAAGACGGTGCATTTTAGTCGGTTTAAGACTATTACAGCTATAAGATTAGCCCAAGTGGGGATTTTCCCATCAAAAAAATCTAATGATTTTCCATTGCCACGTTATTGGAGCCTATTGGCGTCAATCGGGCTCATTGTTACTATATGTTAAGGCCAAGGCCTTATTGTTACCTACTATATTATGTACCAGAATATTAGAAGGTTACATAATGAGATTGCCGTTTTGATTGAAAAAACCCAATTTTCAGTATCAATATTTTTGCAATTTTTTAGGAATGAATGACAAATACAAATTTTACGATTTTTTTTTTTCGAGTATGATTGAGAGATATGTGTTTTGTGTACAATGATTTTTGTATGAATGATGAAGCAAACAGCAACTTCTATAACATTTTTGATAAGTAATTGCTGTAAAAAAGTAATACAGAATTTATTTTCAAAATGGATATCATTTAGGAAATAACGAAATTAAACCCTGTACCAACCCGTCTGACCAGCGTAGAAACAGTAGACCCAAGCCTCCCAACATACTCGTAATATAGATTTCTGAATTTATTCTTCATCGAGTAATTGATCTATTGACGCATAAATTTACGAATGTCAAAGCAGTCAGGCATCGTTTAATTACACAGCACTAAAATAAAGATATGAGAATAGTTTAAGACCATGTTAATGTTCTGTAAATGTCAAAAAATAGAAACTTAGAGGACAGAGTAGGATTTATATTAATAGCCCGGTGTAACTGGGATATTATGGGTAATTCCCTTGAGAAAAAAAAAATGGTTGTATTCTCAAGAGAATGACGTATTCATTCTATGGCCTAAGAATACGTGTAATATATTAGCAAAATATTTATAGGGATGTGAAGTAAAAATTTAATGAAATTATTAGCTTATATGAAATTATTACATTATTAATAACACACTTGTACTTCTCCACTGTATTTATTGGTATTCTCTACTGCATTGTAGGTACAATAACAAATACAGTGGAGAAGTACAAGTGTGTTATCAATAATGTACAAGAATAAGTTCTACCAAGTGTCATCAATCAACAGTATAAATAATATTAGCTTATAGGTTAAGAAGTCGGCCTGATAATAGAACAGTCTTGGTTTCCAATTTTGGTCATTACGTAATTCGCCGTGAATCCACTAGGAAGCACTAGTAATTTAGCTCACCTGGATGAGTTTCAGAGGCAATTATTTTTGCTTGATAATTTTAAAAACACATATTATTGTGCTATTTTTGTATCAACACTATTTCTGACTTTATATTTTTTAGTCATGGGTCGCTGTCAGATAGAAGTCGCTTTACTGAAAATATTGACGTTAAGTCGCTTAATTAGACTAGAAAGTAAACCCGAACTGCATTGGGAAAAAGCTCAGAGAACCTTTTAGTAGACATGGAATCCATCACTGGAATCACTTATAGCTTCTGAAAACCTATCGAAACGTCAGGAACGTTGACTGTGACGTCAGAGGTCGTACTTTCATTGCTACCTTATAAATTTGTGTATGCATAATTATAACTATGTATTCATAGGTGTCGTCTCTCATCTATTGTCTCATTTATTGCATGTACAGTCGCCATCAGATATATCGTAGCAGACAAGCTGACCAAATCAAAAATATTATAAACTACCGGTCGTCATAATATATAAATTAGCAAAAGAGTTCCTATATATATATAGCATTCGTGGCGTGGCGCTAGTGAATGCGACTGCTACGCAGGAGGAGCGGGTTCGATTCCCGCTCAGTGCAAATATTTGTATGCTTGAATACGAATATCTGCATTGGTCTAGGTGTTTCTATGTATAATATTATGTATTTACAAAAAAAATATCTATGTATGTTTATCCGCATTCTAGAACCCGTAACACAAGCTAGTTAAGCTATGCTTATCATGGGTCTAGGTGACGTTGTGTAGATTGTCTTAGAATATTTATTTATTTATTTATTGTTGTATTTATACTAAATTGGAATCACTACCTACTACAATTTTTCCTCCAAAGATTTTTAAAACTACCCCATCTGCGTAGATACAGTTAACGTTGTAAGTGTTCAGATATTTTTGGTTAGTTGTTTGTATGGAAATTATTGACAAGCATCTGCTTAGATATTAACGAGGTAATGAATGTTCAGATATTAATGGTAACTTGTAGTGAAAGGAACTTATTAACATTTTAAATTGTTCAGAAGTCTTTCCTCTGCCGCACCATTAAGTCCTGGAATTCCTTACCGGTTTCCTTACGTGTTTCCTTTTTCCTACAGTCTCTTTAAGCGGGGTGTGAAAAAGCATCTGATGAGGCCGTCAAGCTGAGCGCCACCATTGTAGCACTGAAAGTGTTTGTAGTTGTGACCCTCTTTCATGATACTTTGCCTTTAGCTTAACATCAGGCGAGGTGAAGTCAAATTGACGTGCCATAAATAAAAAATAAAAAAGGGCACCTTGTCTACTACGATATATCTGAAGGCGACTGTACAACATCCCAGGCTAATGTACATTGAGAAGATAACGTCAGCACTATAGAACCCACAGCTGAGATCTCAAGTGATACTTCTAAAACTACTTGATTGGCAAAGTTATTGCGAGTGACATACTCAGTACAAGCGTATCTAAGTCTATCACAAAACTCTAGAGAAACTTCTACAACTTGCGAATTCATTTGTCTGTCTGCTAGTTTTGAGTGAGCGACATACGGCACTTTAATTTGTCTAGCTTGTCTAGTTTGTTAAAATGAGATTTTATAGTTATAACATGCTACAGTGGCGCAATATTAGCGGCTTCTGTACATGAGCTTTAGTCTATAATGGTCATCCATTTGTTCAAATTTAAATTCAAATAGTCTTCATTATCTGTTATAGACATGCAAAATAATTATACTATACATTCATTATTAATTAATTCCATCATATAATGAATTTAATTCATTTATCATTAAACATTGAATAATATTAATTACAAATCGATTACATAGATTAAATATTTGATTCTTTGTTATACATACATATAATTTTGTATCACATAAAATAGTCAGCATACTAATTTGCTCTTCAAATTTTTCTGCACATAATATAAATAAAAAAAGTAAGAAAATACAAAAGCAAAAAAAATTGCTTTGCAGTAATTTTTTTAGTGCCAATATGTTTTGTACCATGAGTACTACCAGGGGCTTTCGGGGTATAGTATTCCACGGGTGTAATGCTAAAGGTTTCAATATTAAATAATAAATAACAAACAACAGTTTAATGCCGACATTTGCTAACGTTTCAACAAATTTGCGATCTTATCATTACAATACGTGAGTGAATGGATATATTATTAGTTTTGTAAACACACGTGATTGTAAAATGACTAACTAACTCTGATTTATTGTAATATTTTACTGACATATAATATGGTAGACTAGGCAGCCTTGATCTGATTAGATAGACTACAATGTTCCAATATTTTAACATTTTTATACCACCTAGGTGTCCGACAAGTACTCGGCCTACCTGATGGAAAGTGGTTATCGTGGCCTATGGACGTTTGCTATACCAGGGGCGTCACATTTGTGCTGCCGACTATATAGAGAAAAGAGGGAAGACAAAGAAGGGTTTCTCCTCCTCACTACACAAACCTTCTCCAGTGAGCTCTGGCTACCCTACTCTCCGCCGGAAACACAGCACGAGGTTATTATTCGTCGCGGTATTCTGTAGAGCGGTGGTACTTCCTCAATCGGACTGCTCATTTTCCTCGACCAATGTCCTATTATGATGAAAATTCTATCCACTGTTGAATAATATATTTAAGCCACCTATAAATACAAACACAAGATTTTTAAATTTTACTGAGAAGAATTTGAAGACTTTTTCAATTATTCAATACTTTTTATATGTTATATTAAACCATACCATCGGCAAAGTATCGCATTATAATATTCATTCGGTTAATGATTATTTAACAAAACGATCTTGTAATAAATTAGAAAATACACTAAGAACTTTCAGACCGATCTTTTCAATTATATAAATTACACAGGTCCAAATTTCACATGTAACTAAAAATAGCACCATCATACAATGAACCAATATGCTCCTCCTAATTTCCACCCGTATGTCCTTCCGTCGGGTGTGAGTGACCCGCCTACACTAGCCGTTCAACCCGGCGATGTCCAGACGACCTGTTACACACCTCACTTGGTCCAACGTCATTATGAACTCAGCCCGTTTCGCATATATACGTATGATTTGTATAATATACATCGGGTCACATATTTTGGACCTAAATCGCGAGAGAAACATGAACTTTTTTATCGTGGATACCAAACTCCACCAAAGTCGGGGAGATGGTTATGTCGGACTCGAATCCCAAAATCTTTGGAGGTGATATATCACAAGATATACCCGGCACCCAGCAAGCCCTCATTCCCTTAGTGTAAGAACCACGCTGTCCCCATCTAATGATGCGCCCCGGGTAATGATGAGACACGGTTTGTACCGCCGCGGTCTGCTTCTACTAGGGTGATAGACGACTCCACTCATCACCCCAGGCCAGGAAAACGAGGCCTTAGTGCACGCAGTTTGCTTTGATATAATCTGTGATTGGTATAGATGAGCTCATCTACCAATGAAGCACTCAAAAGAAACCCAAAAAAACCCATATTACGTATATAGAAAAAGAAAGAAAGTTGTTTTAATTGCGTGCACATAAGGGAGGGGACTTAATAAACCTTCCCGAAGTGCGAAATCTCCCTCCTCTACATGAGTAGCAGCACTGCCATGAAACAAATTACTACACCACGATGGCAACTCCAAAATGCCGTCGATTTGACAGAAAAGAATAACAAAAATACAAAAACTCAATATAAAAATAACAATAAACAACAATGAAATGCCAACAAGATGATAATACATATAGGTATATACCCACCCATAGATTTTTTATAGTAACCACCCATAGATAGAGCATATTTTGGACATACTTGAGGTGAAAATATATGCCCGAAGAAAATCATCGTTATGTATTTATGCATACAATATTTATAGAGTTTTTGATAGAGTGTCTGTCAAGAACAAAGCTTGTGTTAGCTCAATAAAGTGATGTTTTACATAACTATTTATTTTTATATATTCTTACTGATTTCTGTATATCTCATATTCATATTATTCATATTCATTTATTTGCTTAAATGTGGTTATACAGGTGTTGGTACAATAGTTTTGTGCATCACATTTACCATTTTATGGCATGCAAACATTAAACTTATATAGTTTATTTATATTATGTTTATGTATATTATACGCCTTTATACTACAATTTATAATATAAAATTAGTTCAGCACATGCAAGTCCATTGAATTATATCTTAATCTTAATCTCTGTGAGGACATTTACATTTTATGAATAATCATCTTGAACCAACATTACGGACACATTAATTTTAATAGATCCTAAATATTAATTCACAATCATAATTAGAACAATCGTATTTAAAAGTATAAACAGTAAATTTGAAACGATGAACCGCTCTTCATGAGGTACCGAGTTCGCTCACTGAGTAAGTCAAAAATTAACTGCGGTTTTCTATTACTAATTCTCATTCATATAACATAGTTTGACAACGTCCGTGGCGTATATATGTATGTATAATATGTATAGGTATTTACATGTGTATGCATTTACATAAAAAAGGTATCTAAGTACGTTTATTCGCATGCTAGAACCCATAACACAAGCCAGTCAAACTATGCTTACCATGGGTCTAGGTGGCGTTGTGTCGATTATCATAGAATATTTATTTATTTATACTTAGTGATATAGGTTATCTAGTTAATGAAAGGTTTCCTCCTAATACTAATATTCCTATTACCCCTATTACCTTATCGAATACTGAAATTGGTTAAATCTAGGTGTTTATTCAGCTTTGCTAACCAAGCAGGCATGACTGACTGTTTGTATGTTCGTCAACTTTAGTTGAGGACTGTAAACTGTACAGTATGTACACTATACATGGCAAATTAATGAAGGCCAGACTAATTAATGAGATGGAGGTCAAAACTCATACGTAATTGATGAACTGCTAATTTCTCGCTTATTTAAAACTAGTTGCGCGTCCAAGTTTCACCCCGGTTCAATTACAACTGACTATTATCTTTCCCTGTTACCTGTGCTATTATTATCTATTATTTATCTACTACAGAAATTAGATATTGCCAATTGGTTGTGGAGGTAGGACACGACGGTATCTCCCGTCCGAAATGAACTGTCCAACTGAGGAAGTACCTCCGCCCTACAGGAGACCGCGGTCATAATAACCATCGTGTTGTGTTCCCGCCGGTAAGTAGGGTAGCCAGAGGGTTTACTAATGTTTGCCATAATTTTAAATGCCATAATTTTATATGCCATACTGGTAGTTGCCATAATTTCATTAGAAATAACGTTTCAGTTGTCATAATCTTGAAATGACATAAAATCACTTTCCCTAATTTCATTGGTCATAATCGATCAAATGTCATAATAATTAAAATCCATAAATGTATTTGCCATAACTTTCGTTTTCCATAATGTCAATTATACGACACAGATTTTTTATTCACATTAAACCTGAAACTAAACCTCATATGACGTTTACTAAAGAAGCTCGACGGAGCCCGATTCGCGGGCTCCTACTTCTGGGTGGTTTGAAAAAAAAAACCACGAAGACTAAGATGGGAGCTCCGCTTCGCTTCGCTCCCGCCTTAGTCTTCTAACCTAACCTATCCGAGTCGGATTGCACGAAGTCGGGGTGTTAACGATAATTAATTTTGACCTAACAATATTATGTATTATTTTCATAATTATATCAAATTTTGATTCTGTCAAGAGTCGATTATGAGATGTGTTACTTATGGAAACTAATTATTATGATTTATGTTGTTATAGAAAGTGATTTTATGACAAATAAACGTTATAACTGTTGAGTTGTTATGTCAAACGTTATTAGTATAAATGATAATAGTGCAAGTAAATATTATGACCGGGGATGATTATGGCAAACGAAATTAGTGCAAATGAATTTATGGAAAACGAAAGAATACCTAGCCAGAGCTCACTATACCCCTCCTTCCCATCCCCTTCCTAGCCTCCCCACCCCTTCCCAACTCTCCCCCTTTCCCTTCAGGGTGGGCAGCGCGTGTGTGACACCCTTAGTGTCGCACACGTTCATAGGCCACGGTGGCCGCTTTCCATCAGGTGGGCCGTGTGCTTGTCTGTCACCTACGTAGCATAAAAAAAAAAGGTCCGATGCCAGTCGCTTCACGGAAAATATCGAGGTTCAGCCGCATCTTAGTTAGACTAGAAAGCTGATTTCAATTGAGTTGGGTATAGGCCCAGAGAATGGAGAATATTATCTATCCCTAAACCAAGTAATACCTAGATCCTTGTTCAACAGTAATTCAGTAACAACACAGTCGTCTCCTGGTCCGGGCACATTAGGGGAAATCGCTAGGCTATATGGAGACAAATGCCTGGCAGTGGCATCCTTACCGGGTCCTGGTAGGAAGGAGGTTTCCTTCTTCCTACAGTCCCGGATCCTTTAAGCGTGAAAAAGCATCTGATGAAGCCGTCAAGCTCAATGCCACCATTGTAACAGTGTACCTGTTTGTAATGGTGACCCTCTCTCCTGAGACTTTGTCTTCAGCTTACCATCAGGCGGGGTGGAGTCAAATTGACGTGCAGTAATTAAAAAATCAGATATCTTTGCAAACGTTTCCACTTATTGGTAGGAAGTGTGGTTTTAAATAGCAGATGACTGCGAAAAATTCTTGATGAAACTGCGCCATTTCCCTCATACGCATAAACAACGTACGAAAGCCCTTTATTCTTCAAACAAAGGATTTATTTGCTAACCCAAGGTCAGTATCATTATGATGTATCTAGTACTAAGCCCTTCCGCGTCGCCCTCATATAGTGCAAACAAAGAACTATGAAAGTTGTGACTCATATGAGCCTCAATTATGGCACAGTAATTACCGAGTTATTGTTTTTGCAGACAGACAGACAAGTTTGGGTTCCGTGATGTAAATTAGTAATGGAGAATGTTAATTGCTATGTTTTGTTTGTGGTTTCTTTCACTTAAGATATTATGTAAAATTGTTGTCTCCGGTTTTCGTGATTGCTAATTTACTCAATGATAGCCTTTGTGGCGCCACGCTACAGAGGTTAGTGGTAATGAACGTGACTGCTACACAGAATGCGTGGGTTCGATTCCCGTTCTGTGAAAATATTTGTATGCGTGAATATGCCTATTTGCACTGGTCTGTATCTACAAGTTGTAGAGATCAGATTGGCAGTTGCTTGACAGAAACTATAGAACTTCGGTTTACGCCGTAATTGTAGAATGTCACAGAATCAGACATTAATATTACTAAAGTACATAGACCTACAGACTCATTCATTACCGAGAACTTTTAGAGTATAAACATTGACGTCACTGCACTATTTCTGCCAAAGTTGATATCGGTTTATAAAAAACGTTTCAAGGTTACATACTCTGTCACTTTCTCACGCCTAGGTTTTCTGTAGATACGTATGTCAGTCGCACTTTTTATTCTTCTGTTAATAACTTTATGCGTAGGCATAAATACGGAACAATGTATCATCAATTTTTGAAGTCGGTTAATGTAACATAACATAACATAAACGTACGCCTATATCCCCGAAGGGGTAGGCAGTAGTGCTAGCACCCACATTTCGCCAGTTTATGTTTAGACCCCAATGTAATAGGTGGCGAGCCTATTGCCATTAACCTGACACTTATAAACCCGCGGTAAATACACACACAACTTCGAAAAGCATCGAAAAGTCATTGGTGTGTGCATTGGTAAAACCTGGGAACGAATCCGAGACGAGCTCAACAGTCCATTACCCATACCACTAGGCTACCGCGGTACCACTACGCGGTTAATGTAACAGTATGATTATACATTAATTAACGGAGGTAGGACACGACGGTATCTCCCGTCCGAAATAACGGAGGTAGGACACGACGGTATCTCCCGTCCGAAATGAACTGTCCAACTGGGGAAGTACCTCCGCCCTACAAAAGACCGCGGTCATAATAACCATCGTGTTGTATTCCCGCCGGTAAGTAGGGTAGCCAGAGCTCACTATACCCCTCCTTCTCCTCCCATTCCTAGCCTCCCCACCCCTTGCCAGCTCTCCCCCTTTACCTTCAGGGTGGGCAGCGCGTATGTGACACCCTTAGTGTTGCACACGTTCATAGGCCACGGTGGCCGATTTCCATCAGGTGGGCCGTATGCTTGTCTGCCACCTACGTAGTATAAAAAAATAAATTATTATACAGAACCACAACTAAAAACTAATTACGAATTCAAAATGTGACCTAATTTAAAATTTCAATACCGCGTAAAACGTTCAGTTTCAACGTTAGTCGTTAGTCATCAAATGATTCATTGTGGCGCCTTTATACACATATTGCAACGAAATCATAAATAATATGTCTTTATTGTACACCAAGGATGTATTCACCATACAATTATGTTCGTAGCTTTGTACATTACATTTTTTCAACCTGAAATAAAAAACATAACATAAACTCATGCCTAAATCCCCGAAGGGATAGGCAAAGGTGCTAGCACCCACATTTCCCCAGTTTATGTATAGGTCCCAATGTAATAAGTGGTGAACCTATTGCCATTAACTTGGCTCTTATAAACCTGCGATAAATACATAATAAAAGTTATTGATGTGAGCTATGGTATAACCTGGGATCGAACCGGAGTCCATTACCCATACCACTAGGCTACGGGGAGGCGCATCTTGCGCCGCCCTCGCGTCCTGCTTCTTCGAGAGTGACAGGCGGCTCCACCATTCGGCCCTAGGCCCGCTTTTAAAACCTAAAAAATAACGTTTACTTACGAGTATTAACATGAATAAGTCTTGATCGTTAAGTCTAGTCTAAGTATGGTCCCTTTACGTGGGAAGTACAATATACCCGGTCCTTCTACAATATGTCAATTAATTTGTAAGTGACTTGTAAAACTAAGACAAAGTATATAATTACGAGCGCTTAGAGACAAACAAAATAGTAAAAGATTAGCAGTTAGTTCGTGACAAATATGTCCCGATAATTGCAGTGTAGCTAGACGCGGCTGTTTACTTCAAGCCTGTGATTCGGTCAGGGTTGCCACGCATTCTTTCTGAGTTTGATCGTTTTTATTAGCATGATATTGTTTTACAGCTTACCCAAATTTAACACGAAATAATTACTACCACACATACTACTACCATAGTAATTAACTATGTATGATTTTAGATTGATATGGTTATTTTTTATAGTTATATTTTTTTATAAAATTACATACACAAGTACAGTAGAACTCAAAAGTGCAGTAGCAATCCTACGCAACTATAGCGTCAACATTCTAACGCTACTTGTGACCTTTTTCTTTTAAGACAAGCCAGCGTCGCCTCGTATTGCATAGTAACATTACACACACATATAAGCGCGCCGACCGCACGCTAAACCATTTTGAGCCTTGATGTGCTAATGCACTTATGAGCTCTGACTGTACATAGGCAGATTTGATGGCATAAGGTAAGGCTTTCGCTACCAGTCAACCAAAGGTCAACTGGATATTTAGTATATTATGTGTGTTTATTTTTGAGTTTATCCAATACTTACCTGACCCTTTTCCTACGTTTACCGTTAGTTTGTATTTTTTATATTTATTGAATATTATTCTGTAACAATTCCTAGTCGATCGATCTTAAAGATTTCAAAACAAACAAAGCTGTCAAGATTTGTGATACGGCACGTTACAGTTTATTCGTGCCAAATATGAATTTTGGACACACACAGTCGTGCGAGCGAAAATATACTTTATTTATTACGAATAAAGGTCACTTTTTGCTTAGTATTGTAATAGTTTATACCTACTAGGCTTGCAGTCTTTCAGGTGTCCAGAGTTTGTTGAGGTACACCTGAGGAGATTGTTTATTATTTTACCTCAAGGTATATTTGTATTTATTGCTCAGATATAAAAAATATAATCTCCCATTATTGTCGGTAATCTCTCATGTTAATAACTGGTTTCAAACCTGTAACACTTCGATCTCAAAGCAGTTAATCACTAACTCAACCTAAAGGATCCCAACCAAATTCTTCGAAGGTTCTCGATAGGTAGATGTAGAACAGCAGAATTAGTAGTGTAGTAATAATATCTTATAATATATAAGATGAAACTCAGTGGAATCTCAGATAAAATTTGTTAGAACTGCATTATAAGATTCAACATCTCATCCGATTGGACCTCCATCAAAATAAAGTTGATATTTCTCGAATATCTTTTAGATTACTATTAAAGCTATTTTTATATTTACCTTGTATTGTTTGGAGTTTCCGATATTTCGGTGCTGTTGCTTGCAACTTTGATCACGGCAAATGCGGGAAAAAGCCAAAAAAAATCACAACACAACTGTACCCACAGTAAGCATTGAGTGTCTCGAACGTGACCAAGTTCGTGTTTGTAGTGAAACTGCGTAATTATTGGTTAAGGAGTCGGCCTTATGATCGAGATGTCCCAATTTCGAATCCTGGCTATAACACTATCGACGTAAACCCACTCTTAGCACAAGCAATTTAGCTTAGTTGGAGGGAATATTAGTAATTCCGTTTGTTAATAATTACTTCTTAAAAAATAAAATATCGTAGTGTTGACACGCGTAACCTCAAAACTCGGAAGAGGGTAGATCAATAATAATATTTACTCCTAAAAATTTACCATTAATAGAAATATTGGCAACATTCCAATAATGCTAATCGTATTGAGACAATGACAGTTTAAATATATTTCTTCATATATTGGCTGACAGCCCTACGCGCCATCGTTCCCGGTCTTTACTTTTAATCTCTCTTTATTTTCTGTCCGTACAAGAAAGTGTTGCGTATTTGTCTTTTGTCTAACGACTCTACCCAACTGGAAACAAGAGATTGTGTCTCTGCACAGACAGTTATACTGTTTTAATCTATATCGGTGTTGTAGACTTACTCAACTGAGATTTGGTACACTTTTTATCGTTTGTTTTAGTTGCGAATGGGACTCAAGACTGGTTTAAATTGGGAATTCAGAGTTGTTGAATTGTTATACGTAATCATCGTGGATGCCTCTTGCATTAATGAATTGTGAAGTTTAAAGATACGATTGTTTGATTGACTGAAAAAATATCGGTTCTTGTATTCGTCTTCTATTTGTTTCAGGTGCAGCTAAGGATTGCAGTACTTCAAAATCATCTCCTACGGGAAAATGCACAAGGCTTCAGCTGCATTGTTGGAAGAATGGTCAGTTTTCTCAATTTATTTTTCTTACTGGCTATTTAGATTCAGCGTCACCGTTATGCGTGCGTACGCTTGCAATATTAGTAGCGTAAGTAGACGCATAGACTGATTCATTACCGCAGAACTAAATTTTACCAAAGTTATACCGCATGTCATTGATTCTTTTTTTTTATAAGCTTTATAAAAAAAATGTCAATAACTTGTGACGGTAAGTGCAGAAACATCATCACTGCAATATTATTTATGTCAAAGTTACCAACTTGTTTATAAAAAAATGTTTCACGATTCATAATACTCCATCACTTTCGCATGCCTAGGTTTTGTGTAAAGATACGTATGTCACTCGCACACTTTGTTCGTCTAAGGATAACTGCTAGTAATGATAACTTTATGGAAGGGACGTAGTAAGCCTTCTCGAAGAGCGAAACCTAGGCTCGGGCCCTCTCCGTGAGTAGTGGCGCCGCCGTGAAACAAATTACTACACCACGATGGCAACTCCAAAATGCCGTCGATTCGACAGGAGAAGAATAATTTAATGATTCTGATACATAGTATTCACAGTGTAGGTGTGATTAATCAAAACAAAAAGAAAGTACCTGACAAAAATACAACTTCATACATTGCTTTCAAGCAAAAGCCCCCTTAATGAGTATGGGAAATAAGGTACAAACTCCTTATCATAATTATTAAGTGCCATTAATTGCAGTAATGGACACGTTTTGGCTCAGTTTCATTTGGCCTTGGAGTTGAGATTATATTAACGAAGAATTATTCAAAAATGAACCTTATTTACATAGTAATAAAGCTATTAAGATTGAATACCACATCGCACCCCCAGTGCAAAATAGGCATAAGTGATTTTATTTTGATTTATCGATTTTATCATATTTGAAAAGTACGTTTAAAGATACATATACTAAATTTTTTTCATATTTTTCTTGTTAAATTTGACGAATTAAAACAAGAAATTCGTTTTGAGAGTTTTTGTTCCATTACATTTTTTCTTACGGATTAGTAGATTAAGTGATATAACGCAAAGAATAAATTGAGAAATATGACGTATTACTTTTTACTACGTTTATCCCTAATATTTTATGTAGAAGATTAATAGTAACAATTATTATGATTTAAATGCGTATGTTTTTTTTACATCGCTAGTCTTGTATACACGATTATCTTTTTATTCGTTATAAGGAAATTATCTTAAATGCGCTTACTTAGCCAAAAAGATACCTCTCCACCGAAAGTCACTTCTATTCAAGAGCTGTACGTGAAGCTATTGAAATCAAGAAGTACAATAATTTCAATCGGGAAGACGAGACGGTTTCAAGTTATCTGCGACATGGAATCCAGTGATAAAAAACTTGCTGCCTCGCTTTTCTGCGTGGTCGGATAGACACCGAGCCATTTGCACAGATAATAGGGACCCTGTGAGTGTGGTATGTGATGGTACCTGGAGAGAAAATAATATAAAAAATGTCGAAAATGTGTGGGTAAATGTACAACCGGCTACCTCACGGACTCGACGACGAAGGGCGTGCGCGGCTGAGATAGTCAGCCTGTGACCACGGCCGGTGCAACCTGGTTGAAACGTCAGGCATTCCAAAGGTTTGTATTACTTATACGATGATCGTGTTAATTCCCGTTTACATATTATTATAGACTGAATTTGTTGAATTACACTCTGTTCTGTTTCGCTGGCTGGTTTATGAGGTCTATTGGTATGTTGTCCTCGAAGGTCTGTTATTTGGTCGCCATTAGCATATTTATCAATGGCAGTGTAAACTGTTCTTTCTTTAATATCTAGCGTATTAAGAAACATGGTTTTGCACACTTTTCAATCAGTCACAAGACATGCATCGCTTTTTGACGGCAAATAATATACCAATGTACGATTTTGTTCACGTTTTTTGTTCACATTTTCATAACTTTAGGTTCTATAATCTCGGCCTATAACTTCTGACCCTTCACTTATAGCCTGTTACGCTGAAACTATACCAGCTGGAAATAATTCCACCACAGAATCTGAAGCAATGACATCTCGTCCAGTGTTAGTAACTGAAGCTAATACAAACCCTAGAAAAAGGTTGGGAATATTTAAGCAATTTTGGACTTCTAGTAACCATGAAACTCAATGGCAGTTCATTTTGAAAAACACTGAGATTATAGAACCTAAAGTTATGAAAATGCAGCGTAAACGTGAACGAAATCGTACATTGGTTTATTATTTGCCGTCATAAAGCGATGCATGTCTTGTGACTGATTGAAAAGTGTGCAAAACCATGTTTCTTAATACGCTAGATATTAAAGAAAGAACAGTTTACACTGCCATTGATAAATATGCTAATGGTGACCAAATAACAAACCTTCGAGGACAGCATACCAATAGACCTCATAAACCAGCCAGCGAAACAGAACAGAGTGTAATTCAACAAATTCAGTCTTATAATAATATGTAAAAGGGAATTAACGCGATCATCGTATAGGTAATACAAAACTCTTTCAATATCTTCAAAATCTTTCATGAGACTTTGCCTTCAGCTTAACATCAGGCGAGGTCAAATCAAATTGACGAGCCATAGATAAAAAAAAACCTTTGGAATGCCTGACATTTCGACCAGGTTGCACCGGCCGTGGTCATAGGCTGACTGTCTCAGCCGCGCAGGCCCTCCGTCGTCGAGTTCGTGAGGTAGCCGGTTATACATTTACCCGCACATTTTTGACATTTTTTATATTATTTTCTCTGCAGGTACCATCACATACCTCACTGACAGGGTCCCTATTATCTGTGCAAATGGCTTGGTGTCTATCTGACCGCGCAGAAAAGCGAGGCAGCAAGTTTTTTATCACTGGATTCCATGTCGCAGATAACTTGAAACCGTCTTCCCGATTGAAATTCTTGTACTTCTAGATTTCAATAGCTTCACGTACAGCTCTCGAATAAAAGTGACGTTCGGTGGAGAGAACTTGCGTATTGTGCAATACAATCCAGTGATTCGTGCCTGCTACTAAAAGGTGTTCTGCAATCGCTGATTTGCTCGTCCGGCGGTTCTTTACAGTTGCAATGTGTTCTTTGACCCTATCAGCAATAGTCCGCTTTGTTTGGCCTATATATGAACTACCGCAGCTGCAATCGATCTTGTAGACCCCTGGCGTCTGAAGCGGCAAGATATCCTTCGGTGTGCCCACGATGTTGTTTACTTTAATGCCTGGTGCGTAAACTGTCGGGATGGAATACTTTTTTAGTACGGAGCCGATTTTATCCGTTATTCCCCTGACATAATTGAATTTCGTTTACTGAGAGAACATAAATATTTTATTGTACGGAGCCAATAAAAACTTAATTCGTTAATTGTTACAAGTTTAGTCTTATCAAATTATCTACATACTGATTATTTAAGAATTCATGAAAAAAATCAATAGTGGTAGTAATCTTCACCGAAACTCTAAATTACTGAATATTATTGTGCAATTTTATTGTTGATAGTACGAACTTTAATTGTTACCAAAACTATAATTAGTATTTTGCCTAAAATAAAAAATAATGCATAAAAAAATGCATTCTCTGTTTTTCCCTGTAGTCATAAATAATAACTCTAAGTAATATGTGTTAATATGCAGCTAACTTTTCTAAAACATATAATGAAATAAGTAATTATTATTGTTTACTTAAGTTATCTTAACAAGCCCCTATATTGAAAAAAGGGGTAAATATTGCTTGTGCATCACAAACATAATTTTTATAAAGGAAAAAATGCAGTAATCTTACATAAACTACCAAAAATGTTCATATTCACGAGTTCATTACTGCTTTAATATAACATACTTTTTGAAATACATTTTACTTTTCTAGCAAAGTCTGGCATAAATTTTGATACTCAGAATGCTTTATTTTATTGTATTCTGAAAAATAGCATAATAATTTATTTTTACAATTCCTAATAAACTATAAACATTAGTACTAACTTAAATACAACACGAAGTGCAATATTTTTTTCTCCTTTTTTTGATATAAGAATAATTCTTCTACGTTTGGAAATAAAGTAAATATGCCCATAAATTCAGTTTTTTCGCCATACTGAAAAATCAGCATTTCCGTCTTATGCTTTTTTTTCCCTGAGGGTACGACATGTGTGTGTGTGTAAAACTTGACAGTACCTCAGTTTATGATGACACATAAGTTTGTGAGACGGAGAATTAGTATTTTACGGAATTAGCGTATGGTTTAAATGAATGCATGTTTATTACAGCTTTATGTGGTATGTTGAGCCTGAATTGCATGGCTCGAGCCAACAATCGTGCTCAAAATACGGCAATAGGCTCGTTCTATTTCATGTAGAATGAAATACAATTATTGGTGAAGTGTAGGTCCTAATTCGTCTCTGCCTAATCCTCCGTAAATAAAGGCACTGCAGCGGTATTAATCGTACCTTTGAAATCTGAAGTCTGTAAGCAACTACACAGGTTTCACTAATCGATAATCTGAAGATCATAAATAATCCAAGATTAAAAAACCCTATACACAACAGGCCGCTGGAGCAAACCTAGTTCTTTAGTGAACACTGCAAGAAGGCAAACGAAATGTAGGAGACAATTAGACCGACGAACTGAATAAACGAAATAATTTAAAGAAAAACAAAAGACCCGACTGCCTAAAAACTAATTTTAAAAATTACGTGAAAACATTAAATTAAATAAAAACTAAAAAGAAAGAAACAAGCCCAGTAGTTTATAATTCATACAATACTCACAGTCGGGGCCCCTTGAGAAGATTTGATTGGTAAGTGACACTCGCAAGGTTAAGACGAATCGATTGACGTAAGAATTATCAAAATCGGCTAATGCGTTTGGTCTCTAAAACGAACATACATACATACATAGACTGATAAACACAATACCCTCCTTTGCGTCGCGCAGTCGGGTAAACAGTCGACTAAAGCAGACTGGATGCAGAAGACGGAGGTGCGAGAGCAATAGCGCGCATTGGGAGAGGCCTATTTCCAGTAGTGAACTGCAATAGGCTAATTGATACAATAGGCTCATAAGTAAACCACTTAAGTGCAACTTATGCGATATGAGCACGTACTGTTTAAGTATGCCCGTAATGTTAAGTACGTGGCTTCAATACTTCTGCTATGCAAACGGAATCAATTTCGCAGTGAAATAAAAATGAAAATATTATTATTCTTTTAACTTGTGCTTTGAAAAGTGGGTTATAAAGAGATATATCTAACACTTCGTTATGTAAATTACTTATAATAGATTTTAAAGTGTTACAATAAGTGACCGCGGTGATAACATAAGGGTAATGGACTGCTGAAACGAGGTCTCAAGTTCGATCCCGGGAAGTTATTAGTATTTATCGCAGGTTTATAAATGCCCGGTTAATGGCAATAGGCTCGCCACCTATTTATAACATTGGGACCTTAACATAAACTGGCGAAATGTCGGTGCTAGCTCCTCTACCCCTTCGGGGATATAGACGTGAGTTTATGTTAATGTTTAAAAAATGTTATTGTTACAATGAGTTATAGTATACCGTCACGTATTATTGTAAGTTTAGCCTATATGTAGATCTATCGCCCTATCCTCGCAAAGTTTATGTCCACAAATTGCAGCCCTGTAAATATTGTAGCCTCAACAATAATGCTAATGGATTTGCCTACGTACTGTAAGGCTATTTATCGTAAATTGCCCATCAAGGTCGCAGGTCAGTCACCGCGTCTGGCGGCTTGCACCTACAGTCTGTGTATAGGTCCTGGAGGTACGAACGAGACTCTGCTCTTTATTTGAAGGTACCTTTTTATAATAATATAAGCGCTATCCTTTAGAAACTACTTATTGCTTATTATCAGTGTGGATCCTATAAAAAAATGAGGTGGAAGAGCGAGAAGTGGCAACCCCAAAATAAATAAATTGTGTGATCGGAAGACCTCCTTCGGGAACTCAATTTTTTACGTTTTTTCTTCACCTCAGAATGTAATTCGAAATATCAATTTAAGTGATCAGTAGTTCTATAATCTAAACGGGTACAGTTATTTTACATGTCATTAACAATATTCAGCAAAGTCAGACAAAGCTAGTAGCAACACACCAGGGTCCACTTTTCAAGTATAACTACATCGCCGCTAAACTTCAAAATTTTCCGTGAAGCGTCTGCCATAATATGACCTCCACAACCTATCGGTACAAATGATATCGAAGTACTATAGTAAGACCAGTTTTTGGATGTTTTATAGCTCCAAATACCCGCAACGTGTTTATCTTACTTTTTTGGGTTAGTACATAAGCATTTGTATAATAATCAGAGTTTGCACTAAATTAAATGGTGTTCTTTCTTTCTTTTCTTGCAACGACTGCTATGGATATTTGTATGACAACCGGGACTAAGGGTTTAACGTGCTCTCCACGCCTCTCGCGTATCAGTCTTGTTTACTACCGTCACGCCGCTGCCAGGATTGGCTTACTAGTCTTACTGACTCCATGGAATTGAGAAACACTTCTGCTGATAAAAAAACCAAGCCTATATGCCTCCTCTGTAATTGATTTTTATCTTCGGACATCAGTACCGGTGTCTCGGCGTCTGTACATACGTATAAACATCAATCGCTCGGCGTCCAGACGCCTGCGATATTTAAATTTTGAGACTGGCGTTTATGGACATTCTGCTCAACATTTCCGTCGAATAGAAAGTGGATGGGATTTTTAACTTATGTTTTATTGGTTGGAAGGAGCCGTTTGGGAAATATGCGTTTAACAAACTGACAGTGATATGCTTTTTAGTGTAGAGTTTTTATACCACTTAGGTAGCAGACAAGCACTAAAAGTGTCGAGCGAGAGGCGTCACACCCATGCTGTTTATCCAATAAAAATCTTCTTGAACAGGTGATGGGGGAAGTACGGGTGCAGAAGCAGCCCATTTCAGAAGTTCATTCATATTTATACAACTCTACCTACCTATATACTCTACAAACGTGATTAATTAGAACTGAGTCTATTGCAAATGTATATTATAATACAACAATACAACCGCGGCAGCCTAGTGGTATGGGTAATGGACTGCTGAGACGAGGTCTCGGGTTCGATCCCAGATTTTACCATGCCACACACCAATGAGTTTTCGATGCTTTTCGAAGTTATGTGTGTATTTATCGCAGTTGTCCAGTTAATGGTAATAGTCTCGCCACCTATTACATTGGGACCTAAACATAAACTGGCGAAATGTGAATGCTAGCACCTCTGCCTACCCCTTCAGGGATATAGGTGTAAGTTTATGTTATGTAATATAGACGACTCCTAATTGAAACTCAGCATTAATAGTAAATCGGTGAAACGATATTATTTCGAACGAAAATGAGTTTTGTTTTCGGCCTGTTATTGAACGTGTAATGGTGTGGAATGATTTCGTGCTGAAACATGGATAGATAGATAAGTTGTACGAATGACTGGCGATTTTTGAGGTCGTTAATATTAAGGTTATCTTTTGTAAATGTTAATGTACTAAATAGTGAATCGTGTCAAGAGTAATCCAGATACGATATAGATGTAGGCGTTACCTGGCGGAAATCCATTACAAAAAAAAATATATTGGGAGAGGGAGGAGGGCCCACCAAGCCACGCGAAGATTCGCTTCAGAGCACTCCTGAAGATGCCTAGTGTAGAGGCGAAACACATGTCGAGGTTTGTCCTTCGCACTTGCGGAATATTGCTCAACATACTACAACATCTCCTATCTAGTAAAATTTATTTTATTGCTTTGAAGAGGGCGGTTTGACATTCCAATATAATATATTGTTTTCGTTGGAGTGTTGAACCGCGGGTGAGTGGTGGGCCCTCCTCCCTCCCCCAATATATATTTTTTAGTAATCTAGATACCACATACAGTGAACCCCAAAAGTTTCTGGACAACTTGAAACTAAAATTGTGTGCAGTGATGCTACTATACAACCCCTAGTCTTAGATGCTACAGGATATTAGATCTAATTATTAATGTAATTTAGTTTAGAGTGCAAATTACATGGGTTATATTATGTTCTTATAAAGAAACAAGACAACGATCTAGCTTCTTTTGGTTTTATTAGTTTTTTTTTAAAGAATATTAGCAACCAAAGTTACTAATAATCCCTTTAACCCCTCCAGCTAAGCTCAATGGCTTCTGTTAGGAGTGGGTTCACGTTGGTAGTGTAATGGCTAGGATTCGAACCCGGGACCTCTCGATCGTAAGGCCGACACCTTAACCACTAAGCTACCGCCGCTTAGTCTTAGGTTATCAAAGGATTGATGCTGATACTGCCATAAGTAGGTAAATCATTTTGTAATCACACTCAGCGATCGTAGTTCTAAAATTCAGTGGTCAACTATTTACTTTTTAAATGTCAAACTATCTTTCCCTACTCAGACCTAAACAAATTCATACTAGTTTAGCACTGAATGTACCGTACAACCACGCCCCACGAATCGATACATCACACACGTGAGCATTACATAGGCGTACGTTTACAATTCAATACCCATGTCAAATTAACGTAAGCCATCAAAGAAACTCGATAGCTGTACTGTAGTATATTTGTAGAGAGTAGCAAAACGTGTAGAGGTGGCAGTTTAAATATCGGAATATTGAGTATAAAGTAAAGCTGAAGGTAAAGTCTCAAGAAAGAAAGTCACTATTACAGACACCAACAATAAAATATTTAGTGCCTTTCGAGCCAATAATTAAAACAATAGTCACCACCAAATTAAAGTAGATAGTATACCTACTCAGTATATATGAAATGTTATTTATTCTCTGTACTACCGTATTTTTTCTTCAATGTTATTACGCATGCTGGTTATTCGTAATTGGCAAATGTATCAGCATTACTCGCTAAACAATTGTCTTATATATCAATTTATAATGATAAACCTATGAAATAAATAATTAAAAAAAGCATCTGCTTATTCACACTTCGCTTTAAGGACTTTGGATTGTCGGAAAAAGGGAACACGTGAGCTGGTAAAAAATTTCAGAATATTATGGTGTGGCAAAGAAAGAAGTGGCCAAACCGCTTGGTTTTCGGCAGATGATGACTAAACAAACGTTCATCATCAGTTAAAATATATGGGATTACCTGCATAACATGAGGCATCTTCAGTAAAGCTACAGAGCGACGAAATATTTCAAGATCACAGACACGACGTAACGTACAGATATTTTTGGTTTAGGCCTAAACAATGATGCAACATATCACAGTATAATCATCATTCTATGAACCTTTTCCCAACTCAGTTGGGGTCAGTTTTTCAGTCTAACTGTCATGCGGCTGAACTTCGATATTTTCCGTGAAGCGACTGCCATATGACCTCCACAACCATTGGTCCAATGACCAATGGCGATATCGAAGTTCCTAGTTAGACTTTTGAGGGATCCAACTACCCGTAACGACTGCCATAGATGTTTGTATGGCAACCGGGACCGACGGCTTAACGTGGTTTCCAAGGCACGACCAGACTAGTGCAAACAGCCATATTCATGCATACAATTTTAGCTTTGAGCGGGGATCGAACCCTATGCGTAGCAGTCGCGTGCACTACCACTACGCCACGGAGGCAACATATTGCAGTATAATATTATGAATAATTCATTAAAAATATTTATTTCTTACATCGCAAACACAATCCTCAGTATTTTGGTAGTGTATTACAAATAGCGAAACGGCATCCCATTGAAATTGTTGCTTTTGGGCGAACAGGTATATCCACATATTAATTTACAGTTCCAAATGTGTAATACCGAATACACTGTACCAGGTATTCAAACGATATTCATATATTAATTTCGGATTGAATATGTGTATTATGGAATAGGTACATGCTTTACTGTACAAAGGGGTTGTTTCTGTGAAGTTCTGATTAATACAAATTGTATCAACAATATTGTGTCAATCAAATAATATTTTGAAATGAAACTACTATTTACGGATTTTTTTTTGTTCGATTCGATCGCGTTTGACCACACTTTACTTCTTTTGTGCAACATTTCGGCTATTTTTTAACAACCATGGTCATAAGTTTCTGAACTTTAGAAAGTATCATAAAGTCTGTTTTATTGCGGATCACATTTACAATACACCGAAAGAATCTGAAAATTAATACATAATATTCATTTCGAATAAATGTTCATTTTTTATCTGTGGTCGACATTTTGTTTCACATCAATGAGATTTACAAGGTAACAATGTACCACGTTCTACGTCGCAAAGCATAAAAGCACATGTAATATTGTAGATAATTCATGAAAAAAAAAAACAAAATAGAAGTGTGATGTAGTTTGTGCACGCAAGACATATATCACGCGTGTCATTTTTTTTTAAAGAATATTAGCAACACAAATTACTAATATTCCCTGTAACCCCTCCAGCTAAGCTCAAAGACTTGTGTTAGGAGTGGGTTCACGTCGGTAGTGTAATGGCCATGATTCGAACCCGGGACCTCTCGATCGTAAGGCCGACTCCTTAACCACTAAGTTACCGCCGCTTCATTGGTTTGCGTATTTACGCATTGAAGGATAAGTTCGACAATATGAACCTTTTTGATAAGAATACGTCTAAACTTTTTCGTGAATATTCAAGCTTATTCGATTCAAAATATGAAACGCTATATAATTTTCTATAGCAAAATAATCGCTATTTTGAACGTTTAAACAAGATGTGGCAATATAGTCACCACTACTTTAAAGGGGTAGTGTTTTAGTTTTGTTGTACATATGATTTGAGCTAATATGGCATTAAAGGTAGTATATAAATAGGTACGACCAAAAGCAATTATTTAGTAGTATTCATCTCGCCTGATGGTAAGCTGGTAGCAAAGTCTCAGGAAAGAGGGTCACCATTACACCATTACAAACAGGTAGTTACAATGGTGTCGCTCAGCTAGACGTCCCCACCAGATGCCCTTTCTACCTAACTCAACGTTACTCAGTACGTTGTAAAAAGTAGAAGAGTATTGTTTCAGAAATCAATACAAACATATGCTCACACCTGTAATCCCCGAAGGAGTAGGCAGAGGTGTATTAAACACCCACATTTCACCACTTTGATTTTCAGTCCCACGTAATAGGGCGATCGGGCACTTCATAACAAAATGGATATGCCAAAAATAAACTCCTAACCGAATTTGTTCCAGCTAAATAAATTTGGAAAAAAAATTAACCCGATTCCTTGCTATGCGGTGTAAATCGCAAAGAAATTAATTACGTGCTTAGCCGCACAAGCACTACCAAATAACGTCTTGGAGAGTATCAGACAGATTCTGAAATCAATGTCTTCTCTATACAAAGTTATAGGTTGATACAGCCACTTAAAGTATTACTTGCTATGCCTTTAAAAGGAATATTTTCCCGACAGGCACGAACAGGAAACTACAACCCTCTCACTTAACGTTGTCGTTCGGTAGGTAACAGTATTTTCTTAGAACAAATACGATGCTTTTGGAGAGTGCAAGCAAGTCTTGACGAAAATTGTACACAAACAATTTTCTTCCTCCTACCTCCTACCGAGTACATCTACTCGAGGAAATATTATAAGGAGTACCTTGTATTGAAGTTTATTCTAAGTAAATAAGTACATATTCTGTGATATTCTTCACCTCCGTGGCGTGGCGGTAGTGAACAAGACTGCTCGATTCCCGCTCAGTGCAAATATTTGTGTACATGAATATAATTTCCATTAGTCCGAAACATTCTACAATTCATAACACGAGCTATAAATACTTGGGTACAATGGATCTAGATGCGTTGTGTAGAAAGCGTTGGAAGGATCTACAAAAGGTGGGAAGCCCTAGAGGAGATTTTTGAAGTTATTCGAGCATAATAACGTTCAACGGACTTACACGTATGCGTTAGATTAACATAAGAGAGCCTGGTTACTAACTTACAATTAGTGTTATAATAAATATTGTATACCATTAATCTACCTATCATCTAATCTACCACTACCAATATGTGATACATAGCAACAAATTAAAGAGATACCAATCAGAAATCTTGGCTTCAATCAAATATATGTTTGCGTACTATAAGAACATTAAAATGAAAATGAATACATGACAATATTATAAATGACAATCTTAACTGAAGAATAATAAAATATGAAAAGAGATTATATCAACGCTCGAGTAACTACAAGTTTCGTATATTCGCCTCCCCAACTACAAGGTTAACCAACAGACGTTTCTTGTATAACAAAAGAGTAGCTATGCCCAATACGTTTCGCTAATACATATATAACAAATAAATTCTCCGGAAAAAAGCGTCCCGGTGTAAAAACTACGCGACATACTAAACTAAATCGGGTAGCATAAACGCGGACACAATACGCCGCGATAAATGAAAATGGTCTGGAGTTCAGTGCCGGCGACGACAAAAGGCGAGTCGTAAAATAGCCGGATTAGGGGGTGGACACACTCGGGCGCGGTAGGGCCACGAAGTAAGCGACATTTATTTACAGCGATACGTTAGTGCTCGCGAATATTTGTATCTTAAAAAGTAATAAAGATGCCTACAAGATATATGTATCAATATTATAGTGTACAATTTATGTACTTTGTAAACGTGCTGAATAAGATATGAGATGTCACAGCTTAGTATACTTAGCTTAGCTTACGGATGCTTGGGCTATCAACTAAATCTTTAAAAAAAATATTATTCTTCAGTAAATTATTTTGAATTATCAACCATACCTATATTTTTATTCTACCTGCCAAAAGTAAGCAAAATTAAAAAATTAATCAAACAAATTCTATATCGTATTTTTTTTATGCTAATATGTAGTGCAACAGGAGTACTAAAGGGGTCTGCGTCTTTAGGAGTGTTTCCCTTACACCCTGTATATTAAGAGGAGAGGGGAGGGGACTTACTTAAATTTATTAACATAGCTAGTTGTTACCTTACTTACCTTTTTGTACCCTTAGTGTACCCTTACCTTGTAACCTTAGTGTTGCACACGTTCATAGGCCACGGTGGCCGCTTTCCATCAGGTGGGCCGTGTGCTTGTCTGCCACCTACGTAGTATAAAAAAAAAGTTAGTTAGAAACGCTTTGTTACAAATAATGATTATGAAGTGTGAACTATTGTAATCAAATGTTTGCTGCAGTTAGTTTATTAATTTTTTCTCACGCTGCACTATGGAGGGAAGTGTACTTATTATGTTTTTAACACTTTAAATTTATCAAATTCTTTAAGGGTTGCACAATATCATTCTTAACTTTTATTGAGACAAATCAAGTACCGGGTGCAAACAGTAAGACTGTGGAAGCGCTTATTCTATTTATCACTGAGTGTAAAACCGCTACCCGCTCCCTTTTACAACCTCTAACTTTATGGCCCCAACTCAATTCCCTAAAACTTGCACCCAGAGCCTGTAGCCACCAAGTATTGGCGGAACTATAAAACTGAGGCGCAATAAAACTAGTCCCTTTATTCGCATGCATACATCACTAATGACGTTTAGTATACATTGCTCGCTTACTACGAAACATAGAAATAGAAATAATACACCGTTGAATATGATTCTAAATTATTTTTTAAATAATTATTACCACGAGAGGTCCATTCACCTAAACGGAATGTAAGGGTCCCCTGTCAGAAGGATTGATGACCTGAAAAAGATGGCTGGCGTGGACTGGATGTGGAAAGCTGAGGGTCGGAAGCAATGACACATATCGGGAGAGTCCAATTTTCAGCAGTGGACTGCGATAGACGGATTGATTTTGATTTGTAATAATTATCATTATACTCATTTTCAGTAGGTTTCTTGTAGTAGTTTTCCGTTTTATAACGCCTATTTCAATAGTGAAGTTGGTTTTGGTCCGTTAGTATTTAACTGAAAAACTAGACTTGTAAGTTGATAATTTATACAGTTTACATGAATGTTACATATTGAAAATAGACCATCTTTTTAGCATGTTGTTTGCACATACATTACATAAAACATTTAAAAGAACCAGTCTCCCTAGACAAGTAGCAATTCAATGGTCGTCGTTTCGTAAAAAGGAATAGAATAGAATTTAGAATGTATAGGATTGACATTTGTTCACGCCTAATATAAACATCATACGCCCCTACATTGAATCCTAGAAATTAATATTACTAATAAGTAAATCCACAATCTCCGTTATTACCGTGTTACCGAAATAAAAAGGTCAGTGGCAGTGACTTATGACTTTTAGTTAGAGTAGAGACATTGACGTCACTTAATCTATTTCTATCAAAATTGATAAAGGTTTATAAAAAACGTTTAACAGTTCATATAATTCTGTCACTTTCTCACGCCTAGGTTTTGTGTACAGATACATAAAAGCAGTAGCCTAGAGGTATGGGTATTGGACTGCTGAGACGAGGTCTCGGGTTCGATCTCAGGTTTACCATGGCACACACCAATAACTTTTCGATGCTTTTCGAAGTTATGTGTGTGTTTATCGCAGGTTTATAAGTGCCCGGTTAATGGCAATAGGCTCGCCACCTATTACATTGGGACCTTAAGATAAACTAGCGAAATGTGGGCCCTAGCACATAAAAAAAATACATTATGTCACTCGCTCACTTTGTTCCTCTAAAAATAACTTTACGCATTGAACATTGTCTGGTTATGTAATGATTGCAAGATTATTAATATCAACTGGGACTTTTGAAAAAGACTATGTTTCTATAATAGTAATCCTCATTCTCTGAGCCTACTTCCAACTCAGTTCGTCGGCTTTCTATTCTAAATAAGATGCGACTGAACTACGATATTTTCCGAGAAACGACTGCCATCGGACCTCCACAGCCAAATTTAAGTTTCTATAATGGTAAAACCCAATATAAAATCACCCAATCGAGAATAGCATCCAAGATCTCATACATAGTGGTCCCAATCGCTACCGTAGCGCCATTCAGGTAATCAATTTCATCTTAGCGTAATAAAATTTATTTTACACTCTAAAAATCAAAGTGCATTTTCTTCTTTTCCTAGATTTATATAAATGATCACAGAACGCGAGCATAGTCACGAGCAAGCGCTAATTTAATACGAACTAAGCCGTCAATGTATGGCGCTCAGTAGATATGAGAGATATACAAGGTTTTACTGCAGGATTCGCTCGTTAACTGACGTGCAAAATATTTGATAGCGCGGTTTACGATTTCAACATAATTACGTTGTCTATTGTCTGTGGGATTGTTTTTTAAATGGGCTTTTTATGTCCGCCATTTTAGTCGACGTGTTTTTATTGTCCGGTGTGAGTTGTGTGCTATGATTTGTGTACGGCTAGGGTTAGGCTTAAATTCATGTAAGTTATTGAGCTTTTAACTTCTACTATTGTGTATAATATAACTAAGTATAGAAGGCGATTCAAAACTCAAAATTTTAAATTAAGAATGTGGAGAGATAAGTATAGAAAGTGATTCGAAACTTAAACATTGAAATTGAGAATGGGGAGGGAAACGTATAGAAAGCGATTCAAAATTCAAAACATAAAAATAAGAACTGTGATAGAAAATATATTTTTTTTTCATGCCAATATGTTGTGTACAAGGAGTCCTACCTTCCTCCTCCTTCCTCCAGGGATCTTCAGCTTCGGGCGTATTCCGCTTACAACCTGTTTATTTTAAAAGGGTCAATACCAAGGGTTCTTACACCAGTAACTTGTTCAATTAACATAAATATAATACACAAAACCGTTGCAATCGAAACAAACAATTTATACCCATATTCATAGTACAGCCCAGTCATAAATGTCCCAGTTTGTATTTATAGTGCTGACCTATAAACAATACAGTCAATGAAACCTCCAAATGTACCCTAAAAGTTACAGAATAAACAGAATTTTGTTATCTAACTATTATAACCTTGCAATATTTACGTAGGAAACAGTTACCGACGATTATCGGGACAGTTAAGACAGATTTATTTCGACAATAAAAGTAAACACTGGGTGCTTTCAACCGCGCACCATTAGTAAGAGGGATTCCCTAAATGTGCGGCGTGAATTATAAGATGTAGCGAGTCGCTGCCGCTTGTGGTATCGGCGGGAGTCTACTAGAGGCGATTGATTGATAAGCTATTGTATCTTTCTACAAATGGAGATAAATTTTTCTGTTTGTTATGGCTGACTGGGATGGACTGCGTGACTATTTTGCGTCCATCCCGTGGGTTGAGCGCTGCTTTGAAGGTAAGGACCCATCGGATAGTGCAACTGCTGTCGTCGGTGAGATCAGTCTGGGTATGGAGTACTATATCCCATACACTGATGTCACCGGTGCCCGCGGAGTGCGCCCTTGGTTTGGGCGCGAATGCGCAGAGGCTGTTCAGCATAAACAGTCTGCGTATCGCGCTTGGGTAAGGGCGCGCGCTACGCACGATTCCAACATCGGGTACTTTAAGGCAGCGTACAACAAAGCCACTAGGGTCTGCAAGAGGGCTTTTGTCAGAGCAGATGCTCAGCGCATAGCACGGGTTGGTCAAGAACTAGTAGCGCATCCCACGGGCAGCCGTGGCTACTGGCGACTGGCCAAAGCCGTGCAAGCTAACTTCTGCCAGCCTTCGCTGCCCCCCCTGCGTAACCCTGATGGATCCCTGGCACATGAGCCGCAAGAGAAAGCAAATTTGCTGGTTAATCTCTTTGCGTCCAACTCCCGAATCGACGACTGTGGTATGCAGCCACCGACTCTACCCAATAGTGACCACGCAATGCCTGATATTCGTATCAGGCAACGCGATGTCCGAGCAGTACTGCAGTCACTCGATGTCCGGAAAGCCAGTGGTCCGGATGGTATACCAGCGGTGGTTCTTCAAAAATGTGCAGCGGAGTTGTCTCCAATACTGACGCGGCTGTACCGACTTTCCTACATTTCGGGTACAGTGCCGACGGCGTGGAAAGAGGCGAATGTACAGCCGATTCCCAAGAAGGGAGACCGCTCAGACCCAGCCAACTATCGGCCCATAGCCGTCACCTCAGTGCTGTGCAAGGTCTTCGAGCACCTTATCAACACACAGCTCATGCGCCACCTAGAGGATCACTCCCTAATTAATGACCGACAATATGGTTTTAGGCCGAAACGGTCAACGGGTGATCTTCTGGCGTATGTTACCCATCTTTGGGGTGAGGCTATGGACAAGCATGGTGAGTCACTGGCTATTAGCCTAGACATCGCCAAAGCGTTCGATAGAGTCTGGCACAAATCGCTTCTTTCCAAACTACCAGCCTTCGGTCTGCCTCTTAGACTGTGCAATTGGGTTGCTAGCTTCCTGCAGGGGCGCCGTATTCGCGTTCTCTGTGATGGACGAGCATCGGAGTTCCTGCAGGTAAATGCTGGTGTGCCGCAGGGGTCCGTCTTATCACCCACTCTCTTTCTTCTGCATATCAATGACATGCTGTCCACCGGCAGCATCCACTGCTATGCAGACGATAGCACTGTACACGGGAGCTACCACGGACATTCTGCGGCCAAGCAGTCCGATATAGCGGAAAAGAGGCGACTTCTTGTCACTGGGCTTGACCGGATCCTCAATCACGTTTCCCAATGGGGATCTGAGAACCTGGTCGAGTTCAATGCCAAGAAGACGCAGGCATGCGCGTTTTCAGCAAAGACATCTCCTTTCCTTCCTCCTCCCACTCTTCAGAGCACACCACTGCCATTACAGGATAACCTCAATATACTCGGTATGGACGTGCGCTGCAAACTGAACAACAAGAACTATATCGAGAGCATCATCAAAACAGCTTCGCGTAAACTCGGAGTCCTGAACAGAGTGAGACGTTTTTTCACGCCGGAGCAGCGGTGTCTTCTTTATAAGACACAAATTCGCTCCTGCGTGGAATACTGCTCGCATCTCTGGGATGGCTCCGCAAAGTACTTATTAGATGCTCTCGACAGGTTGCAGCGACGTGCGGTCCGCATTATTGGGAGTCCTGAGGTCACAGAGTCCCTCGAGCCTTTGCAGATGCGTAGAGATGTTGCGTCCTTGGCAGTATTTTACCGTCTCTACCATGGTGAATGTTCTGATGAGCTCTTCCAACTAATCCCACCCTCCCCTTTCCTACACAGGACAACGTGTGCAGGGCTTAGGTGTCACTCGCATACGGTACAGAATATTCCATCAAGAACCAAGCGGTTCGGTGAGTCTTTTCTCTGCCGTACCATTAAGTCCTGGAATTCCTTGCCGGCGCACGTGTTTCCTTCTTCCTACAGTCCCGGGTCCTTTAAGCGGGGCGTGAAAAAGCATCTGATGAGGCCGTCAAGCTGAGCGCCACCATTGTAGCACTGAACGTGTCAGCAATGGTGACCCTCTTTCATGGGACTTTGCCTTCAGCTTAACATCAGGCGAGGTAAAGTCAAATTGACGTGCCGTAGATAAAAAAAAAAAAAAAAAAAAAAAAAAATATTTAATGGTATTCCGTATTGTGAACTAAAGACATTTTTGTAATGCGTTTTAGGTAGGTATAATAAAAATATTCTTGGCAGTTGTAGAAATCTAAGTAAATGTCATAAGTTTAATTAATGAATAAAACGCAGATAATATAACATAATATATTTTTGGATTATCAGTACGTGTTTTTATATTTAAGTAATAATAAACATTTGATGTGTTGCAATGAATATTCACATGAAGAAAAATAATTAAAAAAAATTAAAAGGCGACCCTCAGAGATCATAATTATTAACCACAAATTATGTTGTATTAAAGCCTCAGTCGGGGAGTGAGAGATATACAAGAGGCTACCTCACCATCAACAACTGATGGCCCGAGATGGCCATGCGGTTTTGGTCGATTCGAATTCGACTTTACCGCACCGCTGGCTTCAACGCGATGATTCTGCACGTTAAAAAGGGCTATAATAAAACCATTATTTTCATAAATCACCTATTATATTCATAAGTGCATTAAGACAGTTCATCGCTCCGCTTATCAGTTTATACCACACTATGAATTACTTGATGGTAGGGCCGGAGTTTCGGTAAATGTTTTGAACTCAGCCTGCGAGAGCACAGCGGTTTGATTGTCGGAAGTAAATGGGATGGACGGGGAAGTACCCGTAGTACAGTCCCCTGGTAGAAAGCTACTGTCGGGAGATTATTATTTTGAATATTGCAACATTTTGTATTTCACTTTCGGTTTATTTTTATTTGCAATGCTATTAAAGCTTACTTAGATATTTCTTGCTAGGGATTCTGTCTAATATTAAGAGTGTTAGAAATGAGTTTATTTTCTGGTATCCGAAGATGACTGGATAATAATAAGATAAGATAAGATAAGTTTATTTGACTCATTATTACATGAATTTATTCTTTCAATGTTTAACAAAGGATTCAATACAAATATGCATGTGTATGTGTGTAATAATAATGCTAATAGGGGGTGAACCTATTGCCGTACTCTGGGTACTTACTATTATTTATTCAAGCTATGTATTTGAGACTGAGTTTGGGCTGTATATATCTGTCTAATGTAAAACAGCCATGTCCCCTTCCCTTAGTCGCCTTGTACGGCACCGCATGCAAAGAGATCTGATAGCCCAAATTCGACTGTGACGGGAACCAAGAATACAAGATACAGTACACAAATATCGATGAATGACGATGGTTCGAGTCTAAATCATATTACTTAAAACCAAATATAAATACAATAATGATAAATAAAAAATATTCTAGGATAATCTACACAACGCCACCTAGACCCATGGTAAGCATAGTTTAAATAGCTTGTATTATGGGTTCTAGAATGCGGATAAACATACTAAGATCCTTTTTTATGTAAATACATACATATTATACATAGAAATACTCAGGCCAATGCAAATTTTGATATTCATGCACACAAATATTTGCACTGAATGAGAATCGAACGCACACCTCCTGCGTAGCAGTCGCGATTACCACCGCTAGGCCACGGAGGTCTTCATTGTTTATTTGCTCAGTGAAAGTGGCGGTGAAATTGATAAATATGAGTCAGTCGCGAACCGGCCGCGAAAGGTCGCCCACCTACTTGCGAAACTTGTTCACGCTTTTACTTCGCAGGGTCAGCAGGGCCCCTTATACTACGTCAGAAATATAATTTTTTATCGGTATAATTTCGCATCATACGGCATATTATCAAATTCGGGTATTCTAATTCTAATAGTTGCCTCCCTCCACTTGGATCCACAATCTAGATCCGCATGTGGATCTTTGGATATTTTAACTCCTCTACAATCCAAATGTGGATTTAGGTTGTGGAGCCTTTAAAAAGAAAAGTTGACGGAGGCTAATAGTTAAATAGTCTTGGCTTCCAACTGAAATACCTTTACAGTTTATAGCTCACGAGTAACTGAGGCCGGTGGGGGAGGTTATATCAGACTCGAAGCGACTAAAATGTACGCCATCTTTGTGTCTTTGTTTGCCAGGAGTGAGATAGTGGCCAACATATCTTTCGCGACCCGGCCGACCTGGGGATAATCTCTTTTGAGATGACTCCCTTCCCCTAATGCGGGAACCTTGGTGTCCCATCTAGCCCACGGGTATGGAGAGATGCACTCTGCGCTGCCGCCACAACCTGCTTCTGCTAGGGTGACAGGCAGCCACATCTGTCATCCCCTCGCCCGTCACTTTTGTAGTCCGCCTGATACTTTCGTTGTAACAGCAAATCTAACGATAAAACTTGGGCGCGAATGCGCAGAGGCTGTTCAGCATAAACAGTCTGCGTATCGCGCTTGGGTAAGGGCGCGCGCTACGCACGATTCCAACATCGGGTACTTTAAGGCAGCGTACAACAAAGCCACTAGGGTCTGCAAGAGGGCTTTTGTCAGAGCAGATGCTCAGCGCATAGCACGGGTTGGTCAAGAACTAGTAGCGCATCCCACGGGCAGCCGTGGCTACTGGCGACTGGCCAAAGCCGTGCAAGCTAACTTCTGCCAGCCTTCGCTGCCCCCCCTGCGTAACCCTGATGGATCCCTGGCACATGAGCCGCAAGAGAAAGCAAATTTGCTGGTTAATCTCTTTGCGGCCAACTCCCGAATCGACGACTGTGGTATGCAGCCACCGACTCTACCCAATAGTGACCACGCAATGCCTGATATTCGTATCAGGCAACGCGATGTCCGAGCAGTACTGCAGTCACTCGATGTCCGGAAAGCCAGTGGTCCGGATGGTATACCAGCGGTGGTTCTTCAAAAATGTGCAGCGGAGTTGTCTCCAATACTCACGCGGCTGTACCGACTTTCCTACATTTCGGGTACAGTGCCGACGGCGTGGAAAGAGGCGAATGTACAGCCGATTCCCTAGAAGGGAGATCGCTCAGACCCAGCCAACTATCGGCCCATAGCCGTCACCTCAGTGCTGTGCAAGGTCTTCGAGCACCTTATCAACACACAGCTCATGCGCCACCTAGAGGGTCACTCCCTAATTAATGACCGACAATATGGTTTTAGGCCGAAACGGTCAACGGGTGATCTTCTGGCGTATGTTACCCATCTTTGGGGTGAGGCTATGGACAGGCATGGTGAGTCACTGGCTATTAGCCTAGACATCGCCAAAGCGTTCGATAGAGTCTGGCACAAATCGCTTCTTTCCAAACTACCAGCCTTCGGTCTGCCTCTTAGACTGTGCAATTGGGTTGCTAGCTTCCTGCGGGGGCGCCGTATTCGCGTTCTCTGTGATGGACGAGCATCGGAGTTCCTGCAGGTAAATGCTGGTGTGCCGCAGGGGTCCGTCTTATCACCCACTCTCTTTCTTCTGCATATCAATGACATGCTGTCCACCGGCAGCATCCACTGCTATGCAGACGATAGCACTGTACACGGGAGCTACCACGGACATTCTGCGGCCAAGCAGTCCGATATAGCGGAAAAGAGGCGACTTCTTGTCACTGGGCTTGACCGGATCCTCAATCACGTTTCCCAATGGGGATCTGAGAACCTGGTCGAGTTCAATGCCAAGAGGACGCAGGCATGCGCGTTTTCATCAAAGACATCTCCTTTCCTTCCTCCTCCCACTCTTCAGAGCACACCACTGCCATTACAGGATAACCTCAATATACTCGGTATGGACGTGCGCTGCAAACTGAACAACAAGAACTATATCGAGAGCATCATCAAAACAGCTTCGCGTAAACTCGGAGTCCTGAACAGAGTGAGACGTTTTTTCACGCCGGAGCAGCGGTGTCTTCTTTATAAGACACAAATTCGCTCCTGCGTGGAATACTGCTCGCATCTCTGGGATGGCTCCGCAAAGTACTTATTAGATGCTCTCGACAGGTTGCAGCGACGTGCGGTCCGCATTATTGGGAGTCCTGAGGTCACAGAGTCCCTCGAGCCTTTGCAGATGCGTAGAGATGTTGCGTCCTTGGCAGTATTTTACCGTCTCTACCATGGTGAATGTTCTGATGAGCTCTTCCAACTAATCCCACCCTCCCCTTTCCTACACAGGACAACGCGTGCAGGGCTTAGGTGTCACTCGCATACGGTACAGAATATTCCATCAAGAACCAAGCGGTTCGGTGAGTCTTTTCTCTGCCGTACCATTAAGTCCTGGAATTCCTTGCCGGCGCACGTGTTTCCTTCTTCCTACAGTCCCGGGTCCTTTAAGCGGGGCGTGAAAAAGCATCTGATGAGGCCGTCAAGCTGAGCGCCACCATTGTAGCACTGAAAGTGTTTGCAATGGTGACCCTCTTTCATGGGACTTTGCCTTCAGCTTAACATCAGGCGAGGTAAAGTCAAATTGACGTGCCATAGATAAAAAAAAAAAAAAAAAAAAAAAAAAAAACAATTCATCCAAATCATCAATGTAGGGTCAGCCGTTTAGGATTCTGAGGCACTCGAAATAAATTCATGGAGTGTCAACAAAGCCAAATTTGGTTTATATGTATATGTATAGTTGGTTTGTGTACATACAAGCCAAATTTGGCTTCGTCACAGTCAAATGAAAATATTAAAAACCCTATAACACTTTGCTATCCTGTAAATTATAACCCCATATTGAGAAACTATGAACGAAAACGATTTTGAGTTCCAACTGAAATACGTTTACAGTTTATTGCTGGCGAATGTACTTTATGAAATATACTCTGGAACTTTGACAGTTAAATTTTCCCGTAAAACGAGAAGTTACAGTTTTCAACGCGAAGTTTTATAACTATACTGTTAAGATTATGGTTTCAACGTTGAATATATTTAAGTTTCATTTATTTTTAGAGTGGCCATTTTAATTTTCATAGTAATGAGAAATTAACTTTGAAGTTGCGCACATGGAGAATGGAATTATAGCCTCTACTATTTCCTTGAAAGGTTGTACAGAGGTAAGTACACCCAGATTTCATCAGTCTCTGTATTTAACTCCAGGGTGATGACCAAAAATTTGATTTTTGATTCTGTAAACTAATTGCAGCTACACCTACCGATTCAAAATCCTCTCAGATACTGGTTATGTCGGACTATAACCTACTAAAACCGCACGTCGGCTTGGATCTTCACATGCAAGAGGAGAAATTGTCATTGACATATTATCCCGATGCCCCATCTCCGTTGGAATGCCCCGGGAAAGTCGGTTCGAGTGGATCGAACGCAAGTTGTCATAATCAATTGAACTAGGTATAAGATGGCATGTCAGATTGAAAGGCGAATAACATAGACGGAATGAATAGAATTAATGCGTGAAGTCGCCAAAAAATGCTATAGTACCACCATTTTGATAGCATTTTGTTTTCGTCACATGCTGCACACGAGTTAAAGCGAAATGGTACTGCTATAGTATTAGGTACTTTAGGCGCCTTCACGCGCGAGTTCAATGTGTTCTGTCTATATTATTCTTGTAGTCTGAGGATGACGTATACAAAACTTGAAAAAAATTTCAAAATTCGAATGAAAACTGGCATAATTTAATAAACAGGTCAGATTCCATTCTAAATTTGAATATATTGTACGCAACTGTTGTTTGATGCTGATTTATTGTATTGGTAGCCAACATTGGCTCCAAGGCTATACAAATCGGTACTTAACCAAGCTGACAATCGCACTAGAAGCCTCACAGAGGAGCCAATAATTATTAATCCACTCCACATTAATAACATCACTGATGAAATTTGCGTGCGTAGTCCCACAAAGGGGTTCCCTAATAAATTATTTGGTACCGCCAACATGGTATTGGAACAAATTAATAGTAACCGAATTTAATTGAATCTAAGTTAGCGAACGCTGAATAGAAGCCACTGACTTTCAACGAATTTATATATTAGTTTAACAATTTGCTTGAGTCAAATTTTAGTGGTAATGGGGACGAGACGATTTGAAAACGATATCGTGTATTGGGTAAAATTTTGTAATAGTTTATGGGTAGTTTTGAAATATTTATGCACCAGTATGTGGCACTAGCATTAACGGTCACATTAACGGTAAGATATAAAATAAATACTGAGAACCTGGCGTTGAATGCTTCCTACTAAACACAATGTTATTGTATTCCTTACTAAGTAATTACGCTACGCTGAGAGTGACGAAACGAATTGAACGTTAATCATTCAGCCAAATCGGTGTAGTGATTTAGAAAGTTACAAAAAAACAACCCGCTGGATATACATACAGATTTATTTATTACCTAATTAAATAAGAGAACGTCGCCAAACTTAACTAGTTGTACATTTTAGCAACTGATGTGTATTGTTAAAGTAGTATTCATTATAAAATAAATAAATCTAAAAGGAAAATCAAACGCTTAACTCTCATTTTTAATTCCTACAGACAGAAAATTTAAATAGATTAATTGTCTTTAAAGAATCCATTAACAATTTAGCCATTACAAAAACCTATAATTTATCAACTTATCGTTAGTTATCATTAATTATCATTACACATTACATAAATGGTACTTTTTCAGTTACTGGAAGCTTCGACCAACCAATTCCCTATATCGTTTCAACAACGTCCCTCACAATAAGCCCATTGTTCAATTCCATACCTCGATTCTCAAAGGATCTGAAGTTAGCAACTGGTGAAAGATTTTAACGTATTTCCTCGCTATTGATGTCTATATTGGTAGACCGTCGACCGTAAGTGGAATAGTTAGAGTTGCTATGTTATGTACTATTAACACTGAGTAATGCCACTTTGAGTAGTTTAGCCTTTTGGGGTTAAGGTGACGTGCGCCTACTATATGTACCTATGTATGTATGTGTGTATAGGAACTTAATGAAACGTTCATTAAACTGGTTATAATAAATTATGATGTTCGAGATATCATCTGAAGTTAAGTCTCTAATGCCTTCTCAATTTCATCAAGAGCGCCGCCATTGTAGCACTGAACGTGTTTGCAATGATGACCCTCTTTCATGAGACTTTGCCTTCAGCTTAACATCAGGCGAGGTGAAGTCAAATTGACGTGCCATAGATAATAAAAAAATCAATAAACTATTCGTTCTTGGTACCCGGTAGAGTAGAATTTGGGACATTCCATCTCTTCTCATGTGGTGTCGTACAAGGCGACTAAGGGATAGGGCTTGGCGGACAGCGAACAGATATATATAGCCCAGACCCGCCCAGACCAATAGTGTCCAAAATACGGTAATAATCTCACCTGCTTCTAACGTGGAACATAATACAATGGTTGGTGACATTTTACTCTGTGTTAATTCACCCCTGCCTACCCCAGAGGGAAATGGGTGTGAGCTTATGTGTGTATTTACTTATCTTGATTGCCTATTTTTTTTTCTAGTCAATTATTGTAAATATTTGCATTGAATGGCTCTTTGCATTGGTCTGGTCGTGCCTCGCAGAGCACGTTAAGCCGTCGTCGGTCCCGGTTGTTATACGAATATAGTAGCAGTCGGAGTCCTAAAAAAATTTCAACACCTAGTCTAACTGCAATGTTACGCTATCACTAATGGGTTGCGCAAGTTAGACCTACCGACCTACAGTCCCGGGTCCTTTAAGCGGGACGTGAAAAAGCATCTGATGAGGCCGTCAAGCTGAGCCATCATTGTAGCACTCTACGTGTTTGTAATGGTGACCCTCTTTCCTGAGCTTCACCCCCACATTCAGCTTACCATCAGGCGGGGTCCAGTCAAATTGACGTGCCCTAAATTAAAGTTCAAAGCATCTAACGCTGATTAGGCGCACATAAAGCAGTGAACTTAGGTACTTTTAATCACAATGTTATCTCACGCCGAAGCAGTGACAGTGACTATGTCAAATACAGTGAACCGTGTAATAAAGTCACCTCCAAGTACTATTAAAGTTATTTAAAGGAAATTTGAATAACACAGTTGACGGCGCGTGATGCGCTCAGAAATATCGCCTTATCGCGCCGCCTAGGCTAGGAGACAGGTTGCGTATAAACTCAGCACATAATATTTATTATGGAAAATGCTGTGAGCAAAATTTTTATTTATATACTAGCTGTTGCCCGCGGCTCCGCCCACGTGGACTTCTGATCCCGTTCCCGTTGCTCCATGAGCATTTAGGGGTATGAAAAATAGATGTTGGCCGATTCTCAGACCTACTCAATATGCTCACAAAATTTCATGAGAATCGGTCAAGCCGTTTCGGAGGAGTTCGGGAACGAAAACTGTGACACGAGAATTTTATATATTATATATATATTCGATAGGCTCGCGTTCAGCCGCTATCACACTTGGTGGTAAGTGATGATGCGGTCGACGGTAGAGCACGCTTGCCTAGAAGTAACCTATTCACTCTTGTCTAGAAGACTTCTAAGTTATAGCTATTGGAACCAAGTTACAATATTTGGAATATTTGATAACTAGTTATGAGTGTGACGTGACGACGACGACGTGTAATCTCCGAAAGATTATTTAAGAAATACGGCCTAGCTATTTTGGAGGTTACCGATTACAAATAGACAGAAAGATACATAAATTCATCATCATTCTCTGAGCTTATGCCCAACTTAGTTGTGGTCGGCTTTCTTGTCTAAGTAGAGTGGCTAATCTTCGATATTTTCTGTGAAGCGATTGCCATCTGACCTCCACAACCAAAATTGGCGATATAAAAGTTCTATAGTTAGGCTAGTTGATCTTTTGAGGGCTCCAACTACCCGTAGCGACTACCATAGATGTTCGTATGGCAACCGGGACTGACGACGGCTTAACATGCTCTCCGAGGCACTACCAGACTAGTATAAATAGTCATATGTATGCATACAAATATTTGCACTGAGCGGGGTTCGAACCATATATTAACTCTAACCATACATTACGCAAAAAAATCAAAAATTGCAAATTTTATGCCCTCTAACATTACGTACGTACATATGCCTACCCTCAACTCTCTGCCTAACTAAACCGTGACGCATTCACCATGAATCACATTACCATGGCTTCAGAAATGTACAGAATTCAGCACTAAACAGGTATGGGTACAAATAAATCGCGTCGTATGACACGAACATTAATAGCTTGCCGCCCCGGGCCTACATAACGATTCAATAGGCAACTAATTTTACACACGCGTTGCCAAAGCCTTTGAATTTTGATATTGACGGCTCAACCTGTCATACACAGTAAACAGGGTGGTTGTTCAATTTCTTTGCTGATTTCCTTCAGTTTGATTACACTGTTTTGGATAATATATTTCATAGAAAGGGGTTATTATTATTATTATAATAATTATTATTTATTAGCAGGCAGGCAGTTGAGACAACAGTTAGTTGCCTGTATCCAGTTATCCATTGTTGGTTTTTTTTTATCAGTTGTAAGTTATTATTATGATTTTATTAGCTCAGCCTGTATTTATAGGTATATTAAGCCGTGAAGCGAAAATTATGAATACCTTTTTACTAAAATCGCAGGCAGAAGACGGAATAGGTACAAAAGAGAAGAGCATAAGCCAAATATTTTTATAACTATGCAATAAAAACATTATTTTCTACGATCAGTTAGGATCATGTTTTGGACTGGAGTCCCCCTTACAAAACGTAACTATTATTTTTGATAAGAATTGTAATACTTAATTAAATTGGATATAAAAAAATACAATATGCTAACTTTTAAGTCCTTACCAACAAAATGGATCACTGTAATCGAGAAAATAAAATGATATGAAATTGAATTTGAATTATTTTTCTTGACATAAAAATCACACTAAAGCCATTTTCCACACACATACACACACACACTATGCTACTTATATTAGTGTTAATACATTTTTATGCTTAGGTAATCACACAACACACACTTAAATACCTATTGAACATCACAGCTGACGAATAAAAATAGAAACTGTGAAGAGGTTTTAACTTACTATATTTATATTGATTGATTGATATATTAATAGGTGATTAATTTACCTCTCTTTACGAAAACTACAAGAACGGAGGCTTGTGATATTTATGATAAATTACCTTTAATAATGTTCAAACGTATAAATTTTTATTGAATTGATAATTCAATAAAAATTTATATGTTAGTCAACCGCTGGGTGATTTCTATTATGTATAAATGTACTATGTAGTTTTGAGTCTTCAATCGAATCCTGGCGAGAAAGCTAATAGAAGCTGGGACAGGACCCCCTTTCTTTTTTTTTATCGTGCTCAAAATCACCACGGATACCACCTTCGCCAATATTGGTGGAGGTGATTATGTCGGACTCGAACCGACCAAAACGCACGCCATCCATGGATCTTTGATTGCCGGAGGAGAGATTATACAAGCTGGGACGCCCCTAGCCAGCCAAATAGACTGACAACCTGATAAGGGTGGCTAGGACAGGCTGGATATGAAGGGGTGGAAGCAATGGCATCCATTGGGAGAGGCCTATATCCACCAGTGGACTGCAATAGGTGTAATTGGTTGTTATAAGCCTGGACTGCAGGTAATATATGAATGTTTAACATATAACAGGCCACTGCTGGATATAGAACTCTACCAATATACGCCATCTTGGCTTGCATCCATTGGGAAGTTGGTCTCCTGTGACTACGCTGGCCAGAAGGGTTGGTACAGGGTGTTCGGTTAATGCTAACTCCGAACACGTGATGTGAGCCCGCTGCGCCCCTTAATTATACATCTATGTACTTTCGGTTACCGTCTCTACCGGGTGCATTCCGTAACATTTCTATTAATAACATTTGAACACTGACATCCTTACATTAACATCTCATAATTTACATTCAATTTAATTTAACACTTATTTAATAAACTTAACAAACATACAGTGTAATCTCTAGTGTAGATCATTACAATAAACAATTTTATATTTCTCAACAAACTCTCTTGATTCCATCCCCATTTGATCGTATCCCGAACACAGGGTATTGTTTGGAGTCATCCTTCTTTCACAGTGATATCATTCGAATATTTTTGCGTTTGTCGCCTCTTACGATACACTTCGGATCGGTCCGATTGGTCCGGCCGATCGAACCGATCGACACAGGGTCATCTCTGAATTGTCCAACTATCGCGAATCGTGCGCCACCACGGCTTTACTAAACAGAAACTCTATTATTTTCTATTCTGTCTCCGGAGTTCACTATGAAAATCAGTTATTAAATTCAATTTAAAGCGACATCAACAACTATTGTGACAGCACAACTCCTTAAAATAAGGAGTAGATATAAAACAAAAGTTCGCATCGCAGTTAATGACTCAAATTATTATACCTTTGGGGCTCATTGTAAATTCCCATATAACGAACCCCTATTACGCGCGTACGTAAACGAACACAAGCTTGTTCACAAACCTTGAAATTTCACAGAAATCTCGACCTTACCCTAATGGATTAATGATTAACATTCTACTATAGTATTTGTATGGCGTATTTAACTTTTATGGGGTTGGCAACTTACCTTCATAAATGCCAATGACATAAAGTATATTTTGATGGGGAAGCACTGTCCATAAAGTTATTGGGGATATTAATATGAAATTGCATAATTATATTAAGGATGGAGGCAATAAAATATGGGGTTTGACTTACCTGCTATGGGATATGATTTAATGATAGTAATAAGTGAGTCTTATGATATTTCATTTGTAATTGCCTAAGAATATGAATGTTTATTGACAGTATTTATTGAGTACAGTGGGTTGGTGGGCTACAAAAGTTCCTACACACCTTATGATCTATAATCCTTTGACAGCCTAAGTATAATTTAACCAAAGTAACGTAGATTGCGTCCAATAAAATAAACTATCATTGTCTTGTTACTTTCGAAGAAAATAAGTAAACTCATGTAAGTTGTAGTCTAAACTTAATTACATAATTATTAGGTCTATTATCCAGTAGCTTCTAAGACTAGTAGTTGTGTAGTGATATCACTTCATACAATTATTTTTTCAAAATGTCCAGGAACTGTTGTAGCCCACTGTACATTACCGACAGCTTGTTACACCGATAGTTGTGTACATAAATATACATAATATATTACAAGTTAATGGATGCTTTGGGAATCATAAATAAAGAAAAGTTATAGTTTTTTAAAGAAAATTTTTATTTCATTTTGATTTTACTATATATTTATTTATAAATAAGCAGTACAATCGGCCGAAAGAGTTGTTAAAATTAGTGGACTTAGTAATTTCTTACAGAACTGGGAAACATTTTACCGCCGCCTCTTATAAATAATATTATTTTATTCTTACTTTACTTCCATAGTGAGATTCGGACTAAGTAAGATTGAAATAATTATATAGATAGATAGATAGATAGATTGATAGATAGATAAACTCTTCTTTATTGTATACAAAAAATATAAAATTACAGTATATATTTACTTTTAATAGGCCGTGGTAACTTCGAAAAGTTTTCAAGCACCTACTTAGTTTACTTTGAATTATAATTATGTTTTTCTACGTGAATTTCAATGCTGCCAAGTTAAAGTGCTTGAAGCTAATAACTACTTCAACTAAGTTACACTAAAAGCTAGGTACGCCTGGGATTACACTAAAATTTAATTAACCAAAGGCATTAGGAGGTGATTGTCATTAATGTGATTTTCTCTCAGACATTACAGCTGCAAACCTATAATGTGTTTACGTCTTTTCAACTATTGTTATTAATAGATCTTTACATATCAAATTGCCGAAATTTTTTTACACATTCATGAGTTCGTTATTCTTGTAATTTAACTATTTCCATTATTTATATTTTGTTTGTTGATTTCAAGATTTTACAACTCTGTATAAAATTTTGTTTTATTGTATTGATGCAATTCAAAGCTGCGTTGGTCAATGGCTACCTTAAGTCATGTCATATTTAAAACTAGCTGTGCACGCGACTTCGACTGCGAGGAATGTAATAAAAGAATAATTCTAAAATAAAAGTAGCCTAAGTTAGTCCAGCCGTTCTCTCTGGAACAAACAGACAGACAAAATTTTTAAAAATATATAATATTTTGGTATGTTCTACTACATTCATATACATGTAGTAGAAAGACACTCCAATTTTATTTATTTGTATGTATGTATAGATTACCGCGAACCGGATTCCAAAGAGTATAATAATTATGGGACATGCTGTGTATGTATGTATGCATGTATGTATGTATGTATTACATTGTATCAATTCCCAGCCGCCAACGGATATAGCCGGCGTATCTCCCAACTTCCCTGTAACAGGACACCACAGGTACCGTTCGCAAATAAATTCGTGAGACCGCTGACCGCTTCCTGCGGTTGCTATCCGCCATTTGCGCAAGTTTTTTTTGTTGAACTTTACTCGATTTTGTACGGCTTGAATGAATCACATTTAATAGTTGTATGGTTTTTTTTAATTTTAATACCTAAAAATAATAATAATAATAAAAATTAATAATAATTCTAGTTACTCAATGACGCCCAAACGGCTGAGTAGGTATGGGTGAAATTTAGTAAAGGAATAGATAATAGTCGGAAATGACTAATAGACTTTTTATACCTGGAATAAGTTCCAATGGGTTCCAGAAACGAAAAAAGTATTCCTATCAATCTATCTATACTATTTATATAATTGTAAAAAGTTTATTTTTGTCCGCGATGGACGCAAAAACTACTGAATGAATTTCGATGCGGTTTTTTTTTGTTTGAAGCGGTTTGGTCCAACTTAAAATCTTACGGTTGTGCATTGCACTCGGTTAAGTAGAACCAGGTTATGATAAGTAATATAGAATTTAAGTTGCACAGATGGCGTTAAGGTCGCGATAACCGACATAATTTTATTGATAGTCAAGTTACACTAATTATTATTGATATGAAACAACTTTTCATGGATTCTATCGCTATATAATTAGTATTATTTACTTTTGGGCAGACGTTTCGGCCACTTTCCGCAGACGTTTCGGCAACTTTTCCGCAGATATTATGTAGGCGAAGTAATTAAGAATGGTTGTTGTTACAAAGTTTGTAATGCAAGTTGCCCGTGATCTCCCGTGATCCTGAAATCTCAAAGTGCCCGTACTATAATGGTGTAGGTGTTACTATTAATGCAGAATGAGCTCTCTGTTTCGTTAAGACTTAGGTACTATATTTTGCATGTTCTTGATACGTAATATGAACCTTATTCACTGACATACTTCTAAACTTTTCAGTAAATATTTAAGCTTGTTCAATTCTAAGTATCAAACGTCATAAATACTTTTTTATTTATAACAAAGCAATCTCTATTTTGAACGGTTAAGGTGTGTTTTCATTCTTCACTGATTTGAGCTAATTTATCATTAAAGATATTATACTCGTATGTACACAATCAATCAAAACAATCGTTTAGCAGTAGTGCAACGTATTATTAACGGTAGTAAATGACATCGGTTTCGCTACTGAATCTGTCGTGTCACATTTCTACAAATTTTCCTCTATTCTGTGATTCCTACCATCTTCTCTAACACGCTACCAGTTATGGTATCGATGTCATCATTATTTTTGCATTCGAGACTCACCTCGGGGCCCGGAGTCAGCTTACTGGTTTCTTACTCCCGCTATAACCAGAGGACGATGAAGATGTTATAGTTTTACAGCTAGCTATAGCTCTATAACACTGTAAATATAGTTTTCTCTGGAATTAACGTCAAAGGTACAGTCACCTGCAAATAATATGCATACACTTTGGAACCTTGTCACAATAATAAATGGCAAGTCAACATTATGACATGAAACGGTCATAAAATTCGACAAGTTTATATGAAAAAGTTCTAAAACGTAGTACTGCAGGTGACTGTACTACTTTCTTGAGCAAATAGAATTCAAATTATACAGAACTTAAAGAAGAATATACAAAAGTTATAAATGATTACAAGGAGTTGAAACATATCGAAGAAGTACCGATAGAGGAATCTATATATTATTGACCACCAGTGTGAACAGACGTGTACCTAAACAATAATTAAAATAACAAATTAAATAATTTGCTGAATCGTGACCTCCTTTATACCAACAAGTACAGGTAGCTAAGTGTGTCAAATGCAAAGTGCAACAATAGTGTACTTGTGATAATAATGTTCTGTTATTAGAATAGACATTATCACAACACAAGATGGACAGCAGCCCCTTTAGTAGGGGCAGCAGGACCGCCCGCACGCCGCCGCAAACGCCGTCACCCGCTCCACGCCCACACGTGCACGAATGTGCTCAAGCCCAAATTCCGACCCAGGTGGAAACCATCCCAACTCCGGAGATCCAGAATTGGATGACCTCCATTGAGCAGTATCTTAAGGAGGTATGTACTATTGCTACGGAGGGAAAACTTAACTCCGAGCAGAAAATACGTATAAGCGGATTGTGCCGAAAAGTGGGACACTTCACGTCGCAAATGGCAGTACAATATCTGGACCTGAAAGGAAAAACCATGCAAGTTAATGCAACAGGACAAGCCCTTCAGCAACAATTTGACCTCTCGCAACAAATATGCCAACTAAAACAAACCATCGAGGAGTCAACTAAGATCAAAGCTGGCACATCATTCGCAGAAGTGGTGAAAAAGGGGACCAACGATTTTATACCCACCCCAAGCTTCAGTTCGGTGGTCATCTATCCCAACGATAAAGCTAAATCAAGCGATGAGACCAAGACATTAGTACAAAAAATTATTTGTCCTGAGCAGATGAAACTGCAAGTAAGAGGGTTACGCAAGACGAAAAATGGGGGCGTAATTATTAGCACGGACACAAAGGGAGACATCGAGAAATTGAAAAGATCAGCCCAGCTAATCAACTCAGGTCTTATCATAGATGACCAGCGCAAAAGGAAGCCAAGAGTGATAGTCATCGGGGTACCAGCTACTATGCTGGAAAAGGATGTATTTAGCTGTCTGTACCACCAAAATCTAGAGGACAAGCTGTTGGATTGCAGCCTTGACACTTTCCTGACCTCAATTAGACTAAGCCACAAGTCGGGCAGGAAGGGCGCAGACACCTGTAATTACATAATTGAGGTTTCTGCAAGCATCCGTAAAGCGCTGATAACTCAAGAAAGGGTATTCGTGAATTGGTCATCTTGCCCCGTTAGAGACTTCACGCTGGTTACCCGATGTTACAAGTGCCAGCAGTATGGCCATGCTGCGAAGACCTGTAGGGAGACAACATATACGTGCGGACATTGCGGAGAACAAGGACATACAGGGAAGGACTGTACGAAGGAGGCAGAAGTGAGAAAGTGCGCTACTTGCTTGCGCTTCAAGAAGCCGAACAATCACACCACGGGAGCTCCTGAATGTCCTGCAAAGCTAGCAGCTGAAAAAAGATTTTTAAGTTCCATTGATTACGAAGGCGACTAAGAGACCTCTCCAAACTAAAACTGGAGCGCGAGATCACACATGACCAAGATGACGACACTGTCCTACTTTTTTTTTTTTATGCTGAATATAATCGACAACGGCGGTGATGAAATATACATATATGAACTATAAAATTAATGCTGATCCATACATATTGCATTATGACTACATAGTAACTTTTATACCTAGAAATTAATTATTACCCATTTAGATATAATGTAAATTGCACTTCTAGCTTGAGATACAGGATTACCTAGTTCAGGCACAAGAATTGTAGAGCAATAGAAAACATATTATGTAAGATAAGATTAAAACTGTAATTTTTTATACTATTTGCAATATAATAACATTATTGATAGCAATAGATAGGCTAAGAAACTATGTAACCATAAATGTACAATGATTTTTGAATAAATATTATTATTATTATTATTATTATAAATAGGACGTCGAACGGGATAAATTTGAACGGCAATCCCATTACTGTCAACAAAATCGTTTAACACTGCACACACATCAACAAACTGCAGAATAAAAACATGAATCACTCCTTTTCCACTCAAGTGATAATCCGCGAACTCACAAACGAGCTCAGATACACAAGAAAACTTGGTAAAACGAACATTTCACTCATAAATTAAAACCATGTGTCACATGTAAGGCACGGTTTTGTTTAAGGCCGGGATCATGTTGCGTGTTTTGTTCGAAACAAATTAGAAAACTTTTCGAAAACATTTGTTTTTTGAGGACGTTGTGTATTTTTTGTAAATAAAATTGTGGTTCTTCTTATGACGTGTCTCGTAGTTTTCAAACGCGTATAATATCGACGCGGAATATGGTGACGTACCCGCTCGTCCCTCAAATATGTTAGACTCTCATTTGATTGTTGTTTTGAAATCATTTCTGTAAAATACATATGATGTAAAAATATATCAAAGCTCCAGTTCAATTATGTGTGTATTTATCGCAGGTTTATAAGTGCCCGGTTAATGGCAATAGGCTCGCTACCTATGGGATCTAAAAAGGAATACTCGTAATAGAACAACTCAGAAACAGTAAGCCAAAGCCTCCCAACATTTGGAGAGGCCTATGGCCAGAAATGCACTATTATAGGATAATTGATTGCTTGATCACTCAGGAATCGATTCACAATTCTTGAACGATTTAAGCAACTCAACCACAACATGGAACGGAATGAAAAATAATTGTATATGCGTTTTAGTTAAAATGTCTCGACAAAAACATTACGCAAAACAGCGGTACCCCTATAATGTTTTCATCACAGTGCTTATGCCCGCAAATCTTAATGAGAATGTATGGACCGATGACATGTTTAAAACCTTATTGTTTTTCATAATAAAATGTGTATTTTAGAGATATGCTTTGTTACTCGTTCACGGTGATGAAAGTTGGATATTTTCGTGATCGTTATTTCTCGTTGAAGGAAATCAGAGGCTGGTTTTACTTACGGCGACATTTTTCGTAATTAACACTTTAATAAAGTAAATAATTACTGTAGCTGTCGTGCACGCGTTGGAGAAGAAAGGAAATGTTTATATATGACATAATAATAAATATAATAAGTTGTATAAAGTGATATAAAATTTTAGTTGAAAGGAATTTTCACAAAACTTCTTAAGGCACGTAGGCGTTTGGGCAGCTTATACAGGAAATTTTATTCGTGGATTTTTTGTAAAAGAAATAATGACGTTCGAACTCGCATTGTTACCTCACCTCACGCTCACGCTTATAATTTGACAACGTCTACCAAACGCATGGCGACAGAAAAAAGGTCCTTATATATGACAGAAATAGATTTTAGTTTGAAATAACACATAGGGAATATATAACGAATAGGTCTCTATAAGTTGCGGAAGATATATATCAAAGTTCCATATCGGAAATCGCGGGCAACAGCTAGTTATTATGTATATTATAAAAGATAAAATTACAGCGGCCTAACATCACAGACAATAGGCCTATATACAACTTCCCGGTACAATAGCCCAGGGTTTACGGGAGCGTCTACACAAATGATAGGCGTAATAAAAGTGTAAACATAAATTAACTAATCAAGACTCCGTTATACGCCGCTAGGCGGCGCCACTGATCATTAGATCGTCTGCGCCGGCGCTTGGGCTTTCGTTGGTGTTCCGCGAACATTTTACATTGGACGATGTACATTGCGAGGCTAATATATTTTTTATTTTTCTGCAAAAGAGATGAAATGAATGTGTTGATTGTTTTTTTTTTTTGGACAGTCTAATGGGATCTCAAAAGGAGGTCTAACGGGTGTTTGTGCCAGTGTTGAAAGATAAACAAAATTACATAGCGATGATCTGGCGAAATTTGTAACGTAATATTTTTGTCCACCCTCTTGGAATTCAGATTCCGTTCCCGCTACACCTTCTATTCAAATTTTCACGTATATTTTAGCACCACATGCTATTTGATGTATCAAGCTACCTTCCCACCAATCGCGATTAAAATCGATTTATATTGAATTTATTTCAGTAACCAATATTCGTAATACTTTTCAACGTATTTCTCAGATTTAAACAAGTAGTTTACTGATATTTATATGATATCCAATTCAAAACAGTGCTCGTAGATAACTCATAAAAAACAAGAGCCCAGCAATGTAATTTGAACTTTTCAATATCTCAGGCAGTAATATGCGTCTGCGCATCGCACCCGACCTCGCTAAGCCGTTAGTTTGTCACTGTTCTCGGATACTACAGTTCTGTAGGGCTGCCGCAAAAGATACACATAAATATACACATAGGTACTATAATAGTCATATAATACATACACAGGTCTATACGGTCTAGCAAAACCTCCTAGGGGTGAGATTTTCGCCTTTATGAATAAGACATAGAAGATTTGAGAACGCTATCTAGACTCCCACAAAGTATAATTTGTATTATGGGTTTTAGAACAAGTGTGCACACATTTAGAGACAGGAATATAAATAGTAATATTTGCACTGAACCGGCATCAAATCTAAATTTTCTAACATATCAATATCATGATCGACTACCGCACCGCCTCAAAGTTTACTTAAAGGTGTGATTCCGCAATTCTGCAGCCGACGGCAGAACCGCAGACCGCAAAAATTATATAAAAAAATTACACAAATCCCCAATACCGCATAAAATAAAACATGTGGGAATGCTTTAGCAGTTAGAAGTCCCCCCGTTTTTTACTTATACGACGTTCTTTTTTGTGCCCTACTTGAATTTTCTTGTCTCCACTTTGTGTAAAGTAATCTGAAATTCGAACTAACACCGACGTAATTATCATAAGTTACTTCCGAAGGTACTTATATTACTCCAATCGCTTAGACAAATGTGGTGTCAGCCCTACATCACATGCGGGTCACCCTGTTTTTGCGATAGCGTGATTATAACATGGCATTTATAAGAAAATTGCCCGCGCAGAACAATTATCGTGAAACTTGTTCTGATGTATCATTGGAAGGTAACATTTCCTTTTATATGGGTCGATGGCTATTAATAACTTTAATATACTCTAATGTTTCATCTATTTTTTTTTATAATATCCCCACGGATAACCCCCGCTAGAACCGGTTGGGAACGTTATGTCGGACTTGAACCGACTAAAACGCACGTCGTCTTTGGGTCCTTAGTTGGCGGAGGTGAGATAGTAACCAACATATCCCTCGCACCCCGGCAGACCCCGGCCATCTCTATCGAGATAACAGCCTACAGGCGTAGGGACCACGGTATCCCAGTCTAAATGTTTCATCTATACTGCTTTTCTATCAATCAATCCACTACGGCAGTCCAATGCTAGACATAGGTCTCTCCTAATGTTGGGGCTTTGGCATATTGTTTCCATGCTTTTTCATTTATCGAATCGATGGCATTTGAGTTGCCATCGTTGTGTAGTAATTTATTTCACGGCAACGCCGCTACTCACAGAAAGGGCTCGAGCATAGGTTCCACTCTTCGGGAAGGCTATTTTCACGCTGACCAGACAGGTTAGTACATGGTTTTGTTTTGAGTTTTCCTTCTCTCGTAATGACATCATCGGAGCTGTACGTATAACACGGGCGGAACAGTGGGTAACGGTTAATATATTGTGTTTACCTCCTACTAAACTTTTATATGAGCAAAAAATAACACCTTTACTACGTCGCGTATATTTAAAACTTCGAAGTTTTATCGCTCTCCTGAAAACGGCGATATAACTTCACTAAATAATAGTACAAATACCTACCTATATGGAGCGTATCATCAGCGTACAGGTTATGTTTAACTTCCATATTCGTATGACATCTGAAATCGACGGCGAAACGTGCTCGGAAGCACAGAGCATCGATATGTAATCAGAAGCCAGTCAACCGAGCACTGACTAGTGATCGATCGAACTGACTGCTCGCCTAAACGCTCAATGGAATTTCGTCCTAGTAAATATTTTCTATTAAACCGGAATATTACGTTTCATAGCTAACGTCACTTTGATTTACAATTTCATCATTCTCTGAACCTTTTCCCAACTCAGTTGAGGCTTTCCAGTCTAACTGTGATGCGGCTCGATATTTTCCGTGAAGCGACTGCCATATGACCTCCACAACCAATGGGCCAATGACCGATGACGATATCGAAGTTCCAAGTAAGACTGGTAGGACTTTTTGAAGGCTCCAACTACCCGTAACGACTGCCATACAGGTTCGTATGGCAACCAGCACCGACGGCTTAACGTGCTCTCCTTACAATTTTTTGAACTGAGCGGGGATCGAGCGATGATCCCCGAGCGTAGCAGTCGCATGCACTATCGCCTCGCCACGGAGGACCATTTCAAAAACCTCTCAGTCTTATTTTTTTTTAAAGGTATAGTCAACGACATACGACCACTCAACACACATCGTCTGCTGCATACGTCTGCAGTTGTATATTATGTCTTCGATTACGACATTATACCTTTAATAGTAACAAATATACCTACGTTTGAAATAGTAAAGAAGCAAGACACTGATAGCCAGAATATAACTCTCTATATTTTTTTGGAATGATGTTACTGTGGCCTATGGAAGTTTGCAAAACGAAGGGCAACACATTGTAGAGGGAAAGGCGAGGGGAGATTGTGCCCCAGAAGACAAAGCAGAGTTTCAAACCACTAAACAGTAGTGTTAACTTATAACTTACTTTACACAACACCTCCACAGTGAGCTCTGGCTACACTCCTTACCGCCGGAAACACTACACAAGGTTATTATTTGCCGTAGTACTCTGTAAAGCGAAGGTACTGCCCCCAGTCAGACTATTCAATTGCGGCGGGAGATACCATCATGTTCTACCTGCATTAAAATTTGCATTGCTGCATTAAATAATGAATTTGACCCCATCAACCCACTTTCAGAATGATTTTAATCAATCAATCAATTAGCCTATTGCGGTCCTCTACTAAACATATACCTCTCATTCTTGGGAGGCTTTGACCTTCTGTTTCTACGCTGACCAAATGCATTTCGAGATTTCCTTCTCTCTCAGTAATCTTTTACGTATTTTTCCGTTAGTCGCCTCTTCAGACATCCTTCCGATGAGATGAGGTGGTGCTATTCTTCTCCATCACCTCCCAAATATTTAGAATAAAAATATTCATACTTCAACTGTACTCAACGTAGCTTACGAAGCCTGAACACGCCATTATTTTAATACTTTCAAATGCTCAACAACCAATCAGAGTTTGAAGTTCGAGATAAGGCACGGTTCAGACGAACTTGTGAACTTACTTGGTCGTCTCTACGTGATTTGACTTAATCATTTTGAATGGCAATTGTTTGATTTCCAACATCTTCTGTACCGTATTTTGCTGGTGTGTGAGTTTTAACGAATTTTCATCTTATTTGTCTACGTGTGCTGAACGCAATTTGTTTTGAAATCATTTTCGGGATTGTACGAATTTGCTTCAATATTAACGTAATTTTGGAATTCACTATTAAAGATTTTGGAAGTTTTTGGAGTAACCGATATTTCGGCGCTGTTGCAAGCGCCATGATCACGGTGTACTTTCATATACTCTGTCACTTTTTCACACTTAGGTTTTGTGTTTAGATATGTATATCACGCGCCACTTTATTGCTTTTGGTATTACTAATAACGTTATGATGACTCTACATATTTCATTGCGCCTACACTTTTCTTACTGCAATTTGTAGCAGAAAGTGCAATACATAACCGCCTTAAATTATGCTTGACAATACATTATTATACTAGCTGTTGCCCACGGCTCCGCTCCGCTCGCCGCTGTCGAGCATGTTCATATTTATTCACCTTTTAAACCTTCTTTGGACTTCCACAAATAATTCAAGACCATAATTATCCAAATCGGTCCAGACATTCTCGAGTTTTAGCGAGACTAACGAACAGCAATTCATTTTTATATACATATATAGATAGATTACAAATTAGAAGACAGTGTTACCTAAATTAACGCTTGTTTAATTTCCCTGCTCTTGTCACAATTAATTGGGGTCGGTGTAACATGTCATTCTCCTCCACACATTGCTATCAGATGTCATTTCCTCAACCACTCCTTTCTTTTCCATATGCCCATTGCCGTCTAGCCGGCACTTTGTCTGAGGCTGTATCACTATCACTACATAGTATAAAATAAAGTCGCGTTTTCTGTCCCTATTTTTCTTGTCCTTTTGTATGCTTAAATCTTTAGAACTACGCTACGGATTTTGATGCGGTTTGTTTCAATAGATAGAATAGTTAAAGAGGAAGGTTTATATGTATATAACATTATGCTACGACTAACAGGTGCGGAGCAGGAATGAAAAATGTTGCAAAAACGGGGTGACGCAGACGAAGTCGCGCGGGTCAGCTAGTAGTTTATAAATTGTACTTTTGTATGTGTTATACAGTTTTATTTTGTTTCTTTTCCGGTTAGATCTTGGTAAGAGATAAATAAGAGACTGAACAATTGTTCAGACGGCTGATAAATGTGAGAAAGTAGGAAAATTGATGGCGGTTCAAAATCGCGTGACCGGGGTCACGTACCTTGGACTATTCGGAGTTAATGTGCGTTTAGTGTTACCAATTAATTACCACTTGTTTTATCGATGAAGAAAAACATTCTGAGAGATCTACATTCATACCAAAAAAGGTTTTCTATTAGATCTTATTTAGTCATTACTTGAAAAATACTGTTATAGTTCCCGGCATATATATTGACCACAAGTAGTGAGAGAACTGAGAATCTATGATTGCTGGATTTGAGCTCCTCTACAGCCGTAGTAGCCTTCCCAAAAATCAGTCAAAAAAACTCGTAAACGGGCCATTTCCCTAGCACCTTGTATATTGTCAACCACTTATTATAACATAGTGAATCGATTCACTATGAAATTTACCGGGTTATTAATCAAGTTCTATGTTTAACTTATATGTTGGTGCTGTTGCAAGCGCCATGATCACGGTGTACTGGCCGCGGAGCTAGTGCTCCTTGAGCCAACCGTATTGGTCTACCTTCTTTCTTACTAGTTTATTATTACTATGCGCGTCACCAGTACCAATCTTTGCGATCGTCAGTACACCATGATTATGGCGCACACCTGTATTGTCGACCATGTAGAAGGGAGGAGGGAGGTGTTAAGAGAGGTTCTGCACTATCAATGCAGGGTTTCTCGGTCTTCCCACTGATAACACAAAACCTCTTTAGTGAGCTCTGGCAGTAACTTAAAAAAGAGCAACAGTACAAGGACCACTTTCCATGGTCTGCGAATTTAAGGACGCGTGCGCGATTTCGCGAATCACGCACCTTGGAAAGCACCTCGTCCATAAAACGTTTGTTAAAAAAAATGTAGATGTCTCTGACCTCGCACCACAAATACCGGCGTAGCACTTACATAATCAGCTTATTAAAAAAGAAACAAATTCAATTGAAACAATACCAAAATTACAAACAAGCTCATTTGTATTCCATTCATACGACAGAGTAAAAATTACCCTTCTAGAACAAATAATAAAAAGGGGGAGAATCATGTAAAAAATCGCAAAGTTAGCCGGGAGCTTGATAAAAATCAATTCAATTTTGGAGACTGTAGCTGTCATATCGACCTACGTGAGGAGTGCGTGACAAGAATTGACAATGTCTTACAATAGGAATGAAACAGAAGTTAAAGTTCACACAAGAGTAGTACCTACTACTTATGGGTTACCGCTACTCAGCCTTGAAGAAAAGAAAAGATTAGCATTCTTTTCTATGACAATTAGTAATATTTCACTATTGCTATGGTTAGGATGATTGAAACCGTGGGTTAGTGGTGGATGGTAGAGTCTTCTCCCATTATATTTATAGCAGAGTATATGTATTTACAAAAAAAGTATGTTTATCCGCAACCAATTTATAAGCGGTAGCCTAGTGGTATGGGTAATGGAGTGCTAAAACGAGGTCTCAGGTTCGATCCCAGGTTTTACCATGGCACACACCAATGACTTTTCGATGATATTCGAAGTTATGTGTGTATTTATCGCAGGTTTATAAGTGCCTGGTTAATGGCAATAGGCTCGCCATCTATTATTTTGGGGCCTAAACATAAGCTGGCGATATGTGGGTGCTAGCACCTCTGTCTACCCCTTCGGAGATTATATATAACATTTACATATAACATACATAAACATAACATAACATAATTGGTTTATGTTATGTTATGTTTATGTGTCAATTTATAAGCTAATCTTCGTTTAATCTGTTCGGGCTTAGATATCGCTATGTATTATGTTCTAAAGTATTTAAATGCTTATAAAACTTCTGCCAAACGTTTCGCAGTGGCAGAACTGTATTGAAATTCGTCGTAGCCATTTGATTCTGCTGACGACAGCTTAAAGCCAGCTGATTTGGACGATTTGTTTTAACAAATAGGTGCTGTTTAAGAAATTCAATTGTTTCTTTGGAATTACCTGCCTGAGGGCTTGTTGGAGTTTAGGTGAACAGTTTTTATGTACACTACACGTTTTTAGGAGTTGTAGCTGAAGGGAAAAAACGGAACCTATTACTAAGACTCCACTGTCCGCCTGTCACTAAGATGTATCTCCTGATCGGTAAGAGACATTTGAAATTTGGGCCGAAGACGACGTATACATATAGCCGTCATTTTATGAAGGTAGAGTGATATCGGTAGGTATGTAAGTGTAGCCATACATGTTATAATATGCTCACGCAAATTTAGGTTTGATAATCATTCCTAAAATGTGGATAATATTAAAGTGGATTGCGAATCGATACCAGTATGTGAATCGATTACGCATTCCATAGATAATAAAAATGCAATAATGATTTGCATCGTTACAACAGATGGACATTCTTGTTATTGGTCATTCTTATTGTTGGACATTGTTATTCTTGGACATTCTTACTATTGTATATTGGCTTTGGACATTTTTCCTTTTGGACATAAGTTGTGCAAAGAATTGAAACTTGTGTGGAAAATACTTTTGCAATGTTTCATTAATGTGTATTTGCACAAGTCTGGGTTTGCGCAATTATACTTGAATGAGTACGGTTATCATAAGGATAGAAAGTAAATGGTGTGTTGTTATCTCTGCTAACCCGGCGTGAGTAAACATATGAATGGATGTTAATAAATTTCCAAACAGTCTTTTATAAAGTTTTATTTCAAACAAAACAGAAATAAATTTAAAAATAAAATATGTCCAAAGTAAACTAAAATCGAACTACCACACTCAGTCCAGTCCAACTCCATTCTATCTGTTTCAATTCTTTCATTAAGCACTATAAAGAGTCCCACAATCAATTTCTAACCGCGATCCGCCTTATCCAACATATCTATGCATTCATCTCAACCCTTATTCCTTTACCATAAGGTTCTATTCAGTAAACCAAGTTGTTAAAAAAATGTTGTAACGTACGGAGTCTGTACATTCATTGTGGATAGCATAGATTGATGGGCGTGGTCGCTGAAGCTAAGTTACCCGCAAGTGTGAGGCAGTTAATGTATACGATTTATGGAAAGAGGGTCGTAAAGTGACCTGCGAATGTATAGAATCATTTAGAATTATTGTTCGCTTTACTTTTAGGCCCTATTCACTGTTTGTATGTTGTCTATGTAAGAGCTTATATCTAGCTACAATTTCAAGAAACAGCACCGTATAATGAAAAATGACATAATACAAATTGTAAATGACTCTTGAACATCGATAATACGACAATGGCGTCGCTCATAAAACTCAAAAACCACATTACTACACTTCAGTGATACTCTTACTTATTTCAATCACATACCTTGCACCTTGCACTTATTTTAGAAACTTGATTAGGACTCCAAAATATTATTCCACGAGTGTGTTAGGTTATATACATTCTATATACATTTAAAGACGCCTTTCCACTGTCCTCGATTGCAATAACAAATGCGTGGGAAAAAGCATTTTCATATTGCCAAAGTAAATGCGTCGATTTATACGTGCGCATCCGCGTAACCCCGCACCCCCTTGGAAACCCAACGTTAAACTTAGAATATGCAAACAAAAAAAAATAAAATGAGATCTAATTAATACTCGCGTTAAACTTTCAATTTGAACAATGAATTTAATTTGAACTTTAGTCGTGTCGTAGTCGTATCGACCCGTCTAAAAGTCTTTGAGGTTAGTACAGATTACTAGGTGGAACTAAAGTTGATGTATAGACGGGGTTCAAAAGAAATTTAGGTTGAAATGTGGTATAAGAGAAAAAGGTATTGCCGGAATAACCCCACAATGGCTTTTAAAGAAACCGATGGTTGAAATTCTGAGTAAATCTTTATGTGGTTTTATAGCACCACTTATGAGATATATGAGGTTGTTTATCGATTGAGGTGAGGGTTCACTAGTAATGAGGTGAGCTCAGTAATGAACAGTTTGCGCAATGTTTTCAGTGGCCACTAAGTCTTGTATTAGCGATGACAATGTTGATGTATAATGGACAAAGAAGATACTTTTTAATAATTTTTAAAATAAACGAATCTGAATAGTATTTTTGTTTATTTGAACGCGCTTATCTCAGAAACTACTCAGTTCAAATCGAAAAAATATTTTAGAGTTGAATAGCTACTACTCCAAGAAGCTGAGTACTGCATTAAACTGTGGTAATGCCATTGGTAATAATGGTAATGCTGCCAAATATCAACATATCCAGCAATTGACTAAGAGATTACCAAAAATATAGTGTTTCAAGAAATGTCATGCGTGAATCCGCGGCAAGACGTCTAGTCTATACTATTATATAATTGTAAAAAGTTTATGTTTGTCCGCGATGGACGCGAACACTACTGTACGGATTTCGATGCGGTTCTTTTTGTTTGAAGGGGTTTGGTCTAAATATTATGTTTCTTTGATTGCAATCGGTTAAGTTGAACCAGAGTTATGATTAGTAATATAGAATTTTAGTTGCACAGATAGCGGTTAGTTCACGATAACCGACAGCTACGCGGGTTGAACCGCGGACATAGGCTAGTACACTATAAGAAGCAAATTTGTAAAGAAGTTATTTTAGTTTATTTGAAAACCTATTTGACCACATCTAAAATTAACAAAGCCATTAGGATTCCGAAAATTCCGGCGCTCGTCCCCCATTTGGCTCCAAAACAAAAAGTATATAATAACAATTCGAAGGATACTAACTATTAACACTGTCCAGTTTAGTATATAACTTCATAACCAAGTTTCCAACTACCCTCAAATATGTGTCGTGTCAAAAATTATATTCCTTACAGTATTAAGAATAAGGTTCAATTTCGAAAGTTTGTTAGTGAAGTTGGCAGCACTGTGTGATAGCTTACAAAAAGTTGCAAGCTTGGCAAGGCTGCCAACATTGCTGGTCACTCGAGAATTGTTTAGTTGGCCAGTTCACATTCAAACTTGCAGTACTCAGCTCTGCGCGGCTAATAATTTTCAATAGTTTTTTTTATTCATTGGGTTTTTTAATTGGCGGCTGTTCATGCACTATTTTTGGTGCTGTTTGTTTGACAATTATTTTTTAAGCATTAAATTGGAATTCGGTTTCAGAATAAAAGAATAACATTCGTATAGAACTAGTGAGAGCAGTCACCAAAAGTAATACTGTCTTTTTCGTGTCAGTGGCAATAATAAGAATAAAGTTATTGCCCTCTTACCTCCACAACCCATTGGTGATATTGAAGCATTGCAATCAGCGAACGAGCAAACTACTACTATCTTAGTATTACTTTAGGCGGCTTCATTCGCTAATTTTATGCGTTACGTCTATGTTATTCTTTTAGGCTGAGCCAGAATTCTATTTAATGTAAAAAAATAATCGTACAGCAAACAGTACCAAAAATAATATTACTGGCCAGCAAATCAATTTTTTATTCGTCTTTTTCTGTCTATTATTATAGGAATAACTCTACTCGACTTTAGGGAAGATAAGCCATACATAGAGGAAGGTTCTAAAGAAAATAATAAATATTACATTTTGAATAATACTTAGAAGTCATCTGTGCTCACCCCAAGTAAACGAAAATATTTACATGTATGTTAAAAATTACTTGTTGGACCACACATAATTAGTATTCTCATTAAACACTTCAAAAGACAAGAAAAGGCTTCGAATTCGCGACCTGTCGGTACACGAACTACCAATGCATTCTTTATTTATTCATGATATACATATATTATTAATATTGAATTTACATTTTTATTATTTTAACTATCGAAATGTGGGTGCTAGTACCTCTGCCTACCTCTTCGGGAATATAGGCGTGAGTTTATGTTATGTTATTTTAATAAAACATTATAAACCTATTCGTTTGACAATCCCAGATAAAACCTCTGAATCGTTCTACTAAATTAGATTTTTGGTATCAAATATTGAAATCAGACACAACTGATATTTGGCTTTGATAACAAAATACAATACACCAAAATACATTTTTATTTGGCTATTCCCAGTTTGTGGTACTTATGTGCCTACTGTCCCAATAGTGAAACGTGTATATTTCGCACTAATAATGTAATAGAAATTTTGTATGTTTATTATTCAAATATGCTCAATCAGCAGAATGAATGTCGCTTTTAGAATACATACATAAATGCATACATGCACCAGCTCTGTGGCGTGGTGGTAGTGAACGCGACTGCTACGCAAAAGACGCGGGTTCGATCCCCGCTCAGAGCATATATTTGTGTGCAAGAATATGGCTATTTGCCCTGGCCTGCGTGATTGGCAGAGCACATTAAGCCGTCACGTCGGTCCCGGTGGAACATCTACAGCAGTCATTACGGGTAGTTGGAGCGAGCCCTCAAAAGTCCAACTAGCCTAACTACAGATTTTATAACGCCAATGTGGTTGTGGAGATCCGACGGCAGTCGCTCCACGAAAAATATCGAAGTTCAGCCGCATCGTGAGCTTATGTATCCTTCATAACGAATGATGCATACATGCTCACGCCTTCACGCCCCTCCGGGGTATGCAGAGGTGAATTAATACCGTGGCCGCAGCCTGCTTCTGCTAGGCGACTTCACCTCTCACCCTCAGACCCGCACTTATGGAGGACGGAGATCATTTTGATACCTCCGATGTCCGAGTCACTTCTAATTAACCATGGATGTTAACATGGCGTGAGCGTATGTATCCATCATAACGAATGATGCATACATACGCTCACGCCTTCGCACCCCTCCGGGGTATGCAGAGCTGAATTAATACCGTGGCCGCAGCCTGCTTCTGCTAGGCGACTTCACCTCTCACCCTCAGACCCGCACTTATGGAGGATGGAAATCATTTTGACACCTCCGATGTCCGAGTCACCTCTAATTAACCATGGATGTTAACATTTTAGATTTTAATCTATATTTACTGTTAAAGGCTTAGGTAGCCTAGTGGTATGGGTAATGGACTGCTGATACAAGGCCTCGGGCTTGATCCCAGGTTTTACTATGGCACACACCAATGACTTTTCTATGCTTTTCGAAGTTATGTGTGTATTTATCGCAGGTTTTTAAGTGTCCGGTTAATGGCAATAGGCTTGCCACCTATTACATTGAAACCTAAACATAAACTGGCGAAATTAGGGTGCTAGCACCTCTGCCTATTTGTTATGTACTGTTGTTATGTTACTGTTATATTTTTCCTCCTCCCTAATCATAGTCATAACCTGAGTCACACAATACGTAACCAATTTAAAATAAAAAGATACAGCTGCTTTAGATTTAACTGTAGAATTTTAAAAAGTAATCCACTACACACTGAGTCACGATTGTTGCCGTGTTATTAGATACACCAAGGCCTTCCTGGTTGGACACGTTAGTCATTCGCCATACTAGAATAATATACAGGATTTGTTTATAAACACTAAGGAGTTTCGATTACTGTTTATTGGAGCTGCCAACACTTGACTAGTTGTTTATTGATTGTAACAGCGGATGACCTAAAAAGATGTGATGATTCATATATTCGCCAGTTTTGTTGATAGAGTTTATGAAGTAAAATATTAAGTTCGATTTGTTGATGCAGCAAATGTGTGTCTGATCGTTATTTGATATAAATATTTAGTGACTTCAGGAATTGTATTATCTTTTTCTCATTCTCTTGTGTAGTGAGAGACAGAGAAAGAATACCACTCCATCACCTGTTTTTAGTCATGCAGTAGTGATGTAGATGTGGTAAGCTGAAATCAAAGTCTGAGGAAAGAGGGTCACCATTGGCCACCATGGGTGAGCGCCTACCTTGACGGCCTCACCAGATGCTTTTTCACGCCCTGCTTGAAGGACCGGGGACTGTAGGAGGAAGGAAACACGTAAACTGGTAAGGAATTCCAAGAGTTCGCATACCAATAAGCACCACTTTACTACCTTATCACAAGACCTCACAATAACATTACTTTCTCAATCGTAAATTTCCTAACATAACATAAGGCAGGCAGAGGTGCTGGCACCCGCATTTCGCCATTTTATGTTTAGGTTCTAATATAAAAGATGGTGAGCCTATTGCCATTAACCGGGCACTTATAAACCTACGATAAATACACACATAACTTCGAAAAGCACCGAAAAGTCCTGGATCGTGGAAAACCTGGGATTGAACCGGTGACCTCGTCTCAGCAGTCCATTGCTCATACCACTAGGCTACCGCGGCTATTTAAATTTCTTAAAAAAATTATATACACACTTCTAAAAGTTATGCCCTAAAAACCTCTCAACGATTACTCAGACAAAAAGACAATTATAACATTGTTTCACTGGAGTAAGTTGCGTTCACCATACACGTGTCGTTTAAAATAGATGTTCAGTGGCGTTACTCACTCCTGACAAGTGAGTCACACCACTGTAGTAGCATTCATAATTACGTTAATATATACGCAGATAAAAATTATCGTTTACGAAAGCTTATGATTATGAGTCATGGCTTAATTAAGTTAAGTAGGCTATTAACAGTTTAGGAATACTTTTTTTTATTGTGCGCAAAATCATCACGGATACCACCTCCGCCAAAACCAGTGGAGGTGATTATGTCGGACTCGAATCGACCAAAACGCACGCCGTCTATGGGTCCTTGATTGCCGGAGGTGAGATTATACAAGAAATATCTCCCGCACCCCGCAGACCCGGGGACATCTCTGTTGATCCCCTAATGGTATCCCCATTTAGCCCCTGGGCATGGGGTGGCACTTTGCACCATCGCCGTGGCCTGCTTTTGCTAGGGTGACAGGCAGCTCCACCCGTCACCCCCAGGCCGGACGGACGGACGGAGGCCATTCTGCGACCTCCGACAGTTTTGGAATACTAAAACCGAAGCCGCCAGATTACGTGAGTAACAATGTCAGGCAAAGACGCCATCGTATCCCGGTAGGAGAGGTAGACCTATGAAGACCTGGTTTGACGTTATGGACGGTGGGCAGCGTGGAAACAGTAGCCTGCCTACATAAGAAAAGGCCTAAGTCCTACAGTTGTCAGTGATAGACTAATAGATTGATCAATTATGTACCATATTTTTACATAGCGGGTCCGGGAGTCTGAGGTGAAAAGACTTTGACTTGACTTGATTGACGCAATAATAATGATGTTGATGATAATAATTTAGATAAAATTTTATTTAGAAATAATTTAGAAAAAATAATTTAGATAATAATTTAGATAGAATGAAATGATAAAATAATATTTTTTTGTGAAATTTGAACCTACAGTAATCGAATCGTGTTTATAGGATATTTAATAGCTGCAGGTGAATTAACCACCTATAACAGTAAACCTTACATCCCCTCAAACAGATGGATCTGTCACATTGGGCGTGAAAAAAATTGTAACACTGTACGTGTTTGTAATGGTGACACTCTTGCCTGCGATTTTGCCCTCAGCTTACCATCATTCGAGAAGAAGTCAAATTGAAGTGCCATAAATAATAAAAAATAAAAATTTTGGACAAAAAAGCGTTAAGTCATTCTCTATCCATCCATTTGACATTTCTGACACATCAAATATAGTACGCAAATAGTCACATGAAAAGGGTACTACGCATTTTTTTGAGACTAAGTGGGATGATTTTTGATAGTGAATCATGCAAATAAATGAGAGTGGTATGACTTAGGAGAAAATTTGAAGACGAAGGTCTATGAAGCTATCCTGAAGTGAATTGGACCTACCGAATATCATATGTTACAAATGAAAGTTAAAAAATAATAATAAAATGTATGTCAATAGTTACGTCATAGATTACCTATGTCCGTAAAGTGTGTAACTATGGTGTAAGTGATGGATGCAGAATGCAAAAGTAAAAATATATATATTGATGACTTGATGAGTGAGGGAATGAAGGGCAGTGTTGCCGTTGCAAATTTTATTTTATAGGGTATTTAGTTTTCATAAGGTTTTTGGTTTATAATTTCTCGTGTTATGCGCTGCAGCCAACTAAAAATAAACGCATTTTTCTTTCTTTCTTTCTTTTCTTTTCTATGTTGAAATTTCAAGAGCAAGAGCAAGTTGAAAAGCAAGAGGCTCAAACTATTTTTCAAGGTGTGGTGAAGTCTCGTCTTGTCAGACCAATAAACGAAATTTACAAAACGGCAATATCAATCATATTTTATAAGTTAATGAGCAAATGGACCACCGGTTTAAAACACAACCCCGGCCTAAGAAAACTCCGGCAAAAAACTTAGCGGGTTTTTCTTTCTTTTTTGGTCTATTTACAAACATTTACTTTTCGCCAGCGCCATAACCTCTTTAATATTGAAACTATATTACACACACGTACCCCAGACAGTCCCCATGACCTCTCGTTCGCGCCTCAAGGAATTATTCACAGAAATAACCATAAAACTGACACGTATCATGCTTTCAGGCAACATAAAAATTTCGTTACATAACATCAATTCCTCCTAAACATAATATTTTCATAGCCCGCTCCTAAATCAAGGCGACCGCGTTATTCGCAAGAGTATGTTTTATGACATATTTAGAATATTCTTTTGTGCTATATAATGTTCATGCGGAACGGTCTAACGAATTTATTTTCAGGGTAATTTTAAAGGTAAGGGATTTGCCTATCAATAAATTCAAATATTTTGTTAATACACAATTACCGCGGTAGCCTAGTGGTATGGGTAATGGACTGCTGAGACGAGGTCTCGACTTCGATCCCAAATCTACCATGGCACACTGACATTTCGATGCTTTTCGAAGTTATGTGTGTATTTATTGCAGGTTTATAAGTGTCCGGTTAATGGCAATAGGCTCGCCACCTATTGGGACCTAAACATAAACTGGTGAAATGTGGGTGCTAGCACCTCTGCCTACCCCTTCAGGGTGTGAATTTATGCTGTTAAAAAGAAGTTATGCCAAAAACTTATTATAAAGTCCAGGATTATTTGGATGATAAACAAGCCTGGAAATGCGCTGTTCACTCAACTTGCTACTCGAACTAATTTTTATATCTAGACTAAGTAAATGTTTGTAAGGAGACCAAAAAAAAAGCCCGCTGAGTCTCTTGCCCGAGTCTTCTCAGGTCGAGGCCGCGTTTCGAACCGGTGCGGTGGTGGTCCATTTACTCACTAATTTATAAAATATTGACATATCTCTCGCACCCCGGCAGACCCCTTCCCAGATAACTTAACACACTGATCGTTTTTCATACAATTTTTTTTTTTTATACTACGTAGGTGGCAGACAAGCACATGGCCCACCTGATGGAAAGCGGCCACCGTGGCCTATGAACGTGTGCAACACTAAGGGTGTCACACACGCGCTGCCCACCCTGAAGGGAAAGGGGGAGAGCTGGGAAAGGGTGGGGAGGCTAGGAAGGGGAGGGGAAGTAGGGGTATAGTGAGCTCTGGCTACCCTACTTACCGGCGGGAACACAACACGATGGTTATTATGACCGCGGTCTTCTGTAGGGCGGAGGTACTTCCCCAGTTGAACAGCTCATTTCGAACGGGAGATACCGTCGTGTCCTACCTCCGTTAGGTGGCAGACAAGCAGACGGCCCACCTGATGTAAGATGGTCGATTCGTGTTGCCAACCCTATAGAAACTTTAGGTGAAGAGAATTTCAGTGCCTTCAGCGTAGGATACAACTTGATATTCCCACTGATAGTACAAAAGCTTACCAGTGAGCTCTGGCTACCCTACCCATCGCTGGAACAACACAAGTCTATTATTAGCCACGCCCTTCTGTAGAGTGGAGGTACTTGCCCAGTCGGACTACTAAATTGGGACGGGATTCATTACAATCTTTATCATTAAAGTCGGAGGGGACGTAGTAAACCTTCCCGAACAGTGAAACCTATGCTCGGGCCCTCTCCGTGAGTAGCGGCGCTGCGGTGAAACAAATTACTACACCACGATGGCAACTAGAAAATGCCATCGATTCGATAGAAGAAGAAGAATCATTAAAGCCTTAGATAAGACGTTATTTACCGCATAATAAAAATCCGGAAGCAATCAGTAGTCTGTCGAGAACCTTCAACTATATAGTTCAATACACTTACAATTAACGCATCAAAAAGGCATTGTCTATCGATGTAGTGTATTCGATAAACAACTGTGCAAACATTGGTGCAAATATTTGCCGGGTAGTGCAAATATTTGCCGAGTGCAACGCTTTGTGCTTAGTCTGTTGCACCACATTTTAGTGTGCAATGTTTAACAAAGGGCTTTTTGATAACGGAGAATTTTGTGAGTCATGGATTTTTGGTAAGTGATACAAGTGAATAGCGGTAGCGATTTAATTGTTATATTTACTTTAATATCTTCAAGTATTCAATCTAAAAAGCATTTTAACTACAATTTCCTAATTTTATCTTGTATTTAGTTTTATTACCCCTCCCTCACATTGTGTGCTGCAACATTTCCTGTCAGGAATTTATTTTCGGCATACTCATTTTTTTTACACAATGCCTGATTGGCGGCAATAGACTCGCCTCCTATTACGTGGGACCGAATTCATAGTTGGCGAAATGTGAGTGTTTAATACACCTCTACCTACCCCTTCGGAGATTACGGGCGTGAGCAAATGTATGTATTCATGTGTGTATGATTTTGTCATTGTGTACTATACCATAACATGTTCTTATAATGTAATTATAACTTTTTGAAAAGTACAGAAATGAAGAATATGTTTATTTATTTGAGGCTTATTCTTCAAAACACTTTGCCCCCAAACTAGTTATATTTTTGTGTAAGAAGTGATTTAAACTTGCAGTCTCTCAATAAAATACCGTGTCTAAGCTATGACGTTAAACTCTCTCACAAATGTATGGTATTTCTTACGGTATTATGTCACACACAGTTAGGTAACTGAGCATCGCAATTCAAGCTTACTAAAGCTATATCTATTCTAATCAAATTTATTTGAATTAAATATTCTAGGACAATCTACCCAACGTCACCTAGACCCATGAAGGTTCTAGAATGCGGATAAAATTTACATAGATGCATTTGTTTTTGTAAATTAATATAATTATAATATATTCATATTCATGCAATTATAAACAACACCACACGCTACATCTTTTGCCTTGCACCATAGAGCCTCGAGGTGCAGTAATTAGTTCAGTGTGGTCAGCCAAACAGTTTTGTTTTCATTTTATACATTTTATTTCATTTCAAATGAAGTTCGTTACTTTTACTTAAATTATTTTTTATTTACGGCACGTCAATTTGACTACACCTTGCCTGATGGTAAGGTGAAGGCAAAGTCAGTTACAAACACGTACAATATTACAATGGTGGCGTTCTGCTTGACGGCACCATCAGATGCTTTTTCACGCCCCGCTTAAAGGACCGGGACTGTAGGAAGAAGGAAAGTTGCTAGATAGACATAAACTGATTACTTATATTAATTCCTAGAGGATGTGATTCTATCCAACTCCATCTCTGTGGGATAGGATCACATCCTCACTTTGCTCAGCAAGTGAAAAGTTGTTTAGTGCGTGAAGTTTATTTTCTTCTGTGCCAGTCTCGCCATATCTATAATATACTAGCTGTTGCCCGTGGCTCCGCCCGCGTGGATTTCTGATCCCGTTCCCGCTGCTCTTTGTTCACCTTTTAAACCTTGTCTGGACTTTCACGAATAATTCAAGACCAAAATTAGCCAAATCGGTCAAGCCGTTTTCATGTTATGTCGTGACAACGGAAAACGGGTTTCATTTATATATATATATAGATAAATGAATTACTGTTCGTTAGTCTCGCTAAAACTCGAGAACGGCTGGACCGATTTGGCTAATTTTGGTCTTAAATTTTTCGTGGAAGTCCAGACAAGGTTTAAAAGGTGAACAAATATGAAAATACTTGGAATGAAGCAGCGGGAACGGGATCAGAAGTCCACGCGGGCGGAGCCGCTAGAACTAGAACAGCTAGTTTTTCTATAGTTATTCGTCTAACAATTCGTTGTCCAAGTCGTGTCAAAACAGCCATCATAGCGTACCGCAATTTTAGTGTTTATTCTCCTGTCTGTACAATAGACAGGTTTGCACAAAGAATGATCGATGTACGAAGCAGGTGCATAATGAATCATTAGCGAATCATTAAGATGGTCACAAAGAACATTGATACCCTCACAATATGCACCTTATTTACCAAACAAATATTTACACAGCATTTTTCAATTTAGAAATAATTGTGGCTCTAATTACCAATGAGTTTTTTTACCTCGTAATTTGCCTGACATAGGCCTGCCTACTTCCTGTTCAAGACTTTAACGGAATAATTGTGAGACGAACCATCAACCGTAGTAATGTATACGTATAGAAAGGATATGGTAATTGAATCTATTATGATCCACACAAATTTTACCGATAATTGAGTTTAAGATTGACGTAGTCATTATAATTTCTATTGAAGTCATTATTTTATTTGTATTGACAAATTTCCGATGTCGATTGTAATATGCCTAGTGGTACGGGTAATATACTGCTTTGTCGAGGTCTCGACTTCGATCCCAGGTTTACCATGGCACACATCAATGACTTTATGAAGTTATGTGTGTATTTATCGTAGGTTTATTAATGCCCGGTTAATGGCAATAGGCTCGCCTCCTAAACATAAACTGGCGAAATGCGGGTGGTAGCACCTCCGCCTACCCCTTCGGGAATATAGATGTGAGTTTATGTTATGTATGTTATGTTACACCCACCCCAGAATTAACACCCACATTCACCAATCAATCGCATTCGGTTTCACGTAATAGGGGCGACCGAATAGGTGACCTATTGTCGTATTCCGGGCACTACCGTTATTTCGAGCCATGCATCTATCTGTCTGATGTTAAATAATTATATTAAAATGATTTTATTAACATTTTGAATAAATTTCAACCAACTATAACTGTATCAAATGAATCAGCGTGTGCACGAAGTAAACCATTCTTTATTATAAAAACAATTGAGCACAGTCGACGCGAAAAATTCCCCGAAAATCACTAATTGGCCGACAAAAATGTGCAGAAACAATAAAATTGTTAGGCACCTTTTTAATTTTGATATCTCGATTTGATTGTTTCGAAGAATATTAGAAACTCCGCGGTACATACAAGTTATTAGGCGCTTAACGTATTAAACTGAGCGTGAAATTAAGTGTGGACGTTACCACGGGTTGGTACAGTTTGCAATTCGCTAATGCCTGTAGTAATTTAACGTATGCAATATTCACTGGTAATCCCAAAAATGTGAGCAACTATTAACAATCAAAGAATCAATTTCGTCAGTACATGTTATTGAAGTTTTAAAATTAAATTTGTCAAATATCATCATCATTCTATGAGACAATTCCCAAATCAGTTTCTAATCGAACTAAGATGCGGCTGAACTTTGATATTTTCCGTGAAGTGACTGCCACTAGAACTCCACAACCAAATTAGTGATATATATAGTGTGACGTTCCTGGTGTTGCAAACGTCAATAGATCAGTGTAACCACTTTCCATCAGGTGGGCCGAAAAAAACGCAACGTTCCGTTCACTCGATACGTTACAAATTCGATATTAATGATACTCAGGCACAGATTAGCGAGAACTTATAAGCTTATAAGCACACTGACCAACGAATTCAAATGAGTAAAAGTTCATCGATTATTATTAATATGAACGCCACTCTCTAACTTAGGCCAAAACATCATTGCATTTAAGTAAATATAGTTCGTTTTTATGCCATGGTGTATACATACCTTTTAACCTTGCAATTGCAAATTGTGTAATATTATATCGTAACTCATGATACGAACAAGCTATATTTCTTGGAAATCTTATACGATTTAATACAAGCGATTTGTATTTCACGGTTCAAGAGTTTTTGATAGAATTAGCAACCAGTTAGGTCTGTAATTGTTAATTCTAATTCAAATCATTTATTGCTATAATTCCGTGAATCATTTTATCATTACTTTTGAATTATGTTTTTGTAAGCGAGTCAACCTTCATATACACGCGCATTGGTCTGTCAGGCCAATATGGAATATATACGGGGTGAATAGGGATCTAAGGGTGAACAGGGATTAAATGGTCAGCTATATATGTAGTTATTTTCTTTCAACCGTAATTTTGGACTAGTTCATTATAATAACAGAATCATCAAATGTCTGCTAAGAGGCTTAATTGAGATCTAGTACAAGAAATTATGTAAAATATTCCATTGACCATTATATTCCTATTCACCCTTGGATCCCTATTCACCCCGTTATACCGTACTTTTTAGTGAATAGCTCTAACATTTGAATACATGATGAACTTTAAATGGACGCTCCATGAGTTACTAGTATTTTTTTTATTTTTTAAAATTTCTGTCATCTATGCAGTTTAAGTCTATAGTTGCGGTACGCTATGATGGCCGTTTTGACATGACTGGTTTTGCTCTCTTTTTTGGAGTGTGTAGTTTATATTCTTCAGTGCCAATCTCGCCATATTTTTCTTTAGTTATTCGTCTAACAGTTTGTTCTCCAATATTAACCGCACCAAAAAAGAAAAAAAGAGAAAAACCAGTCGTGTCAAAACGGCCATCATAGCATGCCTTAACTATAAAGATAAGTTTTGATACAGTAGTATTATAAATTACTAGTTGTCGCTTCGCCTAAGTATCATACTCGTCATTCCCGTAACCCACAGGAAATTATTCCAGGGATAAAAAACATTGTTATTCCAGACTAGAATCTATCCTTTAAATTCGGTAACGCGGTAATGAGGAGACTGTTGCTCTATTTATGCTAATAGTAGTAACTTTACAGGTCTCACAGACCGTTTGTATCTTCAATGTGTTACACAAAGGTTGTAGGAAGATTAGTTCAGTTTTACCTTGCAGTAGATTTACCTAGCCACTTTAAACAATATTAATGGTTCTTTTTAAAAAATTTCCCACGCTTGTCCACTTTTTATATGCACATACAAGACCCTCCCTGTTTCTTACTGATGCGTACAAGGTAAACACACGGTCCATTAAAATTATCTCACCTCCGGCAACTGAAGACCCGAAGTGCGTTTTAGTCGGTTCGAGTCCGACATAACCACTCTCACCGGCTCCGGCAGGAGTAGTATCCGTGGGGATTTCTCAATATAAAAGATCAACGAAAATATTCGTACATACATCATCATCATCACTACATAGTATAAAATAAAGTCGCGTTCTCTGTCCCTATTTTTCTTGTCCCTTTGTATGCTTAAATCTCTAGAACTACGCAACGGATTTTGATGCGGTTTGTTTCAATAGATAGAATGGTTAAAGAGGAAAGTTTATATGTATATAACATCATGCTACGACTAACAGGTGTGGAGCAGGAATGAAAAATGTTGCAAAAACGGGGTGACGCAGACGAAGTCGCGTGGGTCAGCTAGTTACATATATAATATCACGCCCTTATCAGTTAGGTCGATTACATGGAACTGAATGCAATGAATGGAGAAATGTGGGTACATTTCACCAACTATTTGTATTTGATTCCACGTAATGGACGTTGAGCCTATTGCCGTATTCTGGGCATTATTATTGACTCCAGCAGTATATCTGAGGCTGAGTCTAGGCTGTATATATCTTGTCCAATGTTTTACAGCCCTTAGCAGCCTTGTATAGCCCAAATTCTACTCTGCCGGGAACCACGCATGCCTAGAGAAATTTACAACGAGCGGGAATCGAACCTAACTGACTTAGCAGTTCAATATTGTGCTCTAACAGTCATCGCCAAAATAAATTGAAATATGAAAACATGAAAATCGTTGCTAAATACTTTTCTCTCAAAAGAAATATCAATTGTCGCATTTTCGAGCTTACACAAAAATAACCTAAGAATACATTAGTGAATAAATTTCAAGTATTATACATTTTGCGTCAGAGATATTAATGGCAGCCGTCTGGCACTAAATCAGTCACAAAAGGCACAAAAAAGTACCACTTTGATCTCTTAATGATGTATAGTACATGTAGTGGTTTATTTTAATGTGTCGTAATTGAATATTTCTTGAATTTCAGTGGGAGGAAATGTTGATGTCATCATTGATCTTAATCGCATTATTTGGTGTGTTTTTTGATTAGCTTTATTTTGGACTGGTTTATTTTATTTTATATTACTAAGGAGGCAAACAAGCACATGACTCACAATCAATCAGCCCTATCACAGTCTACTTCCAGACATAGGCCTCTCCCAATGTTCCCTTTCAACTGCTTCCGTTCCTCCGCCTTTCGCATTCAGTCTGTCACAGCATCCTTTTTCAGATCCTCCTAGCTAGTGGGTCTCCTCCTACCTTCTGTTTGCCTTTTCGCGGTCTCCACTCAAGGACTCGTTTGCTCCACTTCAGTTGACATTGACACAATAGTAATATTTTACTATCGCTACAAATAAATAAATAAATGATTAGATTCATTAGAAGAGCCTTAGCCTTAGCCATTAGCCCCTGGTGTTGCACACGTACATAGGCCACGGTAACTTTCCATCAGGTAGGCCGTCTGCTTGTCTGCCGTTAGTCACTTCTTACGACACCCTTCGGATGAGATGAGGTGGTAATATTTGGCCTTATGATATATACGCACGTGCACACAGTGCGGAATATTCCATCAAGAACCAAGCGGTTCAGTGAGTCTTTTCTCTGCCGCATCATTAAGTCCTGGAATTCCTTATGAGCTCACGTGTTTCCTTCTTCCTACAGTCCTTTAAACGGGGCGTGAAAATCCATCTGATGAGGCCGTCCAGCTGAGTGCCACCATTGTAACACTTTACGTGTTTGTAATTTTTTTTTTTATACTACGTAGGTGGCAGACAAGCACACAGCCCACCTGATGGAAAGCGGCCACCGTGGCCTATGAACGTGTGCAACACTAAGGGTGTCACACGGTGAAAGAGGGAGAGCTGGGAAGGGGTGGGGAGGCTAGGAAGGGGAGGGGAAGGAGGGGTATAGTGAGCTCTGGCTACCCTACTTACCGGCGGAAACACAACACGATGGTTATTATGACCGCGGTCTTCTGTAGGGCGGAGGTACTTCCCCAGTTGGACAGCTCATTTTGGACGGGAGATACCGTCGTGTCTTACCTCCGTTACGATGTAATGGTAACCCTCTTTCCTGAGACTTTGCCTTCAGCTTACCATCAGGCGGGGATAAGTCAAATTGACGTATCATAAATTTAAAAATCAAAATATATACCGTATATACCGGATACCGGTACTACTATTTTGGATCATGATACCCCTATGTAGATTTTATTTCCGAGATTGAACCGGTCGATAAGCCGAGCCCTTCGTGCACTTAACCTCGCGCAATTGACAGACGCACTCGTGAAACTTGGATAGTTATAAAATGTTGTATGTGCATGAAAGTATGGCAGATTATATCAATATGTAGTATGTTGCAGTGTAGCAAACTTGCACATTGTTAGTAAACCTCTCGAATGAGTAGATAAACTATACATATTGGTCACTTCTCTGAATTGCAGACATGTTATGAAAAATCTAACTGCATCGATAAAGCGTACATTTTTATCAGCAATTAAATGGTCTCCAATTGAAAACCAGTGCCACTTTTTTACCTGGCATAATTATGCTAAACTGATGTACTTAATAGGTGATAATATGCCTATAGGTTGGGTTTATAGGGTTTAATAAGTATTTTTTTCTTTGTACTTACATACATATACATATTGCCTTACAGGACATGCAGAAACGAGCTAATTCTTACCTTATGTATTTCAGAAGCTTCCTCTTTTGTCATTAATACTTTTATTACTTTTTGATGAAATTTTTAAGCATTCTGTATGCTAACTGTTTTTATCAATTCAGATTACCAGGAAATTGATAATACTTAAACGGGACTCGAACCCACGAATAGTCTCTGTAAGGAACTGATCGCTGACTTTTTTCTTTCTATCTGTTTCTGGTAATAACATAAGGTTATTATTATGAATCAACAGATATATAATTTAATTTGATCACAATTTTAATAGGTAGGTCAACTATGCTGATAGAAAAGATGTTATAACAAACCTAAGATCATCAATCCATTCCTTTTTCTAAAGGTATATCTTGTCAACATCAAAAGAGATTACCCGTTTTTTCATGGAATCCGTTTCGTAGTAAATAATTTTGTATAACGGTTAAAAACGGATATATAATTGGATCGATATCATACTTTCAAAGGAAATTTAAATGATTTGGGTTTTTCTTATTCTTTGTATTACTGCTCATATTTGAGGTTTGTTTCGAACGAATATCCCGGAAAGTAAAAAAAGCACACATACTATATTACCTACTTTCACGTCTACATTTCCTATTGGTCTTTGTCACCATGGCGTAGACGTAAGCGGATTATGGTACTTCACCGCAAACTAAGTCGGGGCTAATGCAAAATTATTTAATAAATATTTACTGAGGGACAGGGATTTTCGTTGAGTGCATCTTGTGGGGAATCCTGATCATCAGCTAATATATTGGCGACGCCTGATTTACCATGAAGAGATTGTGAATCAAACATTTGAAATACATTAACACTTCCATACGACTGTAGTTGTGGACCTTGTGCGACTGTCATCTGACCTTCTTGCGAAAGAATCATTTTTAAATGATTTACTTACTAAGTATTTTATTTAATATAAATTATAATATTTTTGAGAAATGTAGGTACATAATTATAGTAAAACTTTGACATTCATAAGTGCTCTTTATGTGCCTGAACTGAATAAATGAAATTGATTCTTTGATTGATTGATTCTTTGACCTTCACAACCTAAAAGCGTAGGCGATATCGAAGTACTGCATTTTGACCAATTATTCCGACTTTAGGACTCCAACTACCCGTAACGACTGCTAGAGATATTTGTATGACAACTAGGAGCAACTGTATGTAAATATTTACAGTGAGCGGGGATCGAACCCGTGCCTCCTACGTAGCCTCTTAGTCGTGTTTACTACCGCCACGCCACAGAGGTTGTCATTCGCTGCTCTCCACTCCGCTGTCTTCTGCTCGTAAGAAGATACACATGGGAAACCTTCGAAAAGGTTTTTATAATAATGGCTATTAATTATAGTAAAACTTGACATGATCCACCAGATCAAAAGAAAATGACATGTTATATAGTGCTATAATTAATTATAAGAAATTATATATTGGGGGGAGGAGGGGGACCCACTACTCACCCACGGTTTAACAATTCCAACGATAGAACATAACATAAGCAAATTATTACTAATTGTCATAGAGTGGAATGTCAAACCGCACCCATCAAAGCAAATAAAAAGATTTCTTACCGGAAGGGAGATGTTGTAATATTTGTGCAATATTCCCCAAGTGCGAAAGATTATTAAGGAGCCGCGGTAGCCTAGTGATATGGGTAATGGGGCTGCTGAGATGAGATCTCGGGTTCGATCGAGTTTTACCATGGCACACACCACTGACTTTTCGAAGTTATGTGTGTATTTATCGGAGGTTTCTAGGTGCTCGGTTAATGGCAATAGGCTCGCCACCTATTACATTGGGACCTAAACATAAACTGGCGAAATGTGGGTATTAGGACCTCTGCCTACCTATGTTATGTTATGCGAAGGATTATCTAATTGGGATAAGTTTGCTCAACATGCAGATTATCGTAAAGTTTATTCCTTATAAACAGTTTATCCAGACAATACCATTATAGCAGTACTTTACCTGTAAAGGTACCGCCGGCGCCAGCCAAAAGGTGTACTATTAACACTTGGAATCAATTCGTACCCCAGCCACGTCCCACATTACTCATTTGAACGGACGTGGTTGACGCGACTGGGTTGCCACTCTCAAATTGTATTTACCTGAAAAAAATGAAGATTATGTATATAAGTCTACATTATTTTTAAGCTGTTTATTTATAAATTAATATAACTCTCTATAAAATACTGACATTAATAATAATTTTAACCACCGTTTAAAAAAGTGCGGCTGAAACAATTTACTTGTGGATCTGTCTGTGACATCATTGCTCCAAAATGATTTAAACTGCAATTTTTAATCCGACAGTAATGTCCGCTTGATGACAAAAGGCTCACAGGGAGGGGAAAATTGCGTGGGACCGAAAACCACACTTGGTAAAATGTGAGTGTACGTACACCTCTGTTTATATTTTTACACCTTCGCTTGCTAAGTCGACTATCATCATCATCATCATCTCCCTGCTATTGTTCCATTTAATTGGCGTCGGTGCAACAAGTAAACCTCCTCCAAACATTCCTATCAGATATCATTTTCCTCAGTCACACTCTTCATTGCCATATCTACTTCTATACATCTTTTTTTAGTAGACCTCTGCTCTTAAAGCCACATGCATACTTTGGACCTTTTTTATAATATTACTATTCTCTCTTCTCATAGTATGTCCATACCATGACAGAAGTTTACTTCTCAATTTTTCATTTACTGGTGCCACTTGCAAACTTTTTCTAACATTTCATACATTTCGTACTAATGTGACCACCATTTGCACTAGTACCAATTGAGGGTAGTTAGAATACCCGCGTTATACGTCATCGGAGTAAATATACAAGTTTCATTTTGTCATAATTATGTGTGAAAATCGACTTAGTTTAAATCAACATAACGTACATGTATAATTTTAGACACACTACAAAAAGTCAACATTACCTCCTAACAATAATTAACTTTCCCACATTCAAGGGAGTTTGCATGCTGGTATCCCATTACCGAGCGTGTGCGGTAACATTTTTATTTTTTCTACCGCTTCCACATTTGCGGCGACATGCGGCTGTAAATTTGTTCGTTTTATATACGTTTAAATTAAACCTATGAAATGAATGTGTTGCCAACTTTAATATTGCATATACTGGGAGCAACTTTTTCTTTTTACAAGATTTTACTTGAAAGGCTTGCAATGTTTGTATGTTACTTTAATACAGTCATTTTTTTCTTAAATCTTCAAACTAAAAAAAATAAATTACCCAGAACTCACCCACGGTTTAACAATCCCAATGATAGCATTAGAGAAAATAATATTACTAATTGTTATAGAAAGAAATGCCAAACTGCACCCCTAAAAGCAAGTAAAAAGCATTGCAATCCTCGGGTAAGTCGGGTCAGGTATTCGACCCCAGAACCTCACGAATGTAAAGCCATCCCCTGAAACACTAATCGATCGATGATTGTAAAGTATATTTTTGCAAAATTATGTTTTTCTTCGAATAATATAATTTTTGTAATCGAGGCAGGCAACCTTTTCTTATAAATGAGTATATCTTAGCTGCGGGTATCACGGCAATTAATGACTTCAACCCCTAATAGTGAAACGAAACCCTACGCCAGACTCTAGTCAATGAGAAGGTATCCCAGCTTACGATTGAAATTGGCTTGGGCGGTCTGTTTATTTACGAATGACGCAAAAACTACTAAACGTATTTTGATGGGGTTTTTATAGACTGGAGTGTAGTCTATTTACTCTAGATCTTTTTTAGGTGTATGATCTATTTTTCTATCTGAGATAACATCAAGAAGCAACACTAACAAACACGTGGGTGGAGATACAAGCTTGGCGTCGGTAGCTTAGTGGTTAAGCTACCGACGCATAAGTGCTCTTTATGTGCCTAAATTGAATAAATGAAATTGATTCTTTGATTCTTTGATTCTTAAGGAATCAGCCTTACGATCGAGAAATCCATGGTTCGAATACTGGTCTTTACTACCGACGTGAACCCACCCATACCACTAGGCTACCGCGGTCGTTATCAAATGAGTTACCAAATTACCAAAGTTACCAAACCAAAAAACGTTACCAAAATACTAGTTGTCATCAAATTAGTTATTATTATGGTGAATGCTCTATTTTGACTCCAAGCGATTTCTGACTTGGCACAAAATTCATCACAAATTGTTATTTTTAATATTTCTGTGACAATTTCTTTTTCTAATCGATTTTATATCTTTCATTTTAATTTTTTGTGTACCATAAATTTGTTAACCATAATTAAATTATAAACATGCATAAAACTAAATAGATAAGCATGCAGCATATATTATGCACAAAACAGCCCCTTGTATGCGCCAACCAATTACAATACAGTCAGCAAAATAATTGTATTTGTGTCCCGGTGATAAGTAGTAATGTGTAAAAAAGTTAGCGTGACAAGTACAGTCGGCGGTTAATAATAAATGCGCAAACAAACGGTACCACCATGTTTTGTGTACACTTATAAATTGGCTGAAATATGTCGTTGACTATACTTGCTATGTAAATATTCGACTCGTAGTTTTATCTGATGGGGAAAGTATTTTAGTGAATATTCAGTTTGGTCGTATAATAGTTTTTAAAAGTATAATGTTAGTAATGTTTATGTTGTTGGTGTGTTTGTACCATAACCTCCCCCCTACCCTATCCTCAGAGGGCCCTGGTGTTACAAGCGTCCATAGGTCTCAGTAACTTTATAATATTTAATAATCTCGAAATTTTTGACATTTTTATTGATTGCCATATGTTTATACTGTTATAATTTCTACATGAATTACGTTTGTCAGGAAATAAATAAATTGAAATTGAAATGAATTGAAATTGAAATGAATTGAAATTGAAATGAATTGAAATTGAAATGAATTGAAATTGAAATGAATTGAAATTGAAATGAATTGAAATTGAAATGAATTGAAATTCAAAAAAATTAAAATTGAAATGAATAGAAATTGAAATAGAAACCAATTTCCATCAGGTGAGTCGTTTGATAGTCTGCCACCTTAGTGGTAACTAAAGGCAACATTTGTGACGTGGTGGTAGTGAACGCTACCGATCCGCAGGGGGCACGAGTTTGATCATCGGTCAGTGTAAATATTTGTATGCATGACTATGGCTATTTGAGCGCACATTATGCCATCGGTCACGGTTGTCATACGAACATCCATGGCAGTTGTTATGGGTAGTTAGAGCCCTAAAAAGTTTGTGGCGATCTAGCCATCTAGCGACAGCAAGAGTAACTACTACAACACTCAGAATTCTACATCACGAAAGTGAAGTTCTCACGCTGGTACAATATACATATAACAACCCAACGACAACCGCTGGGCCGCGGCCCGCCAGGCGTGATCACCTTGCATGGTCGGAGGATGCTCCCTTTATGTTGGAGGGACTTCACATCCCGATTCTGCACAAGTTCAACAACTGGTCTAACTAGAATGCGCCGATATCGCCAATGGGTTGCGAAGGTCAGGTCACAGTTGCTGCACGGAAAATATATAAGTTCTCCAAATCCGCTGTTCTATGTTCAAAGGGGACCTCAGATTCCGTGGTTAAAGCTTCAGATGCGACTGGAATACCGCTAGGATGAAGAAAATATGAAAAATTAAAATGATTACAGTTACCAAGTACCTGCATTAACATCTAACTTCAGCTGTTTCTATTTTGAACATAAAATGGTGTAGTAAATCCCGTGAAAGCATGGTTTACACCATTAAATATTCAGTGGCCAGCCGATTCCTCACACGTTAGCGCAATTACGCGAATACATCATGTATGACGGGCGGGCTTACGCGCGTAACGTGTTAAGACGTGCTAAATTCCGTAAACACAGTATTTACGAGTTTTGTTATAATAATGTGTTGGCTTGTGATCGCGGGCCTTTAGATTTATTAACCATTGAAGTGAATATTTTAGGATTAAAAGACATATATAACGGAGAGTAAAGGTTCCTAGAATGAGGGTAAATATAATGTGATTTTTAGGACCAACAGAGCGCTACTGAGACACGAAAATAGGTTACAGAATGCGGATTGTAAATAAATAAATGTTTTGGAACTAAACTAATCATACCCTTGTAAGGACAGAATGAGATAGCGGGCTCTTGTCTCAGCCTAACTAATATTCCAGCTACATAGGTCGACCTGTCTCCTCGCTCGGCGCTATATCGGTACCGAAAGGAGGCACGGGAGCGGGGTTATGAACCCGAGCCTGGTGAGATCCGACCGTTCCAGCTCCACAGGGACATGGCAGCCGAGTGAGAGCGACGACTTTGGCGACCACGCGCAGGGCACGGTGCGTGGTCTTTAGTTGCCGGCGGTGAAATAGTAGCCAACATATGCCTCGTACTCCGACAAACCCGAAGCCCTCTGAGGTGTAGGGACCACGTTGTCCTTGAACAAGTCGGCAATCCCACCATCTGTAGTAGTATTATTTTAGACTTGTCTACAACTAGCTGACCCGCGCGACTTCGTCTGCGTCACCCTGTTTTTGCAACATTTTTCATTCCTGCTCCGCACTTGTTAGTCGTAGCATGATGTTATATACATATAAATCTTCCTCTTTAACCATTCTATCTATTGAAACAAACCGCATCAAAATCCATTGCGTAGTTCTAAAGATTGAAGCATACAAAGGGACAAGAAAAATAGGGACAGAGAACGCGACTTTATTTTATACTATGTAGTGATACACAAATATCAATGGGTGACAACTGTCCGAGTCCGATTCTCAATAGTAAAGTAAGACCAATGTAATATTACTTTTAAGAGATGATGCTAAGGCCCTGGGAGTTCATACTATCTCCAACCAATTCCGTAAACTACACATGTTCCTTTATACTTATTTTGTTAGGTGTTAATTAATTAGCCACGTGTAACGTACGTACAAGAATTATTAATGCTCGAGCGCCTGCCGAAACTCACATAGCAGAAATACTAAACGGATTATATACCATTGTTTTATTTTGGGCGCTTTTACTACACATTGAGTGTCTGTTATTATATTGAGTGTGTGGGCCCCACTATGATCTACGAGGCTCCCTAAAATCCAACCACACGTCCTAATCGACTACCTGATCTCGTGAGGGGTGGGAATACGAAAACAAATTATACAAGCGTGGCTAACGTGGCTCTGGAAGATTTTCTTGAAAAACTTGATGTCGGCGTCACGCTATTAATAATTTTGTATTACATTTATATACTGCGAAAAATTCTAAATTCAAAATAAGAAAAGAAGCCATCTTAAAAAGAAGACGATCTGCGAGGCCCGATTCAGCCTTATTTGCAAGCATGTTTTCCTGATTGGTGCACGCTCTGGCACAGAATATCCTCTCAGGAATCTTAAACTGTATAGGTATATACCGGGTATAAAAAAGTTGAAAATAGCTGCACTAATTTTGATAATTGTTATTTTGATTGATATGTGTTTGAAAATATTGCTATTTGTTCGCGTAAATCAATATGTAACAAGTGAAGAAAGGGAGAAGTAGAATGTCTACAGACTTGAAGACTTACTTGGGCTTAAATCTTTATGGAAGGGTGTTGAAGTCTCCGTGGGCGTAGAAGCTGCAGCGAGGACTGGGACCAGAAATACACCCGTAAATTTGAATAGAAGGTGCAGCGGGAACGGGGCTAGCAACTGAGATTACTTATCTTGCCTCTAACCCCTCTAACTAGCACGCACAATGGCCCAAAAAGGAAGGCTAGGTGCGGGAAAAGGAGTCCCAATACAATATATCCCTCTAACTAAACTCAATGTTTTGTGTTAGGAGTGGGTTCAAGTCAGTCTAGTGTAAGGGCCAGTACTCGAACCCAAGACCTCTAAGTCGTAATCAAGACTAACCCCTACGCGGCGGACGCTACAACTTACTATTTTATTACTAGTCATCAAATCAAAGTCAAAATAATAGTTTCTGACACAATAAACAGGTAAACAGCATCTTCAAATGATATTTCATTCAGTATCAAACTAGACAGATTCCAAGTAATCAATCACTCGGATCAATCAAGCTCATAAAGCAAAACTGATGAGAAAGTATTAAACAGTTCGCTACCTCAGCACTACGGTTAGTAATTTAAAAACGTACAGTCCTTTAGATTGCTCGATGGCGTAGCGTAGGGACACCATGCGTCAGGGATATTCAGGGACATTTTTTATTAGCCATAAACTCGCGTTTGGCGCGTTATCACCATATTTTTGCATAAAAATGAGGTCAATTTGCTTCGAAGTTAATAAATATGTTATGACACAACCTTTGTTACTTAATATACAGTACTGTCCAGCTAGACTTAACTTGTAACTTCGATAAGTATCGCCATTGGTTATTGGACCATTGATTGTGGAGGTCAGATGGCAGTCGCTTCACGGAAAATATCGAAGTTCAGCCGTTAGACCGAAAAACTGACCCCAACTGAGTTGGGAAAAGGTTCAGAGAATGATGACTGTCCAGCTAGATTTAAAATAACATATGTAAGTATATCGCCGTCTTCATTTAGGTACTTGCACTAAGCGATCATCAAACCTGCAATATATAACGTAACGTTCAAACCGAACATTAAATAAATTATTGTTAAATTTTTATAATTTTTTAACCTGTTACTGACGCCAGCTACACAGCTGCATATTGCCAATTTGCTAAATTCATTCACAGTTGATGAATAGATTAACGTCTAGAGCAATATGCCACTTCATTCATAAGAGAATCAGCGTTAAGCACATTTCCTAATATAGCACTTGATGCACATTTTATTACACTGTAATTGAGGTAATACGGGTAAAATATATACTTTAACTTTTCAACGGTTGTAAATTTTTAAGATTGTGTTTTAACCTTGACAATATCCGTACTTTATCTAAAACATTGTAGCCCTACAGTAGAGTCAGCAAATATATACGTCTTACTATCGGCTACTCACCGCGCCGTGGATTTGTCAGACTGCAGCCGGCGAGCGTAGCGACGTGCTTGCGCTTGTAGCGTTCGCAAATACATTTGTACGTAAATTAGGGTACACTTCGTTACCTATCCTTTTAGTATTTACCTTGCATTTTTTTATTACGCACAATATGCCTACCCTTTTAATATGATAATTTATTATTATACTACCTTGTGTTCAAAAAGATCATGAACAAAGTGATAAAAAGGAATGAATAAAGGGTTAGCACCTATTATCGTCAACCGGGAAGATTTTCGGAACGACCTGTACGAAATGACGGTAGAACATTATATTGTCCAAACCCAAATAAATTCTTTAGCGGAAGTCTAGGAAATTGATTGTAAATTATTTATATTTTATTAAATTACGTTATCCCATTTGAGGTAGAAATATTGAAATAATACATAAAATAATGTATCAATAATTAAAAAACAACCATAGTTATAAAAATGTCGTATAATTGCTCGCATAATCCCTTTGTTGATTATAGAAATTTGAATATATCAAAAAACAGAAATTTTTTTGTTTCATTTTCAAATACTCAGGGTATTTGAAAATGAAACAAAAAAACTCGTTTTTGTTCTATTTTTAAAGGTTCAGGGTTTTATTACTTGATATTAAATACATACGAGTACAAAAAGGCTCATCCATAAAATCCAATGGGTTCAACAAACATACCATATAACGCACCGTGTCAGAACAAATACCCATAACACGTCATCAATCACTTAAAAGTCATAATTTCAAACCAAAATCAATCAGTTGTATCATTCGTTCCCTCTTTTTGCTGCCATTACCGAACAGATCTCGCTCCGGAAATTGAGTGAATGTTTTCCAATTTAATCGCATCTGCTCTGATACTTCGGGACAGTCCCTGTTTTCCAAACACACCCTACGTGGCTCGACTTTGGCTACACGACTTTTTGCTTTTAATAAGTTAACGAACTTGGATTGGGGACGGTAAGTGCACTATTTTTTTACGAAGCTCCCGTGATAAATTCTGTTACTTTACGTACCTGCTGACCTGTATGTTCCCTAGGGGGTGAGCAGAGGTTTTGTAGCCACATTTCTACAAGCCAAGTACCTTCATTTTTATCCGAAAGGGAGGGTAACTTTTGTAATTTATGCTCTTGTTACTGTAGCCTTTAAATTATTTGCTATTATTATATCATACGCTACATATTTTATACGACTATTTTTTTGTGAATCTTTTAACTGCAGGAAAAAATCGGCGGTGAATTTTTTCAGGCGTTAATGTTGTATTTTAAAAGAGGAGTTTATTATAAAATAAATAAAAGACTTCGTTAAAAAATATGCAATATAATATTGCAAGTAAACCTGTATGAAAAGTTAAATTCTTCATCGATTTTGTACTTAAATATCTGTAATATTAATAACCACAACGCGTGATTACGGCTTTTTAAACTTGAACATGTGTATCTCTGCACACTGATGATTGTGTACTATATATAGGTAGTATCTTATCGTATGATAGTATTGTCAACATGCAACAGAGACATCTGGCTAGAGTCTATGTGTCGATTATCTTGCTACTTCAGTAACGTTAATTTGATTTGATTTGATTTGAAATAAAAAGTGTAATCCATTGACGTGAAAATCACCTTTCCAACTTTTTTGTCGTAGTTGGGTTTTAGTTTACTTTTTTTTATGTCACGTTGTCGCAACCATCACTTTTTTTTTAAATAGAACTTTAGCAACCGGAATTACTAATATTTCTTATAACCCCTCCAGCCAAACTAAACAGCTTGTGTTAGAAGTGGGTTCACGTCGATAGTTTAATGGCCAGTATTCAAACCCGGGACCTTTCGATCGTAAGGCTGACTCCTTGACCGCTAAGCTACTGATACTGCATTTTGATTTTTTTTAGGGCACGTCATTTTGCCTACACCTCACCTGATGGTAAGTTGAAAGCAAAGTCTCAGAAAAGAAGGTCACCATTACAAACTTGTACAGTACACAATGACGGCACTCAGCTTGCCATAAGAGTTATTACTCATTATAGAGTAAGCACTTAGTCTAAGTTAGTACATCACAAATAGTATTCGTAATACCTAAATGTCACCATCTATACATAAATAGCCTATGCCCGCGGCTCCGCCCGCGTGGCGGTCGGTTATCGCGACCTAACGCCATCTGTCAGCTTACATTCTATATTACTAATCATAACTCTGGTTCTACTTAACAGATTGCAATCAAACAAACGTACAATTGTAAGTTGAACCAAACCCCTTTAAAAAAAACCGGATCGAAATCCGTTCAGTAGTTTTTGCGTCCATCGCGGACAAACATAATTTTTTTACAATTATATAATAGTACTAGCCTATGCCCGCGGCTCCGCCAGCGTGGCTGTCGGTTATCGCGTCCTAAGCGCCATCTGTGCAACTTACATTCTATATTACTAATCATAACTCTGTTTCTACTTAACCGATTGCAATCGAACAAACGTAAGATTTTAAATTGGACCAAACCCCTTTGAACAAAAAAACTGCAATGAAATCCGTTCAGTAGTTTTTGCGTCCATCGCGGACAAACATAAATTTTTTACAATTATATAATAGTGCTAGCCTATACCCGCGGCTCCGCCCGCGTGGCTGTCGCGACCTAAGCGCCATCTGTGCAACTCAAATTCTATATTACTAATCATAACTCTGGTTCTACTTAACCGATTGCAATCAAACAAACGTAAGATTTTATTATAGAAGTCCATCGTGAACAAACATAAACTTTTTACAATTATACACATATAATAGTAAATAAATAGATATCGACCGAAATCGAGTACAAAAGCCAGCAAGTAGCTACCCATACTACCCAAGGGGTGTCCAATAAATCAATTGACCAGTGTCCTTAACCAGTACATGTTACAATACGACATTTAATTTAGTTTCAATTGCACGCCCGTGACGGGCGCAGGTGTCCTATATAAGGACAGTTGGTTTATTTATTATTTAGCTCTCCTGGGATGTAATATTCACGAGCCAGTGGATTCAGCTCCTTGCTATAGAGATGCTCCTTTATATATGCTGCCCTGGTACATTGTATTGGTTTTAGGTAAAAAATAGTTATGTATTATGTTCTGATACTCTCGAAGATGTTATTGGTAGTGCTTGTGCGGCTAAGCACGTAATTAATTTCCTTGCGATTTACACCGCATAACATATTATTGTCGCTTAGAGGCAGCGCAAGGTCACAGCCCTATCCATTAGTCGCTTTATGCCGCGTCTACATTTGCGAAGTCAGAAGTGCGTGCCCCTCGCGTATTTAGCTGCGTGATAGTTGACCTTAAAAGAAACCATTGACCGACTGGCAACAGTGTCAGCACAATTCTAACTTGTGTGCCCATGTGCCACAAGTTGTTATATTCACACTCAATGCAATGTCTTGATGTCATGGTGTCCGATTCGCTGTTCATGTCACAAATCTAGAGGCAGAGATGGAGTGAAATAGAGTGAGCTCTTCCAATTAATCCCACCCTCCCCTTGCCTACACAGGACAACACGTGCAGGGCTTAGATGTCACTCGCATACGGTAAACAATATTCCATCAAGAACCAAGCGGTTTGGTGAGTCTTTTCTCAGCCGCACCATTAAGTCCTGGAATTCCTTACCGGCGCACGTGTTTCCTTCTTCCTACAGCCCCGGGTCCTTTAAGCGGGACGTGAAAAAGCATCTGATGGGGCCGTCAAGCTAAGCGCCACCATCGTGGCACTGAACGTGTTTGCAATGGTGACCCTCTTTCATGAGACTTTGCCTTCAACTTAACATCAGGCGAGGTGAAGTCAAATTGACGTGCCAAAAAAACCACCTAATTCTAGTCTACAGTGAACTGCAAGAAACTGACTAGACTTTTATCAGTTGAATCACAACTCTCGAAATCACAATTTGTAATTAATATTACATTTCCTTTATATAATGAAATGCGTTTTGGTAGTAATTCAACGAAAATCTCTGTAGAAGAATGATTGTTTTACGTTCTAGTGTGTTATCAATTCGAAACTAATGGCCCAATTTGGATTCAGCGGGGACCAGGCCGATGATAAAATTCATCATGGAAAGCTTCCAGGGCAAAAATTAATATTCCTATGATGTAACAGAGTATTGCTTGTTGTGGGACAAGCTATAAGCAAGACGAGAGTAGAAAAAAGTTGTAGTAAATACTATTTGAAAGTAAATAATTAGTTGCTTTCAACAACACCATTAGGTAAGTAATAACAGTATTCCCCGTCCTAATTGAGCAACTCCGCCCTACAGAATACTGCGGCCATAATAGCCTTGTGTTATGTTTTTGCAGTGAGTAGGTTCTAGATTACGAAAATGTATTTTTAAATGCATATAATTTAGGTACTTGGAAACACCTGGTACTTGGACCAATGTAAAGAAAAATAAAGCAAAATTATTATTTCTGACTTAGCAGTCGAACGCTCTACCGATATACCATAGAGGTAGTCGTATATAGTATGCTTTTTCTCATTCTAGAACCCATAATACAAACTATACCAGTACTAGTTAGTTAACTTATTTCGGACTAAAATACGGTAATTAACGATAAATATATCTAGACAGATTACTATAATTCGCATCCGCGTATGAATTGAACCATTGGCCTCGGCCGGGAGCGATGAATTACTGCAAATTAAAATTGTTTAATGAATCAACTTTATTGCCCCAAAAGATTTGTTTCTGGTTAATTAAGACGTGTACTCTCTATGGCTCTACCGATTTGGGAAAATATTAAAATTATGTACCTATCTTATCGTAGACTACGATATTTTACAGACATTCCTTTAATGGGATGTCCCCGCTTTATGCTCTCCAAGACGTTAATTGGTAGTGCTTGTGCGACTAAGCACGTAATTAATTTCCTTGCGATTTACACCGCATACCAAGGAATCGGGTCCATTTTTTTTTTTCAAAAATTTACCTAACTGCAATATTTTCGGTTAGGTATTTATTTTCGGCATACTCATTTTTTTATCAAAGCTTTCCTTGCAATGTGGTATACCTCGCAAGGAAATTCATTAGGTACGTTCTTAGCCGCACAAGCACTACCAGTTAACGTCTTATAAAGTATTATAGGGCCCTCCCAATGCTAGAAGGCTTTGACCTACTGTTTATACGCTACCCATTCGGGTTAGTACAGTGTTTTATTTCGAGTTACCTTCTCTCGCAATTATATCATATACGAATTTTTTTCACAACTGTCTCCTCTAACGACACCCAAAACTGCTTTAATATTTCAATTCCTCCTTGTACAATCAAAAACAAAATCCCGTACCCATTGTTCAAAATTCATAACGTGTTTTTTCAAAATAAATCATTTTTAGTCTATAACACAAAAATGTTATTTATAAACCCGATCAAAACAACGGTCCCCCATAAATCCATAGTTACCAAAACTCCTTCGTTATTCAGATTCAACTGTAGATTATGGCCAGGACAACGTTACTTATCGTCATATTATACGCGATAGTCCGTAATGTATGTCCGAGCGGCGAATATATGGCGAATGTATGTAAATGTACAGGCGATACCAACGGTGCTCCCGATGTTATAGTCACTTTTATCTGAGCGAGGTAGGCTTTTGGTAAATGTTTGGTGGTGGTAAGTTTCTAACTCGGTTCTAATTTTCTGACGTTGGTAAGCGGGACTATCTATGTTAATATATATATTAAGTCAGTTGCTTTACCTACTTGAAAAGTAAACGATTGTTTGACTTAAAATTTTGACTAGTCATTGCCTTTTTTTAGTTTTTTATACGTATCATTGAATTCAGTGTGTGGTAATTTACAATGCAACACAATCTACCTGTTTACGGTACCTAACTGGGAGTGAAATTATAAAGAATTTTCTAAAATATTTGTTCATCCTTCCAAAGATACGCGAGTAACCTGATCTTCTAGAAAACTGATCTAAGTTATTTTTATTTCCTTTATTATATAAAGTTAAGTATATTGTAAGTTTGCTATGTATCTCCTTCATTTTTCTTACGTATAATCTACACATTGTGTGTTAATTATTATTGACTTTTTTATACTTTCCTGTCAAACCTAAGGTTGCCTGGTAGGGAAGAGATCGCCGTTACCGATTCCGCCATTTCACATGCAACTTAAAAATAACTCTACTGTTGCATTTATATTTTGGTGTACAACAAGAGCTTTTCTATGTATCAATCATTTAAAAAAAACAGTGACGTAAATTTTATTATTTAAACAATTTAAAGACCTTTCTTAATACTTTTATGCCCAACTGTATTCGCCGAGGATAATGTGCGAAGAAATAAAAATGCAGAGAACGCTAGGTGCTAACAGTAGTTAAATCATGCACAGAGACAATTTATGTAAGCACGTTAGTTCGAGCTTCCACCGGAGTTTCCGCGAATAAACCGGTCAACATACATAATATACTGCATGCTTGTACTTTAAAAGAACAGCCTGTAGGCAGCCGTCCAAATTCCCCAGGTGTAGCGACTTGTAGAACTAATTCATTATGATGTATGCATTTTTCTTGTGTAAAAGCAATTTTGTTAGGTCATTTTATGCAGTTTAAAAATGTGCAAGAAAGACTAGATAGAGTCGCGACTCTTTGTTAATGCGGTAAGCACCCTCACCTTTCCTACACTGGACAACACGTGCAGGGCTTAGATGTCATTCGCATACGGTACAGAATATTCCATCAAGAACCAAGCGGTTCGGTGATTTTTTTCTCTGCCGCACCATTAAATCCTGGAATTCCTTACCGGCCCACGTGTTTCCTTCTTCCTACAGTTCCGGGTCCTTTAAGCGGGGCGAGAAAAAGCATCTGATCAGGCCGTCAAGCTGAGCGCCACCATTGTAGCACTGAACGTGTTTGCAATGGTGACCCTTTTCATGAGACTTTGTCTTCAGCTTAACATCAGGCGAGGTGAAGTCAAATAGACGTGCTATAATAAAAAAATTACTAATTGTTATAAAAAAATATATAAATTGTCATAAATTGCTTTTCCACACCCCTCAAAGCAAGTAAACTAGCACTTGCGGAATATTGCACATACGAAATCATATCTCCTCGGGTAAGAAGTATTTTTACTTGCTATGAGGGGTGCGGTATGACATTCCTTTCTATGACAATTAGTGATATCTCGATATTACTGTCGTTGAGATTATTAAATCTTGGGTGAGTGATAGGTTGTCCTCCCTCCAAATATTTTCTTGTAAGGGATTTCGGCTATGTGATACGGCCTACTTTAATATCGTATGCTTCTACTTGCTACGATGCTGGTATACATCTTTTGTTTCTAGTACTTTCTTAATTATTTGTTAATTAAGAAAGTACTAGATTAATAATTAATAACTTAATACTTTCGGCAAGTAAACAAAAACGTAAGTATTATTATTACAGGTTGTCTAATACTCCATTTGTTTAGGTTAGTACTTAAATAAGGGTAAACAATCTTGTGGCAACTTATTATAAAAACATATGAAACTAAGTGTGAAATGCCATATATACTTTATAATCTATAGCAAAGTAATCGCTATTTTGAACGGTTAAAAAGAGGTGGTGGTAATATAGTTACCACTACCTTAAACAGGGTAGTGTGTTTTCGTTTTGTAGTACGTATGGTTTGAGCTAATATGACATTTAAGGTAGTATATAAATAGGTACGACCAATCAAAGCAATTATTTACTAGTAATGCACGGTATTATTAACAGTTGAGCGAGTTTGGCGTCATCGCTTCCGCTACTGAAACTATCGTGTCGCATTTATACTAGTTTTTTCTGTTCTGTGGTGTCACAGCACCTGAACAAGTCTAGACCGGTGGCACATTTCAAAAAAAGTAAAACATAACTCTCCAAACACATGTAATTAGAAAATGACGGAGAGACAAGCTATCAAAGTCCACAACCCCAAGCATTACGACGGTATCAATTATCGGGGGAAGGCATTTAGGTAAATTATGAGCCATAACCAGAGATAATTGGACAGCCGGGCTTCGGATTATGTTACTTTGCCATACAATATACATCTAAATGTTAGGCGTGGAGTACACGAGCTGAATGGGGCGAATGGGGAAGGGTATTGTTAGCGTGTGACGGATCAAATTGGTGCAATTAATATAAGGGTTTTAATTCACGTTTGTATCAATAATTGAAAGCATAATAAGGACGAAGAATTAAATGAAATTGAATTAATTGGAATGATTTTATGAGTCGAAGAGCTCTAACTAATATTACAGTGGAATGATTCGAACATGAAAGAGTTCGTTAGACTGTGATAATGTTATGGTTGGTTATTTGTTTGTCAATGAATCATCATAAACATCGGAATATAAGTGAATGCACATATTTATGTTGTTTGGTATCTTTATAGTGAAACCGTTGATTAACTACCCCACACGGGGTGGTAAAAAGCTAGTCGATTAAAAGCCTCAAAATGGTGGTTCCTATATTGACGGCCAATTCAGATGCTATTTCATGTTTCGCTTGAATGCAGAATGATCTCTGTCCTCCACAGGTACGAGAGATATGTTACCTACTATCTCACCTCTTGCAACCGAAGACCCGAAGTCGACTGCGTTTTAGTCTTTTTGAGTCCAGCATAGCCACTCTCACTGTGAGAGGGAAACATGTGTTCGGGCCAATTCATTTCACAATATTTGGCGTGCGACAAAGGAATGATGTTTCAAACTGGTTGGTTCGAGACGGTATTGTTTCTACCGTGTGTGTGTGGTATCATAGACCATTAGGTACAAATAGTTCTGTTATATATATTTTTTTTTTTTTTTTTTTTTATACTATCACGCCTATATCCCCGAAGGGGTAGGCAGAGGTGCTAGCACCCACATTTCGCCAGTGCATATTTAGGTCCCAATGTAATAGGGGGCGAGCCTATTGCCATCAACCGGGCACTTATAAACCTGCGATAAATACACACATAACTTCGAAAAGCATCGTAGTCATTGGTGTGTGCCATGGTAAACCTGGGATCGAACCCGAGACCTCGTCTCAGCAGTCCACCACCCATACCACTAGGCTACCGCGGCTTTATATATTTCTGTCTGTAATTATACGGTATCTGCCATACAGAGAAATAAAACATATTTACGATTTTTACCCAACGTCGCTTTGGTGGATCTCAGCCATTTTTTTTTCTCGTACGAAAAAATCCCACGGGTTCCCCCTCCTTATTCGGAGATTGTCAGACGTAAAAATAGGTATGTATGTAATTTGCTAAAAGAAATTGCCCAAACACATAGCAAATTTCCAACAGTGAAAACCCAGCCTTAGTTTAATTTACTATTATGAACTGTTTGTATAGTTGCTTGATGTGTATCATTCCTTACCACAAAGTTATAGATGTAATATGATAACTTTTCACGTAATGAAATAATGTAATGTACAGCAATTAGTATGCTAAATTTTCCTAATCGAATTTAGATCGGCTCAGTATTTTAAGCTCTCCCCCTATAAAGGCAAGATGGCGGGTTCCAGTCTCGTAGCACTCACTTTTTTCGATCTCTATTTAGTGGAATCAATAGCAATAATTAAACACATTAAAAATGTATTCATAAAATCATATTGGTCAATTTGCTCTCAGAATATGGTAATTAATAAAGCAACGCAGCAAATTCAAATAGGTCCGTAATACGCTGTTGAGTCCACTGGGTACAGGTATAATTTTATTTTGTCGTATTACATCCAATAATTATGACATGTGCTGTCGTAAATTGAAAGGTAAACCTCGCCGAGTGGCAATTGCTTTATCCGATTCGAATTCATATTTTCCTTGCGGACACACCTTTGATTTTTAATTAAGAAGTTTTATAGTAAACGTAATATTAGCTACACTTAATTAATAAGAATTCTTCCATCATATCACAAACGAATACATTTATTCCATTTCCTTTCTTAATAAATCCACTACACATTACAGATATCAATCCTTACTTACATGAACCTTATATATTATATTCAATCCTCTTATATCATTATTATTACAGTATCATACTTAATCCTTCCATGCATTAATTTCAATTATATAATCATAAAATCACTCAACACGAAGAAGTAACAAAAGTTTGTGTTCGTTTCCGAACTGTCATATCGTGTGTTTTTGGCGCGTAAAATAACCATAGATAACAGATGTAAATAGGGAATATCACAGAGTATTTATGTGACCTAGTAATATTGCACATTGAGGCTCACCTACCCGATACCAGCTAACAGTAAGAAGTACTTGAAGCGGATTTGTGAGAAAGCTTTGTTGACTATAGAATTAGCTACGTGGGTATAGATTGTACGTAACGGTACGGCCATGTTCTGTAGCCCTAGCATGAACTTCTATCGAATTCGATAGTATTTCGTGCTAAGGCTACACTTGTTAATCATTCACTTTTGTTTGTAGCTCATCAGAAAAAGTTGTTGTCCAATCCAGTACAAAGTACCAAGATAAAAAGTACAAAATGGCCAGATGAATGAAAAGGGGAACCAGATAAGACCCATGCGGGTACGTCCAAACAAACTGTATCTATCACTTTGAACAGTGTTGTTTCGAAACATGCATACACACAAAATCTGAGATTGAAAAGCGCTCACGTTACCTTTTTTACAAGCTTTTAATTAGTCGCAGTAAAAGGGGCTGGCAATTTTCGCAGGTACGTTTTAAGGAAAAATCAAACCGAGATGCGAATAAGCAAGTATATATAAAAAGAGTTATAAAAGTACAGTTGCCGCCATAAATACCTGGACATGAAAAATCATGTGATGAGGCCGTCAAACTCAGCGCCACCATTATGTAATATTGTTCGTGTGTGTAAGGGTGACCCTCTACCTGACTTTGCCTTCAGTTTACCATCAGGCGAGGTGAGTCAAATTGACATATCATAAACTCTCATAAACTCGGTAGGCAGAGGTGCTAGCACCCACATTTCGCCAGTTTTTGTGTAGGTCCCAATGTAATAGGTGGCGAGCCTATTGCCATTAACCGGGCACTTATAAACCTAAATCTAAAATAAATAAACACATACCTGGATGTGAAAAATCATCTGATGAGGCCGTCAAACTGAGCGCCACCATTGTAATATTGTACGTGTTTGTAATGGTGACTCTCTTACCTGAGACTTCGCCTTCAGCTTACCAGCAGGCGAGGTGAGTCAAATTGACGTACCATACATAATTAAAATAAAAGGGATCAAACCCGCGCCTTCTGGATTAACAGTCAAACGTCAAAGCCATGTCACATAGAAGTTCCCAATCCGCAATTATCAATGTGTCGCATGGGGTTTGTAAACACAATGAACCTACACAAAGTTCACCCAGCCTTAGAACATCTGTCTGTAAATTACACAAATAGTTCTCATATGGGATTCGGACCCGGCCTCCGGAGCACTCGACACTGCGGCATTTGGCGCGGTTACGGACACTTATTCATGTTGTTTCAATGTAGTATTTATAATATAAGTATAATGAATAGGTATGTATAACCAAATATTATGGGTAGTATATCTCAATGTATATGTGTTTTTTTTTTATACTATCACGCCTATATCCCCGAAGGTGTAGGCAGAGGTGCGAGCACCCACATTTCGCCAGTGTATATTTAGGTCCCAATGTAATAGGTGGCGAGCCTATTGCCATCAACCGGGCACTTATAAACCTGCGATAAATACACACATAACTTCGAAAAGCATCGCAGTCATTGGTGTGTGCCATGGTAAACCTGGGATCGAACCCGAGACCTCGTCTCAGCAGTCCACCACCCATACCACTAGGCTACCGCGGTTATTATTTTTTTTTTATTATGTTTTTTTTATTTATTTTATTTATTTATTTATTTATTTATTTATTTAGTACTAATCAATGTTACATAAATCTTAAAGTAAGACACTAAAACCCTACAGGGTTTAATATGTGTCGCGTCTAACAATAATGAGGGGTTAGGCATTAATTTTGCTACTGTGAACATACAAAACAGATAGAAAGATGATAAGTCCTTATATGTAGTTATTACATTCATTAGGTGCATTCCTTTGATTCCTATATGACTCGCGCGGGCGAGAGCGAGATTGCCATATGTTCAATATTATATTATTTATTTATGGCATATCAATTTGATTTCGCCTCGCCTGATGTTAAGCTGAAGGGAAAGTCTCATGAAAGAGGGTCACCATTGTAAACACGTTCAGTGCTACAATGGTGACGCTCAGCTTGACGGCCTCATCAGATGCTTTTTCACGCCCCGCTTAAAAGCCCCGGGACTGTAGGAAGTTTTAGTGTATACTATCTTTTCTAATCCTATACATTCCTTCTATAATATGCACTTTTCTCTCTTCTGTACTACTTCTCTCTCTCTCCTGCCGGCCTGCTTCTGAATACAATGGTTAGCGAAATGTGAGTGCTAACTCATCTCTTCCTATCACAGAAGAGAAGTGGATGTAAGCATATATACATTATATACTACGATTGCCAGAAATACCTTTGAATACTTTTGAGTGTACCGTTGTCCCAATATCGCAGTAGTAGAACCTAGAACACCCCAAAAATATAATACAAGATAAGGGAGCACAGCAAAAACAAAACAGATGTAATCTTCGCGTATGATAACTAGATTATTTTGGAGGGAGAGTAGCCCGCGACGGCCGGACATTGGTACAATTATATAATTAAGTTATACTCGCTGCACGCTCCGCCTCTCTCGACAATGATCAAACTAGGTTGTGGTGGCAGTTACAGCGGATATTATACTTAATACTGTCAACAGATCGCTTATGTCTACACACACAGTGTTGAAGATCAGCGTCGTAGAAGTGTGTGACTATCCAGTATCTCCTATCGTGCACGTACAAGTTATTTATTTATTATATCAAATGATGATTGAATGTTTTAAAATATGACCCAGGGTTTAATTTGATGCTCAATACTTAAATGGAAGTAAACGGAAAGTACAAACTCTACTTTGGTAGTATCCATATATAAAATCTGCTATGGATTCTCGCTATAACTTAAAAAACTTATTAGTGACACATAATATAAATGCATCTTCCATTGTACCTACTTGTCAACATACAATATTTAAGTATTGGTTTTCTGTGTGTGCAAATTTTTAAATAAAAAATAAAAATAAAATAAAAAATAATTTAAGTGACAGACTAGTACACGGCCCGCCTGATGGAGAGTGGTTACTGAGGTCTATGGATGTATGCAACGTCAGCGGCGTTACTCTAGTGCTGCCGACTCCCTAAAAACCTTTTTAAATACTGATTTTGATGAACACCATATTGTAGTCGCTCAGAAAAACTGCAGCAGGAAGTTCATTCCACAGTCTGTGCGTGCGCAGGATGAAATTTCTTTCATACCGCACAGTACGCATCGTTTCTGGTCTGTGGACGGATGAACTTCCAGCCTAAGGGAGAGCGGTGTGATGATAGAAAATAGGCATGGTCATCATATCGAACTTCTGAGCACAAACCGTTGCTAGTGCAAGCGGTAAAACCCACACAATGTGGTGAAGTCCCTCCTGAGGTTGATCCTGTTTTCCACACCGCCTATGAGTATAAGATTGTTCATGATTCCCATAAACCATCCATTCAGTTATATAATTTTCCATTTCCCTTCAATCCCCGCTGACCGCTTGCACTGGAACCCCAACTTTTGGCATTTGCAATGCTTGTTAATGTTAATAGGGAATCTGAATTCACCGTGCGATCGCTTTCCGGCTTACTGAATATCCATTTCAAGCGCATTACCGTGTTTAATGCCTCTGTAATAATATTAGGTAATGTCTGTCTCGAGTTAATAATAGTCTTTACATAGTTATTGCAGACATATGGTCAGAGACATCTGAGTCATGGACAGAGTAATGGAATATTGAAAACTTTGTATATTAGTTCATCATCATTCTCATAACGATTTCACTTTTTCTCTATATACAACAACTAGCGCGGCTCCGTTCGCGTGGATGTCAGTTATGGTGAAGTGCAATATAGCCTATGCTACTCAGGGCGAATGTAGCTTTCCAATCGGCACACACACACAAATACAAAATTTTTCCTCTTTATAATATTAGTGTAGAAAGACACAGTATTACTAAGAAACTGCATTACAAAAAATCGCTAGAAATACACGTTTTGTGCGAGTCAGCTTCTTCGAAAATAATTATCAATCAACTAATTAGCCTATCGCAGGCCTCTACTGGACATAGGCCTCTCCTAAACTTGCGAGGCTTTGGTCTACTGTTCGTACGTTAACCAGACCAGTTGGTACAGGGTTTTATATCGAGTTTCCTTCTCTCAACAGACATCGTCTGCGTATTTTTCGGTTTATAGCCTTTTATGACACTTTGGGTATGATGGAGTGGTGATATTCTTTCGCCGTCACTACAAACAAATGCAATACTACAGTAAATATAGTAAAATATTAAAAAAAATTGTTTGCAAATTTATTATCGTACGACAACTTCTGAAAGCGACTCACTTAAAGTTCCCACTTGCCGAATCTCTACACATACTCGTAATCTCGTAGTAGACACACGACTAAGAACATTGCGACGGGCAATATCACATCTTGGGAACTAACGAGGCAACTTCTTCGCCACACCGCGGCTTAACAAAGAAAAGTTTCCACGAAACGAAACTGTCAACGGCAGGTATCGGACGAGTTTCGTATAAATTGTACGCGAATTGGGGACACGACGAAAAATGGCAAATATTTTACTATATACATAGTTATTAGTGTGTTGTTACCTGAACGCGGGGAGTGGTAGCTGTGACTGTGGTGAATATCGTAAAAAAAGTCTCAATTAACTCAAAATATTATCACAAGTAGCATAAAATAAAGTCCCGTTCTCTGTCCCTATGTCTCTTTGTATGCTCAAATCCTTGAAACTACGCAACGGATTTTGATGCGATTATTTAATAGATAGAATGGTTAAAGAGAAAGGTTTATATGTATAATATAACATCAGGCTATGACCAACAGGTACGGAGCAGGAATAAAAAATGTTGCAAAAACGGGGTTATGCAGACGAAGTTCCGCGGGTCAGCTAGTAACTGATAAATTGAAAAATAATGGTTCCTCTATTTGTGTACCGTATTGTACGGTAAGACAGTGCGCGATAGTTCGCAGAGTCCCGCGATTTGTTTAGAGTTTTTCCGAGGTGCAAGCCCGAAGTAAATTGTTTTCAAAACTAATATAAATTCGTCTTCAATGCCTTCTGTTTATCTGAGGAAATTATTTATTGTACGAATCGTACACGTACTAGTTCGCCAGTTTTATTTTTATAGAATGGTTTTGTTTGTTGTTTTTGGAACTTGGCTTTGGTTTCGGAGATTTATTTATTTTAGTAATTGTGACTATTGGTTCTGTGCTTGAAATATGTAAATTGAATTTTAGAAATTTGACATTAGGCAAGTCTAATGTCAAAGTTGTCAACTGTAGGTACTTGTCGCATCTCAATAATCAAATCAGCATCAAAAAGCATCGGCAAAGTGACGGATTTAGCTGAATTGGGGAATTTGGAGTTTACGAAACTGCAGATTTTTTTTAGTTGCGTAATGTAAGAACGGCCTAAATGGAAGAAACAAATTATGCCCCCCCCCCCCCTCCTGAAATTTACCACCCTCACAGACTTAGGCGAGGGGTATCCATGGGGATGACCACACAGGGAAACAAAAATAAATGATTTCTATTAAATTTAAATTGTCTTATAGAAATAGAAATGTGCAATACTTTATAACGTGTATACAAACTTCTCAATTTAGAAATAAATTCAATCTCTAAATTAATCGTAGTGGTTAAAAAATCCACCCAATGACGGTGAAAAAATAAAGTACATTTTTATCTGCACGAAAAACGTTACAAACCGACAATAGAATATGCGGGGCTTACTTGTGTACTTTTTAATCCGTTTTACGTTTACGCTGGACTTAGACCACTATGAGCCCATCCGTACTAAAGGTAACTCGAATAATAATCATGCTCTTGGGCAATGTTCCACTGTCAATATCATTTTTTTAGTGCCGATGTAAAATAAATTTTACATCGGCACTAAATGTTGTAAAATAAATAAATAAATCATACTTACTCACATACAATTATGTCTCTTTCACAATGGGGTAGTCAAAGACCACATCATGTTTCTATTAGCCACGGTCTTAGCACAGTTCTTTCGATCCATCTACATATAATTGACGACCTCCGTGGCGTAGCGGTAGTGAATGCGACTGCTACGCAGGAGGCGCGGGTTCGATTCCCGCTCAGTGCAAATATTCGTGTGCTTGAACATGTATGTCTGGGTGTTTCTATGAATAATATGTATGTATTTACAAAAAAAAAGTATCTAAGTATGTTTATCCGCATTCCAGAACCCGTAACAAAAGCTAGTTAAACTATGCTTACCATGGGTCCAGGTGACATTGTGTAGATTGTCCTAGAATATTTATTAATATTTATTACAATATTCACACATTCAATGACCTCATTGGTGTGGCGGTAGTGAACGCGACTGTTACGCGGGAGGCACAGGTTCCAAACCCGCACGGTGCAAATATTTGTGTGCATGAATTAATGAATTAATTCGTCTCTGCCTACTCCTGAGGGAAATTAACGTGCATATATTATGTATATACCTACACATATAAATTATAGTGCTAACACACAATGTTAGGTATATAAACTCTAGAACACAACAGCCAAATGTCCAATTTATAATTAAGATGATTAATAATTATGCTCCAATACAATTTTGGCTGCATACAGTCACTCAATCAAGTACTTGCATGCCAATTATCGGGATTAAGCAGTGATTAACGTAGGCTTAGATTACGAATTTGCACGCCAACTGGCCGGGCAATAAGCGTTTGCATTGTATAATGGATTACCGGTCAACTTATATGATGATGCAATAATTATCACTGTTGTATGTATTATTGATTTATATATCATTGATTATAATTATTGCAAAAGAGGTATTAATGTAGCCAACTATCTACTCAACTATACACGTATTTAAAAGAAATTGTTTAATCATTACTCAATGTAACCGAAGCCATTGTTTAATCATCACCCAATTTAATCAAATCTGTGATTTGATCATCACCCTATCTAATCAATTTCGTTGTTTGATCATCACTCAATCTAATCAAATCCGTTGTTTGATCATCACCCAATGTAACCAACGCCTAACTACCTAATTTTTTGGTTAGATTGGGTTGCCTTATTGAATTATAGAAGAATACGTCTTAATGAAACTAGCTCTTTGCTCAACTATTCACGTATTTAAAAGATTTTTTTAATTATCACCCAAGCTTAAGAAACCCATTGTTGGATCATCACCCAATGTAACGTTGTTGGATCTAACCGAAGTTTGGCACAGGAATAGATCGTAGCATATTACGGGTTGCTCGAACGGGATCAAAGTTCTATGCGGACAAAGCCGCGGGCATCACTTATTTATAACATAACATAACATAAACTCACGCCTATATCTCCGAAGGGGTAGGCAGAAGTGCTAGCATCCACATTTCGCCAGTTTATGTTTAGGTCCCAATGTAATAGGTGACGAGCCTATAGCCATTAACCGTGCACTTATAAACCTGCGATAAACACACACATAACTGCGAAAAGCATCAAGAAGTCATTGGTGTGTGCCATGGTAAAACCTGGGATCGAACACCTCGTCTCAGCAATCCATTACCCATACCACTAGGCTACCGCGGTAATTTTTTATCATCATCATCATCACCCTAGCGTTAGTCCCGGTCGCATCCGAAGCCTTCGCCTCGGAGTCCGGGGTGCGCTTGGCTACCGCGGTAATTTTTTATCGTTTGCGCTTATTCATCGTATAAAATAAACAAGAACATATATTATGTTTGCTTAATATTAAATTGAAAAACTGTAAATAATATTTTTACCACGACTCACGTTTGTACACAGCGTGCATACGTTTTTTGGAATTCAATAAAACGCAAGTCCGAAAACGAAATATTAAAATCTGCATGTCAATGGAAATATGCACAAAAAATATCATCCACACAGAAATCCTATCATTTACAAGCTTAACGACAACGCACTGTGAAAGAGACTTTATATATTTTCGACGAAAAAATCTTTGCAAAAAATATTTTTTGTCCGTTGGTAATGCACACCGAACACTGTCCAGTACTGTTTTATTTATTCTTCAATCATTGATTCCCTTTGTGTTACGAATTTTCAACGGAATTACCCTTTTATAGGAAGTATTTTGATATTTCGGCGAATAAAAACTGAAATGTGGTGATTTCTGTAACTGTGTCTGTGATTTAAAGAGAAATTTACAAATATGTTATTAGTTTTGTATTACATTTTAATATAATACTAACTGTTGATCATGTGGTTGGAAATGGAGCCCTATAAAGACCACCTTTGGGACCAAACAAAACAAAGATACAGAACCAAAAAACCGATTGTCCTACTAATTGTCGGACATGCATGTTTTCCTTTCAGGATTGAGAAGTCGGACGACAGTCAATCTTATAAAGTCTAAAATATATGAAATTCAAGTAGCATGTGGCGTGACATGGTGGAAATCCATTATGAGAAATTATAATGTGTAATTGGTGGGGTAAGAAGTCATTTCTCTCTATGACAACTAGTACTTTATATACATTACTATTGCAATCGTTGAAGTGATCCACCAAGAGTAAGTAGTAAAGCAGTAGTAGCAGTAGAGTGGAATTCTTTTAAAGGAAAGCATGAGACGCCCCTGGTGTTGCAAACATCCATAGGCCAGGTAACCACTTTCCATCAGGTGCACCGCGTGCTTGTCTGCCCACTTAAATGTATTAAAAAAGAATTTACTAATCCCACACTACCAATGATATATGTGGATTGTCACCCAGGGCCTCCAGAGTTCCACCTGTTCTTGAAAACACATAGATTACAGTCAAGCGACGATGTGATGTCTTCTCATAAACCCTGATGCGGACTTACGAAGGCGGACGCAACCGCAAGCCATTACTGTTCTTGCAGTTGCAGACGAACCACAATTACCTCTAACGACCTAGTACAGATACCGGCCGTATTGACGTGCCGGATGAGCGGTCCAGTGACTCTGAAATCAGCGTGTAAAGCTCCCAACCGGAACATTCAATGATCCATCGTGACTTGGTTAGCACTTTCAGAACATTATACGACAATAAATAACATCATAAACGATGCTATGATAGGTATACTTGCTCGGTTGTTACAGAAAGGGTGTCCACTACGCAAATAAAATGAAATTGAATTCACTCTAGCTTCTTTAGATCCTATCCATCCATCGGATTGTAGACTCGACTACGCCAGAAGGATGTTTATGTTTTTTTAAGCAATGATTTTTTAGAAGAAAGAAAGAAGAAGAAACCTTCAGTTTGTAACACTGTAGCACAGGAAAAAAAATACAAAAAAAACCCGATTTAAGAATTATTCTTACATATATTTTACATAAGGCAACTCTGTCCAGAATTTTCAATATATTATGAGCTATTACAATTTCTTATGTAAATATTCTGTGTCTAATATATAAAAATCAATGCCACTTTTCGTTGTGATTTTATAACTCAAGATCGGGCTCACCTTTCCAAACCAAATGTTCAGGCTTTGTTCGGACTATTTAGTAGATGGGTCTATGTGAAGTTTGCAGAAAATTGGTCGAGCGGTTTAAACATACAAAACAACGGGCGAAGCTGGGGCGGGTCAGCTAGTAAAGAAAAGAAAGGTTTTGAGACGGACGTGCCAAAAAAATCATACAAAATACATAATGCAGTGGCTTATGTTTTAATAAAATCTAATTATTATGGATAGTGATACCTAAAAATTGTGTTAATTATAATGAATGATCGATTTTAAATGTAAATGTTACCCAAAGCTAAAAGATGTCAAATGCACATTTATAGGTTGAAGGTTCTGCTAGTACAACTTAAGCGTGGCTAAACTGGACTGGCTTAAAAACTTTAGGCGAAAAAAACGAAAGCTCTTTGACATCTGTTGCGGAAGGAAACGTATTAACAATGTAAACTTTAATTGAAGAGAACTACAGAACTAAAGTCGAACACATAGTACTGCAGATTGAATTCGCGAGAGTTCTCGATATTTTACTTTCAAAGCATTGTACATACTACATACATATATTTATACTGTTGATTGATGGCACTTGGTGGAATTTGTTGTTACACATATTGAGAACTCACTTGTACTTTTCCACAGTATTTTTATTTTTTATTTTTTAATAGACCTGACCGGTTTCGCCTTACGGCATCCTCAAAGGTTGGTATGTCATCGTAAACCTTTGAGGATGCCGTAAGGCGAAACCGGTCAGGTCTATTAAAAAATAAAAAATAAAAATACTGTGGAAAAGTACAAGTGAGTTCTCAATATGTGTAACATACATATATGCTCACGCCCATAATGTAATAATAAAAGTAAATTCATAACCGAAAAAAATTTCGAAATTTTTTTTAACTCGATTCCTTGCTATGCGATGTAAATCGTAAGGAAATTAATTATGTACTTAGCCACACAACCGTTACCAATTAACGTCTTGGAGAGTATCAGACGATTATACTGACTATTACGAACTTATTTTTGATTATAATTGTTACAGCTTCCAAAACAGTAACACTAAGGATTCTACCATTGTCCTTCTCGATCTGATTATATTCTTTGCATCTTCCGAAACAGTAACATTTACCCAAGGATTCTACCAATGTCGTTCTCGATGTTTTCACGAGTCACTCCACTGATCTTAGCGTAAAGTTAGCAGAATTAGTCCTGAAAAAAGTTTGTATTTTTTTGGACTGTGCCCTAAAGGTGCACAAGTAATATGTAGGTATACAGTTTGGTAGCAGCCGCTAAGTAGCCGAGCACTCAGAGAGCGCTACACGATCCACCACTAAGCTCATTTCGCCCGCTTTGGTTTTATAAAACTGGGTAAATTCCTACAGAAAATACTTTGACATAAGATCAAATGTGGGATGGATGTGGTATCATAACTTTTATGATAAACAAACTAGTCTCAAACGCGGCCGACCTTGTGCAATTTCCGTGACGTCATTATCATCATTTCTATACCATTTTAACCCTCGATGTAAAACGACGTGTTATAAGTTTGACGAGTCCGTGTGTTGTGTGTCTGTCTGCATAGCTCCCAAACGGATGAACCAACTTTGATGTAGTTTCTGTTTGTTTGAAAAGTAGATTAATTGTGAGGGATTTTAGGTATGTCTGTTGATTATACCTTCAAAAAGTAAAACATAAATAGTCCAAGCGTAGCAGCGGACCTTGGTCGTTTCGAAGTCACTTCGAAAACGTATCGAAGTGGTTTATTAGTAAGGTTTACGTAGCGTAATTTACAAAATAAACATAACATTATCATGTCTAATCACCACATCCACAATAATTATAATCATTTCATTTTTTCGTACATCCCTCCCCACCTCCCCAAGAGTCCGTTGGCTGAATGAAATTTCAGTAATTTGCTAAAGCGAATGCTAGCTACGGGTCCCGGGCGGGATTTTCTTACAATCCGCGCTTTGTTTTCAAGTCCATCTGAACCGAAACGTCCAAAATTAACTGACCCGTCCTGCCCCCGACTCGCTAATACACCAATGACGAAAGAAATGAAATTCTGCAGCAGTTTAGGGATCATTCTAATTGGTTATGACCGGTTAAAAGTTTGCTATCCACTTGTATCATATGCCTATAGAGATAAGAAGAATAATTGCTTGAAATAATTTAATCTTTTAAATTGTTTGGTTTTGAATATTATCTGTTTGCGCAGATTAAGAATGTTCCGTTCCGATGCTTATTTCGTCGTTGTTATGATTTGAAGTTGCTGGAATACAAATATTTGCATAATTCGTCTATTTAATTGGAGATAAAGATATTCATCATGCTCCCTTTTTAGAACACTTTCATAGCAATGCAGCTTAAGAGATTGAAGAAGGTTCTTTGAGGATCATTCATCATTATAATTTTTGTCATTTCAGCCGTAGGACGTCCACCTCAAGGTCTCTTCTGGGTCTCCCATCGACCTCCAAACGGATAACCGCGACATTGACTATGTCGTCTGTCTATCTGACGGTAGTCTAACGCGTCGTCTATCAGTACTTGGTCTCTCTCCAAGAACTTATCGGTTCCAACGGCAATCTGTTCTTCTTGATATCTTTGAGGATAGAAAACTTGTATTATGAAATATGTGACGTGATGGTAGACCGTTAACTGACTTATTTCTTAAAGTTCGCGAGTTAAATTACTTCACACTATAAGAATTGTATGAAAAATATGTGTTTACGTATTCACTTAGGTTGAGGTATTTCTATGAATCTCATATGTACCTATGTAAAAACTACTTAGTAGAGCTATCGAATAGAAGTTCCGAGAACTGGGTAAATAAAGTTGCTCTCATTAGTCTGGGTTGCCAGTTCATGGAATAACGTTGTACCAATATAAGCTAGTTATTGCAAAGCTTGGATATATATAATACCGTTGATGATCATATCACGATGTTTGGTTTAACTTTCAAATTTCAATTCAAATTCATAAATCATTTATTCTATGTAGACCACTAAAGTGCACTTACAAAACGTCAATATCAACAATATTTTATAAATTAGTGAGCAAATGAACCACCGCGCCGGTTTGAAACGCGGCCCCGACCTGAGAAGACTCCGCCAAGAAACTCAGCGAGCTTCTCTTTTTTTGGTCTATTTACAAACATTTACTTAGTCTAGATACAGAAATTTGCTTGAGTAGCAAAGACCATCTTTGTATCTATGTTTCACAATAAAGTATTTGAATTGAATTGAACAATAGTACTGAAATCTATGTAAGAATGTAAATGAAAGCTACATCCGAAACTACTGGACCTTGAAAGACGAAATATCAAGTTTATTCCCCAGAGACATAACGTATCACTCACTTAATTTCCGTCCAAAAAGTCGGTCTATCTTTGTCAGAAATACACAAATAATGAAACAACTGAATAAGTGAATGATGGCGTTTTTGTATGCTCGACGGAGAAGAACGATCGCTCTTCAATTTTTTTGTTTCATGCTTTACAAACAAATCTCGAGGGACGTCGAGATGTTTCGGGATATTTTGTTTCGTACAAAAGTGCTTCACCCAAAAATGATAATTTACTGAAATAATACAATAAACTTAACGGGAATCACTCGTAACATAAACATAGTACAGGTGTATACTACCTTCGAATTGCCTGACGTTTCGACCAGGTTACACAAGCCGTGGTAACAGGTGAATGAACTACTTTTTATAGGTATATCAATAAGTTAAACCCAAAAATGTGTTCAATCTATGACAATTATCCTCGATTTATTTAATTATCTTAAGTTCTGTGTCTGTGCTGTGTATTCCTGTCTGATGATAAACTGCTCTATCTTTTACTCGACTTGTAAAGGTGCGTCCAGATTTGTGACATGAACAGCGGACATCATGACATGGCGTTCAGTGTGGACGTAATAACTTCTAATACATGGACATACAAATTAAAATTGTGCTGACAAGGCCACCAGTCGATCGATGGTTTCATTTAAACTTAGCTATCACTCAGCTGAATACGCTACGGACACGCACTTCTGACACGGTCACGGTAAAATGTTACGTAAATGTAGACGCGACCTATTACATCCGATGGCGAGAACTGGGGTAGCCCAAATTCTACTGCCGGGCACCACTCAGCTCGATGAAGAGACGAATAACTCACCTTACAATGGTTTAATCATTGTCTACTAGGATCGAAATCTGGTCAAAATTTGGTCAACCATAATATCCATACGTCCATAAATTTCAGAGCATAGAAAACTAATATAGAAGTAATAAATAATTTTCATATTCTTGCATACAAAAATGTCCTTCAAGTCCATAAATCCTTTAATAAATGTCCAATAAACCATGACTCTGAAAGTGTACACGTGTTTACTCCATCACCTTGTACACACTACCGAGTGTCCTTACAAACCCCACAGAGTATACAAGCCAGCATGACGTCATATACACGTCATGCAGTTCTAAATTAACGTGGCACAGCAGCCTTGCATTAGAAAGTACAAGGTTAGCTCGTTGCCTGTATTAGCTACTACCCACGTTATATGACAAAGATTATTTTGAATTTTAACAGATGTGACAAATCTCTGTGAATGTTTTCTTTTTGATAAAAAAAGTGGCGGAGGATATTCAAGAAATCAGTATGAATATTCTATGTACCAAAATGCCTGTATGGACTTTAAAATTCTTAATGGAAAAGCGAATAACTCCTGTGATAATGGTTTAATTATTGTCTACTAGGATAGCAGTCTGGTCGAAATTCAGCCAACCTCAATATCTTTATACCCATACAATCCCCCTTCTCACTCTTACGACCTTCACCAGTTTTCCACGGCACGATTCCCGACGATTTTCAAATAGTTGCCATTAAAATGCGCAACAATGATATGCGCACATGTAAAATACAATTTATAAACTCAAACTGATGATCCAACAAATCAAGATTCTATTAATTGCCCAAAATTATTATAGATCATGTTTCTTTACGAAATTGATGTATTATTTCTATGTTTAACTTTTATCTACACACAAAACATTACATGGATAGGATAATCAAAAAATTTGTACAATTGTACTGTTTATTTTTTAAAGAAATTATCTCCGGTAGATCAGCGAGAGAAGACCATAATCATTTTACTCTCTGAACTAATCCCATTACAGGACTAACCCCAAAACCTTTATAACTTATAGTACTTAACAGTTACACAATACCATCAAATTTTCAAACGTACAATATAAATTCGTAACTGGTCTATCTGTAATCAACATTTACATAATCTATGAACCCTAACTGTGAAATGAGCGAGCAAATGCATCGAGTTGGATTACAGAACGTGGTAATACAGCAGCCTTGGGCCCTTTGCGGCGAGGCCAAGGACTGAACAAGGATAACTGACTAGCTACATGTATTATGGAGCACATAATATACCACCACTGTTGTACATGTTGTGATTGCAAATATAGCTCATAATGTATGTAGCATATGTAGGAATTTTGTGTACGTCATTATATTTTTGTAGCGTGTACTATGCAGCCTAGTGGTATGGGTAATGGACTGCCGAGACGAGGTCTCGAGTTCGATACCAGGTTTACCATGGCACACACCAATGACTGCGATGCTTTTCGAAGTTATGTGTGTATTTATCGCAGGTTAATAAGTGGCCGGTTAATGGCAATAGGCTCGTCACCTATTACATTGGGACTTAAACATAAACTGGCGAAATGTGGGTGCTAGCACCTCTGCCTACCCCTTCCGGGATAAAGGCGTGAGTTTATGTTATGTTATGTATATTATGACTTCGTAATTATATAACAGATTTTGTTCAGTTCCTTAAATTTGTTGATTGTAATAGAATTTCCGGCAATATAGAGTGTTTCAAGATCGTGAGGGTATCTCCCGTCCTAATGGAGCAGTTCCACTGGGGAAGTACCTCCGCTATAGAATACCGCAACTATTCTATATATAATAACGTTGTGCTGTATTTTTTTACTTATTGTGTTGTGTTGTGCTGTATTTAGTTACGTTGTGCGTATGGTAGCTAGAGCTCACTGGAGAGTTTTATTACAGACGCTCTCTTTACCAGCCCCCCCCCCTCCCCTCATTACCCCTTCAAGAAGGGTATTAGAATATTTTTATAGAGTCGACTGTACGAATATGACATCTCTGTTGCAAACGTCCATAGGCCACAGTAACAACTTTCCATCACATGGGTGGTTTTCTTGTTAGCAACCTAAGTTATATAAAAAAGTTTACTAGACTGGAATCAACATTCCACGCCAACCGAGCAGCGGGCAGCAACTAGTTTAAAGTAAATATCAGACGATTTCATACATACATACATATGCTTATACCTATTTCCCTTTCAGGGTAAGCAGAATTGTAATCCACATTACACCAACCACGGTATTTGCTCCTACGTGAACCTATTGCTGAATTTCCGAAACTTTGCTAAGGCTGAACCTGAGCCTGCTGTATATATAGGTCTGATGTTAAACAGCCCTATTCTTGAAGGCTTGTATGACACTGCATGGGAAGAGATCTGGTTCAAATTAGATACCATTCTGGGAATCACGCAGCAAATAAAACAGTTAGGCATATTAACCGAATGGAACCATGATATAAAAACAGTAAAACATGATAAAACATGGTTAGGCTGTCGTCCAAAAAACCAACAGAATCGATTTAATTAATCGACTGACATTATAATCGGTATCGGCTTGCGCATTGCTATCGATATGGCTCTGGTATTAATATCGTGAGATATCGGTGTCATAGATCGTCGTTGTAATAGTAGGTTGGCATGTCAAACGGCCATGATGAAAGGTGTACAGTAAACTGTTACGTTTTATGATCCCAGCGAACAATTGAGGCTTTAAGGCACTCACACACTGTGGCGTAACACTGTATTCGATATCGCTCCTTGACAAGTAACAGTTCGTTATTTTTTGTTTTATGGAATAGAATGTTCATCGTATCATAAAATACGAGTGTATTTTGACATTTGTGATGTTTATGACATTTGTTGATAGCGGTCACAAATGGTCAATATTTACGGCTATTGATGCTGCTGATGGTGCAGATGTAACAGCTGTTATACTACTAACTGCAAATGTATTGTAATGCTATTTATATTGGATTACAAAGTTATTTATACTATTGGTAGTATAACAGGCGTTCTATTTGACGACCTCCGTGGCGTGGCAGCAGTGAACGCGACTGTTACGCAGGAGGCGTGGGTTCGATTCCCGCTCAATGTGTACATGATTATGAATATTTGCATTGTTCTGGGTGTTTCTATGTATAATATGTATGTATTTACAAAAAAAGTATCTAAGTATGTTTATCCGCATTCTAGAACCCATAATACAAGCTAGTTAACCTATGCTTACCATGGGTCTAGGTGGCGTTGTGTAGATTGTCCTAATATTTATTTATTTACTATTGACCTGTTTTAAGAGTTTATGGTACCTTGGTTGGGTTTCGGGATTCACCTCACCAGAGCTGTTAAAAAGGAGGGTATACCGAACTCGAACGGACTAAAACTGCATGATATTTCGATACATCCGTCTATGTATACCCTGCAACCTATCTGTCTTAAATATTGTAACCAATTATATCTGTTAGAACTCAGTGTGTAAGCACCTTTATGACACGTGCATACTTAAAATTCATTTCCTACTTTAAGTAAAGTTTAATTAGAATCATAATTTAAAACTGAAATGTATCTATCGCTCACGCTAATTATCTTCCAGGGGAAGCAGAGAACATCAATAAAATTTTAGCTAACCAGGTTACTCAAACCTTTCTATTGTAACCAAGGAAAGCGAAGAGGCGGTAGTTTTATTATATTTTAACTGTCAATTGACTGCACCACGCTAGATGGTAAACCTACCTTCTTCAAGAAAGGCATTAGAAGGTGCTTACAAGGTGCCTATTGTTACACACGTCCATAGGTCACAATAACTACTTTCCATTAAATGAACTGGGTGCTTATCTGCCACCTACGCGATATAAAAAAAACCCTATGTTGTTTCTAGGTTACAATGACCATTTACAATAAATACCAAAACCAATCTCTTATCATAATTGTATACTTAGATACAGGCTAAGATTTCGTAGCATAAGTGCTAGCTTATGCTACGAAATCTTACCCTGTCTACGAGACGTAGCTACCGGTGCTACGAAGTCTACGTAATCATTGGCATAGCTCAATTACGATTTATAATCTTACAGTGATAATAAGTGTGTTTTCCGTTAGTCACCTCTTACGACACCCTTCGGATAAGAGATAGAGAGATGGACGGTGGAAGGACATGACGGTATATCCCGTTCTAATTGAGCAGTCCAACTGGGAAAGTACCTTCGCCCTACAGAAAACCGCGTCTAACAATAATCATGTGTTATGTTTCCGGCGATGGAGAGCTCGTTGGAGAGATTCTGTGTTGTCAGTGGGAAGACGGAGAAACCAATATTTGTCTTCTACGTTGATAGTACAGAGACTCTCTTAGCCTTCTCCCCTTCCCCTTTTACCGTCTTCTCTATATGGTCGGCAGCACGAATATGACGCCCTTAGTGTTGCAAACGTTCATAGGCTGCGATAACCACTTTCCATCAGTTAGACCGCTTGCTTGTCTAGCTAAGTGGTACAAAAAAATGGGAGTATTTGTTTCTCTGTCGTTATGAGCTTCGAATTCCAAAAAGTCTGCTTTAGTTGTGCTGAAATTCCGACGCGATATTATTATATTCAATACTCTCTGTATCTATTTTCCACATCGATAGATCGCTGTAATTGGGGTATAACATTTTTCCACAAATTCAAGCGCAGTCAAAGCCAAGTTCTGTGCTGATAGTAGGTACTCGTAAATAAAAATATAAAAATTTTATTCATTTCATAATCATAAGCGACTAAAACTTCTTCAAAACATCTCCAACTAAGTCAAAATGCATATATTATATAAAATCAATGTAAAGAAAACTCGCATAATCCTCTTCTAAGATATTGCTTCTAGAATTTTCCATTTGTTATTATCACATTTGTCTCACCGCCATTCCGTGGCACGCAACGACTTTATGGACAAAATGGCGGCGGGTGTAACAGTAAATTTTCGACTTACTTTAAACTTGTCTAGGTACGAATAAATTTAGTTTTTTATTACTTTATTATGGAGTTGAATATAAATGTGCAATAGAGGCTGGTGGGTAGTTTTGTGGAAGTTATGTGCTTTGACGATATATTTGTCATAAATGAAATGTAAGAAAAATTTCCCACTTAATGTAGCAACCCGTTGTAAAACAAAAGCAAAATAGTTCGAGAATTTCTTCTCTTTGGTCATTCCGACCTCACCAGAATGTCAGTCAAGAGCGGCAACACCACCCCATAATGAGGGAGTTACCACTTTTTTTAGGTAGTGTGCCATGGTAAAACCTGAGATCGAACCCGAGACCTCGTCTCAGCAGTCCATTACCCATACCACTGAATAATGAATAAATTTAGATTAATTACATTTTTTTTTTTTTTTTAAACTAGTTAAATAAATTTAGAAGGAATTTTTACCCAATCCCTTGCTATGCGGTGTAAATTGCAAGGACATTAATTACGTGCTTAGCCGCACAAGTACTACCAATTACCGTCTTGGTGAGTATCAGACGGCTTAAAGTATATATAACTTACAATATTAACGTACGAATTGTGAAGAAACATCATTATGAAAACACGAGAAGTGTCCCTACGCATATCACTCCCCACCTGCCGTCTGCCAAAAATATTCAGCTTTTGTTTTAGATGAAAATCGAAAAAGAATCTCGCCTTCATTAACGAAGGGTGTAAGTTACGCCGGGGACTCGGTGAGGGGTCTATTCTCAAAATATGTTACTCTTGTTGTTTAGTCTGCATTTCGAATGTGAGGTACAAACTACTGAATTGCTCGTGTTGAATTCTCTTTGATGGTACATCAGGCAGAAAATAAATAATATTCCTTCAAATATCATTCGGTGTAAACTAGTATTATGTTTTTATTTTCTGTTTATCTTAGTGCCAGCTCAACATTTTAACCATTTAGTGACTGGTTACCAGAATACTACTAATACTTGTTACCCAAGAAAGAATACGAATATTTTTAATATTTTTAGCAAATGAAATTACTTATGGTATTCTATCTAACCCTTCCAGCTAAGCTCAAAGGCATGTGTTAGAAGTTGGTTGACGTCGTGTCGGTAGTATAATGACCAAGATTCGAGCCCGGAACCCTTAACCTTTTGCTTATCACTCGTTTTTTTTTAAGTATTGTTAGAATTGGTTAAGACTTAAATTTTAGGTAATCTTGTTATTAACGATATTTGTGATTCTGTGCTGAATGGTGCGGCAAATGTAAGTTATCTCTAAGTACCCGAACTATGATGAATTAGATAAAAAGTAATTGAATTTTACTAGTGATATTCGAGTGACATTTAACAGTATCATATATGTTCTCTCCCAAAATATGTGTACATCAGAATAGGCACCAGCAAAGCATTTTTAATTTGTACTTGAAGTTAAAACCGGAGGGCACATGAGATGGTTTCGCGAGTGAACAGAAAAAAAAACATTTTGTTTTGACACAACGAGGGGAGGCTGATTGAAATGCTAAAAATATTTTGTGTACGCCGCTACTGTTTGTGAATTAAGGTGTAATGTGTACGTAATGTGGAAATGTTAAATGTACCGTTGATTTGAAAAAGGTTTTGTTATTTTTTTTTTGAATATGCTCCTCTGACTTCACAGAGCTTTAATGGAATCAACATTTATTTAACAATGAAAGAAGTCACGGCGCTTGGAAGATTTGTTTAATATGCTTGAAGAAATTTGAACTTTTGCCTGAACGTGTTTTCAAACCAGGTGTACTAATAGCATTATAAAAAGCTATAAATAAATGTTGTGTATTGATAAAGTTTACCGTAATAGATGTAATGCGGGAGTTCATTATTTTATTCCAATGTAATGATAAATGTAGAACCAATGAGCGGCCTCTACTTAGACTTTAGTGAAGGAATTATTAGTAATATTATACATTCATAGTCATAATAAGTCATGTTCAGCCGCATCACAGTTACACTGGCAAGCCGAAACTAACTGAGTAGGGAAAGAGGTTCTGAGAATGATGATGAGTCATAATAAGTCATATACTTGTATACGCTCATCAAAATGTCTGCCGGGGTGACATGACATGAGACGGGGTCATCAAAATGTCAGACGAGCATTTTAGTCGGTTCGAGTCCGACATAATCGCCTCCACTGGCTTTGACGGAGGTGGTATCCGGGGTAGATTTTGCACACGATAAAAATAAAATAATCTCCAGTTACTTGAGTGGCCATTGCGGAATAAACAAATTATAGTAATTTCCCATTGCCCTCTCACATAACCATAATCTTATTGTCATACATCTTCATTCTATCCTTAATTCCAGTAGCATCCGAAGCTCTCACTTCGAAGTTGGGGCCCACTTTTACCAGTCTAACTGCGGGTGTGCTGAACTAATATATTATCTACCATGAAGCGACTGCCACCTGACCTTCACACCTGACTTTTTAGGGTATTTTAGGGTATGTCAACCGCGACCATTGGCGGCATTGTCAGACAAAATGTTTGAAAAAGCGTTTCCAATGAAATTTTGGAAATCTATAAATGAATAAAAGTCTCCCTAGCTCAATTAGAGATTTGTACTCACTACCACAAGATCGGATTATAAGCTGAACGTTATTTTTTTCTTTGTAAATTACAAGTTAGCACAAATTAATCTTCAGAAAGGTATTCTAATAACGGATTCACAGAAAGAAAACGTGTAGCAGAGCAACTTGCGATTCGTCTCACGTCCTCTAAGACTAGCTTTTCAAAAAGAATTAAAACTATCGGTTGGGCTGGCATAGCTTATCGCTGTAGCAGGCGGCAATTAAGCAGATTGCGTTTGTATGGATTCCACATAAATCAGGGATCCGCTGCGTTCCATGCCAGGCTGCGAATTCCCTGCGGGTGTGGCCCTTAGAACAGCGACTAGTGGTGTTTGCCTTAATAGCATGGACATAATATCTTTCGTTGCTTACTATTAGCTAGAGATCTACTCTCTTTATAAGTCACCATCTATAACACTCATGGTAAGAGATGAGGTCTTACTCATTAGCAGATTTATTAAAATAGGTTAGCAAAACCCGCGTATTAATGCTATCATATGGTAAATACAATAATTTACCATTTGATTTGCTTGACCTTTTGGCCAGATTGCACTAACCGTGGTGACAAACTGACATTTTTCCCTTTTTTTAAATCGTCCTTAAAATCCCCACGGCTACCCCCCACCGGAGCCGGTTGAGTAGGTTATGTCGGACTCGAACCGACTAAAAAGCACGCCGTGTTAAGTCTTTAGTTGCCAGCGATGAGATAGTAGCCAACATATCCCTCGCACCCCGGCAGACCCGGCACCTTCTCTTCGAGATGACCCCCGTCGAGGGGTCACAAGCTGACTGGCCGACAGTCACCTTACCCAAGCATTAACGCAACCATATGTTAAATATAGGAATTTATTTTTTGATTGCACTAGCCGTCCAAACTGGCTTCAGATTTTTGTATTCACCAGGTTTCAATAACCATATATTATGCAACGTGAAAATTTAAAATTGAGTATTATTAAAAAAACACTGTGCTTGAAATTTTCATGGCCACACACAATACTTAGCAATATGTCTTCATGTGATTTAGTTTACCGTAATTAACGCTTACCAATGTAGACATTTTGGGGCTCCACGGGGACATGCCCGGCCTCATTTAATGCGCAATAACATTTGCCTGGAGCCATACCATCATATTAATGAAATGGCTTATCGTTTAAGACGAGAAACTTAGATTTTAGAATTAGATACTTTTGCTAGTATAACAATAAGTGCCATCATCATCATCATTCTCTGAACCTTTTCCCAACTCAGTTGGAGTCGGCTTTCCAGTCTGACTGTGATGCAGCTGAACTTCGGTATTTTCCGTGAAGCGACTGCCATCTGACCTCCACAACCAATGATCCAATGACGAATGCGATATCGAAGTTGCAAGTTAGACTATTTGGACTTTTGAGGGCTCCAACTACCCGTAACGACTGCGATAGATGTTTGTATGGTAACCGGGACCGACGGCTTAACGTGCTCTCTGAGGCACGACCAGACCAGTGCAAACAGCCATATTCACGCATACAACTTTTTGCGCTGAGCGGGGATCGAACCCGCGCCCCGTACGTAGCAGTCGCGTGCACTACCGCCCCGCCATGGAGGTTGTCACTTACTCAACAATAAGTGCCATCAATCAACAGTAAAAAGCCCAGCAAACAAACGTTTCAGATAATCGATTCATGATGCATGACGACGAACATTATCGATAGTACCTCAGCGCCTAACGATGAACGTTCCCGATTCAATCGATACGAAACAATAAGTCCCTAACGACATCTAATTTCCCTAAATCGTTCCCGAAGATTCCCTTTTCCAAATATAGAATACTCTAAATATATTACTCGTACACAATTGGGTTTGGTTATGTTCAGAGAAAATGTATTCTGCTTGCATACTCGTATACTCGAATGTGTAGCAATGATTTGATACTCGCATCGAAATTAATGTGTACAAATAAATCTTGAAGTGTCTGTTTGTAATGGGAAAATAACAGCTTTGTAAGTATTACTTTTATACTTCTTATGCACCATTTGGACTTAAAAATATCCAGTTTCATTAATTCAATTGCTATTTATTATACGGCAATTGTTAAATCAAATCAATAGGTAAGAAATTAGTTTAGAAGTCATTGTATCTATCACGAAAATGTATTTTGGGGTCAAAGTCGAAAATCAAACGTAACTTAAGATTTTAGAAGGGAATAGAATGGAATGAAATGTAATAGATTTGCTAGAACATTGATATAAAGATGTGACAAAATATCTTTTAGGACTAGGTATATCATGTTCTACCTACACTGAACATGCAAATGTTTCTCTTTTTGTGACGTTTTTAATGACGACCTCCGTAACGTGCTGTTACTGCACACGACTGCTACACAGGAGACACGGGTTCGATTCCTACTCAGTGCAAATATTTGCAAAAACACCCAGAGCAACCGGGTGTTTCAATGTAAAAAAGTATAAATCTAGGTATGTTTTTTTCAGATTCTAGAGCCAAAAACAAGCTAGTTAAGTTATGCTAACCATGGGTCTAGGTGGTCTAACGTAGAATATAATACGAAGTCAAAAGGAAGGTTAAACCTAAATCTGTACTTTATACACCGAATGGACAAAAAGTCTGTAATATACAGAATACATAGATCTACACAGATGTCAAAATATTCAACAAATCAATATATTTATTACATCTCTCCACCCGTTTTCAATGTGTCTCCCACATTACATAATACCTACTGATATATTACAAAGAAGAATCAAAGAATCAAAGAATCAATTTCATTTATTCAATTTAGGCACATAAAGAGCACTTATGAATGTCAAAGTTTTACAATAATTATGTACCTACATTTGTCAAAAATATTATAATTCATAATAAATTAGGATACTTAGTAAATAAATCATTAGAAAATGATTCTTTCGCTGGTTCGGTAGTTAAATCTCCTGAGAAGAGACCAGCAAGAAACTCAGGTAGATTATCGTTATTCTTTTTAATATTTAGTTGTTTATTTATAATAACTGGGTGCAAGAGCAAGAGATTATTATGACCACGCATTTTTATCATCAAGATATTCGTCTACTTTATAATAGCTTTTTTTAATTAAAAATCTTTTCAATTCTATTTTAAACTTATCAAGTGGCAGGTCAGCCAAATCCTGAGGAATTTTATTATATATTTTTATACATTTGCCCACAAACGAATTACTGACTTTATGAAGCCTTAGTTTCGGTATCGCCAGTTTATTTTTATTTCGCGTATTCAAGTTGTGAAAGTCTGATTTTTTTTGGAAGAGGTCTAGGTTCTTCCTTACATATAAGGCGTTGTCGTAAATATATTGTGAGGCAACTGTTAAAATATTAATTTCTTTAAACAGTTCTTTCAGCGAGTCACGGGGTCCGAGGCAATAGATTGCTCGTATAGCTCGTTTCTGTAATATAAATATAGTTGCAATATCGGCAGCTGAGCCCCACAGCAGCAGACCATATGACATAACGCTATGAAAGTAACTGAAATAAACTAATCGTGCCGTTTTCTCGTCAGTTAGTGACCTTATCTTTCTAACCGCATAGGCAGCTGAGCTAAGTCTTCCTGCTAAGGCTGTGATATGAGAACCCCATTGTAGTTTATTATCTAGTGTGATGCCAAGAAAAACTGTGGTATTGACTATTTCCACAGTTTCATTATTCATTATAATGTTTGAGTCTATATGTCTTACATTTGGCATCGTAAATTTTACACATTTTGTTTTTTTGGCATTAAGTAGCAGGTTATTACTCGTGAACCAATGCAATATTACAGAAAGGGTATTATTCACATCGTCAAGTATTACTTTTTGTCTGTCAGTTTTAAAAATTAATGAAGTGTCATCAGCAAATAATACTATTTCACAAAGATTTTCAATGAAGTATGGAAGGTCGTTTACATATATCAGGAACAAAAGGGGTCCTAATATCGAGCCTTGGGGTACCCCCATGACTAGCGGGGCGCCAGAAGAATCGGTGCCATTAACGTTTACTTTTTGTACTCTGCCAGTGAGGTAAGACCTAAGTAAGCTAAGTGAGCTATTCGAGACACCATAATAATCTAACTTTAATAACAAGGTCTCATGATCAACACAATCGAAAGCCTTTGATAAGTCACAAAAAATACCAATGGCATCCTGCTTCTCCTCCCATGCATCAAATATATGTTTAACTAGTGCGACTCCTGCATCTGTTGTATTCTTGCCTTTAGTAAAACCAAACTGTTTTTTATGAAGTAAATCATTGGCTGCAAAATGTGAAAGCAGTTGATTAAATATTATTTTTTCAAAAAATTTACTTAGCGCTGCTAATATAGAGATGGGACGAAAATTGGATGGGTCACTTTTGTCCCCTGCTTTGAATAACGGAATGATTTTACTGTACTTCATAAGATTTGGAAATTGTTTTTCATCTATACATTTATTGAATATGAATGCAAGGTAGGGCGCAATAGTGGGCATTATTGAATTTATTATATTGGTTGAAATGCCCCAGAGATCTTCAGTCTTTTTTATATTTAATTGTTTAAATGTTTTAAGTATTGTTTCAGTGTCTATATACTGAAAATTAAAGATCACATTACATTTAGGAACACAAGATTTAAGAAGGGAATCGGCTACGTTTTGCGACGAATTTAATTCACTCGTAGTAGTAATTGCAATATTTGTGAAAAAAGATTCAAAAGCATGGGCCACTGCAGAATCAGTGGTAATGTATTGATCATCTATTTTTAAGTCGAAGGATCGATCACGTGACCTTGTTTTACAGGTTTCTTTGTTAATGACATTCCATTACAGCCCACAATACCATATAACAGAACTTATTTCACTTATCCAAGTTCGTACAAAAGATAAGTAAAAGTAACCCGGTTCATAAGTAATCCGGTATTATCTAAATACTTCACGTTACAGTACTAATATGGCAAGTATCGAAAAAAGAGTTGTAGCGATGATTCAGAGCCGCTTAAAATATTACTCCGGCCTCTATAAAGATGGTGGTACAAGGCATAAGCGATGGCTGGATGTGAATTTAGTTTGGCGAGTAAGAATATCACCAACTGACCTCCAAATGAACTGGCTCATTTTTTTCTTTGTGCAGCATAAATGTGCACATACCTTCTATCATATTTATTTATGCTACTTAACTATGGCTATTTATTTGATGCTTGTTATTATTATTTATGTTATTCAACTCATCTCATCCGAAGGATGTAGTAAGAAGTGACGAACGGAAACAATACGAAAACCTTGTACTGACCCATCATTCTGGTCAGTGTGAAATCAGCAGGCCAAAGGGTCCCCAGAGCGTTAGCCAGATTTACCGATGACCTTAATAAGATGGCTGGAACAGACTTGATGCGGATGGTGGAGTATTGGGAGCAATGACGTAACATTTGGAGAGGCCAGCTATATCCAGCAGTAGAGTACAATGGTCTAATTGATTGATTTATCGGTTATTCTGGAATATCGCCTAGCTGGGAGGTCGGTTTGACCCTCAAAAATATTGGTAGGGCACTCTAATTCCTTAATCATCGACAGCCCAGTTGTGTTGAATTTCACATCGTCCCTTTACCCCTATCCTCCTTTTAGTTTGGTTTATCCGTGACTTTTATGGAAGTGACTGCCATGTGACATCCCAACCCCGACAGAAAATCTGTGACAGAGCTTCATCTTCCTATCAACCAGTATACCAACGTATCTCAAAAGAGATGACCCCGAGCTGCTAGAGTGCGAGAGATGTGACTTGTATTATCTCACCACTGGCAACCGAATGCCTGACGTGCGTTTTATTCGGTCCGAGTTCGACATAACCACTCTCACCGTCTGCAGTGGGTGTGGTATCCATATTTTGCAATTGCTATACCGACGTGCAGGGGTGATTGTTATGACCCCGAAAATCAGTAAGAGATTAATGATTACATAACAAAATTCGGCATTTCTCTTACAACTTGGACCACATCAAAGGGTTTCGCAGTACGTGTGACATTCCCGAGGGAAATCTTTTCGACGCCGACAGGGGTGAAGTCGGTATTAACTCCCGTTTCATTCGTCAACTCAGGCCCTAACCCTACATGCATTTTACATAGTACGCTATTTGAAAACTTGCCTTTTGGTGACCCTAATGCATTTTTTATAAGATGCTATTATTGTATACCTACCTGTAATATCGTAAGCGATAAAATAGCTATAAAATTTGGGTGAATCGGTACTTTGGGTTGTGGAAACGCTTTGATGGTGTTTAACACTTTTGTTATAAAATAGAACATTATTTTTGTAAACAAAAACGGGATTTGCACTTATTACAGTCCATTTCTGAGGATTTTCTAGCAACTTTGCTATCTGGATTCATTACATCTTAAATACTTGGAGTCTCAGATATAGGATATATAGGTAATATGTACACTAGTACCCGAGTTTATACTACTTTTATTTTTTTACTGCTTTTGTGGGTGTCCTGGAGCCAGATTTGTAATAAAAAAAACAAAAGCACTCTGAATAAGACTTATCAACAAAATTGAAAACTTGATAGCGTTTCACTATACTATTTAGATTACTATTGTATAGAAGTGTTGGCAACGCTATCAGTGTCGCGAATCTAATGTTTTTTACCGCATCTCAAAATTAATATTTCTTGTCAATATCAAAAATATCTAACGCACTTACCCCCAGTTTACGAAAGGCTGATCGACGCTAAAATTAACGAATCGGCTGTTAAACCTCTTGTCAAGTAGCAATTAGTATGCTTTACAAAACCGAATTCAAAAAAGATAAACCTTTATTGCAAAAAGTATTTTTCACAAAATTTAAAAGACATACTCAAGCTCGCTTGCCAATCTGCTCGCAAAGCACTAACATGAAAAGATAACCTGAAAACACTGAATAAACCCCCATATGTCCAACTGGAATCAACTCACGTACACACATCAGCGCCCGACGAAAAACGAGCAATAGATCAACACTCATTTCCCGTATACAGCAAAGAGATTTCAACTTACGATAACACTCTGTATACTGAGCATCCGAAGTTTGTATAGCAGCCTGTATAAGAGTGTTTGTGTAGAAAACACCCTGTGTATGTACCCAAAATTTCTATAGAGAGTGTTTTGTGTGCTGTGAGAAGAACCAGAGTGGTTTATTTGAAAAGTCTTAATATTAAATGGGGTTCACACATCGCATAATATCTTTCACCTGCCATACATTCTGTTGGTATGTTTCTTCTCATACAGGCTTCGCTTGTGAATCTAGTTTTGAATAGGTGTTTAATAAAAAGGATTGCTCTCAAATATGTTTAATATTTCGTAAAAAATTAGGATATGATATTAAAAGACCTCTGGTGTAGTCCTTCATGACACTTAGGTAATAGACAAGCTGACTTACCTGATGAAAAGTGGTTACCCTAATCTATCGATGTTTGTAATACCAGGGGCGTCACACTTATGCTGTCGATCCTATAGAAGTCTTCTATGGCCATTTTGAAGAAGTAGTAGGGAGGAAGGTGAAGTTTAAGAGAGCTTCTGTACCGCCAGCGCAGGAGATAAATTGGTCTCTCACTGAAATAACACGACTTTTAACGTGTCCTCTAAAGCACGGAAGCTGAATGAGATACTAACGAGGCTATTTATTTAAAATCCTCATATTATCATATTTATGAGGAGGTAAATTATTAATTTATTAATTCTATCGTTCATTCACTCATTCATTCGTGATTCATTCATTCATTCATTCATCTACTGATTCATTCATTCACTGATTAATTTGTTCTCTAATTAATTCATTCACTGATACATTTAATCATTCACAAATTCATTCATTCACTGATTAATTTGGTCTCTGATTAATTCATTCACTGATTCATTCATTCAAAATCACGGCAAAAATCTACCTACAACCTTGGATGGATTGGGACTCCTTTGTCCGCACCTAGCCTCCCTTTTTGTGCCATTTTGCCTGTACCTACAACCTTTTCAACTGTCTAAAATTCCTTTTTACCTACTCTATGACGTAAACAAACTCTACGTTGACTTATTCTAATACTTGTCATCGTGTATTTTTTAGCCATTAGACTCGCGTGTCTTGTTAGTACGAGAGTGAAATAAAACATCCCGTCTCAGGGGTCGACGCGCAAACAAACAGACGCGACACTCTTTTGATCTCGCGCCGCCGAGTAATGAGTTCGTTGACTATGGCTCCCTCTGGTGTATGCACGCCGATAATACACTCAATCTAGAATGTGGTTCTGGCTTTATTTATTGATGTTGGTTTTTTACGAAATGGTGCAACAGCATAGCGGCAGCTTTCAAATTAAGATTGTGGTTCGAGTCACTGACTGGCGATGACGTGACTGTGTAGTGACCACTGTAGGTACCTTGGATCAATCAATCTATTTTATTAAATTACCCGCGAACTTCTAAGTAAATATCACAAGGGTTATAAATTTTTTTCAAAGTAAGAATAGTTTTATTCTATTATATTACAATTATATTTTTCTTTTAAAGTACTTTTTTATAAATTACTCACCTCCATAAATAAGAATAACACATTATGTTACACTGAATTTCTAAAGCTCCAACAATAAAAATGGCACAAGACGAACACATAACTACTTCCACATTCTTGAACTCGCATCCCGTACATACTCCAAAAGAACTTCAAATAAAAAGTCTCGGCCTCATGCAACAGTTAGCGCAGCGAGGCGCACAGAAGGACTCGAGTGGCCTGCCCCGAGGCAAGAGGCAGGCCTCGAGGCTCAAAGACCCTACACTCGAGAGCCTTTGCTTCGTAAAAAGACAGCCGGACTTACCTTCTGTTGGACGTAATTGCTGTTTAAATGTGGAATGCAAGATATTTTTTGAATTAGGAATTGCGGTTGTATTTTTTTTTCGTCTGACTTCACTGTGAGAACGTAATACTGGAAGGAAGATTTATTTTTATTTCGTGTTAACGTTGACTAGAAAATGAATGTTATGCTTGCTTGTGTATAATTTGAATTAAATAATACTTAATTTCCTTATTAATTACGATTATATATCCTTTAAAGATCATGCAAAATGTATTTTTACCTACCAACTTAACGTGGACTGCGTTTCTGTTCCTCATTGGGAGCGAATCCATTGTTATGAAACAGATGCTTTATAATGCAATGGATGTTTAGTATCAATACTGTAAGGATTGTATTTAAAGTTAGTGTTTAATAGCCTCTGAGAGTTAATGTACGTTAACGTATAGGGCCACTACACACACGAGTTCCAAGACAATTCGAAACAAAAATGGTATGAATCGATGACACTCCACTCCACAGCTACTAGTCTTAGTTAAGCTACTGGATAATAGATATACTTATTGATGTAATTAAGTTTCGGCTACTACTTGCTTGAGTTTGTTTATTCTATTAAGCAGTTCGACTGTGGAAGTACCTCCGCCCTACAGAATACCGCGGCTAATAATAACCTTGTGTTGTGTTTCTGGCGGTGAGTAGGGTAGCCAGAGCTCACTGGAGAGGTTTTGTGTTGTCAGTGGGAAGACCGAGAAACCCTTCTTTGTCTTCTGCACTAACAGCAGAGAGATTCTCTTATCCTTCTTTCCTCCCCCTTCCTCCTCCCCCCATTTCCTTCCCCTCTCTTATCTCATTGGTCGGCAGTACAAGTGTGACGATTCTGGTGTTGTAAACGTCCATATGCCATGGTAACCACTTACCATCAGACGGGTCGCGTGCGTTTCTGCTACCTAAGTGATATAAAAAAAATCTTATAAAGATACAAGACATTGTTCTGCTTAATTTTATTTTGACTTAAACTGTCAAAGGATTATAGACCTTAAGGAGTCCAGGATGTTTTGACGCCCACTGTACAGTCGTTATGAACTACAGTTAACAGAAGACGTTAATCAATCCTCGTAACGAAACTTTTCCATGTGACTGTACGCGAGTTAACTAGCTGCAACGAAATTATTTCACGTCACAAAGAAGCCACACGAAATATAGCTGCAAAACATACCATCCGGTTCATAAGTTAACAAAAACACCCGAAACACGACCTTAATCGAATTTCGTATACACGTAAATTAAAGCGGCACATTCACTGTGCGACAACATTACTTATAGGTATAGGCACGAGTTGTGGATTGAAAAAATGCTCAAAATACACTCTGTACGCGTTTTTGGACTGTCTTTTGAGTACAGGGAAACCCGGTGGTGGACGAGCCCAAATCTACCAATCATAGATTATATCAGAACAATCTGCGCGCCTTGGCCTTTTTCTTTCGCGACTTAGACACAGTATCCGTGCCGTTAGGCATATATTACACGTGCGAAAGTTTTGATAAATGAATAGTCTATACCACCTCCGCCAAAATCGGTGGAGGTAATTATGTCGAACTGCAACTAAAACACACGCAGTCTATGGTTCTTTGATTGCTGGAGGTGAGATTATACAAGACATAATCTCTCGCACCCCGGCGATAGATGAATAGTCCGTTGGTCAATCACGGTAGAATGACTGAACGAGTCTGTATAATAGGTATATAATATAATAGGTATATAATAGGTATATAATAGGTATAAAAAAAACAATCTAGAACGGGCTTCTTTTCACCTCGATTATTAGTAAGTGGACAGATATTGCGGTCCATTACGTGTTAATTTATAATTTTAAGCACTAAATTTCATTACTACACCTCGTCATATTTTCTTACATGAGACTAAATCTGAACTAATATAAAATGTATTAGGTACTTTGCGAAATATATTTTCTACCATTTCACTGATATACCTACAAGTGTATATTATATTAGTACTATCTCTACGATAAAACACTGTAACCCTGGACATTCACAGAAACCAGTGAATAGGAATAAAAGACGTAACATTATAACACACACGTTTTTTCACACAGTTCTGAGGATGGGCAGGTCCTACAGCTACAAAGTTCAACAGTACTTAGATAGGAGGGGTCGTAGTAAGCCTTCCCGAAGAGCGAAACCTACGCTCTGGCCCTTTCCATGAGTAGCGACACTGCCGTGAAACAAATTACTACACCACTACCACTCAAAAACCAATTCTGTCATCGACTCGACAGAAGAGTTACTAAGATCCGCTGCCGCCAGAGGGCGTCCACTTAACTAAGGACCGTCGCAGCAACTTACAACTCCACAGTATCAATCGTGTCGTCCACAGCCCGCTTTAAATGCATACGTATACAGAGTGATTAATCGAGCAGACGAAGTATCTACGGCGTGTTTCGTTCCATCCTCAACAATGATGGATGAGCAGTGCAGTCCGTTCTTCACACACGCTTATTTGTCAGTTGTTGTGCTAACTTGCCAATGGGCTACGTACTTGACTTGTTCATATTTCCTATCGCTAATGGCATCACTATCTAATATTTATAGAATGTTTGAAAGTTGTTGTTTTTTTTTTTAATTATGTTGTGTGACAACCTCGTTGGTGGTGTTGAACGTTTGACAAATGACACTAATGTGAGTTTTTTTTTTTATGGCACGTCAATTTGAGTTCATCTCGCCTGATGTTAAGCTGAAGGCAAAGTCAAAGTCAAAGAGGGTCACCATTGCAAACACCTACAGTGCTACAATGGTGGCGCTCAGCTTGACGGCCTCATCATATGCTTTTTCAGACCCCGTTTAAAGGACTCGGGACTGTAGGAAGTAGGGAACACGTGCGGTAAGGATTAAACCAAAGGTGATTTAACCATAACCATCATACCACCAACCAACCATAAATACTTAGAGGTACAAAGTGTGAGAGTGACATAGATAACTTTACACAAAACCTAGGTGTGAGAAAGTGACACATTATACGAACCGTAAAAAGTTTTATTATACACCTATCAATTTGTCAGACATAGATAGTTTATGTTATAAAAAGAGCATATTAATATTAATTTGACATTTTGAATTCCATAATGTGGAAATGACGATAGTATTACTCTATTTACGCTATTAATAATAATGTTATCGATGTAACTGAACTTCGCGATGCCTCAACATCAAAAATCGCGATATTTCAATACCAGTTTATTAATCCATTTGGGGCTCTACCAGGCAGCATCTGTTCTTATACCTTCCTCCACAATATATGATAGAAAAATCTTTTAATCAATAAAAATATGACAGCTCAGAATTTTTTTTTAATATTTGTTAGCTAATATTTTTTTCAGGATATAACTATACGTCTAAATCTATGTATACTTAATTGAGATACATATTAAACTCATTGATCCTTGAAAACATAACTTTCCTTTTTTGGACAGCCGGACAAAAAGTAAAGTCATAATTCTCTATAGTAACGTTATTGGTAAACTTTACATAGGTACTACAAGTCTAGATAATCTGTGGAAGTAATTAATCACTGTATGGAAGCGACTACTTTTTTTAGTTTAATCTCTTAAATAACATGGTAACATGCACAAAGCGCAATCCATCATACACGACTTTTTAAAATATTGAATGTTAGATACCGCGTTCTATTTCACATGCATGAGGTACGGTGTTGGTACGGTTTTATTTTAGTGAAAACATAACTAAAATGAATGGTGAATGTTTTAAGTTAAAAATAAAAAAATATATTTTGATATTATTTTACAGCTGCGATATTGTACATGAGTCTATAAGCCACGTTATAGAAATATTAAATAAATAATGATGCGGTAGCCTAGTGGTATGGGAAATGGTCTGCTGAGACGAGGTCTCACGTTCGATCCCAGGGGTTTACCATGGCACACACCAATGACTTTTCGATGCTTTTCGAAGTTAGTGTGTATTTATCGCAGCTTTATAAGTGCCCAGTAAATGGCAATAGGCTCGCCACCTATTACATTGAGACCTATAATAACATAAACTAGCGAAATGTGGGTGCTAGCACCTCTGCCTACCCCTTCGGGGATATAGGCGTGAGAATATAATAAGATAAGATTTATTTATTTGTAAGAATATTGTAGAATGTTATGTTATGTTATATTAATAAATAAATACAGGTAAAGTATACGGGTGTAATATTTTCACTTCTGCCTACCTCTCTAGGGACAAACGGCTGGGAATTTACGAAAAAAAAATTAAAAATAAACATGGTAAACCCAATTTCCTTGTTACGAAGAAATATCAAGCCCAATAAAACCTCGTGGAAAGTTTAAATCCTTCTCCAAGTTCTCTATGCCCGGGGAATTAAAAAGTAAAACATTACCTGGAAGCAGCCATAAATCAAAAGCTTTAAGATTTTAATTAAAATGATAAATATTAGTCCGCGCTCTAATCTTTGGGAGTCCGTTACGGTAAGGGTAGGTTCACACTAGGCTAGCACACAGTATTCGTGCAGCATATTCACCCAGCAATAGCGAGCAAGAACTATGTGTAATTTATTATAGCTTAAACTCTGATTTGGAATATGATTCCCAGATTGCACGAATCGTTTCTAAATACTGTTATAATATATTTTTCTTTTTTTTAATGCTGAAGGGAAATTTTATAAAGCATGATAATGGTATTAGACTCTTGAGGCAACAACTATGATTAGCAATTGTAATCAGTTTATTGACGCTAGCCGCTTCGGTAAGCAAGTACCTTTAACTTTTGTGTTAATCGCTTTTGATGTAAGTAATGACAATGGTTGTATGTGTGTGTATATTAGCTGAACACTCACGACTTCTATTCCTGAGGGGCTATGCAAGAATTATATTGTAATAAGCGATGCCCGCATCCACACTTACAAGACTTTCGCGGTACCCTATACCTGCAGTGGTCGTATACGGTTAGCTACAGAATTATGTGGACGGATGTCATATGTACCCAAGCTTCCTAAAAACAAATATATCTATAACAATACATTTTGTATATGTATAAAATATACAGTAACTAGCTGTTGCCCGCGGCTCTACCCACACACTCAGGGTGAATGTAACTTTCTAATATTGAAAGAAATCAGCACAGTAGTTTTTGAGTTTATTCATTACAAACATACACACAAACGAACACACACACACACACACACACACACACAAATATATGACGTGTAGATGACGTCATGTCGTGCTCGAGTCAGTAAGCACCTTTAACCACTTTTGTGTTAATCGCATTTGATAAACGATGGTAATAGTCGTATGTGTATGTTAATTTGTCAACCTTTACTTAAGAGCCTAATGGGTAATTAAGTGGGCTAAACTATAATATATTGGTTCGGTAATAATGTGAAATGGCCCGAGGTCGCTGGAGGGGCTTTTGAGATGTCTTAAGAACGGACTTACGGGGTGAACACAATATCTGTATATTAATATGTCGAGGGAAACTTTGAATCTCGGCTTTTGATATAGTTTAGTTTATGTGCTAACGATATCTAGACCGTACCCCTTAACTAGCTATAGTTGCGGCACGCTATGATCGCCTTTTTGAAGTTTATTTTTTTCTGTGTCAGTCTCGCCATATTTTTCTATAGTTATTCATCTAACAGTTCGTAGTCGAATATTAGAGAAAACCAGTCGTGTCAAAACGGCTATCATAGCAATATTTATATGTCCTAACAAGCGAGTATACTGGGTGTAAGGGAAATACCCCCGAAAAGCATCGAAAAGTTATTGGTGTGTACCATGGTAAACTGGGATCGAACCCGAGACCTCGTCTCAGCAGTCCATTACCCATACCACCCATGCACCCATGCAAATAATAAAAAAAAACACCTCACGTAACTTATACGCGCCCCCATAGGGTCCAAACATTTTTTATATCACTTTAGTAGTAGACATATTTAGTAGTGATCTATAATAATAATAAAATCATTTAATTCACTATAGTTTGCTTACAAAGTTATGAACTCAATCAAGGTAATAACATGCGCATTTAGACACAAGTGTTAGTTCAACTCTGGTTCCTGAGGTAAGATTTAACTTGTATTATGGGTACCAGGGCCTTTAAAATATTTACCTACTATGGTGGAGCTTAGTTCATGCGAACATGTTTGCAAAAACAACACAGGTAAGAACATGCGGGACCAATGGACATTTACAGCATCAGGGATACATCACACTTGTGCTGCAGACCTCTTGGAAACCTCCTAACGCACTTCTTCAGGTGGTGGGGGGGGATAAAGCTTCTGTGTTACCCAGAGCAAGAGACAAATTGGTCTTCCCACTGGTAAAACCATTTGTCTTTTTCTATTTTTGTAAATTAAATATACCACATAGGAGCCAGTTGAAAACCAGCGTCAGGTACTTCAGGTACTTGTGCCTGACACCATGCTGAACTGGCTCCTTTTTTTATGCAACGCTAATAACAATTGTGTCTATCTTACTTTTTTCTTTTTTTGCGTTAGTACATAAGTATTGTGTAATAATAGGTGTTTGCACTTAAATAAATGGTTTTCTTTCTTTCTAAAATAAAACTTCTACAATGAGGTCTGGCAACCCTACTCACTGCCGTGTACACAACACATGAGACTTCCATAGTCGAACTAACTTTGAGGTACGTAACGTAACGAAACGTAACGTAGCGTAACGTAAAAACCAAAAAAAATCACATGTCAATAGACAATTTATGGGCTATTTCAAAAACGTAATTTATGTAGGAATATTTTCATTTAAAACGGGACATTTAGCAACATATTTATTACGAAACAATAACTGGCGGTACAACATATTATAAAGGGTGCACCCACTGGCCGACATAAATCACAGAAATGGTTTAGGTTGTGTTCACACCGACCCTATTTTTATTTACTGCTGTATCGCAAGCCTATCTACATATTTGATATTTTCGTTGGGAATGAATAAATTTGTTTCAATAATGGATGAGGTATTATTTTCTTTTATTTTCGCTGTGATTCAATATCAGACAAAGCAGCATGGAGCGTAGAACAGAATCTTTAATCAATGGGGTAAGTGACTTCCCCTCCGAGTATTTTCGTAACTCATGGTTGTTTTCTCGACGAACGACGAAGTGACCAATCTCTAATATTTTCCGTGATGCTGAACGTATTTCCACAAGCCAAGGCGATATTGAATCAAATCAAAACGTACTTTATTTCCTGAAATATGGTCACATAAGTAGGTTATACCCGTACATCTACTTCACATATTATACTGCCGTTTGCCAAGCGCGAAGAAACTAGTGTTGGCGGTAAACAGTGAAAATTTTTTTTAGGAATACATAGGTATTTATTATACATACATAGGTATGTATTCATAAACAAATAAATAAATATTTTATGACAATCTACACAACGCCTCCTAGACACATGGTAAGCATAGTTTAATTAGCTTGTGTTATGGGTTCTAGAATGCGGATAAACATACTTAGATACATTTTCTAAATTCATACATATTATACATAGAAACACCTAGACCAGTCCAAATATTCATATTCATGCATACAAATATTTGGATTGAGCGGAAAACGAACCCGCGCCTCATAGGTAGCTGTGGAATGAGCTCCCTGCCGTGGTTTTCCCAATATGGGGTTCTTCAAGAAGGGCATTAGAAGGTTTTTACAGGGTAGGCAGCACTTGTGTGACCACGGTGACCACTTCCCATCAGGTGGGCCGGCTTGTCTGCCACTTAAGTGGTATAAAAAAAAAAGCAGCAGTCGCGTTCACACTACCGCCACGCTACGGAGGTCGTCATTTTGTCATTAATAATCAACTAATACAAATAATACGCCGTCTCCATGAAAATTCCCAGATCATGTAAGTGCGTTTCACGACGTTATAATATAGCAATGTGTAACATATATGTCAAACTCCCACTCGCAGGAGGGTCAGTGATAAATGTATCACTCAAGATCTGAGCCCCCAGGGCGTCGGTCTGACGTGGCCACGGAGAACTGCCATATTCTGAGAGATCCGACTACTTTATGATAAGTATATAAAGCAAAAATGATACAGGCGGAACTTTACGCAAACATCACATATGGAAATGAATCATTTTTTGACGAATTCTTAATAAATAAATATTCTAGTACAATCTACACAACCTCACCCAGACTCATGGTAAGCTAGTTTAACTAGCTTGTGTTACGGGTTCTAGAATGCGGATAAACATACATAGATACATTTTCTTTTGTTAATACTTACATATTATAGATGGAAACACCCAGACCAATGCAAATATTCATATTCAAGCACACAAAGATTTGCACTGAGCGGGAATCAAACCCGCGCCTCCTGCGTAGCAGTCGCGTTCACTACCGCCACGCCACGGCGGTCGCCAAATAAAAGTATAACATAATCGCTAAAAAGTAGTTGAAACGTCAGGCTATGTAAATTATACTAAATGAATCGCTATAGAATACGTTAAAAATGATATCATTACAATAAAGCAATAATGTTAAACTTATAATTTATTTTTTACTAGCTGACCCGTGCAACTTCGTCTGCTTAACCCAGTTTTTGCAACATTTTTCAGTTCTGTTCCGCACCAGTTGGTTGTAGCATGATGTTATATACATATAAACCTTCCTCTTCAATTACTCTGTCTATTAAAAACACAAAATCGGTTGCGTAGTTTTATAGATTTAAGCATACTTAGGGATATAGGGACAGAGAAAGCGACTTAGTTTTATACTGTGTATGATATTTAAAAGTGTTACTTAACAAAAATATTATTTCCGCTTCCATAACTATCCAGGTGGTGACAGAGAAAGAAATAATATCACCACCCACCTCATCCGAAGAGGCGACAAACTAACAATTACACAGACGTTATCATTGCGAGAAAAGAGAAACTCCAAATAAAACCCTGTAGGTAAAAACCCGTTTGACCAGGCGTGGAGACACTAGGCTAAAGCCTCCCCGACGGGGGTCATTTCGAAGAGAAGGCCCCGGGTCTGCCGGGGTGCGAGGGATATGTTGGCTACTACCTCACCTCCGGCAACTGAAGACCCAAAGACGGCGTGCGTTTTAGTCGGTTCGAGTCCGACATAACCTACCAACCGGCTCCGGTGGGGGGTTACCGTGGGGATTTTTCGCACGATAAAAAAAAGAAAAGTAGATTAAAGCCTCCCAACATTGGGAGTAGTCCAGCAGTGGACTGTAGGAGGCTATTTGATTAATCCCTCTCATTGCTATTAAAAAGTTGTAATGTTAACTGACCGTACTATACTCCCACAGACATACCGTTTAACCAAATGATTTCGCCCAACCGGATTCACGCCGGAAGGCATCGAAAATTTTAATCAAAGAAAACTTTATATTGCGAAAATTTCATGTAAACATGCCCGAGGTATACCGTTCGAAGTTCGTGTGTGTTATGTATTTAAGCAAATAAAACCAATATATAAATAGTTCAATTTTATCCATTGGTTTGCATTACTGAGTCGGCAAACATTACAGCCCCTACCATGGCTCATTCGTTACTGTTAAATGTTTTGGACGGTTTTTGATTTGACACGTAGACAAGAATTTGTGGCTCTTCAAGAAAACCTTTATTCCCCACGAGCACTTGAAGCTCAAGCTAGCTTTAGTTGCTAGTAAATGCATCTATTAAACAACTGGTGAGATTGATAGAGACTTCCCGTATCTTGAATAGTAAGATGTATTCGTTCCTGAAAAGTTAACAAACAATATTTACGATATAGAAAATCATTACAAAATTCGCAAGACAAAATGCGCCTCCCCATATACGGGGCTGGATGGGAACACCATGGTCCCTACACCCGACGCGGCGAAGGGTCTGCTGGGGTGGAAGGGGAATGTTGGTTACTATCTCACCTCCGGCAACTAAATACCCAAAGACGGCTTGCATTTTAGTCGGTTCGAATCCGACATAACCTCTCCAACCGACTCCGGTTGAAATGGAGGTATCCGTAGGGATTTTACGCACGATTAAAAAAGGTACTTTAGCAACCCGCAGTACAGGGTGCTCTGTACAGACCAGTAGTAGCGCCGATTGGCTTATCAAACAATGTATTTATGTTCGCAAACACTATCCACGGCTGCAACACTGTTTACCTCCGATACAAGTTATTAGCGGGAAACAGATCTCGTCCGGTTTAATTTTAAAATTTATGATATGCACGCCGGCGTTCGCACATAATTTGTGCAAATATCGTTTCCAATTGAAATAAAAAGATACAATGTTGTACAAATTAATATTCATTGCTGTATTGGATGTGGATACGCCATACAATATCGGTTTTTATCGCGATAGAGGTATGTGTGTGTTATTTTATTTTTCGTTGAAACACGATAGCTGTGCTTTATATATGGGGCTTCATAACAATCTACAGAATATCGCGGATAATAATAACCTTGTGTTGTATTTCCAAATAGGGTAGCCAGAGCTCACTGGAGAAGTTTTGTGTAGTCACTGCTGTACGTGGGAACACAAATTTATCACCTGCACTAACGGCACAGAAACTCTCTGAACCTTTACTCTCCCCATCACCAGGTTATCTTCAAGAATTCGCAGGTTTCTATTGGGTCAGTAGAATGAGTGTGATGCCCATGGTGTTGCAAACGTCTATAGACCACCGTAACCATTTTTCGTTAGATGGTCATGTGCCTGTCTGCCACCTAAGTAAATAAAAAACCACACGTATAACGATGAAACTGATATCAATCAGTCAATCAATTAGTCCACCGCAGGCCATCGCTGGACATAAGCCTCCACCTGGCGCCTCAATTAGTTATATGTTGGATTCAATCATAAATCGTTTAGTTTATATAAAAAGCTTAATAAAAAAAATTGTTGCATGTAACAATCAAACAAGGTTATATACTTCCCCAGCAAATCACCTCCATCGGCTTTGGTGGAGGTGGTATCCGTGGGGATTTTGCGCACGATTAAAAAAAAAAAAAAAAAAAAAAGCATCGAAAGTGAAACAGCCTTCCGAAATACGCATCGTCTGTACAACAATTTAAAAACCACTAAACTCGTACTGAAACCAAAAACTTCATTAAAATAAACATACGTGGCAACACCCCAACATGCGGGGGAACCCCCACTATTTATAGGTCAATTACCCCGCGGTAATTAAGGCTATGTTTCAACTAGATCACAGCTTTTGCCAAGATTGCGAAAATAAATTTCAACTTGAGATTTTCAGCTAAGTAGAGGAGACATTACGTTATCGTTGTAAGTAAACAGTCTTATAATAACTTAATTAAACCAACTTGAAACTGGATAAAGAGTGTTGTAATTTTTTTTATGGTAAAGATATAATTTTAGAATACTCGGTTTATTATAACTTCATTGGGTACGAGTAAGTTCTTTTTTTTTATCGTGCGCAAAATCCCCACGGATACCACCTCCACCAAAACCGATGGAGGTGATTATGTCAGACTCGAACCGATCAAAACGCACGTCGTCCATGGGTCCTTGATTGCCGGAGGGGAGATTATACAAGACATATCTCTCGCACCCCGGCAGACCCTCTTCCCCCAATGTGGGGACCATGGTGTCCCCATCTAGCCCCTGGGTATGGGGTGGTATTATGCGCCATCGCTGTGGCCTGCTTCTGCTAGGGTGACCGGCGGCTCCATCCGTCACCCCCAGGCCCGCGCTCATGGGGGACGGAGGTCATAATGCGACCTCCGACGTCCGAGTCGCCTCCGCTCATCGCGGGCAGTGTAGGCCCGGAGTCTTCTTCGGACCCACTCCGCCTCCTCCTTTTCGAGCATTACTTGCTTGCAAAAAGAAGGCGGCGGCTGCCCAAGCACTCGCGGGGTACGAGTAAGTTCTGGAATTCTTACTTACTTACTTTAACTGGGCCGTGAAAAATAATTACTGTCTAGTTGTCAAGGTGGGGACCGCCTTTCCAGGGACAGTTACTGTAAGGACGGCCACCATGGTTGAAACTCCAACCCTGCTTACTATCACGCGAAGTGCAGTGTATTTGACGACCTAAATATAAAAAAAGGCATTGAACGACTGCACTGCCGCTACGGCACAGATGTCAATCAAACTAAGTTCGAGTTAAATTAATACATAGAATAATTGCAATCATATTGCAACTTCGGTTAGTAAAAGGTCAATGTACTCTTAATCAGTGAATACATTTAAAACTAACAACTGTAGCGCGTCGTTTGAAAAAAGAACTTATTTCATAATTCTCTTTGAGCTCTGCATGATTTAAAAAATAAAATATTTCCTTTTAGAGCGCGCGTTTGAATCAATTTTTTTTTCTGCCTCGCTCTCAGATCTGGCTATTAGCGCCTTTATTTACTTTGTAAGTGATGCAGATTATAAATATGTATGCTGGTAGATATTAATGAGCTCCATTCATGTTTACTTAATGCTGTTTAATGACATCAAAGCACTTTCGAATGTATTTTTTATACTTTGTTTGCTCATTAGGGGAATCTGATCTTAATTAAGAAGGTAAAACTTTTATATTTCCAAACATCTCCTCGCTGACAGCGTAATAAAGCAAAGTCTTTGCCGGCAAAATGGAATATTCTAGCTTTCTGCAGTTTTGTTTTGAAGAGATTAATACCCATTTTCTTCTTGCTTCAAGCATGTGCAGAGCACGAGTAACCTTCGACTTCTTAAAATAGTGAGAGGTTTCTCAGTCCACTTACTATTGAAGTCATTTTCTCTTGAGCAAAAGCATCAGAAATCATTAGCATCAACACGGATGCTTCCTTTTTATAAAACTTAGGTAGCAGACACACCTGATGGAAAGCGGTTACCGTGACCTATGGACGTTTATAACATCAGAGGCGTCACACTGCTAACCCTGTAGAGGGAAGGAGAAGGAGTATGAGGGGAGGAGCAGGGAGAGGAAAGGGGGAGGGGTGAAAGTTAAGAGAATTTCTGTGCTGTCAGTGTAGAAGCTTTTATTGCTTACTTTGCTCTTAATTTGGCTTATCTTGGCTTATATTCCAGCGACTTCCAATTAATCTTCCATTTCCCGGGAGTGATGTAAAAAAGGATAAAGCTAGCGAGGTTGGTTTGCACTCCAAATATCTTAATTGGAGCTGAACACACTCCCATATTGCAGTAATATAGTTGATTATAACAAGACCCTCCGACTCCTCCAATTAAACTCAATAGCTTGTGACCCACTTCGGGTTTACGTCGGTAATGTAATAGCCAGGTTTCGAACCCGGCACCTCTTGATCGTAAGGCCGACTCTTTAACCACTAAGCCACCAACGTTTTTGAAGTATAGCTAGTATAGCTAACTTTCAAAAGTCGTAATTTATTCCATTTGTTTTACTATAAGATAAAAATACATTTACATTATAACCCTAGTAAAAAAATTACCACAATGTACTAAGTACAATAGTTAGAAAAAAAAACTACGTTCAAAAAAGGAATTCTTAAAAATGTGTACAGAAACAGAATTGAAAGTAGATCGATGAGTACGTCATCAATAACAAGTCGAGTCTCTCCGCCATCGCCGTCTAGATTTATCAGAGCCAACGTCTACAATGCTGGCGGGGCCGAAAGGACTAAAGTGGACATTACGAGTATTAATTTTCAATAAAATTGACTGCAAAACACGTATAACAGTTGTGTTTAGCAGATCATAATAAATGCTTTTGGTAAGAAAGATAGAAAGACGGCCTACTCATAAACTACTGGTGCTACAGTACCGAGTTCTTTAGCGGGTGGTTTTGAAAACATCTGATGAGACCATCGAGATGAGGGCCACCTTGTAATACTGAGATACTTTACCTTTAAGATGACTTGGTCTGATGGTAAATCATACCAAGTCATCTTGACATGTCCAAATAAAAAAACCCATTAATTTTGTGCGTAATATAGTATACTATTTGTTTGTGAATTTAAGAACACTATCAAGTTTTTGTGAATGTAACATTGTATTGTGCATTAGAAAAAACATGTTTAACTTTGGGATAACCAGATTCCGTAATAACCATATTTAAAGACCCTTTTCATTATTCTTTTCACTTCCAAAAGTTATGAGTGTCAAAAATTTAAATCTAATAATATTAAATAAAGTGGTATCCATGCTAAGCTGTCGTTCGCCCCAGCGCTGGCTGCTCTCGCAACAAATGATAATTGACAACCGCCGCCGATTTATGGCCACGCGATTAGCCGACCGCGATGTGTGTGAGATTTGTTGAGTTATATCAGACATATCTTGTTATATTGAACCGATTTCAAAAATGAAGAAGTTTTTGCACGTGTTTTATGAGCAACTGACTGTTTGGGGCCAGCACAGAACTGTCTCGCCAATGCATTTGGTGTGTGTGATCAAGGCATCACTTAAATAAAATTGTGTGGAGTAACAGAGCAAACTGCGAAAGTAAAAAAGAAAATTGTGTGGAGTAAAAGAGCAAATCCTATTGTAAGGCCCACCCTTTATCACTAAGCTACCGATGCGTATATTAATTAATAGGCGCTGAGGTGTAAAATACTTGTTAAGGATTTTATAATGTATACATAAGTCCGACTACTGTCGCTAAAGTACCATCAGGACCAAGATGTGTAGAAGACAGACGTGTTTGCAATGGTGACCCTCTTTCATGAGACTTTGCCTTCAGCTTAACATCAGGCGACATGAAGTTAAATTGACGTGCCATAAATAAAATAAAAAAAAAAGATGATAATATTTTCGTTTGCTACCCTGATTGTACAAAAAGAAGCGGTTTATTTCAAATGAATGTTCAGAAAATAAAATATTTCAACAAACACTACAAACTGCCGATTCGATTTTATGTACCGCAATTAGCCGAGACTTCCGTTGATTATTTTTATTGAGGACGTGCTACGAAACGCTACGTATGCTACGAGGGTATGTGCTACGAATACTGTAGATATTTCGTAGCAAGTGCTTTAGATGTTACTTATAATTATTATTTTTATATACTATGAAAATTTAATTTGATTTATTTGAAATCGAAGATTCTTTTAATCCGGGAAGAGGTTTCATTTCACACAGGTGGACCCACGGATGAAAGTTAGGTTTTACTCCAAGATGTACCTACAGTAGTTAGTTAAATGGAATATTTTGTGACCCCAAACTGCCGGTCACGTATTTTTATAACACTTAACGGTTGACAGCACATATCATATCCCTGGCAGAAGTGAATTGACGCTCACGTTTCGCCAGCTATCATTTCTGTCCTAAAAATATAATTGCTTTAAAAAACTTCATTACGTAAGATTTTAAGTTGGACGAAGACTTTCTTTTATACCACTTAGTGGGCAGCACACGGCCCACCTGATGGAAAGTGGTTACCTTGGCCTCTGGATGTTTTGCAAAACCTGAGGGGGGTCACACTGGTGCCGACCATATAGCGGGGAGGAAAGGGGTGAAGGTTAAGGGAGTCTGTGCTGTCTGTGCAGAAGACAACAGAAAATCTCGGTTTCATAACATAAAACCTAAGCTCTAGCTACCCTACTCACCGCCGAAAATGCAATACAAGACTATTATTTATCGCGGTATTCTGTTGGATATTTTCTGTTGGGGTACTTTCTCTTACATTCATAGCTAGAACCGGGATATTAAAAACTTATAATAAGTAATACAGCGGCCATTGCAATTAGCGTCATGTGACATCACGCGCGGTAATTACTGCATCGCTGTCTGCTGTGCAGCGGCGCACGCGAGACCTCCATCAGCAGCCACGACTGGCACGACCAATGACCGCCACAGCTGGGTGTACTTAGTGCTTTTTTTCAATTACTTACGTACACACATATTGTGGTGTTAGGAAAACGCTCATAAAGCCGAAGGCACATGGTAATACTTTATGGTATCTGTTGTAATCAATTTAGATGGAAAAATAAAGGCTCGGACGAGACTCGAACAACCATATCGCCCCAAAATGGTTGTACGAGTATAGGAGTATTTCGAAAGCTCAAGATGTTGCTTGGTTATAGTACCGTCGGAGTATTCACTTTATCCGATTAAATTTATTTCAAATCTTACGTTGTTTTTTATTCGGATGAGTAAAAAAGCACATATAATAAATATTCTAGGACAATCTACAGAACGTCACCTAGACCCATGGTTAACACAGTTTAACTAGCTTGTGTTACGGGTACTAGAATGCGGATAAACATACATAAATACATTTTTTTGTAAATACATACATATTATACATAAAAACACCCAGACCAATGCAGTATTCATATTCAAGCACACAACTATTTGCACTGAGCGGGAATCGAACCCGCGCCTCCTACGTAGCAGTCGCGTTCACTACCACTACGCCAGGGAGGCCACGGAAGATGAATAAAAGTTACGATAACCGATATCCATGTACAGGCTAGTAGATAATAAAATCATCATTCATTATCATCATCACAGTTTTATTCTCGATAGCATCCTAAGCCTGCATTCTGTACTACACCTTCCCTATTACTATCAGTCCGTCTAACCCCAACACCCGATAAAGAAACCCGCATCAGCTGCGTTTGTGTATCTACACTTAAAAAATAAAAAGTAAAGCATAAGTCGAAATAATTTCTCAAAAAGCTTCTAGAAAAGTAGCAATAATTATAAATATAATGGCAACACAGCACAGGTCGACAATAGCAATAAAATATATGAAATAAAATCGCGCCACGGACGTTCGCCGGCGGCGGGCGCACATTGCCCGCACGTGCTTTGCGACGAGAATTGATTTTACACACGACAAATACGTTGTTATTATATAAAACTTGTTAGCTTAGATTTATATTGTTGTATATTTTCGTTTATATGTGTAATATAAACTACTATTACACACATAAATTTTCTGTGCAAATATATTTTCAATGTTTTGTTAATTGATTTTTTTTTCCCACTTAGGTGGCAGACAAACACACGGCCCACCTGATGGGAAGCGGTCACCGCGGCCTGTGGACGTTTGCAACACCAGAGGCGTCACACACGTGCTGCCTACCCTGTAGAAACCTTCTAATGCCCTTCTTGAAGAACCCCATATTGTAGTCGCTTGGGAAAACTACGGCAGGGAGCTCATTCCACAGCTTGAGCGATGATTTCTAGATCCCATGACACAGTCAAGTTAAGCTGTATGTACTTTTTGTAGATCTAAAAAGCGCTAGGAAACAAATAAATTATATCAAAGTTTGATATCAAAATGCAACGTAATCAACCCAAGGGTCTGAACCTTTCCATAATAAAACATAAAAATAAAGCAGATAAGTCGAAACAGCTACAAAGTATACCTTATACTTGTAGTCGCGGACTTTGCGGACTTTTTGTCCGTATGTAAACACAGAGTCGGTTTCGTAGGTAATTAATTAGCGCGCGTGTTTGCACCCACAGCCTATTTAATACACTTTCAGGGTTCCTTCAACTCCGTTTTTATAATGCAGTGTTGGGAACCACAAGGAGTTATCTTTGATGGAATTTTGGTTAGACTTTGTACACAAATTTTGTTGTAAACTGCGGGGAGAGTTAATACGCCTAAGGAATATGTGGTTTGGTGGTGTTTATGTTTGAAATCACCGCACAATTCATGCGGTTATTACTGCGGTTGGTCTCATTCATTATTTTTGTTTCGGTGTGTAGAGTTGTGCAATCATGCCATTATATCGTCATGCCATATAAATCGTTTATACTCGTACCATGGATGCGCGCTTTGATAGTACCTTTTTCTTCTTTTTTTAATGGCTTCTGCACCAAATTCACCCTAATGCCAGTCTCTCGTAAATATGGTAAACGTAATATAAAATTAATGGCGAGACACCAATGTCAAGTTTTCCAAGAAAGTCTACCAGAGTCACGTTAGCCATGCCAGTAATATGTTTCCATCCGCCTATTGGGCGGGATCAGGGTAGTCGATCAGAAGATAGTACTTTTTCCCTTGCGGAAATTATTATATAAACTTGTCTCAAAGTATTTAACTTCTTACTAACTAACCAACTTTCTTTCTTACTAACTACTTTAGTTCTTACTAACCAATCATCATCATCATTTCAGCCTAAGACGTCCACTGCTGAACATAGACCTCCCCCATCGACCTCCAATCCGACCGGTTGGAGGTGGTATGCATCCAACAGGCACCCGCGACTTTGACTGTCGTCCGTCAATCTCGCAGGGGACCGTTCCACGCCTCGTCTACCGGTACGTAGTCTCCATTCGAGAATCTTTCGGCTCCAATGGCCATCTGTTCTTCTTGCTATGCGCCCTGCCTACATGTACTTCAGTTTGCTAACCCGGTAGGCTATTTCGGTAAGTTTCGTTCGTCTATGGATGAACTAGGTACTAACCGTGGTAACACGTACTATACGTGGGAGTACCAACAGCATCCTGAAAATGATAGCTAATAGTGCTGATGGTATTTTTCTGGAGCATTGGTGCCGTATACATAATGACGGCCCTGAATTCATGAACTGATGTATTTTTAATTTGTTTTTTATAATATTTGGCTAATTACTAATTATAAAATTTAGTTGTGATACTAACAAACATTGTATGGATTTATAATCTGAATTAAATGATATAATAACATAAAAATAATAATATATTAATTTTATCTACGGAACCTTCACGGTTATTACACAAGTGGTTACATTATCCATTGTTATTCAGTTGTATTCAAGCTCGTATTGTCTTGTACAGTTCCCGGTAGTAATAAGCTCTCTAGGTGAAACATATTTTCCGTTACAATGGGTAATTTCTGTTTCAAATTAAAACTGAACTATTCATTTAATTGTATTAAACAGTTAAATACCTAAACCTGTGATCAGTCCCTTAATATTCAGGTCTGACCCTATAGGGTTAGATTTGGGACTCTTTTGTTTACACCTAGCCTCCTTTTTTGGGCCATTTTGCGTGCAGAGGGCAACCTTATAGGCTTTTTCAAGTGATGAAAGCATCTGAAGCGAAGACATTAAAATTGAGTGGTCCCTGGTTTGAATCCTGGCTATTACACTACTTATATGAACCCTTACATACAATTTAATTTAGCAAGAGGTGTTATCCCTACATGGACGGTCTAAAATGTACATTCTGTATAAGTATAATATACCTACATTTCTCAACGTTCATTATCTATAATTATATACCTATTACTAACTTACGCATAATCTTTGCCTATTCACACATAAACATTCCATGAATAATAACAACACTCCAACAATACATTGAAACGAATACATTCACTAACAAAACAGTTAAAAAGAACCCACTCTCGTCCTTTAAATAAATAAAGTAGGAGCTAGCAGTAATCCTACTAATGCATCACGATAAATATTGCACCTATAAATCTATCCAGTCCCGGTAAGCACAACACTACGGACTAGTGACGTCATAAAGAATGCATTAACACGTTGTACGTCGCAGTAGGAATGGACGCGCGAAAAAGAGCATTTAAGGTACGAATCCGTAGCCGACCGCAGGCACGCAGGCAGGCACACTGTCGCAGTACACGCATGCAGCAGATAGTGTACCGTGAACTAGGCTTGTATGTGATGATATTGTTTACTAGCTGTGCTCGTGACTTCGTCCGCGTGGAATGTAATAAAAAAAAATATAAAATAAAAGTAGCCTAAGTTACTCCTTATTACATAAGCTATCTGCCAGTGAAAGTCCCGTTTAAAATCGGTCCAGCCGTTCAAGAGATTTGCCGGAAAAAAACAGACAGACAGACAGACAACATTTTATTATCCCTATATTCTGTTTTGGGATTTTATTAATTGCACACGGATGACGTAATAAATCGTGAAAAAATTTTCGGATTTTTTTAAGCTGTGTACAAATAATTTTTTTTGTCTTTATCAAAAGTCACTGAATGAGTTAAACGTTGTCGCTTCACATACATTACTCGTTAATCTTCAATACGAGTAAGCGGCACCATTGAGAAGCCGCAATGAATTATAATAATGAACAATATTATCACATTTAAGTCTATATCACAGTACGTTTGTCTGCTGCTGCAGTCTGCGGTCGGCAACAAAATCATACCTTTAATCTCATCCCTATAGGTTTAAAGGGACCAGGCGACAGAAAATTTTCGTCGTTACGCTTTTGAGCTTAATGAAGACAATAGTTATTTGTGCAACAAGAGAGCAAACGTGTTTTTTGCTGCGAGTGCTGATTTTGAATCCTGAGCAAGCGAGGGATTCTAGGATTGAATCACGAGCGTAGCGAGTGATTCTAATGTAGAATCCCGAGCGTAGTGAGGGATTCAAATGCACGAGATGCAAATAATTTTGCTCTCGTGTGGCACACATTACTTTTCACTTCAGCAGCGAGAACACATAAGAAATATTACTTAGAAGATAATGCAACACTTATTAACAGAACAGAACACCTATTATTGATTAAAATAATGCTGAAAATTTTTAAAAGTTCATAATTAATCTAATTACTTATTGCTGTTCTGCAAATTTAAAGTTGAAAGTTAAAAGTTAAATTTTATACCCGTTATTTTTAAAGTGTGTTCAGAAACAGCGTAGGTACAGACAAGGAATTTGATTCGCGTACCGTTCCGATGATTTTTTGCTCGAACTATGAAAATACCATAAGGGTTATATTCGTTTAATTATGGTGAAATAGATTTGCATAATTAAAATGACACATGTTCGGTTGACAGGTCTCCAAACTTCGACCTTAGATAAAGTAAGTTTAGATTAATTTTACTATGTCAAACTGAAGACAGTTTGACATAGTGAAATTACATCTGAATACTAACCTATTTTTAGTTTCGTATTTAAAATAGAAAAAAAAATCTTCGGCCATGTCAAATTAGTGACACAGTCAAATGCCAACTAAAACATTGAAAGTGTTTGATAAAAACGTAAAATTTTAAAATGCGGAAGGAAGAAGTCAAATAATTACATTGCATGAGCAGGGCCGCGGCATTTGCGACACAGCTCGGTTACTAAATAGGTATCGAGAACAACACTGTGAGGCTATGGATTAGGTACTCGATTTGAAGAAGAACAATCATCCAATTTATACCCAATAGAAAATAATTGGAGAATTATGGTGCAAATGTGGCAAAATGGTCAAGAAAGGACGAAGCAAGCTTTAGTGGAATATTGTCACGTTGTGTGGGAATCGTTGCGTGGTTCAGACATTTGTGTAGTCGGATAGTAGACTCAATGCCGGCCCGACACGAAGCTGTGTCTGACAGTAGACGTGGTTATTATTAAGTATTAAAAGTATTAAGAAAACAATTTCTGATGTTTATTTTATAACGTAGCATTTAGTTTTCAATGGCGGGAGAACTTGTCGACGTTAAAACTTTAACGTCCACAGCTAATATTTTGAAGTGACCTATGACAACCACGAAGTTATAGATGCCAACAGCCATGTTCGCCCCAGCCTTAAAAACTCATTATACTTGTAAAATATAAAATAACTCTATGGTCACGGTCAACATCAAAGAATTTGGAAAAATTACCTTGTCAAGTCAACCCTTTCTCGTTTGTCAAATATAGTATTATCGAATGATGTCAAATGGTGAGCTCGGAAGAGCTCGGTTTGGCTCGGTTTAGTATCATCGTAGTATCTCTTTCTAGACTGTGTCGGTAAACAAAAGCGTCGTCGAAGAAAGATAATCCTTAATATTATAGATTGTCATCGGCAATTTAGACTTAGAACGGTACGCGAATCAAATTCCTTGACTGTACGTGACATTTTATTTTTCAAATGTTGATAATAGTAATCATTATAAATACCTATGCATTACTTATTTTGGTATTCAATAACATTACATAATTATTAAATAATGTAAATAAAATACATGGTTATTCTTTTACAAAATTTACAAATACCTATCTTTCAAATTTAGAATTTCGAAATAGGACCTTTGACGTGCCATAAATTAAAAAAAAACCTTCAAAATACTTGTGTTTGTCACTCGAACTTTTTTATGGACGGTCAAGAGACAGAGTGCAGTGTATGTAGTTCGAAAGTTATTCGCGGAACAATTCTTTTTGAATCTATGGTTGGCACTCTTTATTTAAAATTAAAAAAAATAAATTAAAAAGCTACTTTGTCTCACTGAGTGAGCAAAATCGCATTTTGCACACTGTTTTTACGCAGCAAAACTCACTTGTTTGAGCTGCTGTGGTGAAAAGTATATTGAGTCCTTTCAAAATACCTGCTTGTGTCGCTGCGCCCCTTTTCACCCGATGGCGACATTTGTGGAATTAGAATCGACCACGACAGTTTTATTTATTCTCAACCTTATTACAATGGTAATAAGGAAGAATTGTCTATATTAATATCTTAAAAATTGTCTAGAGATATTTGACAATTTGAAAATTTATTTTTAACTAACTTTTTTTTAATTTATGGCACGTCAATTTGACTTCACCTCGCCTGATGTTAACCTGAAGGGAAAGTCTCATAAAAGAGGGTTACCATTGCAAACACGTTCAGTGCTACAATGGTGGCGCTCAGCCTGACGGCCTCATCAGATGCTTTTTCACGCCCCGCTTAAAGGACCCGGGACTGTACTAACAAGGAAACACATGCGCTGGTAAGGAATTCTAAGACTAAAAAACGTAGTGCAGACTTAAATTAAAAGTTAGCCAGAGTTCGTCTGCGTCACCCCGTATTTGCAACATTTTTCACTTCCGCCCCGCACCAGTTGGTTGCTGCAGGATGTTATATACAAATAAACCTTCCTCTTCAATCACTATGTAATTACAAATCGGCATCAAAATCCTTTGCGAAGTTTTAAAGATCTTAGCATACATAGCGATAACTGAAACAGTTTAATATTATGTAGTGATTCTTAACCCTAAGGTTGACTGGTAGAAAATGCCCATAGCATTAAGTCCGTCTTAGTATAATTGTTATGTACCTATTTGTGCGTAAACTTTAAATAAATAAATAAATATATATATTCAGATTATTAATAAATAGATTATCATTAGAGTATTTTTTTAAAAGATTTTTGAACAGATTGTTTGCGGAAGGCAGGCAGGAAGAGTATGTCTTATGTCCAGCAGTGCATTGATTGATTCAACCAGATGTATGAGCATTTGTTTTTTTTTTAATTTTCTGAAAAGATAACCAAACATGCATTTTAGTCTATAAGATACTTTATTAAATAAAAATATAACATTATACTTTCTAAACCTACTTCACAGATTTCATTCGCGGCCTCTTCAACTAGAATACATTGATACATTTTCAAATATACATCAAATCCATTCGAACGTAATTCGACTAAATTCAATAGGTACAGAAGACCCTGATGACTCGCTTCACGCCGTAGGTAACCTCTCTGTACAGTTTAATTTTCTATTCAATAACATTATACTTTTCTAAGCTAACGATTTACCTTTATTAACGCGGGATTACAGGACACAAAACATAATTTGTGTGCAATTAATGTCGATTCACACGACATGAAAGCGCGGGCTTTGGTAAATGTGGGGCGCTGAAATTTGCGATTTAAAATTAAAAATGTCTAGTTTTATAATCACTAGATATCTATTATCACTATCATTTTTCCTGGTTGCTTGTGCATGTTTGTGGTTTTTCGTTTCGTAAAATGTAATAGAATAAAATATTCAATATACATTCCCTAACGTCTTACATAAACGTCAAAATACGTTTTAATACCATCAAATATTCTATTCTATTCTATTGTCCTTTTAGTTTCACTCATACGACTTTCATGGCAACAATTATTAGCATCGGATTTTCCAACCCTGAGGACTAAACTTCCGCCAAAACGGCGTTCATCAATCCGTAGCGGTACCAACTTCAGATGAGTTTGACTCGACCCTTAAGGTTTTGGTGTGCGCTCCAGAGCAGTCAACCGGTAATAGTACTTTTTATGAAATTGATGTACTTCTCCTCAGAGGACTAAGCAAAGATGAATTAACACCCACATATAACCAATCATTATATTCAGTCCCACTTAATAGGGGTGAGCCTATTGCCATATTTCAAGCACTATTGTTGACTAGAGTCATACATTTGAGGCTGTATTGTCTGTTTGTTGTTAAATAGTTGGCTCAAATTCTACTCTACTCAATTTATAAAAGCCAAATCAAAAGAAACAAGTCCCATGCTCTGTGATGATGATAATTATGCTTGTAATGCTTCACGAAGACTAAATATGTTAAATGGACTGAGTAGCTTGCAGCTCGCTGTTTTCGTGGCCACACAGAGTAGCGACGCGCCTTTCTCTCACCCCACGTGACAAGGCGCCAATTTGGCCGGATTAAAACATCTATTTACTTTGAACTGAAACAAGTCCATTGAAAATATAAAATAGACGTAGTTTTATAAATTTCTACAGCTTTTTCCAATTACTTTTTCGTACAATCAATTTTCAAAGGCATGCCTGATGAAAACATGATCATAGACGTACGTTCGTACAATATTTGATCCCTCTAGAGTTCATGTCCCTTGAAAATCCACCTGTAAGAAATTTATTTTAGCGATAAGATAGCCATTTGTTAATTATCTATTCCATGTATAGACTCAGACGTTGCGAGTACGTTAAGCCGTCGGTCCCGGTTGCCATACAAACATCTATAGCAGTCGTTACGGATAGTTGGAGCCCTCAAAAGTTCAACCAGTCTTACTTGGAACTTCGATATCGCCATTTGTCATTGGACCATTGATTGTGGAGGTCAGATGGTAGTCGCTTCACGGAAAATATCGAAGTTCAGCCGCATCACAGTTTGACTAGAAAGCCGACCTCAACTGAGTTGGGAAAAAGGTTTAGAGAATGATGACAATGATGTATAGACTCTCGTTTATGAAAATATACCTAAGTGTAATACTTTTATTGCCATTTTTGATTGCTCCTTCCCCTTTGTAAGGCTTTTCCGTTGTGATAGATTTTAAATTCGTCACATTTTGGTTTCGTCACAAAAATAAACCTTTACTTCACCTACATCACGTACAATCGTTAATGATATTAATTATTTAAATTTAGACAGACTGATGATTAGCACGATAATTGCCCTACTCGGTTCTTATAGTACCTAAATGTATTCATTACTTGTGGGAATTCCCCGAACTTGAGTATCGTTTTCAAGCATACGAACATATATGTGAAAAAGTAGAGTAACAAATAACAACTGCTGACTTAATGATGCTACATAATTAATCTGTTTACGTAAATTATGGAGGTAGGACTTGATGGTACCCCCCTCCGCCCTCCACCCTACAGAATACCGTGGCTAATAATAACCTTATGTTATGTTTTCAGCGGTGAGTAGGGTCGCCAGAGCTCACTGGGTAGGTTTTGTGTTGTCAGTGGGAAGACCGAGAAACCCTGCTTTATTTTCTGCACTGACCGCACTCTCTAAACCTTCACCCCCTCACCCATTCCCCACGACATGGTCGGCAGTACGAGTGTGAAGTCTCTGGGGTTGCAAACGTCCATAGGCCATGGTAACCACTATCTATCAGGTGGACCGTATGCTTGTCTACTACCTAAAAAACCATAAACAAAGCAAAGACCCTCTATTAGTGCTCACGTAATACTTGAACGACCCCTATGCACCTTTAACAGTTTTCGATCAACCGAATTTACAAATCCCGCCCTTACTAAAATAGTGGTATGGATAATGGACTGCTGAGACAAGGTCTCGGGTTCGATCCCAGGTATTACCATGGCACACACCAATGACTATTCGATGCTTTTCAAAGTCATATGTGTATTTATCGCAGGTTTATAAGTGCCCGGTTAATGGCAAAAGGCTCGCCACCTATTACATTGGTAACTAAATATAAACTGGCGAAATGTGGGTACTGCTAGCACCTCTGCCTACCTCTTCGGGGATATAGACGTGAATTTATGTTACGTTAATTTACTAATGTTTTGATCAAGTTTTCAAACGTTCATAAATATTAATACAACAACAAAACTCTGAGATTGTAAAAGTACATTTTACTTAGTTCAAAAAACAATGATGAATTAAATTTCTGGGAAAAAATCTGAATGTAATAACGAAATTGCATAAAAATGTAGACAAATCCGTCACACTCCTTTTGATTAAATTTCGTTTATGTTTTATTTAACGTAACACTGTATGTGCCCCGGAGAACACGTTAAGCCGTGTTCCTCGGTTACGGTTGCCACCCAGGTAAAACATGAACATGCTTATGAAATAACATACCACAAACAAAACTTAAATGCTCACATATATTAGGTCGTTACATATGAAATTGCCATTTAGTTTGAAGATATTGGAGGAAGCCCAATTTTCAGTATAACATTTTTGCATTTTTTTAGGAATGAAAAATCCAAATTTTATGACATCTTTGTGTATGAATGAGACAAAATTAAGCAAATGGCAAATTTTATCACATTTTTGAAAAGTAACAGCTGTAAAAAAAATATCATCCAAATGGATTGGATTTAGGAAATCGATTTTATTTTGCAAGCAGTCAATAAAAAAATAATAATACAGAGTTGTAAAATCAAGAAATCAACTTTCAAACAAAATATAAATAATGGAAATAGTTAGCTATTAAATTACAGGAATAACAAACTCATGAATCTGTAAGAAAATTTCGGCAAACCTATTTTAAACCACAATATTTCAGTGTTACTCACTTTAAAAAAGACCTCAACCCTAGAAAGACAACTTGCGACTCAGAGGTGCACGCCAAAAAGTTATACTTAGCGCTATATTTCTTTAACTAACTCGTGTATGACCTTGTGTTACCTCACTAACTCTTTCGTTAATCAACACTCCCGAAGGACGACCGCTACAGTTCGTTAAGCATTACAGTTTTGTTATTACATATAACCAACTTAAGCGCTCGAAAGGCGCTTTTTACCTAATATCTCCCAACAGTTATGCCTCTAATGTTTATTTTGTCTTTTTCTAAGAATTCGTAAAATAGCAAAAAACATTTTATAATAAAAACATATTAACATTCTTACGTTTATACGTTATATTACGTACATACTAACACGTTAACATAATTGTTTGTTTTACTTAGTTGCCAATAATGGATCATTTTAATTCATTAATAAAAAGTGGTAAATAATAATTTAATTCTCAATAAAATCAGTTTTTAAAAAATCAATTCGGTGCCCTAGTGGTATGGGCAACAGACTGCTGAGACGTGGTCTCGGGTTCCATCCTAGGTTTCACCATGGCACACACCAATGACTTTTTGATGCTTTTCGAAGTTATGTGTGTATTTATCGCAGGTTTATAAGTGCCCGGTTAATGGCAATAGGCTCGCCACCTATTACATTGGGACCTTCCCCTTCGGGGATATAGGCGTGAGTTTATGTTATGTTTTAAAACCGTGCGCCTCTGAGGTGTACGTTAATCTTTTCAGTACTGTACAATAAGGTTATCTTTTTAGAATTAAACTTAAGCTAAATTCAAATACAAAACATAATTAATGTGCCCAAGAAGTCACAAAGTTGAAATGCACGAACCAAATCCAACATTTTTAATTTACCCCAGTCATATGGAGTAACAAAAAACCCGGCACTTTATCAATCTCGGCCAACTCCAGTGGCGACACCTACCGCCGGTGTCTGGCACTAGAAAGAGTAAAAAGTCCTGAATACAGTCAGTTACGTATGGCTTTCCCGCACGCCACCCTTGCGATTTGTCAACACAGATTTATTTACTTTCTTTTATTCACAAGTTTTCTGTTGGAATAGTGTTGGTTTTTGAAACCATTTGCTACTGTGTATATGTGTTGACTTATTTACGGAACCGAATCCTTTTTAAGAAGAAACTTATTTTTAAAGAAGTATTTTTGTATTAAGAAGATGGTTCATACCTAACTTTCATCTACACTAATATTATAAAGTGGAATGATTTGTTTTTTGTTTGTTTGAACGCATAGAAACGATAGGATGGATTAAGCGTGGTGTAATTATGTTAATATTGTTAATACAATTCCTCAATTGTGGAATATACATATTGTGGAATTGTATTTAAATTGTTGTGATCTACTATCGTTTCGGTTCGTGTATGATAGCTGTATGTGGAATGAATAAATGAATAAATCAATCTATGTACTATTTTACAGGTTCTTAGGGAAAACTACCAAAGTCATTACGATATTGTAATTCTTCTTATTTATTACTTTGCACCTACCTTTATACCGCGTTAGCCTAGTGGTATGGGCAATGGACTGCTGAGCCGAGGTCTCGGGTTCGATTCCAGGTTTACCATGGCACAGACCAATGACTTTTCAATACTTTTCGAAGTTATGTGTGTATTTATCGCAGGTACTTATAAACCTGCGATGAATACACCTATAACTTCGAAAAGCATCGGTTAATGGCAATAGGCTCACAACCTATTACATTGAGACCTAAACATAAGCTGGCGAAATGTGGGTGCTAGCACCTCCGCCTACCCCTTCGGGGATATAAGCGTGAGTTTATTTTATGTTATATTTTAATTAAAATTATTCATTCTGTATCATGTTAATTATAATTTCATAATAACTTGTCTATTTGTCGATTGTCTAAAATGGACATCAAAACTACTTAACGAATTTTAATACTATTATTTATTTGATAGTTCTTGGTCAGTCTTTAAATCTTAGGTATATTCATTTGATTACAATTGGTTGAGTAGAACCGTAGGTACCTATGAACATGTCACATTAACCAACAACCCCGCAGACGGAGCCGCGTGCGAAGCCCAGTTCAAAAACATATCCATATCGGCTCCAATCGAAGTATTCGTACATAAATGTCGTTTATCTGGCAAAATAGCTGCCAACTATGGTACTGATACCATTTCCATAATTTCCCAAGCGGACCAATCCTATAACCAATATACACCGACATACATATAACCCTTATTTTGATATGCATAGAGTTCATAGTCCTCTGATTAATAGATCTGTTATAACTGGTGACCGCACTCGCTTGTACTAGTGAGAGCATGGCAAGTGGAATATTAGTCCTACTTGTAACGCGATCTGCCTTCATATTAATATCGATATTCGTGTATCAAGACTGTTTGGTATATAACATAGTTGATATTTTAGATTTAGAACTAGTACCTAGTCTCCAAGTAAAAGAAAAGATAGATGGATTGTGTGAAAGAAGATATGGTAAAGAAGGGAGAGATTGAGAAAATTTCCTGTATATTACCAATCATAACTTTGGTTCTACTTAACCGATTGCAATCAAACAAACGTAAGATTTTAAGTTGGACCAAACCCTTTCAAACAAAAAAAACCGCATCGAAATCCGTTCAGTAATTTTTGCGTCCATCGCGGGCAATCAAACTTTTTACAATTATATAATATTATAGATAGATAGATAGATAGATAGATAGACATATAGAAGATGGACTACCGGTTCGAAACGCAGCCCAGACTACGGCCAGAAACTCAGCGGACTTTTCTTTATTTTTTCGTCTATAACCTGTATAATACACAGTATTAAAATTTAACTACATATAAAGCAGTTCAAAGTTCTGTTGTACTTGTGAAGTCACTAGTTAGACGATGTTTTGAAGCGTTAGTGGAGTCAAAATTGTTTGTGTCATCATATTCCCAGCGACGCGACGGTCGATGGCTGAGTGTAATGGCTGGCGGAAATACGCCAGACACCGAGTCTGCATATTCCTCGATAGCTTTTAAAACATTAAAGTTTTTTGGGAGATTTCATGGGTAGCCTAGTGGTATGGGTGGTGGACTGCTGAGACGAGGTCACGGGTTCGATCCCAGGTTTACCATGGCACACACCAATGACTACGATGCTTTTCGAAGTTATGTGTGTATTTATCGCAGGTTTATAAGTGCCCGGTTGATGGCAATAGGCTCGCCCCCTATTACATTGGGACCTAAATATACACTGGCGAAATGTGGGTGCTAGCACCTCTGCCTACCCCTTCGGGGATATAGGCGTGATAGTATAAAAAAAATAAAAAATAAAAATTATGCAAACATGTTATGTATCATCGTAACGATCTTTGTTGAGTTACTAAATGAACTACCTGTCTTACTGTACATAGAATAAAAATAGAATAATTTATTGTTTACATAAAATGATTACAAAATGTCACAGCATACAAAGCAAAACATAGAATATTATCTTCAAGTATATGGTTATAAACTATGTATTTTATTTTACTGCATCTATTTATTTATTTTGACTGGTTTATATATATATGATGATCTAGAAAACTGATTCTAGTCTACGTTTTTTTTTTAATTCATATGATAATAAAAGTGTAATTAAGTATTTAGTGATCACTACATAGTATAAAACAAAATCGCTTTCTCTGTCCCTGTGTATGCTTAAATATTTAAAACTACGCAACGGATTTTGATGCGGTTATATAAATAGATAGAGTGGTTTATACGTATATATAACATCATCGTACGTAGCAGGAATGAAAAATGTTGCAATAACGGGGTCAGCTAGTTTATTAAATGTCTTATACTAGATTTCACGTGCAATCTACACCACAGAAGCTTACTATTCTTCTTCTGTCGAATCAACGATGTTTTTGAGTTGCCATCGTGGTGTAGTAATTTATTTCACGGCAGCAACGCTGCTCACGGAGTGGGCCCGAGCATAGGTTTTACTCTTCGGGAAGGCTTACTACATCCCCTAAGTCTTATTATTGATTATTATATATATAAGGTCACCCATTGTGCATGCAACTTTATATTTTATTCTAGAGCCTCGTTTGTCAATCAGCTAGTGTCATGAATTGAGGGTGAAATTGGCTTGCAATGACGTTCACAGGGTTCGTAGACAGGGTAAGCAGTAGTAGGTAGACAGCCCACCCAAATCAGCAATTTTACTTAGTATGTATGTAGTAAAGCACAATTAGTCTATTTAATTTGAGTAGGAAGTGCTGTACAGTGTCAATTTATCTCTATAAAATGCACGCCACTGTTGGCTTGGACCCCGAAGATCTTATATAGGTATACATTTATATATGTAGCTATGAAGAAAAACTGACGGAAAAAACCGCGGTAGCCTAGTGGTATGGCTAATGGACTGCTGAGACGAGGTCTCAGGTTCGATCCCAGGTTTTACCATGGCACATACCAATGACTTTTCGATGCTTTTCGAAGTTGTGTGTATATTTATCGCAGGTTTATAAGTGCCCAATTAATGGCAATAGGCTCGCCACCATTGGGGCTAAACATAAATTGGCGAAATGTGGGTGCTAGCACATCTGCGTACCCCTTCGTGAGTTTATGTTATGTTATGAAGAAATTCTACAACAGAGTAATTTTTAAACTATTTACAATTGATTACTAACTAACAGACAAGTACGGCGAAAGCCATTTAAATAAATTCAATTACAGTCCAACAACAATTGATAAACAACTCACTTGATTATAAAACATACTGTATACCTTCGCCATCAACAAACTTGTGTCAACAAACTAAAAACAAAAATAAGCACAGTTAAAACAAAAATAAGCAAAGTTAAAACAATACATCAGACGATGAATATTCCTCGTTTATTATTTAAGTACGAACAAAATCCACTAGACTCAACTTCACAATGTAAGTAGCAGTTGTTAGTAAGCACAAAACAAAAATAAAAACCCGCCTTCATTTATAGTAGGTAACTTCTTTCAAACGACGTACAAAAGTACGGTGAACTTGTGGATTCGAGAAATTTGGATTAGGAGTCGCGACGGTGCGCCTAATCCCAGATTAGCAGTATTATAATCTGAGCCGGATAATTCTACAACTTTTTTGGTGCTGATCATTGACGTATATTTTTTTATAAGTTACTTATTTTTGGGATATTTCATTTAAGATTTCGAAATGATGAATCAATATTTTCGTGTAATGATGGAGAAAGAATAGCACCACACCATCTCACTCGTAGGATGAATTAAGAGGTGACTAACAGAAAATTACGCAGATGATATCACTGATAGAGAAAGGGAAATTGAAATAAAACCAAATACAAGCAGCGTGAAAACAGTAGGACGTTTTTTATCAATCATTACCACCCTTCACAATTAACTATGGAGGAATCCAACGGCTACAAACTAGTCGCCTCTTTTGATCATACAATAAATCTTTAATCGTATAATCAAATTCAACCTGTATATACTTGACAACTCCATCAAGCAATTTTACCGAACTTTTCCAATTACATCTGAATTGAATTAAAATTTTATATGGTTCCTTAATATGTGATCTGCGGACGTCCCGCACTAGTATATCTGAATAGGGATCTCTGAAATCTCATATGTATAATACTTACTGTTGTCTAATCGTTGCAGGTCTCCAAACTAGAACCGGTTAAGACCCGCTGCACAAAATGATTGATTATTTTGTTAACAGCTTATCCAGTGCTATCGATCTAAGCCTGAACTCAAATGGCAAAGAAACACGGACGGAAAGAGGCGACAGGCAATTCATACGAGCGTCTGCGACGGCGACACTACAGGCCGTAGTGATGTGCCCGGCGGCACTAATCGAACTACAACGATTAATAATTTTAAGGATTTATTAATTAACGACGATATCGCCATTGGTCATTAGACCATTGGTTGTGGAGGTCAGATGGCAGTCGCTTCACGGAAAATATCGAAGTTCAGCCGCATCACAGTTAGATTGGAAATCCGACCCCAACTGAGTTGGGAAAAAGGTTCAGGGAATGATATTAATTAAATCCATGGTTTTCGTGGTTTGTCTCTACTTACCCTAGAGGGAGAACGTCGTCATAGGCAGGGAGTTCATCCTCACATATTATGAAAGGAACTTCACCCGCGCACGCTCAAGCTGTGGAATAAACTCCCTGATGTGATTTTTCCAATCGACTACAATATGGGCTTCTCCAAGAAGGGCAAGGTTTCTACAGGGCTGACACCACTCACTAGTGTGACGCCTCTAGTGTTGAAACGTTCATAGGCCTCGATAACCGCTTTCCATCAGGTGAGCTGTGCACTTCTGCCTCTGCCACTTAAGTGGCATAAAAATGTTTATATATGCATGTTAAATTTTGAATAAGGTATTCATAATATACGTTATAGGGTTTTCGGAATTGAAGATTTTCTTATATGACTTTCCGAGAAAAAAAATCTCAAACTATTTATTTTTCGGCTATTAATTTATTTAAAAGATAGTTCATAAATACTAAAATAGTTATTGAATGTAGTAATTAATTTATTGATTTGAAAATTCATAAATAACATTTAATTGGCATTTAATTTTTATAAATCGGTGTCGCAATACACATTATTTTGAAGTCTCTTCTGTCAGATATTCATTAGATATGTGATAGGTGACGTACCACTACACTATAGACCATAAAACCTAAATATAAATTAAAATCAAAGTAATTGACTGTTCCTTCATTTGTCCACAAAGGCACATCACTAGCCTGCAAGTTTGACAAGCTTCCCAACCGACACCGAACTATTGTTCGCTGGACAATTTTACTTTTTGTCCGCCAGAAATGAATTGAAATAAATGAAATGGAATATAAACAAGATTGCAATAAATGAAATGGAACATTTTTTATAAATTGAGATGAAAAATTAATTGTTCCATACGTATTTTAATTTAAATACCGATTGGGGAATATAAATCATTAAATGATCAAGATTCATTTAAATATTCAATATGTGGTAACAACCAGCCTCTGTGGCGCAGCGGTAATGAACGGTTCTCCCCATTCGCTGCAAATATTTGTATGCATAACTATGGCTATTTTTTATGATTTGATCGTGCCTCGGAGAGCACGTTAAGCCATCGGTCCCGGTTGTCATACGAACATAGCAGTGGTAACGGGTAGTTCGAGAACTAAAAATCCAACAACTGCTTTATGTCCCCGGGTCTGCCGGGGTGCGAGAGATATGTCTTGTATAATCTCACCTCCGGCAATCAAGGACTCATGGACGGCGTGGGTTTTGGTCGGTTCGAGTCCGACATAATCACCTCCATAGGTTTTGGTGGAGGTGGTATCCGTGGGGATTTTGCGCACGATAAAAAAAAGTACTTTTATATCGCCTATGTATACCTATAGGTTGTGGAGGCCAGATGGCAGTTGCATTACGGAAAATATCGAAGTTCAGCCGCATCTTAGTTAGACTAGAAAGCCGACCCCAACTGAATTGGGAATAGGCTCAGAGAATGATCAAAGTGCAACCGGAATCAATTGAAGTGGAACAAAAATGGACCCCGGTCGCTTCGAGGGATTGCAAGGTTCGACCTTGGATCTCAAAATCGTAAGAACGTCTGTTTAACAACTAAGCTACTGAAATATATTTCGTATATTTTTGTTTATTATTTGATGTTCTTTATGAGGTTTTAAAAGCTATATTTTGTTGATGTTTTTACAGTGGTTACGTTAATATCAATCCACCTCACCTTAAGATCAGCTAAGTCTCAGACCAGAAGTTCCGTAGGCACCTAGTCTAAATTGACCAAGAAATTAGACCACCCATTCAGACTCCCACTATTGCCCCAAAGATGACTGAATAGGAGAATTTCGGATACTTCAGAAAGGCTTTGTGACTTAACGGCCAGAGCGTTTCCCATGGTAGGGAAAGATCGCGGGTTCGAATCTCGTCGAAGCATTCACTTTTTCCGATCTAAATTTGATTTGAACAGTCAGGATATTTGCAGCCATTGCTTTAGAAATTTTTCAGTAAATTAATAAATATAAATAAATATTCTACGACAATCTACACAACCCCACCTAGACCCACGGTAAGCATCGTTTAACTAGCTTGTGTTATGGGTTCGAGAATGCGGATAAATATTCCTAGATATAATATGTATGTATTTACATTTTTGTAAATACATACATATTATACATAGAAACACCCAGAACAATGCAAATATTCATATTCATGCACACAAATATTTGCACTGAGCGGGAATCTAACCCGTAGCGGTCACGTTCACTACCGCCACGCCACGGAGGTCGTCATAGAATTTATTAAGATAATTTTGTTCATGGCTGTAATTTTCCGGTCAAGTTGGTCTTTTATCTTGAAAAAGCATACCTCTTCCACTTAAATTGTTCAGAAACAGAACTTTATTATATGTTTTTGTTTAGCAATATATACTAAGATAATCAGATCCGTCTAGTTTCGGTATAGCGTAAGATATAGCCTAAAGTCTGGCCAAGCACGAGCGTGTAGTGTATGAAGGGTTATTAATATGCATGAGCAAGCTTATACCTGGCAGTGGGGGGTTAAATCTCATCGCGAGGATGTATACAGGGTTACTATCAAAGTCCTTAAGATTTGTTTATGTTATATACTTAGGTTTACCATACTACATAATTTACACATAATAATGTATTCTATTAAATAATTTCATTAGGTATTCCCGGTAAACATCAAGGAAAGCTAATTTTTCCTCCCTTTTCATTACTGGTTTGTAACCGTTACGAAAATAGATATTTTTTTAGAAATTTAATAATAAGGTTATTTTTCGTAGATGGTTATCAAAAAAAACATGTTCGTAGCTGGTTATCAACAATCAATTTGAAAAGTAGACGAAATACAATCATATATAACCTTAGAAAACCTACGTTTTCCTTTTTTTTTTCAACAAAAAGAATCTATTTATGCAATCTAAAACTTATCTTACTGTGTAATTCAAATATGCACACAATTATAACAGTTCATTACATGATTAAGAAATTCAATAAAATTTAAATACATAAATGAAAATAAATATTACCGGACAAGAGGAAATTGATAATGACTCGTATTTTGCATGAAAAATACAAGCGTAGGGAATAATTAAAAGATAATCTGAAACGAGTGATGCGAGAACAACGAGCCGATCGAATGGGGACCGAAATGTTATAATTTCAGTTCGCAGATGAACATATTAGGGAGCCTGCACAACCACTGGACCTTTCGGTTTCTCCAGTGGTTTGTTTTTGGGGCCCAGTCTGGGGTCCCAATCACTTCTTCAGGGCCCCAGCTAACCTTATCTGCTAGCAGGTACACATTTAGTATCATTGCATAAACTTTCGACAATCTTTCTGAGAAAAAAATAATTAGTAATTTTTTTAGGTACCGCGTAGGTACCGCGGTAGCCTAGTGGTATGGGTAATGGACTGCTGAGACGAGGTCTCGGGTTCGATCCCAGGTTACCGTGGCACACACCAATGACTTTTCGATGTTTTTCGAAGTTATGTGTGTATTTATCGCAGGTTTATAAGTGCTCGGTTAATGGCAATAGGCTCGCCACTTATTACATTGGGACCTAAACATAAAACTGGCGAAATGTGGGTTGCCAGCACCTCTGCCTAACCCTTCGGGGATATAGGCGTGAGTTTATGCTATGTTCATCATCATTCCCTGAACCTTTTTCCCAACTCAGTTGGGGTCGGCTTTTCCAGTCTAACTGTGATGCGGCTGAACTTCGATATTTTCCGTGGAGCGACTGCCATCTGACCTCCATTTATTTATGCTATGTTATGTTATGTTAATTTTTTTTACGCATTATATCAGGAAAACTTACAGCTACTTATCTAAACCATGATTATAATTAGTGAGCACCATCATCGTCATTCAATAAGCCATTTTTTCAACTCGGTTCGGGTCAGTTACAAACTACACAAATCTAAATAAGATGCGGCTGAACCTTGATATTTTCCGTGATCTGATTCTCCAAAACCAATTGGCACTATCAAAGTTCTGTAGTTAGACTGTTCGGAATTTTTAAAGCTTCATATACCCATAACGACTACCTTACATGTTTGTATGGCAACTGGGAAATCACTACACAGTATAAAACAAGGTCGCTTTCCCTGTCCCTATATCCCTACATCCCTATGTATGCTTAAATCTTTAAAACTACGCGACGGATTTTGATGCGGATTTTTCAATAGATAGAGTGATTGAAGAGGAAGGTTTATATGTATATAACATTATCAATTACAACCAACTGGTGCGAAGCAGAAGTGAAAATGTTGGAAAACGGAGTGACGCAGACGAAGTTGCGCGGGTCAGCTTGTATTCAATAAATTAGCCTACAGTCCACTGCTGGATATAGGCCTCTCTCAATGTTCGAAGGCTTTGGCTTACTGTTTCCACGCTAAGGAGACAGGTTGGTACAGGGTTTTATTTCAAGTTTGCATCTATACAGTGATCTCGTCTGTGTTTTCTGTAATAGTCACCTCTTGCGACACCATTCAAATGGGTTTTGGTTTGATGACATTCTATCTACGCCACCACAAGGACCTTATAAAATATTAGTTACGTTGCCGCGGTAGGCTAGTGGTATGGGTAATGGACTGCTGAGACGAGGTCTCGGGTTCGATCCCAAATTTTATCATGGCACACACCAATGACATTTCGATGCTTTTCGAAGCGAAGAAGCGAAGAATAAGTGCCCGGTTAATGGCAATAGGCTCGCCACCTATTACATTGGGACCAAAACATAAACTGGCGAAATGTGGGTGCTACCACCTCTGTCTACCCCTTCAGGGATAAAGGCGTGAGTTTATGTTTATGAGTTATTTACGTAACAGATTCACGTGAATGAATCATTTAATTAGATAGAGCAATTTCGGAGATTCCTAAATTTATATTTCATTGAGGAAATGCCTGAAGCGAGCGATTTCGGCCAATATTTGTAATAAATAAATGGAATAAAAGATTGTTTCTTACAAGAGAAGCTTATACGAATTTATGAAGCTTATATGACTAAAATATATATATGTATTTTAGTCATAAAGCTGTCTTCTTATATATTTCACCAGTGACAATACAACGTTAAACTATATTCTAGCAAAATAAGATCGTAATTTCTTCTATTTCATATTGAATTCATATTGAACGAATATTGGTCTTACCACAGAATATGAAATTCTCCGCAATTATTGCTTCTTATCTTTACAGGAATGGTGTCTAGAATTTAGTATAATTCCGGACGTGATTGGATATTACTAACTGACGATTTATTGATTATTTTGTTTCAATGATTTGCCGGAATATTGATATCACGGTTAGCCTTATCGACAGTAAACTGTAATAGATTATGTATACTGTAGTAGACTATTAGTAGTCCGTAATAGACTGTAGTAGACCTTAGTAGACTGTAATAGACTGAAGTAGCATGTAGTAGACTGAAGTAGCGCGTACAACCAAAACGTGCTGGTGTTGTTTTTTTGTAACGTGAAAGTTATTTCGTTATCCTCTAAAGATCCCACTTGAAAACGTTCTACATAAAACGACTAATTAAATCCAGACTTGCCTTACAAATTAGGGCTAATTTCTGCGGCTGCGATCAATCTTACGGCAGATTTTAAGTCTGACCAAGAACTTGTTAATAACCAAAACCGCATCAAAATCCAATCCGCAGTTTTTACGATTATCATGATCAAACAAACAAATAGAGAAGAATTATAAAGAAATATTTTTATATTCAGTAATGTTGAAATTCTTTTTAAATATCTCCAGTGTACAGACCTAAATCTTATATTTTTTTTAATAGTTATAGATGTATGGTAAACGAGTGTTCGTTAGGAATGTATGTGCATTCCACTTAACATCAGCCTATGGCGCCTGGAGGCTCTCATTAAAATTTCAGCTTGGCTGTTTGTAGCACATTTTGCGACCGCGAATAACTTCCTTTATTAACGGAATAATCACATCTAATATTATGTTTCCTTCGTTTTTGTGTCTGTAATTTAAAGTATTTATTTTTTCCGCAAATTGACCTGCTAACGCAAGCTTTTTAAAATTTTAATAACCTTTTTTACTTCATCTAACGAGAAATTTGTTTTTTCGCTGGTAGGCCCACGTTTGCACACTATCTCACCTGCTGGTAAGTAATAATTTAGTTGACGATGGAGCAGGCAGATTGCTATTTTAAACAATATGGCGTGCGATGTCGATATCAACAATTCTACCAATGTCAATCAAAAAGCAAAGGTGCTAGCACCCACATTTTGCCAGTTTATGTTTCGGTCCCAAAATAATAGGTCTACGAGCCTATTGCCATTAACCGACCACTTATAAAGCTGCGATAAATACACACATAATTTCGAAAAGTCATTGGTGTGTGCTATGATAAAAACTGGGATCGAACCGGAGACCTCGTCGAGATCCAAGACTTCGTCGATACTTTAACAGGCAGACTCCAACCCTCAACTGTCAATCAGACATCTAACCACTAGGCTATCGGTATACTGCAAAACCAAATTGCCAATACAACAAAACAGCAATTTCCGAACCACTCAATACTCCTTCGCATACGTTCTAATATATAGGAACCTACTTAAACCGAATGTTTTAACGCAAAAATCCCGTCAGAAGGTCGGCGCACCGTCAATTTTGCGGCCCCTTTTGAATTACACCCGTCATATCCATACGTTCTGGGTTCAAAGACAGGCATTCACGTAATACGCCAGCTTTTTACCGCCATTCACTTAGTGGGCTGCGAAAAATGGGCTTGTCTATAGGGATGAGGGATTACCTCTATCGATATTTCTTGACGTTCTTTTTGGATGTTTTGAATATTAGCAGTTTGTACTCGAGTAACTGGCGTCACAGAGGCGTAGTGTTAGAGAACGTGAATATGTTTTTGCTTGAATATGGCTATTGCTATTAGTCTGGTCGTACCTCAGAGAGTACGCTAATGGGACACGGTTGTCATACAAACATCTATAGCATTCGTAACGGTTATTTAGAGCCCTAAAAATTTCAACAACTGCTCTAACTGTAGTAGGATACTACTACTAGGTACCTACCTACCTACTTGGATATCCTGGGAAATGGCAAAAAAAATGACGTACTTGAGTAACTGGTTTCTGCATTATGTTGCGATCGACGTATAGAATACAAATTCAGTATCAAAATCAATGAACAGAATTAACCGTTGAAATAATCTACTGTGAATTACGCTAAGAAGTTTTCATCACCAACTTAATCATCATTCTGTAGTTATAACTATTCTGGTTTAACGGAATTCAAGAGGTTTTGAAACTAATCTAAAATATATTATTTTTAGATTTATTTCCTATTACTACCACTGCAGGGTGCACTTAGATACCGTGACTAATTACTAATAAAATACAAAAAACAAAAACTGTAACAGTACTGGTATTTAACTTAAATACAACAATTGATTCATTCCCCTACGAATGAGCTTTGGGTGACTTACGTTGTTACAGTCATAGATCAATTCGAACCATATAAACCGTGCCACTATAACACCACTTACAATTCAATATCATCCAATACCAAAATAAATATCGATAACCATTCCCCAATATCGATATATCCTCACAAATCAATTACGCCCATCCCTACTTATCTAAAACACCTCCCGAAAATGCTTTGACACTTTTTATAATGTTATCTTGATGCTACTATACATGGCATATGAATGAGGAAGCCATGCTCCAATGGCTCGGACATTTTTGGGGAAAACTGTAAGATATTATGAATCAAGTTTGGAAGCCTATTATATTCTATCGGTATGGTTTATTTGAACGTTATGTGTGGGCAAGCTGAATATATTGAAAAATATTTCTATAACGTTGTAGCTCAAATTATATGGTTTAATTTTGAGAAAAGAAGGAGAATTCAAAGGATTCTATTTAATAACGTGATAATATCTGGAATGAAATTTTGTAATATGGTATATTAACATCACATAAAACATAAACTGAGATGCGGACATCTCAGTTTATGTCTGCCGGGGTGCGAGGGATTTATGTTGGTTACTATCTCACCTCCGGTAACTAAGGGCCCAAAGACGGCGTGCGTTTTAGTCGGTTCGAGTCCGACATAACCTCCCCAACCTGTCCTGGCGGGGGTTATCCGTGGTATTAAATATCGTGCATCCCTCCCCCCCCCTAAACTAAATCGCACGCCGTCTTCGGGTCTTTAGTTGCCGGAAGTGAGCTCCTAAAGCCCTTACATTCATAGTTTGGACCGTGGTATTTGTTTGTGTACAAACAATCTAATTTCTGTATCACCACAGATTGCTTAAATAGTTGATATTATTAGGACTTAGCAGAACAAATGTTGACAAAGATTAACGAGTATGTTTGCATTGCCCACTGGGAACGATTTGTGTCTTTACTTCTCATGCGTGAAACTGGCCATGAATTCATGGACTAGTGATATCTCTCCTGGGCATTAAATGTCCCACAAAAGTTATACTTAAGTAAGTATCACTACATAGTATAAAACAAAGTCGCATTCTTTGTCCCTATGTCCCTTTGTACGCTTAAATCTTTAAAACTACGTAATGGATTTTGATGCGGGTTTTTTTAATAGACAGAATGATTAAAGAGAAAGGTTTATATGTATATGACATCATGCTACAACCAACTGGTGCGGAGCAGAAGTGAAAAATGTTAGAAAAACGGGGTGTTGCAAACGAAGTTGCGCGGGTCAGCTAGTATATTATAAAAAAGAAGAGGACACTGGACACATGGGTGATCCCACCGCGATACTTGCGAGCCACTTCATCCATTTCCCCATTTTTGTTATACCACTTAGGCAGCAGATAAGCACGCGGCCCACCTGATGGAAAGTGGTTATAGTGGCCTATGAATGTTTGCAACACCAGCGTCACATTCGTGCTGTCGACCATATGGAGAAGAGGTGAGAAGGGGAAGGGGGAGGGGGCGATGCCCCACTGCCAAGAGTCTGGTTCGACCATTTATCATAGCCCCCAACCTTTTTAGTTCCTTGCAGAAGCTTACCATTCGGTCCACCTTCAGATACTAGGTCCAGATACTGTATAAAATATCGTGGAGTATTTTTATTCTCTATTATAATCATAGATGTTTCCATTCACAGTAATAACTTCAATCACAAAACTTACAATATGGGACATTGTCGTAAAAACAACAATAGACCAAGAAAAAACGAGCGAAAGCCTCAAATAAATCCAATACACAATAATTCAATTCACAAATCAAGGAAAAAGCGCAATATTCCTTAAACGCGCCGTAGCATTCAATCTTTCTATGGAGTCTGTAATGGGGCCCGCGTATTGGGGAACCTTCGGATTAGATTCAGATTTGTGTGGAATAATTTTGATGGAGTAAATAAAATAAAGATTCTTAGGGGGCGAGACTATTGACCTCAAGCGGGTACCTTGTCATAAGTGCTGTATGTGCTAGCGGGTCAAAAACAATCCTATGACACTCACGGGGACAGATGGGGGTCAGATGCAAGTCCCCGGAGAACCAACACGACTTTACAGGATAATACTAAAAAAATGTTTTTAATCAATCAACTTTACCAGCTGAAAACTAAGAGTAGAAAAATATACGATTTCGTCTAGTACCTACAATTCAGGCCACAATTCTGATTAGATTTATTATTTGGTATTTTTCATTATAATTTAATCATGAAATCAAAAACATTTGCCAATGGGTCATTTCAAAGTTGAGTATTTATGTATATTGAAAAGTGTTACTATTAAAAAGTGTACTCCTTAACACATAAGGTAACTAACAGCACTATCAATTCAGCAGCTACTATATAAATGGTATGCAAGCAGCTATTGATAGTAGGCCTACCTTTAGGTAAGATAATGCTTCCCGGTCCTTTTGCGGGTGCCCGGGTCCTTTAAGCGGGGCGTGAAAAAGCATTTGATGAGGCCGTCAAGCTGAGCGCTCTTTCATGGGACTTTGCCTTCAGCTTAACATCAGGCGAGGTGAAGTAAAATTGACGTGCCATAGATAAAAAAAAAAAATAATAATACTGTACATGTTTGTAATGGTGACCCTCTTTCCTGAGATAAATAAAAGAAAGTATTTCTAAGAAAATAAAAGAAATATTACACAACAGTCAGTCGCCACAACTTTCGTGTCCCATTACACAGCGGGGAATAAGAGAAAAAACCGAGAATAGTTCCTTTATCGTAACCAAACCACATGTTTTTATGGCATCCCCGCCAGTTATAAAGTTCGCACAAAGGAGAAACTTATTTATTTGATAGAGCACTTTGCTTCACTGTATGTTCAATATCCTTTTAAAGATATTGATATCATAATTTAGTGGCAATGGACTAACGAGGTAGGGACCAATCGTAAGATTTATCTGATGTTATTAGCTGCTTCTGTAGCACGCCACCGTAATTGGTGCCCATCGTGAACTAGGCTAGGTGATTTTGGCTTTATAACACTACCCTAAACTCTATATTCACAAGTCCAAATTGTCGATATTTTTGGTAACGAATAAAACGTCTCCTATCCCGCTATCATTTTATATTGACGCCATTTTAAATGCAATTTTAAAACAGTACAATATAAAATGGAAACTATTCCATCCTCGTGATGTTATCGCGTCGCCAGTTCTCCTTGGGGTAAAGGGTTGTTAGCACATATGTGACGCCCGTTGTATGGCAAGCGTTTAAGAAATTTTGTACACAAAAGTACAATATCCTACTTCCTACTTATATAATATTTTAAACGTGAAAGTTTGTAAGTATGGATGGATGGATGTGTGTTACTCTTTCACGTAAAAACTACTAAATGGATTTTAATGAAACTTTACAATAATATAGTTTATACATCAGAATATGACATAGGCTACAATATATAAGGATATTGTGTGAATTGTCTTAAATGCGACGGTTAGTGACAAGTAAGTAGGAGAAAATATAAAATTTACATCTTACAGTGTTTGTAATTAAACTCCTCCAAAACGACCGGATCAATTCTTATTGATTTTTAGTCCATTTTTTACCCTAAGAGGTTCGTGTGTGTCATGGAATTAGGAGCAGTGTTACACATGTGCGACGTCATCAAAAGCTAGTAAGTGTAAGTATAACCCCTCATTTTTTGGTGAAAAAAATTTAAAACAGGTATTTGCGATTATGTATTGATGTATATCGCAAACTTCAGTGTGAACGCAAATGTGTTTACACTTTTTTGAGACAGTCTCAATTATCATTCTCTGAACCTTTTCCCAACTCAGTTGGAGGCAACTTTACAGTCTAACAGACAGTCTAAATACATGTATAAAAAAAGTAATTGTGTACTGACAGGTATACTACAAGTTTTTAACGAATCTTCAACTATTTGTCCATGAAACATGTTTACAACTTGTTTCTTAGTGAAAACGAGGGGTTACAATTACCCCCGACGTTGTTGAAACCGTATGACATCGTTTGAAGTTTTAAAATACCGTTCTCTGTTTAAATAACTGTGAAGCAATCTCTGTTTCATATGATCTAATGATTTCAGAGTTACAGACGAAGTATTAAGCATCAAAGCTTAATGAATATTCGCCTCGCTGAAAAGTTACTAACACCAATATTTGGTTACCGCCTCGCGCATGTTAACAAAGGTGCCATATTATATTAACCGAAACAGAACTTGAGGAAATTTATTACAAAAGCTGCAAACGTGCTTGTACCAAACTATTTACAATACCTTCTCATCTAATTCAGTTTCAACATACATTACTTTCTTTGTCAGAAATGTAAACTTAGTTCTGTGTATAAAAGTAGTGATGTATAACGTACAGTTTGGTAGTGTAGGTTTACAGTGATGTTGTATGTAATTTCGGGGTAACTGCTAAGTATGAAGGGGTGCTAACTTTGGACAGGCCGTCGGGCGCATCGTCCCAAGACGGGCACACAAATGCAACTTACAACTATGACACATTGTTGCAATATTAGATGTTCCATCTCCAGGTCTTATTACCTTACGTCTGCTTTTCAAAATGTTTTAGGGAAATAGCTGAGATTGAGAGAATTGTTTCTCGCAATGTTGTGTTCTAAGTTTGTTTATTCTATCAAATGTTGATTCATGTTGGTTACCCAGTAACGCTTCAGTATTTCGAGATTATTGCTTCTAATATTCATATTTATTCCCAGAATTCACGAGACAATAGGTAATTAAGAATCGAATAACTAAACATCATATAAATCTGGCCATATTTAAAATTGTTATATTATGTTTTTAATTCGCATTTATAAGTAGTCTCGCAGTAGCTTAGTGGGGAAGGAACCAGCCTTATGACCGAGAAGTCTCGGATTCGAGTCTTGACCATTACACTCATATTCATGCCTTAAATTGTTGAACGAGTAGACCATATATAGAGGCGTATTATCATATACATTTCACCAACTATGACTTCCCAAGTAGCAGGAAATAAGCCTATAGCCGTCAAGCGAGCACTTTAATAGGTTTTATCCTAAGAGCAATCCAGTCCCTTCTTTTTTAATCCACTGAGATCTCACACAGCATGACAAAACTGTCCACGGAAGCAGGACATGACCCTTCGTGAAAGTTCATGGGGAAGTATCTACAGAAAACCGCGAGTAATAATAACCTTGTGTTGTGTTTCCGAATGTGAGTAGGGTAGCCAAAGTTCACTGACACTACACTTACAGCACTAAGACTCTCTTAATATTCTCTCTTCCACCCCCCCCCCCCCCTCCTCTTCAGACAGCTCGAGGGGATGTAGTAAGCCTACCCGAAGAGTGAAACCTGTGCTCGGACCCTCGTATCGTATCGTATTGGGACTCCTTTTTCCGCACCTAGCCTCCCTTTCTGGGCCATTGTGCGTGCAGTTACTGGCTAGCGCAGCCAGCCCAGCTCCGCCCAGAAACGCAGAAGCTTACTGGGGGCTTCACATGCTTCGCGGAGCGACCTCACTCAGCTCGGACCCTCTCCGTGAACAAATTACTACACCACGATGGCTACCTAAAAATGCCATTAATTCGACAGAAGAAGAAACTCGAATGTGACTACCCTGGTGTTGCAAACGCCCATAGGCCACGGTAACCACTTTTTATCAGGTGGACCGCGTAACTATCTACAAAAAGTCCTTAGTATTCCTAACTTAGCAATGTACAAACCCGCTAACACTAAACAACAAACCTCTGTTTGAAACAAACCCGATGGTACTTTAGACATTCTTAGTATACATTTTGGGTTGTAAACTACGCCACTAGAAACAATAATTCTCTTTCCTTATCAGTATTCAGCTCATGAAAACTATCTTCCATTGTTTCATAAGCTTTGAAAGTTAACTGGGTATCCGGTAACAGACTTCCGGGTATGCAAAAGCACAAATTATCATGAAACTTAATTAACATTTAAAATGTACAGTCGGAGCAAGAAATGGTTAAACACTTTTAAGTCGAATAGCTTGCACCAAGGTTATCGGTCGTGTCAACATTTTATTTCAAACTAGCCGTAGCCCGTGGATTTGGCACTTACAAAACGTCAATATCAATAATATATTATAGGTTAGTTAGCATTACTACCGGTTCGTAACATGGCCCCGGTTCTTTTCTTTTGGTCCTTTTACAAACATATACCTACTTAGTCCGGATAAAAAAATTTGCTTGACTAGCAAGTTGAGTGAACAACTCATTTCCAGGTTTGTTTATCGTCCAAATATGAATACCAGACCAACCCCTTAAAGCAAGTAAAAAGACTTCTTACCGGAGAAGATATACCTAATTACGTATCCGCAAGTCTGAAAATAGATTATAGTCTATAATAACATATTATAGATATTTTATCCCGGAAATACAAAATTCCCGTGTATTGAGGGAACAAGAATAGCCGTTCACACGGGCAGTGCTGCGGGTAACAGCTAGTCTAAGCAAAAATTATGCGTATTTGGCTACTTAGTACTTTGTTTCAAAGATATACTAATAACTTGTGACTTTATACGGGAATGAATTTCAAATACTATCGAAGGTTTTCGTACCCTCACTGTACAGTGCATTATACCCTATTTTAAATCCCACTATTTTTGTGTTTTCAAAAAGCGAGCACAAAGTAATAAAAATAAAAGTGCTGCCGTGCCTTGTGGGGCACAAGAAAAATCTTGCTTTGTTGCTATACTCAGACGTTCTACTATTTACTAATTAATGTTACCCGCATGTTAACTGGTAGGGTGACCATAATTTAGTTGTATTAAGATCTTTTTCCGAGAAGGTTTGGTAGGAAAAAAATTGTGAAACTGGATGGTGATGGTACCGAATATTTTATAATGTTCACTATTGAGATTATTTTTCTGAGACTGATGGATTCAGAGAACCTGTTTATTGTCGATGTCTTCACAAGTTAGCAGTTCGAACCTGTAACTGCGTCTTCTTTTAGAAAGTTCTTTACTAAAAGTTAATACCTTTCTCTATTTTTCCCAGAGAAGTAAGATCTTCACATGATGACAAATAGCAATATAGTCTTTAGCAGCTTCGTAGCCTATCGAACATTTTGTGATAGTGGTGTTGAAGCTGGTTGTCCTGTTATGATCAGTAGAAGTTGGATTTATTTCAGGAGAAAATTCACCTTTTATAACACTCACATTTGCAGGTACAATGAACACGCACAGCGTCATGCGTTTATCAAACGAACGGACGTCTGCATGCGCCGCTATACATGGGCTACAAAAATAGACATGCATACGAGCAGTCTTGTGTACCCGCATTTACGTTGTAAGCCTTAACTGGTAACCACCAAAAACCTTACAAACATGTGAAAATATCCCACCAAAAGCGTGGTCCCCGTACCATTTTCCCGCACTCTCGTCGCTGGAGTTTCCACTCTTTATTTGTAATTACTTGATGCGTTTGGAATTGGAATTAAATCTGTCTCCACACTCCGCCTTTCCTGTGGCGGCTGCATGCTAATTGTCAATGTTAAAATAGCTTTTTTTAATGTTCTGCGTGGTGTTAGTGAATGCCCGAGCGCTATATACGAGAGGCTAGTTCTATTTCCGAACAATGAAATTATTTGAATGCATGACTAATTGCATTGGTTTGGATATTTCTGTGCCTCTGAGAGCACATTAATAGAAAATATTTATTGTCAATAAGAGTATAGTTTTTTAACAGTGCCAGTTGGCCCCACACTAGGCAAGCCGGTCCTGTGGGTACCTCTTGCGATTACACAAGTTACATTTGCTTGGTCGACATTATTACTCTTATAAAATTATCTTGTAAATTTGTGTGTGTGTGTGTGTGCGCGCGTGGTTGTGTGTATATGCGTGCGCTGATATGCGGGGGGATATTGCTATACATATAGCTACGGGAAGTTAATAACTTTGATATCACCAATTGTTGTGGAGGTCAAATGACAGTCGTCACTTCGTGCAATTTAGAAGTTTTGCCGCATCTTAGTTGAACTAGTAAAGAGTAACCAGAGTGTTAATTTCATTCAATTAGTCAATTTCAATCCAATGCTGGACATAGGCCTCTCGTCAAAGCTTCGTCCGTTAGTCAGTAGGTCTGCCGGCCCAGTTGTGTATCGAATCCTTATTCATATTAATCACTTAACCTACTGCAGCCCACTGCTGGACAAAAACTGCATCTATTTGGTTAGTACAGTGTTATATTTCCAGTTTTCCTTCTCTCGTAGTGATATCGTCTGCGTATTTTTCTATCAGTCGCCTTTTAATACAAGCCCCTTCGAATGTGACGTACGCAGAAACACCTACTCAACAAAAATGGATTTAATTTTAAAGTTAAGAGAAGAGAGGAACCGCGGTAGCCTAGTGGTATGGGTATTGGACTGCTGAGACGAGGTCTCGAGTTCGATCCTAAGTTTACCATGGCACATACCAATCACTTTTCGATGCTTTTCGAAGTTATGTGTGTATTTATCGCAGGTTTATAAGTGCCCAGTTAATGGCAATTGGCTCGCCACCTATTACATTGGGACCTAAACATAAACTGACGAAATGTGGGTGTTACTCTGCCTACCCCTTCGGGGATATAGGCGTGAGTTTATGTTATGTTAAGAGAGTACTGTAGTCCAGGTCGGTATACAAAGTGACACTCTATAATGAAATTGCTTTGAAGCGAATCAATTTCAATTCCATATCAGTGGGTCGCGTGACACTACGGTAGTTATAATAATGGCTTCATAGGCCTTATTCATAAGGATAGCAGTAGAATATACGGTAGACGATTGACAGTAGTAATTGCAGTTTAATTACACTACTCGACAACTTAAACGCATAACTGTGAGTATATAGTTCGATCCCAGGTTTTACCATGGCACACACCAATGACTTCGATGCTTTTCGAAGTTATGTGTGTATTTATCGCAGTTTTATAAGTGCCCAGTTAATGGCAATAGGCTCGCCACCTATTACATTGAGACCTAAACATAAAATGGTGAAATGTGGGTGTTAGCACCTTTGCTTACCCCTTCGGGGATACAGGCGTGAGTTTATGTTTATGTTTTATGTAAATATATATTTGTACTATTATTAGTTCAATATATACTTACAGTTAAGTATGCGTTAATGTTGCAGTCACTGGCTTAGGTAGCGGCGTGATACGTTTTCCACCCTATCCGTGGCAAGATATGGACTCCGTAGTCCAACGCCCGAAAGAACCTTCGATGGGTCAGTCTATTATATATACATATAGCGATTTTTCAAAGGCTACCTCAGAGGGGGCCCCATCTCTTCCCATGGCTGTCATAAGATTCCATTCAACAATAAAGATATACAGTCCATAACAAAGTGCTTACTTGACAGCAATAGGCTCTCCCCCTATTACGTGGGCCTGTAAATCATAGTTGGTGACGGTGTTAATACTAATTATCAGTATTTAGAATACAATTTTAAAATAGTTAATGATTTTAAAATATAATTGAAATTAAGAGAGGCATTTAATAACAATGTTAACAATGTTATCATAGTCTATAAAAAAATAATTATAAATTTGAATAAACCCCGATCCAAAAAATACCTCTAAAAGGTTGGATTGGGTAAAATAAAACATTTGATGAAGCACAAATTCAATGTTTTATTACTACGACGCCAATCTGGGATTGAAGTTTCTTTACACTATGTAAAAGTCTGATAAACCTGAGAGGCACAATTCACACTAGTCGCATTAAGTCGACATGGATGTAGAGTATGCAACATAATAGAAAGGACAACTAGAGTTGTATACCTACAATCAAAACTCATGCAGTGTCTATGAAACGACTGAATTGACTACAATCTGATTTCCACAACTCACTAGTCATAATGAAGCCAAAACTGCTAAACTACCGCTGCTTACTATTAGATATAGTAGCCGGCAAATAACTTAACCCCAAGTTGTGCCAAGTAACGAGGCCTTGGCATGGATGGATTGGCTAGATGAAATTGATGGAAGATCTTCAACATAGCGTCCGTGTCATGAAAACGGGTACTGTCTATAATAGAACGCATTTTGAGTACATTTTGAGCATATTTTGAACAAATTTTTAACACATTCTGAATATATTTTGAAGCTAAGCTTAGGATTTAAAGTACATTTCACGGTCAATACATTGTAACATACATTGATTCGTGCCTAACGTTACGTATTCATCACTCAGACTTACCCATTCTGAGGTTAGCGTATTCAACGCACGGCGTTCAATAATTTCAAAGTGAATTCTCCAAAGATTTGCTGTTTTTCACTTAGTGTAAGTATAAACGGCTCGGTGCCTCCCGCCTGCCTACTTATATTTACTTCGGTTTTTCTCGCGAAAATGTATTCTTGGGGCTGCGAATGTTGGTTTGCTTATTTGGGAGTTAATGTGTTTTGTGATTAATTACGTTGGTAAAGCTTTGATCTAAGAAGGCATATAAAAGACTATGGTCTTCTACTTATCTTTTATTAGTTGGCTACATGTAGGTATTAATGTAACTTGTAACTTATTCTATGGGTGAACTGAGGGGAAGTTAACACCTATATTTCTCTATAGAACTTTTTGAAATTTACGCAAATGTGACAGATTGAAATGAAACAAGTTTTTATGGATTCTATAACGATATATTTGGTACTCGCTAAATAACGTAATTCCTAGAATGATTCACAAAGCTATTGAAATCTAAAACCACCCAAATTTTAATAAAGACTATGGTTGGGGCGTACCCTTAGCCTAGGACTCCGTTATTCACTTACTTGATCTAAGAAAATGTAAAATACGGCATAACTTAACAACGCATTGAGGCATTCAGACACATTTTGCACTTCAAAATCATCCTTAATCACCCTGCAAACATGGCTACTGAAAAGTACCTACCAACATCGGACTAAAAGAAAATAATACCTAATAAACCGCGATAGAGTACACAAAAAGTAGTTTCATTTCAATATATATATTAGCTAGGTTTTTAATCCTAACTTAGTAAAGGCAAAGCCTACTGTACTGTTTTGTTACACTGAGATATTTAGCCTGAATATTATTTTATATCCAGTTATGTTACAGAGAGTGGAGATTCTAAAGTCAAGAACTTCCAGAGTACCTAAGTACCACCTCTACTGTTTACTAAGTATCTTTAGAGTTCAGCCATTTAATACACCTTAATAGACTCTTGTTGGGTTCTCCAACTAAGTTAAGTCCTTGTGTGGATTGATGTTGATTGTGTAAAAGGGTAGTTTGGAATCTGCAACTTCTCGATTACAAATATCAAAGCCATTACCGAAGCTCATTCATTTTTTTCTCGACGCATAAATTATCAAAGGGCTTGAGTACTATCATAAACGATACTGTGTTCTTTCTTAAATATATAAAAAAAACACAAAAACGATCGCTTATAAAACATAAATGCGAGTGCCTTTCGTTTTTTACTCAGCAACGTTTCACAGCATTAGTGGTTTGCTCGTATCAAAATCGCAGGCGTTATGTGCCCTCGTAATATCGTTCACAACATGAGTTACGTGTTGCGCTCATACCACATGCCGCTGTGAATTCGCTGCGTGTATTATAATACATTTTTGTAGGAAGGCTGTTTTTGAAATGTGTAATAAGTAAGAATGGTTCTTGTAATTTCTTTCCTATGGGAGTTTGCTTCCAAAACATTATGGAGAATTTCAAATGTTTCGAGAAAGTTTGTGCGATATTGAATATGTAATGTGTGTGTTTAAATATGTATGTGGATGTGAAAATGTGAAGATGATGTGCATAACTTTTTTCAACATTCTACTATTTTGACACGAGTTATATTTAGGTAAACGTTAAAAAAAGTTTGAACATAATAAATTTACATATCTTTACCGCGAGGTTGAGGTTTTAATCTCTAGTCTAATTTCAATGTTTACACTTAGGAGCTAAAAATCTGCTTATTATCTACTTCAATCAATTAGGCTATCGCAGTCCATTGTTGGACAGCCTTTCCCAATTTTGAGAAGCTTTGGCGTATTGTTTCCACCAGACGGGTTGGTGCAACGTTTTATTTCAAGTACCTATATCTTCTCTCACAGTACCCTTCGGATGAGATGGGGTGGCGAAAACTTTTCTCCACCGCCTACTTTCGAATGTTTATTTGCGGGTTTCCGCAAGAACAAGTTCCGTTTGACCTCCTAAGCATGATAGGAAAACCTGCAGCCTAGCAGGCGAGGCTGACTTGGACTCGAAAGGTATGCAGGAATCAGTGTAGACATATGGGTTGACGTGAAAAGCGACTTTTGTGGCAATGGCGCCCCAACGGGGCCCCGGTAGGAGAGGCCCAAGAAGTCTTGGCTTGACGTTGTGAAGGTTAACTTGTGTGCCAATGGTCCCACTAAAATATACGCCCGACATGAAATGGAAGAGGAAAAGCAGGAAGGCGGATCCTAACTTTCGAGTTCACCTTAACCTCGGATACAATCAAGAAAACACGTCTCCATGATGACAAAGATGATGATTATTCATCACTGAAAACTATGACAAAATATAAAAGGAAGTCAGTTAGTACATTATGTGAACACTGCTACCTATATTTCACTAATAATTATTATGTTATCGTTATGCTTAGTCGAGTAAGTCCATTAGCAAAGTGAATTCTGTTAAAACGTCGACTTGACTGCGTTGAGCGCATGCCATAACAGTAACAATATCTATTAAGCGGAAGATACCACGTTTTGCTGACCGTACACCTCGCCTTAATACGTATAGCTATAACGCAATGTCTTCAGGCCACTGCTGAGAACTGAACTAACATTGCAGAATAGAATAGTTTGCCATAAAGCTTTTAAATAAAGGATATTAAAGGAGTTTTAAATACGATATTGAAGGCAAATGTATGAATTCTATACGAGCATCACGCGTTTTCTAGTGTGTCCAGACTTGTGACACGAACAACGGACCCGACAACGTGACATCAAGGCTTGAAACTTGGAATTTGTGGCACATTAGCACAAAAACTAGAGTTGTGCTGACACGGCCGTCAATCGATCGATGGTTTCATTTAAGCTCACGCAGCTGAATACGCAATGGACACACTCTTCTGACACGGTCACGGTAAAATGTTACGTAAATGTAGACGTGGCATTTGAGTATGACACAGGGTACTGAAGCAGGGCCACTCAATCCACCAATCAATTATCTGAAGTGATGCCACGGTATAACTACTAGTCTTAGAAGCTACTGAATAATAGATCTTCTTCAATGTAATTAGGTTTAGGGTACTACTTTCATGAATTTACTCATCACTATCACTACATAGTATAAAATAAAGTTCTCTGTCCCTAGGTCTACTAACTACACAACGTATATTTATGCGGTTTGTTTTAATAGATAGAATGATTAAAGAGAAACCTTTATATGTATATAACATCATGCTACGTCCAAAAAGTGCGGAGCAGGAATGAAAAATGTTGCAAAACCGGGGTGACGCAGACGAAGTTGCGCGGGTCAGCTAGTTTTCTTATAAAGAAACAAGACGTCGACGATGTTATTTGGTTTTTGTAACGCAAAATTGTTAGTGGCGTTAAAATTTGATTTCGGTAAACAATACGTTGTACCTTTGACGACATCTGTAGGGTTTGGGGGGAACTTTTCATCGATCACCAATTCGGTATTGATGAATGGTTTCCCAATCTGACAACAGATGTCGCTAGTATGTTTACCTATTTCAAATAGAATTATAATATCGTGATAGGTTAAATTGTTTGTGATATTTTATTCAATCATATAGCTTAATGTCTTTAATTTCAAATTGTCATAATCTAAATTCCTAGTTGCCCAAATTAATTAATCACGGCAAGAATGTCGATAGTTTATGCCTGTAGTTCTGTATGATCTGTGGTATGTTTTTTATTTGTTTCGTGATTCGATCAGGTGAACGAATAATTCGTGATATCAAATTCATTTACTAGAATATTCCATGAAAAATGATATAAATACACCCCTCCCGGTGGATGCGAACACCTCTGATAATTACTCTGAAGATTAAGCACGAAACTCTGTTCGTATTTAATTGATTTTTCTTATAAGTTGGAACTCTGAATTATATGTACCTACCTACATATAAATTAAATATCTTAGACTCTGTGCATCTTTCCCGGACTTCTCTGGTAAGATTTCTTAATTTATCTCTCTGTTCTTAGTCTTTATATCTGTGTCTTTCGTTTGCGTCAATGATATACTTAGGTCTTTTTGGTATTCTTGATGCAGGGTCCCAAGGTTTAGCGGACAATATTAGTGACCTATCTACATTGTTGTGATTCCGTTGTTGGAGTCCCTGTTCGGAACAGCTGTCCCTTCGTTTGGCTCGCGGCAGTGCGGGCAGTTGCTAGCAGAAGGCAGGTGCCTACGCAAGCCGACAACCGACGCCAGGGGAACCATCCGAAGAGGAGTGCCAAAAGGTCACGTAATCTTAACTTGTACAATAACTGTAACTTCATATACCCGCTACCTTGAGTTGTAATTACGAGATCAGCTGTGTGCTACGAGGGAGGCGCATAAGCATCTTATATTGTATTTACATTTCTATATCTCTGTGCCTGTGACCATTCTACTTTATGTATAACTGTGTATCCTACTGAATATATGCATGTATAAAATCAAAAAAAAAAAAAAAAAAAAAAAAAAAAAAAAAAAAAAAAAAAAAAAAAAGTACGAAGGTATGCCGAAATATGAATTTTACCGAAAATGTAGCAGCTATTTATAATTTAGAAAAAAAATTTTGACCCGTTTCCTTGCTATTCGGTGTAAATTGCAAGGAAATTAATTACGTGCTTAGCCGCACAAGCACAACCAATTAACGTCTTGGAGAGTATCAGACGGATAGTAGGTTTGAATTCATTAAAGGCGTCTTTCACACACACACACAGAACCAAGAGAAATCCAGTGGGTACTGGAATTCTTGAACTGCCCGTACGTTGGCCGCGCCACTGTGTGTGTGTGTGAAAGACGCCTTTAATGAATTCAAACCTACTATCCGTCTGATACTCTCCAAGACGTTAATTGGTTGTGCTTGTGCGGCTAAGCACGTAATTAATTTCCTTGCAATTTACACCGAATAGCAAGGAAACGGGTCAAAATTTTTTTTCTAAATTATAAATAGCTGCTACATTTTCGGTAAAATTCATATTTCGGCATACCTTCGTACTTTTTTCTTTTTTTTTCTTTTTTCTTTTTTTACTGGTTGCTGGTTGGGTTGGATATATATCATCTCAGTAGTTTGTCCCGAATTTTAAATAAAATTAATATATATGCATGTATAAAATCTTAGTGTTGTTTCATTAAGGGTATCTGGAGCACGCACCCACTATCTCCACTCTGCAAGAAAAGGCGCCCAAGAGTCTCTGTCGTAAGCTCTTGCCTGGGTTAGCCGGTGGAGTAACTGTGTAACCCGGGAAATGTCCCCAGCTACTCCACCGGCTAACCCAGGCAAGAGCTTACGACAGAGACTCTTGGGCGCCTTTTCTTGCAGAGTGGAGATAGTGGGTGCGTGCTCCAGATACCCTTAATGAAACAACACTAAGATTTTATACATGCATATATATTAATTTTATTTAAAATTCGGGACAAACTACTGAGATGATATATATCCAACCCAACCAGCAACCAGTAAAAAAAGAAAAAAGAAAAAAAAAGAAAAAAGTACGAAGGTATGCCGAAATATGAATTTTACCGAAAATGTAGCAGCTATTTATAATTTAGAAAAAAAATTTTGACCCGTTTCCTTGCTATTCGGTGTAAATTGCAAGGAAATTAATTACGTGCTTAGCCGCACAAGCACAACCAATTAACGTCTTGGAGAGTATCAGACGGATAGTAGGTTTGAATTCATTAAAGGCGTCTTTCACACACACACACAGAACCAAGAGAAATCCAGTGGGTACTGGAATTCTTGAACTGCCCGTACGTTGGCCGCGCCACTGTGTGTGTGTGTGAAAGACGCCTTTAATGAATTCAAACCTACTATCCGTCTGATACTCTCCAAGACGTTAATTGGTTGTGCTTGTGCGGCTAAGCACGTAATTAATTTCCTTGCAATTTACACCGAATAGCAAGGAAACGGGTCAAAATTTTTTTTCTAAATTATAAATAGCTGCTACATTTTCGGTAAAATTCATATTTCGGCATACCTTCGTACTTTTTTCTTTTTTTTTCTTTTTTCTTTTTTTACTGGTTGCTGGTTGGGTTGGATATATATCATCTCAGTAGTTTGTCCCGAATTTTAAATAAAATTAATATATATGCATGTATAAAATCTTAGTGTTGTTTCATTAAGGGTATCTGGAGCACGCACCCACTATCTCCACTCTGCAAGAAAAGGCGCCCAAGAGTCTCTGTCGTAAGCTCTTGCCTGGGTTAGCCGGTGGAGTAACTGTGTAACCCGGGAAATGTCCCCAGCTACTCCACCGGCTAACCCAGGCAAGAGCTTACGACAGAGACTCTTGGGCGCCTTTTCTTGCAGAGTGGAGATAGTGGGTGCGTGCTCCAGATACCCTTAATGAAACAACACTAAGATTTTATACATGCATATATATTAATTTTATTTAAAATTCGGGACAAACTACTGAGATGATATATATCCAACCCAACCAGCAACCAGTAAAAAAAGAAAAAAGAAAAAAAAAGAAAAAAGTACGAAGGTATGCCGAAATATGAATTTTACCGAAAATGTAGCAGCTATTTATAATTTAGAAAAAAAATTTTGACCCGTTTCCTTGCTATTCGGTGTAAATTGCAAGGAAATTAATTACGTGCTTAGCCGCACAAGCACAACCAATTAACGTCTTGGAGAGTATCAGACGGATAGTAGGTTTGAATTCATTAAAGGCGTCTTTCACACACACACACAGTGGCGCGGCCAACGTACGGGCAGTTCAAGAATTCCAGTACCCACTGGATTTCTCTTGGTTCTGTGTGTGTGTGTGAAAGACGCCTTTAATGAATTCAAACCTACTATCCGTCTGATACTCTCCAAGACGTTAATTGGTTGTGCTTGTGCGGCTAAGCACGTAATTAATTTCCTTGCAATTTACACCGAATAGCAAGGAAACGGGTCAAAATTTTTTTTCTAAATTATAAATAGCTGCTACATTTTCGGTAAAATTCATATTTCGGCATACCTTCGTACTTTTTTCTTTTTTTTTCTTTTTTCTTTTTTTACTGGTTGCTGGTTGGGTTGGATATATATCATCTCAGTAGTTTGTCCCGAATTTTAAATAAAATTAATATATATGCATGTATAAAATCTTAGTGTTGTTTCATTAAGGGTATCTGGAGCACGCACCCACTATCTCCACTCTGCAAGAAAAGGCGCCCAAGAGTCTCTGTCGTAAGCTCTTGCCTGGGTTAGCCGGTGGAGTAGCTGGGGACATTTCCCGGGTTACAAATTATTAGACTTAAGGCTCAAAGGATTATAGATCTTAAGGAGTCCAGGAACTTTTGGAGTTCACTGTTCAATATCCTTTATTTGATGTGCAATAAAGATTATATCTATTTATCCACCTAGATTAATATAATATGAACGAGAACAAGAAATGTAAGCACGAATTGGTAAGTCAGTCAGGCCATAGTTCCGAGGTCTATAGGCGGCTAATTCCCTGAGGTGGTTGCCGGTCGGTGCGATGGAATCAGCCGTAATAATTTAACGAGTTACTTACATTATGTCTGTTCTCTTGCCTCGAGACACAATGTGACTTGAGTGGAGTCAAGCTTATGTAAACGCTAGTCAGAAGAAGCCTTTTCGAAGTTATGTGTGTATTTATCGCAGGCTTATAAGTGCCTGGTTAATGGCAATAGGCTCGCCACCTATTATATTCGGACCTAAACATAAACTGGCGAAATGTGGGTGCTAGCAACACTGCCTACCCCTTCGGGGATATAGGCGTGAGTTTATGTTATGTTATGTAATGTTACTCAGAATACTGCGGTTAATAATAACCTTATGTTGCGTGAGTAAGGTAGCGAGAGTCAGAATTATAATGTGTATCCAATGGTGAGTAGGGTAGAACCCAGTTGAGAGGTTTTCTGTTGTCAGTGTTAAGGCCTATACTCTGTCTAATTTAGGATGATAATTTTGACAGTTCACGTCTATGAAGTAACGTATTTTTATAAACAAATTAATACCTCTAAAATTATCGTAATTCATAGACAAGTACCGCCCACTTATCGTAGAATAGTGACTTGCAAGAATACAGCATAATTGACTGTAGACAAACGAATCGAATAAATCGAACATAATCTATTAATTTATGAAAATAATTTTATGTTTCAGTACTTATCTACTACAATTTTGGTAATAGAATTAACTAGATATAATATAAAACATAAATATTATACTATAAATGGCAGTAACTGTAGCAATTATCAATCTATATTTGCAGTAAAGTGCGATTAGGCAATGCCGCGCCGCACTAAATGAAGTGTCACCTTAAGTAAACAAATATTTATAAAATTATAAAACCCTAAGTACATTATAAGATAATAAGAAATAAATGTTTTACTATTTATGTAACATCGATACCATATTCTACGGGAACGATAATCGAACATCAAATGGATTCATTTACGATTGTACTGTATGGGGTACCCTACTTAGACCTGTCAAAATTATCATCCTATATTTGACAAAGTATAGGGCTTAGTTAACACTAATTTATGATGGTATGATACCTTGCTTTATCTTCTGCACTGACAGCGCAGTCCCGCTTCACTCTAGAGGGTGACAGCACGACTGTAGCGGTTCTGGTACTGCAAACGTCCATAGGATGCGGTTGTCGCTTTCCGTCAGGTGGGTCGTGTGCTTGTCTGCCAGCTAGGTGGTGTAAAAAATACGTAATTACGCATTACCAACATGATCAACATGCTTGGAAGGATTGAGTTTCAATTTCTTGATATTATTACCACATCCCTTTACCATGGTTACTGAAAAGCTACTTTAACATTTGGGGTCAGAAAATCTCTCAACCTGTTTGTCCACTGATAAATAATGATTCTGAACTGAGTGAATTCTAGAATACGGGTCTTGAGGTGCGTACAGATTTGTGACACGAACAGTGGATCGGACAGCGTTACATCCAGACATGAGGTTGAGCGCGGGCGTAACAACTTACCCATGGGCACATAAACTAAAGTTGTGCTGATAAGGCCACCAGCCGATAGATGTTTGAATTAAGATCAGCTGAATATGCGACGGACACGTACTTCTGACATGGTCACTGTAAAAATTTTAGGTAAATGTAGACGCGGCATTAGAGTTTTGTTAGGACTCAGTCGAACTGCTCCATACATAGTCGAAAAGTAAGTAAAAGGATCTTGACAAAAATAATATGGAGCCGGTACTGTAGGAAGAAGGAAACACGTGCGCTTGTAAGGAATTCCAAGTTATAATGCAGCAGAGGTAAGCCTAACCGAACCTTATGACTTTCATAATAGACCATGTCAGTCTAAAATCATGCATAGATGAAGGGAGGTTTATTTTTCCATCGGCTTATATTTTGAAATTTTTCACCCTGCGCCACTGCTTGTATATAATTTAAACTCTCTAATAACCCTCTAGAAAAAATAATGAGTAACTTCATCTATTGCGTCGTAATTGACAACGAAAACACGACCTATTTACAACACAACATTATACATTCACCCAAAACAATCCATAACCGCCTGAATTTAAAGTATAAAGTTGTCCAGCGGGTGTATTTTTTAGTTTGTCGTAAAATGATGTGTGATTATGGCCCTTATTGCGATGTACTAAGGTCGTTGAGAGCGAGATGATTAAGGGGTGAATGAACCTGGAGCCACGTGGAACTTGCAATTGCGCAGTTTTGAACCCCCTGCAGTAGTTATGGCGCACATCGGAGTATGGGGTAGGGTAGAAAAACTTGTTATCGGCTATATAGAAAAAAAAATATTAATAATTTCTTTTCGTAATTATCGAGGCATTGGCACTATAAATTGTTTTGGGACATAAAGGTTTTATAAAGGTTAATTTTTCTATTTGAAATTTAATTCTCTTTTTATCTTATCGTAGGGTCTTATCTGTTTTATATCTTAAAAGTTTTTCATTCGATTGCCAATCCTGGTTGTATCTACAATAGGCTCGTTTCTCCAGTCCAAAACTTGATTTATCTTGGCCTTCACAAGAACAATTGTCGGCTGATGAAATAAGTAACAGAAGAAAATCTGCGCAAACAGCATGTAAAGTATGGACATGCACCTACTAGTAGAACAACCATGCAAGGTAATTTTAAGAATATAGATATTTTAAGACTTGACAATGTATCTTCAAATATAAAATTTTGATTTGATAAAACAGTGAGAAAAACCGGTAAACGCAGTTAGTATGTTACAAGGTTACGTACCTTATATACTATAATTTACATACCTCAGTCCTACCAGCATAAAATTGCACAACCGCACTGTCGTATTTGGATATTAGTTGGATCAAGAGAGTCCATATTGAAATCTGTTTTATATGCAATGGGTGGATTTGACTGAAATTGGACTGATGACGACCACACGCTCCTTTGAGAAAACTGAATATTCTAATAAACTACGTGATTTTTTTAAATCTAAATTTCACAATTTAAATATTCTTATTCCCAACTTTTATTAAATATTGAATTATTAGTATGTGAGCTGTATATATCTGTCTGATGTTAAACAGTTCTATCCCTAAGTCACCTTTTACGACACCGTATGGTAAGAAATAAGGTGGCCCAAATTCTACTCTGCCGGGAACCACGTGGGAACAAAATAAAACAAAACCATAGATTAGTTTATCCATCCAGGAGCTACGATTCCGCAGCTACACTTACATACACATACACACGTCAAACTAATCGTCGTTACAGCATTAAAAAAAAATTTGAGAATAATAATTTCTCCTAGTACGGTAACAAGCGCATCCACCCTACACTAGGGCGTATGTATTTAGGTGACCCATATTCATCCCTTCTGGGAGCCATAGTGCACGATACTGCAATCAAATCATCGTTTTTTGAACCCAAGTGCGCCGTGGCGTAGTACATTGAAAGACGAGTGCGTAGCGCGAATTAATATGATTAGAGGGATCGGTCACGACACTTGTAGGGTTAAAACCAGTCCCTTGCGGTTCATTATACGTTATATTTCTTTGTATTGATTTTTTAAGTAAGTATAATATGTGTTTACTTATTACGAAAGAAAAAATATATTTATCTACAATCTAGAACCTAGGTAAACGTATTTATGTAATGTGTTTGTTATATTTATATATATATTACTATGCTTATGTGTTTATTATTCATGAGAACAAATATAAGTGGAGGTAATTTATATATAGGTATGTTATTTAATTTTTTTAATTTTAGATATTTATTATAACCGCTATCTAATCTAGTTAGTCTGGAGCCTTAAAGAACTACAATTTTAGTTGCCTGAAAGCGAGCAACAGATGATATATGTATACACATAGCCTAATATAAGTGTAATGAACTTTCCAGTTCAATAGTTAAAATGATAATCTTGCCTGCATCCAACGATGGGGTTGCCAATATTGACATATCCTTACTCGATCAAAATTCAAACGTAAATAAATATATCCTTAATCAAAAAACTCCAACATAAATAATCCATATAAATATCTTTTTTTATAATATCACGCCTATATACCCGAAGGGGTAGCCAGAGGTGCCAGCACCCACATTTCGCTAGTTTATATTTAGGTCTGAATGTAACCGGGCACTTATAAACCTGCGATAAATACACACATAACTTCGAAAAGCATTGCAGTCATTGGTGTGTGCCATAGTAAACCCGAGACCTCGTCTCAGCAGTCCATCACCCATACCACTAGGCTACCATATAGGTATATATAATCCAACATAAAAAGCCTATATCTAGCTTAACGGAAATATTATTCGAGAGTTGTCAAAATCAGTTTATAAGTAAAAATGTGAATATCTTTAGAAAAATATTAGCCTTAACAAAGAAAAGGGAAAAGGTGAGGTACATAAGTGTGACAACAGTTACTTGGAGCACTGCCCGAGCTTAACTGTGGAGAAAGCCGTGAGGAATACTAAAAAAATCTCTAGAAATGTATCGCCGAAACCGGAGCAAACACTTTGTATCAAACATCGCGGTTTAAGGGACGGTCTCGTTGATGCGAATATTTTCACTCAAGTAGCCTCGTATTTTTTGTTCCGCAGTAACTATTTGTCAGAAATGATATGGCACCATTTTATATGATCCTAGGGATGTATCAATGTTAGCATCTCTTGACTTCTATTCGTTTTACAGAGTTTCTTATTTAAGAGTAGACTTTTATACTTACAATATAGTATGTACACGTCATGCAGATATTATATAGTGGCATTCAAATGTTGTCTTGTAAGACAAGTTTAAATTCTAACAAATTAAACAAACAATTTAAGTTCAAATTATTTATTTCATGAAGCATAGGTTTAATCTGTAATAGACGTAATAAAGATAGTACAGCTATGTTCCGCCAAGAGCATACACGTAATCCACTACATTAAGAATACTATTTGACCCATTTTAATCATATAACACTAGTATCTTAAGTACGCTGACGGTCCGAATCTCACTATGCAAGTTAAGTAATATTGAAAAATATTACTTTTAAGAGGTGATCTTAAAGCCCCAGATGGCACTGTGATTGTACAATTATTTTTTATAAAATTCTCGCATGCCCCCGATAAACTGGTACACATGTGAATTAACTGAAGTGTCTCTCTATTTTATATAGTAATTTTAAGTTCTGTTTTGTTATTTAATTAAGATGGTCAAAATCCTTTTAAATTATTAAGGTTTGTCCAAATAGAAAGACCAAATGTCTGATTATCTGTGATGATTTTAAATACTAATTTTAAGTTTTATTTTTGTTATTTAATTAAGATGGACAAAATATTTTATTAATATTAAGGATTGTCCAAGTAAAAGTACTATTTTATATAGTAATTTTAAGTTCTGTTTTGTTATTTAATTAAGATGGTCAAAATCCTTTTAAATTATTAAGGTTTGTCCAAATAGAAAGACCAAATGTCTGATTATCTGTGATGATTTTAAATACTAATTTTAAGTTTTATTTTTGTTATTTAATTAAGATGGTCAAAATATTTTATTAATATTAAGGATTGTCCAAGTAAAAATACTATTTTATATAGTAATTTTAAGTTCTGTTTTTGTTATTTAATTAATATGGTCAAATATTTTTTATAGTTAAGGTGTAGTTGTCTAAATAAAAAGACTAATTTTCTGATTGCCTGTGATGATTTTAAACAAATAAAACAAATATTTTTACATGAACAACTGCTTTTCTCTTGACTGTACTTACCTGTCAAAAAAGAGTAACGGGATCAGACCGGAATGACAAAGTTAATAGTGGATCAGACAGGAATTAAAATACTATAATAAACAACAGGGGATCAGATCAGGGGATCCGACCGGAATAACTCACAGATTTTCTCCTCAACGGTGGTCACTATCGTAAAAACCATATAAGCCAAATTTAATTTATTAAATCTGTCAAATTGTAACCTCTGGAGGCTCTGCTATACTAAGTATAACAATGTGTGGATAGCATAGTGAGCCACAATATTGCTAATTTAATATTTTACATTGTTACACTGTATACATTATATTGTGGCTGTTTGTTGTCCCTGATAAAATATTATGAAAAAAAAAATAAAAACATTTTAATTTTTTACACATTTGTTTTTTTTTGAAAGGGTGAAGAGAGGTATAATTGTACCCCGAACAGCCATCTAACAGCCTCAAATATAACAGAGAACAACTTGTTATATCAAACTTGTTCGCTGCAGTAGAATCAGCCCTTAAGCCTAGCTATGAAATCCGTAGTATTTACCATGTCTGGCATGAGCGTGTTTGTTGATAGCGATTGAAACGCCCTTTGATTCCTTGTGTCAATGTTTGTCTGTTTGTTTGTATATTTCTTATTTTCGGGAAGCGTCTCCGCAAACATAACACGACTGCAAATGCTTCCAGATGTAGTGGTTGAATATATTTTACCGCTGCCTACATTTACGTAGGTATATGGTGTGACTATATACGCTTCTGTAAGAAGCTACCTAATGATATTAAATGTTAAAATACATACATACATACGCAGAGATTTTCAGTCCCACGTAATAGGGGGAGTCTATTGCCGCAAAAAAATGAAAGGAAACCCATGACATCTAAACTTGTCCCTCCATAGATGTTTAAATGTCCACCCTGCTTAGGCCTCAAAAGTTTTGATAGGGTACACAGAGTAAGTACTATGTAGTAAGAAATCAATATTATTATTCTAACAACCCATCACTTTTTAAAACGATTTCATTCATCGCCTTTGCTGTTATTCCGTTCAGAAACTACCATCTAATTTGTAGGGGTTGGACATTGGACATATCTTCTCTGGCAACCCTGTTAGTGCGTTCCGAAGCGCACTGCAATAAATCACCCGGCGAACGGGACAATCTGACCATTTCCCAGAACGTTTGCTCTTCTATTTATGTATACTACCTACTCCTTGTAATAAATGAATATAAACAGAACAAATTCGAGCCGTTGACATATGTAAGAAGGCGTGAAAAATCTTTTGTACATGCTTTCGTTAACTCATAACTTATTTATTTGTAAGAATATGACTTGTCACTTTATATATTTTGTTAAATGTCAAAGCTGGTGAATAGACATTCAGGGGTGGATAGAAATGAAGTGGTCAATGGAATATTTTAAATAATTTCTTTTACAAAATTTTAGTTAAGCTTATTACCAGATATACCATGATTCTGGTATTACAATGAACTAGTCCAAATATTCGCGTGAAAGAAATTAACTTAAGTATTTAGCTGACCATTTTATTTCTATTCACCCTTAAACCTCTATCCACCCCGTTTTACATTAAAGTTTCATTTCACTGCCCTATTATACAATAAAATTTCATCCAAAACTATCTAGCTGTTTTTGAGCATTTTAATGATCAGATCTTTTGTCATTTGTTATGGGGAACTCTATTTTCAAACCTTTTATCTTACAGAACAAATGTTTTTCGAGTACAATAAATTAACTGTTGACACAATTTATATTATCAGTCACACAGTTATATTATTCACACAGTTTATATTATTCAAAACATTATGTTGACACTAGTATTGTAGAAAGAGAATTTACGTAGTCCCAAAACTGGGTAATCATCATTTTAGCCATAACCTCGTTTATATATTTTCAAAGAATATTAGCAACCAATATCAGACATAACATACTCGTAACATAACATAAGCTCACGCCTATATCCCCGAAGGGGTAGACAGAGGTGCTAGCACCCACATTTCACCAGTTTATATTTAGGTCCCAATGTAATAGGTGGCGTGCGTTTTAGTCGGTTCGAGTCCGGCATAACCTCTCTCACCGGTTTCGGTGGGATTGGTATCCGTGGGGATTTCACGCACGGAAAAAAAGGGTCGTCAGCACGAGTTTGTCCGCGTCCATAGACCACTTTAACCATTTTCCATCAGGTGGACTGTGTGCTTATCTGTCACCTAAGTGGTATAAAAAAGGTATACCGGTTAGTTCTCAAATCTTCGCCCTCAGACCCATGTTCATGGAGGTTGGCAAACATTTTGCGAGAAACTATATTGAGGTAAGATGGGGGACCTACTACTCTTAACAATCACAATAATAGCAATAGCAAAATATCACTTATTTTCATAGAAAGGAATGCTTAACCGCACCCACAATTAGTGACACTGTTGATAAACCGTGGGTTCCTCTTTCTCCACCTCCTATATCCTATATTTTCTTGTAATGGATTTACGCCATGCAACGCCTACCTCAATTTCCACCCATTTTGCAATCTCTAGTGATCTCCCACTCACCGCTCGCCTGTGACTGTAGATACTTTTATGAAATTAATTATTAATTAAAATATTATGATTAAATTTTATAATGAAATACTTACAAAGAAGGCATATGTAAAAGGAATTTTGCAGAACAGACAGATTTAATTATTCACTGTTGTTAAACGAAAACGCTAAAGAATAGTTAATAAGTAGTAAACTCTTTGGAAAGTAATGAACTTGAATAATTTATGTATAAGCCAACTTTTTATTTGCCCGATGATACTGTAACGGGAAGCGGGTTTCGGGATTGGAAGTAAACTAACTCGAGCGATTTAACACTTTATTCAAATCACCAACAGTCTTAAGCGTACACACAGTCTATTGTCCGAGGCACTCGTACGCACTTAGAGGTCTGTACTGCACTGCACTGTCTTTATACACAGTCTCTAGAACGGCTACGTTCACTGAGCGTGTATGGTTCACAACACATGCAGTTATTGCACATGCACCACTAGCACTATCACTGACACTTTTTATTAGCACTATTACTTGCACTTTTCACTTAACTTCTTCTTCTTCTTCTTCCTGTTTCCACTTCAACCACTGAGACTTAACTGCCCTTTTGGCGCTCCCGGTGCTGTTTATATACCATGCAGAATCTTCTGGAAATCCTAATTTCGTTAGTCTTTTCGATCGTCATTACGATCGTAATTTCGACTCTCTTTATTTACAATTATTCTAGTTCATTCCATTTGAGGAGTTCAATTTCAGAACTTAGGCTCATTTTCGAGAATATTCTATCACTTGCTAGTACTTTATAAATTTTAGGATTTAAATCAAGAATTCTCCACCTTACTTACCAAATAAATTTCTAGAAATATTAAAAATCACAAAAACCCATTTATGTACATGCGAGGTTCGAACCGTCAACATTTTGCACAGCGGACCATCGCTAAACGCATCGGGCCAGCGCGGCTGTTAAGCTTCTAGTCGAAATTATCAAATGCTTCAATCATTGACGGCTTACGTCATGAGTGGTGACATTCGTAACAATACATACTTTATATTACAATTTCATATTTAATCATTGTTTCAGATAAAATAATATAAAATGAAAAGATATATAACTCGCTCATATAATACCGCGTCTACATTTACATTGACATTTAACCGTGACCGTGTCAGAAGTGTGTGTTAGTCGAGTGTTTAGCTTCGTGATAGCTGAGCTAAAATGAAACCATCGATCGACTGATGGCCGTGTCATCACAACTCTAATTTGTGTGTCCATGAGGCACAAGTTACGTCCACACTCAACGTCATGTCTTGATGGCACGCTGTTCCGTCCACTGTTCATGTCACGAATCTGGACGCACCTTAATAGAAAACGTAACGAAAGGTTTCTGGAGGTCACACACCAAAACAGCATTTGCTGTGCATCAATGATGTATACTTATAATATCATTGCTGTGCTGTCTCTACCATGGTGAATGTTCTGATGAGCTCTTCCAATTGATCCCACCTTCTCCTTTCCTACACAGGACAACACGTGCAGGGCTTAAATGTCACTCGCATACAGTGCGGAATATTCCATCACGAACCAAGCGGTTCGGTGAGTCTTTCCTCTGCCGCACCATTAAGTTTGGAATTCCTTACCAGCTCACGGGGCGTGAAAAGCATCTGGTGAGGCTGCCAAACTGAGCGTCACCATTGTAACACTCTATGCGTTTGTAGTGGTGACCCTCTTTCCTGAGACTTTGCCTTCAGCTTAACATAACCAGCAAGGTGAAGTCAAATTGACGAGCCATAAATAAGAAAACGAAAAAAAAAACAAAATGTTGCCAATTACTTTGGCAAAAATTCCCACAAGGTTCACACAGTAAAGTTTTCTGTCGCACAGGGAGAATATATTTGTCTGGCAGCCCTGCGGGTGCGTTTCACTGTGCACCTATAAATCTGCCGCGCGACAATCCGCCGGCATGCGGCATTCGGCATTCGGCATTCCCGCTGCGTTCGGTGTGTTTATATCTTTATGACGGTGATAAATCCACACTTAATTGCGTCAATAGCTTTAATAGTACATTAATCGTTCGTCACCGACTTTCCTATTGTGACGTTTTTGATGGAACGACTCTAGGGCCCGTGACATGAAAATCTATCGAATTTGTATTGTAAACGTCTCGTGAGAACGAAATATTTATTTTTTTATTCCAAATCGTGCATGGTTTTCACAGGCTTCGCCCAATACAACAGTGCAGTATACATATATGTATACTTACCTTACTTATTAGTATCTTTATTATATTTTTACTATTAATTAAATATTATATCTATATTTATATTACATTCTTACTGCTAATAAAATGAAAAAAGTAAACTCACGCCTTTATCCCCGAAAGGGCAGGCAGAGGTGCTAACACCCACATTAATGGGTGTAATTAGATGTATATATACATCTACATTAAATTGGCATTGGCGGGCTTCACGCACACACACTTTCACACTAGGCAGGTTGCCAATAATAATGCCCTGCTCTCTTGATATCTTATATTACGAATTCTGTAGCTTATCGCGCTAAGAGCATAGGAAATTAAATTTCTTGAAGTTTCAGTTAGACGACACTGTTTAAACGAGGTATGAAAAACATCTGAGGAGGCTGTCAAGTCAGAAACCGCCATTTCAGGATTAGAATTTTCAATGGTGGCCACCATTCTTAGGAGTACATCCCAGTCCCGACGGGAGTAATCTCGAAAAAGACTGGGGTGCGAGGGATATGTTGACTATCTAGATCTATCGTTGAGTATCTAGAAACAACTACGCCGCAAGCAAATTAAGCCGCGATTATAGCTGAGTGGTATGGGCAATGGACTGCTGAGAGGAGGTCTCGGGTTCGATCCCAGGTTTTACCATGGCACACACCGATGACTTTTCGATGCTTTTCGAAGTTATGTGTGTATTTATCGCAGGTTTATAAGTGCCCGGTTAATGGCAATAGGCTCGCCACCTATTACATTGGGACCTAAACATAAACTGGCAAAATGTAGGTATAAGCACCTCAGTCTACCCCTGCGGGGATATAGGCGTGAGTTTATGTTATAAGTTATGTTATATTAACGACATAAGAAACTTTCCTCAGAAACAATTACAATATGAAGAAATATCTCGTTTAAAACAAAAAGGTTCGCTTATGAAAATAATATAGTATAATATTCCAATGGCTTTACCTGACAACATCTGCCCTTGTAATTAATTTTATATATTTTGTCGAGTTATATCTACAACAGGTAAAGGTAGCAACACATCGAATCGCTTCAAAAGAGCAACTATTTTGTATGTGTTACGTCTTTTTTTAGGAATGGTAATTGTGACTCCAGTCGCAAGCAACTTCATCATCGACTTAACACTCTCTTTCTTATTCCGATTAGACTTTTATTGGAGGTAATACCTACGATACAGTGGGTCATCATCATCTACTCTTGTACCAGATGGGTTCGGGACAATATATCATTCTAGTAGTAGTAGTAGTCTCAATCTAAGCGAATGCAATATATAAATGTCTGTAATTTTAACATGAATTGTCAGTTCTTAGCTCCCTTTTTTCTGATCGTGCGCAAAATCCCCTCAGATATCACATCTACCAAAATCGGTGCAGGAAAATGTCAGACCATGAGGCCATGTAGGTGAGATTATATAAGATATATCTCTAGCACCCCGGTAGACTCACGGACATCTCTTTTGAGATGACCCCCTTCGCCTAATGCAGAGACCATGGTGTCCCCATCTAGCCCCTGGGTATGGAAAGGCGAGTTCGTGGGCACTTGGTGAGATTTTTATTACCATCACAGGCACCGGAGATCCACAACCCCGTTATATATGTATACAGTCATTATCTTGTTGTGTAATATTTTAATGTATTGGTTTGAGGCGAGAAATAAACTATTTTTATTATTATTATTTTCCTCCATATTTACCTGTCAGCTATTATTACTTCAGTCACTCAGTCAGTACGTAATTTTAGTAAATTTTCTTGTGCTCTGAAATCTTTCTGATCTGATGAAATCTGAAATTAAATTTCTAATTAAAAGGGTATGATTTCGATAGCAAAGTAAATGCAGCGCGTTCAGAATTCTGTCGTGTCTAGGTTTCATCTATAGACTGCTAGTCTACCTGTTTGTGGATAATTCTATTGCCTTTTCACTAAACTAGGCAAATGTCATGGTACCCACAACATAGGCTTGCCTAGTGTGAGGCCAACGGGAATATCTCTTTATAACTGCTAAATGGTTTTCTGGATTTTTTTTTGTAGCTCAGTGTTCGGCAAATCGCGTAACAAAAATTACAGCTACAAGTGAAGTGCAACGCTTACAACTCAACGTTACAATAAAATTTGCGGAATGTCAGAGGGATCACAGAAATTTTTCGCGTGGAAAATTATGTCAATTTGGTAAGGGGATGCTCTTTGTGACTCGTGTCTCTGTTTTCAGTTGGCATCACGAACCCTTGGGCCAAAGTTTACAGTATATATACACATCTCTAGAGTTAGGCCCGTCTTTCGTTAGGCAACTCAAACGTAACTCGAATTGTCAACTGAAGTTATATGATTAATACAGTATCATAACATATAACATAAACTATATATAAACTATATCCCCAAAGGGGTAGGCAGAGGTGCTAGCACCCACGTTTCGCTAGTTTATGTTTAGGTCCCAATGTAATAGGTGGCGAGCCTATTGCTATTAACCGGACACTTATAAACCTGCGATAAGTACACACATAACTTCGAAAAGCATCGAAAAGTTATTGGTGTGTGCCATGGCAAAACCTGGGAGCGAACCCGAGACCTCGTCTCAGCAGTCCAATACCCATCCAGTACCAGTACAGTATCAATAAATACAATAATTTACCTTTTGATTTGCTTGATGTTTCGGCCAGATTGCATCATTATCAGATGCCGGGGTCACCATCTGACTGGGGTATGCACCGCTACTACCCCGCATTACCGTGATTTGAAAATAGAGTTTCGCACATAATACATTTTTGTGGAGGCTCGTACGCTAGATAACCGGTGTCACGACTTTCCTTACTATTTTGAAACCGAAACGCCAGCAATTTAAGTTTCGAATCTTTACACCTAAGAGGTAGGACACGACGGTATATCCGTCCCAATCGAGCAGTTCGACTGAGGAAGTACAGTAGAACTCAAAAGTGCAGTAGCAATCCTACGCAACTATAGCGTCAACATTCTAGCGCTACTTGTGACCTTTTTCTTTTAAGACAATTTACGCACACATGTAAATTGTTCTTCTGTAGGCATATTATCAATTTCGTTATAAACAACTATGTCGTCCGTGGCCGAGTGGTTCTGGCATAAGGATTACTAAAATGCAAGGTTGATGGTTCAAATCCTACGATCAACTATAATACTTTTTGTGTTTCATTTATAAATTAACAACAGGTTGATGAATAAAATATGTTTCTTGTAGAATTTATTATTTGTTAAACTTTAGCAAAGATCAACATAAAATGTAAAAAGTATGAAGGTAGATTTGAAATAAAATGGAATAATTACTGACTTAGAGAAAATAAAATGACGTTGTTGTTTTTTAGTTGCTTGTTATGTGCTTGTTATTTATGTGAATCGATTCAATATTAAGTTCAACATGTCTACAAGTAATATAAGTATGGAAGTCAATGCTAATATTATGGCTTTATATATGAATGGACTAAATATAAGTGAAATAGCAAATGAAACTGGCATATCCGTAAGTATAATAATATATCATTTTATTTTTAAATTATACTAGCTGTTGTCCGCGGCTCCGCCCGCGTGGATATCGGATATCGCGACCAAACATAGCCTATGTGTTATTCTGTGGTATACATATAAGCTATATTATTATTGTAAAGTTTCATTAAAATCTATTCTATCTATTGCTTACATTAATGTGTAAAAACGTTCTTTTTAGAGGAATACTCTGAGCCGCTTGGAGAAGAGGTTTGAGGACGAGGGTGCCAATGAGTTTGAAACATCATTGATGACTGCTCGTCGCGTACTCCATGCCGAAGGCCTGCATCACCGGACGCCAGCAATAAAACAGTTTTAACGCAACGGCATAAAGACGAAAGGTTAAGTTTTGTCTGGGAATACCTTGATTTTAACTGGGAAACGATTATAATCTCGGACGAAAAAGCCTTTTAAGTCCTGTCAGAAGGGAAGGATGCGGCTGTGGCGTAGGAACAATACACGCTGGTCTGACAGTAACATTGTTGTTAACACGAAGTCAGGCAGAATAAGTGTTAATATATGGGAATGGATCAGCGCGCCAGGACAGGCGAAATGGAGTTTATTCCGCCGCGAGCGAACAGCAGAAGTTATATGGACTTTTTACATACGATAATGTTACCTACAGTGCGCAGTGTTTTTCGTCATAGTTCGCGAATGGCTTAGAGAACATGCAGAGGTCAACGGCCAGCACGATCCCCTGATTTAAACCCTTTAGAAAATATATACGGTAATGGTCCAAAGATGTCCTGAATTATTAAAGCAACATTGCATGCAAATATGTGACAATTTACGTGGGACAGATATTTATCAGAATGTTGTGGGGTCTATGCGCCGACGTCTATTCAGCGGTACTGAGAACAACGGAGGTCATAAAAATATTAATAATTTATTAGCACAAAAACTATTATTAAGTAATTATTAATATTATATATTAATATTCTCTCTGAGCCTATTCCCAACTCAGTTGGGGTCGGCTTTCTGGTCTAATTAAGATCCGGCTGAGCTTAGATATTTTCCATGAAGCGACTGCCATATGACCTCCACAACTAAATTGGCGATATCGAAGATCTACAATACTAATTATACCTACTTAATTGAGTAATTGGAAAAAAGTAATCCTGTTGTTCTAAATATTAAATCTGTAAAAAAAGAATACTTTTGTTACATAACTTACAAGTAAGTAAACTATACTTAATGATCTTAAAAATATATTGAATAACCCAGTTAAGTAGGAAGTAGTTTTGTGAATTTGGTAAAAAGGGGACGTGCTGGCTATAGGACAATTTAGTTTAAGATTGTAAGATTGAGGTTAAGTTTCAATCCTCTTTTCCTTGAGAAAACGAATACTTAAGCTATAAACCTCAATAAAATTTACACTGAGTAGGCAGGTAGATAATAAAAATGAAATATATTTAGTTACGAATCAAACATTTTGTATTATTTCTTATTATAACCCCATAATTACTTAATCACATAAATAATAATTAAACTTCGTGCAAAATTACTTTATCAATATTTAAAATTATATTTATGTCATAAATATAAAAACTCTAAAAAGCTGGATTCGAACCACAGCCATCTGTAATCACTGTAGTGTCTTAAGCCACTTAGCTATCAGTTAACTTACCAATGTAAGTGAATAACTGTATTAGTATCTAATGACTCACAGCAGTCGTAAAGAATAACACAGTTATGAAAACGAATATATTATTATACCTATCGTCATCTTCCTCTAACACGTCATATTTTGTTGTCTGTCCTTTACGCTATGATGCGTCGCGTCGTGTAGACGCACGCACACATATAAACGCGATGGCCCGAGACACCCGCACTCTAAACCATTTTGAGCCTTGATGTGCTACTGCACTTATGAGCTCTGACTGTACCTCCACCCTACAGAATATCGCCGTTTAATAACCTTGTGTTGTGTTTTCGGTGGTGAGTAGGGTAGCCAGAGCTCACTAGAGAGGTTTTGTGTAGTCAGTGGGAAAACCAAAAGCTTATTCTACATCTTTTGCGCTGACGACACGGAATGTCTCTGTTCTTACATGGGTTGCGGTACGAGTGTTATTCCTCTGATGTTACACTCGCCCATAGGCCACGGTAACCACTTACCATCAGGTGGGCCGCGTGCTTGTCTGCGACCTAAGTTGTATAAAAAAAGACATCCAATCATCACCTCTCAAAAAGTATCGGAAAGATGGCGGATATCGCGAATTGCTCGAAATTTAATCTGTACTAGAAATTGAGAAAACTCCAGTCGCGTAATGTACAAGCCTCGTCAACTCCATTTGCGTTTAATGGAAATGCAACGGAAATTGACGAAACCCCAGTATTTTTTCTAGTTGCCTGTTATAAGAAAAGCCTATCTGTCTGAAATATGAATCATGGACTGGCTTAGTTAGTACTGGCTAGTTACCTACGTAGATGGAGGTGATTATGTCGGACTTGAACCGACCAAAACGCACGCCGTCCATGGGTCCTTGATTGCCGGAGGTGAGATTATACAAGACATATCTCTCGCACCCCCCGGCAGACCCGAGGACATCTCTGTTGAGATGACCCTCTTCCCCCAATGTGGGGACCATGGTGTCCCCATCTAGCCCCTGGGTATGGGGTGGCATTTGCGCCATCGCCGTGGCCTGCTTCTGCTAGGATGACCGGCGGCTCCACCCATCACCACCAGGCCCGCGCTCATGGGGGACGGAGGTCATTTTGCGACCTCCGACGTCCGAGTCGCCTCCGCTCATCGCGTGCAGTGCGGGCCCGGAGTCTTCTCCGGACCCGCTCCGCCCCCTCCTTTTCGAGAATTACTTGCTCGCAGAAGGAGGCGGCGGCTGCCCAAGCACTCGCGCATCGTACCATCACCGTGAGCAAGGTGGCGAGCGAGACGACTCTCACCCCTAGGGCTGTCACTAGGACCCGCCTTGGCGTCTCCCACGCCGGGCACTCGGTCAGCGTGTGCAGCCCCGAGTCCTCGCTCGCATCACAGTGATGGCACGTAATGTACAAGCCTCATCAACTCCATTTGCGTTTAATGAAAATGCAACTGAACTTGACGAAACCCCAGTATTTTTTCTAGTTGCCTGTTATAAGAAGAGAGAAGAGAATGAGAAGTAGTCCATTAGCGAGTCGGTTGCCATAATGAGAATTAGCCCTAATGCGCCTAAACCGAGCCTATCTGTCTAAAATATGAATCATGGACTGGCTTTGTTAGTACCTACCGGATGATTAAAAAAAAATGCGTGTGTTTGGGATGTGGAAATAATAAACACGAGATTGGAATCCAAATACAATTACATTACGCTTATACCCTCTCGCGGGGGAGGGAAGAGGTACAGACAAAGGAAAAAAGGTAATGAAGCATATTGCTATTTAAGTCGTTGTTAAGTCAGAGAGATATTATTACGATACTTTATTTGCTAAACAGGAAGCAAGCATGAATTTAGAGTGCTTTAGGATCAGAGGTCAGCCCAGAAAAGATAGATGGATTGTGTGTAAGAAGATTCAACGTGTAATTGACATTATTCTTGACCATATATTTAATGTATATTGTAAATTGACACTTATAAAAAAGGTGTATAATTTGCTTGATTTCAATTTGTCATTTAATCATTTTTAAATTAAATTTAACTGTGTTCAAACATGACATTCAATTAATGCATTTATGTTTAATTTAATATATATAAACTCATAAACTCACGCCTATATCCCCGAAGGGGTAGGCAGAGATGCTAGCATCCATGTTTCGCCAGTTTATGTTTAGATCACAATGTATTAGGTGGCGAGCATATTGCCGTTAACGGGGCACTTATAAACCTGCGATTAATACACATATAACTTCGAAAAGCATCGAAATCTCATTGGTGTGTGCCATGGTTAAACCGGGGAGCTAACCCGAGACCTCATCTCAGCAGTCCACTTACCGAGGTTTTTTTGTAAAAACATACATATTATATATAAAAACACCCAGAACAATACAAATATTCATATTAATGCACACAAATATTTGCATTAAGCTGAAATCGAACCCACGCCTCCTGAATAGCGCATGTTCACAACTGCCACGCCAAAGAGGTTTTCAAATATAGTTTAGAATAGCAGCCCAAAAGAGAAATGTCCCTTGTGTGAATAATAGAAAAATACAAAAAGATTTTCGGTATGATTTGTTTTCATATTGAACAAGTTATTGGGAATGGCAGGGGATGAACGAAAGCCCCTGTCCCTTTATCAGTACAATTCGTCGCTTACGTACCTACTTTGTACAATTGTTTTCTATTGACTGACATCTGAACACCCTCCGACAGTTGGGTAAGCAGGATAAGTAATGTATGTAGGTGTTGTCTTCTTCGGTCCCGGTTGCCATACAAACATCTATGGCAGTCGTTACGGGTAGTTGGAGCCCTCAAAAGTCCAACCAGCCTAACTTGGAACTTCGATATCGCCATTGGTCATTAGACCATTGGTTGTGGAGGTCAGATGGCAGTCGCTTCACGGAAAATATCGAAGTTCAGCCGCATCACAGTTAGACTGGAAAGCCGACCCCAACTGAGTTGGGAAAAAGGTTCAGGGAATGATGATGTAGGTGTTGTCTTCAACACATACATTTCAAGTTCCGGTTGCATCTGAAGCTTCTTGTACGATTTCTCTTGATTTGACTTGTCGTGACTTTTACAGGAGCGACTGCCGCCTGCCCAAACTTAAACTAAAAATGAGTTTCAGAATCAGCGTCATCTTTATACTCATTATTCAGCAAGTGTAGTACAAAAACTGGCGTTGAGGATCGTCGTCAATCCCATTCTCTCAGGCGGTGTGGAATCTCTGAGTCTCAGAAGGGACTGTGGCGGAACAGCTGCGCCGGCACTCGGCGATGTTCGGATGCGCTCGGGCTGCGCCCGCGCCGTTCGTTTTTCATTAAGTTCCGACGGACAGTCCATTGTTCGCAACCGCCTGACGCATACGCTGTGTCGGTCGCTTAGCGCTCCTATCTTGCGCCGCGCCTTAGTCGTATTATTAATTTGCTTGTTTCTATTTCATTTCTTCCTATTCTTCTGTGTCTACTGTAAACTGTGTACCTACTTGTTAATATTATAATCGTCCTATCTGAAGTCGTGATCTTTTTATTTATACTCGCCCGTGCATCGAACACTCTTAAATAGTAGTTCCACTACATTGGTGACCCCGACGTGATGCCGGACGAGAATTCAGCAGAATCGAAGGGACTAGACGCGAAGTTTCTGGAAACGTCTCGAGTGGGTGTGCGCCCACCCCCATTTTGGCCAGATGATCCGGAATTGTGGTTTGCGCAGATGGAGTGCCAATTCGCGATTTCCAATGTAACGGTTGACTCCACCAAGTTCCAGCACATCGTATGCGCGTTAGAGCCCCGTTACGTGATGGAAGTTAAGGATGTACTTACCAAACCACCGTCAACCGACAAGTACGAGAAATTGAAAACGGAGCTTATTAAGCGTTTATCAGCGTCACGGGAGCGTAAAGTACAGCAGTTGTTGCGGTATGAGGAGTTAGGCGACAGAAAGCCATCGCAGTTTCTGCGACACCTGCAAAATCTAGCCGGACCGTCAATGCCAGAAGAATTTTTAAAAACGTTGTGGTCGAGTCGTCTCCCAAACAACTTGCAAACAGTGTTGGCGTCACAACCCGAGCTTAAGTTGGAGAAGTTGGCAGAGCTAGCGGACACTGTGCACGACATCGCGCCTGCCGGACCGCATCAGGTAGCGAGTACCTCGGCCTCGAGTAACCCAGGGCTTATGGAAGTGATGGCCTCTCAGATAAGTGAACTCACCAAACAGGTCAGTTCACTTGTGACTCACATGACTGACAGGAACCAGGTACGTAGCCGCTCGCATAACCGTCCCAGCAGAGACCGTAAGGGTTCCCGATCCAGGTCACGGTCCCGACAACCACCCCCCGATCACCCACACTGTTTTTACCATTATAGATTTGGTTCGCGAGCCCATAAATGTATTCAACCATGTCAGTGGCGGGCGGAAAACGCAAAGGGCAGCAGGAATTAGCGGCCTCTGACTGCCCATACGGTACTGGCCGTTTGTTTATACCTGACAGGAGATCTAAAATGCTGTTCCTTGTTGATACCGGCTCCGATTTATGCGTGTTTCCTCGATCCGCTGTTAAGACTCCGCACTACAAGGCGAAATATGACCTAACAGCTGCAAACGGTAGTGTGATACATACCTATGGTCCAATTCAACTCCACCTGGACCTAGGGCTTCGCCGAGCATTTGAGTGGAAATTCACCATAGCTGACGTTTCGAAACCAATCATAGGCATCGATTTTTTAAGCTTTTATAATCTGCTTATAGATTGCCGTAACCACAGGCTCATTGATGGCACCACAACACTCACCGTGTCAGCCTCGCCACAACGAGTCCCAGATGACGTCGCCTCAATAAAAACAGTGACAGGCGATACACAGTTCCACCAACTGCTGCGTGAGTTTCCAGAGCTGACACGTCCTGCAGGTACCTTGAATCGGTCTAGACCTATTAAACATTCTACTGTGCACTATATTAAAACAAGACCTGGGCCGCCAGTCACCAGTAGACCTAGACGTTTGGACCCGGAGCGGCTTAGAATAGCGAAGAAAGAGTTTGACGAAATGGCTGCTAGTGGTACTGCTAGGCGCTCAGACAGCCCATGGTCTTCTGCTCTGCACCTGGTGAAGAAGAAGGACGACGGATGGCGACCGTGCGGTGACTACCGCGCACTCAATGCCCGCACCATACCCGACAGGTACCCAGTTCGCCACATTCAGGACTTTTCACAGCAGTTGCATGGCTGTACTGTATTTTCAAAGATCGACCTGGTGAAAGCATACAACCAGATACCAATATTTCCAGCTGATGTACCCAAAACCGCAATAACAACACCTTTCGGACTCTGGGAGTTCCCGTTCATGACCTTCGGGCTTCGCTGCGCAGCCCAGACCTTCCAGAGGTTCATAGATGAAGTGCTCACAGGTCTAGATTTCTGCTACGGGTATATCGACGATATTTTGGTATTCTCTCCACCTGGACTCCACAAGATCCATCTAAAGCAGCTGTTGACACGTCTGGCTGAGTATGGCGTTTTAATTAACGCTAGTAAGTGTGTCTGGGGACAACCTCAGGTAACCTTCCTTGGATATCAAGTTTCTGCTTCTGGTGTTCAGCCTTTACACACCAAAGTCCAGGCTATCCAGGAGTTCCCTGTACCCAAGACAGTGAAGGAGCTACGGAGATTCCTCGGGATGCTCAACTTCTACCGCAGGTTTATTCCAGGTGCTGCTAAAACGCAGGCACCGCTTAGCGCTATGCTTACAGGAGCAACTACTAAGGGTGCAGACCCAATACAAATGACGCAGAAGGAGTTAGCAGCATTTCAAGAATGCAAGAAAACCCTCTCTGACGCCACTCTTCTTGTTCATCCGCAACTTCACGCTGAGCTTTCCATCCTCACCGATGCTTCCGACGTATCTATCGGCGCTGTACTGCAGCAGCGTAACGGTGAGGAGTGGGAACCGCTATCTTTCTTCTCTAAGAAACTGAACCGGGCGCAAAAGAAATACAGCCCCTATGATAGGGAGTTATTGGCCATTTATGAGGCTATTAAACATTTCCGTCATATGGTCGAAGCTAGGAGTTTTATTGTTTTTACCGACCATCGCCCGCTTACCTACGCATACACAGCGCCAAAAGAAAACTGTTCCCCTCGACAGTTCCGGTATTTCGACTACATATCACAATTCACCACTGATATAAGATACATACCCGGAACGGAAAATGTAGTCGCTGACAGTTTATCACGGATTGAAGAGGTTACCAAGGCTATCGACTTCACGATACTCGCCAAGTCACAGCAGTCGGATCCAGAGCTACAAGCACTTCTTTCGAACGGATCGTCGCTTAAGTTACGACCTATTACTCCGGTAGGCTCAGACACAAAAGTATATTGCGACGTATCAAGTCAATCGCCGAGACCTTACGTAACACCTGGGTTACGTAAGCAAGTGTTCGACGCGTTACACAGTCTGAGTCATCCCGGACGTACCGCTACCGTGCGACTGGTAACACAGCGATTCGTGTGGCCAGGGATACGCAAGGACTGTAGAGAGTGGTCTAGGCGCTGTCTCGAATGTCAGCGGAGCAAAATTACCCGCCACACATCTGCCCCATTTTCCTCTTTCCCTATTACCTCGTCGAGATTTACCCATATCCATCTCGACATCGTCGGCCCATTAACCCCATCTGCTGATTTCAGGTACTGTCTCACCATCGTTGACAGGTTCACACGATGGTGTGAGGCAGTCCCAATGAAGGATATCACCGCTGAAACCTGCGCGGCCGCCTTGGTATCCGGGTGGATATCGAGATTCGGCTGCCCTGCGCAGATTACTACAGATAGGGGGCGTCAGTTCGAGTCCGGCCTGTTTAAGGCCATCTCATCAATAGTCGGCGCGCAACATCTTCGCACCACTGCCTTCCACCCTTCCTCAAACGGCATGATTGAAAGAACCCATCGGCAAATCAAAAATGCAATCATGTGTCACAACACGACACAATGGACAGAAGTCTTGCCGGTGGTACTTTTGGGCATCCGCAGTGCGTGGAAGGAAGACGTGCAAGCTTCATCGGCCGAGTTGGTATATGGCGAGCCACTACGTCTGCCAAGTCAGTTCCTAACACCAACAGATGATCATACACTCGGGGACATCACAAGCTTTGCAACACGCCTCGCAAAGCACATGGCGACCCTAGCACCAACACCTGCATCATGGCACAATAAAGGAACTTTCTACGTCCCAAAGAGTTTGCAGAACGCTATTCATGTTTTTGTGAGGCGAGACCATGTACGGAAGACGCTGGAACCGCCTTATGCTGGTCCGTTCAAGGTGCTGGACCGGACGCCAAAATTCTACAAGGTGCTGATGCGAGACAAAACAACCAATATTTCAGTAAATCGGTTAAAGCCTGCATTCACTACACAAGACGCCATCAACCCTGCTGAAGTAAAGTTATCACCCTCACCGCCACCAGCTACGGAAGATAAACGTACACGGAGTGGACGAATAGTACGGTTTACCGAGTTTTATCGACCGTAGCAACGGTCTCGAAGGGGAGTACTGTGGCGGAACAGCTGCGCCGGCACTCGGCGATGTTCGGATGCGCTCGGGCTGCGCCCGCGCCGTTCGTTTTTCATTAAGTTCCGACGGACAGTCCATTGTTCGCAACCGCCTGACGCATACGCTGTGTCGGTCGCTTAGCGCTCCTATCTTGCGCCGCGCCTTAGTCGTATTATTAATTTGCTTGTTTCTATTTCATTTCTTCCTATTCTTCTGTGTCTACTGTAAACTGTGTACCTACTTGTTAATATTATAATCGTCCTATCTGAAGTCGTGATCTTTTTATTTATACTCGCCCGTGCATCGAACACTCTTAAATAGTAGTTCCACTACAGGACTTTACCTCAATGTGTGTATTCTACCACCTACAATGGTTTGTGCTCAAAAGAATTGCTTTATGTATTGCCCACAGCTACAAGTTATAGCTATAGTTTTTTTTATTATTAATCATGTGCTTGCCACAGGTAGAGGGGATTCATCCTCACACTTGCGGCCGGGAACGGTGCGCACCGCGGTATAAAAGAAACTTCATCCCACATCTTCTGTCGAATCGACGGCATTTTTGATTTGCCATCGTGGTGTAGTAATTTGTTTCACGATAGCACCGCTACTTACGGAGAGGGCTCGAGCATAGATTTCGCTCTTCGGGAAGGCTTACTTCGTCCACGCTGAAGCTGTGTAATGAAGTCCCTAACGGGGTTTTCCCAAGCTACTGCTATATGCGGTTCTTCAAGAAGGACATTAGAAGGGTCTCCAAAGTTGACAGGGCGAGTGTAACGCCCTTTCATAGGCCACGCTAACCATTTTATCAGGAGATGTGTGCCTATCTGCCACCTAAGTGGTTTAAAAAGGGTATACACGAAAGTGGTGTTATAGTATAATGGTAACATAACATAACATAAACTCATGCCTTTATCTCCGAAGGGGCAAGCAGAGGTGCTAGACCCACATTTCGCCAGTTTATGTTTAGGTCCCAATGTAATGCCATTAACCGGGCACTTATAAACCTGCGATAAATACCACATAACTTCGAAAAGCATCGAAAAGTCATTGATGTGTGCTATGGTAAACCTGGGTTCGAACTCGAGACCTCGTCTCAGCAGTCCATCACCAGTAGGCTACCGCGGTTTTTTGATAATGGTGTTAAAAACTCAATATCAATATCGTAAACTCAATATCTGCTCATATATAAGTCGCTGCGAACTAACTTACTTCCCTAGTAACTTAGAAATCGAAAAACAAACTTCCGAATCAACAATAGCATAAACACACGCTACGTCATTCTATAAACTAATAACGTTTAATCACAACTTTTTATTCTTCCAAGTAATTTTCGGGACCTTCATTTGGTGAACCGACTACTACATAAGCGAATATATCTAATTCTCCGGTCATTTACCAGTAACATCTTAAGAGAACATTACTGAACTCACTCTTGTGAGTAAAACAACGTTCAAGTTTATTAGGATCGTAAAATATTTTATGGACGCCCCCCGCGGTGGATGCCGAAACGCCAAAAGTTAACTATTCGGTATATAAACAGTATACAATTCGATTATATCATTGAAATTCTTTCTGACATAACATAAACTCACGCCTATATCCCCGAAGGTAGCACCCACATTTCGCCAGTTTATGTTTAGGTCCCAATGGTGAGCCTAATGCAATTAACCGGGCACTTATAAACCTGCGATAAATACACACATAACTCCGAAAAGCATCGAAAAGTCATTGATGTGTGCCATGGTAAACCTGGGATCGAACCCGAGACCTCGTCTCAGCAGTCCATTACCCGTAGGCCGTCCCACGCTTCGTTTAGTACTACCGCGGGCAACAGCTAGCAGTTTGTGTGTGTGTGTGTGTGTGTGTGTGTGTGTGTGTGTGTGTGCGTGTGTGTGTGTGTGTGGGTGTGTGTGTGTGTCGGACCTGTGACTTTTCAGTTCGAACGCTCTCATTGACATAACATGTGACGCCCTGATATTGTATAGGCCACAGTAGCCACTTTCCATCACGTGGGCCGTGTGCTTATCTGCTCCGTAAGTTGTATAAAAAAGTTATATTATAAGAAATAAATTCAGGTATGTTCCAATATGGACTGCACAAAAAATTCAAGACAAAGCACAATTCTTCACTTTTCGCATTACACAGACAAATGTCTCCCGGCTTTGCCCAATAAAACTTGGAATTGATAAACGAGGCTCAAAGCATCACGCCGCGGGCAACATGTCACCGGCAGAGACGATACGAGCACGCCCCGTCGCCTTCCAACCCTTGTGAGCCATTGCCGTTCTTTACTCTCTTAAAAAGAATAAAAAATAAGAAAAGAAATTGATGTTTTTTAAGTTAGTTTAATTTTTAAATTCGACGACCTCGGTGGGTTTGCTGTAGTGAACGCGACTGCTACGCAGGAGATGCGGGTACGATTCCCGCTGTGTAAATATTTATGTGCATGAAATATGAATATCTGCATTGGTCTGGGCGTTTCTATGTATAATATGTATGTATTTACAAAAAAATGTATTTAAGTATGTTTATAAGGTTTTAAACACAGATGAGAAATCATAATGCCGTAGCATAAAGACACCGAGTTACGCCGTAGACTCGTAGCATCGTAGTGCGGTTTGTGCTACGCCGTAGACGCGTAGACATTAAAGCTGCCTGTCCATTGCATCGAGGTATTTTACTCCCGTACTCTGTGCATGTACCTACTGTATGATGCCAAAATTGATGGACATATTACAACATATAGACCGCATAAAGCGGACCCTGGACTCCAAAGTAAAAAAACTTCAGATGTGACCTAGATTAACATTAGGATGGCGATGATAATTTTTAATATTTGTTAAATTATTAGTATTTTTTTTATCTATGGCAAACATTATGTTATCACTTTTCATAATAGTCATTAATAAGCGGTTACCGCACAAGTTCTAGTCAAACGTAATAGCGTTTGACAATACGATTTATACTATGGAAGTTTACGTGAATTTCAAAGCGCCCTCGTAACTATAACTGCTGAAAAGAAACAGAGGAAAAAAACAATAATCACGATAGGATTCATAAAGATAGTTTTATTTTAACATAGTAATTGCTTCACAATCACACTCGTACTCTCACGAACTAGTCTCACTCATAATATTAGTGTTGTTACATCATAGTGGGTCGGTACCTTTAATACTAAGAATGTTGGATGTGCTACGCACGTTTTGCGCGCACCGCAATCAGTACGAGACCCTTCATTTGTTCACATTTATTGCACAACAGAATAGTTCAGTGCACAACTATCCCAAGTATTCAACTAAGATATGCACTGAAAACAATTACATTTTCTTTGTTTTATTGGAGGGTTTTCCAACTAGTAAACACAGAGTAGGTCAATGACTTCTCTGGTAGACAAGCGCTTCTGAGTGAGGTGGATTTTAAATTTAGAATTTCTAATGAGACGCAACAATGAGTTGAAGAATATTAACACCTATGTATATAACCATAGAGTGCATTTTTTTAATGTATAACAGTGAGAAAATTTTCGTCTTAGCGGTAATTGGTCTTTGGTGTTTTCAAATAGTTTATTCCGTACAGTTTTTATATACCAAGGAGGTCTTCTCAAAAGAGTTGGCCCCTGGGTCGGCTGCGTGAGAGAGATAATGTGACCTACTATTTCACCTCCGACAACCGAAGATTCGCAGACGACGTGCTTTTTAGTCGGTTCGAGTCGTTTACAAGCATTTTCACCGGGCTCTGATGGGCATGGTATCCGTGGGGGACCATTTCTGATGTATACGTAGACATGCATTGATCCCTATGCCTGTATGGTCTGTTGTTGCAAATGTATGTCTGTTTGTGTATTCCTATATCTTTTGTCATTTCCTGTCACACCAACTACCTGTTCCTACACTTAACTCTGGTCCATCCAAAGGTTGCTTGTAAGATATTGCCTATGATGGCGATAAAGCCACCCTTTATACACAAATTGTATAAGATACATTTTTCACTTAAATTATTTATGTAAATGGTGTACAAATACTTGTTATTCTATTCTATTCTATTAACTACTAATATATTGTACTACTCATAAGTAGAGTCTGGTAACATTATTGAAATGAAACTTATTACTGTAGTAGTTACTGAAATATTGGCTATTGCAACCAAACATAGTAGCTTATATGCTTTCCCAAGCTCTAATCTATCTCAGTACCAAATGTAATATCACATTTGATTCAGTAGTTTAGCGGTTCGAGCGTTACGTGAGTAATATGCCAGAGGCTACCTCACCCTCGGCAACTGATGGCCATGCGGTTTTGGTCGGTTCAAGTACGAATAACGATCCGCGTAGAGATTTTCACACGGAAAAAAAAGTGGTTTAGTCGTCAAAGTGTGACAGACAAACAGACAGAGCGTCTTTCAAGTGAAAGTAAATAGAACTGAGCAAGTGTAAATATGTTGTCTATGCCTACCCCAATATGAACCATAACTTCATTCACTCCTCAATCAAAACTTTACCAACAAATAACTACGTAATACAACTCAATGTCATTTGACTCTAAGTCAATCGTAAACTAACATGGATTGAAATGGGCCCCCATATAAAAAGTATCATGGTATTACCCTCCTCCCCCCCCCCTCCTTCACCCCCCTCCCTCCCCCCTGTTCCCCGCGAGCTCTGTCAATTCGCGGGCTAATGTTCCGTGAGGTCAGTGTAGCCGCAAATAATAAAACGGGACTGTACACTCGAGTGCTCAAGCGTTTTCATGTTATATATTTTGTGTTCATACCTGTATATTGCCCAAGAAGTTAGTAGTGGTGTATAAGATATTAATATCGTAGCATATTTATTTGTAAGTACATTTAACGTACAGAATAGTAATAGTTTAAGACATTTTCTGAGTGATATCGTAGAATTTTGAGGTTGAAAGATAACCGAAATATAACTATTGTATATGTTGTTATTATATCATAATATTTTTTCGAGATACATAAAAACAAAAGCTCAGTAAATTCATCTAGACATTGAAAAGTTCAAAATTAACAACGAGTACTGAAACAATAATGTGACTATTGAATAACTTTATAAACATATAGAGGCATTATATAAGGCATTAGTAGTATTCAATATTTTATTTTTTTTATACATCCTATATCCCCTATATCCCCGAAGGGGTAGGCAGGGGTGCTAGCACCCACATTTCGCCAGTGTATATTTAGGTCAAAATGTAATAGGTGGCGAGCCTATTGCCATCAACCGGGCACTTATAAACCTGCGATAAATACACACATAACTTCGAAAAGTATCGCAGTCATTGGTGTGTGCCATGGTAAACCTGGGATCGAACCCGAGACCTCGTCTCAGCAGTCCACCACCCATACCACTAGGCTACCGCGGTATTTTTATTCAATAATAATACCGCAGTATCAATCTTTCTAAAAAATTGATAACAAAATCACTGAACTCAAAACGAATATTTAAATAAACACTTCTGTGCGCGACTTCCCATAATTTTCCGCTCTGCAAATGTCAATCGTAGACCTTAAACGGTTAATTTCCTGCCAAATGTAACTTTGTGTTAACTAAATATATAAAAAGTTATACATATAAATATAATATATATAAAAAAACTTAGCCCATAAATGAACTCATATCAATGGTAGTAAAAAAGTTTTTTAATCAATCTCTTTACTGTTTTACGAAAAATATTTACGCGAATTACTTGCGAAGTTATTTAAAAGATTATATGTCTTGTTGCTGGGTTTTATGGCGTAAACGTTGTATTAGGAGAGAGACTATAAAACAGATATTGACTTGTGAGATAAGTAATGGAATTTAGGTGTAAAAATATCCTTTTTTATTTTATACTAGCTGTACCCGCGACTTCGTCCGGGTAGAATGTAATAAAAAAAATTCTAAAATAAAAGTCCATAAAGGTCAGTATTACATTCTTTACAAACATATCCGCATTCTAGAACCCATAACACAAGCTACACTTGCCATAAGTCTAGGTGACGTTCTGTAGATCGTCCTGGAATATTTATTAATTATGATTTATGTCAGTACTGGTAAGCGGTTACCATCAAGTATCTCCGTACTTATCTTCCTCCTTAGAGGTATAAAAAATAACAATTTGTGAAACTGTGCGGCTTACGTCTGGGTTATTTCCGACGGAGAAAGGCTGGCCGTCTCCTTCTTCAACGTGAATTTACTACCGGTCGCATAGATTGCTCAATTCCTTACGAATATAAAACCTGTAACACACTGCAATGTAAAGCTATCAAGAAAATATATGGGACTACCCCAACACTTCCGAATTCGAAGGCCCCTAATGTACTCCTGGTACACAACATATTGGCATAAAAAAAATTAAGTCGAAAGCATTTTTTTTTTAATTTAGTACCAGTACCATTAATACTTTTATACCATTTAACTAGCGTTGTTCAATGTCCATCGTGTTAGTAAAGCTCAATGAAACAAATATAAACTTGCAAGCACCACTTATTTATACCAATATTATTATAATTCTCATCATTACCAGTATCCTGAAGGAGGTAGGACACGACGGTATATCCGTCCCAATCGAGCAGTCCGACTGGGTAAGTACCTCCACCCTATAGAATATCGCCGTTTAATAACCTTGTGTTGTGTTTTCGGTGGTGAGTAGGATAGCCAGAGCTCACTAGAGAGGTTTTGTGTTGTCCGTGGGAAAACCAAAGGCTTATCCTACATTTTTTGCGTTGACGACACAGAATGTCTCTGTTCTTACAGGGGTTGCGGCACGAGTGTTATTCCTCTGGTGTTACACTCGCCCATAGGTCACGGTAACCACTTACCATCAGGTGGGCCGCGTGCTTGTCTGCAACCTAAGTTGAATAAAAAAAAAAATATCCCCGCTAACTTTTCCAACTAAGGTATTATTGCTCATGAGAGAGGGTTCACATTGCGGGATGGTAGAGATTACTCTATCGTACCATTAGGGCAGGAATCAAACCCGAAACCTCTTGATTATATTTCGACGCTTCATTCTTTGATATAATTAACCAGGTAGTCCCTTATATCTACTAGGCAACATCGCACATTTTTAAGAGATATGAATATGACTAGATTTGAATCGAGTAGGTGCCTACCTACCGTGCTACACTCTTGACAGATACTCATTCCTTATTTGTGCGTGGCAACGTGAGCACGTCTTCGGCAATGCCAAAGCGCAGTGCCGAAGACAAAATAAATCGTTATTATTATTTATTATAATCTAAATCGGTAAAACGTAAAAGTTATCGTCGTATATTTCTTCAGATGCGGAAGAAAACGAAATATGTGAGTACCTACATAATACATTTTATCAACCATTATATTGTGCATTACTCCGTAATAGTTACGCAATTCCATGGAGTGACTTAAACATTCTGTTCTCTGTGCAATCTTCCTATGCGGGTCTCCAACGATGATAATAATAATTTTACGTAAAACAACAAATAATTACTATCGGGGTCGATTGTGAATGCCCAACGATATTTACATAACCAAACAGTAGTATAAATATTACTATGCCGCAATGCTATAAAAAATATTATATACCCTCCTTTTTTTTACTATTTCGTACATTAGAGTAATGAAAGTTTATAATATATTAGGTCAAAAGGACCAGAAATTTCAGAGCTAGCCTCTAATACCTGCCGATAATGCGGTTCCGACCGGATCACAAAAAAGTTAACAACTTTGACTAAAACACCTAATCTTAACGCTCAAACTATCATACGGTGCATTACTCTTTAATAATTAATTAATTCCAAGGCGAGACAATGTTCTGCAGGTAAGGATTGACTGCGAGTCAATATCTGCCTAGCAAATTACATCAGAGGTAGACTGCGAGTCTCACCCGATGATAATAGAACATTCTATTCTCCGCCCAAAGTTCCTACAGGTATGGATTGACTGCGAGTCAATAAATACCTTTCAAATTACATCGGGGTTGACTGCGAGTCTCCAACGATGATAATAATTATTTTACGAAAATCGTAAAATAAAGGAACTTTTAGGATCCAAGGGTCCAAAGGGTCCAAGGATCCAAGGGTCAATCCATTGCGAGTACCCTACGATATTTACATAACCAAACAGTATTATAAATATTACTTTGCCGCAATGCTATAAAAATATTATATACCCTCTTTTTTACTATGTCGTACATAAGAGTAATGAAAATTTATAAAATATTAGGTCAAAAGGACCAGATAATTCCGAGCTAGGCTCTAATACCTGCCGATAATGCGGTTCCAACCGGTTCACAAAAAGTCACCAATTTGACTATAACACCTAATCTTAACACTCAAACTATCATATGGTGCATTACTCTATAATAATTACATAATTCCAAGGCGAGACAATGTTTCTACAGGTAAGGATTGACTGCGGGTCAATATCTGCCTAGCAAATTACATCAGAGGTAGACTGCGAGTCTCACCCGATGATAATAAAACATTATGTTCTCAGCCCAAAGTTCCTACAGGTATGGATTGACTGCGAGTCAATAAATACCTTTCAAATTACATCGGGGTTGACTGCGAGTCTCCAACGATGATAATAATTATTTTACGAAAATCGTAAAATAAGGAACTTTCAGGGTCCAAGGGCCCAAAGGGTCCAAGGGTCAATCCATTGCGAGTGCCCAGCGATATTTGCATAACCAAACAGTTGTATAAATATTTCTATGCCGTAATGCTATAAAAATTATTATATACCCTCTTTTTTACTATTTCGTACATGAGAATAACGAAAATTCGTATATTATCAGGTCAAAAGGACCAGATGATTGAGAGTTCGGCTCCAACACCTATCAATATGTCGATCCGACTGGAACACAATAAATCACCGACTTGACGATAAGACCTAATCTTAAAGCTTGCAATTGCATTAGATGTACCTAATATGGTTAGAAATAGAGATAAAACACTCTTTCTACTCAACAACAATAACTCGGTTCAGGAATTACCACTATAAATAGGGCAATGGACCTTCTCTTATTAGGCGAAGATAAAATTCAGGCACTAAAGCACCTCAGCAATGGATGCCAGGGGTGCCGTTTGTTAACAGATTTACAGTACCAATTCACACAGTGCCGTACTAAGCTAATTATTACACTCAGTCTAGATAAAACCGGCCTAAGCGTAATCCATGATGCAGAAAGTAGGTAAAAAAAAAAAAAAAAAAAAACCCCTCTTTAGAAACCAATAGCAAGCGCCTCTTAACAGCCAGGTCCTTGTCACTACCACCATCAGGGAAACTGGCAAGCTCCTCGCTTCCCACCGAACAAGGGAAGGGGGGGGGGGGGGGGGAGAAGGGAACCGTCGCCAGGTGTGACGACTGAGAGTTTGCGCAACAACCAGCGTGTTCCCAATGCGAAGGCTGTCTCTCCGAACAAGCCCCGTGCAACGACACAGTAGTAGTTCACATACATGCCTGTTGTATAACTTATTGTTATAATGGCTGACCTAAAATTGGTAAAATTACAATTGTTCTGAAACAGATCAAGGAGGGCATTCAATTCCATTTCTCAAAGACGTTCAGCAAGTCACTGTTCCTAATAATAATTTCTTACCCATCGATAAACACGTTAATGTATATAGCCATAGATAAGTTATTAGGCTTAAAAAACAATTTCTCCATGTACAGCCACCAAAAACTTCTATCTAGCTACTATTGATTTAAAAGAGGCGTACCTACTAAAACCGATAATCACCTCAAATGTAATTTTTCTTTACGATTTCAATTCGAATCATCTCCGGTGTAAAAACCATCTATGAGTCCATAGAATCCATCTTTACCCTACGGGTTATCAGTCTCTTGGTGCCAACCAAGACCCTCACAAAACTTATGAGATCACGATTTTAGATCCGTGGCATACTTAGACGAAATATTGGATATAGGAGACAACTATGCTCGGTGTCTAGAAAATATAAACGAAACTCTGTCATTACTAAAAAGGTTAGGCTTCGTTAAAAATTCGATAGAAGTTTATTACACTCACAATAGTCATGTGAATATTTAGCCTTTGTACATGATACGAGAAACCTAACATTACCATTATCTACCTATCGAAAAGCTAAAAAACATAGCACAATTAGTTCAAAAGTATTCAACTTTACCACAGTGCATTATACGTGACTTAGCTCAACTAATAGGAGTTAACCTTTTCGTACCCTGGCGCCAAATGCGACTGGCTATACACGAAAATTCTAGAACGATATTAATGTCTTTTGTAATCGATATACGAAGAGTATGAAACCAAAATCAAACTCCCTCCAGGGTTATTGAAAGACCATAATTGGTGGAGCGAGAACCTCTACATTTATCATATGGCTCTCACTCCCTTTAAATTGGAGATTTACACGGATGCCTCCCGGACAGCGGGGGGCACAGTGTGTAATAGCAGTGGAGCAAGCGAAATGCGTTCAACAAATTACTTAGAGCCTTTAGCCGTCTTCATTGGTTTGAAAAACTTTCATGCGATTGGAGAACAACGGTGTACCTATTATTGCTTTGCGTCGATATTACGACTGCCATAAGCTGCAATTTCCTCATTTAAATGTCCGGGCTCATTTGGCATTGTTGCGAGAAGCGTGATATTTGGATTGTAGCATCTTACGTTAATATACCTACATGAACATAAGCTCACGCTCACGCACTCACGCAGGGGTAGGCAGAGGTGCTAGCACCCACATTTTGCCAGTTTATGTTCAGATCCAAATGTAATAGGTAGAGAGCCTATTGCCCTTCTCCGGGTACTAAATAAATAAATAAATAAACTTGCGATAAATACACACATAACTTCGAAATTACGTTAATATATTTTTATTTATTTTTTTTATAGCTCCTCACAAAAAAAAAAAAAAAAAAGACGTAATAGTAAGATAATTACGCGGACTGTGATTAAAGAATAATAAATCCGGACATAGAATGGGAATTATCAAATAATGTATTCAAATACAGCATGGGACTCGACAATTCCCTTTTGAATCACACCTCACAATGATGGTATCCCAATTGATACTAATTTAAATCCGGAGAATATCATTATCAAGTTAGTAAATTCTTCTTGCTCTTTGTACTGCTTATCGCGTACAAACTTGTATTATTAAAATCGGAAATATTCTTTTATTTGGTTTTTCAAACAACGGTATTCGTATCTCGATAACAGACATGATAAAAACTACTGCTTCCGGTCGTGACCAACACTTTTCAAAGATTATATTTTTGTTACAAAAAATAAGTGAACAACCAGTACGGGCCAGTTATGGTTAACACACAAATTACCACATATATCAGTTACCACACAATCAGTCTTAAATAGGTGCTGACAGAAAGCGGCGTTGACACGTGCTGCGTGTCTAGCGCACACAGCACGCCCAGGGCGCCTCGTCAGCCGCGCACTCGCGCGGTCTTTCAGTGGATACTTTAGTAAAACTGCAGAACACATCCCATACATTCGCAAAACTTTATAACTGAACAGTAATTGGTCACGAACATTTCCGCTAATTCAGTATGCTTAGCATAGTACCTATGTTATTAGATTAAAATTTGTATTAGTATGTAATTAAATATTTAATTAATTACCTAAGTAAATACGCGTTTTGGTTCTTAATATTCATTATGCTCATATTAAGAGTTTCACTGAAATAAAAATAAAAACTTTCTATGCTACATAACTCTGAAAGTCTACCTGGTTAATTATATCAAAGAATGAAGCGTCGAAATATAATTACTGATCAAGCGAACTTCGCAAGTGAAGTTCGATCATAATTATATGAGACGCTTCATTCGAAGATATAATCTCCCTCCCACCCATTGTACACAAACAGTATTGTTAATATGTTTGATAACTACTGTACCCAAAGCAAGAAAGTTTTACGAGGCTTTTTCCTCTCCTCTCTAAAAAATGAGTATCTGTCAAGAGTGTAGCACGGTAGGTAGGCACCTACTCGATTCAAATCTAGTCATATTCATATCTCTTAAAAATGTGCGATGTTGCCTAGTAGATATAAGGGACTACCTGGTTAATTATATCTTCGAATGAAGCGTCTCATATAATTATGATCGAACTTCACTTGCGAAGTTCGCTTGATCAGTAATTATTACACTGACTCCTTTACCACTGAGCTATCTTACTCTATAAAACGTGATTCATACATTGCTGCGGGTCTGTTTACCTTCTATCACCGTTTTAAGCAAATGGTCAAAATTTAGTATTTTCATTATTTTATTCTGTAAACGGCGATGGATGATACACCGACCCGCGCCCGACCCGCTCCCGACCCGTGCTATATTATCGCTCAATATCTTTCACTGTGCACCACACCTATCTCAATAGAGGCCTCTCAGCGTGGTTGGGAAACTTTATGTCAAATTATTGGATTTTCCTCCCTTAATCAGACATGTAAGGCTTTTGTTGGGCCCCGATGTGTTTCATACCCATTTGTTAAGGCCCAAGGCCCAAGTGTCGGGTGCATTTGGATTGGAATGTCAAAGCGAAAACTGATATATAACTTACTAAGGAATTCTATATACATATATTGGTTTGTCGGTCTGTCTATTGTCCACGATGGTCTGTTGTATGGTGGTAGAGACGTCGACTGCTAAGTGCGAGATCGTGGTGTTGATTCCCGCTCAATGCGAATATTTGTTTGCATGACTGAGTATATTTGGTCTGCGTATTTCTATTTATACACTGATGTACGTATATAATATGTATCTAAGTATAATTCTTCGCAATCTAGAACCAATGGCAAAAGTTAGTCAATCCTGATTTATGGGTGGCTCCATACTTCTAAAACCCCTACCAGGATATGCAGCAGTCAAATGAACCTAATTTAACATAACATAAACTCACACCTATATCCCCGAAGGGGTAGGCAGAGGTGCTAGCACCCACGTTTCGAAAGTTTATATTTAGGTCCCATTGCCATGGCGAGCCTATTGCCATTACCCGGGCACTTATAAACCTGCGATAAATACACACATAACTTCGAAAAGCATCGCAGTCATTGGTGTGTGCCATGGTAAACCTGGGATCGAACCCGACACCTCGTCTCAGCAGTCCATTACCCATACCACTAGGCTACCGCGGTTGATATATAGGTTGATAATATATAAGCTATTAATTGACACCACTTTCATCTTCTTACAACTAGGCCCAAGGTATGTAATCATTTCCGTCTCCTTTGATTTGATTTGAAACATACAAACAGTGTGCCTGTAGAAATAAGGAAGCCTCGCGAATTGAATTGTAATAAAGTAATTTAGTGAAAGAAACGATCAATCTGCCGGAACATGGGTCAGAACGAATTCAATTCCGCCCATACAGGATGGTAGCGTGTTCTCAGCGTATTGGCCACTTGACCGACGATTTATGAGCTCCTCGTGTTAGACTACTAGTTTTGTGAATAATGTTGAACTAAGTCCTTCTTTAACAAGTTTAATACATGTATTTATGATAATATTATAATTAACTAGCTGACCCGCGCAACTTCGTCTGCGTCACCCCGTTTTTGCAACATTTTTCATTCCTGCTCCGTACCTGTTGGTCGTAGCATGATATAAACCTTTCTCTTTAATCATTCTATCTATTAAAACAAACCGCATCAAAATCCGTTGCGTGGCTTTATAGATTTAAGCGTACAAAGGGACAAGAAAAATAGGGACAGAGAACACGACTTTATTTTATACTATGTAGTGATAATGCCCGATTAATGGTAATAGGCTCGCCTCTCATAATATTTGGACCTAAACATAAACTGGCGAAATGTGGGTGCTAGCACGACCCCTTCGGGGATATAGGTGCGAGTTTATGATGATAATGATGATTATACAATATTACGCTCCTTATCAATCCCGTTGCCAAGCTTAGTTGAAGGGGTTAGAGGGAATATTAGTAATTTCGGCGATAGTGAACGCGAATGCTACACAGGAGTCGCGGGTTCAATCTGCGCTCGGTGCAAATATTTATATTTATGAAAATGGCTATTTGCACCGGCCTGGTCATGCCTCGAAAAGCACGTTAAACCCTAGGTCCCGGTTGCTATTCGAAAACCTTTCGGCCCCAGCGGCCGTGTGAAAGTAGCCTTAGAATTGTTATAAATATTTACTGGCCACTACTGCACAAAATGCACCTTGAGCGAGATTGGTACCATGATCGAATAAACATGCAGACACTGCAATGAGGACGTTGAGACAATGAAACACATACTATGTGAATGCCACGCCTTAGGAAGATATCGAATGGATCTACTCGGGAGGGGTTGCCCCCAAACCACAGGATTACAAGCACCTGCAATTAAGAGGAATAGTCACCTTGATAGAGGACCATCCCCCGCTAACGTAGAGGCCAGGGTGGGGTTGATACAAAGGATTCAATAGGGTCGAAGTGTCCGCGAAAGCTCCAGAGCACGCATCCCAACAAGATAAGATAAGAAATCGTAGAATTTTTTTTATACAACTTAGGTCGCAGACTGGCACGTGGCCCACCTGATGGTAAGTGGTTACCGAGGCCTATGGGCGAGTGTAACACCAGAGGAATAACACTCGTGTCGCAACCCCTGTAAGAACAGAGACATTCTATGTCGTCAGCGCAAAAGATGTAGGATAAGCCTTTGGTTTTCCCACTGACAACACAAAACCTCTCTAGTGAGCTCTGGCTCATATCATATCCTACTCACCACCGAAAACACAACACAAGGATATTAAACGGCGATATTCTGTAGGGTGGAGGTACTTGCCCAGTCGGGCTGCTCGATTGGGACGAATATAACGTCATGTCCTACCTCCTCTAGTTACAATTACAGACACCGTCGTGCACAGCACAATGTTTGGGCAGAGGATTTTTTTAAGAGGAAATACTTATAAGTAAATAGTGCTCTAAAGAGTTATGCGCACAGTTACAAGTTAACAAAACGTACATTAACGCGAGTGTAGCCGCGGGCGCAAGCTAGTCGTAAATAAAGCTAAATCCCTAACCGACAGATACATTATCCTCACGCAAATCGTATATCCTTTGGTTGTGCTGTGAAACCGGTCGCGACGTGCGCCAGTACGCCTACCTTCTTAATATCGGTACCTCACCTGCCTTTGCGACTAGCGTAGTTTGCATACTGGCCAAGGCATAAGAGATGACGATTTGAAAATACACATATAACTACTTTTATCGGCTATGTTATGTACAATAGTTTGGACCCTCAGACAAAAAACTTTGTACACCGACGAACTCATTTTATGTACGTCTTCGACCCCAAAAATTGAATCTACAACTTAAGACTGCTGAATTTGTTTGCCCAATGTGCAGTCACTTTGACCAATAACTGTACCGGTTGTCGAAAGATCTCTGGGCGAAGGGCTATCAGGGAGTTTTTGCAGCGACTGGAGAACGATGAGACAGAAGACTATTTTGCTTAAACACTTTACACACAAGTGCATTCAATTTTACAAGCATACACACACACCCATGCACACAAATACACACACAGGCATATACACACGCGCACGCATGCACGCAAACACACAGACACACACACACACACGTTAGTAAAAATCATTACCGACAATGTTCAGGAGAAGAAAACTGCTTATCCTTAACACAGGCTATTTGTAGCATATCTACGAAAATAGCTTCCTACCCACTTTATTGCTGTAGTGATCCGTAAACTTGTTTACTAAACTGTGTACAATGCAATGTACCTAATAAGGAATGAAATATATTTTTTTATTTTATTTATCTCTGGTTAGAAACCAGTGAAATCATTATCATCTTAGCGCAAGTCACCGCGCTGCTGTGCAGCCCACACGTACCAGCAAGTAGTAATTCATACAACATGCATTCGATTTCTATGAATGCTATATCATTATTCCAAATTAAAATCACTTTTCCGCCCACTAAATTTTATTTAAATTATATTTTACTCCCGCTTATAGAGGAACAAAGCGACACTTTTCTAATAGAAGGAATGAAAAGAAAACACATTTCCTTACCCAAGTAAACCAGACTGTTTAAAATCGCTCTCGCTTGTGTTCAAAACAGTATTCTAAAGACTGGGAACGAAAAGCGGATATGAGGTAGGAGCGGATATTGCGCAGACACTCGCAGGTACATTCGGTAACAGTGTAAACTACCCGCATTTGGTTATAAATGTTGTTTGCGGCACATACACCCGTTTCGAAGTAAACACTTATATTACAAAGGTTTTTTTCTCCCGCCCCGCTTCGTGCATTCATATGGATGTTGTTAATATGTGTAAGTAATGATACGCAGCGAGAAACAAACTGCAAAATGGATACGTTATAGCTGTGGAATGTTCTGGAATGAGTCGAAATTCGCAGTTGTTTTCCAAGGTCAAGTTTATGTGGGCCTGAAGGGATACTTTTTATTTATTATATACATTTATTTCAGATATAACATCCATAGTTTAATACAGGGTATTAGGGGAACACTCCCGATAACAAAAACAGGGGATACAACTACTGGTCAGTTTACTTTTTTTTGATAGGATGTAATTAATATATTTAAAAGGATGTTTTCGCTGGAATACGTGGGTTTAAAAAACCAACTACAGTTGGACTGGCGTCTAAGTGTTTTGGACTTGGAAACAAAACAAAACACAAAACTGAATTATGGAACAAACCTAACTCAACCATACTATGGGAAACAGTTTTTTTACATTTAATTTGTGTTGGTGAATTGATTACTTTTTTGCTAAGTCCTAAACCTTCGAAAGCCGGATCTATGGTATTGATGGCATGACAACCTCCTCCTGAAGATGACTTGCCTGAAGAAAAGTCTATTCTTCGCACTTCCGGAAAATTAGACTTACGAACGAAACCATATCACCTCGGGTAAGAAGTCTTTTTCTTGCTTTGAGGGGTGCGGTTCGGCTTCCCTTTCTATGGCAATTATACTATTACAATCGTTTGGGATTGTAAACCATGGGTGAGTGACCTACCACTTCCCCCCCTCTCCCCTTCCCACCATAATATATTTCTTACATCCTACATCCAGAAGCAACTAAGTTTTGATCGCATAAACTATTATATTGCTTGTGTAGTAGCATCCATTAAAGTCTTTACTAAACAGTATCCAACAAACCACGTTAAAAAAGTTAAATTTTCAGGCATTTACAGCCAGATATTTAACCGTTTTTTGCGACTGCCTAATGACCTGCCCACCGTACAAATACCGATGAATAGGCATGATTTATTTGGGTTATAAATTCGAAAGCGGCGAGTACGAACCGAATGCTTAGCGCCCATAACTCAACGTTATGTCCCAGGTTGTGCCATGTAGTCTTATTGCGATATTACACGGTTCAACCGGATCGGAGCATTCTGGTGTTAAGGAAAAATAGCGACACTACCGGTGTAAAGAACCAATTTTGGGATTAAAAGTTGGGAAAATTGGAAGTTTAGGATGTGGACCCTAGGCTCTGGAGCTTTGGAACCAACTGGAACACTACTCGTTGTGATGACGAAACGCTCAGAAAATTTTAGAGTATAGGGAAAAATTAAAGAAGTGACTATTGCCGTACCAGCCCTGGATTGGAGTGAGGTAGACTTGTAACATCTTTGTACCCATATTTTGAATTGAATTGAAATAAGTAATATGCCAAGTATCAAAGGCGTCTAAATAACAGATAATTACTAAAATCAATCGCCAACGCGATTATTGATGGCGTAAAGTATTCATATTTATAAAGGTGCGACTTGAAACAGAAGAAAGATAGAAAACATCTTTATTTAGGGGTCTAACAACACAAACATACATCTAAACACAAAGAAAATACAAAAAAAAATATTAATCGTGTCGTGCACATCTATGCTGCACCAGGAAAAAAGGAACCAGTTCAGCGTAATGCCGGATAGAAGTACCTGCCTGGTCTTCAATAACCTCGAGGAACCACATAAAAACAATAAAAAAAAATTATACATATTCCGTAAAATTTGCCACTTCTGTTTGATCTTTTTGTAGTGCATAACTAAGACCAATGATAGGTATAGTACAAACCTTATGAGAAGCAGTGCTTGGAAATGTTGGAACAATCACACTCTACCCTCATCGAAGTCTAGCGCTGCTATAAATCAGAGTCTATCTCCAATAAAGTCAATCACAACAACAAAAAATTAAGAACTTTGTTCGGTGAGTCGGTTATAACTTATAATAATAAAACAAAGTTCACAAAAACAACTATCACTTCACCGTTCATAAACTGTAACACAAACATCCGAAGAAGCCCATTCAAAATTACAGTTTAATAAAACACTACTCCCGTAACCTATCAACGCTGTATTCTAACGAGAAAGAAAAAAAACACCACCTTAGCTTTTACAACACCCACTAAAACTTTTTTATGGCTTGCAGCACTCGTAAAAGGTATAAATAAAATATAGCCGCTGGCAACATTGACAGCGGGTGAACGCGGGAAACGTAATAATTTCCACATTTTGGCGACTCGAGTTGTGGCCTCTTCTCGATTATAATTTATAGCTCGGAATGAGAGGCGGCTCGATATCAGAGCTACACTTTTCGAGTATAATCCCATAAATACTATCGTAAAATTGTTTGCTTGGTTTCCCGCGCGGTAATCTGATCACGTTTCGTTCTCTGCCAATAAAAGAGGAATGTGCGAATTTACACAAATAATTATATTTTATTACAACTTTACGACGATTCAGTATGTGATATTACTTTACCCGTTTAACATTTATTATATATGATATTGTCTTAAGCTAACTATTTGATATGGTTATACCTATACAAATATAAAATGAAAGTACTTAACTATTTTTTTTAAACGTATCGAAAGTCAGAACCATATGTTTCAAAAAAAGGGTGAATGTAATACTAAAACCACATCCGTCATCGCCAGTTGTTTTGTTTAGAACCCGAAGACCGTGGTAATGCCCCATATATTTGAATAAAACACTTTTAATTTAAGATACTTATTTCAAGTTTACATTAAAAAGAAAACCTCTGTGGTGTGGCGGCGGTGAACGCGACTGCTACGCAGGAGACGCAGGCTCGATCCCCGCTCAGTGCAAATATTTGTCTTCATGAATATGGTTATTCGCACTGGGTCTGCTCGTGCCTCGGAGAGCACGTTAAGCCGTTCACAGTTGCCATACGAACATTTATGGACTACCTACGTGACGGGTAGCCCTCAAAAGTCCGACTACCCTACCTACAGAACATCGATCCGATGGCAGTCGCTTCACGGAAAATATAGAAGTTCAGCCGCATTTTAGTTAGACTAGAAAACCGACCCCAACTGTGGTGGAAATATAGGTATATTATAGAATGAATGATGATTAAAAAGAATCAGGGATCGGAATTCAAAATAAAAACTTTTTGTAGAGACGCACATTGCAACAGAATCGCTCCATAGGTAGGAAGAATATCTATGTTTTCAAATTCAAAATTCAAAAATTCAAAATTCATTTATTTGCAGAAATGTGGTCATATTATCTATGGAACTCTTTTTTTAATACTGCTAAATGTTTCATAATATGAACGTCTGAATTGATCATTCTTCTGCGTCATAGACACTGCCAATTTACTTCCATTAAACCACCCGATATGTTCCGTACAATGATGTTCCGAATAATTTAGGAACATGGATGGTTTAAAAAACTGTGAGTAAGTAAGCCAGCCCATAATAATCAAAAGAACCTTTCGCGCTAAAAGCCCTGAGTAGTTTCGGCCCTTTTTCCGCTGTATTCCTCATAAACGATGGGCCCAGTCAATTTTTCCGGGTAGAATAAAGCGCGGTAAGCGAGATCTCAGTTTTGGCGCCGAAAAAAAATCGTAGGTAAAGAATATTGGACGAGTGTATTGAATATCAAATAGGTTTTGTATGTATGAGATTTTCTGGGCATAAACATGAGTAACATATTGGATAAAATATTTTATTTACAAAATGAGTAAAATATGTCAGAAAGTTTTTTTTCGTTTTAATGTGAATTCTTTGTACTAATGGGATACAGTTTCTAACTAGTTACTAGGTACACCAAGCGAGGAACTGTGCGATTACACTACCTCTACTTATAGCCTATTTGTTTAGGTCATGTTTATTTATTTATTTTAATTGACTCATCAGCAACAAGTAGATACACCAAAACTTCACAATAGCTAACATAAACAGGCTTAAGATTAGTGTATTATTTTTATAGTCAAGCACAACATGAGCAAGTATAGACATGCAATTAATTTTTATACTTATGTTTTGTTTAGACACTTAATAAAAAAAAATTTCTGTTTAGAAACGCATTTAAAAGACTAAAAACCGTTATCGAACCACTAGTCAGTCTGGTAGTCAGCCTAGTTTATTTTTTAACACACGTTTTTAACTAGTTACCACAAGATTGTTTAAGGTAACCAATTACCTATTATTCAAGTAGATACATATATAAACAAATGGAGTATAAATTAACATCCCTTGCAACCTGGCTGGACATCTCCAGTTTCGAGAACGTAGGGTGACGTAGACAAATCAACAGGTTCGATTCCTGACTAGCAATACAGATTTTTCAAAAATCTTTTTTATTCTAAGTGTTCATGAAATTGGGCCCAAGGCTATCACTGCTCCTTTGGTTTGGGTTATGTTATGTCGGACTCGAACCGACTAAAACGCACGCCGTCTTTGGGTCTTCAGTTGCCGGAGGTGACGTAGTAGAGGCTATCACTGCTCCTAGTTTAGAATATGGCCATCTTCATTTAATGAGATCATATATCTACTCTTAAAAAATTACCCACTCTTACCGTCTCCATCGCCAATAAACTGCAGTAAATTACGGTCGAATAACTTATTAATTGAACTGGTTGAATTTACGGAACTGTGTCGTTAAGGGTGCTATCGGAACTCGATGCGAAACCGAACCCTCGAATACTTACGACACGGTATCATGAGCAGGGCCGGCCGTAGAGCTGGAGTCTTACCACCGCCTTTTAAAAGTAATATTATTTCAATCTTACTTTACTTTCATACTGAGATTCGGATCGTCAGTGTCAGTGATTATATGAGTTGTAACGCAAAATTGTTAGTGGCGTTAAAATTTGATTTCGGTAAACAATACGTTGTACCTATGACGACATCTGTAGGGTTTGGGGGGAACTTTTCATCGATCACCAATTCGGTATTGATGAATGGTTTCCCAATCTGACAACAGATGTCGCTAGTATGTTTACCTATTTCAAATAGAATTATAATATCTTGATAGGTTAAATTATTTGTGATATTTTATTCAATCATATAACTTAATGTCTTTAATTTAAAATTGTTATAATCTAAATTCCTAGTTGCCCAAATTAATTTAGTCACGGCGAGAATGTCTTTGGTTTCGTATTATCTGTGGATCAGTATTTTTTGTTTCGCGATTCGATCAGGTGAACGAATAATTCGTGATATCAGATTCATCTACTAGAATATTCCATGAAAAATGATATAAATACACCCCTCCCGGTGGATGCGAACACCTCTGATAATTACTCTGAAGATTAAGCACGAAACTCTGTTCGTATTTCATTGATTTTTCTGATAAGTTGGAACTCTGAATTATATGTACCTACCTACATATAAATTAAGTATCTTAGATTCTGTGCATCCTTCCCGGACTTCTCTGGTAAGATATGCTGATTTGTCTTTCTCTAGTAGTGATTTCTTTATATCTGTGTCGTTCGTTTGCGTCAGTGATATAGGCTTTTTGTACTTTTGATGCAGGGTCCCAAGGTTTAGCGGACAATATTAGTGACCTATCTACATTGTTGTGATTCCGTTGTTGGAGTCCCTGTTCGGAACAGCTGTCCCTTCGTTTGGCTCGCGGCAGTGCGGGCGGTGGCTAGCAGCAGACCTGCCTACGCAAGCCGACAACCGACGCCAGGGGAACCATCCGAAGAGGAGTGCCAAAAGGTCACGTAATCTTAACTTGTACAATAACTGTAACTTCATATACCCGCTACCTTGAGTTGTAATTACGAGATCAGCTGTGTGCTACGAGGGAGGCGCATAAGCATCTTATATTGTATTTACATTTCTATATCTCTGTGCCTGTGATAATTCTACTGTATGTACAACTGTGTACCCTATTGAATATATGCATGTATAAAATCTTAGTGTTGTTTCATTAAGGGTATCTGGAGCACGCACCCACTATCTCCACTCTGAGATAAAAGGCGCCCAAGAGTCTCTTTCGAAAGCTCTTGCCTGGGTTAGCCGGTGGAGTAGCTGGGGAGTTTCCCAGGTTACACAGTGGCGCGGCCAACGTACGGGCAGTTCAAGAATTCCAGTACCCACTGGATTTCTCTTGGTTCTGTGTGTGTGTGTGAAAGACGCCTTTAATGAATTCAAACCTACTATCCGTCTGATACTCTCCAAGACGTTAATTGGTTGTGCTTGTGCGGCTAAGCACGTAATTAATTTCCTTGCAATTTACACCGAATAGCAAGGAAACGGGTCAAAATTTTTTTTCTAAATTATAAATAGCTGCTACATTTTCGGTAAAATTCATATTTCGGCATACCTTCTTATTTTTTTCTTTTTTTTCTTTTTTCTTTTTTTACTGGTTGCTGGTTGGGTTGGATATATATCATCTCAGTAGTTTGTCCCGAATTTTAAATAAAATTAATATACATGCATATGTTTAACTTTGTGTTTTTTCAGAATTTAACTTGTAATTATTGTTATCGACATTTTCTATAAGTGCCGATATATGTAACTCTGTGTAAGGTGGTTTCCATTCGGAATTACCATTTTTTTTTCTTTTTAACCTTGGATCAGTATAGTAGCCGGTACTTATACTTGCTACCGTACATTTTGCTCTTAGCCTTTTAACTGTTTTTTAATTTTTTGTAATTTCATTTGTACCTATACGTACGGTACAATTTTTTTTGTGTATATTTTTTCAATATTTTAGTAATTGTCTGCAGGGCGGTACATCTCGGGTACCTACCCGCTATTGGAGAATTATTCTCAATTGGAAATTTTTAAATAATTATATTATTAGGAATTGTCTGCAGGGCGGTACATTTTAGTTACCTACCCGCTAATGAAAATTGTTTTATGCTGAATTTCTTTATACCTATATTATTAACATAGAAGGGTACATTTACATACTGTCCGTTCAATTGAATACCCTCTTGGATTTATATCCATTTAAACTTTCGTTAAATAACGGAATTGTTAGTTAAATTTTATTTTTATATTCTATTCACTTAAAGTTCATTTCTTATAAGATGGCAAAAATGCACCAGTATGTAAACTATTTAAGAAAAGATGAGCTGTCTAATGAGTTGTCTTACATGGGCATTTCAGCGGATCCTGAGGCTACGGTTGTCAGCTTGCGTAACGAATTGAGGACGGCATATCGGCTAGTTCGCCGTGGAAGTCTGAAGCCTAACACCACGAAGTCCACTGATGCTGCAACTGAACGCACTGTCTGCGAGCCAAAAGTGAAGGAACTCGAGGATTTGCTATCGTCAGGTGACTTTGATGCCGATAAAAATAGTCGCACTAGGGCTGCTGTTAGGGCTAATTATCTTTTGACTAGGCTAGCTCGTTGTGGGTTAGATTGTTCTGAACTTGTTAGTATTCGCAACAGATTAGTTAAGATTGTGTCAGTAGCTGAATCGAATAGTGACTCAGAATCTGAGGTGTCAGATAATGATGATCGCGCTTCTCGTGACCGAGTTGAATATACTTCACCTGCGATGAGAAATGAACGCTCGATGCGGGGTAGCTCGCAAAACATTAACTTAAATAATGATAATTTTATTTATAGGGAACGCCCTATTAATTTGAATAGTTTTAATTTAAAATATGATGGATCTACTTGTGTACGTGTTTTCATTGAGAGACTGGAAGAACTCCGGTGTGCTAGGGAAGTCTCCAAATCAAAGGTTCTCATGGCTTTCTCTGACCTATTGGACGGACCAGCTTTGTCTTGGTTCCGCACCAATAAAGCTAACTTTATGTCTTATGAAGACTTACTAATCGAATTAAGAGACACCTTTGATATTCCCGATTACGATTATCGTTTACGGAATGAGATTAGGCAACGTACCCAAGCCCGTACCGAGTCCTTGGTGAACTACATCTCCACAATGCAGGCCATGTTCTCTAGACTAACTTGTAAAATGCCCAGTGAAGAACAACTGGACATTCTTATGCATAACATTAGACCTGACTACATGAAGGAACTAGCCCTTCATGAAGTCAACACTATTGATGATCTAAGAAGGTTAGGAAAGCGTTTGGAACTTGCGCGTGCTAGGGCTGAGGCGTTCCACGAGCCAGTCTTGGACAAATTTGAGATCTCCTCTGACTTACATTCTCAGAAAGCAAAGGGCACACCAAAAGCTACCAAGCAGGTCTCTGCGGTGGACAGCTCGGCAGCCTCGCACGAACGCAAATGCTTTCGTTGCGGCGGCAGCGATCACACTGCGTATAACTGCTCACAATCAAGGGAGTTGGTGTGTTTCCGATGTGGTCTCAAAGGAGTCAAGTCACCCGACTGCCCCAAATGTACGTCGAAGTCAAAAAACGCGTAGGCCAGGGCCTTATTAAGACATTCTCAAGCTCTGTGTCTGAGTCTTCTTCTGATAAGGTCCTGTTTACTAAACGGGATAACGATGTTAGACCGTACTTAGTTGTTAGGGTTTTAAATTTAAATGTTCTTGGTCTTCTTGATTCCGGTGCCTCCTGCTCCGTGCTAGGAAAAGGTGCGCACCGTAGCTTCTTAGATTTAGGGTTTGAACTAGAAAGTGTCAACCCAAATTTTAAAATTACAACTGCAGACAGTTCACATTTGAAATGTCTGGGTTCTATGTCCTTACCCTTAGAATACAACTCTGTTATCAGGGTACTTAAGTTTTATGTTGTACCAGAAATAACTACCTCAATGATATTTGGAGTAGACTTCTGGCAACAATTTCAATTAGGTGATAGATTAATTTCTCAAAAAATTAATATGAATAATTTTAGTGATAGCTGTCCTATTGAATCTTTGTCTCTTCACAGTGGTCTCGAGGATTACAACAACCTGACCGAGGATCAGCGGTGTGTAATGAACGGGATCATTGAAAAATTTGAGTCAATTAATACGGATAAGGTGGGCTTAGGTCGAACTACGCTTGTGCATCATGTCATAGACACGGGTGACAGCAAGCCGATCAAGCAGCGGTATTACCCTCTCTCACCTCTCAAACAGAAGGCTCTGGAGACGGAGTTGGACCGGATGTTGGAGATGGGAGTGGTGTCACCATCACAATCCGCGTGGAACTCACCCGTGGTTATGGTGGAAAAGGCGAACGGTGATCTAAGGCTGTGCTTAGATTCACGTAAGCTTAACCCTCAGTTTACCCGGTGAAATTATATACCTCAATTAACCTCATTGAGTCCATTGGACTCCTCCACACAAATCTTCGATTTTACTCAAAATAAAAGATAAATTTGTATAACAAAGTAATTTAATGTGTTTAAAAACATATTTCTTATTATTTTACTTATCAAATTTTAATCATTAATGTATCTATCTTATATTTTACTTGTACAAACTTAATCACTAGAAAATATCTATGAAACAGTAAATGCCAACTTCTAACTTCGAACTAAAATAAAATCCAAACAAAAAATAGTTGTTTTTCTACTAAATTAACACAATAATATCTTAAACAATCGTTATCAAAAATAAAAATGGTTCATGTTCATAATAAAATAAAAATCCTGCAACGCCTAATCTTTGGCTTTATCTATATATCGCACGCAAAGCTTTTTAGTGCAACCTAAACATACTGGTATCAGACCTGACTCCTGTGCCTCTTCGTCACTTGTATCAAAAGACCACTCCAACTCCTAGCCATGTTCAGATGGAATGCGCTCGTCTTCTTCTTCATCTGACAATATTTGATGTCTTGCAGTTTCGTAATTGTTGTAATTCATCATAGGAATCCTCATTATCTTCCTGGAGCCAGTTGTTTATTATGGATTCACCACCCTGTTGCATTATATTAACTGATCTCCTATTTGACGCCACATTGTTGACCTAAAATAAAATAAATTACATAAAAACACGACAAATCACAATATGATAACTTTACTAATTTTGTTACACAAATACCCTGTTTGAGTCCAATGGACTCCTGACAAGTGGCTACTTACCCCTACACGCTGCGCAGGAGGACATCCTCCTCACTCCTTAACCGGCGCGCTTCTGATTGAAGGTACACGGGAGCACGAAGTATAATTCGCAGTAATTAAGTTTTTAAGCTTGATTGAAACTTTGTGCGGAGTCCAATGGACCTAACGGGTAAATTAAGGGTTAATGCTGTTTCCAAAAGTGATGCTTATCCCTTACCGTACATCAATCAAATTTTAGACCATCTTAATAATGCTAAATATTTGTCCTCTATTGATTTAAGTGCAGCGTATTGGCAAATCCCGTTCGACTCTGCCCAGTCTGCTGAGAAGACTGCGTTCACGGTGCCGAGGCGGGGTTTGTTCCAGTATAATGTAATGTGTTTTGGTCTTGTCGGAGCTTCAAGTACGATGCAACGACTGATGGACCGCTTATTCGGCCCGGAATTCGACAACAGAGTGTTTTGCTTCCAAGACGACATAATCTGTGTGGCCAACACCTTCGAGGAGCATGTGGATCTCTTAAATAGAATCTATCAGCGACTCAAGGATGCGGGCCTAACGATTAATATGAAGAAATCACACTTTTGTCGAAGTGAATTAAAGTACCTTGGTTACTATGTGGATAGGCATGGACTACGTACTGACCCCGGTAAAGTCGAGGTCATCCTCAACTATCCCACACCTTCTAACTCGAAGGATGTCAAACGTTTCCTAGGTATGGCCGGCTGGTATCGTCGTTTCATTAATAACTTTTCTAAAATTAGTAAACCTCTTTGTAAACTCACCTCTAAAAATGTAAATTTTATTTGGACATCTGAAGCTGAGGAGGCTTTTAACCTTCTCAAGTCAGCTTTGGTCTCTGCTCCTATATTGAAAATGCCTAACTACTCTTTACCGTTCCGTATACTAAGTGACGCGTCAGCTTACTCAGTTGCTGCTGTTCTGACCCAAACACACGATGGTGTGGAACACCCCATCGCCTATTGCAGTCGTTCTCTTAATAAGAACGAGGTGAACTACAGCACAACCGAGCGAGAGCTTCTGGCCGTGATTTTTGCGCTGGAACAGTTCAGACAGTATGTGGAGGGACAGAAGTGCACTGTTGTCACTGATCATGCCTCACTACTGTGGTTTCACAAGCTCAAAAATCCTACAGGTCGTTTAGCACGTTGGAGTATGCGACTCAGTCAGTTTGACTTCGACATAGAGCACCGTAAGGGAAAAGATCATGTAGTACCTGACGCTCTATCTCGCATAAAGATTGACTCCATCGATGCGAGCTCCACCAATGACCCGTGGTATCTTCACACCATGGAGTGCGTGCGTAGGAACCCAAGGCATTACCCTAACTTTAATATTCGTGAAAATTTGTTATATCGATTTTCTAAAAATAAATATTCTTTGACTTCAGATTTTGATTGGAAGTTAGTGGTACCTCAAGAGGACAGGCTAGCACTCCTCACCAAATACCACGATGACACGCTTAGTGCCCATGGTGGTGTTTGGAAAACACATAAGAGGTTGTCTTTGAATTACTACTGGCCAAAGATGTACAATAGTGTCAAAGACTACGTGGGAAATTGTGAGGTTTGTAAGATGTATAAACCCGTAAACACTTCGCGTCCTGGTCTAATGGGAAGTGCGAAGCGTGTATCTAAACCTTTTGAAGCTATTTCGTGTGATTTACTTGGACCTTTTCCAGTGTCAAGCAACAGAAATATTCATCTGATCGTTGTTTCGGACTACTTTAGCAAGTATGTCATGCTGTGTCCTATAAGGATTGCAACAGGCGCTGCAGTAGCGAGATTCATCGAGAAGAAAGTGTTTCTAGTTCATGGAGTTTGCAAGACTATCTATATTGATAACGGTCCTCAGTATGTGAGCAAGCAATTTAAGGATATGTTAGCTAAATATAATGTTCCAAACGTATACTATAGCCCGCGTTACCACGCTCAAACTAATCAAGCTGAACGAGCGATTCGAAATGTTGTTCAAGCCATCTCATGTTATGTGAAGACTCAGCACAAAAAGTGGGATGAACATCTTGTTGAGCTGCAGTGCGCTCTAAACACTGCAGTAAACGAGGCCACTCGATTCTCTCCCTATTTCTTAGTACACGGTAGGGAATTTATAGGTGATGGAGTTCTATATAGACAGTCTGACATAACCTGTCATCCGGACTTAGTCTCCATTGATGAGCCCTCAGCCTTCGGTGCCAAACTGAAAGAAATGCAACACATTTACGATCAGGTGAGGAAACATTTGATTTCGGCTCACCAGCGTAATGAGAAGTATTATAATTTCAGGAAAAGGCATGTCGAGCTGAAAGTTGGTCAAATTGTTTACAAACGGACTCATTATTTATCTAATAAAGCTAAACATTTTACCTCTAAACTCGCTCCTAAGTTTACTAAGTGTGTAGTGTCTGCTAAACGTTCCTCTTTAGTGTATAGGTTAGCAGATTTGGATGGTAAGGACTTAGGCGAGTATCACATCAAGGACATTTTAAAATACACTGATGAGAATCAATCTGCGGTACCTTCTCTGCCTAGCGTCAGCGCTATTTCATTTCCGTAGCACTGTCGATTTATACTTACTTTACCGCGACTCGATGAAGTATGACCTTGTTGCTGTAGCTTGGGTGTCCTCGTATGGGACATATTATTTGTTAGGTACACCTCATCGAGTTTTCGTTTCTCATCCTCCTCTTCTCTGTAGTTGTGTTGCATATGCGACCATCTGACTATAGCAGTTAAGGAGAGTTTTCTTTCTAGTGGTTTAGGGCATTTAGACTTAAAGTAAAAGAGTCTGTGTCAATATTTGCCTCTAGTTAGTTCTTAGTAGTTCTGTTTTGTACTTTGATCTGTTCTTTTTTTATTCGTTCTATTTTTAACTTGTTAGACTTTTGACTTGTTTTATTCTGTTGTGTATTCCTTGCGTTACTTGTCTGTCCACACAAGTAATACTTTCAAGGGGGGGGATTGTGTAACGCAAAATTGTTAGTGGCGTTAAAATTTGATTTCGGTAAACAATACGTTGTACCTATGACGACATCTGTAGGGTTTGGGGGGAACTTTTCATCGATCACCAATTCGGTATTGATGAATGGTTTCCCAATCTGACAACAGATGTCGCTAGTATGTTTACCTATTTCAAATAGAATTATAATATCTTGATAGGTTAAATTATTTGTGATATTTTATTCAATCATATAACTTAATGTCTTTAATTTAAAATTGTTATAATCTAAATTCCTAGTTGCCCAAATTAATTTAGTCACGGCGAGAATGTCTTTGGTTTCGTATTATCTGTGGATCAGTATTTTTTGTTTCGCGATTCGATCAGGTGAACGAATAATTCGTGATATCAGATTCATCTACTAGAATATTCCATGAAAAATGATATAAATACACCCCTCCCGGTGGATGCGAACACCTCTGATAATTACTCTGAAGATTAAGCACGAAACTCTGTTCGTATTTCATTGATTTTTCTGATAAGTTGGAACTCTGAATTATATGTACCTACCTACATATAAATTAAGTATCTTAGATTCTGTGCATCCTTCCCGGACTTCTCTGGTAAGATATGCTGATTTGTCTTTCTCTAGTAGTGATTTCTTTATATCTGTGTCGTTCGTTTGCGTCAGTGATATAGGCTTTTTGTACTTTTGATGCAGGGTCCCAAGGTTTAGCGGACAATATTAGTGACCTATCTACATTGTTGTGATTCCGTTGTTGGAGTCCCTGTTCGGAACAGCTGTCCCTTCGTTTGGCTCGCGGCAGTGCGGGCGGTGGCTAGCAGCAGACCTGCCTACGCAAGCCGACAACCGACGCCAGGGGAACCATCCGAAGAGGAGTGCCAAAAGGTCACGTAATCTTAACTTGTACAATAACTGTAACTTCATATACCCGCTACCTTGAGTTGTAATTACGAGATCAGCTGTGTGCTACGAGGGAGGCGCATAAGCATCTTATATTGTATTTACATTTCTATATCTCTGTGCCTGTGATAATTCTACTGTATGTACAACTGTGTACCCTATTGAATATATGCATGTATAAAATCTTAGTGTTGTTTCATTAAGGGTATCTGGAGCACGCACCCACTATCTCCACTCTGAGATAAAAGGCGCCCAAGAGTCTCTTTCGAAAGCTCTTGCCTGGGTTAGCCGGTGGAGTAGCTGGGGAGTTTCCCAGGTTACAGAGTGAAATGTATCAAACAATATCTCTTACTGTCGTCGACATATTTATTTGTTTAAGTTGTAGAGGCTCGCCCCCTATTATGTAGAACTGAAAATCATAGTTCGCGAAATATGGGTGTTTAATAGACCTTTGTCTACCCCTTCGGGCATTACGGACGTGAGATCTTGACCCCAAAAACTTTTCAGATCTACACTGAAAGGTACTGGACAAAAATTAAAATCAGTTTTTCAATATTTTATTCTCCTCGTCAGTTAAATAAGGCGAGATTTTGCACTCTATGGACTTGGAAAACTCATTTCTTTCCCGTAAGTATAAAACATAAAATTGGACAATATTACTAATTAGAAATATCAAAAAACATGTGCAACGATGATCTCAAACGAATTTCGAAATACCCACTGCTGCTTGCACTTATGTTTATCAAGGTAATAATCGCAATTTTTTTAACTGTGACTGTTAATTTGACGGAAATCTTAACTTTAACAGTTAGGTGGTGCAACTAAGCCTAAGAGTATATTTTGGCTTGTCACCTCGCATTGAATCCGACCCTGGATAAAGTTATCAGAACAAAAAATAGTAGGTACGTACTATGAGCAGAGGATTCTTCACAGATTTCTTTTCAACTTTAAATCGAGCGTTAATTAGTTGGCCCGAGGACTTTGTGCCTTTTTGCTCGAGCCCAGTGGTTCACGTAATCAATTAAAGTTCTTTTTAATCTCAACTCAACGGTTGCCGAGCGGCGGCAGACCAACAGCGGCCATTTAATTCTTTCTAAACTTTTCTTTTTATTTTTTATTAAAGTAAATTGTATGCCTATGACTTTAGCTATTTTTACCTTTACTATACTTACCTTACCTTTACTATATGAGTTTGACCGGTGGGGTAAAGTAGTAGGTATGCTTACACCCCACCGGGCAAACTCGAACCGACTAAAACCGCACGTCGTTTCGGTTTTAATTACCGAGGGGTTCCCTGTTACCTACCTTCCCTCACAATATAGCAGGACCATGATACCACTAATTGTTGATGATTGTCAAGTCCCTGAGATTACAAAAAATGCCGTGGAAATTTCAGTTCCATCGTCATATATTTTAAATTCAAAATTGAATGAGAAACAGTCCATTACGTCGTCGTTGATCGAGTCACTCCGCAATACGTCATTTAATTTTACACTTTAAGAACATAGCAGTAACGTCTAAAACTCAATGGCATTATTATTAATCTCAGTGGTTTGACAATGGTTGATCATTAGTATTAATCAATATTAATAAACCTTTTTAATAGTTTTATCAAAATGACAAGATTATAGGTATTTTAAATATAATTAAATAATATATTTAAAATAAAAAAATAACCCTTACAGAATGAAATGGCTACCTATTGCCAAAATCTTTTTGAGGATTGCGTGAAGTAGATATCTACAATACATGTAAAATTACCCCTGGTGGTACAATTTGGTGGTAGGTACTAATGGGAACAAACGGTTGAAATTAGTAGATACCTATGCCAACTGATTGATAGATGAAGATCTGATACTTACATCACGTAAAAGTCAAAATAAACCAAAAACCCGGAGTATGAGTCTGTGCAGGTACTTACACGTATCTTAAAAGTTATAAAATTTAATACAATTTAATTTGAACGATACTTGTTATTTTACGCACCTTCCATTCTTCCATAAAGAAACGTTCCTCGGTCTCAAGGCGGCCAGCCATTCGTTGGAAGTTTAAAAACTTCAAAATTGGGAGTTTTCTTGTGTCCGGAGAGCATCGCATTCGTCGCTAATTTCCCAGGAGACGTTTGATGGCGGTGCGCCCGCAAACTGCCGCGATATACAATCCAGCGGTTGGCTTCACGAATTAATAGCCCTTTTTTATACATAAAATGCTTTTTTTCCTAATGGGTTATCTGCTGAAGCTGGGGTGAATTCACCCTGCATTCAAGTCAGGTCAGAGGGGTCATAACGAGTGTAAATTGTATTCTCTTTGGGGTGTAATGTATGCTTCAGGCAAAGAGAATACAATACTATTGACATGGTCACTGACATAATATACTCGTATGTAATAGAGAAAGGTAGATACATCAAAAAAGGGTGAAGGTCAGGAAGGAATCTTCTGTACTGTCAGGGCAAGAAAAAATATTATCGTCCCACTGATAGCTCAAAACCTTACCAGTGAGTGCTGGCTGCCCTACACATCGCTGGAATCACAACACAAGGTTATTATTTGCCGCGGTATTTTGTAAAGTGTAGGTAATTCCCCAATCTGACTGCTTAATTGTGACAGGGGATACCGTCGCGTCCTACCTCCTTGAGAAGAGTCTCGAAAGAGATGGCCCCTGGTCAGCCGAGGTGCAAGGGATATCACTGGCAACTGAAGCCCCGAAGACGACATGCGTTTTAGTCAATTCGAGTCCAATATAACCACTCTTACCGACTCCGGTGGTATTGGTATCCATGGGGAGTTTGCTTGTCTGCCAACCAAATGGTATACCTATATGGGTATTTATATTATAATATCGATCAGCTTGGTCACAATTTCGAATAGTTGTCGCAAAGTTTGAAATGTAGCGCCTACAAGCATATCATTGATAAACAGAAGAAAGGAGAATAAAACTGTCCCGTAAGTCCGTAAGCATGCGGTTATGCAAGCCACACAAGCCCACACAAGTCACAAACTGGCGGCAAGTTACGAATAAGTGAACTGAGTTCGAAAGTTTTGGTGATATCAACACCATCGACGCTGTGGTTGGCTCTAATAATACAAATGAATTTTGAGTTTTGATGATTTTGGAGTTGCTCTCGTCGTGTAGCAATTTGTTTCACGGCAGCACCACTACTCACGGAGAGGGTCCGAGCATAGGTTTCGCTCTTCGGAAAGGCTTACTACGTCCCCTTATGTAAATTACAATTGTTAATACACATACAGGTTTTTTTACTAAGGCTATGCTTGCATTTTGGTATCGAGAGAGATTTGAATATCGGTAATAGTCTACTGGCGAACCCTGCGTCACTTGAAGCCCAGATTTTATATAAATTAGCAGACTTAGGTTTAGAGTCGATCATAGGTTAAAGTCTATGCTTATTAAAATATTTATTTCTGTTATATTTTACAACATTATCTTCGCTGTTATCAAAAACAAAACGTTCTTGTCAAATGTCAGTTATTGTACTTTAATGTCATTATTGTCATGCAGCTGAGAACCGGGTGTAGCGGGGTAGCGGCGATTTATTTTAAAAATTCTATCATTGTTATAGTATATATATTAATCTATGGTTATAGTTTAATAACAACCATGAGTGAGTTAACAGCAACGAATTTGTTTGAAACGCAAACCATAATTGCCGACCACAAGGACCTAATTCATGATGTCGCTTACGATTTCTACGGGGAGAGAATGGCCACTTGTTCTAGCGACCAATATGTGAAGGTTAGTTATTTTGTTATCAAACAAAAACGCGGTAACAACTTCTTTTGACCTTAATCTTCTTATTTATTGAAAACACAGACCTTTAATATTGTTTATTCTGTTACTATTTAATATTTTGTTACTAAGGAACACAAACCGCTGATAAAGGAATATGTACATCGAAGTTCCCCAATACTAAGCCGTATTTACTCATACAGACATTAAATATTAGTTGATTTACACATGATAAGAGTGTATTGTTGTATTGAGTCTGTTAATGTTATCAGTCAACAATAGTCTATAATTTCGTCAATTGCTTCTGTCCTCACATACCTCATAAGATATCCTTACTGACTGTAGTTTTAGTGATCTCAACATTATTTGTGTAAGCGTACCAGGGTGTATGAGTTATGAAGACGAAAACTTTGTCTTCAACAGAATTATTAGAATTATTAAATTATCTAATTGTTGGAGCGGAGACTGCTCAAACAATTACATTATTGAGTTTTTTATGTGTATCATATTTTTATTTATATATGTAATTATTTCCCTTAATGCTACCATTACAGGGTATGAATATTTATAAAAATGGATGTTGCTAAGCCCTTAACTTGAAAAAGGCTCAACCAAGTCAGCATTTTTTTCTTGTTCCAGTCACCAGCTAGAAAGCCGAAGCTGCGGTCATCAATAATACATATAATACCTCTGTGATTTCTGTTTTAAATTTAGCAAACAATTATAAGTATAGTTGATATTTTCAGGTATGGGACTCAGATGGACAAGGTGGATGGCGGATAACAGCTAGCTGGAAGGCGCACCATGGGTCAGTGTGGAAGGTGACATGGGCACATCCCGAGTTTGGCCAGGTCATTGCAACATGTTCATTTGATCGTACCGCTGCTATTTGGGAAGAAGTTGGTGAGTGTTGCTTTATGAAATATCTTTTTTCTAAGGGAGGTGACACACTAAAGGAGGAATTGCTGCAAACACAGTAAATTTCCAAAAAAAAAATGTTAATGTCAAGAAGCATTTACTGCGTAAATGTAGATAAATTTTGCTGCTTTGGTGTATTGTCTCATTTTATAATTTTTTTATACTGCTTAGACAGCACATGGCTCTCATATGCTACCCAAGTGGCTATATGCTTCTCACGCAAGCTTTGAATAAAGATAATGAAGTAGGTGTCACATCACATAATCCATTATAAGAAAATATATGCTCATTTCCTTTTCAATAGGTGACGCAGCAGCTTCAGGATCAGAGAAAGGCCTGCGCACATGGTTGAAGAGGTCAAATCTCGTTGATTCCAGGACTTCTGTGACAGATGTTAAGTTCGGACCCAAGCATTTAGGTCTACTACTTGTCACTTGTTCTGCAGATGGTATTATAAGGTACTAGAGCTTTTAAACTTTAATATTATCACTATTTCATTTATCATGCTTTATTTCTTCATCTGTATTGTGACAGAGAAAAAGTACTCACCTCCCTATCTCATCAGAAAGCGGCAACTAATTGAAAACGCAGACAATATCACTATGAGAGAAGAAAAACTCAACCCTATACCAATCTGGCCATCTACCTATCTGGCCAGCGTGGAATCAGTAGACCAAAACCAAAAAAAATTGTCAAATTATTTAATAATATTATTGATTTAATAATGTCAGTATAAAAAAATACATGCAGCATTTAGACTTTTATTCCGCCCATGTAGGTGTTTGGAATCAAAGATATGGTTTGCAAACTGAGGTCCTGTTTTGTTTTATTACAGAATATATGAAGCGCCTGACGTTATGAACCTAGCTCAATGGACCCTGCAGCACGAAATACCAACCAAAGTATCTATCAGCTGTCTTTCATGGAACCCTTCTCTATCCAGGTAATATAAAAATGTATCTAAGTTTGTTTATTCGTATTTCTAGAACCCGTAACACAAGCTAGTTAAGCTATGCTTACCATGGGTGTAGATGGCGTTGCCGTTGTGTAGATTATACTGCAATATAAAAAAAGAGCGAATGTAATGAATTCTTATTCATTCGATTTTGTGCTTTAACCTATATTAATAAACAAATTAATTAGTAGGACAATCTACACAACGCCACCTAGTTCCAATGGTAAGCATAGTTTAACTTGCTTGTCTTATGAGTTCTAGAATGCGGATAAACACATATAGAAAAGGAAAATGATCGCCATAGCAGGGCTACGGGTAACCTAAGCGCGTGTGCGCAAATCACACTATAAAGGCGTTTTTATTTTGTTTGTCGATTTGTTTATTTGCCTACAAGAAAAGAGTCTGGCAGTACATTCCCTAATTTGCTCGGTTGGCAGAGTGGTGCACCCGCCCATGTTGGCAGTCGGCAGCGACGAGCCCAGCACCACGCTCGCGGCCGCCAACGTACAGAGCGACAAGTCCACAGCGTGCAATGGGAAAGTCTTCATATATGAGTAAGTGCAGCATACACAAGGCAAAAAAGAATGATCCCACCTTTATATGTATGTGTTTTGTACATGAGAAAACTATCAAAATATGTTATGTTAAAAAAAGTGTTTTTAACATAATATAACATAACATAAACTCACGCCTTTATCTCCGAAGGGATAGGCAGAGGTGCTAGCACACACATTTCGCCAGTTTATGTTTGGTCCCAATGTAATAGGTGGCGAGCCTATTGCCATTAACCGGGCACTTATAAACCTGCGATAAATACACACATAACTTCGAAAAGCATCGAAAAGTCATTGGTGTGTGCCATGGTAAGCCTGGGATCGAACTCGAGACCTCGTCTCAGCAGTCCATTATCCATACCACTAGGCTACCGCGGTATTCTTTTATTTGTAAATGTCACGAACACTGTTTTTATAATCTATGTCAACCGCCAACATACTTATCACAGTGATGGAGTCCATCAGCTTTACGGTCGAAGATAACCTCCATAGCAATGCAGACATTATTTTTTTAGATTGCTAAAATTGTTTTAAATAATCTATTTTGATTACTAACAATTAAGCTCCTTCAGCTAAATTAAGGTACTCGGTAGTAACACAACTCCTTTCGGGGAGAAATGACCAAGGTGCTAAAATGACCATAGTGTGGAAAATATCCATAGTGCTGAAATGACCAATATCATAATGACCAATTGTACAATCGTCTATGATACCGAAGTGCTAAAATGACCATAGTGCTTAAAGTCAAAAGTGCTGAAATGTAATAGTGAAATATTTGTCTTAACATAAGAAAACGAATCATCATTTCTTATTAATTAGTTAAAGTTCGAACCCGTGTCCTCTTGATTGGAAGACCATTCTACGTTTGATGAAACATTCCAGGTACAGCGAAAGTTCCCGCCGCTGGACGAGGACCGACTGCCTCGCCTCCGTACAGGAGCCAGTCAACGACATAGCCTTCGCGCCTAACCTCGGCCGGTCGTTCCATCTCCTGGCGGTCGCCACCAAGGATGTTCGCATCATCAAAATAGAACCCGTTGCGTAAGTATAGAAATAGTAGTTTCATTGGCGTAATCTGGAAGTATTTATTCGGGACCGCCGTTTGACCTCCAATCCTGAGAGGCGACTTGCTCCAGGACCTCGCCAACCACGGGGACATCGTAGACATACACCCGAAAGCAGTCATCTCAAAAGAGATGGCCCCGGGTCTGCCGTAGTGCGAGGGATATGTTGACTACTATTTCACCTCCGGCAACTAAGAACCCAGAGACGGCGTGCGTTCTAGTCGGTTCGAGTCTGACATAACCTCCCCAATCGACTCTGGCAGAATAATAGGGCCTCACTAATCAGATACTAAGAGCCTGGAATTGAGATCGTAAATCAGAAAGTTCACCCTACTGTGTACCTTTACGTACCGTGTGGTCGAAACCTTACTACAGGAATTCGGAGTAACTTCGTGGTAATTACGGCTTTCATTCGTAACGGCCTGGCCTGGCAGTTACAAAGTCCGATAGCGAAATGTCTTTATCAATGTTATCTCGACATTGCTTAGAAAGTAATAGGTTTTTGTTCAAGACAATATTTGGAAGAGGATGAGAGAGTTTTGAATAGAAATCGAGGTATAGGCATAGGCATAGGCATTCAGGTAAGTGGACGTTCAGGGAAGTGGGCGATCGGGGAATGGACTTTCAGAGAAAGAGACCTAATGAACCGACTGGACATTCCGGTAAAAGGACCTAACGTTCCGGAAGGAGATGGAGAATTCTACAAGGCCATCAATTTGAAAGTCTGGCCGTCTATTTGTGTTCATTGATTTGAGTCGCTAGACCGTTCACGAGGCGCGAATTTTCGCTATGGCGAAAGTCACGTAGTCAGGTTGTAAGGATATCCATTCACGGTTCTCCCGTGTTGCAGCGAGTCGGGTAGCGCGGGCGGCGGCGGGCCGGCGGTGCGCTTCAAGGTGGAGGTGCTGGCCGCCTTCGAGGAGCACTCGGCGTGCGTGTGGCGCGTGGCGTGGAACGTCACCGGCACGCTGCTCGCCTCCTCCGGGGACGACGCCACCGTGCGCCTGTGGAAGAGTACGTGCCCACGCCTACCACACGCTGCACCCGACACTCATGTACACTTGTGCTTTACATTCTACACTGTACTACATCTAAAACATTACACTCAACTCCTAACACATCACAATCGACTCGTAACACATCACAAACGACTCCTTCTTTACACACTACACTCTACTTTTAACACATCACTCTCTAGAAAGAAGAAAGAAAGAAAATATACATTATTTTGCCTTTTACAGCACAAATAACTACATGAAAATTAAAAAATAAAAAATATATACAAAAGACGTCGTGCACATCTGTGCTACAAAAGTAAAAAGGAGCCAGTTCAGCGTAATGCCAGGCACAAGTACCTGGCGCTGGTTTTCAACTGGCTCCTCGAAAAAATAAATAAATAAAAAATAATAAAATAAAAAAATCTCTCTACAGCTAAAACGTCACACTCGACTCCTTTTTTATTTACACACTACACTCTACCACTAACACATCACTCTACTCCTAACACATCACACTCGACTCCTTTTTTACACACTACATTCCACTCCTAACACATCACTCTCTACTGCTAACACATCACACTCGACTCCTTTTTTACACACTACACTCCACTCCCAACACATAACTCTCTACTGCTAACACATCACACTCGACTCCTTTTTTACACATTACACTCTACCCCTAACACATCACACTCTACTGCTAACACATCACACTCAACTCCTTCTTTACACACTACACTCTACTCCTAACACATCACTCTCTACTGCTAACACATCACACTCAACTCCTTCTTTACACACTACACTCTACTCCTAACACATCACTCTCTACTCCTAACACATCACACTCGACTCCTTTTTTACACACTACACTCTACCCCTAACACATCACTCTACTCCTAACACATCACACTCGACTCCTACTTTACACACTATACTCTACCGGTAACACATCACACTCGAAAGGTTTATAAAAAACGTCTCACAGTATATGACATACGTGGCTTTACACAGAACATTGAGTGGCAAAGTGACAGTGTGCCACTCAATGTTCTGTGTGAAGCTACGTATGTCATAGCTCGCTCACGGCCCCGTACCGTTGTGTTACAGTGCAGTACCTGAGCCAGTGGAAGTGCGTGGCGGTACTGGCGGGCGCGGCGCGCGGCGCGTGTCCGCGGGCGGCGCGTGCGCACACCACGTACATGCGCATGGCCGCCATGGCCAACCCCACGCACATGCCCTTCCACTGACGCGGTAAGTGTCACACCGGCGCGTGCGCACACCACGTACATGCGCATGGCCGCCATGGCCAACCCCACGCACATGCCCTTCCACTGACGCGGTAAGTGTCACACCGGCGCGTGCGCACACCACGTACATGCGCATGGCCGCCATGGCCAACCCCACGCACATGCCCTTCCACTGACGCGGTAAGTGTCACACCGGCGCGTGCGCACACCACGTACATGCGCATGGCCGCCATGGCCAACCCCACGCACATGCCCTTCCACTGACGCGGTAAGTGTCACACCGGCGCGTGCGCACACCACGTACATGCGCATGGCCGCCATGGCCAACCCCACGCACATGCCCTTCCACTGACGCGGTAAGTGTCACACCGGCGCGTGCGCACACCACGTACATGCGCATGGCCGCCATGGCCAACCCCACGCACATGCCCTTCCACTGACGCGGTAAGTGTCACACCGGCGCGTGCGCACACCACGTACATGCGCATGGCCGCCATGGCCAACCCCACGCACATGCCCTTCCACTGACGCGGTAAGTGTCACACCGGCGCGTGCGCACACCACGTACATGCGCATGGCCGCCATGGCCAACCCCACGCACATGCCCTTCCACTGACGCGGTAAGTGTCACACCGGCGCGTGCGCACACCACGTACATGCGCATGGCCGCCATGGCCAACCCCACGCACATGCCCTTCCACTGACGCGGTAAGTGTCACACCGGCGCGTGCGCACACCACGTACATGCGCATGGCCGCCATGGCCAACCCCACGCACATGCCCTTCCACTGACGCGGTAAGTGTCACACCGGCGCGTGCGCACACCACGTACATGCGCATGGCCGCCATGGCCAACCCCACGCACATGCCCTTCCACTGACGCGGTAAGTGTCACACCGGCGCGTGCGCACACCACGTACATGCGCATGGCCGCCATGGCCAACCCCACGCACATGTCCTTCCACTGACGCGGTCAGTGTCACACCGACGGCGCATGAGTTGCATATACCCGGTAATACATTATTAAAAATGTCCGACTACTAATAAAGTCCAAAATTCAAAACTGTGTAACACGAACAATGTACAAAACGTTTTTATTTTAGAACATTATTTTTGGACGTTATTACTTTTTGGACATTTTTTACTTCCTTAACATTATAATGTGTCAAATATAATACTATCCTAAATAAAATAAAAAGGAGTAATAAATCCTAAAAATAATAGGAGCTTTCTAAGTAGATCTTGTTCTGCGGTTAAGCTGGTTTCGAGAAGACTAGTGCCTCTGTACAATCGACGTCAAAAGTAGTAGTAAGTAATTGAGTATGCAAAATTTGACGACCGCCAACTGTGACAGTAGGAATTCTTTCTCACTTCAAGTATGATATTGCTTTTTTTACGTGTGTTCGTCATAGCCGGGCTATTTTCTCAAGTGGTGATTAGAACCGGGCTATTTTCTCAGAATGGTGATTATAGCCTGGCTATTTTCTTACCAAGTTTATAATTACTAGATCAGTAAGCTTAACAAGAAATTAAGAATACTTAGTAAGATAATGTTCAACTTATATTACTTCAATAAAATACTTGCGTACAACATAACGTAACACTCTATTATTTAGCACTTCATGTAAAACTCATTTATAAACAACAAAAATACTATTCCAAAAACGATTGCGTCTCACTTGCGTAACAAACTTCTTTATTCGCTTAATATTAACTAAACACGTTGGCAATTTTGTTCTTAAGCCGCCCGCACACTAGCGACTAGTCGCCTAAATATTCACGTACGAACAATCAATAAAATCCAAAGATTGTGATCCGATATTGTCTTCAAATCTTGATAAAATTGAAATTTATTTTTGGTTCACAAATAAACAAACGATTCTGAAACCAAAATTATTTTTAACCACTGTGTTTGTTCGCGAAGCGCGCAATAATTGCTGAACGGAATATGATGCGGTTTTTAATACATATTGCGTATTAACATCTGTCATTTGATCGCATTACAAGCGAAGATATAACCAAAAGTCGCGATATACTACTTCTACACGAGCGAAACCGCGGGCATTAGCTTCTTAATCGTTAACATCAATTTAGCGATATACGATCGAATCGATAGTATTGTCGATTATAACCGCGATTATAGGCGACTAGGCGACTAGTCGTGTGTACGACCCTGTTACTTCATGGGTGCCGTGCGCCTTAGTCGCTGCAAGTGCGTTGGTTCCTTGCCCATACTTCTGGTCGAGTACCAGCCAACCTGCAATAGGTGTATAACTAAATTATTCTGTAAGCCGTACCAGTAGTTTATGGTTCGCTATGATTGTAATTTTTTTTACAAGTCAAATAAAAAAAAAGGAATAAAACGTACCGGCATTGCTCTCTCGCTCTTGCATTGACTGTTCGATGACGAATGTGGACTGACGATGTTACTGCACAACAAACAAAATTAAAATTGCGGTGGTAGACTAATATCATAAATTAAAAATGGCGAACTACTAATAAAGTCCAGAAAATAAAAATGTCCAAAGCGAATTATATACAAAAATAAAAATGTCCAAAGCGAATAATATCCAAAAATAAAAATGTCCAAAGCCGGATAATGTCCAAAAATAAAAATGACAATATTCTATATAATGTAATTTTTCTTTACTCCCTGCCATAGAAGGAGGAGGAGGATTAAAAATGTAGGCACGATAAACATCTATTATTTAAACGTTATTATGTTTTGGACATTTTTATTTCTTGACTTTAATATTCCAACCCCTATTTTTTAAGCTGGCTTGGCTCCCGGTGGAGTATAATAGGCCAACCCCATGTCTCCCCGTAAGTGTCGTAGAAGACAACCTAGGGACAAGCGATAGCAACTATACAGCCAATGAAAAGTGCCTGCTTGACGGGAATAGGCTTACCTCCTCCTATTACGTGGGATTGGCAATCATAGTTGGTAAATTATGGGTGACAATACACCTTTGCCTACCCCTTTATTGATTGAGATGATGACCATGCTCACCCTAAAGACGCTCGTTTGATGGTAGTCGCGTTGCTCTGCAGCAAGATCCTCGCTGGCGGAGTCATCAGCCCGCCGCTCGCTCGCCAACTGTGTGCATACATGTCCTTTTAGCTAATGTAATAGTTCCTTCTTACTAGAGTAATAATTATTAGTTACAAGAGTGCAAAGTTGCTTTTTAACCGATCTCAATTTTGTTGACCGAGCAATTGAAGAAGTCTATAATTAGAACTCAGAATTATATTCGAGTGAACACGGTAACTTTTCATATCATTTCAGCGCGAAAATAACTAAATGCAAGAACAAAATGGCGCACACAATACAAAAATACAAAAGAAAAAAAAAATTAAAAAAGTACACCAAAGAGGTTCCTAGAGCTTTTAACAAATTAAAAAGTTGTGTAAATTTAGCACCATAGAGGTAGAAGTAAATATTGTTAAAAATTTTTTGAATTCACAAACTTGATGCAGATTGAATTTGGAACATAATATGTTCTAAATTCAGTTTACATTATCCTCTAGCGGATATAACCGACTTGCACTCAGATATCAAAGAATAAAAATCCTCTTACCGAGATGGGAGAGGAAAAATAAATACTCACCTTGGTAGACCATCGCCGCCCTTCCTGTAGAACTCCGCTCGTTTATCTCCAAGCCTATTCGGACAGCTATTCAACCTCAGCGGCCTTTCCTCTTCAAGCGAAACTTTTCTAACGAACGGAATCCTTATATTTTTACTCCTTGTAACCTTATCGTTGACGTCAGTACTGGAATGTTCATCTATACTCGGGAGCCTTGGGTCCAGGCCACAGTCCCCATTATCGTACACCTTGTACACGGGCTTCTTCATTATGTACAAACTGCTCAGAGGTCTACTAACGGTCCTAGGGCTCTGCAACTGACATTTCTTAATCCTATCTGAGACGGCAATTTTGGGGGCGTTTTTCGGTGGTTCCTGCGTTATGGTTCGACTTACGAGGTTCAGCTTTGGTTGTTGGAGACAGGTTGATATGCGGATCTTTGGTGCGGGGGGCGTGTATTTGACTTGTGTCGGCGGGGGCGGTGTGGGTGCTTTGCTGGTAGAAGCGTCGGTGTCGGTGTCGTACTTCGGTCGGTATTCGGGCGGTGATATCGGGCGAGGTTCTTGGGCGTTCGAAGACCACAGAAGGTCAGTGCCGGAGACTGATAGTAGCTGTTGTAAGTGCGTCTTGATGTTGTAGACTCCTGCGATCGCGCCGAATGGTTCAGCCTTTATTTGAGCGACTACATCCATTACGGACATTTGACAGAGTTCTGATATCTGTCTGTAAACCTGGAACCGAAATTGTTGTTATATTTTCAAATTCAGCAATGTATTGATGAATTAATCGTCACAACCAATGAAATCAAGTCGATTATGGTTGGTTTGACACACAAACACGATTTTGCGTATCGCGGTCATTTGGGATTACAGACCACGGAACAGAAAAAAGTACTTGCTCTTTATTTTTCCATGAATAGGTATAATGAACTCTATGACTTAGGGGTAGAAGAAAATAGATTATTGGATAATAAATAATGAAGTCAACTTTTATTATTCAATAATCTTCAATATTTCCGAGCAAAGTTCAATCCTTACGACTTCTACTATTCCATTATATATGGATACAATACAACACGGAGTTAGTTCATGAAGATATCTGCCGTCCCATTTGATCAGTCCGACTGGGGAAGTACCTCCACCCTACAGAATACCGCCACTAATAATAACCTTGTGTTGTGATTCCGGCGGTGAATAGGGTAGCCAGAGTTTACTGGAGAGGTTTTGTGTTGTCAGTGGGAAGGCCAAGTGCTTAGATTGAGACTGTTCTGTGGTGATATGTTCTGCGTTGGCAGCACAGATAAACAGTTTTCTTTCCTTCGCCCCTCGCCTCTACAGGATTGGCAACACGAGTGTGACCTGCGCAACCCTGTCGTTGCACCGTCCATGGGCCATGGTAACCACTTTCCATCAGGTGGGCTGTATGACTGTCTGCCAATTGCCATCTAGTGGTATATAAATATGGTTAAGCCCTACCTCCCTGTTGGTGGTTGCCTCTACGACTCCGAAGGGGTGTGTTTTCATCCTCATGCCGGGTCTCTTGAGCCAGCGGTGGCGCGAAGCCTCCTCGATCTTCATCCTCAGGTCCACGTTCGGCTCCAATAGGTGTTGGATGAACGCCTTGCATTCTAGTGAATATATATTTAGGGTTTTGTTATCAAAAGTCTATTCGCATTGAGTTCCAGGGTTCGAATTCTGGTCATTAACTTCCACGTTACCGGCGTAATACAAGGAATTTAGCTTAGCTGGAAGAGTGTTATGGGGTTCAAATCCTGGACTTTACAATACTGGCGTAAACCTAAAAGAGGGCTGCATTCCTAAAGTAATAATAATTCCGGTTAGTCCAATTACAAAAATTCCGCCAAGAATTTTATTGAATGGGCCTCGTGCAATATTTGCACTGGTCTGGTTTTGCCTCGGTGAGCTCATTAAACCAATTCGAACATCTATAGCAGTCTTTACCGGTAGTTGGAGCCCTCAAAAGTATCCCCATTGTGCGCCTAAAGGAGTCCGACTAGCCTAACTACAGAACTTCGATATCGCCAATGTGCTTGTGGAGGTCCAATGGCAGTCGCTTCACGGAAAATATCGAAGTTCTTAATTCTTAATTCTTTATTGTACACAAAAATAAACAGAAGAATACATCGCAAAGTATTATAAAATGAAATCATGTAGGTACAATGTAATGTACATACAAAAAAAAAAACAAATGTAAGTTAAGCATCTTGGTTAGAGGAATGCCGACCCTAACTAAATTGGGAATAGGCTCAGAGAATGATGATGGGTGGAATTTTTCGTCTCAATCTGACGCAGGTGGAGTCACCAATAACAATTAATATACAAGTTGTATCTCGTTACAGGTGTGAAGTGATCAGACCGGCTTGACCTAAGAACAGCAACTTCCAATCGTGTAGAACTGCTGCAGAGTCTGTTCCGAGAGGCTCATGCATTGTGTGCCAGTATAGTACAGTGGGCTACAGAAGCACTTACAAAATCAATCTAAAACTATATGCAGTGAAACCGGGTTGGGTATATTTCATTGTGTTAGACGTAAATGTTCAAAGGATTTAATATCTTAAGCTGTGTACGGACTTCTGAAGCTCACTCTAGCATTATCTGAAAGTTAAATCTTATTTTTTTCTTCTTACAGCAAGTTATTTTAATAAATCACTGCTTTTAATGTATTTACTTTTTCCGATTTCAATTTGAGCGTAAGTACATGTATAAAATTATGTTATTTTGTCGTAAAACTTTCAGATCATTGCTTTGGTGAAAATTTAACTGTAATGTAACTAGTGTTAATGTATTGAATTGAATAATGAATAAATATATTTTTCGATTACCTACTGCTTATATTTTTGATTACATTTTATTTACTTCATACATTTTTTCTGGAAACGTTGGAAATCAAGAAATCTTACAAACTTTTTCCGGAACCTCACGGAATATAGAATAAGACTGGTGTGTTATGCCGGGTCCATATTTACGGGGACATTTTACCGTGGCTGTATCAGAAGCGCATGTTATTCTGACAATGTGGACGTATTCAGTTACATGATAGCGAAGCTTGAATGAAACCATCGATTGACATTTGTGCTGACACGGTGAAGAGACGCGAGTTCTCCGGCCGCTGAACGCCGCCGTCTCACTTAAGATTGATCTATATTATTGCTTTTTGAGTGAGTTCACAGCTACAAAATTGAATTTTTTCATATGGATAATTATAATTTTGTGTTAATGCATGACTTAGATTGCCTGCTGTCGTGTCAGGGAGTGCCCTGTAAAGTTGGATGTAGAAGAGATAAAGATAAATAAATACAAAATCACTACATACTTAGTATAAAACAAAGTCGCATTCTCTGTCCCTATGTCCCTTTGTATGCTTAAATCTTTAAAACTACGCAACGGATTTTGATGCGGTTTGTTTTATTAGATATAATTATTAAAGAGGAAGGTTTATATGTATATAACATCATGCTACGACCAACAGGTGCGGAGCAGGAGTGAAAAATGTTGCAAAAACGGGGTGACGCAGACGAAGGTCAGCTTAGTTTCTTATAAAATGTTATAAATATGGACCCGGCATGACGCGTGTGGTATTACCGCTGGAGTGCGCGGCGAGCGCGGCGCGTTGCTTGCGCGTGAAGCCGCGCGTGATTGCGGCGCGCAGTAGAGGCCGCGAGCGCCCCTCCGCCTCCGCCGCGCCCCCGCCCCCGCCCCCGCTGCCGCCTGTGAACGGCAACCCGCCCGTCACCATGCCGTACACGATCACGCCTCTGCAACACCAGTAGCACTAGCATGAACTCCTATCGAATTCGTAATGTAAAGGTGAGCATTGTGATTGGCAGTATGCCTCTTGTGAACCTGTGTGTGTGTGTAGCCCACCAATCGCAATGCTCTGTCGATACCTTTATATTACGGATTCGATAGTATTTCCTGCTAAAGCTACAAACATGGATTCAAAAACTAGTTAGTCAAGCCTTTTTTTTTCGTGAGCAACGTGGAAGGCAGTGTCTCCACTAAGCTACCCATAGCAGAAGGGGAAGAGGCTGTCGTCTCCGTTGCCTAGAGGGTCCACCGCATGGAGTTGTGAAGGAGTGGAGTCGATTGACAAGAAATTTTTTTTTTTCTTTCTTTGATCCAGCAGGTCTCCGTGCCGACTTGGCGTGATTGCGAGATTTTGTTCTACCAAAAACTTTACCTACAATGAAAAAGCTTTCGTAATAACACTAATAACTATTGAAAGTTAATAGGTAATAAGCGAGGAATCAACCCTGGTAAAGAAATGCTTTGTCACCTAAAATACATTTGAACACTTTGAACTACAAAAGTAAGGTTACTCCAACAGTTCAATACATACATGCTCCAAAGATCGACTTCAGGTCCGTAACGACGCCCGTCGACGAACAGCTCAGGAGCTGCGTACTCGAGCGAGCCGCAGGGAGTTCGTAGAGACGCCCCTGAGCTCCACATATTCGATAAACCGAAATCTGGGTAATAAAGATTAGTAATAACTGAAAAGGGTAATAACCCATTATCGAATTCAACACCTAACAATGTTAAAGCCGGGCCCTTAACCACTGTAGTGGTGTAACCAAGTGTAAAAACACCGATATGACCCCACGTGTAATAATTTCGTGTGTTTACCCATTATCGAACTCAGCACCTAACAATGGTACCTACCCTTAACCATTAATTAAACGTATGATTTTAGATTGATATGGTCACTTACAAATTCACTGTTAAATCGATCGGGATATCGGTTACGGTTACGGTTACACGAAGAAATTAACAAACATGGTAAATATCCCGATCGATTTAACTGTGAATTCATCAATTAAACGTTTATATAAGTGACATCAGATGTAGCCAGCTCAAAATTCAGCAACATTCCACGCTCTTTCGTCAGTAATGGTCTCTAGTTGTACAAGTGTAACAGCACTACAGGCATGATAAAAGGTGGTACAACATTTCAGGCCGACATACAGCGCTAATGCCGAAATACTTTTCTAAGAACTTGGAAAAGTGAAATTGGAAATCTCCTCACCTACTATTTTGATGAACTGCTTGGTAGCGTCCAACATGATGTTTTCCATTTTCAAATCCCTGCAATTTCAATTAATTCATCAGATCTAATATATTTTTTTTTTATTTCGGACGTAAATCCATAACGGTGTTAGTAACAATTTTCTTACGCTCTGATGTTAGTAATCAAACAGTTAGGCATTTAAACATAATAAATTTCGAGGAGGGTGATTTTAGGTGGTAGACAAGTAAAGGCTCAACTAATAGGAAGAAGTTACCGTGGCCTTTGACGTGTGCAATGCTAGGGACATCACACTCGTGTTGCTGACCTGTTAAGGCCCCCTAAAAAATTTATTGCCCTTCTTGAAGAGTCAAGCTTTACGATAATAGAATGTAGCCGTGGTCATTATGTCGAAGAATTCTTCTGATAGCACCATTGTAAAATAGGCGGCAGAACAGGCATTGAGTACACCTAAAGGTGCGGCCAGATTAGTGACATGAACAGCGGACCAGGCAGCGTTACATTCAGACATGACGTTGAGTGTGGACGTAAGAACTTGTGGCACATGGACACGCAAACTAGAGTTGTGCATGTGCTGACACGGCCACCAGTCAATCGATGGTTTCATTTAAGCTCAGCTATCACGCTGCTGAATACGGGACGGACTCGCACTACTGACACGGTCACGGTAAAATGTTACGTAAATGTAGTCGCGGCGCGGCATAAAATTTTACCATGACCGTGTCAGAAGTGTCGCCGCAACTCGACTAGTTCGTGTCATGTGCTACAATGTCACGCTGTCCGCTCCGCTGTTCATGTCTCAAATCTGGACGCACCTTTACATAAATGTATATGATCGTCAATGACGATATACCTAGCCAACAAGTGGCACTCACCGGTGCACCACGCCCCTGGCATGCATGTGGCGCACGGCCGACACGAGCTGCGCGGCCAGACTGCGCGCGCGCGCCTCGGGCAGGCCACGAGCCACGCCGCGCGCGCCCAGCACGTGCGAGCACAGGTCGCCGCCGCCCGCCGCCTCCATCACTACGTACAGCCGCGGCCCGTGCTGGCAGGAACATCATTCAAGTACAACCCAGACCCCTCAGGATCATTTATAAAATGTAACACGAGTCCCTAAACGGTACAGGGGAAAAAAATGGTGCTATATAGGGTATATGATTCCATCCTCTCTGGTCCGCAGTCGTGTTGCGCCAGCGTAGATAAGCAAGTCATAGTAAGAGAGACAGAAAGAGAGATGCGAGGAGAAAGGTTACTGGGATCAAGTTCTTCGAGACCCATCTCACCTGCAGATTGACGTAGAACGCTCTGGTGCTGATGCTTTAGGAGTTATGGAATCAAACGGCTATCACTGCACAAACGTACCCTGGAACCCGCACTCCGTGCGCTGAGGTAACCTCATTAGTAACCCAAAATGGCTCTAGGACCATGAGTGTGATGAAGTTCCGGTTGATATGGAAAAGGATCAGTAGGTATATGACGTCATTAGTGGAGCTATTGTAGCAGCCTATCCATACTAATATTATAACTGCAAAAGTAAATGTCTGACGGCTTTTACGACTAAACTACTGAATCGATTTTGATTAATTTTCCTACACATAGATAAGAGGGAAATTATACACAGGAGATTTATACTAGTGTTTGGTTGCAATAACCGACATCCACGAGAACCGCGTACTACAGGTAGTAGGTAGGTAATGTATAAAAGCAGTCTAAGCAGCTAACCATCATTGTTTCGTACAGCGCCGCGATGCAGGGGTGTCTCAACTTGGCCATGACCCTGGGCTCCCGGTGCAGGTTGCGACGCGCGTACTCCTCCTTGATGCAGGTCAGGTCTATGATCTTAATGGCCACCTTCAACAGATAACTGTTCTTCAACAAATGACACCGTTATACCATTCTTACATTATGCAACTGGAAGAAAACTAGAGTTTCGTCAACTAGAATTCCAACCGATCCCCGGAATCCGCCATCTTGCTTTTTGCCGCAAATTTTTGGGAGCACCTGATTGGTTGTTACGACGTCTTTTTTTTAATTATGGCACGTCAATTTAACTTCACCTCTCCTGATGTTAAGCTGAAGGCAAAGTCTCACGAAAGAGGGTCACCATTGCAAACACGTTCAGTGCTACAATGGTGACGCTCAGCTTGACGGCCTCATCAGATGCTTTATCACGCGGCACGCCCCGCTTAAAGGACCCGGGACTGTAGGAAGGAGAAAGGACGTCAAATACTTGTTGCGGCAACTCGAGTTTCGTATCAGTTGCCTAATGGTAATCCTCGGTTGTAAAACTTGCTTTAGCCCAAACTTTTTTTAATAAATAAGCAGGTCATACAATAGGTACGCTATTGTTATTTTTTAATTCTTCACACTTGGATTTGCCTCCTAAAGCGGCTGCTTTTTCGTGCGCAAATTCCCTCTGATGAGAAGGAGGGGCGGTCGGTTATTTCGGACTCAAACCGACTGACAACTTTCGGTTGTCCCTTCGGGTTTTTGGTTAGTTTAGAAGACGGGGTGTAAGGTTATCTAAGATTATATCCCTTGCCCAAACGAAAGGAGCCCTATCAACAAAAAGGTCAACGACCTTACAACCTACATGTACCTACGCGTCAGCTGATCTTGACGTGCACCCAGGCAATTACTAGGGGTCAATGTACTGTATAGTGTGTAATTGCATGCGATATGGCTGTCACGTGTTGAGAATATTATTGCATACTAGCTGATGCCCACGGCTTCGCCCGCGTGGAATTTTGTTCCCGTTCCCGCAACCCTTGGGAACCTTTTCCCGGGATAAAAAGTAGCCTATGTGTTATTCCAGGTTCTAATCTACCCCTGTACCAAATTTCAACCAAATCAGTCCAGCCGTTTATGCGTGAAAGAGGAACAAACATCCATCCATCCAAACAAACTTTCGCCTTTATAATATTAGTAGGAAGTAGGAAGTAGGAAGTAGGAAGTAGGATTTCTTCAGTTGGAGTTAACGGTGCAAATTGAAAGTATAGGCATTAATTAAAGCGCGATTCAAACATAGCGCGGATACGAGTTGAGTTGACCTTATAGTAAATTCACTTTATTCCGTAAATGGATGGTAAGCCGATGAGCTCTTCCAATTAATCCCACCCTCTCCTTCCCTACACAGGACAACACGTGCAGGGCTTAGATGTCACCCGCATACGGTGCAGAATATTCCATCAAGAATCAAGCGGTTCGAGGTGTGTTTCCTCTGCCGCACCATTAAGTCTTGGAATTCCTTACCAGCGCATGTGTTTCCATCTTCCTACGGTCCCGGGTCCTTTAAGCGTGCCGTGGAACAGCATCTGATGACGCCATCAAGCGGAGCGCCACCATTGTAACAATGTACCTACATGTTTGTAATGGTTACCCTCTTTCCTGAGACTGTCTACAGCTTACCATCAGGCGACATGAAGTAAAATTGATGTGCATTAATATAAGAAAATCGACCTGCTACCGTGGTCGGGCGCAATCATCATCAATTTTAACAATTTGTGTAATCTTGTAGCGACGCGGTCATACGACACGTCGTCGGTAGTTTATTGCCCTTACGATCGAAGGGTCCCAGAGTTCAAATACTAACACAATCGAGTAAATTACCTACTGTAATTTTGGTTAGGTAGAGGTACCTACTAAAAACTCAACATACGGAGCAAGTTCAGCACTTTTTATTCAAATGTGGCAAATAAGCCTGATAACGAAATCATCATCATTTCAGCCAAAGGACATCGACAAGGTCCCTATCGACCTCAAAATTAACTAAATACCTACCTACTGTATTCTGAGACCGAATAGCACTTAAAAAAAGTTCACAATGAAATTGATATGTTCAAGCAGCAATAAATGATTTAATTTGAATAAATTGTATAATACATCTGTGTAAGGAAACATGTAGGGGTTAACAACAAAACAAAACACTTCAATTAGGCCACGCTGGACTTGTCAAATTACGATTTTCGTAGGTACAAACTAGGTTCATACTATATTGAAGTAAAATGATGAAAAACCTACAGTTTTTAATTTATCTTATCATTAAAAGCCGCTCGAATATGTTATTTATAGACTAAAAACAGATAATAACAATTATCATACTATCTCTGCAATACAAACCAATTCGAAGCGATAATTCTAAGAATTATACCTACACACTGGGGTTATCTCTAGAGAGCAGTAACAGTCCTTTATGAAATACTTCAGTACCTAACAGATGTAGGTACAGTCAAATACAAAAGTTTTTAATGGAATAAGTTTTGTACATTATTTTGTGTGGGTTAGGGGCCACAGTGATCAATATTATAAGAATGTATTAAGATAAACTACTATTGTAGTTGACTTTTGCCATACCATGTGGAATTCAAATCAAAATGTACCACCGATAGTACCACTTAGGTACAATGTGCAACACAGTATACAAATAAAGAGAAGATAAATTTTACCTTTTTTCCTATAATCCTATGTGTAGCCTCCTCCACTCTTGCGAAGTGTCCCTTCCCTAGCACTTTGCCCGTCATCAGATAGTTCCCAACACTATATACTTGTCCCTTATTCCTCATATTGGCAGTCTTCATACTATTATTTTTACTCACTAATTTCGTGTCATAATTATATTATTTCAAACGCGAAAATAATGCATTTATACTAAGAATACAAATATCACGTTTCCTCACACTATTATTGTCGTATTTACTTGTAAACGTCATAATAAATGTTTGGGTACCATCTTTTGTTTGATCTTCGAAATTGGAACTGTTTAGTGACGGACGTGACATTTGATTAAACTATTTTTAACGGCTAAATTTAACTGCCAGTAACTCTCTCTGTCGATCGGTGACACGAAATAGTTTTCTATACAGGATGTTACGAAAACGCTCCCATAGTCAAAGGGTCCATAGGTAATACTCCTGGTAGGTACACTATAGGTATACCTATTGGGTAAAAAATACGACTACAAATTATTTTCTTTTTTTAGATAGAGAAATAATTCTTTGGGGGCCGTTCAAGTATTACGTAAGCCACCATGGGAGGGGTGGGGGGTCTCTGTTTTGCTTATTTTGGATGACATGGGGGGTAGGGGAGTCTACATGATGATTACGTCATCGGTAGTTATTTACTTTTTACACGAATGGCAACCCTTACATGGTCTATGCTTGAAAACGAAACGCATTTTCGGGGATTCCCGCAAATAATACGTACGTTTAGGCGCTCTCTTTAGAACCGATTAGGGCAATTACCGCGCGCTATTCAACTATCTAAATTTCCTAGTCTGACAATGGTCAGTGTATTGTTTCGTTTGGATAGATACTATAGCGACTAGACGTGTTGTAATTTTTAAAATTATAAGATATCATTAAAATTACAATATAAAAAAAATATAATTAAAAGTGTTTACGTAAGCAAAGGGGGAGGGGGTAAGACCCTTGCTTACTTTTGCTGACAAGGGGGATGGGCGGGTAAATAATTGTAAAAAATCTGCTTACGTAATATTTGAACGGCCCCTTTATTGTAGGTAAGTACACCACAGCAAAAAGTTAGCAGTACAGTACCAAGTTTAAAGTTGCATGTAGGTACAATGGGCCGGTCGCACAATGACCTCCGTCCCCCATGAGCGCGGGCCTGGGGGTGACGGGTGGAGCCGTCAGTAATCTTAGCAGAAGCAGGCTGCGACGGCGGCGCAAAGTGTAGCTCCCCATATCCGGGGGCTAGATGGGGACACCATGGTTCCCACATTGGAGGAAGAGCGTCATCTCAACAGAGATGTCCCCGATTCTGCCGGGGTGCGAAAGATATGTGTTGTATAATCTCACCTCCGGCAATCAAGGACCCATGGACGGCGTGCGTTTTGGTCAGTTCGAGTCCGACATAATCACCTCCGTCGGTTTTGGCGGAGGTGGTAGCCGTGGGTATTTTGTGCACGATAAAAAAAAAGGTACAATGGGCGGCCTTTCTTATTTTTTTAAATGAAGGCAAAGTCTCAGGAAAGAGGGTCACCATTGCAAACACGTTCAGTGCTACAATGATGGCACTCAGCTTGACGGCCTCATCAGATGCTTTTTCACGCGCCGCTTAAAGGACCCGGGACTGTAGGAAGAAGGAAAACACGTGAGTAGGTAAGGAATTCCAAGACTTGGTGCGGCAGAGGATAGACTCACTGAACTGGCGCATAGGGAATTGCGCTACAGTTTCAGGCTTTGTTGTACGTCGAGTCTGTCGCAGTGTAAATAGAGTTCAACGTGCAGAAAGCAGGGCCTGATTCTACTAATTGTTAACCATAGTCACAGACTGAGAACACAAAAACTGCCATGTTATTTTCGACTTTATTTACATTACCGTAAAGTTCAAACTAAAATGAAAAAGAGATTATTACATTGTTTCATTCATTCTACACGATGCCATTTAATTTTCAACTTAAAAGTATAGTCCCAAAATTAAATGGCACTTTTTGTAATCTCAGTTTCTTGACAATAATTGACAATTAGGTAATAGAATCGAGACCAGGCTTAATGCAACAGGTGAAAACAAATGCATACTAATATTCCATTTGCTAGTTTCTGCGCTTTGACGATGAGCTTATCTCTGTGCCATTAGCACGAAAACCTATCGATATTCGTAACGTAAAGGTATCGAGAGAACGAAGCAGTCTACCTCTTGTGAACCTGTGTGCGACTGTAGCCAGCCAATCGCAATTCTCCGTTATGTCGATGTATTTAGGTACATTACGAATTCGATAGTTTTTGGTGCTAAGGGCACTGTTATAGTAAGTTCAAGTGCGTTGTAATCGAAATCAACTTGAAATTAATTCATATTATGTTCTAGACTACACCAAGGCTTGTTTAGATTTAGATAGTTACTATAGTCCGAAATATCGCGATAGGGGGTATCGCGGGGCTAAGAATTAAAAATGCGTTACGAATAAAAATATATTTATAGAAAATTCTTGAACAACGAGCCGATAGAAAATTTTACATAAAATACAAAGTTTCCACTTAATGCACGAAGAGATATGCGCGCCGCCTTTTTTGTACTAAACATCGCCGTCGTCGGTAGTTTATTGGTTAATTAAGGAGTTATTCTTACTACCGAAATACTTATAAATCAACATACGCAGCAAGTGCACCGTTTTTCATACCGATAACACACTTGTACTTCTCCATTGTGGTTTACACTGACACTTATGTAAACCTTTAAGAATGCCACACGACGAAATCGATGTAAACTTTGAGAATGCCGCATGGCGAAACTGGTACAGTAATAAATACAGTGGAGGAGTGCAAGTGTGTTATCAATTATGTATAATAATAAGTTCCACCCAGTGCCATCAATCAACAGTATAAATAATAACATTTTTTTTTAGATTCCTTATTTAATTTCAAAGTACCTACTTTTACAATGAGCAATACACGTAAAAACGCAACGCAGATTAAAATTATTAGAAAGAAAGAAAATATACTTTATTTAGCCTTTTAGAGCACAAATACCTAACTACATGAAAATTAAAAAAAAATATACAAAAGACGTCGTGCACATCTGTGCTGCAAAAGGAAAAAAGGAGCCAGTTCAGCGTATTGCCAGACACAAGTACCTGGCGCTGGTTTTCAACTGGCTCCTCGAAAAAATAAATAAATAAAACAAAACAAAACACAATGACACATTAAATAACAAGATAAAATAAAATAATATAAAATAAAATCGTCATTTTAACAAAGGAGCAACAGCCGTGGTATAGTTTGTGAATGATAATCTTTAAAATTAGTCAAATATCTTTAAAATTATTTATTGTCCACTTCATTATTTTATTGTAAAGTAATCATTTTTCGAGAATAAAAGAATGTAGTAACATTTCCTACTAGATACATTGATATTAACTTTACAGTTTTCAATTACGCCTACATCTAAAATTAGTTAGCAAAAATAGTGCCAGAATTTGTCCAAATCACTCTGGTACATTGATAACGGTGAAACCAATCTCCAATGGTGTAAGTTTTAGATACTGAATAATCACCCGAACTGTGACTCAAATGATGGGGTTCAGCTACAACGGGTACACCGGCCTTTTTAAGTGCATTTATTAAAACTGCCGAATCAATTGTCTTAAAGACAAATGCATTGCCTATTAAAATTGCTTCATAAAATGCGTCAGTGACAAAGAAATTGGTGGGTTGACAACATGAATATGTTCTATCCGAAGGCGCTGGTACACCGATACAGACATAATCTTTACCTGCATTCACAAAACTAAACGAGTATATGTCAATTTTACGAAGATTATCTGTCTTGTTCAAATAATAGGAAAGGAGACATTGATCTGCTGCAACCTCAATCAACACACCAACCAGAATATTATAACGATCTTGTATATCTAGTTTAAGCCATGACTGCTGAAGGTCACGTATTTCGTTATTCACCATTGATTCGGATGAAGGGTAAAAGAATGGAAGATACGAAAAAATTGCTTCAGTAATTCTTGGAGGGCCTCGGAAATCCGCAAAGCTGTTAACCCACACCACTTCTGAAGAAATACTTAGAGTTATCTCATTGATTTCTGCAGTGTTGTTGGCCCAAAGCGACAAGTAGTGCGGCTGGTATTGATTCAATAACGATATCAACTCCTTTATCGTTCTGTATGATTCTACTGCTACTTCGGTAGGCTTCGGGTCCAAATTCCCCACGGAGTCTATAAGGAATTTTCGACCATTGTGTTCCATGGGTATCGAAATGCCGATAGATTTCTCTTCGCTATGCATGCTGGATTTACACTTCCATGAAAGAGCGTTATTGAACTGCGTATACACACTTTCTTGTACCAGGATTCTGCGCAGACTCCACGGCACCTAAAGAGTTCACGCATTATGAATGGGCCCATATTACGCTGAGTCAATGCAGGATCGTCGACCTTATTGTATACATACCTGTTTAGATGATGTGAGGAACACGTCAACAGCAGAATCCACATCCGAGTATTCAGATATAACGCCTACTGCTCCACGCTCCTCCTTGAAATCTGTAGAGTATATCTTTTCTTACTATATAAAAATAAGTCGGGTTTTCCTTCCTGACGCTATAACTCCAGACTTTTGGAGGACTTTTGGATGATATCAATTGAACTGCATTGAACTGCACTTGCAGACTCATAACTTTATGAGAAGCTAGAACTTTTCTCAAAAGGCACGACTGAGTGAATATGGTATGGTATAAATGCAGGGTGTGGCAGAAGCATGAAAGTAAATTGAACATTGTGTTCGATGGGCACGACTGGTGTGTTTGATGGACATGATGGGCACGTGTTCGATGGACTCGACTTCCAAGAGGCACGACTGTCAGAACATAGCATGGTATAAATGCAGGGTGTGGCAGAAGTATGAAAGTAAACAGTCTGGAAATTACAGGTCCGAGAAACTGAAGGAACTATGAAGGACCAAATGATGAAAAGATGAGCAAATTACTAACCATCATATACCATTACTTCGCCATCGTAGCACGTTTGTATCCCTGTTATACTGAAAATATAATAAAACACAGATATACTCCATATTGCTGGTCAGTACACCAGATTTACACAGTACACTTTTCCTCTTGAGCTGTCCTCTTGAGGTTGCAGGGCTGGGCGTGTTTCATTGTCATTCGCAAAAAAGAGAAGAAAAACGAGAAAAAGAAGTGGCTCTCTTCTATCAAGGTTATCGAGGAATTCAATCCTGCTCGATTGAATTCTTCGATAACCTTATGTTATTTTAAAAACTTGCAATTTCTATTTAAGTGTAGTCGTTTCGGTCCGAGATATTCACGCGGTGTCCTCTCGCAAAGCCCCCACCTTCCCTGCACGGTCTGCCAAGGCGCGTGGCACGTCCAGACGTGTGAAACAGGCTGCCCGTTCAGAGACCCTTCCTCCTGGGTTGCTCGGAGTATTTCCAAGCGTCCCTCTAACTAGAAGACGGTACAGTGGAGAACAAGAGCAACCAAGTGACAGCTTATTTCCCCGAGCGCAAGACTTTGAAGGCAGATAATAAAAGAAAGTTAATTCAGAAGTGCCTCAAATACTGTTATTAACAACAAAGATACTCACCCTGATTCGTAACAGAGTTTCGTGAAAAGGTGACATATCGCCAAAGTCTCTTTACTGGACCATATAACAGGAGCAACTACGAAATCCATTACTCTTTTCCCAACTAAACCCAATCGCTGTAGTGGTGTGTCATTGAGCATTTTGATTACTGTCAAATAAAAGTTAATGAGAAATTAAGCCTGGAATAAAGCAATAAGCTCAAGAGAAACTCAATTAGCCCTTTCATACCCTTGCATTTTTATCATTTTGCAATGTTCATTTTTTGAATTACCAAAGAAATGTGAACATCAAGGAACCCACTAATGAAACAAGCCTTTGAGCTTAGCTGGAGGCATAACAGAGAACACGTATTTTTCTGTGACCGGGAATATTCGTAATTTCAGTGGCTAATATATTCTTTAAAAAAAAAAAGACTGCATTCCTCTCTTTTATACCACAGACCACTTAGGTGGCAGCCAATCACGCAATCCACCTAATAGAGAGTGGTTACCATGGACTATGGAAGTTTGCCTCTCCCGCCTATATAGCGGTTTATGTTAATTCGTTACCACTTTCCATCTGGTCATGCTCTAAAGCTGAAGTGGCAATGGGTAGGTCACATTACAAGGTACCAGGACAAAAGGTGGACGAAAGGTCGGCAAGTGATAAAGTTTAGGGAGAAGAAAGGTCGGAAGACCAATCAAACGATGGGCAGATCATGTTGTTGAAACTGTAGGTAACAACTGGTGGACACTAGGAAAGGACAGGACAAAATGGAAAAAGATGAGGAAGGCTATTACCCAATAAGGGATCTATTTTAACACTAATATAAGAAAAATACTAACAAACATGTGAATTAAGAAATAGAATAAAAAAGATTTATTATTTATTATTATCATTATTATTCCATCTGGTGGACCGTGTGTTTGTCTTCTACCTAAGTGGTATAAGTGAAATAGTATTTGTGAGGTAGTCTTTTTAGTTTCCCATGGTACAGTAAGCTCCAGAGTTCCCAGCTCTGAAAACACTTCTACAAGATGTTGACGATGAGTAACCTCTAAAAGGAGACGAGTGCCATGCGTTTTGTTGCTATCGAAAAAATGAAAGTGGTCTGGATGTATATAATAATAATACTCACCATAATTTGCTGGATTCAAAACTGGTTCTGTACTACGAGATGATACATAATACAATTGTTGAATGATCAGATGGATTTGATCATGAGTGTCTTTAATAGGAACGTTTCTCTCCAAATAATCCAGTTGTGCAAATAAGTCTACATTTTCTTTCAGTCGTTCAGCCAAATTCTTGAGTTGCAGCGGTACATCTGTACGGTCATTAATCCCATATGCTTTGGGTTTCGAAAATTCCTTGCCATCGAAACATGACATTTTAGAGAACTTTTCTGATAAATTTTCATTCTTTAAATAATCCTACAAATAAAAAAAATTGTAGGTTTTAAGAATACATAACTATACAAAGATAAAAGGTCGGTAGCTTAGTGGTTAAGGAGTGGGCATCACAATCAAGAGGGTACGGGTTCTATTCTTGGCCATTCCATTATGCTACCAATGAGAAGCAACTCCTAAGACAAACCATTGGATTTAAATGGAGGGGTTAGAGCAGGGCTTGTTTACCGGTTAATGTATCAAACCGGTTTCAGTGCAAGTACATGGGAGCGTTTCATTTAGGTTTGACTCTACCTTAACCGCTAAAAAACCTCTTTTCTTAAAGAGCGAAATTATATAGGTTTGGTTCAATTTACCGGTTAATAAAGGTTTTGATTTCACTCTTACCGACAACATCGTCGTCACCATTCGTATTCAATTCGCGCGGACTACATGTGTAATCTACTAGTACAAAATTTAAATTTTCAAGCGCAGGGCTTGAAAATTGAAATACTGCTTCAAGATACTTTTAAAGGAGTACTAAAGGGAGTCACTAAAGTGTCGTGCGTGCTTCGGTCGCGTGAACTTAATGCGTAGTCCATTTTCAAATGAATACAATGATTTTAGTATTTTTTTCATTTTAATTGTAAAAATATAATAATCAATCAAATATAATAAACATAACTAAATCACAACTTCTGTAATTATTAAATAAAAATAAGACTCCCAATAATGCAGATCGCGTGTCGCTGCAACCTTTTTTTTTTTTTTATCGTGCGAAAAATCCCCACGGATACCCCCTCCCCCCCGGAGCCGGTTGGGTAGGTTATGTCGGACTCGAACCGACTAAAACGCACGCCGTCTTTGGGTCTTCAGTTGCCGGAGGTGAGGTAGTAGCCAACATATCCCTCGCACCCCGGCAGACCCGGGGCTCTTCGAGATGACCCCCGCCGGGTGTAGGGACCACGGTGTCCCCAACTAGCCCCGGGTATGGGGAGGCGTACTTTGCGCGCTTCTGCTAGAGTGACAGGCAGCTCCACCCGTCACCCCCAGGCCCGCGCTCATGGAGGACGGAGGTCATTCTGCGACCTCCGACGTCCGAGTCGCCTCCGCTCATCGCGGGTTGTGCCGCCGTCTCCTTCTCGAGCATTCGAGCATTGCACCTGCTCGCAGAAGGAGGCGCCGGCAGCCCAAGCGTTTGCGCATCGTACCATCGCCGTGAGCAATGCGCGCGTCGCTGCAACTTGTCGAAAGCATCTAATAAGTACTTTGCGGAGCCATTCCAGAGATGCGAGCAGTAGGTATTCCACGCAGGAGCGAATTTGTGTCTTGTAAAGAAGACACCGTTGCTCTGACGTGAAAAAACGTCTCACTCTGTTCAGGACTCCGAATTTACGCGAAGCTATTTTGATGATGCTCTCGAAATAGTTCTTATTGTTCAGTTTGCAGCGAACATCCATTCCGAGTATATTGAGGTTATCCTGTAATGGCAGTGGCGTGCTCTGAAGAGTGGGATGAGGAAGGAAAGGAGATGTCTTTGCTGTATACGCACATACCTGCGTCTTCTTGGCATTGAACTCGACCAGGTTCTCAGATCCCCATTGGGAAATGTGATTGAGGATCCGGTCAAGCCCAGTGACGAGAAGCTGCCTTTTTTGGCTATATCAGACTGCTTGGTCACAGGATGTTCGTGGTAACTCTCGTGTACAGCACTATCGTCTGCGTAGCAATGGACGCTGCCGGTGGACAGCATATCATTGATATGCAGAAGAAAGAGAGTGGGTGATAAGACGGACCCCTGCGGCACGCCAGCATTTACCTGCAGTAACTCCGAAGCTCGTCCATCACAAAGAACGCGAATACTGCGCCCATGCAGGAAGCTAGCAACCCAATGGTGCAATTGCACAATCTTGGAGGCAAACCGAAGGCTAGTAGTTTGCACAGAAGCGATTTGTGCCAGACTCAATCGAAAGCTTTGGCGATGTCCAGGCTAATAGCCAGTGACTCACCATGCTTATCCATAGCCTCACCCCAAAGATGGTTTATATACGCCAGAAGATCACCCGTTGACCGTTTCGGTCTGAAACCTTATTGCCGGTCATTAATTAGGGAGTGATCCTCTAGGTGACGCATGAGCTTTGTGGTGACGCATGAGGTGACGGCTATGGGTCGATAGTTGGCTGGGTCTGAGCGATCTCCCTTCTTGGGAATCGGATGTACATTCGTCTCTTTCCACGCAGTTGGCACTGTACTTAAAATTTAGGGGAGTCGGTTACCTGTGCTATGAGCTGGCCATCCGCTCTGGGTCTTTACCTTCAAAGCAGCGCTCAACCCAAGGGATGGACGCAAAATAGTCACGCAGTCCATTCCAATCTGCTGACCAGTAGTGCCAGAGACGCCGATTTCCCTGCACTGGTCGTGGGGGCGCTATGATAGGCACCTTGGAACAGACCAGACAATGGTCGGAGTTGCCTAAGGCGGCTCGCACCGATATATTGTACTAGTCTGGGTGGCTCGTCAGCTGAAGGTACTAGGCCCGACCCTCTTGGTATTCTAGTGACCTCGTGTACCAGTTGAGTCAGGCTGCGAGCCAGAGCAAACGCGTGGGCAGCTCTTCCCGCATGGTCTGTTTTGGTGGAGCCAACCAGATCTCGTGGTGCGCGTTAAAGTCCACCAAAAATACCAATTCAGCGTTCGGAAACCGCACCTTCGCCTTATCTGCCGCCTGACTCAAATATTTAACGAGTGAAGTTATCTCGGCATCTCCGGTATAGGAACGATAAAGGCACACAGAGATTTGTCTCGTACAGCTATGGTCTATGTGTACCCACATGACAGAAAAAGATGGGTCCTCAAGGCAGCGCAAACAGCGACAACAAACACGCACACCCCGGCTTTGGCACGGAAATTTTCCTTAGGAACATAGCCGGGGTAGAGCAGAAGAGCATGGCTGGTTTCGCCGTCTCTAGTTGTTGGTGGACGGCGATGAGGTTTGCATAATGGAGCCTACAGATGTTAGTGGATTCCACCTCAAAAAGCGAGCTAGTGAGAGAATGAAGAGCCGCTGTGTTGCCATTATCTCTGATATGTACTGCCATGGTAGAGGGTAAGAGAAGTTGTGAAAAAAAGGTGATTGTCGTCGAAAAGCACCGCGTGATAAAGAGCGAGAGATTGGTTTTATTTATGGTTGTGAGGCATGGCGAGACCCGACGCGCCGAACCGAAGCACCCACCTCCCCCAAATATGGTCACCGGGTTCCCACGTCCGGTCACCAACTGGCACGACGAACCCCAGTTGGGCCCCTGTACTATGCCGCGAGCGGCCCGCGGCGCCACAGTTTCTTTCACCCGCCGAGCAGGGAGACCCGTAGAAACTGTGGCAGTTTCTACGGGTCTCCCTGCTCGGCGGGTCACCCCGCGCCCTCCCCACCATTCTACGCCAAGACCCACTGGTCCCACTTATGCTGCGACTACTACCACCTCTGCCCAGCTTTGCCCTTGCTGAACGCAATCCAACCGAGGTTGAATTACTATGAAGCGTTTTACGCACATGTGCGCGGTGGTACCCACCCGGTCGAAATTTATGACTGTGCCATCAAATTTCTACCACCAGTATAATTTTGTCCTTTCTCTTACGACCCATGCTTCACTTGAAAAACGTAAAATAAGTAGATGCAAAGCTGCGAAATTACCAATAACTTTGCCTACTCGAAGTTCGCAATCGTTTAAATAAATACATGCAGTTCAAACAAAACAAACTTCAAGCGATGCCGACGCGGGCGCGAGTCACTCTGGATTAAACCGGTTTATTAAGGTTTTAGTATGGTTCCCATTCTGGTTTCGCTCCGATTGAAACCTTTACTGAAAATTGGGTTTAACCTTTATTAACCGGTATTTTCTAAACCGGTTTCAAGCCCTGGGTTAGAGGAAATTTTAGTAACGTTGGTTGGTTACTAAGGTTTTTAAAAAAAAGAACTTGCCATAATCTATATTAGTAATATAGTCTTATATTACTAGTATAGATTTTGGCAGAAGAGTTTGTATGTTTCTTAGAAAGAGGAAGTACTGATTCAAATTGCTCAAATTACTTTTATGTTGAATAGTCTAGTGAGACTATTCAATGTTATAATAGTGATATATAGTGTTATAACATCACGCTACTACCCATGGAGCATTGCAGTAATCATAAATATCAACAAAGCTGGCAGATTCCCATATTATTTCCAGTATCTAGAATAGTTCATTTAGTTTCAGATGTTGAGGTCACTGTTTAAGCAAACATATCCTGGGATAAATAACCCCACTCTTCTGTGGAATTAAAGTGGCAAACCTAGGGTCGGCCAGCTAGTATAGAATAGGTAGTATTAGTGGCTAGTATAGTAATTGAATGAAAAAGAAGTGAATGAGACAACAAGAGTGAGTTAATGTACTGAGTATGGTATCTTCCGTCCTGTCTCATAGAAATTATAATACAAAAGACCTTAGAAACATCACCAGACACAAAAAATAAAGAAAACCCTTATGAGTTATGACCTACCTATTAAAAACCATAAATGTACGTATCTACTGAGTAAATAGTAGACAATAAAAATTTATTCAGAAAGCGAAAACCCTAAAACACTGAACCGATTTTGATGAAATTTCATGAGCATTTTAATACCTACCTGAAGACCTGCAGCAAGCTATGATCTAAATGAACGAGATCCACGCGGATAGATCCGCGTACAAGTTAGTAATTTGAGAACAATAATAATTCATGTTAATAATACCTGCGCAAGAGTTGTATTCACGGCCATTCTATCAAACTTGAGGTCCATAATATTCAGTTCTTTTTCTAATAGGACGACCACGCTCTTCAAAATGATTAACAATTGAATATCAATGATATAAAACGACTTGTTCAGTGTGCCGGTAGGTATTTATGATAATGATAACAAGTTTAAAAATAAAAAAAAAGTTGTTGATAACAACAAGATGACAAGTTTGACAACAAATGAACAAAAGTCAGGGCCACAGAGTAAGTAATTACTACGGTACGTTTAAATTATGGTTTATTTAGAAAAAACAACAACTTATAATAATATATCAGTATCGTCAAGCATTTTTCATTCATCAGTCATTTTTCGAAATCAATATAGGTACCTATATAATAACGACTAGGCTAACTACAGACACAGCTACAAAACTTCGATATCGGATCGCCATTGTCATCGCCAACGCCAACGCAAAATTCCAACTGAGTAAAAGAAAAAGGCTTAGCTTAGAGAATGAGGAAAGAAAAAAAGGAAATAAATAAAAAAAATAATGCCCACCCCCTATAATAATCAGCGTGATTTTGCCAACTCCAGTGACGGAATTTCAATTTGATCAATAGAAATATTACCTGCCGAAGAAGGTCGTAACGACAGTAAGGATACTTACCTTCAACTTACGTAGTAGTATTCTACTTAACTATTCATTATTCTGTGCTTCAACTGTAATTTTACGTCCATACAGTTTGAAAGTAATTCAATATAATAATAAGATACCTTATAGTTATCATAAATATAATTATTTAAAAATAATGAATTGCCGTTCGTTAGTCTTACTTACATAAAGTATAAAAAAAAATATTTTTGGTTAATTAAAACTTGCAGACGATTTGTCTGACACAGTGATTTTATAGTCGCTATAAAATCACCGTGTCAGGCAATCGAATTTTACGTAGACGTTACTTGTACAGTCGCGGCCAGAAGTAGCTGCCATTCGCCATCGTCGTTAACATAATACAGTAATAACATTAAGAAAACGGCGATGGATGGTAAAAACACCCGCGCCCGAACCGCACCCGCGCTTTATGTAAAAGTAACTTATTCTACCCCTTCGGAGATATAGGCGTGAGTTTATGTTATATGACTTTAAAACTTGGAACGTTTTAAGCAAATAAGTGCTGATGACAACTGTACATTTCGAGGTTCGTGCGATTAATTACTGAATTTACAGATCACAATTTCATGCTATTTTAATTGATGTTCAAGATGCGTTCTGTATATCGTATAGGTACCACCAGGCATAAAATTTATGAAAAATATTGTGGGAAACTATACAGGGTGTAAGGAGAACCCTCCCGAAGCCGAAGGCCCCTGCTAGTACTCATGGTACACAATATATTGTCATGAAAAAAAAATACGGCAAAACAAATTTTTTTTCTTTAATTTTTATAATTTTTTTCGCATTGTTTACTCTCCATCATATCAGTAAAGATAAATGAAACGAACATTTCATAAAAAAACCTCACTGCAAAAAAGAACAAGTAGCGCCATCTTGCGAGGTCATGTTTTTTCATGAAATTTTCATTTCATTCGACTACACTAACACGATCGAGTCGAGAGTACATAACGCAAATTAAACGGTTTAAAAATAAAAAAGAAAATGAAAAATAATTGCGTTGCCGTAATTTTTTTAGTGCCAATATGTTGTGTACCATGAGTACTACCATGGGTCTTCGGCTTCGGGAGCGTTCCCATTACACCCTGTATGTATAGCGGTGTCTAAACTTACGCATAGCATGTATTGTATGGGTTCACGAATGTGAATCAACAATTTACTTTTCTTATTATTAAACGATGGCACATCTACCCAGATAGACCATCGTTTATTAGCGACGAAGTTTCAAGTATTTGAAGTTACTTACAATGCCGGAGTCGGCGCCGTTTAGGAGTTCCCTCACTTACCACCTTGCTCACGGCGATGATGGTGAGATGTGGGAGCGCGTGGGCTGTCGCCGTTCCTCCACCCTCACGACACGACTCGTTAGATGATGAAATCTTCCAAGATGCTTAAGTTTATTTGACGATTTTTATAGTTTTACGTTTACGTTTATTATAGTAAGACATCTTTTAGAGACGTTGCGTTAAAGAAATTAGTCAACCAGGGTTAATGGGAATAATTTATGTAACACGCACAAGTGCACACAGATACACACACACACACACACACACACACACACACACACACACACACACACACACACACACGCATGTATGTAAAAATTATAAGATAATGTTATAAAAGTACATAATAATGTCGACACCAAGTAAATGTAACTTGTGTAATCGTAAGAGGTACCCACAGGACAGGCTTGCCTAGTGTGGGGCCAACGGACACTTTTTAAAAGACTGTACTCTTATTGACAATATTTTTCTTTTCTATTTTTCTATATCAGACTATATTATTTCGTTAGGTTATATTAAAGCAGAAATCTCAACTTTTAGAAAAGATACTAAAAATGAATAAGTGTAGGTACTTATTCACCTTTCGAATCGAATTGTGCGATCGAACCTGGCGGCCGGAGGGCTGTTAATGCACCTGGATGAATAAGGTACACTATTTGGTTGTCTTAGTGAACCTGGGTGAATTAAGTCTAGGAAAGGCTAACTTCAGCCTGATGATCCGTGGGGATGTACGCAAGGAAAAAAGAAACAGTGGCCGCCGTTGACCAGAATGGTTATTTCTCTACCCTTCTGTGTGGGCCATGCTATTTCACACTTTTCCTATTCTTCCTCCAACTGGCGGGTTAAAGAGAATAGCAGCGTAGCCTAGAATAGCCTAGTAACGTCAGGTCCTAATGTAGTAATTAAAAAAACAAAATGTTAAAATGAGAAATCGGTTTAATTGCATCCACATCTACTTAATACGTAACTATGAACAAACAAATTAATAATAACAATAAAATAGAAATATTCACAGATGTATTAAATAGCACGAACATTTTAAATATTATTGTCTTTATAGAACAGAAGTATATTATTGGCTAGTATGCTAACACATATAACACACAAAATGTTGATAATAAAATACATACCGTCAATAATATTATTGGATGTGCAGGCCAATAATTATTGAATGATATTCTAGCAATATTAATGCCTGTATGTATCTTAGGCCAATGTGACTCATAACTTTAGCCGACATTGATGGCACGTACATAAAATATATAATTAAAATATAATATCATACCATTATGTATTACATACAAATTCATCAACAATACACAAAATAGATTTGGCACAATTAATTCTAAGATGCATAATTTGTTAAATATCAGTCACAATACAATTACGTTCTATTATTGTTAAATAAATTCATGGCAATTTTTAATGCTAATAATCATTTTAGAGATTTTTGTTCCTTTATCTCATGATGACACTGAGCTTACATGAAATGGCAATGCAGGGTTTCTTTAACAAAACAGTTATCGGCTAACTTCGTGACAATATCATTAACAAAGCATGTTTTAGATCGCTATAGTGGTAGATACAACGAGCGATGGATACTTGCCAATCAACTTGTGAGAGACAGATTATTACATACAGTATACAAGGTTAATTGTGGGCTCAAAGGGCTGATGGGTCAATCAGTCTTCTCAACCTTTTTGACATTACTTCACGAAGTTTACCGGGAACTATAGAGTCAAAAGACATTAATATTATTATGAATACAGATTCAGGATCCCATGGGACCTAAATAAAATAAAATTACAAATAGCTATTATTGTTAAACACTTAATAAGTTTACACTAGCAACACAGTATCACTAATATTTTTATTAATTTTAGTTTTATGCCTAAATATTACATTAACTTTGTTTCGATTTTAACAAGTCTATTTCTAATGCCAATTTTCTGTTAGTCTCCACTAGAGCACTCTGATGGTGAACCAAATTTTGTATTTGCTGGTCCATTGCTGATATTTTTTTCTCTAAATATAGTTTCTGCTTGGTCAGAGCCATCATAATGTGAAGGAAATAGTTCCTGTTATCATCTGCCACATCAGCTAGAGTTAATTTGATAAAATCTTTTAGATCATCAGCCGCTCGCATATCCATGATAGAAGGTTGGTTAGAATTAGATGTTCTAACATTGGACACGTCAGCAGTAGATAATTTCCCATTTTCTGTAATACCGTTTGTTACTATGGGTGAAGGAAAACCTAGGTTTTCTGTAGTTCTACTGTTCAATGGAGTGGAGACTTTACTTATATTATTTTCTGGATCTAACTGTAAATATCGTAAATCAAACTTATCACTTCTCTTTTGTTCAAAGTGAACGGATTTGTCACCATCTTCATCACATTCGTGAGATTTATCAAGGCCCATCATCACTAGGAATGAATCAGCTTTCGCATCACCAGCTTGATCAGAAATATCTGTATTTCTAGGTGGTGAATCTGTTATGAAAAACATATCTGAGGTGCGTGTCCCAACCGGAGAACTGATCTTGTGTGTTGATAGATTAGTATCATTGTCTTCTCGAAGACTAACTTCGGTTGAGGCAAACTTTCTTCTTATTGGTTGGAATGCAACTTTGTGGATTTCTTCATCATGCCCTTTCAATACTTTGATAGGACCAGTTAAGTCTCTGAGATCGTAAATGAGTACAATCCCATTCTTTGTTCCGAATGCCACTTGATTCTCTGTATTTATTCCTAGTGAAGTTAATGCATATGAAGTCTTTACAGTTGATACAATATTCTGAACTCTGACATCATATACATGCATAACCTTATCATATCCCGTAGATAACATTACGTCCCTGTTAATCAGAGAATATGCAATATCACTAACGGGAGAACCGTGAACATTCTGAAAATAGGCCTTATCTTTGTTAGTGGTTATGTCACGAATTATGACATGTCCTTCGTCAGTGGCTAGACCAAGTAACGACCTAGACTCATGGTGGAACTTCATTGATGAGATGCTTCTAGAACAGGCGAGTTTTACTGTTAATACAGGAATGTTCGATACAAGACCATAAATTATTGTATCACCGTTTTGCATGGAAGCTGCCAAACTTGTATTCTTGGCATTGTAGCTAACAAAGTTCACACTAGACTGCTGTGAGGGAGTTGGAAATGTTTTTGTAACATTCTTGTTTTTCGTATCCCATATTATTACATTACCACTTCTCGTGCCTATGGCTATGTTACGATGGCCTTCACGATGAAAGCTGGCTGACCATGTGTCTTTTAGCGGTATATGTTGTAACGTTCTAATATCATGGTCTGCTGGACTCAGTATTTCTACTACGCCTTTTGAATTGACCTGTAAATTTATGGAAATGTAAGAAATGATCACACAAGCAAGTTACTTGACATTTTATTATATTACTAGTAGTTAAAAAAGGGCAACTAGCTTTTTAAGTAGTCTAAGGGGTGAATCTATATTGACGTGCTAAAACATAAGAATGGCTGTCTATTTGCATAATTTCTTAAAATGTTTATAATTTTGATAACTAAACTGTTTTTTTAGAGCCACAAAAAGCACTGGTAACCAGCAATTTCAGCTAGTTACGAAGAAATTAAACTATGATAGTGCTACAAAATATAGTTGAACCTCAATTAAAAAGTACAGATGAGGAGAAGCTTTATCTTATGCTTCGCTTAGCACTATTCATGTATCGTCAATGTCTAAACACAATGGAATTCTTGGCACACCCACCAATTTAATTGACATTAGTATACAACGCACTACACCCTACATAAATGTAAGTAGTCACAATAATTTTAAAGTGACATGAGTAATGAACTCATAGGGTACTCAACACAGCTTTTAAACAATGTAAATAATTTACCTGCAATATATATTTGCTATCATCGCTCCACGATACATCCCGAAGTATTCCTTCGTAACACCAGTAAGTTTTTTTCAAATCCCAACTGTTGATATCATACAGAAGCAATCGTGAACTTATCGTTGTGAAATACATTATTATGCTTATTGTAACGAACACATGTAGACACAGCAAACTCCGCCTCCGAACTACTGAAATATAATTAAATTATTGGACTAGATCACAGTTTCAAATCGTAAACAAACTCCCTGTAACAAATTGAAAAAGCAAATGACATCTTGGATTTCAGGGTTGCTCGTTTACAAATATAGGGATCCCTTACTTCACCAATCACGTTAGACCCATGGAAAGAGGAAGTTCAGCGGCTTGTAGAAAACGAATGGTGTTTTTAATTCATTTTGATGGCTCTCAGAATACAAACTAGTTCTGAGATAATTTATTACAACTTTTCACACGCATCTGCATCGATAATAAATTTGAAGCTACAAATATTATAATTTTATGACATAACCAATAGTTCTGGAAAATAATCTGAATCGCGGCGCTATTGGTAATCTTCTGACTTAAAAATTGACGTTTATTTTCAAAATTCGAATTCCAAGATTTGCATGTTTTCATTCTGGTCTTCATAATGGTGTGAGTTACTGACCTCAATAAATAATACCTATAGTATTCTTCGTTACTTGCCCATCTTTCTCATTGAACACTGAATCTCTCTTTAAAAATTAAAACGAATAAGCCATAAGATTAAAAATCCCTTAAAAAAGCCTAAGCAATGAGCGCTTTTAATTATATTATTTGACTAGTATAGCTAGACGTCCTCTGCCTACCATACATTTAATATATCAGGCAGATTCCGTTCCGCCCCACACCGCCTCTAGTCGACGCGGGTGCAAGTGCAACACAGTTTCGTACAAAATGTATGACTTTACTGCTGCTGGTCAACATGGCCTACCAAATGGACAAATAGCTTTACCATTCAAAGTACGCTACTATGGGTGGTTATATAAATGAACACCAACTATTGACGTAAATTTCGGATGTACATGTCAATGGAAACGGTGATGTGTTGATATTTTATCACGAATAATCGTTCTAATAGCGTGAAATATCACATTCACATCTTTATTCTAACTGAAACTGACTTTGGAAATATCCAAAAGCATAAAGTATAGAGTAAGCTGATTGAGAAGTGACGTGTACCGGGAAGTGTCAACTTCTTGTTTTCATTTGTGTTGACCGGAGATAGAAAATCTAATTCCTTCAATTTTTGTGATATCTACTTCATATTTGTAAGTATTTCAGCATAATTGGTCTTATTGCTGAACTTCTATGTTGAGAAATCTAATATCTTTGCTTCTATATACGTTTTGTCAAGTTACAAATTACATGCAGGGATTCTACACGAACGCTACGTCTTATCAAATCAGTGGGATTTAGCATGTTCACAATCATTAAACGACACTATTACTCATATATACAAATGAATACTTATGACTATTTACCTACCCCTGTGGAGGTAGGCACTTATTGATGGTGTTATTCATAGTTCCTCAACACATTTAAGTCCCACTTATAACCACAAAGCTACCACAGTCAACCCGGCGCTTATTCATAATGTATACGTTGTACCTGTGTTATGTATATAATAATCTGCACATAAAAAGATGTCCTTACTCAACTTTTCTTTTCTTTTCTTTTCTTTTGATTCATCAACACAAAACCACCGAACCTACAAACTTTAAATTTTGTTACTGGGTGCCTTTAATGGTGTAAGCATCTAGGTACTAAGAAAGGATTTTGTAAACATCACTACTAAAAGGGTAAAATAGATGACTTTATGAATGGTTGTTCAATGATACTTTTATAGATATTTCTGAGTGAATCTGGGACCTGAGTAGGTAGTAAATACTTAATAAAATATAACAATTTATCAATAGTCCTCATAACCCGATTTTTGTTGACTTCTTTTGTGATGTATCGATTTTGCATAGTGTTTGAGAAACTTGAATAATTGAAATTTTAAAATCTTTAACTATGTATGGAGTTGGAATATTTCAATTATTTGACAATTCATTATTATTATTATTGTATAATGAATATTTATGTAGAATAAAAAAAATAGGCAATATCCCTCTGTCTATGATAATTTTTTTTTTATTTGTTCAGAAGCAGCAGCCACAATGATTACTGATATTCAGCTAGCAGTGTTCTCCAACATCCTAGGGGTGTCCATCTTCTTATTAGTTATCCTTTACCACTACATTAGTGCTAACAGCTCAAAATAAAGGTAATTAATTCTATATTCAGAAGATTCTTTAGTTTTTTTTAATGCACTTTCCCTAAGCATGGGAGCGCCACCAGGTTTTCTGTAGTAATGTTTGTCAAGTCTGTTCATGAATTGATTCACACTTTGTGAGGATATTACATATTCTGGTAGTTTGTTGAAATGGGGTGAATAGGGATCCAAAGGTGAATAGGGATTAAATGGTCAGCTATAATATGCTGTAGTTATTTTCTTTCAACCGTAATTTTGGACTAGTTCATTGTAACAACAGAATCATCAAGTATCTGATAAGAGGCTTATTTGAAATCTAGTAAAAGAAATTATGTAAAATATTCCATTGACCATTTTGTCCCTATTCACCCTTGCATCACTATTCACCCCGTTATACCGATACTCTATTGCTTAGGAAATGTCTATGTGGGTTGTTCTGTGAAAAACTGGTACTCAGCTTCAAGTGATGACCTCTGAGATGAGTATTTTGGTTTTACAGAAATAAATTGCCAAAGCCTATATTGATGGTAAGTATAGCTTAACAAGCAAGTGTTACGGTTTCTATAGTACATTTGTTTAGGTACTTAGAAAAAAAACCAAAAACAATCATAGTGTCTTTTTAATATGTTTTGTTCAAAAACTCAGTATAAAAATACTTTTCAACTTAGTAACGCATTTTGAAGAATAAAAGTCGGTATGGAACCACTAGTTAATCATTAGTCTAGTTTATTTGTGTTGTTACAGAAAGTTTTTTATTTATTTTATTTTATTTATTTGTTACACAACACAGATTACAATTGTGATTATAACTGAAATAAAATTATACAATCTAAGTCTGAATTGCAATCCAAAAATTTGTGCAAACAGAAAAACTTCTTAACACTAAGTAATAACTATTCAAACGAATACATATTTATAGTACATAGTTAGTTGCTTACATAGTTGGGTGTGGAATAGAGGACACCCTTGAGTGAACCGATTGCCACATGATTGTTTACCTTTAGTTAAGTACTTAAACGAATGGACTATACAATGCAAATAAATATGCTTGTATACATATTTTACATAAAGACACCCAGCCCAATGCAAATATGTTCATGCACACAAATATTTGCTCTGGGGATTTCATTACCTGCCTCACCAACCATGGGGTAGATGACACTGTGTTTATTTCGTAGTTAAATTCTCAAATAAAAGTACACAATTGTGTAGGTTTTAATAACGCTTGTTAAACGTTATCAAAAAATGAAAAAAAATTCCAAATCGTAATTTTTTTATGCCAATATGTTGTGTACCAAGAGTACTACCGAGGGCCTTTGGCTTCAGGAGTGTTCCCCTTACACTCAGTATTTGAGTACATAAATCCAAAGAAATCTGATGGCTAAATTAACTTAGAACAACCTCACTACTGACACCAGACTATCTCTTTTATTGTGTGTTGCTATATGTAACTAATTTTTGTTTCAGATTCCACCTAACACCTACATAAATAAGCACATCTCTACAAAATATTATATTCCATCTAAATAATGTATAAGATGTAAATAAATTACTTATTTTTATCAATTGCCGTGTCCTTTTTATACGTGCCTTTATTTTTATTATATTCTATCTAAATAATGACTCACTATGTGTCCTATAGTCCATTTAGGTATTTAAAAAACGTAAACAATCCTGGTATATCTTTTTGTGTTTTGTTTAAAAACTCAGTATAAAAATACTTTGCTGCTTAGAAACGCATTGTTAAATCTAAAAACCGATGTCGAACCACTAGTTAGTTAAGTTAGCCTAGCTCATTTGTTTAACATAATGTTTTTATAAAAAGTTCCCACTAGATTGATTACCTTTATTTAAGTACTTAAACAAAAGGAGTATAAGCCTGAGCTTGTTAGTTGAACTGAGTAGTACTTCGATATTTTCCGTTAAGCGACTGCCATATCACCTCCACAACTCATTGGCAATATCGAGGTATTGTAGTTAGATAAGAAACTTTTTAGGCCCGCAACTATCCGTAACGACTGCCATAGATGTACGTATTACAACTGGAAACGACGGATGAACGTGCTCTAGTAGATAGAAGTATAAGTTGTGGTATAAACACTAAACATAGTACATTGTAGTAAAGTCTCCGCGGTACGAAAATGCTCAAACCAATGCAAATATATATTTTCATTAAAACAAAATATTGGCACTGACCAGGAATCGAACGCGTGCCCCCTGTGCAGCAGTTGCGTTCACTACCACCACGCCATCGTCAGAATGATGTCGGCTTTCTGTAAATTAAGTAAACCGCCATCTAGCGGAGATGTTGGGAAATACAGGTTATGAGTTCACAATATTCTACGATTGCCAACAGATGGCGCTACAAGTTGCTTAGTAGTCTTATATCGTACACAACCGCGATGATTATGCTGATATTTTGAATGGTACTTGGTAGAATGAAACGGTGTATTGTACGCAAATTCTGAGTTATATCCTTCATCTCTCACCGACTTAGACCCCACTGGGATTAAGTTGGAATTAATTTGAAAGTAGACCCATTAGTCCCACTGGGTGTCAACTGGGAATTTAAATATCCCAGTTTCCCTACTTAACTTTGCCATAGGCTATTGACTAACTGTCCGTGTAGCAACTGACTAGAGACCATCAGTTACTCTGTATAGATGTAGAACATTAAATGGGAACTTGCAAAACGTCAAAAATGTTTGTTGCACCAGATCGAAACGCGGTCGGCCCTAAGAAGTCTGAAAGTTTATTTATTTATCTTTATCTCTTCTACTCCCATCTTTACAGGGGGTGCCCGATAGAGTAGGCAATCTAAGTCATGCATTAACACAATATTATAATTAGGTAGCCATATGCAAAAATAAAATGTCGTAGCTGTGAACTCACTCAAAGAGCAACAATATCGGTCAATCTTAAGCTAGACGGCGAAGAGCGTCCGTAGAACTCGCGTCAGCGGCGTCTTCTCCAGCAGGTTGGTGCGCGCCCTTCACCCTAGCAGAAGCCGGCCGCGTGCCAAGTGCGCCTCCCCATACCCGAGGACTAGACGGGGACACCGTGGTCCCTACACCCGACGGGGGTCATCTCGAAAGAGACGGCCCCGGTTCTGCCGGGGTCCGAGGGATATGTTGACTACTATCTCACCTCTGGCAACTAAAGATCAAAAGATGGCATGTGTTTTGGTCGGTTCGAGTTCGACATAACCTCTCCAACCGGCTCTGGCGGGGAAGGTATCCGTGGGGATTTTTCGCACGAAAAAAAAAGCGACTGCAGATTGATCGATGATGGACGAGGTTCAGAGAGAGAGAAAAAGATACTACAACGAGTATTTCTGGGAACGGTAGACTTCGCGAAGGCCATTTTGTCGCAACAACCTGTGAGAAATCATGTCCTTGATGTTTGAGTCAAAAATGATCACGACCCGTTCTTAATAAAGCGACCGTAAACTTCTTCCCTATTCTCCCGCCCCCTCCCCCCTCTTCTACCTACCAAAGATATGCTAAATCGAAGTACATGCGGTGCCCAGTTTGGTAAAAATCGGTTAAGCAATGCGCCCTCTGGACCAGAACTGACATACCTGTAAACACCTATAGATACGAACGAGACGAATACGATGATGATGATCTTTTTTTATTTATTTATTTAAACTTTTTGCACATACATAATAAATGTACAAAGGCGAACTTAATGCCATTGGCATTTTCTACCAGTGAACCTTAGGGTGATGCAGAGATTTGTCAAGGTAGGTGCTTAAAGTATTGTGGTGAGAAATCGACCAGTACGGTATAAATAATAAACATACAAACTGTAAATATAATGTTATAATTCATCATTCCCTGAACCTTTTTCCCAACTCAGTTGGGGTCGGCTTTCCAGTCCAACTGTGATGCGGCTGAACTTCGATATTTTCCGTGAAGCGACTGCCATCTGACCTCCACAACCAATGGTCTAATGACCAATGGCGATATCGAAGTTCCAAGTTAGGCTGGTTGGACTTTTTGAGGGCTCCAACTAACGACTGCCATAGATGTTTGTATGGCAACCGGGACCGACGGCTTAACGTGCTCTCCGAGGCACTTATAAACCTGCGATAAATACACACATAACTTCGAAAAGCATCGAAAAGTCATTGGTGTGTGCCATGGTAAACCTGGGATCGAACTTGAGACCTCGTCTCAGCAGTCCATTACCCATACCACTAGGCTACCGCGGCTTACGTAGGTATAAATATAATGTTATAATTATACCTACATAAATCGATCATATAATTTTTACAGGAGCAGGGCATTTTTATATTATTATTTATTTTATGCCGTCCGAAGCGAATTAGCTAACATGACTACACTACACTAGGTACAAATAACGCCCGTGGAACTCGTAAACACTTTTCATCTGATGTATGTAGCTATATAGTTACCGTATGCTTGTTTGCGACTGTGGTATAAAAAATATATAAACATCTTCACAAACTGTATCGTATCTTCGCATATTTTAAAATAAAAGCAGGATTTGACGAAGGTAGGACATGACGGTATTTCCCTATAAAATACCGTGGTTAATAATAAACTTGTGTTGTGTTTCCGGCAGTGAGTAGGGTAGCCAGAGCTCACTGGAGAGGTTTTGTGTTGTCACTGGGAAGACCGAGGAACCCTTCTCTGTCTTCTGCACTGACAGCACAGAGACTCTCTTAACCCTTTCCCCTACCTCCTTCCCCTTCCCCCCTCTTCTCTATATGGTCGGCAGCACGAACGTGACGCCGCTAGTGTTATAAACGTCCATAGGCCTTCACTATTAAATTCATCGGGATATTTACCATGTTTGTTTATTTCTTTGTACACCGTGATCATGGCGCTTGCAACAGTGCCGAAATATCGGTTATTCAAAGAAATAAACAAACATGGTAAATATCCCGATGAATTTAATAGTGAATGTGTAAATGACCATGTCAATCTAAAATCGTCCATAGGCCTACCTCTATAGGCATAACCACTTTCCATCAGGTGGGCCTCGTGCTTGTCTGCCACCTAAGTGGTATAAAAAAATGGATATTAAGGAGATTATTATTATATTAGATTGATCAACACAGGAACCGGTGCGCACTGCGCGGAATGAAATAAACTTCATCCGGCGCACGTTCAAACTGTGGAATTAATTGCCATGTTTTTCCCAACAAGTGACTACAATAGGGAGGTTTTTTACATTTTTTATTACGTCAATTTGACTTCACCCAGCCGTATGATAAGCTGAAGGCAAAATCTAAGGAACCAACCAAGGGGTACCATTAGAAACTCGAAGAGTGTTACAACGGTGGCGCTCAGTTTGACAGCCTTATCAGATGCTTTTTCACGCCCCGCTTAAAGAACTCGGGCTGTAGAAAGAAGGAAACACGTGAGCTGGTAAGAAATTCCAAGACTTAAAGGTGCGGCAGAGGCAAGACTTCCCGAACCGTTCGGTTCTTGATGGAATATTCCGCACTTTATGTGGGTGACATCTTAACCCTGCACGTGTTGTCCTGTGTAGGAAATTCTTCGAGAAATTCTTCAAGAAGAGTATTTATTAGTGTTACTATAGGATAGGTAGCACTAGTGTAACCCCTCTTGTGTTGCAAACGTCCAAAAACCACGGTGACTGCTTTCCATCCGCCTGATGGATGGCCGTGTGCTTGTCTGCTACCTAAGTGGTATAAAAAAACAAATTAAGGCGTAGAAAGCAAAAATAGTGACACTGTCATAATACCATGATAATGCTTCGTCATCGTATTTCAGCTAGGCCGAACATGACTTATTAGAGTTCAATGAGTTCATTAGTAGGCATTTTATATAACACTAGCTGATGCCCACGGCTTCGCCCGCGTGGAATTTTGTTCCCGTTCCCGCAACCCTTGGGAACCTTTTCCCGGGATAAAAAGTAGCCTATGTGTTATTCCAGGTTCTAATCTACCCCTGTACCAAATTTCAACCAAATCAGTCCAGCCGTTTATGCGTGAAAGAGGAACAAACATCCATCCATACATCCATCCAAACAAACTTTCGCCTTTATAATATTAGTAGGATAGGATGTGTAGGTAATTAGTAATAATATAATATACTAGCTGTTGCCCGTGGCTCCGCCCGCGTGGACTTCTTACCCCGTTCCCGATCCTCCATTTCGAGCATTTTCATATTTATTCACCTTTTAAACCTTCTCTGGACATAATTCAAGACCAAAATTAGCGAAATCGGTTCAGCAGCTCTGGAGTTTTAGCGAGACTAACGAACAGCAATTCATGTTTATATATAAAGATTGTTAGAAAGTTATGCAAGAAAATTAGGTACTAGCTGGTGCACACGGCTCCGCCCGTCTCTATTATCTTAGCGTAGACAGAGTACCATCAAAGTACTACCATAGTCTAACGAAATAACGAACTTTTCGTTCCATTGTCTGACTGTTAAGCACCTATCTTTTATTTTATACAACTTAGGTCAGACAAGGCAATCTAATAAGACTGTATTTTAGCGTTGTTCACCTGGATTTTCATCGCGGACGCCATTGATTGCTTGTTACTCCTTTTTACTTTAATGGGAGCGACTACCGCCTGACCACCTAACTGCGACAGGAAGACGACTAGAGCCTCGTCCATCAATCAGTAGTTGGGTAGGTGTTAAATGTAGGTATTATTTTATGTCTTTATTGGTTTTTATAAGGGAATTTTTGGATGGCCCCGGGTTCGAAGGATATGTTGTTTAAGTACCTACCTACAATCTCACCTCCAGAAACCGAAGACCCGAAGACGGCGTACGTTTTAGTCGGTTCGAGGCCGACATAACCATTATAACCGTCTCCGATGAAATTGGTACACGTGGGGACTTTGCACAAATAAAACGAGTTCAGTGCCGACGCGTGATTCCCGGAAGAGTACAATTTAGGCCACCCCATTTCTTCCCATGCGGTGTCATACAAGGAGACTAAGAGATAGGGCTGTTTAACATCAGACATATATATATACAGACTTAGTTTCAGACGCATGACTCGAGTCTACAATAGTGCCCGGAATACGGCAATAGACTCACTGCCAAGTCATGGGACCGAATATAATGATTGATGAAGTTTTCATTCTATGAACTTTTTCGCAACACAGTTAGTTTCGACTTTCCAGTCTAACTGTGATGCGGCTGAAATACGATATTTTCCGTGAAGCGACTGCCATCTGACCTCCACAACCAATGGTCCAATGACCAATGGCGATATCGAAGTTCCAACTTAGAATGAACTTTTGAGGGCTCCAACTACCCGTAACGACAACCGGGACCGACGGCTTAACGTGCTCTCCTAGGCACGACCAGACCAGTGCAAAAAGCCATATTCATGCATATATTATTACTTTTTGCACTGAGCGGTGATCGAACCCGCGCCCCGTGCGTAGCAGTCGTGTGCACTACCGCCATGCCACGGAGGCTGTCGTTGATGAAGTACCTACGAGTGTTAATTCACCTCTGCCTATCCCGGTGGGTAGCAGGTGTAAGCGTATGTAGGTATGTATGATAAAAGTTTGTATAGAAAAATGATATTTCTTTTTGATTATATTTTTAACTAGCTGACCCGCGCAACTTCGTCTGCGGCACCCCGTTTTTGCAACATTGTTCACTTCTGCTCCGCACCAGTTGGTTGTAACATGATGTTATATACATATAAACCTTCCTCTTTAATTACTATATCTATTAAAAGACACCGCATCGAAATCCGTTGTGTAGTTTTAAATATTTAAGTACACAAAGGGACATAGGGACAGAGATCGCGACTTTATTTTATACTATGTAGTGATGATCATCTCTTTTAACCCCGGTTGCATTTGGAACTAGGATCCGCTTTCTTACTCTGGTTAGTTGATATTGACTTTTACGGGACCATACTGCAGCTGACTTTCTAAATCGGAGAGGAAGGCCTTTTTTGCCGTGCGCGAAATCCCCACGGATACCAATCCCACCGGAGCTGATAAGAGAGGTTATGTCGAACTCGAACCGACTAAACCGCAAGCCGTTTTTGGGTCTCTAGTTGCCGGAGGTGAAGAAGTAGCGAACATTTCCTTCGCACCCTGGCAGACCCGGGGCCCTCTCTTTCGAGATGAGCCTCTTCGATAGGGGCCAGGGTGTCCCAGTCTAGCCCCCGGGTATGGTGAAGAGGAAGGCCTGCGCCAGCCCCTTGTCAGTCAATCAGTATGCCCAAAAATCTGGGTGGGAAAGAAATTGTCACAAATTGTCTTAACCTTCGCCCTTCCCTTCTTAACTGTATATATTATGGTCGACAACACGAATGTGACGTCCCAGTTGTTGCAAATTAGGATCATAATATAAAAAAAAGAATCGGTGTGGCCCCCACTTTTATTCTCCCAAATTAGCAAGCAAAGCCATCGAATTAACTAGTGCAGTGAAAACGAATCAATATTGCGTACCAATGTTTGTTTAATAAGCATTTCAACACACCTAGGCGATGTGTTATAGTCAGACATAATTTACATTGATAATCGTTTTTATGGATAATGTGCGAATAAGCAAAAAGAAATAAATAATTATGTGTTAACGTGATTGCACAATTAATACTTATAGATAAACAAGCCTTTTACTGAGGTTTGGCTTGTATTTTTGTATTTTTTTTAAGAATCAATCAAACTACATACTCGTATTTTAAAAAGTTAATCTGATGATTTGAACTTTTACAATTTTCATGACAGAACTGTGCCTTTAGCACGAACAACCATCGAATTCGTCATGAAAAGGTATCGAAAAAAGGGCATTACGATTGACTGTCTGCCTACTGTGAACATGTGCGTAAGTGAAGCCCGTCAATCGTATTGCTCGATACCTAAATTTACTATACTCAATACCTTTAGGTACATTACGAATTCGATAGTTATTCGTGCTAAGGGCACGGGACTTAATCGTGTACTAAAGTAAATGTTGGTAACCCTCCGGAGCAGTACATTATACTCGCTCACAAGCATATTCGCTAAACATCATATTCTCGTGTTATGATATTATCGCGTCATGATATTCCTACAGTATGATAGTCGAATAACATGATAATCACAGAACATGCTATTCGCAAATAATTCAATGTACAGTCAACGACACATTTTTTTCTTGAAATGAAAATCATATTTAATTAATTACAGAAGAACTTATTTACTCAACGTATCGGACGACATGTAAATATTTGTATATTTAGTTATAGTCAGTTAAGTACAGATCAACCAAGGAGATCTGTGTTTATAGTTCACGATTGAATCCAACTGTATGTCATCATAATTCTCTGAGCCTATACCTAACTCAGTTGGGGTCGGCTTTCTAGTGTAACTAAGATGCGGCTGAACTTTAATATTTTCCGTGAAGCGACTGCCTTATGACCTCCACAACCAATTTTACAAAATTGGTAGGAATATTTTGATGCCTAAAGTTGCAATCTCTCTTCCTTTTGTATTTTATTTCTGCATTTATATTATAATTAGTATAGGTATGTAAATAGTTTGTATAATATAGTCTTCTTCTTCTTCGAGTCAATGGCTCTGCTAAATCCAGTTTTCTTTTTTAAATCTTGTTGGCCCAATAGTTGGCTACAGCAATAGCGTTTTCTGTTGCTCTACAGAGGTCTTCGGTGGTGCAAGTGTGGGGGCACAGTGAGCAAGAGAGCAAGTGCGACATGGACTGAGGTCGGGCCCCGCAATCGCAGGAGACTTGTGATTGCTCGATGTAGTCCCATTTCGCCATATTTTCCCTACAACGGCCAACTTGGGTCCGTAGGCGATTTAATGACTTCCAAGTTGGCCACTGGAGATGATGTCCAGGCGGCAGGCTTTCGTTAGGTGTGATGAAACCTGCCGGAACTGGATGCGTGTCTGCCCATCTTTGCTCTCTTGCTCGCTGTGGGGGACTATCTGTAGTATAATAATAATTATAATATATAATAAATTAATAACTATATCTGTAATATAGTTATTAATTTTCTGTATTAACATGTGGATTACAAAATTAGTTTCGCTGTTGGCGGTCTGACTACCGTTCAATTTATTAATCTGTTATTTAGTTTATGGTAGGCCTGCTGAAGACTGTATCGTGAAGATAGGAATTCAGAGGACGAACAAACAAACAGACAAACAAAATGGTTATTATGTCTTAAATAATTTCATGTTAGTACTTTACTTACATATCTAATTACTAAGTACGTAATTTGAGTATTGAATTCATGATTTATTACTTGCAAAATTACCTAATAATGGTCATTGATCCTGTTTTGTATGGGAGCAAGCAGAGACATTCGTTTCTGAATATAACTATGATAGTAAATAGGGACCCTCCGTGGCGTGACGGCAGCGCACGCGACTGCTACGCACGGGGCGCAGGTTCGATCCCCGCTCAGTGCAAAAAGTTGTATGCATGAATATGACTGGTTGCACTGGTCTGGTCGTGCCTCGGAGAGCATGTTAAGCCGTCGGTCACGGTTGCCATACTAACATCTATGGCAGTCGTTACGGGTAGTTGGAGCCCTAAAAAGTCCAACCAGTCTAACTTGTAACTTCGATATCGCCCTTGATTATTGGATCATTGGTTGTGGAGGTTAAATGGCAGTTGCTTCACGTAAAATATCGAAGCTCAGGTTCAGAGAATGAGTAAATAGGGACCCTAATCGATATAGATTGGCAAAAATTAATGCCCAACACGAGACACGAACCCGTGAGCGTCCCTTACAGGGGGAATGTTGGCTGACCGACTGGAATATCAATAAATCAATCAGCCTATTGTAGTTCACTGCTGTACATATACCTCTTCTATTTGATTTGAATATTAGTTGGCATTATAAGTGCTATAAAAGGCTTCATAAAAAAGGACGTATCAGCTTGGTAGAGATAAGTGGAAATGTAATTCCACTCGTCCCAACCAGTGACGGGGTGGTAGGGAAGAGTGGAAAAAAATTCCACTTTCCACCGGGAGGGACAACGTGGTAGGGATGGGTGGAACAGCCAGTTAATGATTGGTATATCACGGATATCACGGACGAATCGTTCAGATATCACGGATTCCATTCGGGCCCAGTGCATTTATATGCATAAGTTTAGTATCTGTTTGCATTGGTTTCGGTGCTTTTATGTAGGTATAGTAAATACATAATAAATAAATAAATATTCTAGGACAATCTACACAACGCCACCTAGATCCATGGTGAGCCTAGTTTAACTAGCTTGTATTATGAGTTCTAGGATGCGGATAAACATACTTAGATACTTTTTTTTGTAAATACATATATATTATACATAGAAACACCCAGTATAGTATGCATGTAGTATAGTATGCATATAGATGTAGGTATGTACAGTTACTCCAATTTTGGAGCAGCTTCAATATTATCAGGATAAAAACAGAGTTTTACATAACATAACATAACATAAACTCACGAAGGGGTATGCAGAGGTGCTAACGCCCACATTTCGCCAGTTTATGTTTAGGTCCCAATGTAACAGGTGGCGAGCCTATTGCCATTAACCGGGCACTTATAAACCTGCGATAAATACACACATAACTTCGAAAAGCATCGAAAAGTCATTGGTGTGTGCCATGGTAACCTGGGATCGAACCCGAGACATCGTCTCAGCAGTCCATTACCCATACCACTAAGCTACCGCGGCTTTTTTTATTCATTTTTCTACACAGTTTTATACATTTTTCTATACAGAGTTTTATTATTCATTTATAATCATCATTCTCTGAGTCTATTCCCAACACAGTCGGGGATGAGGTTGAACTGCGATATTTTCCGTGAAGCGACTGCCATCAGACCTCCACAACTTCTTCTTCTTCTGTAGTCAGGCTAGTCGCATTTTGGAGGGCTCACCCGTAGTTAACGAATGCCATAGATATTCGTGTAGCAACCGGGACCGACGGCTTAACATGCTCTCTGAGGCACGACCAGACCAGTGCAAATAACCATATTCATGCCTACAAATATATGCACTAAGCGGGGATCGAACCCGCTCCTCTTGCGTAACAACCGCGTTGACTACCGCCACGCCACAAAGGCTGTCAGATTTTTATTATTATTGTTATTTATTTATACATATATCTATACCTTTAAATCCCCGACGGGGTAGGCAGAGGTACATTAACATCCAACAATGCCAGGTTGCATATGATTCATTCAACGAATTATCAGATGAAATCATAATAATAAAATTGTTAGGCGAAGAGCCCAACTATTGCTACGCAGGATGCTCCGGTTCGATCCCCGCTCAGTGCAATTATTTGTATGCATGGGCTCTTTGCATTGGTCTGGTCGCTAAGCCGTCGTCGGTCCCGGTTGTCATTCGAACATCTATAGCATTAGATACGGGTAGTGAGAGCCCTGAAAAGTTCAATAACTGTTCTAACTGGGATACTTCAGTATCACCTATATAACTTGTTTATAGGTTGTGGAGGCCAGATGGCAGTTGCGACGCAGGTAGACTGGAAAAAGCAAATAAAACCTAAAAACTACATCAAAATCGGTTCTTCCGTTCGGGAGCTACGACGCCACAATTAGACATAAACTCATACAGAGACAGACATGTCTTATTAAAACACGGGATTAACAAAAATAAAACAGGCCTTCACCTCGGAACCCACGGTCATAACATAACAACGGTAAGCAGTGGTGCCAGCACCTACATTTCGCCAGTTTAAGGTCCCAATATTATAGATGGCGAGATTATAAGCCTGCGATAAATAGACACGCCACATCGAAAAGCATCGAAAAGTCATTGGTGTGCAATGGTAAAACCTGGGATCGAGCCTGAAACCTCGTCTCAGCAGTCCATTACCCATACCACTGGGCTACTTCTATTTATATTAAGGTGTATCTTACAGACCTCGTGAAGTCCTATTGGCTTCATGAATCGACGGCACTCATCATCACCTTCTAGGCGTGTTCGCCAGTTGAATCTGAGGATTTGAATTCGGAGCCTGAGACTCGCTTGTTTTTACCCGACTGCGCGACGCAAAGGAGGTTATTTTTCCTCGTTTTGATTGTGATCATTCTTCATTACCACCTTGCGTTGATCCTGGTCGCATCTGAATGAAAGAGGTTCTTGGAGTCCAGTATCGGTATTTTTCCAGCCTGCCAGCGTGAAAAAACATCTGATGAGGCCGTCAAACTGAGCGCCACCATTGTAGCACTCTACGAGTTTGCAATGGTGTCCCTCTATCATGAGACTTTGCCTTCAGCTTAACATCAGCCGAGGTGAAGTCAAAATGACGTGTCATAAATAAAAAAGATGACCTAATACCTTATACGCATACTTATGGGGGATAGACTTTTCTCTCGGAGTTGGTGTGTCAGGTGGCAGTCGTTCCCGCAAAAGTCAAGGAAGGGGAGTATCAACAAGCTCCCGGTTGCATTACGTTTTCTTGAGAAGCAAGTTGAGTGAACAGCTTATTTCCAGGCTTGTTAATCATCTTTATCTTCGATTTACCTACTAAAATTAAACATCAAAAGGCCCCCTATTTTATATAAAACACGATACAGTATAAAACGACCAAAAAACACTGAAAAAAAGAGATTTTCTGATATATTAAGAAATATATACATAGCCTGGCAGACCATACTTTATTTGATTGCATCATAGTAACTCAGGCTTCGATTTTTAGTTGTCAGCAATAATGTATCCGTTTACATAAATGTAGGTTTTATTCAACAACGATACGAAATTGCTAACGCTGCGTTTGCATCGACGACGGCGACGCCTCATCGACGCGTAGCGACATCCCCACTCACGTCGCACAGAGCTGAATGAACTAAGCTATGTATATAAATACTGAGTATTTCCCCAATATCGACACACACAAACGGCAACATGAAGGCGGTTCCCGTGTTGCTTTGTCTTGCCCTCGCTAATGGCATCTCTGCTAGCATTTTCAAGCAAGTAGATAGCTTTGTCGACGATCAGCTGGAGTATATTGACCAATTACGGCAACACAGGAACCAGCCTTCAGAGAACCAGAAGCAGCGCAACTATCAGGAAGTACGTGACGAACAGCGTGACCAAAGACGGACTCAGGAGGACCTTCAACGCGCTGACAAGCGCATACAGCCGCGTCTACAACCGGGTTACCAGCAGCCAGCTCATGAGCGTGAGCAGCAGCGCAAGCACCAACCACACAAGCCTCAATGGGATGAATCTAGAGAGACCATCAGGAACAACAGGGAATCATCTGAGGAGTTAAACTACGGGAAACCAGTTGAGCAGCCCCTGTACAGCCAACAATCAGAGGAGTTCCACTACAGGACACCCGTTGAGCAGCCTCAATACAACCAACAATCAGAGGAGTCCAACTACAGGAGACCAGTTGAGCAGCCTAAGTACATCCACCAATCTGAGGAGCGCAACTATGGGAAACCAGTTGAACAAACCCGGTACAGACAACATTCTGAGAAGTCCAACTATGGTACACCAGTTGAGCAGCCCCGGTACAGGCAAACATCTGAGGAGTCCAAGCACAGAAAACCAGCTGAGCAGCCCCGGTATTGGCAACAAACTGAGGAGTCCAGATACAGGAAACCATCTGAGAAGTCCATGTACAGGCAGCCAAATGACGAGTCCAAATCTATTATATGGCCAGACTATTTGCCCAAATCGGAACAGCACCAGCAGTATCAAGACAAGGCCTATCAGCAGGTGAAGAACCAGCCTTCAACTACCCAGCAGTCTCCAGAACGTGACATGGAACAGTATTCTACCAACATTCGGATGCCCGATTCTCAGGAAAAGCCAAATCATTACGGACTCCTTACTCCTATTCTTCACAACGAAAACTCTCATGAATCGCAAGAAAACAATGAGAAAGTCAAGTCAAATTCTCTTATTGACATCGAAAAATGGGTACCAGAAAAGGTCAGAGGCACATTCGGGTACCTGAATGACAAGAAGAATACTTATGGAGATGTCATCGAAAAGAATGCTGCTCAAATGACCAACGGCGCTTTCGAGTACCTGAATGACAAGAAGAATGTGATTGAAAAGAATGTTGCTGAAATGGCCGGAAACACGTTCGAGTACCTGAATGATAAGAAGAATGTCATCGAGAAGAATGCCGCACAAATGACCGTCGATGCGGTCGAATACCTGAATGACAAGAAGAATGTCATTGAAAAGAATGCTGCTCAACTAACCGAAAACGCACTCGAGTACCTGAATGACAAGAAGAATGTCATTGAAAAGAATGCCGCACAAATGACCGTCGACGCTATCGCCACCGTGGAAGACACAGTAGGAATCAAAAAAATCTTCGGTGAAGCCCTAAACGCGATGAAGCATGTTAGTAATGAAGTGAAGCAACAGCTCCACAAATCACTCGAAATCGTAAAGCAGCAAGATAATGATCCGATTGTACTGAACGCTACCCAACTGGCACAGAAACACGAATACACCGTGGAGGAACACACCATTATAACTGACGATGGTTACGAACTTACTGTATTCAGAATCCCACCCAAGAAGCAAACACGTGACGTTCAGAGAAGGCCCGTCGTATTTTTGATGCATGGTATTGACGGAAGTGCTGACGACTGGTTGATCATGGGCCCAGGCAAGTCTCTCGCCTATTTGCTGTCTGATGCTGGTTTCGACGTATGGATGGGTAACGCTCGTGGCAACAAATACGCCAGACACCACGTCAGCAAGAGCCCTGCTTTGTCTGATTTCTGGCAATACGGTCTTGATGAAATTGCCCTTCATGACTTGCCAGCTATGATAAACTACGTTCTTAAGACCACACAACAGCCGAAACTTACCTACATTGGCCACTCTTTGGGAGCAACCACTTTCTTCGCTCTTACAGCCGCCCGTCCCGAATACAACGACAAGATCAAAATGATGTACGCATTGTCTCCAATGGTCTACATGAGCCATGTTCGCAGCCCGCTGATGCGTATGATCTCCCCTGCTAACGCTCTTGATCTGCGAATTGGAAATGCTTCTTTCACTCTACCCACCGGAATGCTCAGGGCTCTTGGAGGAGCTTTATTACAGAGAGTGTTGGGTTCTGAAGAACTGTCCAAAAACGTAAACTTTGTCATGGCTGGAGTAAACATCGCAGACTTGGAACCTCAAGTAATCGCCATGATTTTACGTCACTTACCAGCTGGAACTTCTACCAAGGTGATCAAGCAGTACGGCCAAGGTGTTGCCTCAAAAGAGTTCCGTAGGTACGACTACGGCACCCAGATGAATCAGCAGGTGTATGGTTCAGCACAGCCACCTAAGTACAACATGGAGAAGGTTCAGGCCCCTGTCACTCTGTACTACAGCGAGGAAGACTGGCTCGCCCACCCGAAAGATGTTGAGAGGTTAGAGAAGGAGCTTCCCAACGTAAAGGAAACCCATAAGGTGAAAGACGCGCACTTCAGCAACATGGACTTCCAGTTCTCGAAGAAGGCTCCCGAGATGGTGTACAGGCGAGTCATCGAATCCATGCAGAACAACCAGTAACGGGTAGTTCAACGACCATTGTATAAATACTTTTATGATGTATAGATGTATTGTTTACTGTTTAAATTATTTTTGTACTCCACTGGCGCATAAATAAATCCGTCCATATTTAAATTAATCTATTATATTTTTTATTCCTAAATTCATGATACCCAGAAAAGGTGGCTTGGATCTATAGACTGGATGCACAAGGCGAAGGACCGGTGCCATAACGCATCAATGGACTAAATAGGTACAATAGGATAAAATGATAGATTTATACACTGGCTAGGTACACAATCATGGTCCTCTCAATCAATTTGTCTATCACAGTTCATTGCTGGACATAGGCCTCTCCCAATGTTGGAAGACTTTGGTATACTGTTCCATACTGACCGGACGGGTTGGTTTATGGTTTAATTTCAAGTTTTCTTGGTCCAAGAAAGGTATCTCTAGGACAAAATAGTTTGATACATAGCTTGCTCATAGTTAAAACCTGAACCGTTTTCGTAAAGTATCTTCAACTACATACATAATATGGTGAACGCTCTCTATCAAGTTAACTGAATGCTTGTTTAACATCTTAGTAAATAAATAGCATTTTGAAATAATACAGAAAAACAGAGTATTACCAGAATTTATGATAGGAGTATACTGCATCCTAATAATATGAGAATCTTGTCGGGAAAAAAGACGTCACAGTACATAATATAAAACAGATTTTTTATTAACTCTTATCATAACTATCACAAGCAAAACATTCAAATAACTTTGATATTACTGATACGAAATAATTGAACTGCTTTAGATGAATAACAACCAGTTTAAGCGTTTATACTGTGTTTATACTGCCTTTAGTACTTCAGTATTCTATAAGTAATCTGGGGATACAGTTTAAACTCAATGACCGCAGAAGGTGGTGAAAATAATCTATGTGCCCATTTTTCAATTAATTTACGAAAATTCCTATAGATGTCACTACACAAAACGGTTGAATGTTTGACATTTTAAACGGCCCACGCTTTGTTTTGACTTATACACTTGCATCTGTCATCAAATTATATACGAGAGAGCGAGCAAGAAATATCACAGTACACGTGTTAGAAAGAGATAGAGGCGCGGCGGCGCTGTAGCTTCCCGCCGTCCCTCGTCCGACAGTCGCGCTCTGTTCGGTTTGCTGTGCGTTGTTATGCAGCATTTAATTAGTTTTCTACGTTTGTAGTGACAATTCTAGACCTGTTTTCATAAGTGGACAAGTTTATTAGTGTGAATTCGTGACTAAGTGGGAAAAGAAGTGTTCGCATGGATTGAGTGAGAACGATGTTACCTCCCACGGCCGGTCTAACACAAGAACAGCGCGACCGGCCCGACATGGCGTACCAACAGCGTCAGGACGTGAGAGATCTCACCAGAGAAATTATCAGGAGCGCTCGAGTAGCACACAGACAACAATCAACATCCCCTGGAGGTGAGCCGGTCCCAAATCAAAACGACGCCACGTTTCCGCCATGCTTGTCAAATTGACGTGATACGTCAAGGTGACATTTATACGAAAACAACTCATTTTTCGGGGGCAAATATTATTAAAATCATGTCTTTTAATCATATTAAGCGTCTACAAATAGTTGGCGACAGAAATTAGGGCTGTTACGTCACCTAGGAGCACGATCTTGCGAAAGGAAAATGGCGCCAATGCGCCACATTGCTTATCGTCGACTGTATAACTATAGCGTCTATACCTTGTTTCTTTGATTTTCTTGTTGAAGCTTGCTCAATTATGCAGGGCAATTACTGCTACTAAAATGCTCCTTGCTGAAATACTTAATACGTAATTGGCACGTGCTAGAGTTATTTATAGCATAGGTATCCATAAGCAGCCTACGTAATGTGCGAGAGCGTCGCTCGCTCCGATCAATATGTGCATATTATCTCATGCGTGTTGATATTGTGTGCCGTGTGTCTGAAAGTTAAGGCATATAGGAGAAAGATAATCTCTTTGTTGTTGTTATTGAAATCTAGTTGACTTTTGTAAAATGTCTCAATGACAGTAAATTGACAGCAGTCAAGGCTCACAAGATGGCTGCCTATCATTAATTTGGTCAATTTTTAGTACCGTCACGCGCCACACCAGGAGGCGCTACTGTCGCTTTGTTGATATAGTGGTTTTGTGTAGCAAGTAGCAAGGTATTAGCATAAAGGTATTTTCTGTTCTTATTGAGTACTGTATATAGTACATTAACTAAGGCTCGCGGCTCCGCCCATGTAGAATTCTGATCCTGATCTTCTGTTCAGCTGACCTTACCTCCACAACTTCGCTCGTGACATATTTTAAACTCCTATTGGATTCTTTTATCACTTGAAAAGCGTCATTTAATAGATTTCAAATAACCTACTGGATTCATTGACATCTATGATTTGAATATACATCTCCCTTGTTTATTAGTGTGATTATACATAATATGTACCCTATATTACTCAGGGGTAACATAGACTTGGGAAGGGCTTTACTATATATGTCCACGATATGAGGGTCGGGAGGGGGTGGGGAGGGGGGAGGGGGGGTGTAGAACCTCCCCTATGAAGGAAAAATTGCGGACGCCCCCCCTTTTTGAGATACGAGTTTTTTTATATTCTAACCTAACTTCCGCATTTTCTCGTATTGACATCGATTTAAATATCGCAAAGGGGTACCGAATAAAGTAAAGGGGTTAAAAATATTGACTCACCTAAAGTTCATCATAAAATACGACTGATTTACGGTTATGTTTATGACCTTTTTCGTTTTCGATTCGTTTCTGGCACTTCGCCGGCCGCTACCGCGGCACGCTCGCTTCGCTCGCTCGGCTCGTGCGTTGTGTGGTCACAATTCTAACCTAACCTAAACCAAGAACTATAAATATGACCGATTCGTTTCTGGAACTTGGCTGAATGACCGCAGATTTACGTTTAGTTTCACTCAATAATAGGCGGTAAAAGTCGGTAAATTATTATAAGTATAAATTTAATAGCATTCAGTTCAATCAGCGAAATATACGTATTTAACATAATAATATGATGGATAATATAACTTAGTCAATAAATATACGTATTTATTTAATTATTTAAGGAAGTAAAACATTTTGGTGCGCTTACCTTTGATAAAACGAAACGTTTAATGATGAGACGAAATGTCAAAAGCATTGAAAGTATGTGTTCTGTTGTCAAAAGTGATAAAATATTGGTACATTTTTACGATTTTGATTATGTTTTTTCTCGTTAACGATTGATCTCCGTAACTTGAAACTTTATTGTGGAAGCTTCTATTAATAATAGCTTAGTGTAAAAAAACTATGGACTGTGAACTCGTGGACCTATATAAGAAAGCTTAGCCTAGACTTGTAATGAACAGAATTTTTAAATCCATTTCTTAGATAAAGTTTTTTTTTAATTATTGTCAAGGACACAGTCAAATAGAATTTATAGCAACCCATCAAGATTAGGGATGTGGATGCTATAAATTCTATTTATTTTCAGAATATTTTTTTTTTAATTCACTAACACCTATTTAAACATGGACAACATACTGCTATAATTGTGTAAAGATTTATTCCCATTTTCCTGATGACATTTTTACACATTCCTTGGAAAAAAATTAAAAAGAAAATATTGTGATAAAATAAACAAGTCAAATAAGTTTTTTACTAATGTTTATTTAAGTTGGAAGTTATCAGCGTGTTATATAATTATGTAGACATATTTTAGTCACTTAGCATATTATCACATCACAGTAAATAAATATGCATATTGATAACTTGACTGAGTTGATAACAGGTTATTGCCCTAAACTTAACTTTTGTTATTATTCAATTTTTCTCTTAACTTCTTACTACTGTTTTATTACTACTTTTTTCCTTACTACTTTTTTACTTTACTACTGTTTTCCATCACATTCATATTTGTCACATTATGCTGTATATTTTGTTAAGGAATCATACTCTTGGATGGTATGGTAAGGCTTAGGTTACCGCAATTTCACATCATGGCACAGTTTTTCAGTCAGCATCATTAGCTCTTTAAGTGCCATAATTATGACATACAGTCATCTCATCCACCTATTGTATTAGTATTCATTGGAATGGCATCATTCAGGTCAACCTGACACTTGTTTATGTTCAATGAGGTATTGAATTTTGTTGTAATATTCATGCCAGTATGCAAGGGGTAAGTGATTTGTAATTGCAACCCACATTTGGCTATGCTTTTTGGCAAATAGTTGGCAAAGTAAAATAGGTACTAGGACTATGGCATCTTACTCGCGGTGACGGTAAGATGTACAAGCGCGCGGCCTGCCGCTGCCTCTTTCTGCGAGCAAGTAGGCTGCGAGCTCGAGAAGGAGGCGGCTGAGAGGATCCGGAGGAAACTCCGAGCCCGCACAGATCGCGACGAGCGGAGGCGACTCGGGCGTCGGGGGTCACAAAATAATCTATATCTCCGGCCTCCGCTGGGCGTGACAGGTGCAGCCGCCTGTCACCCTAGTAGAAGCAGGCCATGGCGCGGTGCAAAATGCATCTTCACATATCCATGGGCTAGATGGTAACACCATAGTTCCTATATTAGGGGAAGGGGACCATCTCAAAGAAATGTCCCCGGGTCTGCCGGGGTGCGAGAGATATGTCTTATATAATCTCACCTTCGGCAATTAAAGACCCATAGACGGTGTGCATTTTAGTCGGTTCCAGTCCGACATAATCACCTCCACCGACTTGGTGGGGGCGGCATTCGTGGGGATTTTGCGCACGGAAAATAAAAATGACTATAGCATCTCTGTTTGTGAGTATTGTACAAATGGATTAAGGGATATCGTAGTTCTCCATTCGGCAGGGTAAACATTGGCTCTTAAAAAAGTGCCAATCTACCCAAACTTTCGGCGAGAACTTTCCCAAAAAATTAAACAACCGATGGACGCTGGAGCAAACGAGTTATTAAGTGAAGACCACGAGAAGGCAAGTGGTAGGTACGGTACTACTAGGGAGGTGGATCGACGAACTGAAAAAGGCGGTTGGGTGTGTGGAGGGCGGAGGATCGAGAGCAGTCGCGCACATTGAGAGGGGCTGATATGCAGTGGTTAAGGTTAACAGGCGACTATTGAATAGATTTTTATTACGAAAATTACCCCCTGATAATTTAAGATCGGACTATAAGAATTTTTCATTAGCCCTGGTAAACACCTGCCTGCCACCTGTGGTATTAAAAAGAAGACCAAAGGCGTGCGCGAATTGTTTTCATTCAACTTACGATGATGGAGCATTTTGGCAACCCAGTCCCAACCTATATGTCCAAACCAATAATTAGCAGTATTTCGCTTATAAGCTGCTACTGTGCTCCTTTGGCAGCTATCGGGGCGCTAACAAGCCGAGGGTGCGCGGTGGTCCCCTCATCAATTATGTTTACAATGGATTTCTGCCATGTAATGGTTAATCTGTGCTATTATAAAATTGTAATTTATTCGCGTCTATACATTGAAGGTATAAAAAAAAGATTATGTTACATTAACGATTATGAACCCAAGTCTTTTTGACATTCATGTTTTTTTGTTTGCGATGGACGCAAAAACTAGGTACTGAACGAATCTAGATGTGGTTTTTAATTAAAAATGTACTGAACTAAAAACGGCCGTAGATTTGATTGCAATTGCTTCAGTAGGACCTGAGATATGATCAGACATCCACGAGGGTAAATCCGATCCGAAATCAGTTAAAATAATAACAACAAACCCTATTAAGCGCTATTCACACATAACGCGGGTGCGGGTCGGGCGCGGGTGTTTTTGCCATCCATCGCCGTTTTCATAATAAATAATGTAAGTATTTTTTACTTTATTCTGTAAACGGTGATGGATAGCAAAACGACCCGCGCCCGACTCGCACCCGCCCTATGTGTGAATCGGGCTTAATAATGGTTAGCTTATTTCTAGGGATCATATTTTTTAGTATTTGCACCAGTTGACGAAAATGCGTGATTTGTATGAGACCCCACTAAAGTCTGCTAACCAATACACCTACTGATCAAAGGACAAAGTTCTGACATAACTCTAAAGTGTAAACCTTTAATGCCTTCTCCCTCCCCGCTGGGTCGGCAGAACGAGCGTGATGCCCCTAGTATTGCAAACGTACATAGGCCGCGATAACCACTTTCCATCAGGCGGGCCGTGTGCTTGTCTGTCTGTCTAAAAAACACAAGCGTTTGCTTTCGGTGTTGGCGGTCAGGACGATAATCGCTCTTGTAAAAGTCAAGGCAATTATTTTTGGTTCCGCACGCCATTATTAGTACAAAACGCATTATTTGGGACTTTTATTTTTGTTTCATAATAACAACCATTATGATTATTCTTATCAAGTATGTGACATTATCAAGTTAATTCACGTAAATTGGTGAAAAGTTATTGACACAAATACGATTGTGAAATTCGATAAAAGCAATTGTTAGGTATTAGTGCTAGGGCGCAAAGTCCGCAATACATTACATTTGCGTAACGCCGACTGCCGAGTGTCGACCCGAGAATGTCCCGGGTTAGCGATATTAAACATTCACTATTGACAGCCGTTTTGTAATTCTAAACAGTTTCCTTCATCCCGACATGTAGGTATTTTATTATTAACTCGCTTCGTCTTGATATTGAGTGTACAAACGATTCTGGGGCGTGGCGGTAATAAACGCGACTGCTACACAAGAGGCATGGGTTCGATCCCCGCTCAGTGTAAATAAGACTGAAGACTATTGGTCTGTCGAGCCTCGGAGACCACGTCAAGCCGTCATAACAGAAGGATTGATTCCCACTGTATACTTAGTATACAGTATATAAGTATACTTATCGGTACTGATCTTGGACCTAATTCGCGAGAGACACGAGGCTCTTTTTACCCGACTGCGCGACGCAGAGGAGGGTATTGTGTTTGAGTGTTGAGGGTAAACGCATGCCGATTTTGATGATTCTTACGTCAATCGATTCGTCTTAACCTTGTGAGGGTCACTAAAGACATGACAGTAATCAAAATTCACCACAGCGACAACCAGACGCCAATTGTCAAAATGAAAAAATCTTTCCCGACTGTGAGTATTGTATGAATTTTAAACTTCTGGGCTTGTTTCTTTCTTTTTAGTTTTTATTTAATTAATTTTTTCACATAGTTTTTAAAATTAGTGATTACGCAGTCGTGTTTCATCTGGGAGTCCGGGGTTCGCTTTCCGACTTTTACGTTATATACACCCAGACTCATGTAAAATATACCTACTATCTAATTGCATTCCAAAAGTCGGATTATGTCGGACTCGAACCGACCAAAACGCCGACGTCCATGAGTCCTTGATTGCCGGAGGTGAGATTATACAAGACTATCTCTCGCACCCCGGCAGACCACATCTCTTTGAGATGACCCGGGCCTTACAACCGAAAATCATATGTCGCGAAATGTTAGTGTTATATTAACACCGAACACGCCTCTATCAACCCCTCTAGGGATTTACAGGCCTAAATATTTGTATGTAAATCTGTGCTTCAACATTGGAAAATTCATCAACTAAACAAGATTCTCCTTCATACACATAAGTTCCATAATTCAGTAGTAAAGATGGAAACGAATCTACCCCAACTCGTAACTTGAACGGTAAATACATTTGTGTTGTCCTTGGCGCGGGCGGCGCCTCCCCCTGACACCCCGCGGGCATTCACCCCCATCGATCGCACTCTTCATTTCCGCGTGACTGTACGAATATACGACGAAGTGCATGCGTTATGTTTCTGCGAGATTGTACGCGAATCTTGGCGTTTGAATTAGACGTGAGGTAATAAATTAGAACATATAAAGCTCAGCCAACGGAACAATGACGTCATTGCGAACAGTTGAAATTGGCGTTTTTATGTTATAAGCTTGAAATAAATAAATCTAGGCTGCTAAAAATGCACACACACGTTGACAGATTAGCAAATACTTTATGGTTTCTTGAACTAAGTATGCTGTATAAATCTAGAAACATCATCATTTTCTGAACCTTCTCCCAACTCAGTCGGCTTTCCAGTCTAACTGTGATGTGGCTGAACTTCGATAGACTTGAAAGCGGCTACCGCGTAATTTCTCAACCCAAAGAGACTACAGTATAACGCAATTAATAATAAAGTTGTTTCCGACTGTAAGTAGGGTAGCCAGAGCTCACTGGAAAGATTTTACATTGTCAGTGGGAACACCGAGAAACCCTTATTTGTCTTCTGCACTGGCAGCATAGAGACTCTCTTAACCTCCTCCCCTACTCTTTACTTCCCCTCTCTCTTTTATTTGGTCAGCAGCACGAATGTGATACTCCCGGTGTTGCAAACGTCCATAGACTCCGGTAACCACTTTCCATCAGAAGGGCCACGTGCTCGCATGCCACCTAAGTGGTACAAAAAAGCCTGAGTCTGGGCACACACAGACTCGGTGATTCGTGACCGCAGTCTTGGCAAACGCTTGTTTGCCAAAAAAAAAAAAAGATTTAACTTCCAGTCTATAAGGTGGTTAATAAAGAAAGAATGCATTATAACCTTTCTGTCTAGTTCAAAACCAGCATTTTCTAACTGATGATTTTCATAATAGAAGTAGAGTAGAAGTAAGTAATCTTTAGTACTACAGTTTTATGTTATTGAATAGCTAAGTAAACATCGTAAGTAGGTAATGACGTATGTACGCTACGCACGAATCCACAAAATATTATGTGTGTTGACTGTAAAGTTTAGAATTCACTGCAGTGTATCTGCGTGTAATTACATGAAAAAGCCTTCGACAAATGGTTTTTTAAAAATTGGACGAATTAATTACTGCCAGTTCTTCGCTATCACATTTTCATTTAGCGAGGTCGGATCGGCAATAAAGCTTGCCAGGGGGCCTAGACAAGATGCATTCGCTCCGAAGCTACATTCGTCATCGCTCTGAAAATGTATGGGAGTGACATTTGTTGTCGAAATTGGATCACATGACATTCGACAACAAATGTTACTTTCATATATTTTCAGAGCGATGACGAATGTAGCTTCGGAGCGAAGGCATCTTGTCTAAGCCCCCAGGTATATTACAAGTAGCGTGCTTTGTGATGCTCGATTTCTAACTAATGTAGGATATACGTCAGTATACATTACACCGGAAACGCCCTAGTGAACCTTCACCCTAACGTTCCATGACCTTTCATGTATGCATTACATAAAAACACGTTCACTCACCTATACCTACTACATTAAGGCTGGGTTGCACCATCTTACTTTAACATTAACAGCGCAGTTAAAGTACCGGTTAGGTATAAAACAGTTTGCACCGTTTGACAATAGTTAAAATGACATCATTACTTGACGCTAACTATAACCATTGTTTTGTGTTAATTGTTCACGTCAAATTCTATCAAAAAGATAACTTTAACCGAGCCACTAAATACACTGGCGCTACATATTTAGCAGAAACAATTAGAATCAATGTTACAGTTGAACAGCTTGGTTCTTGATAGAATATTCCGCACCGTATGCGGGTGACATCTAAGCCCTGCACGTGTTATGTTAAGAATGTATGTCAAGAGATTGCAAAAGTAAATCTCTCTCGACTCTATCCAGGCGCTCGGTGTCTCTACATATCTCGCGAGCTTCCTCACCTTTGTTAATCCTTTTACTTGATCAAACAAACAGCAGCGCCCCTAATACGCTCACATAACCTGTAGGTATCACATGACCGTGAGAAAAAGCGCTAATGTACAAAATTCACGAGTCAGCACTAGCATGAACTCCTATTAAATTCGTAATGTAAAGGTTTCGAGAGAACGGAGCATTGTGATTGGCAGTTTGCCTCTTGTGAACCTGTGTGCGTGTGTAGCCCGCCAATCGCAATGCTCCGTTCTGTCGATACCTTTACATTACGAATTCGATAGCATTTCGTGCTAAGGCTACAGTACAGTTGAATCATCATGTGCAGTAAACTGATAAAGTGACGTATTTGTTTTATTGTTATTATACTTTTATTCATCTAAATGACTCCCTCTGTAGCGTGACGGTAGTGAACGCAACTGTTACGCGGGAGGCGCGCGTTCGATCCCCGCTCAGTGCGAATAGTATGCATGCATATGGCGATTTGCACTGGTTTGGTTAAGCACGTTAAGTCGGTACCAATTGTCATAACATCTATGGCAGTCAATACGAGTAGTTAGTGCCCTAAAAAGTTCGAAGACCAGTCTAACTGCAGTACTTCGATATCACCAATAGGTTGTAGAGGCTAGAAATATGGAAGTTCAGCCGCGATGTAGTATAAGAGTTTGTCACCTACAAATTTTATCACTAACTTGAGTTCTTTCTCTTCCGTCCTCATTTCCCCCCGTATATTAACATAACACAACATAAACTCACGCCTATAACCCCAAAGGGGTAGACAGAGGTGCTAGCACCCACATTTCGCCAGTTTATGTTTAGGTCCCAGGTGGCGAGCCTATTGCCATTAACCGGGCACCGAAAAGCGGCTTCGAAAAGCATCGAAAAGTCATTAGTGTGTGCCATGGTAAAACCTGGGATCGAACCCGAGACCTCGTCTCAGCAATCCATTGCCCATACCACTAGGCTATCGCGGTCCCGGTAAATTATATCACGATAACCATGATACTCCGTCCGATATGCACGTATTCAACAACTTTAATTTATTTCCAGGCCGCGACCGCTTCCCATCAACTTCGTCGACGGATGACAACGAGAGCGGCACAGACGGCGAGGCGGATCGCTCCCGGCGAGCCAGCCTCGTGCAAGGCGGCCACCCTACCCCGCCCCCCGGCATCGTCTCCATCCGCAAGCGGCGAGGCAACCTGCCCAAACCTTCCGTGAAGATCCTCAAGAGATGGCTGTATGACCACAGATACAATGCGTATCCCAGTGACGCTGAAAAGATTACATTAAGTCAGGAAGCCAATTTGACTGTACTACAAGTGAGTATTTAGATGTTTAGTTTTTGCTACTGAGGTAGTAAATAAGTCTACGGTATATTTATTGGCAAGTTGTTGCCTTGCGCTGTGAACGCTTCCAATAGTTTTTGACAGTATTGCGTTATAGGTATGTATACTATGTATAGGCACGAGTTGTGGAATAAAGCACTCTTTACGAGCATTCGTTTTTGGGCTGTCTTCTGAAGATAGCATGGGATTTTTTTTTTTTTTATACCACTTAGGTGGCAGACAAGCACACGGCCCACCTGATGGAAAGCGGTCACCGTGGCCTATGGACGTTTGCAACACCAGAGGCGTCACACACGCGCTGCCTACCCTAAACGCTGGGATGCATCGGCAGTGGACATAGAGCCCAAATCTACCAATCACAGATTTCTCGTCGTCCACGCCTAGTTTCTCTCTGCCAAAGAAATTGCAACCGTATAATTTCTTTTTTTAAAGTAAATGTCTTTCAAATGATACTTATTTTTAAATGATAATATTAATTAAAAGAATTAAAGATTCAAAAAAAAAACTTCTATGCACGGGCCTCTCTGACCCCATGCCAGTGTTACATTCAATTAAAACCATGTAAAGGTTAAAAAGTTTGAATAATATTGATTATGGGTCGGGGGAGAAGGTAATTGCCTATATAATAAAGCATGGTATCTTATGACGACTTCCGTGGCGTAGCGGTAGTGAACGCGACTGATACGCAGGAGGCGCGGGTTCGATTCCCGCTCAGTGCAAATATTTGTGTACTTGAAAATGAATATTTGCATTGGTCTGGGTGTTTCTATGCATAATATGTATTTATTTACAAAAAAATGTATCTATGTATGTTTATCCGTATTCTAGAACCCGTAACACAAGCTGGTTAAACTATGCTTACCATGGGTCTAGATGACGTTGTGTAGATTGTCCTAGAATATTTATTTATTTATTTATTTATTCATTTATTTATTTATTTATTTATTCTTTATTTATTTATTTATTTATTATTAAGTTGACTGATCATATGTGAAAACAACTGCGAGTGTTGCCTTCATATTACTGACTTAGTTAACTATTCCTCCCTAAGCGCAATAAACCAACCTATGTTATTAATATACTCATGACTGTATCAAGAAGTCTTTTAAACTACCGACTGTTACGATATCACACTAGCTAGCTGTATCATATAAAATCGCAACCGTGACCACACGGCCGCGCGCTCGGCCTTCTCGCAAGTTAAGTGAAGACGTTTGTGACGCTTCTACTCGTATCAAGTGTATCTCACGGCAGATTAGTGAAGTCACTTTGATTACATATATCAATATTATAAGAACTAGCTGTTGTTCGCAGCATCACCCGCGTGGATGTCAGTTATCGCGCCATACAATATAGCCTATGTTACTAAAGTGAATATATTCCAATGGTGATTTTTTTTAAAACAGCGCAGTAGTTTTCGAGTTTATATGTAAATGTTAATGTTACTCGGTATCATCTAGATAGTCTCACCTCGGGCAACTAAAGAGCCAAGGACGGTGGGCGTTTTAGTCGGTTCGAGTCCGACATAACCTCCCCAACCGGCTCCGGCGGGAGAGGTACCCGTGGGGATTTTTCGCAAGATAAAAAAAGAATCGTCTAGATAGAAGTAATAAATATGAGTTCTAGAATGAGGATAAATATAAGAATTCGTACATTTGTAATGCAGATAGACTCATTCAAGCGTGTATTTTGTTTATTTGAACGCTTTCATGTCGTATTTACTCAACCAATCATGCATTTTACATACATCTTAGGGGTACAGAAATATGGTCATTATTATTATGGTCATTAGTGATTTGGTTGCGAAATTTAAGTTCACGGTTGCGAAATTTTATTCAATCACGCCTAAACGGGTGTGATTAGATAACAAACAACTTCACATTTGTAATTGGATTAGAAGGATATTGATAGCATCTGTGTTCAAAACCTTCTTCCTACAGTCCCGGGTCCTTTAAGCGGGGCGTGAAAAGGCATCTGATTAGGCCGTCAATCTGAGCCCACCATTGTGGCACTGTACGTGTTTGCAATGGTGACCCTCTTTTAAGAGACTTTATCTTCAGTTTAACATCGAGGTGAAGTCAAATTGAGGTGCCATAAATAAAAAAAAACTTTAATTTAGCACCATCTCGTCAGGTATGCAACTGGTTCATCAACGCGCGGCGGCGCATCCTGCCGGAGATGATCCGGCGCGAGGGCCACGACCCGCTGCACTACACCATCTCGCGCCGCGGCCGCAAGCAGCCCGGCGCCTCCTCCAGCGCCAACGCCGGCGTCGTCGTCGCCTCCTGGGAGGGCGTGGAGGTGGAGGTACGCTCAACTCACAGATATAGGTGCCGGCAAGCTACATGATCAAACGTCTGAAAGTACGCGCAAAGGCCCAATGAAGACAGTACCAAAAGGCCTGGGCCTCGATTCTTCTAATTATCAATCATTGTCAAAAACTGCCATTTAATTTTGGACTCTACCCTATACTGTTAAAGTTCAATATTAAATGGCATTGTGTAGAGTGAATGAAACCATGTAATAAACTCTTTTACATTTCATTTTGAACTTTAACTCAACAAAAATGGAGCCGCCATTTTTTGTGATGTCAGTCGTGCGTGTGTGATAATGGTTAAAAATTAGTAGAATCAAGGTCCTGGAGGAATGGAATTCGCTGCCTAAATGTACTTCTGAATTGCTAGATAGTACTTGAGTGTTTTCAAGTCTAAAGTCAATAATACTGTTTCAAGGCAAGCATGCTCTATCATTAACTAACGGTTGAAGAAAATATGTAAATGTACCTTAATGATAACTTTCCGTGATCAGAACGACGCCGACCGCAGCGGAGAACAAGACTACAGCGACGGTCTGTTAGTGTACCGGAGTGACGGCGACGATATCGGGGACGGCGAGGAGGGCTACTCGTCGAGCGCCGTCTCCGAGGAGGAGGTGAAGTACGACCCCAGCGTGTGGCAGTCAGTCATTAGGTACGGGCCCGAGGATCGGGAGCTGCACCCTGCGGCTCGGGGGTAAGTACCTCCCGTCCCGGCTACTCGCGAACATTCATTATCATATCATTTATCATCACTAGCTGATGTCCGCGGTTCCGCATTAGTGGAATTCTGGTTTCGCTTCCAAAATCTGTGGGAATGTAATTCAGGCAGAAAAGTGTCATTCGGCTAGATTCGATTCTTTGTTTGAGCGTGATTTAGTGACAAATACCTATCTTCATCAATTTTTCACATTTTAGCATAGCATTAGTAGAATTAGTTGTTGATATTGGTATTGTTCTCGAAACTCATGGGAATCTATTCGAGGGATAAAAAATCTGTCACTATTAGAAGGATAGAATGTATGAGTGGCATACATATCTTGATATATAGTCTAGGTGTGCGAAATGACAGAATATACGATACGAACTGTGAAACCTTTATTTATAAACCTATCAACTTGTCAGAGCCGGTTGTCATAAAAAGTGCATATTTTAAATTCATTCGACATTTTAATTTCTTTAATTACTAATAAAAACTATTGTTACATTATTTACGCAACTGATAATAACTTTATGGCCTGTACCAAGTTTCAACTTACAGCTCGATCACGAACTTTTTTTGTATGATCCTAAAGTTTCATAGAAGGTATTTATATTATAAAAAACCGTCACAGGAAGGGGTACCTACAGAATTCCACGCGGGCGAAACTGCGGGCATCAGCAAATTTATTGGATCAGTAGAATGAGTTTTTAACTTAGTCCTTTTCCCCCCGTGCAGCAGGACAGCCAACGTGGTGACGGTGCGCACGTCGGAGTCGGACGACGGCGGCAGTGCGGGCGCGGGCGCGAGCGGCGCAGCGGGCACGCCGAGCGGAGCGGGCGGCGGCGCGGGCGGCTGGCACCCGCAGCTCGCGCACCTGCCGCAGCTGCCGCACCCGCTGCGGCGCCGCCTGCAGGTACGCGCGGCCAGCACTAGCATGGACTCCTATCGAATTCGTAATGTAAAGGTTTCGAGGGAGCATTGTGAGCAGTCTGCCTCTTGTGAACCTGTGTGCTTCTGTCGATACCTTTACATTACGACTTCGATAGTATTTCGTGCTAAAGCTACTATACAACGAGGCTACTTTAGGCGACACCGTGCTACCTCCACCTGTAGGCGACTATCTCGAGGGGTCTGCCGGGGTGCGAGGGTTATGTTCCTTACTATCTCACCTCCGGCAACTAGGGACCCAGAGACGGCGTGCGTTCTAGTCGTTTCGACTCTGACATAACCTTCCCAACTGGCTACGGTGGGGACGGGAGGTATCCGTGGGGAGTTCGCGCACGAAAAAAAAGGCTATGTTAGGCTAGTCGCTCGTCACATTTGCGACCCGCACCGGGTCCTGCTCGACGCAGCGGACGACCTTAATAAATAGCATGACAAATTTTTTTCTTTCAACTCTATTAATTAGCGCTTCCAGCTGTAGTACCGCTTGCCTACAACCGTGTCCGCTCCGGCAGGTGGTGCCGGCGGGCGCGCGCGAGGGCGAGCGCGACAAGTTCAAGTGCCTGTACCTGCTCGTGGAGACGGCCGTGGCCGTGCGCCAGCGCGAGAAGGAGGCGGAGGAGGTGCCCGTGTAGTGCCGGTACGTGCCGCCCGCTGTCCTACCACCTACCCCCCTACCCACCTACCCACCTACCCCCTTACCCACCTACCCACCTACCCCACTACGCACCTACCCCACTACCCACCTACCCCACTACCCACCTACCCCACCGACCCCCTACCCACCTACCCCACTACCCACCTACCCCACTACCCACTTACCCCACTACCCACCTACCCCACCGACCCCCTACCCACCTACCCCACTACCCACCTACCCCACCGACCCCCTACCCACCTATCCCACTACCCACCTACCCCACTACCCACCTACCCCACTACCCACCTACCCCACTAACCACCTACCCCACTACCCACCTACCCCACTACCCACCTACCCCACCGACCCCCTACCCACCTACCCCACTACCCACCTACCCCACTACCCACCGACCCCCTACCCACCTACCCCACTACCCACCTACCCAACCGACCCCCTAGCCACCGATCCCACTACCCACCTACCCCACTACCCACCTACCCCACTACCCACCTACCCCACTAACCACCTACCCCACTACCCACCTACCCCACTACCCACCTACCCCACCGACCCCCTACCCACCTACCCCACTACCCACCTACCCCACCGACCCCCTACCCACCTACCCCACTACCCACCTACCCCACTACCCACATACCCCACTACCCACATACCCCACTACCCACCTACCCCACTACCCACCTACCCCACCGACCCCTACCCACCTACCCCACTACCCACCTACCCCACCGACCCCCTACCCACCTACCCCACTACCCACCTACCCCACTACCCACATACCCCACTACCCACCTACCCCACTACCCACCTACCCAACCGACCCCCTAGCCACCGATCCCACTACCCACCTACCCCACTACCCACCTACCCCACTACCCACCTACCCCACTAACCACCTACCCCACTACCCACCTACCCCACTACCCACCTACCCCACCGACCCCCTACCCACCTACCCCACTACCCACCTACCCCACCGACCCCCTACCCACCTACCCCACTACCCACCTACCCCACTACCCACATACCCCACTACCCACCTACCCCACTACCCACCTACCCCACCGACCCCCTACCCACCTACCCCACTACCCACCTACCCCACCGACCCCCTACCCACCTATCCCACTACCCACCTACCCCACTACCCACCTACCCCACTACCCACCTACCCCACTACCCACCTACCCCACTACCCACTTACCCCACTACCCACCTACCCACCTACCCACCTACCCACCTCCCCACCTCCACCTTCTACCATGGCGAGGGATTCCTGTCCTTGCTGTTAGATACGTACGTAACCGCGGCTTATAATAATGCCTGATTGGTGGTCTACTAAGGGAAACATGCATGCAATTCCCTACGTTAATTCAAAGCTTCGAAGCCAAGTTGTCTTGTATTATATCAATCAACATTCCACTGTTATATGTATACATAGGCATAGGCATCTCCCAATGTGTGCCTTTTCTATTGATCTACAACGAGAACTTTGACTATATACAACTATATGGACATTAAAAACGGTTAAATTGATATGTTATGTATAATTAAGGTAATGCCAATTTTGTTCTATAAACTGTCTATGTATGTCATGGGATGTTGGTCGACTTGTACCAAAATAGTAACAATTTTTTAGTAATACGTTGTATTAACAGCCATCATATCTATAGTTTGTATATAATCTAAGGTATATTAAGTTAGTATATCTCCCAACATATTTCTTGATGGCATTGAGCTCATCTGTGGCCGCATTAGCATCCCGTACTATCCACAAAAACACCGGCGTGTAGACCATAAGATATATGGCGAGAGGTATACAGTAATGTTCTTGAAAGCTAAATAAATATTTGTTGTTTCCAGGCGTACAACACAAAACGAAGGTGCGCATCGCGTAGTACCCTGCGTCGTGCCGGGCCTTCGAACTCGGACTTACTAACTCTGTTCATGATGCTTGTATGAACACGGACCCAATGTAAGAGATACTGTTATGTAGGAATTGTCTATTAACATTCTATCTGCACACAGAACATTATATTTAACGTTAAACATGATATTGTGTTGCTTTATCACTTCTGTACAATTGTATAGTCTGTGAAAGAAGACCGTTTTAATAATTACATAAAAATGTCATATGTATTAATCTAGGAATCGGCTGGATCTCGATCGCATCTCGTACTGCGTAGCGTGGACTCCTATCGAATTCGTAATGTAAAGGTATCGACAGAACGGAACATTGCGATTGGCGGGCTACACACGCACATAGGTTCATAAGAGGCAGACTGCCAATCACGACGCTCCGTTCTCTCGAAACCTTTACATTACGAATTCGATAGGAGTTCATACTAGTGCTACTGTTCGACCGTAACCGCTACATCAAGTATGCGCGCGGCGAAAGGGGGGGATATTATCGACCGTCAGATTTGGTCAGTTGGCCGGCAACACTCGCGGCGCTAGCTCGCTCCCTCTTGACCCATACTGTTTATGTCTGTTTACCTCTTCCCCGCCACGCCAAGTGTACTTTGGGAGAGGTGCAGCGGTCACGGTCGGTCTATAAATAAATAGTATGATATAAAATTTAACCAGCGGGTTTATATGCGTAAATATCAATCAACAGGACTCTGCATATAATATTTATGTTTAAGCGTGTCATCCCAATATTACATACACACACTACTATAGCACCTTTCTCAAAAGTAAAACGTCGTTAGTGGTTACATCGAGTAGTGCACATAGTTCGTTCTCGTAGAATGCCCTGTTATTCTTATTATACAGGGTAGCATTGGCTATAGATGAATATTTTCTAAAGGGAAATCTACAAAATTAAGGTATAATTTTTTAATTGTGTAATTATTTAGAACAAAAGTAATATAATTACGCAATTTATATGTTTCATTAATTTCTTTTCTGAAATTATTATTCTTTATTTATTTATTTTTAAAATATAGGGTGATTTACAAAATGCCACAATATTATATTATAGGTATATATTTGAATATATATATTTTTTTCTTGAAAACACTATACTAATTATTTAGTAGTCTCGATAAATGCATAATCGCGCTTCAAAGAATCCAAGATGTTGGAAAAACTCAATAACAATGGCGGGACTTGAAACTCGAATACCTGTTAGGCAGCTACCCTGCACTTTCACTTTTAAAAAAATCAGTAGAACTACCTTGCTACCTTGTCTATGGACTCTAGATGGCGCAGTTTCAGTATTCGCCTAGCGTGCTATTCGGGCTCCAACCTGCCGTGAATATTGACTTTTTCCAATTAATATGTACATTGTACATTTTACGTCTGATGTTAAACAGCCTTACCCCTTAGTCGCCTTGTACGACACCACATGGATAGAAATGGGGTGGCCCAAATTCTACTCTGCCGGGAACAATTTATGTATAATAAATTGATTTACTTTTTTTTAAATAAAAATTTCCTCGAACCCCTCCAGCTAAGCTCAATGGCTTGTGTTAGGAATGGGTTCACGTCGGTAGTGTAATGGCCAGGATTCGAACCTAGGACTTATCGATCGCAAGGCCGACTCCTTAACTAATAAACTACCGATGCTTTGTAAGTACATCACCATGCTTTTTGAAAAAGAGAGATGTAACTCTTACTAGGCACTAGTAGATTTATCTACGTCTGTATATATCCTAACTTTATATTACATAGACGTGGAATTCGTCTATCTAACACAGGCTTTCCACGGTGCGTGAAATTGCGGACCGTGGCAAGGCGGCTTTAGCATCGGGACTGGTACTGCATTTCGGAAATGCAACCAAAAAAGTTTAATTTTATTTGAAAAGAAATGCTAATACACGCTTCAAATATGCTACGTCATGTATTCGTGTCTAATGTATATTAGAAAGACTGGATAACCTCTATTTTACAAAACTATATTCAACTTGTATCGTTCCTAGTTGTATTAGAGATAATAATTGTCCTTATATAGGTTAGAGTTCTGTAAAAACAATTAGGTAACTATACAAATATGTATTAACCTGTTTTAGCGATTTTTATAAAAATATTCGTATCGCCGAAGCCCTTTACCTATAAAAAAACTCGTGATAAAAAAAGTATATTGTAAACTTACAAATGACTGACCTCGTGTCCACACAAGACACCAAATGCTGACCGCTCATTGGTTGTCTGTTAATCATTAATCACCTTCGATCACTAATAAGCGTTCAGTATTTAGTGTATACAAACGTATAGGTAACCGGTCGCCTGTCAAATAAATTTAGTTAGCCGAAGCTGCTACTGCATTACTGACCATGCATCGTCTCACTAATACTCTGTATCGTGGCTACGCGATGTGTACACAAATGCTTCCATTTCCGTGAGCTCCTCACACCGACCGACTCCGAAGAAAGACATCTATATAGACCTTTTTAGATAACTATTAACAGTTTAGCTGCCTAATGTTTAGAAATAATGTTGTATCTTAATATCCCGGCATATATCTTGACCCGAAATGGCGAAACAAACTAAACCTCAGCACGCGTGATTGGTTTAATATGGTGGATTTTGTGAGTGACTGGGGTCATGATATTTGCTGGTAACTATACATACATACAATGTGCCGTTAACGTTGTACAACTTATGAATCCTATCGTATATTGTTCACTAAATATAAATGAATAAGGTTTATAACATTTCATATATAAAACATACGCGTAGTATGTTCTAAGATAATATGTCTCGTTAATATCAAAGTATCGTCGCGTCCAACTTTTAAGTGCAGCTCGCCTAGAGCCAATTGATTTAAAATTAAATCATAGTCATTGTAATGTCATAGCCGCGGTATTGCAATTTTACAGTAAAATATTATTTAACATCGATTGTGTTCAATACTTCTGTAAAAGACTGCTAGCTTAATTGATTCTTATAAACCGTGGCCGTCGTGTCTCGCTAGTGTGTCGCAAAGATTACAGTCAGGACAAAATAGTAGGCCTCTAGCAAAACAACGATTGTGTCGACGTAACATCGTAACTAAGGCTTTACAAAACCAGTTACAAAACCAAAACTGGTTTTACACCATGAAACAACGGAAAATAGAACGCGAACGTTTGATACTTAGTATCGGGCAATCAGTTCCTCAAAACACATGATATCGTAAAATGGACGTGAAAACTGTGTGACACTTCGGTTCGGCTTAACTCTGAAGAAAGCTAAAGTTATTTCATTGTACTTAGGGTACCTTAATGGCTATAAGCTACGTCTTTCGTTCGAGTTTTGTTTGGGCCCGAAGTTTGGATTTTTTATCGAAACCTACACTTTTTTTATCAATTGTCATAACTATATGCAAAATGTGAAAGAACATGGAGCTATTGTTACTGTCGAATATGCTATGAGTTGATAAGTTGATGATTGAAAACGAATATTGAATCCATTTTTAATAAAGCATCCCATTCGGAAAAAATAACGCCAGATTGTACGTCCGGGTATTTTTACACAATTCTTGTGAATGATCAATTTTATGTTGTATGTCGTATTGAAGAATTTCATCAACACATGTTATTCCACCAGTAGCGCTTGGTATATGAATTTTAAATTATCATTTTTCGCAGTTCATTTTGGGCTTTAGGATTTATTCATTTATGAATTTTATATCCACATAGATACGCCCAATTACCAATTCTATTTTTTTTATAATTCATATACTCAAGTTAACGGAAAACTATTGTATAACATGAAACGCGAAGGTTTATAAGTTAAAATGATTATTAAAAGGTAAACCAAGAAACTCTCCAAGGAGTGTGTTTATTATAATATAAACAGATCTGTGTATATCTGTATAAGTTCAGGTTACCACGGTGCGCGGTTTCACGGATGCGGATACAGACACATTTTCTATGATAAATGTGTCTGCAATATCACAGACAAGCCCCATTCCAAAGTGCCTAGTCCGCGAAATCCCGCATGCGTCCGTGAAATCCCGGACCGTGGAAAGGCGGCTTAGAGTACCGCGTCTCACTTCTTATGACGATTCATAACTATATATTCGTGACATTGTAAATAAAATATAAAATTGTATTTGTGTATTTTAAAATATAACTTTTGTAGCTTCTAGATTATATTTTTAGTACCAATGAGGCAAGGAACATTAGTGTTTATTTATTACCTTGACAAATTGTAAAGGTGATATCTATTGATAGACACGAGTCATAGACACTAGTGGTGGAGTTATAGGAGATCACCTTCCGTGCCTCGGAGAGCACGTTAGGCCGTTGGTCCCAGTTGTCATACGAACGTAGTAGGGAAAAAGTTGGGTAAAATTGCCCACACAAGAGCTGGGCCATGACACTACTAATGGTCAACCATTTTCAACCCACTAATATTCTAAAAAAATGCCATTGAATTTACAACTTTACTGTTACGCTGTTAAAGTTTAAAATTAAATTGCATCGTGTAGAGTGCATGAAACGATGTAATTAACTCTTTTTCATTTCATTTTGAACTTTATCAGCATTTGATAAAGATGAAAATTCAATGACAGTTTCTATAATCTCAGCGGTTTGACAATGGTTAACAATTATTATAATCGGAGTCCTGATCACCAGTTTGGCCAACGGCGTCCCCACTGGACTGGTACTATAGGTGATCACCTTTGTGGGACGTTTCTCGTCTATTTATTATTAAATCTATGGTGAGACCATATCAATTGAGCAATATATTATATACTTTAGCTAGTTATATGCACGGCGGTGTCACCCCTGTCTGTCCACAATGATCGATGTAATTACGTTATACTTTATTTTTGTATCACTAAATATATAACTAGAGAAAGCTTTAAAGTTTGTACACGTTTAGTGATATATTCGTTTGTACTAGCTACATCGTGTTTTGTAGTTATGACGTCACACAAGGCATGTTTTCAAAAGTAAATCTGTTTTTTTTCTCAATTATTCGCCTGGAATTTCGGTATATTTGGAATTGTTTATTTTTTGAACCAAGACAAGACCCGTTCAAAGCTCATAGTCTATTTTTTTTTAATCAGCCTAGACAATTTTCCTTTTAAAACAAAGGCATTTATTTAGAAGTAATGTTCTCATCGCTGACTTACTGTCACACATGTCTTGAACATTCAAAATTATCCCATACAACCATTTTAGCTCTTTATCTCTGTAAGAGAGTGATCGCAGGTTCAAATCTGTACGTCTAAGCATTTACTTTTTCCAATCTATCAATCATTAATATCCAATCATTAATATTTCATCACAGGCATCTAGTGATCTTATTTCTAACTTGTGATGACGACGGCATTTTACATTAAATTAAATAGTTTCATAATCCAAATATCAATATTAGTAATTCTCGCAATTCATGAAATTGTATGTAAAGTACAATGCGGTCGTATACTGCATATGTTTGCAAGCTGAGTCGAGCTCTCATGTTCACGATTGCGTGTCAGATTTCTTGCAACTCTGTAAAGTTATGTATACCGAATGTCTCTGATATCGTGGACTATTGCCGACTCATACAATGTAATGTTGCCCAAGACACAATTTAGAAAAAATGCTTTTTTAAAACCTGTGATTTTAAAACTCACGAACACTTTCTATTCTATATTATTTTTATTATAATCTAATGAAGTATTAACATACGTTTTAAAACATCATTCTGAATACCATTTTTTTATTTCGTTTATATTTACATACATACTATATGTATGTATGTACGTCACGCCTCTTGCTTACTTGACGATAATTACTTGAAGCTCACTACATTGGGCCACGAAAATTTTAACAGCGGGCACTTGTTCATGGGCTATAATAACGACTGTCAGATAAAAAACAGCCCTATGTCGTAAAATCACTCGTTTTGAAAACATGGCGTTTTTTCCTGGGCCCCAGCTTGACAAACATGGATGAATAGCAAGAATTCAATACAAAATATAATTGCACAAATGTAACGAAGTTCTACGCAATAATAACACATTTATATATTTGGTTGTGAATCTAAAGCGATGTTGTGTGAACGGATATTCTGTGTTAAGGCATTTTCAATATGTTAGCAAACATAAGACAACTCATGAGGAACAGCCAATTAACTTTTAAGGCTTAGTTGCACCACCTACCTGTTAAAGTTAAGGTTACTGTCAAATTTAACAGTAACAGTAACATTGGTTGTAATGGTTTGGCTAAATGTGTTGCACCAAAGTATTTACTAGCTCGATTAAAGTTATCTTTTTGATAGAATTTGACGTTTGAGCGTGGCTGGTTACAGTTAGCGTCAAGTTATGACGTCATTTTAACTATTGTCAAATGGTGCAACCTGTTTTATACCTGACCGGTACTTTAACTGCACTGTTAATGTTAAAGTACGATGGTGCAACTCAGCCTAAGTCTTTTAAGAAGAAGAAATCTCGTCAACACCTCATGCACAGTGCGCGGTATACAACTGCAAAAGTAGGCATTGACGAGACAACTTCAATTCGATTTATATAGGAAACAGTGAATGTCCAATACAGGACTCGAACCCGCGATCCCTTAAGTAGACCTTCACTTTTCCAATCTAAATAGATAGGAATAGTTAGCGTGCTAATTGCTTTAAAATTTCATCAGCTTAATTTTTTTTTAAATTAACTGACAAAGCATTACCTTCCAAATGAAGTTGGTCAAAATAAGGCAGGAGAATTCGGTAATATTATATTTAAGTCATGCTTGTATTGTTTAAATTTATAATTTAAGTTGATATGTTGATGTGAGGTCGACATGTCCCGCAATATATGGAATGGCGTATCATTGTAATGGTCAAGACACCTTATCGACTGCCTTTTACAGAGAAACAATCTTTTTCTTACGCTTTGAAACAGTCATAATCAGAGCGAGATAGCATTTGTCGCGTGGGCATGAAATAAACACTGCATCTCACTCTTTTTTTCCCATAGGAAAATACCCACAGATACCCCTCCGCCGAAGTCAGTGAGGGTGGTTATGTCGGACTCGAACCGACCAAAACCGCACGTCTTGGTCCCCCAGATACCAGCCGAGGGTGAGGCAGCCTCTGGGAATATCCCTCACGGCTGCATCTCACTCTGGCTAAGGATGTTATAAGGCGTAAGAAAGTGATAGAAATAAAAAGCGAAAGGCCGATAATGTATCTTGACTCAAAGATGCAAAGCATCAATTTCGTCGTCGCTTAGCCATTGGAATGATTTCTAAGCAGTCAATTTTGTATTAGCTTATAAGTTGTTTGTTTTAAGGTGTTTCATTTAACTCTTAATGTAAGTAGGGTGTCATTTTCGTTTCTTAATTTACCTGAGTACAATAAATAAACTTAGATCTTAGTATTTTTCGTTCGTGTAAATACTCCTGTGTAAGATGCGTAATCTGTTAGTGAATAAAATAAAATTCATAAAAATAATGTTGTTTTTATTATTCTTTCGTTTCGTCACAAGTGTAAAGGTACCTACTACGAGTTTCGATTCGTGGGTAGTCATCAAACTTGTAGGTACAGCTAATAACAAAATCGGGGATAGGTACATACAATGACTTAATTTTTATTGTCTTTACATTAAGACGTAACATATTTTGTTGTAATTATAATACTATTTTTCTTTATTAGTAATTAAAATCGAAGCGCGCAATTCGAGTCAAATATCATTATGATAGTTATCAACTCCTTTCAAATCAAACGCGTAGTATAACAAAGCAGGACAGATTTTTTATTCTTCAACAAATACCTACTACAGATTACTTACGTTATAAACGTGAGTTAAAAGTTCCGTAAGACCAGTCCTGAACATGTAATGTCTCCTGTCGATCCTTTGGCGAGATAAGAATCCTACACATTTTCATGGATACAGAACTGAGTAATAAGAAAAGAATTATAATCTGTACGTTTGTTATAACAGATTTAGGTAAATTATTCATGCTTTTTCAGTATTTCATACTTTTTTTATCGTGCGCACAATCGCCACGGATACCACCATCGCCAAAGACGGTGAAGGTGGTTACGTCAGACTAGAACCGACTAAAACGCACAGTATACACACTTGAATATTTACCTATAATATTTTTGCAATAACAATTCTTTTCATTGTTTCATCAAATAGAAGTTTATTTTTTTCTGTTTTTCAACGTAAGAGCCATCTCTCTGTTGAAACCTAAATAAATGGAAACTCATATTGAGAACTCACTTGTGCTTTTCCACAGTATTTTTATTTTCTTAATAGACCTGACCGGTTTCGCCTTACAAGGGATGGGATGCCCCTCAAAGTGAGTTCTCAATATGCCATCAATCAACAGTATAAAATAGTCTAAATGGAAACTCATTGATCCTTCATAATGTCGAGTTTGCTAAGTCCGGCGCCGCGCCGCTTGGGCGCGCTGGCGTCGTGCGCGGGAGACTTGCGCTTGCCGCCGTCGTCGCCCGTCGCCTCGATGTCGATGTCCTGCGTGGGGATGTCCAGCAGTAGCCTGTCGAAACTGCTGCTGTTTCTACTCAGTTCGTGCTTCTCATCTGGAGAATACATAGATGATTTGTGGGTGTCATTTCAGTTTAGACTAGCTGTTTTATATTCATCATCTTAGCATTAAGTCTGATTGCATCTGAGGCAATCGCTTCGAAACCGGTATGCTCTGGAATTAGGCTAATTTGGGCAATGTTTGCATTGACCCACCTCCCTCAATGTATTACTCAATGACAAACCTCTCGCAATGTGTTTGGACACATTGCGGGAGGTTAAAAGGTATCTTTGGGGCCGCAAATCTACCACACCTGCAAATTGATAGGTAAATCTGCTGATTATCAGGAGACTTTGGCGCAGGCTATCCTCTTGGGGTTCGAGGTCAGACGGCAGTTGGTCCTATAAAAGCCAAATCAAAAGGAGAAATGGATCGAGAACAATGTTAAGATGATGATGACTTATTTTGGTGTACAATCATCATCTTTGCATTCATTATCATCTGAGTCTAGGGCATTTTGCATCAACTTAAAAAAATAGTCCTAGACAGCACAGGAAATGTATTTAATGATAAAACAATAGGTACACTGCATTGTTAGATAAAGGAGAAAGGGAAATAAAAAATAATATAAATAGATATTTATACAATACATTTATGATTCAGTTAAAAAATACATAGGTACATAATAATTTTCAAAGAATCTCACAGTAGGCACACCTCCAACTTTCCCTTTCTGGATAGCAACCGCGGTATAGTGGCGGCATATACTTTGACCCCATGTGGCTAAAGAAACGAAACCTTGGCACGCGCGTAATGGTTTAATAGAGTATACATATATTTTGATTTGATTGGGTTCAAGATATTTGCCGCCAACTACTGAGAAGACGTAGGGGGGAAGAGATTCCTATAAACGGAGGCAGATAGTCCTTTTGACCATTACCTGGTATTCGGTTGAATCTATTATTTAGCAGATGGATATTATTAACGAGTTCGCCCGACTATTCGTAAGGTATGTGTGGAGTGCTAACCGGGGTTGTGTCTCGTGAGTTGTTTCTGTCGGAACTCCTCCTGTGCGAGTCTCTGTCTCCGTTTCCTCTCTGCTCGCGCTTCTTCCTCACTCTGCTCGGCTGTCTTTGCTCCCTCCTGTTCAAAAATTATGCCATCACTGTTCTGACTTATTTTTACCCATTAAAACACTCAGTTCAGATAGTGAGTACAACTGCTTTGGGGATTCTAGTGCGGTTCCCAGGTCAGGTAGCTTTGTCTATTCATTCGCAGTAGCAGCACGTAGCCTGACAAGTTTTCAGTTGACAGTTATTGGCTTGCCTTCTACCGTCTACGGGCTACACGTCTAGTTGGCGATATAGGGTTGTACATACACATACATTTCGTCTTCCTTATTCTTTTATTTCATTCTATTGTTTCCTACATTTTTTTTGTTAACTAAAACTCTGGTGACTTTCGTTCCGGATCGTGCCTGGTGTAAAGGCTAGTCATTGCAATCCAGCGGCCAGTATTGGGCTCCTTTGCACCAGACACGACCGCGGGTTATTTACATGGCGAAAGCTCGACTAGCTAATTGATTTCTATGTGAAATTTAAAAGTTACTTTAACTGTACCTACAGTTGAAGTAACTTTAAAAAAAAATTGAATATTTTCTTTATACACCAAGTGTGACAGACAAGCACTATGCACACCTGTTACAAAGTTATCGTTTGCACGTTTTTTGCAACACCAGATGCATCACATTCGTGCTGACGACCCTGTAGAAACCTTCTAATGTCCTTCTTGAAGAACCATATTGTATATAACAAAAATGGGATAAAATCATAATAAGAACAGTTTATAATATAAAAAAATATAACAATCAAACATGATGAAATTTCAAACAATTTTATTTCAATAAAAACAGATAAACTATGTATATAATTACGCTCACATCGCACACCGTCTTAATCCGACAAACACTACAGACATTGCAATTCCATTCAACGCATACGCATACCTAATTCAAAGAAATTAAGAAAATATTGACGTAAAAAACTTGTAGTGCCTGTCGCTACCACTGTTAGGGCGGGGCTACACTTATGGGAAATGCCGTTAATTATTATGTAGCGTTTAACATTTGTTTTGTAGCCAAGACTCAATATTGCCGCCTGACGTTAATGTCAAGAATGTGCATTGATATTGCACCTTTCAAGTGTGTGCATAACGCGTTAAGCCCCCTAAAATCTATCCACACGTCCAGTAGGCCTAGACAAAATGCATTTGTTCCGAAACTACATTCGCCATCGCTCTTAAAATGATGACATGACATTTGTTTTGTGACATTTGTTGTCGGAATGTCATGTGATCCGATTACGAAAACAAATTAATGTCACTCCCATACATTTAAAATTTAGCTTCAGAGCGAATGCATTTTGTCTAGGTCGCCTAATCGACTTCCTGATCTCGTAGGGGGCGGACACACGGAACAAATTTGCGGGCGTGGTTATCGTGACTCTGATAGAATTTCTTGAAAAACTTGACATTGGCATCTTGCCATTAATTTTATAATAATTACATTTTACCATATTAACTTGAAATTGGCAATATTGCAGAGATTCTGCTGCAGATGCCATCTTAAGAGGAAGTCAAAAGACATTTATAATAATAATGATGATGATGATGAAGGCACAGCTGTTGCCCATTAGTATGGCCCCTAAGTTAAGGGTAGCGAAATATGCTTTTGTCAAATATAATGTTTCCATGCTGCATGTCTACCATAACCTTTTAAAAACAGGTTAATAATTCAACGGCTTTCATACCACCAACTGCATAAATAACTTTGTAATCCCGTATAAATATACAGCATTACAAAGTATATTGTGTAGTTGTCGATATGACAGCCGTTCAATTATTGACCTGTTTCAAGAGTTTATTTTAGACCTGCTGGACAATAATTGAACGGCTTTCATACCACCAACTGCATAAATAACTTTGTAGTCCTGTATAAATATATAGTATTACAAAGTTATATTTACAGTCGTTCAATTATCAACCTGTACTAAGAGGTCAAGGTACGAGCCTTATCCGGCAAAATACTAGTGACCCTACAGTTAGTTACGTCACATATTTCTTATCTAATATAAAATAGGTAAATCAAAAGTCAACCCAATTCCTAAGTGTAATTATTCATAATTCATAAGAAGGACTTATTAAAAATACCGTTAATATTAAATCATTGAGGAAAAATTCGTTTACTTAAACATCTACTTGAAATCACACTAATACCAAAACAGATCACTTCCCACTTAAATATAACATTCAACATTTATAACACGCACTATCGTTGTAATGACAAACATCATAACATAACATAAACTCACGCCTATATCCCCGAAGGGGTAGGCAGAGGTGTTAGCACCCACATTTCGCCAGTTTATGTTTAGGTCTTCACTTAAAAACCTGCTATAAATACACACATAACTTCGAAAAGCATCGAAAAGTGTAATGACAAAACATCTCAAAATCAACGTATGTACAGGTATAGGCACGAGTGTGGACCCAAAATATGCTCGAAATGTTTTTAGGCATAGCACGGGGTGCCACGGTGGTCGACAAGTTCAAACCTACCAATCGTAGGTTATATCAAAACAATCCGCGTGCAGGGCATTGTTTCTCTCGCGACTTAAGTTCAAAATACGTGCCGATAGGTATAAACATGGTGTATCGGCTTTTGAATTTGGACCCCTATTAAAAAAACAGCCATGAAGATTTATAAATATTTAATTTTTTTTAACTGCAAGTACTAGTTAATACCTTCTGATTAAGCTAAGTTGCGTGTGTTAAGAGGTTCATTAGCGTAATGGAGGATTCAAAGGTGGGACCTCCCGATCAAGGAGGCTCCTTGATCACTAAGCTACCGGCGCTTATGATTACAATTGATAACATACTTTTCGAAGTCGACTTATAATACAAAACGGTTAGGGCTTAGACAGTGACATTCATTAATGGAATCGCATCGGTGCGAACCGTTGTCAATTTGCTATCAAATGATTACTCAAAACTGCGGTTATTTCATTAATAAAACTATGGAAAATAAAATATTTTGAGTCACAAATATTCAAATTTCATTAAATTTTTGTAGTCATATTATTCCAGATTTATGTTAATCTCATACTTTACTAAGCGATTCCACTGGTGTTTTCGTCACTAGAATATCACTTTGTCTAAAACCCTAGGATCGTGATAGCATATTCAAGGCCTAGTACTTTTTAAAGATTTCTTACAATTTTTTTTTCTGTTTCATAGCTAATGTATCACAACGATAGTGCGCGTCCCTACCGACCTAGGAGTTACCCTACTTGTCCTTTACTTTCTACATCATAAAACCACTTTTAAATACATTCGTGAGTGTATAGTAGCTGCTATTCGAATATTTTGAGTGCTTGGTCAAAGTAAAATCAGTTTTCAGACTACTTGTTTAGTATAATTATCGACATAGGTATGTATGTGTAATTCAAATATTACTTAGGGTGTTTAGTAAACGCTCACGAACCCGAAGACGTATGGTAGTACTAGGGGCACCTTACATATTGGCATAAGAATTAAACATACATAAACATAAACTCACGCCTATATCCCCGAAGGGTTAGGCAGAGGTGCTAGCACCCACATTTCGCCAGTTTATGTTCAGGTCCCAATGTAATAGGTGGCGAGCCTATTGCCATTAACGGAGCACTTATAAACCTACGATAAATACACACATAACTTCGAAAAGCATCGAAAAGTCATTGGTGTGTGCCATCGTAAAACCTGGGGTCGAACCCGAGACCTCGTCTCAGTTGTCCATTACGCATACCACTAGGCTACCGCGGTATTATGATAAGAATTACGATTAATATAATAATGCCAATTAAACGGGAAAAAAAATACCTACTTGTAATTTTTTTCTGCCAAAACGTGTACCGGGGGTACTACCAGGGGCCTTCGCCTTCGGAAGCGTTTCCATAATACACTACTGTTGAACCAACATGCCTTCCCAATACAAACTAATTATGGTTAGTTATGCACCACCACCAATAATCGCACATTACAGCATCTATTCTATATCAAGAGTTATTGAAACTGAAGGTGGACATCTTTTTCTAAACAGTTACCGGCATATATTTTGACCCCATTGACGTCACAAAATGAACTGTTTATCCGGATTATGCGTTTTTGGGCGTCTTTTGAAGGTAGGGTACTACGGCTGTAAACGAGGTCTCAGGTCCACAATCATAAATTATATGATTCTCTTGCAACTTTGAGTCAAGATATTAGGATGTAAGGGAACACTCCCGAAAATGAAGGCCATTGTTAGTACTACTAGTGCACAACATTTTGGCATAAATAAATAGGACTTGTTTTATTTTTTATTTGTTTATAATTTTAACTTGCGTTATTCACTCTCCATCGTGTTAGTAAAGCTAAATAAAACAAAAAATTCATGAAAAGACATGAACTCACTATATGGCGCCATTTGTTTCTCTTTGACAGTGACTTTTTTTTTAAATTATCGTTTCATTTAGCTTTACTGATACGAAGGGAATGTAAATATGAGGAAAACAAAAAAAAATTGCCAAACCGTAACTTTTTTATGCCAACATAAAGTGTACCAGAAGTACTACCAGGGGCCTTCGGCTTACACCCTGTATACCGGTAACTATATATCTGTATAACCGATTTTATTTAGACCAAGTACAACAAACAGGCAGGGATCCTACTACCCGGGATTTTACTAGTTGTCAGCTATCGTCACGTTACATAAATGCCATTGATTGTTATCATGCATCTTGTAGAGTGAGTGAAACATCACACGTCCTGATCGACTACCTGATGATCCGCCCCCCACGAGGGGTGGACACACGGAAACAAATTTACTGGCGTGGCTAACGTGGCTCTGGTACTTTTTAAAACTTGTAACTTGACATTGGCGTCTCGCCATTAATTTTATAAGACGTTTACATTTACTAGAGACTGGCAAAATTGCGGCTATCCTGCTGCAGAAGCCATTTTAAGAAAAGAAGAAGAAAAAATAAACTCTTTTATAATATTCCTGAAATTTAATAGCTATTTCCATTATTTATATTTTGTTTGAAAGTTGATTTCAAGATTTTACAACGCTGTATTAAATTTTGTTTTTATGGGCCGCTTCTTCAAAAACAGTACTTCCTAAATGCTATATATTTTGATGATAAATTTCGTATTACTTTTTTACAGCTGTCACTTTTCAAAAATGTAATAGAAAATGCTGTTTGCGACAAATCCATTTAAAATTAAAATTTTGTCATTCCTAAAAAATGCAAAAAAGTTAGTACTGAAAATTGGGTATCCGTATCCTCCAATTTCTTCAAACAAAAGGGCAAGTTCAAATGTAATGACCCAATATTTAACATTAGACTTAAGTCTATGCCAATTTTTCTCAAAATTCAATGGCATTTTTTGTAACCACAGTGACTTGAGAATCGTCAACAATTAGTAGAATCGCGGTCCGTACCACTCATACTCAATGTAGTCCCACAATAACACTACGACACCAAACTAAGTGTCCTACAACACCTTTAACACTTACAAGATAGTACAACGTCGAAAAATTTATTAAAAAATATTTTACCATTTTTGAGATTTCAAACTTACCAATAATAAATAGCTAAAATATCTATAGTTAAAGTTCGTACGTTCACTACTGTCCGTAAACTACTGGTGTGGCAAAAAAATTCCACAAGTGTATAAGAATAAATTGGTGATGAGAGGTGCAATAACCAGAGCGTAGGCCGGTCGCTAACATATGTCGAGGAGACGCCGAGCGCTGAGGTAGAGCAACCACTTCTTAGATTAGGTAACTTCAGGGCCTCCAGACAAGTGATATTCTTTGTCTTCTTTGTTTTCAATTTATAATCAATGGATGTGAAGTAAAATATTTTGAGTCACAAACATTAAATTTTTGTTGTCATATTACAGACTTATGTCAATCCCCCTTTTCTCTATATGGTCGGCAGCACGAATTTCCATCGCCAGAATCTCTGACTAACTTTTGACTCATACTCTGTGAAACCAGAGTCGTAAGTTTTGGCTACCACTTTCGCGAAATAGGACTCCCGTAATCTATCATCGCAACTTGCGTCGCAACAACCAATCAGCAACTCCCAAAATACGAGTAGTATCAGTAAGATGGCGGATTGGCGGACCAACAATTTGACATTAATTTATACAAGAAATTGAGAAAATTTCATAGTTCATAGCATCAAGTTGCGACCAAGTTTTCATACGCGTTCTCATATAACGCGATTGAAATCACTTTCTAGTTGCCTAATGTAAGAAGGGTCGTTCATCATTCAGTGTACGCTGTACCCCTTGACAAGAAGAGAAGGTAATTCAAACGAATCTAGATGGTGAGTATATATTTTCAGTGTTGGCAATGCTGTATTTAAAATGTAGATGCTGTTTGAAGATTGCGTCTCATTCTTATATTAGCGACAGGCCTAAGATCTGACAGATAATGTAGCAAGAGGTCGAGTCGAGGTCACGTGAAAAGTTTGGTCGGCCGCTAGGCGCGCTGCCTTATTTATATAAAATGGATAAATTTATTCAGATCATCTGTTTTGATTTCACAAACTATACTTGTCTCTGATTATTCATAAAATAGTCATGTTACGTTCGAGTTTCACTCTCATAGAGAATGAGAACTTGTAGTAATATCGTGAAACAAGTATAAAGTCAGCCGTCACTAGAGCCTCAGGACTTGTTGTCTGTGGGCGCGTGTGAGGCGGGCGAGGCCGGCGGCGGTTCCTCCGGGAACTGCTTCTCCACTTGTTCCGCCACCCACTTCTTCACCTTCTGCTCGGTCCAGAACCCATCGTAGAATATAGTCGGCTTGATCCAGCAAGGCTGAGCCGGCGGCGGCAGCTCGTCGGGCTGCCGGCACGCGTTCCGACACTCGACCGCCCCGCGACCGTTCACGACCAAATTCTTCGGCGGCAAGTTGAAGTTCAGATTGACGTTCCCGGGCGGGCGCTCGTAGCTCTCGTAGGCGAAGTGCCAGGGCCCCGGGTACTCGTAGTAGGTGGGAGGGAGCATGTGGTGGGACACGGGCGGGGCCCCGAGGCGAGGGCCCGTGCCGTACAGCGGCGGAACCATGCCGCCCACGACTGGCTGGAGCACAAAACTTACGTTGGAATTGGGTCGCGCGGCCACGGGTCGTCCGGCTGCCGGTAGAGGCTGCCTATTGGCGGGCGGGCCGGCGGGGCAGGGCGGGCCGGGCGCCCCGGGGGGGCCCGGTAGCGGGGGTCCCATTGGCAGCGGCTTGGCGGCGGGGGCGTTCTTCACGGCGGGTGGCGGAGGCACGTGGGGCGACCGGAGCGCGGCCGGCGGAGGAACCTCGACGGAGTCCTTCCTAGGCGGGCGGTTCATTGGAGAGTTTTTGGGCTCGGCGGGCCTGTTAGCCACGTTTTGATTGTTCTCCGCGGCGAGCTCGCACTGGTTGGCAGGCGCCCCGACCTCGGCGCGATGTGCCTCCAGAAGCTCCATGAGTTCAGTCGCCACGCTGCCTCCGAAGCTTAGCAATGTTTCTCGGAGTGCATTGGTCACTGCACACTGCAATTTAAAAAATATTTGGGAAGGTCTTACGTAAATGTAAATTGATGGTAAAAGGTTTCACCTATGTCATAGTCAGAATAAATAATAAATAAATAAATAAATATTCTAGGACAATCGACACAACGCCACATAGACCCATGCATACATACATATTATACATAGAAACACCCAGACCAATGCAAATATTTATATTCATGCACACAAATATTTGCAATGACGGGAATCCAACCCACGCCTCCTGCGTAGCTGCGTAGCAGTCGCGTTCACTACCGCCACGCCACGGAGGTCGTCAAATTTTGTATAGGTCATTAAAATACCACTTACAAAAAAGTAAAAATAAAAAATTTATTACTTTAACGAATGGACCACTGGTTCGAAATGCAGCTCTGGCCTGAGAAAACTGACAAGAAACTCAGCAGAAAATGAACACAAGAAAGAGGAAAATAATTGAAACAACAGACAGAAAAGGAGAGAGAGAGAGCTTCATGCAGACTTATTAATCACAGAATCTTTTAGAATTGATGTAAAATAGGCAGCAGCAGAAGGACTTATAGTACTCTCTAGTTCAGCAGGTACTCAGTGAAAGAAAACCATACCTTTCTCGACTTGTAGACAGCAAATCCTTTAGTATTAGCAACCGAAGTTGCATATCCAACATTCTCCCGATGGATATCGAAACTCTTCACAGTGATGTTCACGAAGGCCGCCACTCCGGCACAGTACTTCCCGTTGGTGAAATCCACAAAGTCTGTACAGGAACACAATATTCTATTAGTAGCTGTGATGGGTGGTTTAAATAAACCCCAACCTTACGCAAAAACCGCGCCATGACGTGGAGTTGCAGATATCGGCCCGCCATACCATACCATAGTAGCTGTGATTCAGGTGTAGTACACAGTAGCAAGTGTGATACTATGACTGCTATGCAAGTCTCAGGTATAATGTTCAGCTCACAGACATTGGGAGCGCTCAGGTAATTTAGAACTGTAATCATTCTATTGGAACTTCGATATCGCCATTGGTCATTGGACCATTGGTTGTGGAGGTCAGACCGGCAGTCGCTTCACGGAAAATATCGGAGTTCAGCCGCATAACAGTTAGACTAAAAAGCCGACCCCAATTGAGTTGGGAAAAGGTTCAGACAATGATGAATCATTCTATTGGTCTAAGGCACACTTTTCATGGTTAATTGAATACAAAGCTATTGGCATCTTCCCCATTAACAATCTATTGTCAATGCCATCTACTGCTGGACATAGACCTCTCCACAACGTGCACCATTGGCAATTTCATAAAAAATAGATAAAGCCATGTACTATTCTGCAACTTAACCTCAACAAATTCAATATTGAATGGTATTATTTATAAAAAAGAATATTTTAAATATCAGTGTTTTTCTTTTAACTGAAATTACTAATATTCCATCAGTTAGGGAGTGTGTTCACATCAGTAGTATAGAGGCCAGGATTCAACCCATGGACCTCTCGATTGTATGGCCATCTTCTTAACCCCTTAGTTACGGACACTATATTGAATACCATTAAAGAATAACTTACTTGAAATGATAAAAAAAAAACTCAAATATCTCTTACCAACATCTTGCTTAGTGACAGACCAACTCCAATTATTGAAGCCCCATTGTGAGTGCCCAAAGTTAATCAGCTGTAGTCGTCGTTGTTCAAAATCATCCTCATGAGTTATCGGCATTGCTTCTGGTAACGCTGGACATTCCGGCTGAAAAACAAGAAAACAATATAATTATTATTGTATCCTCAAAGGGTTGCGAGTTGTAAGTTCAATTGTCAGCGTAGTAGAAATACCTAACTAAAAAAGCTACTCTGTATCAATGATAATATAATAACCCCAAACTAAAACTAAATACGATGACTACGTATATTAATTAGGTTATCTACAACTGAGAGTGTTTGTTATGGCTATGCACATAACATATTGATGGGTTCTTTATCAATGTTAGTAAATAATGGTTACATTCATTGGTTACTTTCTCTAACTTGAACCGCACCACATTGTTGGTGTAACTACTGAAGAATAATTACATTTTAATGGATTTTGCTCTAGAACACGACTAATAGTGATTTCCTAGTACCGAATAACAAAGAATGCACATTTATTTACCATTTTTATGCTACAATTCGCCACGGGGAATCCGGGTTTCCTTTGCATCCTTATGAAAGTTCCAGTTCCAGCTGCATAAACTCATCAAAATCTTGTATAGTTTTACTAGGCAATCGATTCTTATGTATTATAAAGTTAATTAACCCATGTAAATAATAACTGCACATGAATTCGTAAATAATTCGCCAATAGTTGCTCAACAAAACATGTATTGTATTGACATTTTACGCGGAAGTTCTCACGACGGTTCACCACAGAGTAAGTAAAGCAAAGTAAGTAACTATGTTTTCACTTCCGTTCCGTTTAGGAATGGCCACATTTATCTGTTTTTCATATCATTCTATAAAACAAAGTTGCGTTCTCTGTACCTATATCCCTATGTCCTTATGTCCTTTTGTATGCTTAAATTACCCAACCAAATTTTAAAAGTACCCAACGGATTTTGATGCGGTTTTTTTAATAGATAGAGTGGTTGAAGAGGAAGGTTTATATGTATATAACATCATTCTACAACCAACTGGTGCAGAGCAGAAGTGAGAAATGTTGCAAAAACGGGGTGACACAGACGAAATTGCGTGGGTCAGCTAGTAGAAAATAAATCTGCTTAAATTCAATGAATGGACAGCTCTAGTCAAATCAATTTATAATGTATGGTGCTGTGCTGCGTAGTCACTGACTTGAAGTAATACTCGCTAGACTGGCGATCAACACCAATTTTTGGGCCTATTTGAAAATCGTCATATTGACGCAGACGGCAGTAGTGAGTGTACTTGAAACTAATCAGACAACAACTCTCTTGATATCGATAAAAAATTTACCAGGTGTCGCCTACAATGTTAATTATGTACCAATGCTGTTATATTAATAAATAGCTTTAAGTGGCCTAAGTAGGTGTAATAAACATGAGTTTCATTATGTATATGTTATGTTATGTTATGTATACTTTTTGTGTACTGTATTATTATAAATAAATGAATGAATATTACGTTTTATATCTTTAAACAATGTGTATATCGCAGGTATATCAAAGCGGTGTTATTATATTATTGGCAATCACGTTCAATGTATTTCATTGTGTCCTGACCTTACCAAATCTAAAAGAGCAAGAGACCAGACGGGATGTCGTTGATGCCTTGGAAGATGGGTAGGCTTTTGGTGTGGGACGCCACTTGCGTCGACACCTTGGCGCCTTCTCATCTTCCAAGCACGATGGACTGCGTATGCGCTGCTGCTGCATCGGCAGAGACTCTCAAACGGCGCAAATATAATAATTTAAATAGTAATTATATATTTGAGCCGTTTGGTGTCGAAACGCTGGGTCCGTGGGGTCCAAGTGCGCGCGCGCTATTTAAAGAAATAGCGAAGCGACTTGTCGACGCTTCCCGTGACCATAGGGCTGGCCTTTACCTCGCTCAACGAATTGGCATCGCCATTCTGCGTGGTAATGCCGCCAGCCTTCTGGGCACGGTTCCGGTAGAGATCGATGGGGAGAAATATTTTGATGCCTAAAGTTGCAGTCTCTCTACCTTTTTATAATTAATATAGATATGTAAATATTTTGTATATAGTTATTAAATTCTGTATATAAATTGATAATGTTACCTCAATAGTAATAAAATACAATTATTCACTGGTTTTGAAAAACAATGATTTGACTTATATTTATCAAATAATTCGATGATATTTGCATTCAAATTAAAAATTTGTTGATAAAAGATCAAGGACTTTTTTGGTCTATTTACTTTGGGACTTAAATCGCATAAAAAAATATAAACATAAATCGAAAACTCTACGAAAGTAGAAGGCACAGCACTAACGTAGTATAACGTCCATTCATAGAAATGGAACTTAGTAAGACGCAGCGTTTTGTAGGTATGTCCGATCCCCTCTCTTATACATCAATGGTCTTATGATATTTAATCTGTGACGGTGACCGGGTGACAGGGGTGACAGCCGTGACAGGATACTGGACTGGACAGCTGTTGCGTGAGCTGCGTCTGCCGCTGCCCTGTACTTTTTTTCTGATTATATTGAAAAAACAAAAGACCCGGTGGCCCGGTGCTATCGAAACAAATATTGTTTTTCGTACGTAACATAAATTATAGCCGATAGTATTTATTGTAAGCAATTAAAATGAACGAGTTTCTGGAAATCGACGGCAGTATGTTAGAAGGGGTAAATATACTCATAAATACATCATTTTGAGAAATACCAACATTTATCAATTAATACAACATATTGTTTACAGGGTGGTCAAATATTACGCATAGCTGTCTCTCTGAGTGCTATATTGAATGTACCAATTCGTGTCAGCCGCATACGAGCTGGACGGAGTAAGCCTGGACTTGCAGCTCAACATCTGGTCGGTAAGTTTTCGGGATTAATTAATTACATGGAAGGGCTTTACTATATATGCCTTCGATATGAGGGTCGGGAGGGGGTGGGGAGGGGGGAGGGGGGGTGTAGAACCTCCCCTATGAAGGAAAAATTGGTTTAGTCGCATAATGCCCAATTCGCAAAATGCCGACCATGTCTCAAAAGGACTAATTCGCGAAAGGACAAATTCTCAAAAGGACTAATTAGCAGAATGCCTAATTCTTAAAAGGACCAATTCGCAAAAGGACTAACACTTGATTATCTTATATCATTATACTAATAAACGTTAGATGCTTGAAAATAAAAAAAAACTTGCATGCAATAATTCTCAGGATAAAATGCATGATCGTGCTTATTCCCGTTCGATAATCCTTATATATATCACTTTAAAAATTTACATGTAACAACTGTTGGCAAACCAAAATAGATGTTTCTATGAACGATTTTTTTTCCAAAATTATACATACATACAAAAATCACACTTGTTTCCTTTATTGTTATTTTAATCATTTAAATATCAACTCTTATAGTAATTTTTTTGTTTATTTTGCTGTTAACTTGTTATGAATATTAAGGTAATAAGTAAAATTATTATAATATTATGAATGGCAATGATTGTAGTGACCTGTGACCTAGTGTTTATTAATATTGTGATTTCGTACTTTTTTCGTATAGTAAGGACCGATGATATAATAGTCATTTTGGAGTATATTTTTTTTTAAATAAAGATATACCTACAAATTTTGTTTATGATTGTTGATTTGATTTGAGATTAAAAAAAGTTTAATAATGCTTCTTTTTTATGTCAAGCATTATTTCAAGCGTTTTCATCAGTATTATATTATCTAAGATGATCAAGTGTTAGTCCTTTTGAGAATTAGTCCTTTTGCGAATTAGTCCTTTTGCGAATTAGTCCTTTTGAGAATTAGTCCTTTTGAGAATTTGTCCTTTCGCGAATTAGTCCTTTTGAGACACGGTAGGCATTTTGCGAATTGGGCATTATGCGACTAAACGGAAAAATTGCGGACGCCCCCCCTTTTTGAGATACGAGTTTTTTTATATTCTAACCTAACTTCCGCATTTTCTCGTATTGACATCGATTTAAATATCGCAAAGGGGTACCGAATAAAGTAAAGGGGTTAAAAATATTGACTCACCTAAAGTTCATCATAAAATACGACTGATTTACGGTTATGTTTATGACCTTTTTCGTTTTCGATTCGTTTCTGGCACTTCGCCGGCCGCTACCGCGGCACGCTCGCTTCGCTCGCTCGGCTCGTGCGTTGTGTGGTCACAATTCTAACCTAACCTAAACCAAGAACTATAAATATGACCGATTCGTTTCTGGAACTTGGCTGAATGACCGCAGCGAGATTGTACCTACGTGTGGAGTCCAACATTTGCACTACACATTAGAGTCCAACATTTGCACTACACTCAATTCTTCAGACACTGTCACGGCAGAACGCGAATCCCTGGGCTTCGGAGCCGTTATAATGGTAGTAAAACGTTGTTTCTCAGACAGGACACTCTCAACTGCTAGGTACACAAAAGATAACTAAAAATGCGTCCACGACGAATTTTCAACCACGATTTAACGACAAAGATTTACGTTTAGTTTCACTCAATAATAGGCGGTAAAAGTCGGTAAATTATTATAAGTATAAATTTAATAGCATTCAGTTCAATCAGCGAAATATACGTATTTAACATAATAATATGATGGATAATATAACTTAGTCAATAAATATACGTATTTATTTAATTATTTAAGGAAGTAAAACATTTTGGTGCGCTTACCTTTGATAAAACGAAACGTTTAATGATGAGACGAAATGTCAAAAGCATTGAAAGTATGTGTTCTGTTGTCAAAAGTGATAAAATATTGGTACATTTTTACGATTTTGATTATGTTTTTTCTCGTTAACGATTGATCTCCGAAACTTGAAACTTTATTGTGGAAGCTTCTATTAATAATAGCTTAGTGTAAAAAAACTATGGACTGTGAACTCGTGGACCTATATAGGAAAGCTTAGCCAATTACATTTATTTCTCACAAAGCTAAGCGTCAAAATACCCGAAAATATCTTGTTAACTGAATTAATTACATTTTATTTCAAGGGGATACACAGAACACCATTTTTGGGTGGGTGGCAGAATAATCAATAAAGTTATTCATATTCTATACTAGCTGTTGCCCGCGACTCCACCTGCGTGGATGTCGATTATCGCATTGTAGATTAAAGCGTTCTATTATCTATGTGCCTCTATACTACTTCTCCCCATCTCCACTTACAATTTTTTCGGATTTCTTCATTTACCTCTCTCCCCATTTTCCATTTTCCTCTATTTCCCCATTTCTCATTGCCCATTGCCCCTTTTCGTTTCCCATTCCTCCTCTTCCACATTTTCATTGCTATTTTCCCCCCTTCTCCAATTCCTCATTTACCCTTTTCATTTCCCTATTTCAGTTTTCCCCATCTCCCCTGCTCCCCTCGCCCCTCCCTCTTACCCTTGCCATCCTTCTCTCCTATGCCTCTCTATAACCCATCCTTTCTCTGTATTACCTCTGAACTTTATCCTACCCTACTTTTTTTCCCTTGTCTTCTTTTTCATATCTCTTCAATCCTTCTTCTTCTTGTACTAACAACCTGTCACTACCCCTTCCCTGTTCCCTCTTCTTCTCCTATAATTGCTTCTCCTATTCCCCAATAATTGCCTCTTCCCTTCCACCCAACTTGGTCCTCTCCCCACCTCTTCATCATCATACCATTTCCCATTCTCATTGTTCCCTTCAACCTTATCCTCCTTTACTCTGCTTTGCGGCCCTTCCTTGGTTCTACTGACCAATAAAATGATAATGTTAGCCCAGGAGACTGAAGTAATGTGACTTTCATTGGAAAACTAATTATCAACATTTGTCCAGCAAATCCCGAGCTTACCTTCTTTTGTACAGAAGATATAAACCATGGCATAACCATAGAATGCAAGTAGAACACTGTTGTACAAAACTTCCTGGACAATTTGAAAAAATTAATTGTATGAAGTGATCATCATCAATGTGTGTGGTGATGCTGCAGTATAACCACAGAGGACCGAACTATATAGATGACGGAGATGTAACAGTTAGATTTCTCTTTACGAAAATGCGTGTTCAAATGCGGGTGTGAAGGGAGACGCGCGGGGATATGTAATCACACCCCTCCACCCGCGTGTTTATACCCCTCGGTTTAAAACTTTTAAGAAATCCATCTATTAGAACATAGCGAAACTGGAAACAAACCTGACATGCCATTTTCATTGCAGTTTGATCACTCGCCACTAAGCGCTACAAAGAGGTCTAGAATAATCTATGTGCATACAGAAAACGGGAATATATTTTTAAAATTGGGCTGTGTATTTAAAATCTTATCTTATCTTGTTGGGGTGCGTGCTTTAGAGCTCACACGGACACTTTGACCCTATTGGATCCTTTGTGTCAACCCCACCTTGGCTCCTACATTAGCGCAGGGATAGTCCCCTGTTTTAACATACTTTTTATGTTACAAGAAGGTTGGTTGGATTTGTTACAGGCATAAAATTGATGGCTGATATGTGTGGAGCTAGTCTGAAGGGAGCTCACATTGGCTCCATGGAAATAACATTTGTTCCGGGTCGCAAAATCCGAGGGGGACACTATGTTGCAGATACTCGCACTGCAGGGTGAGACGCCACTATTTATCCATAATCTACAGGTTGTTAAATATAAGACCTAGGGTTAGAACTGTTGACAAACCATTCTTAAGCAATTGCAACCCACTATTGGACATAAGCCTCTCACAATATAAGGAGTTTTGGGCCTATTGTTTTCATGCTGGTCAGATGGGTTGGTACAGGATTTTATTCCCTCGCAATGATATTATCTGTGTTTTCTCTTAGTGGCTTAAGTTAGTAAATATACCTATATAATAAAATGACAATATAAAAATAAATTTATTTGCTCATACCCTGATATATTAAGGGAATGGATACAGAGAATAACAATAGCATCCAGGAGTCCATTTATAGAATACTATCTATGTGAATTTCTGATTCCTAGGACAGTTCTAGTATGTTGATAGATTATGCCCAAAATACTAAACACTAAACGGTACTTACTAAATGTCAATATTAATATTATATTATAAGTTAGCAAATGGACCACCGGTTTGAAACGGGACCCCGGCTTGAGAAGACTCCGGCAAGAAACTCAGCGAGCTTTTCTTTTTTTTATCTATTTACAAACATTTACTTAGTCTAGATACTATAATTTGCAGAAGTAGCAAATTAAGTGAACAGCTCATTTCCAGGCCTGTGTATCCTCCCCCTAGAGAAGTACTGCTGGTTTCAAATTCTGTTCTTGCATGAATGCTTAATAAAAAAATAATTGTTTTTTTTTAATGAACAGATCCATCAGTCTAATACTGCAAGTTGCTCTGCCGGGCGCCTTGATGGCTAACGGACCAGTCACCTTGGACATCAAGGGAGGCACTAACGCAGACATGGCTCCCCAGATTGACTACTTTAATCACATCTTCATGAAAAATCTTAACAAGTTTGGAGTTGATGTTGATTTGATTGTTCATAGGCGAGGGTGAGTCTAACTTCTTTATTTAAACACAGAAGCAACAGTAGCCTTTTATAGTACAGCATTGGAGTAAGAGGTGTTGGGTTCGATCCCAGGTTTTACCATGGCACACACTAATTTCTCGATGCTTTTCGAAGTTATGTGTGTATTTATCACAGGTTTATAAGTGCCCGGCTAATGGCAATAGGCTCGCCAACCATTACATTGGGACCTAAACATAAACTGGCGAAATGTGGGAGCTAGCACCTCTGCCTACGGGGATACAGGCGTGAGTTTATGTTATGTTTATATCTGCCTGATGTTAAACAACCCTATTCCTTAGTCATCTTGTACGACACCGCATGGTCAGAGATGGGGTGACCCCAAATTCTCCTCTGCTAGGAAGTATTAATGATTTAACTATTACAGACTTCTCAGAGTAATTCTCCCTTTGTTTCTTCAGATATTATCCAAAGGGCGGTGGACATGTCACGGTACGAGTGGAGCCTGCACAGAAGTTCAAAGGCATTTCATTGCTGGACAGGGGGGACTTTATTAAAATATTCGGCTGGAGTTTTGTGGCTGGCACAATACCAATGAAGGTTAGTGTACAATATTAGTCTTTGAAGTTACGACTAACGGAAAATACCAAATAAAACTCTGTACCAATCTGGCCAGCGTAGAAATGGGCTGTTCCACTTACCCTACCACGTTATCCCTCCCAGTGGGGACAAGTGGATTTTTTTTCCACTCTTCCCTACCACACCATCACTGGTTGGGACGAGTGGAATTACATTTCCATTTATCTTTACCAAGCTGATTTTGTGGAAATAGCAGGCCAAAGTCTCTTAACAATAGCGGTTGCAACAATCATTGCGATTGGCGGGCTACACACGCACACAGGTTCACAAGAGGCAGACTGCCAATCACGATGCTCCGTTCTCTCGAAACCTTTACCTTACGAATTCTATAGGAGTTCATGCTAGTACTACAGTCCTGACGAACCTTGACTACCAAGTGGAAGTCATACCCAACAGAGATGATTAAGTTGTCTGTGTTTTGCAGCTGGCGCACCAAATGGTGGAGGGTGTTAGGGAACAGATTCTGCCGGTGCACGACTTCGTCGAAATCCAGGCGTACAAGGAGGACACCAAGAGTGCGATAGATAACTGCAGCGGGTTGATGTGAGTTTACTTTATCATTAGTTAGTCCCGGCCATAAACAAAGGACCACAACCAGTAATACATTTATGTCTAAGTTTCTTTAGCCACCTCTTAATATCGTAAACTAGCTGTCCCGACAGACGTTGTCCTGTCCCTGTAGAACAATAAGAATATTGATCATCGAAATACCGGTCCGTTATTAATTTAATGTAATCTACGATTGGTTCTTTCCTGGGTTAATTGCTAATCCCCGTGTAGTATCGGCTGCGAGACGACGTCGGGCTGCGTGCTGGGCGCGGACGGGCTGGGCCGGCGCGGCGTCGACGCCATGGACTTGGGGCGGCGCGCCGGCGCGGAGCTGCTCGCGCTCATGGAGAGCGGCGCCTGCCTCGACACCTACGCGCAGGTACACACGAGTGGGTGTAGCACAGGTACACACGAGTGGGTGTAGCACAGGTACACACGAGTGGGTGTAGCACAGATACACACGAGTGGGTGTAGCACAGGTACACACGAGTGGGTGTAGCACAGATACACACGAGTGGGGTGTAGCACAGGTACACACGAGTGGGTGTAGCACAGGTACACACGAGTGGGTGTATCACAGGTACACACGAGTGGGTGTAGCACAGATACACACGAGTGGGGTGTAGCACAGGTACACACGAGTGGGTGTATCACAGGTACACACGAGTGGGTGTAGCACAGGTACACACAAGTGGGGTGTAGAACAGGTACACACGAGTGGGTGTAGCACAGGTACACACGAGTGGGTGTAGCACAGATACACACGAGTGGGTGTAGCACAGGTACACACATGTGGGGTGTAGAACAGGTACACACGAGTGGGTGTAGCACAGGTACACACGAGTGGGTGTAGCACAGATACACACGAGTGGGTGTAGCACAGGTACACACGAGTGGGTGTAGCACAGGTACACACAAGTGGGGTGTAGAACAGGTACACACGAGTGGGTGTAGCACAGGTACACACAAGTGGGTGTAGCACAGGTACACACAAGTGGGTGTAGCACAGGTACACACGAGTGGGTGTAGCACAGGTACACACAAGTGGGGTGTAGAACAGGTACACACGAGTGGGTGTAGCACAAATACACACGAGTGGGTGTAGCACAGGTACGCACGCTGCACGTGTTGTTATGAATAGGTAAGTTTACTTACCCTGTCAACCTTTTTTTTACTATTTCAGGATCAAATAATATTGTACATGGCTCTGGCGGAGGGCAAGTCCACTGTACGCTGCGGAGAGATCACTCTCCATACAAGGACTGCCATACACATCGCCCAAATGATCTCTAAGGTACCGTACACTAATCACATTGTACTCAGAAGATAAATATTAAAACACAATAGAGACACACTGTATACAGGCCCACATCAACACTTTTGGGCTCCATGCGAACCTCACCGGCAATTTTGAATTTCAGGTGCAATTCACAGTGCAACCCGAGGGAGATCAGAACATTATCTCGTGCACGGGCCTGGGGTATGTCAACAAGCACTTCGACGCCGCCCACTGGGGACCTCCGCCTAACGCCACCGCTTAATTGGTAGGAGTTAGGACATCCATCTTTTGTTACCAATTGGCATGGGGTCAATGCAATTGTTATACCAAGTTGCAACATAGTATCGTTGCTAATGACATCAACAGTAAAGAATATGTAATAATATTTAATTGCGTGTGCGCTGGTTATGAGCTAATATATTAATAAACTAGCTGTTGCCCGCGGCTTCGTTCGTGTGGACTTGTGATCTCTTTGCCGCTGCTACATAACAATCTTCCTTAGAGTTCAAGAAATATATAAAATTAAATTACTCAATTTGGACCAGCCATTTTCGAGATATTATGCGCTATTTCGCGATTAATTTTTATTTATATATACACTGACGGACTCATAAACTGCATCAAAGTAATAGACGACTTTGAAATAAATATTTTAACCAAGTATGCATACTTTCTATACAGATTTAAATTGAAACCTCTAGATTGGTTCGTGAACTTTAAAACAGCGTAGGGTCATATCTTTAAGTTTAAGTTTATGTACTGGAAAGGACCTTAAGACTTTTTTTGAAGAAAAAACAGAAATTTAAGAAAAATTTATTTAATTAAAAAATTGGTTTTAACAATAGACACAAACTTTATGCAAGGGTTTATTTGTGTTTTAATAAGGTGTATTACCCCCACGTGCCCTTATTACGGATTCTAATCGGTTCCGCATAGATTTTATAAGGGTTTTTAAAAGATCTTGCGGCATATTGTCCCATTCTTCTGAAAGTGCTGTTCTTAGTGCTGCCACTGTCATGGGCGAAGGGTTTCTCGCATATACAGCTCTTTTTAAATTGTGCCAAACATGCTCGATGGGATTAAGATCCGGGCTGCGTGCTGGCCAATTCATTGTACGTATCCCAACCTCTTCGCAATAATGTTGAACTTGTGCAGCTGCATGCGGCCGGGCATTATCCTGCATTAAAGTAAAATTTTCGCCTATGAATCCCATGTAAGGCACCACGTGATCTTCTAATATCTCTGTTATGTAGCGATGTGCTGTCAAACCCCCTTTATTACCGTTTTGACGGACCATGTCTATGAACACAAGTTCTGTTCGCCCGTTCATCGATATGCCACCCCAGACCATACATGAACCGCCTTCAAAAGGAACACGCTCCTCAATGCAACTTTGAGCATATCGCTCCCCACATCGACGATAGACTCTTTTGCGACCATCTGCACCATATAAACATGTCCTACACTCGTCCGTGAACAATACAGAGGCCCACTGCTCTTCTGTCCAATTCAGGTGATGACGCGCAAATCTTAAGCGAGCTTGTCTGTGAGCTGTAGACAACTTTGGACCATTTGCTGGTCTAAAAGGGGTGATATCCGCTTCCTTTAACCTTCTTCTTATTGTTCGTGCACACACGTTTACTCCACGCACTTCATTAAACTCAGTTTTGATGTTAACTGACGTGAGGAAACGATTTCGCAGGGAAGTTATAACAATAAATCGGTCATCACGACCTGTGGTTGCTTGAGTTCTGCCTGTACCACGTCTCCTTCTGTAAGAACCTGTCTCTACAAACCTTCTGTATATTCTAGAAACCGTAGACTGGTTTAAATTTAAATTTCTACCAATCGTTCGTTGATCCAAGCCCTCCCGCACCAATGCTACAATTTGTGCCGCTTGTTCGGACGAAGTATCCATATTATGGTTCAAAAACTCTCGATGTGTTAAAAAACTAACCCAACAATTATGCTGGTAACAATAATTCAATTGACAAAACAAAAAAAATCAATGAGAATCAATTTAAAACTTTGCTATAAATAACACGCAAATCTGATACTACAAGTAAATTTTCTTTTCCCGGCTATATTCATTTGTTTTACTGCAGTTCTATTTTTAAATTTATTTTTTTTTAAGATTAAGAGCCAGTCTTTCCATATTTATATAATTTAATCTAAAAAGTTTGCATACTTATTATAAAAAATCCTTTTAGAGTAAACCTGAACTTTGATGCAGTTTATGAGTCCGTCAGTGTAGATACTATAAATTGTTATGTACAGTCAAGGAATTTGATTCGCGTACCGTTCTAAGTCTAAATTGCCGATGACAATCTTTAATATTAAGGATTATCTTTCCTCGACGACGCTTTTGTTTACCGACACAGTCTAGAAAGAGATACTACGATGATACTAAACCGAGCCAAACCGAGCTTTTCCGAGCTCACTATTTGACATCATTCAAGAATACTATATTTGACAAACGATAAAGGGTTGACTTGACAAGGTAATTTTTCCAAATTCTTTGAGATTGACCGTGACCATAGAGTTATTTTATATTTTACAAGTATAATGAGTTTTTATGGCTGGGGCGAACATAATTGGCTGTTGTCATCTATAACTTCGTGGTTGTCATAGGTGACTTCAAAATATTAGCTGTGGACGTTAAAGTTTTAACGTCGACTAGTTCTCCCGACATTGAAAACTAAATGCTACGTTATAAAATAAACATCAGAAATTGTATTTTTAATACTTTTAATACTTAATAATAAACATCAGAAATTGTATTCTTAATACTTTTAATACTTAATAATAACCACCTCCACTGTCAGACACAGCTTATTGAGTTTACTATCCGACTACACAAATGTTTGAACCACGCAACGATTCTCACACAACGTGACAATATTCCACTAAAGCTTGTTTCGTCCTTTCTTGACCATTTTGCCACATTTGCACCATAATTCTCCAATTATTTTCTATTGGGTATAAATCAGGTGATTCTTCTTCTTCTCCAAATCGAGTAATCCATAGCCTTACAGTGTTGTTCTCGATATATTTAATAACCGAGCTATGTCGCAAACGCCGCGGCCCTACTCATGCAATGTAATTATTTGACTTCTTCCTTCCGCATTTTAAAATTTTACGTTTTTATCAAACACGTTCAATGTTTTAGTTGACGTTTGACTGTGTCACTAATTTGACATGGCCGAAGATTTTTTTTATATTTTAAATACTAATCTAAAAATAGGTTAGTATTCAGATTTAATTTCACTATGTCAAACTGTCTTCAGTTTGACATAGTGAAATTAATCTAAACTTACTTTATCTAAGGTCGAAGTTTGCAGACCTGTCAACCGAACATGTGTCATTTTAATTATGCAAATCTATTTTACCATAATTAAACGAATATAACCCTTATGATATTTTCATAGTTCGAGCAAAAAATCATCGGAACGGTACGCGAATCAAATTCCTTGTCTGTACTTCATTCAGTGTTGTGTTGTATTCATTAACGTTTCCAGTGGTCGTGATTTAGAGTATATTTAGATTATTAAGCGCATTTTACTTTAATTCTGAACAGCAACAGACCTACTGCTCTGTTGGTCTTTAGAATTATTATTATCATCGGCTCACTAGCCAAATTTGCTCACCGAAGTTTCGGGTAAACTGTTCTTATAATGCATTTATTAATTTAATCTTTATATATATATATATATATATATATAATAATAAGCCGCGGTAGCCTAGTGGTATGGGTGGTGGACTGCTGAGACGAGGTCTCGGGTTCGATCCCAGGTTTACCATGGCACACACCAATGACTACGATGCTTTTCGAAGTTATGTGTGTATTTATCGCAGGTTTATAAGTGCCCGGTTGATGGCAATAGGCTCGCCCCCTATTACATTGGGACCTAAATATACACTGGCGAAATGTGGGTGCTAGCACCTCTGCCTACTCCTTCGGAGATATAGGCGTGATAGTATAAAAAAAAAAATCTTTATAATCTAACAAGAGCTTAGAAATACAATTTTGTATCACTTGTCTCTTTGAGAGTGTTTAGTAATTAATATTATTTATTTACCCGTCTGATGGAAAGCGGTTACCAAATTCAGTATGGAGGGTGGCAACACCAGGGGTGTTATGTCACCCCTATTATATTAGTTAAGAACATTGTTGTACTAGTCAATTAAGTTCAATATAGTTAATGTTTAAACGCTTATTTGCGCATACGTTTCTGCTTGCATGGCTTAAATATTTAAATTATAAATATGTTAAAATTAAATACTTATATCGTTCCCATATATTGAGATGTATTGGAAAGATGTATTTCAGATATCTAAGACAAGGTCAGGGTAGCTTAGTTGCCAACCGTGGACTGATGGACAGGCTACCTTACTCTCGGAAACCCGAGGCGGCCGTGCGGTTTTAGTCGGTTCTAATTCGACATAACCGCTCTGGCGGGTCTATGGGGTGTCCGCACGTGAACAAAATAGGGTAGCTCAGTTGGTAGCGTATTTAAGAGAATGTTGACTATTTCATATTTAAATAATCTAAATTTTATAATTTGTGCAAGATGTACATGTTGTACAATATGGACAAGATGTACATAAAAATTCATTATATCGTTTTTTTTCCCAAAACTGTTACTATTAAAAATATATATCATTTATATGCCTTGTGGTTGTGTGTAACTGTTATGGGCTGATTTGAGTTGAAATTAATTTTATTATAAGTTTTATTTACCTATTATAGGCTTGCACTTATTGATTTGTTCCTAAATATTGTAGAGCTCGCTTCATGTTTTAAGAAGTTATAATTAAATTTTTTTTTTTTCTTAAAAAAGACAATTTCCGCATTAAGAAACAAATCCTGTATCGCGGGGGACTTTACAGACATACAACTAACGGACACAAGGTACACCCAGACTCAGAACAACTATTTGTGGATCATACAAATTTTTGTCTTGTGTGGGAATCAAACCCATAACCTTGTGCACATAATTGATTATCCGTGTATTGATTATCCGTTATGTGACGATTTCTGTAAGGCAGTTCGTACTGTAAGCCGCGCTAAGGATTCTCTTAAAATGTCAGGTAGTTGCCTATTTCGTGTGTTACTCGCCGCATAGCGTTTAGGACTTCGATTTTACTAATTGTTAACTATTGTCAAACAACGAAGATTACAAAACGGCTATAGTATTTTACACTTTACCCTCATTAACTTAAAGTTCAAATAGTAACCTGTTTAACAAGATTAGATACCCACAACAATAACTGCCGCATTGCAAATATGTTTTAATTATTATTTTATAAAAAATTACGATTACGTAGTAACATCTTATAACATGAAGGTGCCGTATATATACGAGACTACAGGGATTATATTATATGTTAAGTATTATATATTATCAGCGGCGTACATTCCATAAATACAATAAAACCCACATTATTTGACAGAATTGTCTAATTTTCTTGCCCACTGTACATTAACTACATACATTTATCCAATTTGGGTGGGGTATGTATTTGTGTCGGTGGAATGCACGCCACTGATATTTTGTAAGGACATACTTGAATCTAATCAAGACTGCTTGTTTAGGTACCTATTAGTACCTGAAGGAAAGTTTCATCACGTCAATTATGACTTATTATAGTATTGTATATTGTAGATTCACTGGGACGTACACGCCCGCTCAATATTTGTATATTTATAAACATAAAAAAATCATTTCAAAGGTGATTATATAAAATATCATTTACTTTCGAGGGGTCTTATTACCAACATCTTTTAAAAGTATAATTATTTAAATCTTACTTTATTTTCATAGTGTGAATCGGTCTCGTATCCGTCGACATTTGTATACTGTGAGATCAGTGTATTATCTAACAACTTGAATATTATATACCTACATTACTAGCCGTTGCCCACGGCTCTGCCCGCGTGAATGTCGGTTATCGCGCGGTGCAATATAGCCTATGTTACTCAGGATAAATGTAGCTTTCCAATGGTGAAAGAATTGTTGAAATCGGCACAGTAGTTTTTGAGTTAATTCATGACAAGCATACACACAAAAAATTTTTTTTTCTCTTTTTATGTGCATATAAGAGATACTGCTTGACTCAGTTTGACCATATACTTAACACTAGTATTCTGACAGTCCGATTCACACTATGATTGAATATTAAAACAATACTGCTAGAGATGGTGTGTAGTAGCCTCCTAGGTTTCAATAAGAACGTCCTTGATACATCGAATAAGCATCTAGATGAATTATTAATCTGCGTCATTTTTTTCAAAAATATTAAAAAATTAACGACAAGATTGTTCGATTCTAAACAATAATACTTAATATCTTAATTTTTGCAGTAAAAATACACATTGTAAAATAATATATTGCCTAATAAACTAAAAAAATATGACTTCATTACTTTTAGTTTCTAAATTTGTAGTACTAAAAGTACCTTAATCTACTAATATAAATAGTATCGTACTGATATTATTAGTTATACTTATTACACTACATAAAATGTGAAGAGACAATCGTAAACTATAGTGATATAAGAGAACAAATTGTCATATGAATATGAAAATTTGTGCAACTGCCTCCAGTGCCGCCCCAAAATGTATGTATAGGAGATTATAAAATATCCAGTATTTCGATTTCAGTAATTGTTAACTAATGTCAAACAAATATTACAAAAACTGCCATTGAATTTTCGACTTTATCATCCTAGACTGAAAGTTCAAAATTAAATGAAAAAGAGTTCATTACATCGTTTCACACGCTTTACGCGATGCCATTTGATTTAAGACTTCAACAGCATAGCAGTAAAGTCTAAAATTCAGTGACATTTTTTGTAATAGGAATTTGTATCGGGGCCCAGGACGTTGAGGTAGGTCAATTATACCGCGTCTACATTTACGTAACATTTAACCGTGACCGTGTCAGAAGTGCGTGTCCGTCGCGTATTCAGCTGCGTGATAGCTGAGCTTAAATGAAACTATCAATTGACTGGTGGTCGTGTCAACACAACTCTAGTTTGTGTTATCATGTGTCACAAGTTGTTACGTACACACCCAACGTCACGTCTTGATACGCTGCCCGGTCCACTGTTCATGTCACAAATCTGGACGCACCTTTAGTTACCAGTATTTGACAATGAAAGGGATCGGTTGCCGACTTCGAGGAGTAACTTACCAACTCCTGTAGTCGAATTGTTATGGAATTTTCCAGCCAAATGTACAATATCTGTACAATTATAAGCTTTAATGTCTTTTTATTATCTATTGTCGTTGTATTAACTTTATATATTAACTGTCCGTCCGTTGGATATGTGGGTATCGCTATAAGATACAATAAAAATGGGGACAGTTGTATTTTTAAAAATGTATGTAAACAATAATGTATTGAAATATAATGTTTGTGAATTAAATGAGCTTTTATTTATTCCGTAGTACAGTAAAGTCACTATTTTGCTACCAAAGTGTACAGAACATTTTGAAAAGCAATTAGTATGGTGACTGTTCAACTCAAATGTTAGATATGAAAAAGTGAATGATTCGACGGGATTCGAACCTGTGATCTTTCGCTTACAGATCGTTTCCCCTGTAAGGGAAAGATTGCGGGTTCGAATCCCTTCGAAGCTATCACTATTTCCTATCTACATTTGAGTTACCATCAAAGTTTTATACACCTTGTATGGGGCGCTCTGAGAACTTCGTAGCCCAATATTACCTCACCTGCAAACTAGTGCATACCTGCTGATTAAGGAACCAGGTTCAAGCGCAGGTTTTCTTTTGAGGTTGGGGAGTCGGACAGCAGCTACTCCCGTAAAAGCAAAGATACGATACGGTTCATGATAACAGCGATAACTGGAATGCTCTACCCCATACGTATTTTCTCTTCATACAATCCTGGGTTCTAAAAATAGCGTGGAAATAAACTTCTGTCGAGGCCGTCAAGGTGGGAATCCCCATCCAGGGACAGACAGCATTTGTCATGGCGATTCTTCGGCTCTAGTTTACCATCAGATGGTCAATTTGTCGAACAAAAAGGAACTATGTTGAACCGTAAATGTGTTTCTACTGTGCCCGATGAGACACATCATATAATCGCTCTGACTGACATTGTCTAGTCTCCCAAAATGTACTCTGCAGTCGATATATAAATAAAATCCAATATACTTATCGGATCCATTTATTGTTAATACAACTGTAGACAACGGCATCGCGCCACATAGTCGCCACGCAAATAGACATTACAAATGTTCTACAAATATAAACATAGTACATTGATACAAATAACCACAAAAACATTATTTCAGGGGTAGTTAGTCGTTCAAAACTGGAATATTTAGACATTGGAATATTTAATGCTAACATCGAAAGTACCATTTGCGGTCACAAACATACACATTTAGTAGTTATTATTTGTTGTTGGCAACACATATTCTAACACATTTACAAAGCACTACACAGAAATATAAATACGTTATCAATGACACTGAGATTATAATTATTTAATTTACTAATATTTATGAATTTATAAATGGACTACAAAAAAGAAATACACATCGGTACATATTATTATGTAACTAGAAAGACATTGATCTTACGTAACGCGTGAGATGATCAGATTGTTATATAAACAGATACCCTGTTTTTTAATACAAATTATGTCATTGTATTATTTGAATACACAAATCTATACAACCTTAGCGTAACGATACGTTCAGAAGAATGATCACATGCTTGGTAAAATAATGCAAAATGTGCCAAACTCTTGCTTTCAGGGTTGCCAAAGACCGTGTGAAGTAGAGGAAAGAGAGAGAAACCCGGATTCTAGATATAACTTGGATGATGAATATTAGTGTATTGTAGGACGAAGTTTTATTGTTATAGATGTAAGTGCCAAATTTCCACGACACACCTTGATAAACAAGGTGAATCGTTGTAAAAAAAATATTGTCTATACGGAATGCATGCCACTGTGACGCAGCCACGCAGTCCTCAACTCTCAGACCGGTGACATAAGGTCTATTTCTGCTTGCAGCCATTGTTGCAACTTACGAGCTCGCGCGGGCCTATACCTGTGTAGTGTTCGTGTATGTTAGTGTGTGACCTTTTTGACAACTTTTTCTCTGCGAATTGTACCATTTCTATGCACACATTACACGTGTACTGTTACAAGAACTAAAGGCCTCGTTCCTTCTAAATTTGCAACAACTATAAGAGAGCTATATTGTTTGGAAGTGATATATCTGTTACGTAGTAAGTATTTGTGACGCGATTGAGACTAAAACAAAATGGACAGGAAATCGGACGCGGGTCACAAGTGGTACTTTTGGAGTTAATAGGGACTAAAGTAAGGTTATGAGGAACAAATGTGTAAAGTTAGTCTTCTGCAATGTGTTTCTAGATAAATAAATGGTTCAACACACTACCCCTAGTTGGCCGGACATAACCTTTTCAAGGTACATAAGTACTTATTTTAACACTATGGATCGCTTTACAAGCGCGAATTCTTGTCCGAGCGTTAATTATAAAATACATAATTCTATAAACAATTTGTGCATTATATTTTATTTTATTCCAAAAATTTTGAATAGTATTCCGCTAAACCAGCGGGGCTACCATGAAGCATTCGAAAATGTAGACGTCGCATTTAGCCATGAAGTCACTATGGTTTTCTTACAGTAGGGTTTAAGTCGAACAGAAATGTCACGTACCCTAAGATTCGACTACCGAATACCCGAAGTTATGTTTCATGGTAGGCCTACAGTTTTGTGACGAGACTACGCATTTCCTTCTCAGTCTTCTGTAAGTTATCCTGAAGACATCGATTTCAGAAGTTCCATGTAATACTTTGCGATTGCTTTTGTCCCGATATTAGTAGGCCAGTGTATAATAAATAAAATATAAGTACGCGGACAGATCCGCGGCCATAGTATGTATGTAAATAAATAAAATTGCTATATAGGTGACACGAAACTTCTGAGAGAATGAAAGATCAATTTAATTGTGATAGACGGAATGTAGAATAAAGAAGTGTTGTAGCCACCATTTGTGACACGCTGTTCAGACGATGAACATCAATCGCTCGCGTGGTGGCACTGGTTTTCATAGTAATAAGGTTTACGTGAGCGCCTCCGAAGTACAATCCAGGTGGCCAAAACTGGGAATACAGAATTTAGGAATGGAAACTTCGTCGATTCCACAGAAGAAGGTTTTAAATTTCCTCTCGATTTTACATTCCGTGGAGTTCCACCACATACTAGGTACAAAACAAGGTAACCGTAGAAAGAATATTACCATATTAACATTACATATTTATTGTACTTAACTTATTTATAGAAAAATGAAAAGTTGCAAATACTTCGTGTCGGTAACTTGTGAAACTTGATACGGTAGACGAATGTAACAAAAATATAAACTTACTATTAAGTTCCACGCGAAAACAAACATACAAATTGATTGTTTAGATGAAAACAAAAACACCTTAACGAAAAATAATATAAAAAATTCGACATAAAACTATAGAAATTCCTTTTTTATATTTGTTGATATAATTTAAACAATTTAAAAATATACATCAATTCATTTAATTAGAACTAAACAAGTAGTCTGTATGCGCTCAAGTGTGACAATGAATTGGAATGACCGAACAACTAAATTAAAGTCATGATTATCCATCACAAGGGTCCAACATTAACTTATGTATGACCAATTAAAAAATCACCTCAAAGCAGTTCGAACACTCAAGATCTTAAAAAAACACAGCTCTGTGGTGTATAACAAATATAACACTCACATACATTGAAATACATGTCAAAAATTCAAAATTAGACTCAAATATTTCGTGACAACACTATGGACTTAGTATTGCCACACGAAGACTTAATTTTTTTACATACAATCAACATCAATGGAAGATTATCATATGATGGAAGTCTAGTATCTTATTTACCCTTTATTTTCTACAATAGCAACATTAAAACACATCGAACGCGGGACCGATTACAAAACATGTGTGTTCTTTTTTCAAAAATATATTGAAATAGGTTGTATAAAAATTTAAGTTTGGAATGTTTAACTTCCGAATACGCGTTTCAGTTAGGTCTTTTGTCCCTTTTACACTTATAACATTCTGAATAGAGTGGGAAGGAATAAAACATACCTTTTATATAATACGATAAATATGTAAATGAGGAACTTGTGCGTTCAAAACAAATATCAATTATATTCTCCGTTTCATAGAACTATACTTTAAAATTAGAAATAAACTTAAAAAGATAGACTTTATTTAATAATTATTATGCTTTGAATTTCGTCCACACAAAATGGTCATATTGACCAATTTTATGTTCATAACTATTGTTGTTGGAATGTCAAAATAAAATCAATTTATTAACCCTAATGTAATAAATGCGATCAATTTTACCTGTTACATTTCGCGGTTAAACCACTATATAAATAGATTTATTTATTCAAGAAAATATTTACATCATCGGCTTTTAATGTCAATTACCTAAAAAAATGGACAAGGTATACAAGCGCATCTATATGCACATTAGGTCAAAACATCACACGTCTCATAATCGGTATAACAAACATATGGTCACAAAACGTTATAGTTACATCACTACGCCATGGTCCCACCACTAGTGGTCAATAGAGATGTACTTAAAAACCGGTGTGCCGTCGTTTGTGCTCTATGGTCGTTGTTGTTGGCTTATTCAGCCTTTTTCGACTTGCTTGTGCTGGCCGCGCCTTCCACTATCGCGGGTTGGTCTTCATAGCTGTGGAATTTACAATATTAAATAAATAATAAATAGAACCTTTAGAGAATAGTATTTATGTAAATGTTAAGCTTACGGTATTATGGCTTAACATAGTTTTATCCATAGAGTTATCATTAGAGGAATAAAGTGTGAGAGCTATATATACATATATCTTTACACAAAACCTCGGTCTGAGAAAGTGACAGAAACATTTTTTTTATATCAATTTTGATAGAAATAGATATTGCATTGACGTCAATTTTATTAATGTGGCGATTGTTTCTCTATTTACTCCAGTAATATAATTTTTATAGTTTCAACACAGTATTGAAAACTAAAATACTGCAGTTGAAATAGAAAAAGTACATCGCAAGTAGTACGAGATCCAGTTAAATTGGTATTTATTCACGAGCAAGATGCATGATCGAGGCATTCTATATTCAAATAAACTAAACGGAAAATTGATGTTCTACTGCATTAAGCGCGTTTGCCTCCCGTAGTTCTTGTTTCTCTTGTTCCTCATTAGGAAAAACTATAGTTATTATTCTATACTTTTGTTTAGTGATGTGTGTTGTAATGTATATGTTTGTGCGCGTATCTATGTGTGTGTGTGTGTGTGTGTGTGTGTGTGTGTGTGTGTGTGTGTGTGTGTGTGTGTGTGTGTTGTGTGTACCTGAACAGCGCGTTGATGTCGCCGCGCAACAGAGCGAGCGAGAGCGGCGTGCCGAGGCAGGCGGGCACCAGGTACAGCAGCGCGGGCTGCGCGTGCTTGAACACGTGCATCACCAGGATCGTGGCCAGCAGCCCCAGGATGTACGCCGCGAACGTCGCCCTGACCAACAACACTGACGTTCAAACTATGTGCTCTATGCCGCCGCTGGCTCACCGTATGAGCTACTCGTCGAATATTTTTTGTATTTTTTTTATACTAAGTAGGTGGCAGACAAGCACACGGCCCACCTGATGGAAAGCGGCCACTGTGGCCTATGAACGTGTGCAACACTAAGGGTGTCACACACGCGCTGCCCACCCTGAAGGTAAAGGGAGAGAGCTGGGAAGGGGTGGGGAGGCTAGGAAGGGGAGGGGAAGGAGGGGTATAGTGAGCTCTGGCTACCCTACTTACCAGCGGGAACACAACACGATAGTTATTATGACCGCGGTCTTCTGTAGGGCGGAGGTACTTCCCCAGTTAGACAGCTCATTTCGGTATATAATTACCAGTAAACTTCTTGGTAATGTTTTCATGGTGAGAGCCATCTACTGACAATCACACGAACCATCGGTCAAAGTGAATGTCATTACAGTTATTTTCAAACATAGTGTTTGCCTATCTAAATTTGATATCACTATACATTCCTATCATTCTCCTTCATACATCTCAGTCACTCTTCTTTGCCATATAATTGTGGATGTTTCATGGTATATGTTTTGTTCACCTGAAGTAGAACTCCGAGTTGCGCTGCAGGCTCTTGTCGAAGCGAAGCAGCAAGGCGATGAAGATGCCGGGCACCACGATGTCACCCAGACCCAACATGGCGAAGTTGCTCGCGTCCAGACCGTTCACCAGCAAGTCTTGGGGGAACACCACTGTGGATCAAGGTATACAGATAAAGGATTTGGATCTGAACTAAATAAATGTTGTATGTATTTAGGGGTCGGAGAACATCTCTCTGAGATGACCCTCTTTCCCTAATGTGGGAACCATGGTGTGCCCATCTAGCCCCCGATTATGGGGGACTGTAACGCTCTTAATGTTGGAAACGCCTGGTAATGACTTTCCATCAGGTGGGCTGTGTGCTTATCTACCACCTAAGTAGTATAAAAAACATGGTTTTTCAGTGCAATACCGATGACAGACGGAATCATGAAATATACTTCAGGCTTGAGACACGCGTTATACAGAATCGAAGAAGAATTTTATGGCTTGCTGTTTCAAAATCAATTGGCTTATTGCTGTCCACTGCTGAACATAGTCCTCTTTCAATGTTGGGAGGCTTTGGCCTACTGATACCACGCTAGTCAGACGGGTTGGAGAGCAAGGTAGACGAGAACGTGATTTCTATAAGGAAGTTATAAAGTACAAAAAATAATTTTAAAATGTAGGAAATCGCGACCTATGTCATAACAAGAATAATGAGAGTCAGTACGATCCATAGGACCCGACAAACAGAGCAGTTTTCACTCCACAACTAGTGGGAAACCCTAGTACATAAGGTCTGTTATTTCGTAGAACGATAAAACCTAACTGTGGTATTTCATTTAACTCTATAATATGAATTCTTTCGAGATTTTCTTCTTTCAAAGTGATATCGCCTGCGTCTTGCGACACACTTCGAATGAGAGTCAAAGTTAATCATTAGAATACAATCGCAGTAGTAATTCATTAAAAGAATACGTATTTTGTGATTGTAATCACATTTTAATGAAATGTCAATTGCAATGAAACTGGTTTTGAACACGCTTAGATATAGGTACAGTAGCACTAGCATGAACTCCTATCGAATTCGTAATGTAAAGGTTTCGAGAGAATGGAGCATTGTGATTGGCAGTTTGCCTCTTGTGAACCTGTGTGCGTGTGTAGCCCGCCAATCGCAATGCTCCGTTCTGTCGATACCTTTACATTACGAATTCGATAGTATTTCGTGCTAAGGCTACTGGTTTGTAACTGTCTAGTAACTTACGTAACAAGTTTTGGAGGTCGAATTTAATCAACCTGTCACTATCTTGTCGGTTCGAAAATTTGTATTATGACATTTATTAGTTTATCATTAGAGCTGAGAGTCAATTATCATTTTAAAAATCGTCATCAATCTTCGACTACTAAATGTCAAACATGGCGTCCATATAAAATTATCAGTATTGAGAATATTGTTTTTGAAATTCGTATTTTTGAACAGAACTTACTACGAAAATAGGTCTTCTGATCTGACAATCCCTTCTATGTTACACTAGACAAGCTATTTACATCAAATTTAGATCGGAAAAAGTGAATGCTTCGACGGGATTCGAACCCGCGATCTTTCTTTTATAAAGGGGGAACTTTTCATATAATTTACAATAAGCAATTGTGTCACGATTCCTAGGTGAGGTTGGAATGGAGTTAGAACGTAAGAAATTCTTTTTTAGTCCGGAAGAGATGGGATAACCTTATTTTCAAACACAAACGAAATACCCCGCTGAGTTTCTTCCAGGATTGTTTTCAAAACTTGGAATTAAAACGAAACCATATTATTAACTCTATTGTCTGACTGTCTGTCACTAGGCTATCTCGAGAACCGTGGTAGTTAATTGAAATATTAAATAATCAATCAATCAGCCTATCGCAGTCCACTGCTGGACATAGGCCTCTCCCAATATGCGCCACTGCTCTCTATCCTCTACCCTCCGCATCCAGTCTGTCCCAGTCGCCTTATAATATAAGAGTAAAAGAAATATTTACACCAACTAATGGTACGGAACCCTTCGTCGAAGCCTGAGTCCCACTTGATCTTTTTTCACACATTTTAACGATCTGTAAACCGCCTAGATAACCGGCATATAACCGGTTTATACTCCTCAAAGTTTTTGCGTATCGTCAGTAATATATCTTACGTTTGATAGGCGCCTCGAAGCTCTTGGCGACGGTGACCATGACGTTGGTGCCGAAGACCCAGAAGATGTCGTACAGGAACAGTCCGCACAGCAGGATGCAGCCCGTCACCACGTTGTTCAGATGCAGGAGCTCCACGCCGTTAATAGCGAACGCAATGCCGAACAGGTTGTTGGCGATCCAGTGCTGACAACAAAACATGTCTATGAATAACCGCATTGAGAATGCCGCAAGGTGAAACCGGTTAGGTACATTATTAATAAACACAGTGGAGAAGTACAGTAGAACTCAAAAGTGCAGTAGCAATCCTACGCAACTATAGCGTCAACATTCTAACGCTACTTGTGACCTTTTTCTTTAAGACAAGCCAGCGTCGCCTCGTATTGCATAGTAACATTACACACACATATAAGCGCGCCGGCCGCACGCTAAACCATTTTGAGCCTTGATGTGCTAATGCACTTATGAGCTCTGACTGTACAAGAGTATTATCAATCTACTATATAAAAATAAGTCGGGTTTTCCTTCCTGACGCTATAACTCCAGAACGCACGAACCGATTTCCACGGGTTTGTATTCGTTGGAAAGGTCTCTGGCTCCGTGAGGTTTATAGCAAAGAAAATTCGAGAAAAAATTCAACAGAAAAGCGGGAAAATCATTTTTCACATGGCGAAACGGAGTTCGCCGGGTTTGCTAGTTATGTATAAAAGTGAGCTCCACCTAATGCCATCAATCAACAGTATGAATAGTCTATGAATAAAATCTATTTGCAAAAATTGTTGAGTTATAGGACGAAGGATCTTGATGTGAGAGTGTTTTTTTTTATTAATGCACGTGAATTTGACTTCACCTCTTCTGATAGTAAGCTGTAGGCAAAGTCTCAGGAATGAGGGTCACCATTACTAACACGCACAGAGTTGTAATTTTCAGGACAAGGTTTCAATGAAAAAAAAAACATGCATGGAGAACCGTAAACTGTAAACTGTGACATATGTATTTTCATTGTTAGTTTTAATAAATATTTTTTATTTTCTCTTGTGGTCATGTTTTGAACACTGTTTATTTTTTAGACCTATCGTTATATTGATTAAAACACAATGAAAAAATTGTTAATGAATAATTATCGAATATTGAACGTAAGAAACGGTCGTATGAAAAGAATAGCATTTCCTTTTTTAAGAAAGTAACGAAATTATTGTTAATCGATAAAAAAATATCCCAGTGTTATCCAGTTCCCCGGGTTTGCGGAGTGCGAGAGATATGTCTTGTATAGTCGGTTCGAGTCCGACATAACCCCACTCACCGGCTTCGGTTGGGTTGGTATCCGCGGAGATTTCGCGCACTAAAAAAAGTGTTACCCAGCTGTTACAAAGTTTACAAAAAGTATTATTGTGCAGTAGTAAAAAAGTACCTGTTGGAGTACCCATTGGTTGGAGGCAGCCTAGGATGCAGACCACTTCCAACTAGTTGGATTGGAGGTCGATGGGGGAGTCTTATGTTCAGCAGTGGACGTCTCATGACTTAAATAATGATGATGATGATGATGATGAGTAAAAAGTTACCTTCTTGAATAAGTACCAGGCGCCCAAACAGAGCGAGATAAGTACGCAGATGACGTCATATGAGGTAAACTTGTAGTTGATGATGTCAGAGCGCGCGTCCCGCTCGCCTCGTGTGAAGTGGATGTGGTACGGCACGTTGGGGATCGACGCCGGCACCATGAACGATATAATTGGGCTGTATAGAGAAAAAAAAAGTTATCTGTCAGATATTTCAATTAAGAAATTAAAAAAAAAACATCGGGAGTCTCCCTTCCGAACTGGTATATAGGTGGTTATGTTGAGCGAACTGAAAGACTAAACGATGTCCCTTAAGGTGCCTATTAAGAAGAGGCTCGGGTATACTCTAGAAAAGTCGAAGTATCTAGGCGTAACATGGCGAAATGTATTAAGGGGGGAAATACCCACCAGTCGTTTTAACAATCCCAACGATAACAATAGTAAAATATTACTTATTGTAATAAAAAGGGATGACATACCGCAACCCCCTTATAATATCTTAAAAATATTCTCACGAAAATGTAATCGTTTTGAAAACTTGCCAAGTCATAACAAGGAAAAAATAAAAAATGCTAAGTCATGACAACTTTTGAAACAATACAATATAATGAATTCAAACGCTTTGGGCGGTGGATCGTGTTCCCAGATGTTCGTTTCTCCCTCTCAATGTTTAAGAGAAATAAAGGTCCAAAAATAAAGACGAGTAAAGGTACGATTTCGTAGACGACGGTATACTGAGTGCTGCACATCATATACTGGAAATCTAGGATTACAACACATAAATACAAAAGAATAAAATGAAACGAGAAAAAATAAATACCTACATGTAGCTGGCGGTAAACGTTCAGGACTGTAGAGACAAAAGACAAAAAAAAACAAAAAAAAGAACAATAATATCCACCTACTTTGGACAATCCTAACTAAAATGCGCAATACAGATTCTATATTCTATACTAGTTCTCAAACAGCCAAAGTCAAAGTCTCTAGCTGAAGTCAAAGTGCTAAAAAATAAGACATAAAAACACTACGCCGCATATTTTACCAACTTTCGTGCATGCAGACATTAATCATGCATCAAGCCATATGCACAATCGCTAATTTGTAGGTACCTAACGCAGTGCCGTAATTGAGGTGGCTGCTGTCTTCGCTTTGGTGACTGAACCACGGGAGGATACAACTGCCACCAGCTCGCGTCGAGGTATGCAGCCTGCCATGGCCTACGGAATCGTACCTTAGTTGATGTTAAGGTTAAACGGAAGGAACACCAATTTAGGGGGCAAAATGAATGTGCCTAACGGTCGCGTTCCAAGTTTCGCGATTTCACAGACGCGTGTGTTATTTTGCGGACTACGAACCCTGGAAAGAATTTCATGCGTGATACTGTAAATGCTTCTGTGTAAAGCCTCGTACCGTGACAATCCGGTGTAACATAAGATATCAGTATTTTTAAAATGATTAACGCTGCGTGGTACCGGCAGTTTGGGCCACCCCACCCCATACCTACCTACCTACCTACCGTACCTGAAGGAGAAAACGGTCCGTTTGTCCGTCATCAAGCTACTTAATGAGCTGTAATAGTTAAACAGCTGATCACAAATGATTTATTTTTGTTGCTGCTATAACAACAAAATATTAGAAACATTTTTGTGGTAATAGGCCGATTAGGTACTCCCCTATAACGTTGAGGTCAAAACACCTCTCTTAACTGTAGACTTTAATACACTTCTGGCTACCCCTTTAGAGATATACAAGTGTGATGTGAAAGCCAGAGATTTATTTTTATAATCTTATGCTTCTAATTCGTGTAGACTATTAATATAACAGTTATGCAAATAAAATTGTTGTACTATACAACACGTGTACATGGTTACACTCGGTGAACATATAGCGAAAATATTTTGATGATGTCATCATAACATAATCACTTTTTTTTGTCTAATTAGATCAATTACTTTTTTAATTTTAAAATGTTTCAAAAGAAAGTCAAGATTCCAAGATATACAATATGGTTGAGACGGATGGACTGTGTGAAAGATGTTATGGCTGTTATGTTTAGATAGCAGACACCAGAGGTGAATTGAAATTGCACACATTGATATTGCACCGACCTTTAATAATAATGCTTCGTCCTTTTTTGTGTGTGCACACCTGTTTCGTGTAAATAAAAAAGTTCGAATTTCATGCAAAAAAATACATAGGAATTGTTGAAACGGTACACACTTTGAGCATTAAAAGGCAGCTGATCATCACAGTTATTTTTTCACCATTATGTCCGAGAGATAAAAGTGTTTTACAAACCTGAGTAGATGACTCAGTGCCAGTACTCCGAGGAAGAAGAAATATCCAGTGAGTAGCAGGTTAATGTACTCCTTGGAAAAGAACTGGAAGAATATGTAGAGACCGAAGAGGGCGCATGACGCAATGATTGGGAACATCAGCGCATCTTTGTTTGACATAGTCTCTGTGCGGCCACCTGAATCCTGCAGACCAGAAATAAAGAGTAAAGATACGAAATTCTATTACTAACATTGACTGTCTGTTACAATACTCATGGGGATTTAGCGCATAATAAAAAAAGATCGTCTCATACTCTCCTAGACGTAGTACTTGTGCGACTAAGCACGTACATAATGTCCTTGCGATTACACCGCATAGTAAGGAATCAGGTCTTAAAATTTGTTTGTCTGCAACATTTTCAGTTCGGTATTTATTTTCAGCATACCCATTGTTTTACAAAGTGCCCGATTGGCGGCAAAAGGCTCGCCCCCTATTACGTGGGACTGAAAATCATAGTTGGCGGAATGTGGATGTTTAATACACCTCTGCCTATCCCATCGGGGATTGTGGTCGTGAGCATATGTATGTATGTAAAAAAAAAGAAAAAACTGTATCTTCCAAAATGTAATATCTAGATTTTTGACATTTTCACAGTCATAATGTACTTCTATTAGCGCTATTACACAGAATACTAAATACAAAGGACTAGTTAATAGTACATAACCCTTAATGAGGGAGTCCGAACCACACTTGACCATTTTTTTTTATGAAAGTCAAATCAATATTGTGAAAATGGGTTACAATGTGATGTAGTATTATTATTTCTTTGTGGGGATGCAGGGGACCGGATGGATGATCCACCCGCATTACATGCGAGCCACTCCATTCATTTCCCCTCTGTGATGTAATACCTAATAAGGATAATTTCGTAACTATTTTTACATTCTACCTCAAATTTAAAATGATGCTCAATACATTTATTGCATTCCATAATGTAATACAGTTGTACAATTTAAAATGTTTGGTTACAATTATGGACCCTGTAGGGCACAGCACAAATACATACAAAAACAATACATTCCGTGATGCCACACTAGGGAAGTCTTGCGGTTATCCATATCTAATAAGATTAAGTTATCAACATTATACAAGAGTGACCAAATTTTTATTTTTATGTATATTTATTTATTTATGCATATTTAGATTGACTCTATTCTGAAGGCTGATTATAAAAACACAAAGACAAAGTAAAATAACTCAAAGTACTCCTTTATTTTTATTTTATTGTTTACCAATTTGCATATTGTCATGGTTAAGTACTTATCTAAATTAAGTTTTTTAACTAAGTGTTATTTCATTAGTGTAGTCATAAAAATGTATTAGTTCACTTTGAGTGGATAATTTTAATTTAAAGACTGTAAAAAACGGACTCCGAATTCCGAGATGGAAACTTCGGATGCAACTGGTATTAACACAAGGATGATGATATTTCTTTATATCTCATTGTTATAGTTACTAATGTTCCCTATAACCCCTTCACTGCTTGACACAATAGCTTGAGTTAAGAGTGGGTTCACATCAGTAGTGTAATAGCCCGGATTTGAATCTGGGGACTTTCGTAAGACTCGTTGTAGACTGAAACACTATGCTACGGTAGATACAGATACATATATTGCTATGTGTAATGCAAAAATAGCAAAGTTTGTAATGTTCGCTACTGTCATGCAATAAATGAAAGTATTCGTTTTTTTGTTAGTGTCTTTTTAATTTGACTGAACTCTCTTCATACTTGAATATTCCTTTCAATATTATTTAAATTGAATTTTAAATTGTTTATCGCTAATTTTATTAATCAATATAAATATAAGCAAACTCTTGACTTTTGGTATTTTTCATTGTGAATTTTTCCTAGATTGTAATATTGAATTATTGTTTCTCAATTATTGTTTAATTGTAATGTGTGCATTGTACTGTTTTAGTATTTATGAATTTTAATATGTACCACACTACTGCATTAGTCTCATCTGTATGGTGTATAATGTGTAATAAATAAATAAATAAAAATCTTATACTCCTTTGTTGTTTGAACTTTTCTAAGATTCACATAGCCTAAGAAAAGTTCACAATTAAAAATAGTAGGTACAACAGGCCAAGAATTGATTACTGCTCAGTGAATTTGTAATCAGTCACAATTATGATAATAAGTTAATTGCGAATGCGATAATTAGTTCTAAATGTATTGGAACGTCATACTGTCACACTATGTCTCGTAGCTCCTTACTGGACGAGGACCTTCAGCGTTTGACAAGTGAACATATGCCACGATGCTATGATGATGCGGTTACGTGTTTTTCTATTTAGACCTAAATATATATATAGTAAACATGTGATAATGTTATGTAAAATCATTACAATATACTAGTAAAACTTACCTTTTGTTCCTTCAGGTATTTCACTGAGCGAAATGATCCGAAAAATATAGGTAAAATAGCCATAATCACTAAACTCAAATAAGCAATCGCGACACCTTCAATACTCGTCGGTGGTTTGTCTGTAACATTTTTAACAGCTTCTCTAACTGTTTCTTCAATAGCTATAGGAATTTCTGTCGCTGACTCTGCCATTTCGTACGATATTTTTGTTAAAATGCGTGGCGAGATAGGCTTCGCTCTACAGATCTACTTTGACAGGAAATTGACATGTGTACAATTCAAGTTTTATTGGTTGGCAGACAGTAGGGTTACACTTAAACCGTACTTTATCGAAACAAAATAGTTGATGACGAGAAATTACAGTATTTTAAAACAGAAGTAAAATCTGAGTCTACATCCTTTCTATATTTGAGGCAGGTTGAGGAAGTTTAACTAAAGACTGCAAATCATTTTTCTTTTCATAAAATAAGCACAGAGTAAGTAATTAAAACTTGTCAGTCAGATCAACAGGCTACATACTCTAAGGGCTACACTAGCAGGCCTTTCAAATACTTAAAAAAAACTAGTGTCAAAATAACTCGAAGGGGTACATACTTTCGTTTCTAATTTTTCTTCTGAATATAATTAATTATTAATCCATAAAAGCCATGCTTACGCGTATAATAAACGCAATTGATAGTGAGTGTTCTAAGAAGTAATTGTAATAATATAAAATGGAAGTTACGGGTGGTGCGGAGGAAGGTTTTGTGAGAGAATGGTCTCCGTGTTCACATATTTTAAATTTAATTCCACCTAGAATACAGACTGGTATATTTTCTAACGAGCTTTATTTGACTTGTGTTGATGCGGTGAGCGAGTATATCGCATTGGGGACCAACGTTGGACTTGTGTACTGGTACGATCGAAAAAAGGGGAACATTCAGAGACTGAGATGTGAGGTAAGATCTGCCAATATGCCAAGGATGGCTTACTTAATTTACAGCCACACATGTCCTTGTACTCCTTGTATATAATTGTGAGTTTCTAAAGTTCCCAATTTGATATTTTTGATAAATTCATCATACATCAAGTTTCTTCTTAAATTTAAATATTGTTTTTATTTGTTTCCTTTTATTACTTCAATATTGCACACAATGTAGAATTAATAATAAACTATCTTCTTTTTATTTCGTGAAAACAGAGTAAGGAAGTCATGTAATAAAATAAGTAGAATTAACTGTTTGTCTTAAACTGTAAAAACTTCATCTTGTAATCTAAAACCAATCTGTTTGTAAACATTAGTCATAACATGTTTATGAACTAAACATATAAGATAATATACAAACCAAAAGCTTAGATAAAATTGATTAGATATTTGTTCTGTACTGACATACATATATAATTAAAAGTAATTAGTTTTATATCTAACTACCTCTGTACGATGTTCAACTGCAAAGTTAGCAATCATAAGTTTGTCTTAGCTTACAGCTTCTATAATAATTCTATAACCCCTTAACATAAGCTATAATCCATTTGTATAAGTACTTAAAAACATTAACAATCTTATAGTGTCTTTTTAATATGTTTTGTTTAATACTGAGTATACGAATACTTTTCTACTTAGTAATGCATTTTGAAGACTAAAAACCTGTGTCGAACCACTAGTTAGTTAGTTAGTCTAGTTTATTTATTGGTTATAAAAAGTTGCCACATGATAGATTACCTTTATTTAAGTACCTAAACAAATGGAGTATAAGTATCTTTATCTACATTCTAGAACCCATAATACATACTAGTTAAGCTATGTTTACATGTTGCTATGTGGGTCTAGGTGGTGTTGTGTAGATTGTCCTAGAATGTTTATCTATTATAACAAATTTATCTTTAATTATGTGAATGCTGCATGCTGGTAAACAAGTCCGGTTATCAACGTTCTACTGTATTATTATCTGAGTAATGTTTATCTGCACCCTCAAAGCCATTCCACTGAGGAAATACCCTTACCAAAGATTTTTATTGTTCCTCTGATAGAATGTAGTAATCAAGGAGTTCAGCTGGATATGCTTTCTTTCAAATAACAATTCATCATCATCCATCATATATCCTCTCTATTGAGACTGCCTTCAGCTTACCATCAGGCAAGGTGAAGTTGACAAGACTCAATTTAAAATAAAATGTTTAGTGCATATTTTCAGGCTTCCACATCACCTATAACCTATGTGAAGATTGTGAACACCGTGGACTACATGGTAGGGGCAGGCAATGCGGCAGGGCAAGTCACAGTGTTCCAAATACCCAAGCAACATCCTGAAAATGTTCCAGACACATTTAAACCCAAAGTGGAACCCAAAGTTGAAAGGTAAATTTTGATTCTTTGATTCTTTTTATTACTTATGCAAATAAGTGTATTTTAATGGAAGGTAATTAAAAGATATCTGTGTGGTGACTTCCACTATCAGTTTTGAGTTGCCATCGTTGTGTAGTAATTTGTTTCACGGTAGCGCCGCTACTCACGGAGAGGGCCCGAGCATAGGTTTCGCTCTTCTGGAAGACTTACTAACTCTTACTGTATGTACACCATACATACACCATAACATGACGAAGTGTCGTAGAAAAAATACTTACCACCCCATGTCATCCGAAGTGTGTCATAAGGAGCAACTAACAGAAACTATACTACTACGAGAGAAGGTATACTCTAAATAAAACCCCGTAGCAACCGATGTGTGAAGTAAAGTGTGTGAAAAAATAAAGTATGTCTTACGAAAGTACGGTCAACCAAAAATTTACTTATATTTAGAATAAGTATAAGTAAATAAAACTATTTTTATTAAATGATAAATTGTTTTTTTAAGGTACACTATAGGAGATTTACATAAAAGCAAAATAACAGCGATAGAGTGGTCAAAGAACGGCATGCGGTTGTTTTCCGGCGACAAGAACGGCGTTATTATCATGACTGAAATAGATTTTTATATGGTGAGTGTTATTTATTATTTATACCTACATCAACTGTTTCCATGCAGGATTGCGGTGCCATGTTTCATCCCCACCATGTCTCTACCGCATCATTAAGTTTTGGAATTCCTTACCAGCACACGTGTTTTCTTCCTACAGTCCCGGGTCCTTTAAGCTCGGCGTGAAAAAGCATCTGATGAGGACGTCAAGCTGAACGCCATCATTGAAACACTGTACGTGTTTGTTATGGCCTCAGCTTACCATCAAGCGAGAAGTCAAATTGACATGCCATAAATTAATTATTAGAAAGGACTGTCTGTGATACCTAAACTGAAATGTGTTTATTAATAGAACCATATCCTGTGCAGATTCATCAGTCGTGAACGGCTAACTTTTAGACAGTTCTTCTATTTACAGAGAACTTTTATCGAACTGCTTCTGAGATATTAAATACTTCATCATTCTCTGAGCCTTTTCCCAACTCAGTTGGGGTCGGGTTTCCAGTCTAACTGTGATGCGGCTGAACTTCGATATTTTCCGTGAAGCGACTGCCATCTGACCTCCACAACCAATGTTCCAATGACCAATGGCGATATTGAAGTTTCAAGCTAAACTGGTTGGACTTTTGAGGGCTCCAACTACCCGTAACGACTACCATAGATGTTTGTATGGCAACTGGGACCGACGGCTTAACGTGCTCTCCGAGGCACGACCAGACCAGTGCAAACAGCCATATTCATGCATACAACTTTTTGCACTGAGCAGGGATCGAACCCGCGCCCCGTGCATACCATTCGCGTGCAATACCGCCACGCCACGGAGGCTGTCTGAGATATTAAATACTTAAACGACAAAAATTAAATTGAATTAGATTGAAGAAGTCATTATTTCCATGCAAGAAAGAATTCTGTTGTACGTACATGAATAAATTTACATAAATGATATAAGGAAGTGATTCCCCTAGAGGTTCAGTCCCGGGAGTAGACCGCAATGCGGTTAGGTAATTGTTCGATTTGATGTCATTCACTCCCTCGCCTAGGCGTCGATGTCCGCAGAAAGAGCTGCGTAAATGTTCGATAAATACAGGGTGGAATTTTGTAATGCCACCTGAAGGGAAAGTACTCTTAATACTGTAGATAGAAGATTTTACTCAAAGGAAACATTCCTTTATTTTTGAAAAGAAACAAAACTGCATTCAACGATTTTGAAAAATTCGCTTGCCGCAACCGGTAATCGAATCGACTAAAATCTGTAAAAGTTGCGCCCTGTACTTTTATTGCATCGATCGTTAGAGTCAATTATAAGAATGAAATCTCTCTAACAAACTTCATAAATTAAATGAAAGGAAAACATTGAAATCCTAAATTATTTCCAAAAAATGATATAAACTAACTAATTAATTGCTCGATACAAACATTTAGTTCAAAATCGAAGTTGTTCTGTTGAAGAGTTTGCCGTCGTTTTTTGAAACTACCCGTATTATTTAAATTTTCTACTATTTTTTTCAGTACAAACCGAGTTGGTGATTGTCGGTCTCGATATCTCTCTCCATACCACCAATAGTAATTTGTCATTTTAATGGATAAAATACGTCAGTGATAATAATTATTATTTATTAACATAAGTAACTAGATGGATCTTTGAGTAAAAGTGCTTTAACTTGACCCATTGAACAATTAATTTAAGATTTCATTGTTTTCCTTTCATTTAATTTATGAAGTTTGTTAGAGAGATTTCATCCTTATAATTTGACCCTAACGATCGATACAATAAAAGTACAGAGTGCAACTTTTACAGATTTTAGTCGGTTCGATTACTGGGCGCGGCAAGCGAATTTTCAAAAATCATTGAATGCAGTTTTGTTTCTTTTCAAAAATAAATGAATGTTTCTTTTGAGTAAAATCTTCTATCTACAGTATTAAGAGTACTTCCCCTTCAGGTGGCATTACAAAATTCCACCCTGTATACTGATAAGTACTATAGCTGTTGTATTTTATGTTTACTTTTATTTACATAGTAGTAGCCTAGTGGTATAGGTAATGGACTGCTGAGACGAGGTCTCGGGTTCGATCCCAGGTTTTACCATGGCACACACCAATGACTTCTCGATGCTTTTCGAAGTTATGTGTGTATTTATCGCAGGTTTATAAGTGCCCGGTTAATATCAATAGGCTCGCCACCTATTACATTGGGACCTAAACATAAACTGACGAAATGCGGGTGCTAGCATCTCTGCCTACCCCTTCGGGAATATAGGCGTGAGTTTATGTTATGTTATATTTATTTCCAGGGTAAAAATGAAATTCCTTTACTGAGATTCTGCTGTTATGACTGTTTGTCACCAGGCTGTATGTATCTCGTGAACCGTGATAGTTTAACAGCTGAAATTTCCACAGCTAATGCATTTGCGTTGCCGCCATAACAAGAACTCGATTAATAACATTGAAATAGCAAGTGAAGCCGCCTAACTACCTAATACTAAAGCGCGAGGCACATATAGCGCGGGTGTGGGTCGGGCGCGGGTCATTTTGCTATAAATCGCCGTTTTCTTAAAAGGTATTTCGTCTGATACTCTCCAAGACGTTAATTGGTAGTGCCACATGGGCACACAAACTAGAGTTGTGTTGACACGGCCTCTAGTCGATCGATGGTTTCATTTAAGCTCAGCTATCACGGAGCTGCATACGCGAGGGAAACGCTTTTCTGACACGGCCACGGTCAAATATTACGTATATATAGATACGGCATAAGTGTATAAACACATCCTTGAAGCGATTTCAAGTGCCTATTATACGGAACATATACACAACGATAAGAGTATAAAATGTAAATAATACAAGCAGTAATATACGATATGTAACGGAAAAAATGATAAAGAATGTGGCCGACGGACGGGCGGCGTGCGAGGTTAAGGTTGAGTTTGCATTCGTTTCGTTGTTTTTAAAACATCCGTACATGTAAAAGTGAGATAAACAAACATACAAAGGAATTTATATTAAGATGGTACATTAAATGGTAATCCTCTCGGAGAACACGTTAAGCCGTCGCGTCGGTCCCGATTACCATTCAAATATCTATGGCAGTCGTTACGGGTATTTGGAGCCCTCAATAAAAAAGTCCAAGCAGTCTAACTTGGTACTTCGATATCGCCATTGGTCATTGGACTATTAGTTGTGGAGGTCAGATAGCAGTCGCTTCACGGAAAATATCCAAGTTTAGCCGCATCACAGTTAGACTGGAAAGCCGACCCCAACTGAGTTGGGAAAAGGTTCAGAGAATGATGAATGAATAAATGGTAAGGCTCGTCCAACATATCTTGGACCCAAGTGACGATAGAACCGTGACCCGTGGCGCACGCGGATTGTTTTGACATAATGTTTGATTGGTGGAATTGAGTTCGACCATCGCCATAACTCCCCGTGCTGCCCTCAAAAGACACCCTACAAACTGCGTACTTACTATGCGTATAGAGTACCTATTCCATATATAATTACAAATGAAGGAGTTCGTCTGGACATCATCTCCAGTGGCCAAGTTGGAAGACATTAAATTGCCTACGAACCCAAGTTGACTACTGCAAGGAAAATGTGGCTAAATGGGACTAGGGGCTAGTGAACTGACCAAAACCACACGGCCGTTTCGGGCCATCAATTGCCGAAAGCGAGGTAACTTCTGGCATATCCCTCAGCCGGGACGGCTGGCCCAAGGCCTTCGAAGGCTGTCTCGGGTGTAGGACTACAGTGTCTTCATGTGTTCAGCTGAATTGCCATATTTTAGTCCATCATTGTCTATTTCATCAGCATTATCTAAAGGTATCATTGTTCCAGCACCTGTGCAAGTCGATGGAGATCGTGAACGAGCAGCACGAGATAGTGGAGATGAGCTACTACCAGAACTGTCTTCTGGTGTCGTCGCTGTACCGCAGCATCATCTGCGAGCGGCGGGACGCGCGCTGGCACATCAGCCAGTTAGGCAAGAAGGAGCGGAAAAGGTAACAGGCCATTTTATTTCAGCTGTGATTAACCTGTCGCTTAAATAATAAGGTTTGTCATCAAAATAGTAGATCTAACCGCCAAAATTTAGTCTCAGGCGATGACGTAAATCTTCACGAACTATCATAAAAGTTGCACCAAGAGATTGGCGGAAGTTACTGACAATAGTCGGTACATTTGGCGGCAGATTTACAATTTTAAGTACGTGAGTGATAAGTAAATAGGCATAAACTATATTAAAATATTGAAATAAAAAAAAAATCTATAGTGGATTCTATATCGATTTATTTGACATTATTTAAGGAGGGTAGTTATCACATAGTTTGTGCAAAGTGCAAAATATCTCATAAGTACCCGAACTATGATGAATTATTGGTTATATAATCATAATTATTGGCTATTTACGCAGAATGAGCTTACTGTGTCGTTAAGTCTTGCTGTATTTTACTATTTCTTAGGTTTGATTATGTTGATTGACTAGGTTCCAGACTAGGGGTACCTTCCAACAACCTTATCTATAAAAATTTGGGCGCTTTATAATTTCAATAACCTTGCGAGTCATTCTAGGGAGTTCTACATGAGACGATTCTAGTTTAGTTTTTAGATATTTCAGTACGTCACTGCTATACTTACGTTTTTATCACACTATTACTAATAATAGATAATAGGGCCTTGTATCTTTAACGCACTTAATGTATTGCTTGTCATAGTGAGGTCAAGATAAGAGAACACATTCCTTCATTGAGTGCATTCTTGCCCTTTGTAGTGTAGGCTTGTTAGAACTTAGCATAACACTCAATGGACATCAGAAAGGTTGACGGGTTATTTAACTACGTGGTAATATTATTATTTCTTTAAGATTAAATCCGGCTTGAAGGACCAAAAATTCAAGTACCTTTAATTATAGCAAACTGTATTTTGGTTCCCACATTAGGGGAAGAGGGTCATCTCAAAGGGATGTCCACGGGTCTGCCGGGATGAGACACCTTGTATTAGCTCACCTCCGGAAATCAAAGACACATTAGCCGGCGTGCGTTTTAGTCGGTTCGAGTCCGACATACCTCGACGTCCGCCGACAATGGTGGAGGCGGTATCCGTGGGGAAGATCCCACGGATACCGCCTCGTGTACAGAACACGGAAAAATAAAACGAGAAAAAGAGTCTCGTTCCTCTCGCGACTTGGATCCAAGATATGAGTTTGAAACGTCGGTAGCTTAGTGGTTAAGGAGTCGGCCTTCGAACGAGAGGTCCCGGGTTCGAATACTGGCCATTACACTACCGACGTGGACCCACTCCTAACATAAGCCATTGAGCTTAGCTGGAGGGGTTAAAGGGAATATTAGTAACTTTGGTTGCTAATATTCTTTGTTAAAAAAAAAAATGAGTTGGTGGTGACCCCCCCCCCTCCTACCCCCGCAGCCTGTGCGCGCTGGGCGCCGTGTTCCAGTACTCGTACGCGCGCGGGGGCCCGCCCGCCGCCTACTGCGCGCGCCCCGGCCTGCGACTGTGGCGCGCCGACCCACGGGGCAACGTGCTGCAGACCTTGCTCTTCAAGGTAAGGACTACTTCCGTGGAACAAACTTATAAAGTTATCAACATGATGATCTCAGCAATGTTATCGAGCTCATCTCATCTCTCTCATAAACTCACGCCTTTATCCCGGGTAGGCAGAGGTACTAGCACCCACATTTCGCCAGTTTATGCTTAGGTCCCAATGTAATAGGTGGCGAGCCTATTGCCATTAACCGGGCACTTATAAACCTGCGATAAATACACACATAACTTCGAAAAGCATCGAAGTCATTGGTGTGTGCCATGGTAAACCTGGGATCGAACCCGAGACCTCGTCTCAGCAGTCCATTACCCATACCACTAGACTACCGCGGCTTATCGATGCTATGTTATCGAGCGTCGTTACTTTAGTGGTTAAGAAGTTTACCTATCGAGAAGTTCCGGGTTTGTGTATCCTCGAGCAAGAAAACTTATCGAATTCGTAACGTAAAGATACAGTTCACGGCACCTAACTTGGCAAGGTTTTATAGTGGTTGGGGTAAGTTCGCACATCGTACACTTAGAGGCACAAAAAGTGCTTGTCTTCATTCTATTCATTCACCAGAATGCCATCATTCATTTTGAATCATGTCTGCTTTACCGCAAAAAGGACCCAAAAATCGTGTCAGATGCGCTGACGGTTCTTGCCAAGTTACTTGACGATTTTTGTATCAAAAGTATGATAAAGGTTGTATTACACGCACGCACAGATTAATAGTCTCTCGATACATTTACATTCCGAATTCGAGCGTATTTCGTGCACGGAGCGTTGACTATTACATTTCCGACGTGATCCCACGCCTTAACACAAGCAAATTTATCTTCGTTAGAGGGTTTGGGGTTAGGAAGAATAACAATCCGGAGAATAACATTCCTCTTGGGGCTGGAAAGTCACATGACAGTCGCTTCGATAAAAGCCAAAATAAGCATCCATTCCAGTGTACTTACACTTTATGTTCATTAGATGTTATGTTTAATACTTATTAAACATTTGAATTCCTATATTTTGCGTGAAGCGACTGCCATCTGACCTCCACAATCTATTAACGATTGACTGTAGAGCAGTTATCACCCTATATAGACCAGTAACAACCAGTGGACTCTATGACGATAACGATATGTCACTACTACATCGCTTACAGGAGGCGATAGCGAATCCTTTAACGATAGCGGAACTGCTCAACCCGTCGCAGCACAAGCATTCCCAGGCTCAGCGGGAATACAACCTGGGACCGCTGTACGTGTTCCGGGAACACTTCCTCGTGTCGCACAACGAGCACATCCTGTATATCCTGGACCCGCGGTCGCTCACCGCTGTCGCTGTTGTTGACGAACTCAGAAGGTAATTGTGCTTCATGAAGTTACTTTGCGAGGGTGAATGCATTTTATTAGTTGCTTGACTACTAGTTTGTAAGATTCCTCATCATTCCCTGAACCTTTATCCCAACTCAGTTGGGGTCGGCTTTCCAGTCTAACTGTGATGCGGCTGAACTTCGATATTTTCCGTGAAGCGACTGCCATCTGACCTCCACAACCAATGGTCTAATGACCAATATGGCGATATCGAAGTTCCAAGTTAGGCTGGTTGGACTTTTGAGGGCTCCAACTACCCGTAACGACTGCCATAGATGTTTGTATGGCAACCGGGACCAACGGCTTAACGTGCTCTCCGAGGCACTTAATCCTGCGATAAATACACACATAACTTCGAAAAGAATCGAAAAGTCATTGGTGTGTGCCGTGGTAAACCTGGGATCGAACTCGAGACCTCGTCTCAGCAGTCCATTACCCATACCACTAGGCTACCGGGGTTTGTAAGATTATACTGTAATATTTCTAGTAGTCGCAAACAGGGACCAAGCTACCGATGGTTATTATTATTTCTTTCATTCTTCTTTTATACCACTTAGGTGGCAGACAAGCATGCGGCCTAACAGGTGGAAAATGGTTACCGTGACATAGGGGCGTTTGCAACAATAGGGGTGTCACATTCATGCTGCAGATGGTTGAGAGGGTCTCTGTGCTGTCAGTGCAGAAGACAAAGAAGGGTCTCGGTCTTCCCTCTGACAACACAAAACCTACCGTAGGTTAGGGCTCCAGAGAGAAATGCCTATCTCCTCACAATACGTGCCGTGTCGAGGAGTACCGCCTTCTGCATCAAACATTGAACTCAGCTGTCCAACGAGACATTATTACTAATATTTGTAATTTTGTTTGTTGACATAGCCATGCACTTTGTAAAGTTATTTATATATAAGAGATACACTTTATCTCTACAATCTACAATTATGTAAACTAAATGGCATTGGACACGCTATTATAATAATATAAATTACCATGTCAGTATATTCTAATCTAGTAATTAAATAAAAATATCATCGCGTCAAGGGTTATGCTAACGTTTATTTTTAATATTTGGACCATTGATTTGAGTGAGAGAGATATTATGACTTTTCTTCATCCGAAGTATCCGCTTAACGGTAATAGGCTCACTACCTATATTAATTTCCAACCGACTACAATATGGGATTCTTCAAGGTTCTTGCATTAGAAGGTTTCTCCAAGGTCGGCACCGCGTGTGTAATGTCACTGGTGTTGTACACGTCCATAGGCCACGGTAACGTCGGTAACCACTTTCCATCAGATGATCCGTGTGCTCTGCCTTAGAAATAATGTGTGACCGATAATCATAGTTGGCGAATTCTGCGCACCCGTTCGGTGATTTACAGGCGTGAATATACAGGGTGTAAGGGGTAGGTACACCACCGAAGCCCTTGGAAGTACTCATGGTACACAACATTTTGGCATGAAAAAAAATAAGGCAAAGAAATTTTTTTTCTCTTTTGATTTTTTTTTCATATTGTCTACTCTTCATTGTATCAGTTAAGCTAAATGAAACGAAAATTTCATAAAAAAAAAAGTCACTGCAAAATGAAACAAGTGGCGCCATCTTGCGAGTTCATGGTTTTTCGCGAAATTTTTGTTTCATTCAGCTTAACTAACACAATGGAGAGTAACGCAAGTTAAACGGTATAAAAAATGAAAAAAAAAAAATTTAAAAAAAAATTGCTTCGCCGTAACTTTTTTCATGCCAATATGCTCCGAAGTCAAAGGCCCCTGATAGTACTTCTGACGTACTTCTGATAGTACTCCCGAAGTCGAAGGCCCCTGGTAGTCACCACCTGGTGTTCCCCTTAAACCCTGTATGTAAGTAACCTAGGTCTCTCAATTTGTTCCCAGGATATTGTCGGTGTCGGTGAACAAGGACGAGATCTTCGTGTTGGAGGGGCCGCGCTCGCTGGTCCGCCTGGCGCACTCGCCCGAGCCCGCCGCGCTCGCTACAGGTCTGTTCGCCAAACCCAAGTCTCCTTAGCACGAGTGTTTTATTTATATTTCATATATCACTATATATTCACTGTTCAATATTTCGGGATTAGGACAACAAACATGGTAAATATCCCGAAATATTTAACAGTGAATATGTAAATTACCATGTCAATCTAAAATCATATATCACTATATCACTCTACAGTTAAATTAAAATCAACGTTTTCGTGAAATGGCTAAATTAGGAACTACGGCTGTCACATAAGACAATTTAATACGATTTGACACTATTGAAGGTATAGTGGCGACCTCGTTTAGTTCAGGAAAAGGTTGGTTTTACTGTCCTAGCAAACTGTGAACAGATGTCAAATATTTCGCACATGCGCACTAGTTCGACTGATGGAAGGAAACTGACGGACAACGAATGCCATTTAATATTTTGGTTGCTACCCGCCGTTTTCACCAAGGTTTAAAACATGTATTTGACAAGTTAGAATATGTCGCAAACTTGAGTGTGCCTGCAGATGTGTTTTAAATTAGTTTACGGACTTGTTTGAGACAGTTTCCATACATTGTGAGGCGTACACTGTTAGTCAGAAAGCAATTAACCATTGGTTAATATGGCGTGTATTATTTTGATATTTCTGACTTTTCGAATGGTATGTCTTGTTTATGAGCTTGTTGACCATGCTTTATTACGCATTAGTTCAACTAGATTAACTAACAATATACAGGTTAGTTAAAAAATCTGCTGCATGCCAGTTCAGGCCATGCCCACTCTGCAGCATCTCGTTTTTTTTTTCCTGCCAATTTACCATCTGCATAGCGTATCTTCTTCTTCACTTACACGCACACGCTGTTTTTGTCAGTTACTGTAGTTTTGTAAACATTCGCGCGGAGATTGCGCAAATATTTTCGTTACGTTCGTTAAGTTTTTTTTTATTTCATCGCAAGTGCGAGCGCGCTTTTGTAATTAAATAGTCTCTGTTATATAGTAACTAAATAAAAAACCCACAACGAGATTATGCAGTGCGGGGTAGGTCTTAGTATGTAGATCTATGATGCATAGAACAAGCTACAACATGGCATTTTTAAGACGACATTACATTTTAGAAAGTTCAATGTGTATCTTTATATTTCTATATTCGTATGTACTTATAAATATATCCAATAGTGCCTATTTGACTGGTTGTGCTTATTTTTGTGCTTAATTGTCCTTATTTTTGAGTTGTTTAGCATTTTAAAGTAGTTTAGTATTTTATTTTGTATTTATTTAAAAATGTCCAAATATTAATCGTTCTCTTGCCTTATCGGCTCCATGAGTTTATAGTTATATTTTTAAATAACATATACTTTATCGAATTATCTGTTAGTTGGACATTTACAAATTATTCATTTGAATTTAAAAAAAATACTAAATTCTTTAGTATATAGTTGTATTGCATTTATCATATTGTAAAAGTGTCTTTCACGGGTACTATCTGTATTACAGATATTTTTTATCTATTATACAGTTTCTGTATTTCTACAAATTTTATACAACAAGTATACATATGACGGACTAATATAATATTAAATTGAAATGTTTTGAGAGTGTGCTAAAATAATGATCTTCCTAACTATTATGAATTAGCTCCGTCCTTTTTAGCATGCATTTATATCTGTGTTATCATTTACAACATTAACATTCCTTATTTAAATTAAAAAGAAAGAAAAAAATTCAATTTAGTGATCTTTTCTCAATTCTTTAATTTAGAAAACTTTCAATAATCAGATTACAGAAAAAATATACTGAAGTGTAGATGTGCTTCGCCTTAATTACTGGGTAATAAAAAATATTAAAAGTACTAATTATATAGCACGTTCAGTCAAGCTTCTTATTTGAGTATTTTTTATTAACTAAAAGGTTAGTGTAATGTTTATTTAGGTTTCTAAACTGTCAAGTGTCTTAAACTGACTCTAAGGCCCATATTCTAGAACGTCAAGTCTGAATCCACCCTCAAAATGACATAAGAACTGTCTTCTAGAATAACATTTATCTACAAATCTAGTTGTAAATCGAGATTCAAACTTGGGGTGGCATTCTAGAATACGGACTTAAATATGTATATAATACGCTTTCGCGTACATAGTGCCATTATAATACATGTATGTAAGCGCTTTTGATATTCGATTCGGATACGACCGGGACTAGCGCAAGGATAAAGATGATGATGATGTACGCGCTCTTGAATTTGTTTATTATATATTGAAGGTTGTACTTAACTCACATTTGACTCGCGAATTTGATAATATAGGTTAGTCAGGTCCTGTTTTATATTGGTCACAATTTCACTGTTGCAAACTAATTCTACATACATACATACATACATATATACATACATACATACATACATATGCTTACGCCCGTAATCCCCGAAGGGGTAGGCAGAGGTGGGTGGCTACCCAAATTTCGCCAACTAATTCTAATCATTAGGAAATAATGCTATTAGAATTTTTTTTATTTTGACTGATATTTATATCTGGAGTTGATTAAAAAATGAGTTGCTTATGGCTGTCCACTTGTGGAATTTTTAACTTGATAAATTTGAAACAGGACCATTCGTTTTATATTTTAGAGTATTATTAGATAATATGTTGCATAATTTAGAAAACATATTTGTATATATTGTAGATATTCTGGTGTTACATATGATTCCAGATAAAGTACTACTAATAATATACTTGTCACGTCTTTATTTTATTAGTGTGACTCGTTCGTCAAGACACGTCGCTTTTAGAATAAGTATTTCAAAATAGGCGAAACATTGCTCGAGTATTTTTTAAGTTACAATAAAATATCAACTTTATTCCATTCAAACAAAGTTTAAATTACTATGCAATAACGTGCATCAGTTTTACCATACCACTGCATATCTACTATTTTTAACCTTGTGCAAATGGAATAAGGTTGATATTTAACATAACACTTGTAACATGCTCAAGCCATTTTCTGCTTGGTCTGAATTGATTCTTATAGTAATGATGTAAGATTCTTTTTACATCGATGGTTTTTCTATATTAGTGAATTTGTAGGGTTAGGATGGAATCATAATCAAGGAAAGAATTAAAACTTATTATTTTACTTGTGTATAAATATATTTTATAAATGAAGCAACGTCTCGAAATATTATTACTATTTTTTATAATACACTAAAATATTAATACTATTTATTTACCTAACATCTAAATATTTATGCCTTTCAAATGAGAGGATAATCGCGATCGCGGCAACTTCACTCTGGACTCATCAAAATTGTACATTTATCAACAAAATAATAATTTTATTTTGAAAATAATTTTTATAGTCTTTTCATTAAATCTATAACATATTTTTAGTTATTATAATGATTGTTTTGAAAACAATCATGAATTTCGAATACGTGTCCTTATTGACATTCGCGCGACTATAATTGAAATGGATCCGCGCGAACTTCTTGCTCGTGCGATGATCGCTTAGTCGCGTGTTCTGTTACGACACTGCCTAATAATTATAATAGTTCAGTATGTGGAAAGTGCCTTAAGAATACCAAAATATGACCAATGTATTACATAATATATCTTTATGTATATTTGAATGTAAGCTAAAATAAATAGTTTTTAGTTATAATAATCTATAACAAGAGAATTAGGGGTCTTAATGCGACTTAGCTTAATAACGAAAGTTTAATGTACAAATCACTTCTCTTCCGAAACTTTTAGTAATCTTAGCTTAGCTTATAAGCTTAATTTTATATTGTAGGCATATCTCTGTCAGAAGTGTGTCATAGATACTTGTTAAATTTACTTTACTTGTTAAACTTAGATAAACCCACGGAATACAAAAAACAAGCGGAAGTGTGATTTTGAACATTCTTTGTACAAAATTTCTAATGAAGCTTTGATATCTAGAAACTATTAGAGTGATCATTGTATTAGTAGCTTCCGATGGTGGTGACAGTCATAGAGAGAAAAGGAAGTGTGAAATAGGCGGGGTACGCGAGTCATTCTAATGCGTATTTACGTAAAAGTACACAAATGCGATATAAAAACCTTTCTGCAAAAACTGAAATTCAAGGTCGATTCAAGGTATGAAACGTCGTAAATCTTTATGTATTTATAGCGAAGTTGTTTCTATTTTCAACGGATAAGGTGTGTTTTCTTTTACAAAACTAAAATGGTATCATATGTATACGACCAATCAAAATGATTGTTTGCTAGTAATGCAACGTATCATTAACGGTTGTAAATGTGAGTTTAGCGACATCGGTTTCTCTACGAATCTGTCAACACATTTCTGCTAGTTTTTTCTGTTCTATGGATAAATAATGCCTGTCCTCTGTCATCAAGTTAGTGAATTCTTCAATAAACTGAAGGTATCCGGTACTGTCTAACTGAACAGAACTCAGATTCTACTAATTCTTAACCATTGTCAAAACACCGAGATTATAAAACCTACCATTGAATTTTCTGCTTTAGATACATGTCTTAAAGTTCAAATTAAATGAAAACGAGTTCAGCACTTCGTTTCAGCAGCAGCAGTAAAGTCAAAAAATCAATGGCAGTTTTTGTAATCACAGTGGTTGAGAATAGTTGATAATAATTAGTAGACTCAGGGTTAGGACACAAGCTACTCAAGTATTACTAACCACAGACACTTTATGAATATTGTCTATCATGATTGATTGAAAGATTAAGTTTCCCTTTCTCAAAAATTGTTACGTAGTTATAGTTACCTTAGTAGTTAGTTGCGAATAATGGTCTGATTATTTGGTTGTACTTATAGAAATTATGTTAACTTATTGTATAATTGTGACCAAGTATTAATTCACCATACTTAAATAATATTGTAAATTTTTGATTTGTTTGTACTAAACTTGTATTTGAATATTTTTGGACGTCTTTTTTTTTGTTTATTAAGTTCATTTATTTAATTACTTAATTAAGTTACTGATATACATATAGCCAATATCATGTTAGTGATTATTTTCAAATTATAATGTCCGGTTAGTGAATATGGGTATTTTCAAATTATAATGTCCAGTTAGTGAATATGGGTATTTTCAAATTATAATGTCCAGTTAGTGAATGTGTATTTTCAAATTACATATAATGTCCAGTTAGTGAATATGGATATTTTCAAATTTTAATCTCCAGTTAGTGAAATATGGATATTTTCAAATTATAATGTCCAGTTAGTGAATGGGCATAATAAAAAATGTCCAATTCAGTCAAATATATTGACTTTGTGTATTATGATATCTATGTTGTGTGTACTTAAAATTTGACAATATTTACTGATACAATCCTATACTCTGTAATTATATTGCCGTTGATACTCGTATACGAATTATATGTGGTGCTATTAGAAGTTTTCAAATATGGAAACATTTCAATTAATAATTGTAGATTAGATGTATCGCTTAATTAAAGCTTTGGTGTTATACATGGTGTATCTGTGACGCTTGTTAAACAGTGTAGATGTATTATTTTTGTACACCCTTTACTTAGTTACCTTATTTAGTGAAATATTACCATAATGTATATCATTTCAGTTTTTAATGTATGGTCTAGTCAACAAAAGAGTTATAGGTACAGGAAACTTATCGAATATTTACTTGTTATTGTATTAACTCCAAACGCTGACCAAAATTTAATAATACTTAGTTTCCTGCATCCTATCTCTTTTGTTATGTGTACACTTGCTTGCAAAAAATACTGACTCATCATTGCAATAAAAATCTATTGCATAAACATGATAATATATATTAGTGTTCCCTTCTGGTCAAATTCTTGCTCAGGCTAATAAGGGTGCATTCCATAAGTGATGATACGCTCAACTAAGCTGTGTTCCTAAGTTTTACACAATAAAATTCATTGAGTGCAATTTGATAATACATTTTAGTTTTAAAGGATATTACCATTATTACATTGATAAAAGATTAGAGATATCGACTTCCAAGTGGATTGCACCAATAAATGATAAGCTTTCTAATTATATTACGTCATAATTTGGTTTTTATTTGATGCACTTTTTTTGCAAGAAAGTGTAAAGCCGGGTTTCCATTAGATGCGGAGAGGACTCAATAAAATTCATTTTACACACCATTCAATTCTATAGCTAACTTAACATATTGCCTGGTTTGTGCGGAGTCCTTTCCGCTCGCAGTGGAACCCAGGCTTAAGTGTAGTCTCGATGTGCGCATGGCCATTGTACTTATATATAAATATACATCTGCACACACATATATGCATTTTTATTTACTATCCACCTCGCTTAGTTTGTATATTTATGTATACGAGCAATGGTTCTGCTTATGGCTTGTTCCGCTAAATTTATATCTCACTTTTTTATAGCTATTGCATGCTACAAGTATAGTTAATACTATGATTTAGGACGCGGTTTTTGAACTCAGAAATTGCACTTGAGTCTCTTCAACGCATACAAATATGACATCCAGGAAGACGCCCCTAGCTTTTTTCTCAAATCGCTTACAATGCAAGTGTGGAATACTGTTTCCTGATTGGTATTTTCTTACTAGCGTTGCACTTATTGGCATTATAAGGAAAACACATGTAGAGTAGAAGATTGCACACTTGTATAGTACTTGCAATTCACGCGATCGCGCGCGCAAATCTTTTGTCTTTGAATTTTTTGACAGGCCTTTGGTAAAGAGATTCGAACAAATTTTCCGAAAGTGTTTTAAATTAATCTATATAGATATTCATTCACACGAATAATAATAATTTATTTATTTATTAGCCTTTTAAGTACTTAAAATCATATGTAATTTAAAAGCGCGTGACGTTAAGTGATTTCAACCGCGACTCCTTCGTCCATTGTTTCTAATAAAAAAAAATGCTCGCCCGTAGGGTGCATGCAGTCAATGATTGTTCACTTATGACGTCACGCATTGTTTATTTATTTTATTTAAGTACATTTTAGATTTTAATCTGATTACTGACCGATCCATATGGGATGAGTACCGTTTCTACAATAACCATAAGCGATTAGAGAAAAGAATGGAGCGCGTCTTTGTGGAATGCACAATCCTTACTTACAGTTTCGTTCACGAGACTCAACTTTTGATTTCTCAATAATGAAACTAGAGGCTTTTTCAATTTTATGTGAGCACAGGAATGTTCAATATCAAAATTATCTGTCTTAATGTTTGTTTGCACGTATGAGATAATTTATTATTAAACATATGATTATTAAATTAATCGTTGAAAGAAGGGTTCGATTCCCGGCTCTCATGAAATATTACCTAGTATGTATTTTGGTTCGGAAAACATCAGTATGTAAGCTTGGAACTTGATCAAGATATGAAAATAGTTTTATGAAAGGTTAAAAGTAGGTATAAAATACAACCTTCCCTGCTCGTATAATTGTGAAATAAACTAAAATGCCATATAATTGCCGCAATGTTATGCAAGAAGCGTACAAGAGCTGATAATTCTGAATTGGGTATTTGAAAAAAAAAAAATATTGTTTTTTTTTATGTATTTTAAAACTTTATTATTAATAATATTGATATTTAATGCAAAAAACTTCAAAAAGATTTTTTTTCAATTAATTATAAACAATTAAAAATTGATGAAATTTAAATAAAAGTCACGTGGCTATAAACGCGCCATGATTGGTCACCATAGTTGTGACGTCATAATGTTATAGCTATTTAATAACAGTACAGCGTTTACGGCTATTACACATGTCTAGACAATAATATTAAAAATTATTGCTAAAATACGAGTTGTTAGTTGGTTTCGATTAGTTATGTGTGATAAAGGATTTATTAAGGCAAAGTCTGATAACATTCCTGATGTTGATATATTTATGATCACCGTTTTTTTTTAAAATGGCATTCGGTTTAATTCTGCTGAAGTTCGAGGTGCCAAGGCAGGGCACGCTGTAGTAGCGGCGGTAAGACCCATCATGGGGGACTGGCTAGAGAGGCCACATGGTAGCCTCTCGTACCGCCTGACTCAGGTGATCACCGGGCACGGGTGCTTCGGGGATTACCTGCGTCGGATCCAGAAGGAGCCAACGTCCGAGTGCCATCACTGTGATGCGAGCGAGGACTCGGGGCTGCACACGTTGACCGAGTGCCCGGCGTGGGAGACGCCAAGGCGGGACCTAGTGACAGCCCTAGGGGTGGGAGTTATCTCGCTCGCCACCTTGCTCAAGGTGATGGTACGATGCGCGAGTGCTTGGGCAGCCGCCGCCTCCTTCTGCGAGCAAGTAATGCTCGAAAAGGAGGTGGCGGAGCGAGTCCGGAGAAGACTCCGGGCCCGCACTGCCCGCGATGAGCGGAGGCGACTCGGACGTCGGAGGTCGCAGAATGACCTCCGTCCCCCATGAGCGCGGACCTGGGGGTGACGGGTGGAGCCGCCGGTCACCCTAGCAGAAGCAGGCCACGGCGATGGCGCAAAGTGCCACCCCATACCCAGGGGCTAAATGGGGACACCATGGTCCCCACATTGGGGGAAGAGGGGCATCTCAACAGAGATGTCCCCGGGTCTGCCGGGGTGCGAGAGATATGTCTTGTATAATCTCACCTCCGGCAATCAAGGACCCATGGACGGCGTGCGTTTTGGTCGGTTCGAGTCCGACATAATCACCTCCATCGGCTTTGGTGGAGGTGGTATCCGTGGGGATTTTGCGCACGATAAAAAAAAAAGGTGCCAAGGCATCTAGGTAAGTTTGTTAAAAAATAATATAATAAATGAAAATATTTAATTATTTATTCTCCATTACATTAAATATAATTATTTATTTCATAAATTGCAGAGCATCGCGTGAGAGTTACGGCGACAAATAGGTTATGTTCAACTAAGTCGTAAAAATAATATTTGTATTGTGAAAGGACGGGTATGTCCAGAACACCGAGTTCGGAGTAAAGCTTATTCAGTTACTTTAACTATTAATGAAAAGTCAAAAAAAAATCGATTTTGTTTGGGGATTATCACGGTGCACTGCTTGAAACCATTTATTTCGACGTTTGTCATCTTGGGGAACATTTAAAAACATTTTATCAGGAGTTGCCTTTGTAGTATTCGTACATAATGGTACAAAACAAGAACGATAACTTTTGAGGTTCGACATTTTTAATATAAATTTAAATATTTAATAATGACAACAAAATTAAATAGATCAAAACACTATTTATTATTTTTCTATCAACTGCAATGAGTGAAAACTAACATTATGACGTCACACGCGCTCGGGTTTGTTCGGGAGTTGTCGGCGTGTCTTCGGTACTGGATTCAAAATTTTATTTTTATTTTGAAATAACTTTTGAATTATTGCGAAAAAAAAAATAAAAAAATAGTTTTGTTATAAAACTAATATATAATCTTTCCATTTATTACAAAAAAATTTTTTTTTCAAAAACCCAATTACTTAGATATCACATACCCACGTATGTATTTATCGCCATCTAGTGAAAATAAATCGAATTACTTGGCAATTACAAATGAAACTCACGCTAACAGTCATTCAATTTTTATTATCAGATATTTATTGTGAAGGACCACACAAATATCATTATCATCATTCTCTGAGCCTATTACCAACTCAGTTGGGGTCGGCTTTCTAGACTAAGAAGCGGCTGAACTTCGATATTTTCCGTGAAGCGACTGCCATCGGACCTCCACAACCAAATTGTATATCGAAGTTCTATAGTTAGGCTAGTCGAACTTTTGAGGGTTCCAACTACCCATAACGATTGTCATAGATATTCGTATGGCAATCGGGACTGACGGCTAAACGTGCTCTCCCGAGGCATGACGAGACCAGCGCAAATAGCCATATATTCATGCATTCAAATATTAAAATTTGCACTAAGCGAGAATCGAGCCCGCGCCTCCTACGTAGCTGTCGCGTTACTACCACCACAGAGGCTGTCAATGAAATAAAATAATTTTAACTTTACTAATGATTCTACGATGATTGTGTTAAATAAATCAATACCCAGATTATGTTACAGTAAGTTTAACTCGTGCACAGAAATAGCCCAATTTAAACTCTAAGCACTTCCTAACGTTTACTTTTTTTAACAGAGGAACCGATCAACGTAATGACAAAATCTCTGACTACCTCCATCCAACAAGCCGTGAACACAGTCCGCGACTTCACTCACATCAACCAAACCGTGCCATACATCACGAGCGTACTCGAACAACCCATATCGATATTCACTAAAAACGAAGTCATAGAAACAGGAACGATCGCCAGTGCTGAAGAATGTTTCGAACTACCCCCCATTAAGCATCTACCACTCGATATCTCGGATAACGTTTTAGAATCGATTATAAACGAGTTCCGAGATGTATCGAGTGATGCTGAAGAGATAAGGCGAGTGAAGACCGAGGAACTTCAGAGGAAGTTGAAGCTTTACAACAGTATAATGGAGAAGAAGTATGATGATGAGTTGATACATAGCAGCCGTAGGAGTAGGAGTAGCAGGAGAGACGGCAGCTCTGGGGGCAGCACGCCGAGGTTGTCCACACCGGTGAGGAAGCCTGTTGACAACATCAGCTATACGAGCCCTTGTGTTATGAATATGAGTGTGTATAGGTAAGTGAGATTTTATTACTATCTGTAAAGATCTAACTGCATCTCGCTGTGCCAAGTGCTGTATTTATATATCGAGAATGTAAGTTGTGTTATTTCACATCTCTGTAGTTGCTGCACGCTATGATGGCCGTTTTGACAAAAAAAGGAGAAATCGAGCAAAAACGGCCATCATAATAAGCATTGGAAAAATTAAAATAATGCACATCCAAATAATCCTGCATTTTATAGTAGCCTATTTGGCATAACTATCTTTTAATTAAATTTTTAAATTTTTGTATAGGCAAATCTTAAATTTCATTAGGTAGCTTGTTAAAAAAGCTTATACCTGGAGCCTACTATCACAGACAACGAGATTATTTTTGTGTCTGGTATTATGCCTATGTTATGCCTATCACAAACTCGGTTAGTTAGTAGGAGTACAAAGGGACCATATTAAGGGCCTAGATTGCCCAGGCGCGACGTCGATTTCGCGCGACTGCAGCGCCATTGTTTACTGAAACAACCCACGGGGTGGGTGAATGACCCAGGGAGCGCGATTTGCAAAATGTTTTGCGACAAAAGTTGCACGTTGAGTAATTATTAAATTGTTATTGAAGTTGAATATTTACAGCATAACATAAATGTTGAATTATTGGAAATAAACGACTACCTATTTGTAAAATTTTCTAAGAGTAGTTTTTCGTTATAAAATGACCCTAATTACTAATTACTAGATAAGAGTAGTTGAGACACAATTTTTATGTTTTTATATTTATAATAAACAATCAAGAGCAGATCCGGACAACTTTTTTGTATTCTACATACCTAAAATTCCAACTATGTATTTATTTGTAAGTTTACTACCAAAATTTAATCTTATTTCGTAAAAATAATTACTGATTAAAAAAAAATTTCGTAAAATATTCATTCAATAAAATAATTGCAAATTCAGTAGGAAGTACGGTTGAAATAACATCGAGCCTTTCCCCGCTAGTGTTTATCTCTACGCAAGGAAATGTGCTTATTGCGTAAAATCCAATACTTACTTTTTGTTCACGATCACCTCGATATCTAAAAAATCTCCTAGGGTTTCACAAAAAATGACAATAAATGAAACAAAAGTATAAAATGATTCATATAATTAAAAGTAAGTAAAGAATAACAAATATGAGTCGCCATCTAAAAAGCGTGCTAGGGTTGTACAAAAATTAGTTAATAAATGAAACACAACTTTATAAATTATTAATATACTAATTAAAAATAATATACTAAGTAAGTAAACAATAACAAAATATGAGTTTAAAATTCTAATGTTTTTTCATTTTAACGATTAGGTACTGATCAAATTCTGATTTCTGCTAATTCAAAACATAGTATAAAATAAAGTCGCGTTCTCTGTCCCTATGTCCCTTTGTATGCTTAAATCTTTAAAACTACACAACAGATTTCGATGAGGTTTCTTTTAATAGATAGAATGATTAAAGAAGAAGGTTTATATGTATATAACATCATGCTACAACCAACTGGTGCGGAGCAGAAGTGAAAAATGTTGCAAAAACGGGGTGACGCCGACGAAGGTGCGTGGGTCAGCTAGTTGAATATAAAATTAATTGCTATTGCAAAACCTATCAGAATGAAAATATTACCAGCTGCCTGATTCACGTAAAAAAAACTGTAGCGTAGTGACTTAAAAATGTCACTTCGTTTTTTGTAAATTAAGCCCTTTTAACCGACTTAAAAAAAAGAAGATTCTCAATTCGCTGTATTTTTGAAACGATTTTGATGATTCTTTACACCAGGTAACTCTTCAAAATCGCATAGGAATTGTGGTAATAATTGAGCTATTGGAAGATTTATGACAATCCAAGACTAGATAAGTAAGTGCGTTTAAACAGAAAACCAAAAGGTGTTTACTAAGTTTCTAAGTTAAAACGACTTTTGGACTGGCGTGTTTACGTGAATCAACCGGCTGGGTAGTTAAGTTACCTCAGTCTCTTTCAAAATCATTAGGCGTTCTTCTCTTTCAAAACACGTAAAGCTCTTTCTTTCCTCTCTTTCATAGCCTCTATGATACTGGGCGCGTCACGAATGGGCATGCTTCGTGACTGCCGAGGATCAACTAATTCTGGAAGAAGGCAATCATAATAAAACCTAACTAATTTCATCTCCATTTTCTCCTTCCAAAATTTGTCGTCCTTTTCTATAATATAAACTTTCATAGGTACAGTAGCACCAAACCAGATGCCAAGCATGCAAACGTTTCTTTTAGTAATATGTACTTGTCCCTGAATTTGGAAATACCAGTTATGATTTTTATTTATGACATAACCCTTGGAAGTCCTGTCCTTAACCCAAAAGGTATGTTTGACCATTGCTTCATCAAGAGTCATGCCAGCTAAAGAATGTGGGCACTTAATTTCAATTAAACCGTTTGCATAAATGCCATCTGGTGTAGTACCAAGAAATTCATATTGATCGTCGACGAACAAACCGCAACCTTGTATACTAATATTCTCTTGAATTTCTAACTGTCTAATTGCGGTTTCTTCGTTTTCGATACCGTACCGTACAGCAGGCAAACTGGAGATATTACTACCATAAACGATTTTACCAACGAGAGCAGCACAACTTGTGCTCTCTCGTTTTTTACAAACTTCCCCGAATGATGATGAGGTTAGTAATTTTCTCCTTGTACTCATCCACTCCGCACTACTTCTTTGCAAATGGGTCGACCTTTCAAGCTCCTCTCTTTCAGCACAAGACAACTTTAAATCGGCTAAAAAAGATATCTTGGCTTTCTCATATAATTCTGGACTCAGATCAGGTTTTTCGCAGTTTGGTCCATAGTGAGCGTCTTTCGATACAGCGCTGTGGCCTTTCTTCAATCTTAATTTAGGTTTAGCAATTAAACGGTTTCTACGATTACAATTTTCCACTTTCGCGATCAAAGGATTAGGACTAGATTTAAATATGACTTCATGAGTTTTAGTATGAATCGATCCCGTATTAAAAGACACAACAGCAGCTGCGCATCGGCCCGCATAAGAACCACGGGAAGAATAATTTACACGCTTACCCCCAACTAATTTGGCAATTACTCCGTTAAAACTTTCAACTATATTACTTGTGCAATTATGAATTAAACTTCTAGAATGATATGACAGTCTTTTACTTAAAATTTCTACCGCGTCCATTAATCCGCATCCAACAATTGCTGGAAGTAACCCAACAGGTTCTATTCGACGAGTATCAGGTCTACAGAAATACTCCTTGCAATGTTGGTGATTACCAAATACGTGTTGTGGACCATTTAGGATATCTTCACTAAGATTTTTTATTTTTTCTTCGAGTGACTGATTTTGATCCCCCCAATATTTAATCGCGCATTTTACACCCGTTCTTAAACGCAAATACCTTTCTTTTATGAATTTCCGTAATTCGCAAGGATACTTAGAGTCTTTCGACAGTTTCTCCAAGCTATTGCAGTAGTTTCGTAAAAGATGATTTTTGCATTCAATTTTCTCTACTATTAAATTATCGTACGGACGCGAATCTAATATTTTTTTATAAGTACTGGAATCGCCGTCTGCTACAAATTTATTATAAATTACACCGTGATCAACAACGGAACGTTTAAACCCCTCAACTATTATGGTCGATTCCATCGCGGTAGATGATCCTGAATAATTCTTGAAACAATGGTGTTCCGGGGGCTGACTATTGTTCTTTGCGGCTCGTGCACAGACTACGCAGTATTTATTTTTAACTCCAAAAAACAATACTTTATTAGTTTTAATGCCAATTATCGCAGCTGCACCGGATAAGGCGGAAAAATTCTTACCATAAGATCTCTTGCTCCAACAACCGTCAACAGCAACAGATATTAATGGTGTACCATTTTTATCAACACTACCTATAGACACTGCGTACTCTGCTTCTTCCTTGACAGCTTCTGCCATGGAATGTGCTGCTGTCTTTTCCCACCAATCGCAAACCGTATTATTAATTTCATTGTATAATGAAGGTGACATGATTGATAGGGCTACTGCGGCAGTTAATGTTTTTAACTGAGAGTAGCTCCCACCAGATGATATTATACCAGATACTATTTGATGATTCACTTCCATGCTATCTTCTTTCTTTTCAACCAAACATACAGTAAATTTCATATTACACATACTACATTTCATGGTGAGTTTTGAGTCCAGACCAACTTTTACTTCACCTATTATACTGAGGTAACTTAACTTACAATCCATTGGACCGTGTTCCCCTATGGCCTGAAGAGCTTTAAAAAAAAAAGAAACATCTGCTACTCTACGCCCAACTTCCAGTTCATCCACCTTTCCCTCTTGACCATGTTCAATAACAAGTTCCTGTAAAGAAAGATCATGGATTGATTGTTCAAAAAAAAAATGAAAAGAATGGGTCAAATTTCTTCAAACATAGTTAAGAAATCCCTAATCTTTGAAACACAACACTAGATCAAAATCTTGAACGTTTTATATAAATAAACATAATAAAAAACTGGTTGTTCGTAAAGTCGGTTTAGGACAATAATTTTACGGGATAACGTCATATCATTTTTATCTAACATAATTCACCATTGTAATAAATTGAATTCACAGTTGAGACCCATTGAAATCGTCACAGGCTCGAAGATATTCCTGACTAGCTAAATATTCCTTTGGAAATAGGCCACGAAATACGCTATAATATTACAATGGTGTTTATTTTTATTAAATATTTTTGTTACTTGAGTAGTTCAATTCATTTTTTATTCTGTCGGATTTTAAAATTTTTATTATGTTTATTTATTTATATGTCATAACTGATGAAGACAAATTATAAAAGTGCAAAAGAATCCGTACAATTACGCAATAGGTATTGGTTTTTTATGACGTCACCTATGTCCTGTCACTCGGACTTAGAAGACAATTCTAATGATACTAAAATCATCAAAATCGGTTCAATAATTTTGAACTTATCGTGCCACAGAGAAATATTACTTATTATACGTACATACATACGTTCACCCTGTACGTAATAGGTATACTTCTTTTTTAGGCAGTCGCGTGAAAGGTAATATTTTACAAAAAAAAATTCTTGATTCTGGTAAACTACGGGATTTGACCGTGAATTTTTTTTTGAGGAAGTAGGTAATTGAGAACTATTTAGGTACTAAGGTGTTTGTCTCCTAATGAAAATAATAAAAATTGCAAGAAAAAAATCTATACGAGATTTTGTCTTCGCCCATCACTAAGTAGTTTGTTTATTTATGTAACAAGTCTACAAGAATTACGTATAACAACTTACCTCTATACAGCGCGTAGCAGTGTTGCTCTCGGCCTGAATGTTTTCTTTATTTTCCACACTGGAAATATTATTCATCAATATTATCCACTTTTTATTTATTTCGTAATTTTTGTACAACCCTAAGCCAGACCCCAGGCGCGTCGCGTCTTTGGCGGTAAGTATGTCGACAAAGCCGCGCGCCCGTGCTATTTCAGATAGGAAACATACCTACTTTCACAATCTAGACAATATTATGATGTACATGAAAACGAATAGTAATGTAATAAAATTTATTATTATTAATACCTACTTAGACATGATAATCACACAAATAAAACTAGAATTTTTACAGGACACTCACAAATCTCGTAATTTTTTTCTAGATATTTGGGACAAGACTTAGTGAAGTAGGCAAATAAATAAATAAGTAGGGAGGAACTTACATTTTATTCCGAGATCTTTTGACTTGCATATTTTTGTAATGCGTACTAAATTTTCTTTTTCCTGGCATGGCACTCAAATCTATCAGTCCACAGATTACTAGGTATTATGTAGCAACTAGCAAGGTCCTGCGAAAAAAACCCTCGATTACCGACTACGCTTATGATATTGGCTGTATCATGTTGAAAAATCTATGTACCTATGTCGTGCAGAGACCTAGAAGATGATTGAAAGTCATACCCAGTCATACGCATACCCCGCCAGTTCCTATCTCGAGAAAATAAAGTGGGCAGGGCTTTGATTGTTTCAAGCCTGAATTGATATCTACTTTACAAGGTTCATAAAATAACCTATTCAACAAAATAGGTATCTAAATAATTTTGCTTTATTTACGATTTATATCTAGTTCCATCATGGTTTTCTTCCAGACATTCATTATATCGGTACTTCCTACTTACTAAAAGTGAATTAGTTATAAAAATGTTATACTTACAGTTTTTCACAAAAAACACAAATTCACAACACGTAATATTGCTGGCGCATCCGACACGCGTGGTGTCACCTTGAACCATAAAAGCGTACTGCCGATCAGTAGCGATGCGGGTTACTAAATCATAATATCGGGATGCGCGTGATTTTTCATACATTTTTCTATGGAGAATTTACGTAGAACATATCTAGATTTTAGGGCTTTAAAAGAGGAAGTCTTTGTTTGTAAAGGTACAAAAAAAAGTACATAGGTTTAAGTATTGGTTTCTTCAGTGTTCAAAAAGTGTTTCTTTTTATCAATTTGTGTTGATTTATTGGGTAATATTTGAAGAATACGAAGGCATGTTTTTGCATTTTTGTCAAATTTTGTGCGTTTGTTGACGTTTATTATATAGCAATTATTAGGTTTTAAGGATTTAATATAAGACTAACATATATTTTGGTCTTTGATTGTAATATATACAAATTATCATTGATATCAATCATATCTAAATAAGTTAAATATGAAAAATCGTAACACTCTTTTCGGTGATTTTCACGATCTGGGCCCTTAAAGGAATTATAAGAACAGTTTCTAGTCCAGCGATTATGTGTTACCTAAATATAAAAGTAATAGCTGGTGACCATGGCTAGCGTATCCTGGCCGAAACCTTAAGCAAATCAAAACGTAAATTATTATATTGACCATAGTTAATACCAGGGTTTCGCTAACCGTAGAACTCTGTTTGTCAGTTCAGCTAAATTATGTTTGGTGTCTGACTACGTCAATAGTATACAGCCGGAACTCGAACCGGCAACGCCTCAATTGTAATATTTTGTTTCCTTTCGTAATGTATTGTATATCTAATTACAGCAGCGTAGATCAACCGAACGACGAACTTCTAGAGAAACAAATAGAAGAAAAGGAAAAAATCCTAGCCAAGATATTGAACCTCGAGTATCTCAGCATCGACAGCACAAAACCCGACCAAGAACCCTCTCCATCAGAACCCACTCCGCCAATATTCAAACAGGTCGACATACAACCAAAACCGAAGGTAACAGCTCCTGCCCCTAAACCTGTGAATATACCTAAAAAGAACCCTAACCCCATAGACTTAGTACCCAAAGTTGTCCAGCTACCCAATACTTGGAATTTAGAGAATATAGAATTGAAATTTGACGAGAAACACAACGGTTTTAAGGATAAAGGATTGATTTCACCTGACGACCATTTAGATAGCGAATGGGAAATAATCTGATATAAAATTGCTAGATCTAATTTATAATTTACTTGTCCATAGAATATTTTTATGATAATGATATGATAATCCTATTTTAATGAACTCAAGCACTCAATTTTATTGCATTAATTGTGTCCATGATAGAATACAATACGCCTAGGAAATGACGTTACGCCTAGGAACACCACGCCTACGGGATTGATGTCTCTGCACAGTGGCACAGACAACATCTTACCACTTGAAATTTATGGTAATAAGTTTTACGATATTTTCTGTGGTTTATTTGCTTTTAAGTATAGGTATAGGCACGATTTGTGGACCAATATGTGCTTAAAATGAGCTCTATTGGCGAAGTACCCGTATTTGAGTTGTCTATTAATGATAGCACGGGGTACAACGGTAGTGGACGAGCTCAAATTTACTGAATATATCAAAATAAACCTCGTGCCAAGGACTCGTTTTTCTCGCGAGTTAGGTCCAAAATCCTTGCCGATAGGTATATCGGCGAAAATACACTAGAGAGGTCCCTTGACAAGAATCAATAATATTTTTTAACGAATGTAACAGTCAATTATTTATTAGTTTCTTTATAGAAGTAACTATGAAAGAGATACATGACAACATTATTATCGAACTTTAAATTCATCAACCCGAAACACAACTAGTACATTCAACAACGAAAGTCTTTTAACACATCGTCGAGCATGAAAAAATAACGTCACGCCAAAAGTGCCCACAAAAGTGAAAACTTTGCTATAGTAGTACTGGGGCTCTAGCCAAACTTCATTCGTTCCGAATCTACATTCGTCATCGCTCTTAAAATGTATGGGAGTGACATTTGTTGTCGAATGTCATGTGATCCGATTCCGACACCAAATGTCACTCCCAAACATATTCAGAGCGATGGCGAATGTAGCTTCGGAACGAATGCATTTTGTCTAGACGTGAATTGTCACAGTCTGTCGGTAACGGTGTTGCGAGTCCAATGATTTTTCCCAAGCTTAAAAAATGTTGTACGAAAAACGGCCACTGCGCCTAACGACATTTTCACTTCAATAAATTATGATAACTCAAAGTAGACAATTACCACAGAAATCAGTATAACAAAATAATGTTGTGATTGCGCGAATGACGCCTGATTTGATGATGTACAGTCAAGGTTTCCTTATTAATTGTGTGTCATACAATTTTGGACGCTATGACGTATGTAATAGACAGTATTATTGCACAGTACACTGGCCACTGCAAATTTAGGTGTTAAGAGTTCCGCATGAGTTCAATTACGTCGCATTTATTCCAGTGTAGCTTATTTTGATTGCTAGTTAATCTTTGAAATCGTATATGAATAAGTAATACCGCTGCTATAAATATATATACAGCAGCTTATTAGGTTAAGTAGTGTGTACCATTATATCATGAGAGCGAATCTGTTCTAAACTTAGTGTCATACATATAGCTAATATTCCTAATAATATGTTCAAAATTCAGTCTCGATCTTAACTCAATCACACAAATGTCAAAAACGATAAAACTGTCCATTGATATTGTTTTTGACAATTTGTGAGATTAATATTAGATCGAGACAGATTTTGAAGAGGTTTTTATTAAGAGAATTGGCCCCCAGAAACCTTGCATTGTATAAAGTTATATGTTAAGATTAAAATGTGATTTCATGATTTAAGTTTAAAATTATTTATCACTCATCGTATTGTGGCGAAATTATATCGTATTGTGACAGATTATTTCATATCCAAGACCATATTACAGTACTCCGAATGAAAAAAATAGGAAATTAAACTAGGCTGGGACTATTGTTTTTCTAAAACCATTTAAGCACATAATATAGAGGTTGTAAAACACTCCCGAAGCCGGAGGTACCTACTCCTGATACACTACATATTGGCATAAAAAATTACGATTTAGTTAGGTTTTTTTTAATGCCAATATGTATTGTACCAGGAATACTACCAAGGGCCTTTGGCTTCAGGAGTGTTTGCCTTACACCCTTTATTATGTAATTTCTGTTAGAACTATGCTCATGTCGCAATACGTTTGAAATGATTAAATCTACAGTATTTTATATTTTTGGTGCAAGTAGCATAAGCAGTTTTTGTTATACATCAAATTAGGGCAAGGTGTTATGCTACGATAAAAATTTAGCAATATTCTAGTCCATATTATACTGATTTTATATTAGTTTAAGATTAAATATAGTTTAAGTGCGATCATAGGTCATTGTAGATAATATCATCTGTGTAGAAATACATTTTGTACCTTTAACTACCATCACGTCGAATATCTACGCGGTTAACGAGAGTGTAATATAGTGTTTAATCATGAGTATGTATAGTAAGAATGAAATTATTCAACAAAATTGGGCACCAATTCTGCATATCTTATAGCAAAACCTTAATGCTTATATTTTTTTCATCAATTCTACAAGATATCGTTTAAATTAAGATTTTAATGCCATAGCAGTAAAGTTCAAAATGAAATGGCATTTTTTGTAGTGGCATAGCTTTGACAGTGGTTTTGCAATGACATAAAATTAGCAGAATCAGGGCCCTGCGCAAATGAATCATTCAGATATTTACTGTCAATAAATTATAAAATCGTTGCCACAGTAAATATTGAACAACTTATAATCATCAAATGATTATAAATTGGACAAAATGGTGGCAGTACTTAATTGGTATTTATTTGACAAGACAAAAATCCTAGAAAATTTGATTTGAATGGATTTGATTTTAATCTATAGCTTTCTTCTTTCTCATGAACTTATTTTTTTATTCCAGTAAGGTAGCATGCGAGCAACTCTGCTCTCCTCTCTCTCATGATTTCCTACTAGGCGTGACTCTGAAGTGAGCCCTTCGCGAGTAACTCCAGCATAGAAGGATGGAGTACAAACCTCGTATGATGCGCCCGCAGCTTACTTCTCCTTTTGTGTGAAGACATTCTTGAGCGAGCCATTACGGTCAATTCTCACTGAAAGAGCGATGGTCTAATTTGTTGTTAGTAATAAATGCGATGCAAAGAAAAAACCTGCAAGTTCTCAGACTTGAACTTTTTCTACTTTAGATAAGATTCAAAATGGTTTGTAATATTTTGCCTCAAACAATCGCTGATCTTTCAGTGAGGATAGACTGATTATGATTCTACTTTATACACTTCGTTGTCTGGTATTTTATTTACATTTCTTGGCTCAGTTCACGCCAATTGTCTATCGCAATCGGTGGTGGCGCCTCCGCTTTCACATCCTCCCGATTCTCTCCCTCCCCCTCTTCTCACGTTTCATGAATACGACATACGACTATCCGCACTCGCGTCGTGTAATGAATATTATTGCACTATTTCGTGCAAAATATCTGCACGATATCAACTCAGTATGATTTGCACGGAACAGGCGTCCGTATACGTGTACACACACGACGCAACGCGATCTTCAAGCGATTGTTTCACTGTAATGTAAGTAACTTACTACAGCACTATACTTCTCTATACACTTGACTAAATGCCGCATTCGGAAATCTCATTGGATTTCACTGTCGCAGAACCAATGTGCGTGTAAACACTCCCTCGGATGGATATTTCTTTTTTCCTATGACTTGCTGCTCTCTTCTTGTGCACTTGATTTCTCATCTATGCAACACGTATTGTCTATGTACCGCAACAAAACTTGCTGAACATGAACGAATTTACGAACAATCGTTGAAATACGTATTTTTGTAATTCTTAGACAAATCATTTTATGTGTTGTTTATTATTTTAGTAAGCTAAGGTGATCTGTAAATTGGAATCTGTTAAGCTACTTTTGACCATATTTTATGCTACCCATTGGGCTTATGATTGTGTGATGAATTTTATTTAGAATAAGCGCACATATAAAATGATGTACATGAATTTGATTTTTATCAGTTTATGGTTTTTACTAATTTAATTTATTGAAAAAAAAATTCTTCTTTATTTTTTTTTATTGAATACTTGGGCATTTGAGAATAGTTTATTTTTTGTAATTGTTATTTATTATACATTATATTAATCATTAATATGTTAAAATATTATAGATATGATTGAATATGTAATGATACTGATGAAACAATTTATTTAGTTTATTATTTATTAGAAACATTGTGATATTATTATTTTGGCAAAATATAAAGCATATTGTACTGAAATATTTCGTTTTATTTAAATTCTGCATTGAGTGTCGTTGGCTACAACTCTAATTGTAGTACATTCTCCTCATCTTTTTTTTGGGAGTGTTTTTGCAACCAGTTGTCATTCACAGGACACTGTTTAGCTTTTTCTTTCTGCCAGAAAACTGAACAGGCCAGTCTACAACTGCTGAATCATGACATGACATAGAGCTAATTTAGCTGATTTTGTCATAGCAACACCACTGACGCAGCAAAAAGCTTCTTATAATTAAATGGCCTCTAGAGTGTATAACAACTCTTCGCGTGAGTGTATACATATATAAATATGTAATGAACTCTTTTTCATTTTATTTCGACCTTAAATCTATATATGAATATTCTCAACAATGGTATTTTTGCTGAGTCAGCTGTATGATAGGGGTTCATTACAAAAAATTAGCATTGGGACCTCAATTCAACTAATGTTAACAATTTGTCACACCTATGACCTTAAGTCCATGGACTTAAAATCTTAGTGGCTTGACAATGGTTAACAATTAGTAGAATCGGTTTTGATTTGATGTCAAGAACAGTCTACTACTTATAACTTATATCTGAATAATTCTTAATTTGTGTATAATGACTATGTTAGGTATGCATGCTAAGTTAAGGAAGCACAATTAAACAAAGAGCATAAAGTGAACATTTTAATTTTTACTATAATATATACATCAATAACTTATTGATTATAAATACCTACATGTATTAAAACATTGCTATTGTCTTTTCTTTATTTGTTTAGCTTTAGATGTAGATGGTTTAGCCGCAGCCCCTCTATTAAACAATGAAGTAAACATCTCAGACATTTCTGGCATATCTGACATCTTAGCCAAATTACTAATCTGTTTCAGATCCTCTTTAGTCTCGGGATCATTCATTATTTTAGGTAAAATCATAATGAACAGTAGTGGCAGCACCATCATTATCACCATAGGGTTGAATAGGAAGTCTGTCAATCGCCATTGTTCCCTCATTTGGAAATATCTATACTTTGTTATAGCCTTCAGCCTCAGTGGATAAGGAACTTGAATAACTTGTGATGTCTGTATATAATTCACTTTCCTGGCTCTGTATTTGCCCTTAGAATTGATCTCGACTCTGACAGGCTCATAAACGTAGTCAGGGTGTAATATTTCAATCACATATGACCCTGAAGGAACATTGTGTATGACGAAAGTGCCGTCTTCTCGTATGAAGCCTATGAATTCCCCGCTGTTCACGTGGACACGTGTATCTACTTGCCACGGTCCTAAGTCTTGTTCCTCTGGTGGGAAGACCTTCCCTTCGATTACATATCTGCCGTTTCCAACTTCTTCTTCAATAGAATTTACGGCACACAGACCATTACTAAATAAACTTATTATAAAGAAAACTGCAATCAATTGCTTCATTTTCAATTCTTAGATGGTTTTCTAGGCGTAGAGGTGATATTTTTTTATTATTTCTATATAAAAAGGAAATAATCACGGTTATACACTTTCATTACACAAAAATTAATGAATTTGTCCGATTCCAATACGAGTTTGACTCAATGACCAATCGGAATCGGATGAATTTCGATATGACACAAATTTGACGTAAGTAGAGTAGAAAGAAAAGACCTCGATCGATATCGATACAGTTAATTTTTTTAAAGTAAAGATTACTAAACTATTTGGAGTAAAGTTAGGAAGTTGAGGTGAGTTTATATTTGATATGAAGTCTTTAATGAAGTGTGTCGTTTTCTTCATTACCCTGTGTGAACGTAATTTATTTGTTATTTAAATTCAAGATTTCGGAACACCGACGGTCCGTCGGTCGCAGAGAAAATGGATACATTTAATGTTTAAAAGACATGTAATATGTTAACTGTTCTGTTACATGCATTTTATTCAAAGATAAAAGGTGAACCGTGGACCCACAACACAAACTCCGAGGTGAAATCTTCGGAGGTGACTAGTATTAACGCTAGGGTGAAGAATACGAAGAAGAAATTACAAATTACAATATATTTACATCAAAGGAATATTTTATTCCAGGCACCAAACTATAAAGACCGATAAACAATTTAACTGTACCATAGACAAATACGATATTAATCATCGGGAAAACCGGTTTAACTTATCGATTTTAAATAAACGACCAACCACTATTGGGCTAAGTTTGTCTATGAATTTTTGTAAACAATTATTGTTTGATTGAACATGTGCATCTCGTGTTTGTGTGTAGTCCAATTTATTTATTATAAACATGAATGCTAAGTGGTGAAACAAGAAAAATCACTATGTCTGGTTACTTAGAGATAAAGTATCCTTTCAAATCTAACTTAGGTCTTAATCCTTTCAAAGTAAGTCCTCGTCACGTGTGAAAATATAATTAGTAAAAAACCATAACATTGTACCATTGATTTATTTTTGTTATTAACAGTCATGGAAAAGACAATGGTGTATTCTGAGGCCCAGTCCGACGTATGCTGGGGCTTCGTTAGCTGTGTATTGCAGTGAAGCGGGCGCTTCAGCGGGATCTGTTGAGCTACCGTTGGGCAGCGTAGTAAAGAGGGCGAAGTCCCGTACACGGCCGTTTGCATTCGCGGTGTTTTCTGTGAACGATCCAAGAAAACCACGCATACTACTTGCAGCCCAGTCTCTCAATGATACTCAAGTTTGGATGGAAAAAATCCGTGCTCTTATAAATGGCAGCAAAATATTAGGTAAGTGACTACCTTCAATATTATTGTTTTTTATTGTTCACGTGGTCATAGTTCAACATGTAGAAGTTGTAATTTGAAAAAGGAATCAATTAGAAATTTGTGGGGAAAAGTAAATAAGAATAAAAATACCTGCTAAGGGGCTGAGTCATAGTTATTTATTTATGTTTTTGTATGTGAAAGTTTTTACAAATGTGATACAAATTGCTTATTAACTATATGCTTAACAAATTGCTTATTAATGGTATATCAAGTTGTGAAACTATGAAACATTTGACTTTCTTACTCTGATAATTGTAAAAAGAAATGTTATTAAAATTTACAATTTGGTATTTAGTAATTCTAGAAATTTGTACCCATAATTTATTCATGTAAATAAATTCTTGCCACTCACCGAGAAAATAACTGAGAAGATACTAAAATGTTGTTCTCAGAATTGCCACTTTTCAAATCTTGATTCTTTATAGCATATTTTACATGTTATTGTTGTTGAATTAATCCTCTGAGGGGGGGCTTTACAAAAATATCTTCATTATAACATCATATCTTCATCTATTTATTTGACTTCCATTTCTAAAACTTCTTTACATCACATTATAAAAATATAAATAATACACAATACTTTCAATACATCTCAATCATAACTCGTCAAGAAATCTTCAAGAACTGTGGCACTACATCCAAATCATCATCATCTGTTTTTTCTATAATTCTAAATTCAAACTCCTAAAATTCCAAAGACAAGTAGGTATTTAAACTTTTTATATATATTCAACAGTTATCATAATTATTAGATTCCTATAATAAATATTGTTGAAGTAAAAATTTATATTTGGATATTTATTATTATTGTTGTTGAATAGAATGTCAGGATTGAACCCCTATGGGAAACAGGCATGATTATATATATAAAAATTAGTAATATACATTATTACTATTTTTTATGAATTGGGTAAATGAATTCATTTTAATAATATTACATACATACAACTATTTGTATTACCAAACTTCAATTTTATCTGTAAGTATTCATTCTGGGTTTTAATTCTTTGAATAGAACATTAATAATTCTTATAAAATTAAAGTACCTTTAGTTACACCTTATAATATCAACTATGTACAGTAAATTTTTTGCCTGAAACTGCCTGGCTGTTTTGGAGACCACCACCACCTACAACAGGCAGACAGATAAAACAGTAATATTGTGTTTTTATAACAGTTATTGTGTATAACTCCTTCAAAGATATAGGTTTTCCAATTTCACATATTTCTATAGATTGGTAGGCACTAGAATAATAGGCATCAAACCTGGTGGCTTGCTGTGCCAATATTTCATTGTAACCCACCCAATTCTAACTTGGAGCTTTGTAATATGTCTATTTGCTTTGGTCTAGGTATTTTTGTGACTTGGTGAGCATGTTAAGCTGTAGGTCCCAGTTTTCATTTGAATGCCTATGGCAGTTATTAATTCATTATAACAGGGGAAATGGGTGCAATGGCCCGCACAGAAGGGCTGATAACCCATCCAGTCAATAGCATCCCCACTAGAAATATTTCATAAACCATATATTTAGAAGTATTTGCATGCATATTGCTTATGACCATATGAAATTAACTATTTATTTGGGTTGTCTTGAGTGACTGCACATCAGTGCCAAGATTACAATGCAGAGACTAAAAAAAATAGGAGTATATTTCTAAACATGTTAAGAAAATATTTTTGATAAGATAGCAGTAAACCGCAAGATATTTGGTTATAAAGACTTTGATCTGAACTGGCCACAATTAAAACTATTTTTATTTCCTGTGTGGGAACTTTCAAATGTGGAAGTAATAACCTTGGAAATGTAGAACAAACAATCTTGATACTTCTTGACCTACATGAAAAAGCTAGTAGATTTGTATGATTCTTAGACATATGCTCTGGTACACTGTGATATTTATATAGTGACATCATTACCTTAGTGTAATGTCATCAATCAGGGTACTTCCCACAAAATTGATTAGGATTTTAGCATGGAGCCTCATTCCTTAATAAATAGTTGTAGCAGGCAGTACTGGTTTACCTAGGGGCCCTGTGAGGTCTTGGTGGGGCCCCTCACACTGAGGGAAATTTGGGACATTCATCATGAATAATCATTATATTTAATGAAATTTTGATGTATTAATAATATGCTAACTTAAAATATGATTGAAAAATCATTCCTAGTTTCCAATACTTATAGTTCATAGGGTTATCAGTGGATGGCTCCTACGTTACCCCTTAAGAAGTAAAGGAGAATTTTGAATGCTTTAGACAGGTCTAGTAGTCAGGTGTAAGAGAGTTCTCCCATCAAAAGTCTGTTCATGGGTTCAAGTCTCATCAAAACAATTCACATTTTCCAATTTAAAATCGATGAACACAATACAAAGTAGAATAGGTGATAGGTAATTCATTGTTTTAATGTTACGATCTATCAGTTATATAAACTTTCTAACATGGCAGTAATAACATCTCCATGTGCTATGTAATAAATTGTATGGAGTGAACACTCAACAATGTTTCTATAGATAAGTATAAGTACACAGAGACCTACAACACCAACTGGCTATAACTGAACTGAACTACTATTGTGTTTTGTAACAATCTTTTACATATTATCAGTTTAAATATATTTACACTAGCTGTTTCCCGCGACTCCGCTTGCGTGGATGTCGGTTATCGCGTAGTGCAATATAGCCTATGTTACTCAGTGTGAATTTAGATTTCCGATTGTGAAAGAATTATTGAAATTGGCACAGTAGTTTTTGACTTTATTCATTACAAACATACACACACAAAAATATTTTTTTCCTCTTTATAATATTACTTAGTCAGATGTACAAATGTAGATTTGAATACATAAATATGATATATTATACAAACCAAAAACTCCTTAGTAATTAAACAAAAGTGATTCATTTAGACAAGGATGATTTCAATTAATAGTTTTTAGGGTACAATTAACCATATCTGCAAACTGAGACCTACTGTTTGTCTGATTTAGTAAGGTGGCACATGACCTTGTTTACTAACTTAGTAATACAAAACTATATGACACAGTATGAAAAAAATACAGGTTGCAAATTTGAGAAATGAGTTGAACATCTTCGCGAATTCATATCACATACTGCCCATGGCCTGAAATTTGCATCGAGCATGTTGACGTCATAACATTGAATGTAAATACGTACGCACCAACCCCATTTAAATTTGTTGTACCATTCAACAATACTCTATTAAATCGCAAGCGTATTGTGCATTACGTATGCTATTCAATTTACATTCTATATTCAAAATAATTAGTAATTTGACAGGAAGGCCTAAGAGTCATTTCTCGTAATAAAAATAGGATAAAAATTCAGTAATCCCCCGACACAAAATATCCTCCAAAAACACGCACACGCACATGCACACAGAACAGGTGGGAAAATTGAGACAAATCCTGTATAAAGCATAGTCTTAAAAGTCGCAGAACTAATGGGAAAAAAATTACCAATAGTTCTGTCAACAGAACAGGTGGGAGTAGACGATAATTTTGATCTCACAAGTCTTGAAAAGCATTTAAAAAAAAAATGCTGTACGGAATTCTGCTAGATTTGTGCTTGATATTGTTATGCATACGAATTCATATTCGTTTTCTTTTTTTACGTTTTATACGTAGTTTGACATTTTTATGCGGTCATGAGCTGAGATTATATTGAGATTAGATATACTAAAACTATAGCAATACGGAAATATTCTTTTACGAGCCGAATACCTACACAGTATCATCATCATCATCATCATGCTTATCATTCATTACAGACACAGAGCCATTGCTCAAAGACTCGTATTCGGTAAGTGTGACGTCGACGGAGCTGTCACGCAAGTGCGGCTTGTCGAGTGACACGATAGTCACGCTGTCCGCTGCCGGCGTGATCGTGGCGCGTGCGCAACTCGCCGCTTTCCTCGATTGGAAGCACATCACTGATGTACGGCTCACCGATGGCGATAAGAATAAGACTTGCGTTCTGCGTGTTGACAGGTTGGTGCATTTTTTATCATTCTTCAGCATTCATTCATTCTTCATTCATTGGCGTGTATGAGACCCTACTAAGATTGTAGGGGTCCTATCAAGACTGTAGGGGCCCTAAACAACTTGCCATGCTGATTGATGGACGAGGCATATTAGTAGTTGCGACTAGTGTACACTGTAATGTTAGTTAGCGATTAAATTACAATATGATGTCCCGAGTGGAGTTTGTGTAAATGACCGTGGTCGAATTTGGAAGCGGCTTCTTGCTAAATCACCCAATAACTAAAGTAGTTTTGTTATTCCCAAACCAATTTAGGCCTTTTGTTATGCCAATATTGGGTCATATTGCAAACATTTAGCACGCAACTTTTAGTAAGATTGGGTAATAAATGAAGTCAGCCCGTGGTACACATTACTACTATTTTTTTCCAATATTTGAATATCCAATGTCAGATGGTAACAGTTCCTGTCTGCTTTAAAATTTAATCGTAATACTTTTTCAAGTCGAACAGAAAAATAATAGTAAAAATGCTACTTTCGCGGTTAATTTTAATTATGAATTCTAAATTTTGTATGAAAGCATCGCTGCTCTTCAAACTGTATTTTATACTTTATTTATTTATTTATTTTATTTATTTATTAAGAGCAGCTTACAAGGTATACACCAGCACATTCTATACTGGTGTAAGTAGGTGATTATGTCGGACTTAAACCGTCTAAAACGCACGCCGTCTTTGGGGCTCTTATTGCTGGAGGTGGGATAATACAAAACATATCTCTCGCACTCCAGCAGACCCGGGGCCATTTCTTTTGGGATGACACTCTTTCCCTGATGTGGGAATCAGGGGGCCCCATCTAGCCGCTGGGTATGAGAAGGCGCGCCTATGAACCTATGTATTTTCCTGTAACAGTAAAAAAAAGGCCAGTATAGTACATTTTTAACAATGCGATTCCTTATACTTCGCCATAATATTATAATGTGGGTCCTTAGTCGTAAATTCGATATGATTCCAAGCCAGTCAATACTCCTACATATTGCTCGATCTCCTCCCACGCTTTTTATACGTACAATTTGATACACAGCGGTTTAAGTCTTTGTTATATAAAATATCAGATCTTCTCACGCAAATTATTACATGAAAGCACAATTGTATAAATCCTGTTTTGCGTGACCCGTGTTATAAAAGCCAATGACCTAAGTGTGAGAATGCTTTTTGTAATTTTGATGACGAAAATAATTTATAGGATAATTGTACATATAGATAATTGACAATGGCCCGGTTACGAAAATTTATTCAGGCAAATACTTTGCCTTTACTTTTGCGACTATATTATGTAGCTACATGTTTTGTGATCGAGACTATGACTTACGAAGATAGCATTTTGTTTGGCAATCAAGAGTTTCGATCATAGAATTTTTACACACCCAAATCCTTGCAATTTTGCCATAGAAATCTAACGTGTATTAGTTAGTACCAAAAATGATCTTCAAGAAGGGTATTAGAAGGTTTCTACAGGGTAGGCAGCACATATGTGACGCCTCAGGTGTTGCAATCGTCCATAGGCCACGGTGACCGCTTCCCATCAGGTGGGCCGTATGCGTCTGCTACCTAAGTGGTATAAAAAAATGAAAAGTTAGTGACATTTAGTTAGATGTATACCTTACCTAACCCTTGTTTTCACCAAGGATTAAAACACGTTTTTGACAACTTGTAAAATGTTGTAAACGCAAATGTGTTTTAAATTTGTTTACGACTCGTTTGAGACAGTCTCAATACGCGTAATCTCACAAGTAGTTGTAGTCTGATAGGTCTTCTATAAGGTGATAGGTCTTTGACAAATCTTTAACCAGTTTTACATCAATTTACGACGGCATATCCTTGTAAATTTTGGGGACATATTTTGAACACTCTAGAACAGGTAGGTAAGTAAATAATTATTATGTATTTAAAAGCGTTTGCATTACTTTATTGGGTTCTGTAACCATATATTTGCATATTTTTCTCTTGGGGATATTGTTAATGTCAGCACGAATGTCACTTGAATAACATATACTTAGGTACTCATGATATTACAGGTACGCCATTAATGTGTAATTCATAGAAGTAGTTTATTTCAATTATCGCGCTAGCACTTAATGTGAATTTTGCATGATGCACACATATTAGTAGCTTTTGCCCGCGGCTCCGACCGCGTGGACTTCAGTACCCGTTCCCGCTGCTCCATTGCGAGCATTTTCACATTAATTTACGTTTTAAACCTCTGGACTTCCACAAATAATTCAAGATCAATATTAGCCAAATCGATCCAGACGTTCTCGAGTTTTAGCGAGACTAACGAACAGCAATTCATTGTTATATCAGTGGCATCTGAAATCCGTTCTTGTTTTTAAGAATGTAATAATTAAAGGAATACTACAAAAAAGAAATATGTAAATAAAAAACAACAATGGTATTTTCCTTCTATTACAATAACAAACTATCTAGGTAATGGGTTTTAATGGATGGTAATTATGCTAGGTTAGCTATGCAATTCCATATAATAAGTATAAACATTACAGCAGTTCATCTGTTAATTTCATTATATCTTTGCAGCTCCGTTTCCAAAACGTTGAAAAACAGAAAACAACAATAACATAAACTCACGCCTATATCCCCGAAGGGTTAGTCAGAGGTACTAGCACCCACATTTCGCCAGTTTAGGTTTAGGTCCCCAATGTAATAGGTGGCGAGCCTATTGTCATTAACTGGGCACTTAGCCTGCGATAAATACACACATAACTTCGAAAAGAATCGAAAAGTTATTCTTGTGTGCCATGGTAAAACCTGGGACCGAACCCTCAGGATCGAACCCCAGACCTCGTTGCAGTGACAACAATTTAAAATATTTAGTTGCGTCCATCCCAAAACTCGCGACATTGACCCTATCTATACATCTATGCAAATGTACATATAAAAGAAAGCCCAAAATCTTGTTAATCCTAAAACGCCATTTATAACTCGAGAACGACTGGAACGATTTTGATGTTTTTGAAAAAGTAAAAAATGCCGTTTCTTCACGTCAGGGCTATTGTGAACGGGAGGGACACGTAGAGCATGTCTACCGACTCGCAGACTTACTCGGACCGCAAAAATCTTAATGGTGGGGTCTCTATGATTGTATGAGTCCCGGTAAAATACAAGGTGCAGCGGGAACGGGGTCATAAATACACATGCGGACGGAAAAAATATTGCGGTACAAAGTTCGCCGGGTGTGCAAGGTAGCTTAGGTATATTACGTATTTATTAATAATAGTGAACGGGGAAAAATAATAATTATGTACCTACCTACTTTTCCATTGCCAAAGTGATGCGGGCATGTTGCCGTAATTGCTCATAACAAGATTTCATTATCAGTAATTCAATTATAGATTATAATTATAATGGAAGAAAAAAATAAAATAAAAATGAAACAAAAAGTCTATGACAAAAAGCGATTTATGTAAAAGTTTTTTATGTTCGAAATTTCAATTCGTTAACTTCGATTACAAAATGCCATACGAACATAAAGGAAAGCGTTTGAATAAACCCGTGGTGAGAAGTAAACTGCAACTTACTGCAGTTACGTCATTGTTCCACTTGATAAGCGAACTGTTAAATATAATATAAGATAATCTAATTAGTGTATCTGGTTTACTAATACATTTCTTTGCCGGCATTGTATAATTCTGCATGCGACGCAACACTCATTACCTAAGTCTCTTTTCGTAATTCCATTGGAGCGACACTGACAGTTACTGACGATTTAAATACCCGTGACTAAGGCCAAGCAGAATACTAATCCGTCGACTTTAAATCCAATAAATTAGCTTATACAGACTACTGCAAGACTTAGGCCTATCCCAATGTCCTAATCAGAAGCCTCCTACTTTGGCCTTCCGTTTCCACGCTGGCCAGACAGATTGGTACAGAGTTTTATTTCGAAGAAAGACTGTTAGCCGGACACCGTTTACCAGCCTAATTCGGACATGAAACCGTGTCTTGGAAACGTAGCCTTACTATGTCCCGACAAACACCTTATATAAGAATCGTGACTAACTTGTTTACAGAAACATGTAAACAACAACACGTAACGGCGCGTACGCAAGATAGACTCTGTTCAGTTTACAATAACTATGTAAATATGACAATACTACTTACGCATAGATTGTTTGTTGTGAACCAAGTACGTGAGTTGTATACTGGAGGTAACTGTACAAACCAGAAATAAGCCGCAAAATTACAGTTTGTTGTAAATATAATTACTGTAAACTAGCTGATGCCAGCGGCTCCGCCCGCGTGGACTTCTGATCCCGTTCCCACTGCTTCATAAAAACCTTCCGTAGAGTGTAAGGAACAAATAAAAATAGAATTACTCGAATTGGTCCAGTCGTCTTCGAGTTATGCGCTTACCAACATATTTCGCGATTCATTTTTATATTATAGAAGATACAGTGTTTTTTTTATGCTGCTGGTGTCCGCATGTCCCAGCGGATACCACTCCCACCGAAGCCGGTGAGAGTGATTATGTCGTATTCGGACGAAGTAAAATGCCGCTGTCTTTAGGTCTTCGGTTGCTGGAATGATGAGTTGCCGAATATTTTACCCCTGGGTTGCGGGGGTCGGGCCTAAATTCTACGCAGGGGTTGAATAACTACTCTCACCGGTACCTACCGGTGGAAGTGGGATCCGTTAGAACTTTCCGCACGCGGAACAAAAACTAATCCACGAATCTATCGGACTCCGCGCAATCGGTCAAAACAATATTGCGTTTGGTGCATTGCAGTAAAAATTGTAGTGAATATTAAAGGTTTTTTTATTTCACGAAACCGTCTCTGATTGCTTGTTACGAAAAAGTTTTTGTGTTTGCAACACAACAAAAACTTTATCGTAAATACGGTAACGTTCTTTGTGAAAGAATCATTTATAAGTGTTAACAGGGAAATACAAAATGTACATGTATATTTTATGAAAATTTCGGATGCTTTTGAAGGCCTTCTCTATATCTACTTATTTTCATTTTGATGTGTTGTATGTGGCTTCCGGGTTGCATACGTACGATTAACTATTGTTCGTGATTGCATATAAGTAAGTAGCATGTGCGGGCCTTGAACTCGTTCACAATAGCAGATGTCAGAAAGAATGTGGTGGCGGGGAAAGAATACCACCACTTCATGTCATCCGAAGGGTATCGTGAGAGGCGACTAACGAAAAAATACGCGGTCGATATCATTACGAAAGATGGAAAACTCAAAATAAAACTCCGTGCCAACCCGTCTGGCTATCGTAGAAACGGTAGATCAAAGCTGGGAGACTTGCAACATTGGAAGAGGCCTATATCCAGCTGGACAGTAATACGCTAATTGATTGATTGACTTCAGTGGGCCTTCCATACGAGCTATAAGCAGTCCTGTTCTGAGCGAGAGAGCGAGATGGGCATAGGGTGCATAGTTCCACCCCTCTTCTGCTAGTAAAACACTAAATTCTATGGTTTACGTAAAAATCTCAAAAGTAGAAGTCGGCTAGTGGACCTCGAAGTTCGAGGTGAGGACTCTGATGCGAAGGAGAATAATGATGGCTTAGATCTCTCGTCCAAAGTCTGCCTACATTGTTTGGCACATTGCCTACATTGGCAGGTTCTGGTGATTTGTGCTACAACATTTACATTCAGAACGTATCTCTTATCCCGTTTTTACTAGGTCAGTGTACCTACTGTGCTAACGGGACTTGTTTTGTATAGCCGAAATTCTTTTCCATATACAATGTTGCTACTACTTCTGAAAATTCTTAGGAAGTGAGTTATTAGTATTAGATATAATTTTATTTATTTGTGAATCATTCATTTTTGTATTTAATAGACATGACATGTGTAAAAACTAGCTGTGCTGAGTCATAACCCGCACATGGCAAGGTTGCCATTAGCTACATTCTGATTCAGAAATAGACTCTAACTTTGTGTTTCGAGTGTATGTCTCAATGACTGTTATTTATTTTATAGTTATTAATGTTTTATTCCATCAATTTTCCTAGATCTAGTTCATTCTTTTTCCTTCTTATGTACTCGTAATTATTAACTCCGTGGAATAAAAAGAAGTTTATATTGATTACATTTTTTGGATCATTATTCATAGCATCGATTGCATTGCTACGAGCACTAATCATATTCCACAGCGATCTCATCAACAACAACGATTAGGTAGATACTGAGTCCTGCAACACAGTTAATATTTAGTGCAGGGGTTAGCGAATCGAAACAATAATATTGACACCGTTTTGAATGTGTGCTTAGTTCAATATCAACACGTGGTGTGCTTGCAGCGAGTTCCACAAGGGTGCGGGCGAGCTGCGCTTCTCGTCGCCGCAGGCGGGGCAGCTGGCGCGCGCGCTGCACGCCGGCCTGCGCGCGCGCCGCCCCCGCGCCCACAGCGATGCGCACGCGCACGCGCACCAGCTCAGCAAGAGCGACGGCGACCTGCGCGCCGCCAAGTGCAGCCGCGCCGACATGGGTACGTGCCGCCGACTGTCCTCCGCAGGGAGACTCTTCTATTAAACCACGAAATCAGTATTTTACCCTTAAAACTTTACCGAACTAAGAACGTCTAATTGATTTAACAGTCGATGGCTCAACCGACGTACCAATTATTTCATTGTCACATCCAAATCAAAATTTCTAAATCCACATTATATGTCTTAATATTCTTGCGCAGGCTTGCGCAGTGAACGGTCAGACAAAGGTTGCTCTTACAGGTGTCACCCGAGCACGTTTATTTATTCAAATGTTTCAATATTATCACTATTCTAAAGTATTGAATAACAAAAGAATGAAGTAACGTCACTATTCGAACAATGATAGCCAGTCTGTTGTACAACTGTTTTTATGTTGTGCACCTGGAGTCAGTGGTACTATGAATGATAAGTCTATTACATAAGTGAGGTGACAACAAATATCATGTGTCTAAGGTCACGTTGATATGGAAAGTGACGTGGCACTGCCATGACAAGACCGACCCCTATATGAATATTTTATTGCAGGTGACGTACGCCGCAGCAGTTGGTACAGCGGACCTTCGGAAGTTTCGTTAGACGATATCGATCTCGTCATGTCCAAGGTAAGCATTACTTAAGTTTCACTAAGCATGTATAGTCAGTATCTTTGATGTATGACCATGTTAAATTTTGAAAATTGATGGTGTGAACTTTCGTATCGCGATGCAGGATTGATAGTTGCGAAGTTGTTTCGCTCGTTTTAACTAGATGACGCTGAATATATTATGGTGTCGTTAGAGTTTTAAGCTCGGGAATTCTGCAAAGGAGATACGTATACACATTTACATATCTTCTTTATTGTGGGTCGTGTAATAGGCTCACTCTCGATGTAAGCCTCAGGAGTAGGTCCGTAGGAGCCGAAAGAAGTTCTTTTTAACTTCGGAGATCGGTATAAATATCATTGATTCGTTACAGGAATCGAAGCTTATCCCCACCGGACAGCTGTCACGCTGCTCCGGCGCCGGTCAGCTGGCCGACGCATTGGCGGCGCACGCGCAGCGCCGCGACGCCACACTCGCCGCCCTCGACGACAGGTACGCGACCGAGTAGGGGGCACGCGCCCGCGGGCCGGGGCAACCGCTCTGCATCAGGGGGACCGAGTACTTGTCTGCTACATGAGAGGAATAAAAAAATGAATCTATAACAATAAAAATAGATGTCGCTAAGCGATAACTCGAAAACTATTCGCCCGATTTGGCTATTGTACCTATATTACAAGGCGTATGTTCATAAAGTAAAAAAAAAACCGAAACTGAAATTCACGCGGGCATTGTCGCAGGCAACAATTTGGGTTATGCTTAACTGGCACCTCCGGAGTCAACACCCGGGGTAGGAGGGACATATCCAATGATAGCCTGACTTCTATCACGAAAGTGTAACGTCATCGTTTGGTTGTATGTATAGCGCGTCGGACCGGCGCTCGCTGCTTTCGGTGGCATCAGGCATCTACGAGGAAATCCCCGACCTGCCACCCGCCGGGCGGGACGTCCCCGACGGCGTCATGAAGGTAAGCAAGCCTGTTGAACGACTTCCTTTATTTTCATACATCAAAAGTCTTACACGGCGACATAATAAGTAGTTTCCTTTGTTTCTCTTCGATCAATGATATCGCTGAAAAAAAAATAACTTGTGACCATAACGTCAAGACGTAGACGTATTTCGTCGAATTCGTTTGTCGAAGTGATGTTTAGACTGAAGATGGAAGATGAACAATTCTACACTTACACAAAGTATTACAAGTTTATATTTCTAATTTTTTCACTAGTTCAGAATTGTATGGAGGGACAGGGTGTAATGTTTGCTGGTGTAACGCAGGGTGTAATGCTGGAGGAGCCGACGTACGAGAGCGTGGCGGAGTGCGTGTACGCCACCATGCGCCGGCGCCGCCCGCCGCCGCTGCCGCCGCGACACCCCGCACTGTGAGTAACGCGCCCCTCCCCCCAGGCGCTGGAGGAGCCGGCGCTGTGAGTAACGTCCCCCTAGGCACTGGAGGAGCCGGCACTGTAACGCCCCCCCCCCCCCCCCCCCAGGCGCTGAAGGAGCCGGCACTGTAACGCCCCCCCCAGGCGCTGGAGGAGTCGGCACTGTAACGCCCCCCCAGGCGCTGAAGGAGCCGGCACTGTAACGCCCCCCCCCCCCAGGCGCTGAAGGAGCCGGCACTGTAACGCCCCCCCCCCCCCAGGCGCTGAAGGAGCCGGCACTGTAACGCGCCCCCCCCCCCAGGCGCTGGAGGAGTCGGCACTGTAACGCGCCCCCCCCCCCCAGGCGCTGGAGGAGCCGGCGCTGTGAGTAACGTCCCCCTAGGCACTGGAGGAGCCGGCACTGTAACGCCCCCCCCCCCCCCCAGTCGCTGGAGGAGCCGGCACTGTATCGCCCCCCCCCCAGGCGCTGGAGGAGTCGGCACTGTAACGCCCCCCCAGGCGCTGAAGGAGCCGGCACTGTAACGCCCTCCCCCCCCAGGCGCTGAAGGAGCCGGCACTGTAACGCCCCCCCCCCCAGGCGCTGAAGGAGCCGGCACTGTAACGCGCCCCCCCCCCAGGCGCTGGAGGAGTCGGCACTGTAACGCCCCCCCCCCAGGCGCTGAAGGAGCCGGCACTGTAACGCGCCCCCCCCCCCAGGCGCTGAAGGAGCCGGCACTGTAACGCGCCCCCCCCCCAGGCGCTGAAGGAGCCGGCACTGTAACGCGCCCCCCCCCCAGGCGCTGGAGGAGTCGGCACTGTAACGCTCCCCCAGGCGCTGGAGGAGCCGACACTGTGAGTAACGCCCCCCCCAGGCACTGGAGGAGCCGACGTGAATTTTAAATTCCAATATCTGCAATCAGGTGGCAATAGCTTCACACAGACGGAAAATATCGAATTTTGTAGTTAGACCGACCCCAATTAAATTACAAATAACCTCGTAGGTTGCTAGTAAGTTTTATGTCAATCATAAATATAACGTGTGTGTGTGTGTGTAGTACGCTGAAGCCGAGCGCGGCGTGGTCGCTGGGCGACGGCAGCGTGACGCGCCACTCGTCGCTAGGCTCGCTGCCGCGGTTCTGCTCGCCGCCCCCGACCAACAACGTTCCCGCCGACCTCAAGACCAAGACTCTGCCCAAACTCGACAAGAGACAACCGTTCAGCGTGTTCAGGTAACTCCGCAACTATCCATACAACTATCTCTCACTGCAGACACTTGATTGTAACAATAACTTCTATTCTAGAATATGCGAATGGAATTAGCCGAATCGGGTTGAGCCGCTCTATAGTTTTGCGCTTTTCCATTTTTATATACCTAGTACATTACAAATTTGTTTCGTCAATTATTTTAGCATGATCTTACCGTAAGCATATAATACGCATCATCATCTACTTCACCCTTGTACGACGATAATGAATGGATTGAAATGTTCATTCATCATCAGTGAAAATTACTTATAAATATTGAAGCTATTAATTTTCTCTCGATTCACAGAAAACGCTTGAAAAGCGACTCACGCATCACTGGCTCCCAAAAATCGGAAATATCAAAAGAGAATAAAGACGTCGAAACTAAAAAGAAGAAATTCGACTTCACCCCCACCAGGGACATCTTCAAGAGCTTCAAGGTAAGCCGCAAGATGAAGAACCTCAAGATCACGAGCGGCACACTCGCCAAGGGAGAAACTAAGAGCTGCGAATTCCTCGACGACACGGAAACTGTTCAGACGAACCGCTGCTCGAAGTCTGTAGAATGCTTGGAAAACGACTTCGACTTCGAAACAGACTTGTCAATAGAGTTCAGTCAAGAAAACATCGCAGCACTGACTTTGCCGCAGCAGATCGTTGAGTTGCTTCTAGAGCATGATCAGTTGAGTAAGGTCCGGTTAAAAGAGCAAGTGGAGAATGATTACATGCCGATGTCTCCCATCATCCCTCCGCCGATAGAGCACCACTACATAGTGATGTCGCCTAGGACTAACATCGCCTAATCTAGTCGTTACACTAAGTATTTATAAGGTATACAAGCTGGTGATGTTATGATGTTATTTGTAAAAATAACGTAGTTTGTTAACGGTTAAAAAACGGTTATTTATTTGAAAACGTTACAGTTTATTTAGTTTAGTATTTTTAATATTAATTTTCTTCAAAAGTGAAGTTACTTTCTCGTATTAGTTTATATCCCAAATTCAACCTCTTAGGAAAATTAGAAAACATTGATATATGTTATCTTGTGTTTTGTGGTATGTTTGGAGCTATCGCGGATACTTCAACCCTTTGATCCTTTGTGTCGACCTTAACCTGTCCCCACGTTTGAGGAGGATAGTCTTCCCAATTAGGGAGGCTATTTTTCTTAAATGTAGTAGGGTAGCCCTTCCCGGGAAGATCCATTTGTTGTCTTCGGCGTGACACTCGCACAGTGTTTGTTTCATTGCTTCGTCGTCCTCCTTGCAGTGCCTGCATTATTCGTCGTTCATTTTACCAATCTTGCTCAAATGAATGCTTGTAGAAGTGTATTTTGAGCAGTTGTAGCCAATAAAGGCACCCCTTATATTTCGGATTTTGTCGCCACTGAGATAGATTCAGTTTCTTGCTTAGTATTCCTATGTCTAAATGTATGCATATAGTTCTAACCAGAAGCAGGTATATAAAAGTTTGTACTTCTTACTTTGGGAATAACTTCATACTTTTCTCCCTTGTTTTACCCTCAGAGGAACATTTTCTTTTATTTATATTTACAACATTAAAGGCATTAGCTACTTAAATTTCAAGCGAAAATGCTTGCGGTACCTACGCATTGATAAATTTAAAATTGAACAAAAATTGCAACACACCATACATATTATTTTCTGGTTAACCATTGTGTAGTCTCAGTTATCTGCAAAATAATAATCAATCAGTCAATTAATCTATCGCAGTGCTCTGCTGGACATGAACCTTTCCCAATGTTGGGAAACATTGGTCTACTGTATCCACGCCGGCCCGACGCATTGGTTTTTATTTCGATTTTTCCTTCTCTCGCAGTGATATCATCTGCAGATTTTTTTCTTACAACATTCGGATAAGATGGGGTGGTGATATTATTTTTCTGTCACCATGCCGATTGCTTAGACGAATATTAATATAATCATTGTACTTAATATTTTGTTATGGTTAATCAAACAGAATTTTCTTTTTTGATGAACTTATCATTCTGCATAGACCACCATTGCACTTATAAAAATGTCAAAAAGTTATAATCACTATAGCTTACGCGACTTATTCAAATCGTTAATAAAGTAGGACCTTGATTGTACTACTTGTCAATCAACTAAGTTTACAAAAAATGCCAGCGAATTTTAGTCTTTACCCCAATGCTGTTATAGTCTAAAATTAGATGACATCATGTGAAGTGAATGGAATGATGTTATAAACGTTTCATTTAATTTTGATCTCTAAATCTATGTGTTTAAAGCCGAAAATTCAATGGCAGTCTTTGTAATCGCAGCGGTTTAAAATCTTACAATAGTAGAATCGGGGTCCTGTTCAGTTTTTAAGACGCAGTCAATCAAATGACCGTTTTTACCGTTTCAGGTTACTAATATTTACGGTTATATTCGTAATTAACGACCATACGTTATTATGGTCTGTATTCTGACAACATTACTTACGTAATTCACATATCGCAGTACCGATTGCTGTGATTGCAAATGGTAAACTACCTAAGGTTTATTAATATTACTTGTATATTGACATTAGTCAAGTAATACTGATATTTAAAAGACTGCCTCCATGGCGCAGCGGTAATTAGGTAGAGCGCTGTGTATGAAGCCTCGTTTCTCGGGTTAAGCATAATGTGATATTTCTGTTAGGAAATTCTCAACAGCAGCTCTGCGTTTAACAAAAACGCCCTATTGACGGCAATAGACAGGCGTATTGTTAGTATCAATTCGTTACTGCTTACCCCGTCGGGTAAATAACTTAATTTGACAACTAGATTTCATCTATGACCTTTGACGTGTTATTCTAAAAGGTTGTTAGCTGTAATACACTGACGGACTCATAAACTGCATCAAAGTAATAGACGACTTTGAAATAAATATTTTAACCAAGTATGCATACTTTCTATACAGATTTAAATTGAAACCTCTAGATTGGTTCGTGAACTTTAAAACAGCGTAGGGTCATATCTTTAAGTTTAAGTTTATGTACTGGAAAGGACCTTAAGACTTTTTTTGAAGAAAAAACAGAAATTTAAGAAAAATTGGTTTAATTAAAAAATTGGTTTTAACAATAGACACAAACTTTATGCAAGGGTTTATTTGTGTTTTAATAAGGTGTATTACCCCCACGTGCCCTTATTACGGATTCTAATCGGTTCCGCATAGATTTTTATAAGGGTTTTTAAAAGATCTTGCGGAATATTGTCCCATTCTTCTGAAAGTGCTGTTCTTAGTGCTGCCACTGTCGTGGGCGAAGGGTTTCTCGCATATACAGCTCTTTTTAAATTGTCCCAAACATGCTCGATGGGATTAAGATCCGGGCTGCGTGCTGGCCAATTCATTGTACGTATCCCAACCTCTTCGCAATAATGTTGAACTTGTGCAGCTGCATGCGGCCGGGCATTATCCTGCATTAAAGTAAAATTTTCGCCTATGAATCCCATGTAAGGCACCACGTGATCTTCTAATATCTCTGTTATGTAGCGATGTGCTGTCAAACCCCCTCTATTACCGTTTTGACGGACCATGTCTATGAACACAAGTTCTGTTCGCCCGTTCATCGATATGCCACCCCAGACCATACATGAACCGCCTCCAAAAGGAACACGCTCCTCAATGCAACTTTGAGCATATCGCTCCCCACGTCGACGATAGACTCTTCTGCGACCATCTGCACCATATAAACATGTCCTACACTCGTCCGTGAACAATACAGAGGCCCACTGCTCTTCTGTCCAATTCAGGTGATGACGCGCAAATCTTAAGCGAGCTTGTCTGTGAGCTGTAGACAACTTTGGACCATTTGCTGGTCTAAAAGGGGTGATATCCGCTTCCTTTAACCTTCTTCTTATTGTTCGTGCACACACGTTTACTCCACGCACTTCATTAAGCTCGGTTTTGATGTTAACTGACGTGAGGAAACGATTTCGCAGGGAAGTTATAACAATAAATCGGTCATCACGACCTGTGGTTGCTCGAGTTCTGCCTGTACCACGTCTCCTCCTGTAAGAACCTGTCTCTACAAACCTTCTGTATATTCTAGAAACCGTAGACTGGTTTAAATTTAAATTTCTACCAATCGTTCGTTGATCCAAGCCCTCCCGCACCAATGCTACAATTTGTGCCGCTTGTTCGGACGAAGTATCCATATTATGGTTCAAAAACTCTCGATGTGTTAAAAAACTAACCCAACAATTATGCTGGTAACAATAATTCAATTGACAAAACAAAAAAAATCAATGAGAATCAATTTAAAACTTTGCTATAAATAACACGCAAATCTGATACTACAAGTAAATTTTATTTTCCCGGCTATATTCATTTGTTTTACTGCAGTTCTATTTTTAAATTTAATTTTTTTTTAAGATTAAGAGCCAGTCTTTCCATATTTATATAATTTAATCTAAAAAGTTTGCATACTTATTATAAAAAATCCTTTTAGAGTAAACCTGAACTTTGATGCAGTTTATGAGTCCGTCAGTGTATAAATTCTGAGTAACAAATCATTTCGTGACTACGCGCGTTCGTAAAAACTGACACATATAAGTTGATCTAGTTTTAATATTATGTTTATTGTATGAAGAATACTTTCTAAAATACAAATAACATATATATGACTAGATATAATATATACAGGGTGGAATTTTGTAATGCCACCTGAAGGGAAAGTACTCTCAATACTGCAGATAGAAAATTTTACTCAAAGGAAACATTCCTTTATTTTTGAAAAGAAACAAAACTGCGTTCAATGATTTTTAAAAATTCGCTTGCTGCACCCGGAAATCGAACCGACTAAAATCTGTAAAAGTAGCACCCTGTACTTTTATTGCATAGATCGTTAGGGGCAATTATAAGGATGAAATCTCTCTAACAAACTTCATACATTAAATGAAAGGAAAACAATGAAATCCTAAATTAATTGTTTCATGGTTCAAGTTAAAGCACTTTTACTCAAAGATCCATCTATTTACTTATGTTATCAATAAATAATTATTATCACTGACGTATTTTATCCATTAAAATGACGAATTACTATTGGTGGCATTGAGAGAGATATCAAGACCGACAGGCATTAACTCGGTTTGTACTGAAAATAATACTAGAAAAATGACAAGAATATGGGTAGTTTCAAAAAGCGACGGCAAACTCTTCAACAGAACAACTTCGATTTTGATCTAAATGTTTGTATCGAGCAATTAATTAGTTAGTTTACCATTTTTGTAAATAATTTAGGATTTAATGGTTTTCCTTTCATTTAATTTATGAAGTTTGTTAGAGAGATTTCATCCTTATAATTGTCCCTAGCGATCTATGCAATAAAAGTACAGAGTGCAACTTTTACAGATTTTAGTTGGTTCGATTTCCGGGTGCGGCAAGCGAATTTTCAAAAAACATTGAATGCAGTTTTGTTTTTTTTTCAAAAACAAAGGAATGTTTCCTTTGAGTAAAATTTTCTATCTGCAGTATTAAGAGTACTTTCCTTTCAGGTGGCATTACAAAATTCCACCCTGTATACAAACCTATACTAATTATAATATAGATTCAAAAATAAAAATTAAAAAGTGAAGAGACTGCAACTTTAAGACATCGTATAGCCCTTTCCATCTATTTCGACTGGAACCGTGCCTAGAAGGCTGGCGGCATTACCACGCTGAATGGCGATGCCAATTCTTTGAGGTAATGCCAGCCCTATGGTCACGGGAAGCGTCGATTAGTCGCTTTCGAACCCAGCATTTCGACGGCAAACGGCTCAAATATATAATTACTATTTAAATTGATATATTTGCGCAGTTTGAGTCAAGTTTTACATCAGTTCTCTCTTCTATGTTAACCAATTGTAATCCCACGTACTCGAAACTCGATGTCACTCAGAATAATCTTTGATTGGGTACAGTCAAACTCTGTTGGAACGAAGTTAATTCACGGCAACTTGGACTCAATTTGAACTTACATAAAGAATAAAACTAGTTTATCAGATTCAGTCGCGATTTTTTTTATACTACATAGGTGGCAGACAAGCACACGGCCCACCTGATGGAAAGCGGCCACCGTGGCCTATGAACGTGTGCAACACTAAGGGTGTCACACACGCGCTGCCCACCCTTAAGGGAATGGGGGAGAGCTGGGAAGGGGTGGGGAGGCTAGGAAGGGGAGGGGAAGGAGGGGTATAGTGAGCTCTGGCTACCCTACTTACCGGCAGGGCCACAACACGATGGTTATTATGACAGCGGTCTTCCGTAGAGCGGAGGTACTTCCCCAGTTGGACAGCTCATTTCGGACGGGAGAGACCGTCGTGTCCTACCTCCGTTTTTTCATCGTCGTCATTATTTTGTTATTCCACAAAGTTTTGACTAAGGAAGTACATCCGCCCTACATAATACCGCGGCTAATAATAACCTTGTGTTGTGTCTCTGGTGGTGAGTAGGGTAGCCAGAGCTCACTGTAGAGATTATTGCTGTCGGTGGGAAAACCGCGAAACCCTTTTTATTTTCTGCACTGGCAGTAAGATTCTATTTACCTTCCCCTTCCCCCCTTTTGTCTATATAGTCGGTAGCGCGAATGTGACGCCCCTGGTGTTTTTTTTGCCCCTGGTGTTGCAAACATCCGGTAATCACTTTCCATCAGGAGGGCCGCGTGTTTATCTGCCACCTAAGTACCAGTAGTGAAATAAAAATCATACAGGCATAAAATAATACCCAATAAATCGTGATAAAATTTGCTTTCATTTTCCCACACTTCAGCAGACCAAGTTCAAGTCGCACGGGGTCCAAGTTCCGGTAAATCTACTTTGTCCAATAGATGTATAGACTAATCATGTTTTTGAGACATTATCGATAAATCGATATCGTATCGATTTTCTACATTATCGGTGAAGTAACTTTTTACATTACAATGTCTTCTGTCGCACATATCGATATACTTCTCTACACAATTATACCTAAAGTATACGTAGACTGATAAAATGATCTGAATCTAATTATAAGTGTTTCAAAAATATACGTAAAAGACATTTTTTGTAATATCTTAAAAATTGTAACGCATATCGATATTTATTATTGTGAACCTGGGAGCGAAAATGATGATAACATTCAAAAATTGAATGAAATATTCAATGACATTAACCTATGTTTAAATATAGGAGCAAAAAGACAAAAACAAAATACCCTACTGTAGCACAGCAACATTTACATTACGAATTCGATAGCAACTCCTATCGAATTCGTAATGTAAAGGTTTCGAGAGAACGGAGCATTGTGATTGGCAGTCTGCCTCTTGTGAACCTGTGTGCGTGTGTAGCCCGCCAATCGCAATCCTCCGTTCTGTCGATACCTTTACATTACGAATTCGATAACATTGCGTGCTAAGGCTACTGATTTTAGTACGCTGAAGTAAACTTGATCATTGCAAACAGTTTTAGGCGTGTATTCTAGAGCGACAATCAGTCGTGAATCTCGTTTTGTCTGAGGAAAGATTGTATAGACTGATTGACAGATTGTCTATACGATTTGTCCTCAGATAAATCTAGATCCTGAACTGAGTATAGCTTGACTAAACCTAAATGACGCGTCTCACCACCTCTCTTACACACACACAACCAAATTATTTAATGAAACTATTAACAATTAAGTTCCTGAAACTATTGACAAAGGGGAGAAAATATGTAGATGTGGGTAGTATCGAGTTTGCTGTCACTTTGCTGTTGGTCCGTCATTTTATTGCGGATCTATCAGAGACTGAGGAATATTCTCTGTCTATGAGTTGTGATTTAATCTCGTGAATAACGATTCACGCAGACTAACAAAACTGCTGATAATTTTGGTTTGCATTAATAAATCTTTTCTTCTAATAACCTTTTAAGTTTGTTTATCAGATACAGTTTCAATTATTCTGCTTAATCAGCTAATTAATATCTATACACCGGCAAATTGCGTAATTTCATTTGATAGGTTCAAAATGTACATGCTTCTATGTACGAGTTTTGATATTATACAAGTCGACTTTGGTGACGTCTGGTGGGATAAAAAATCAGTTCTTCTCCCCATTGACGTTTTTACACAGTTGATATAAATGTGTGAAGGTCGTCATGTCTGCTTATTCAAGCTATATCATTCTAGAATACCGTTCTTGAATTTAAATTCAAGACACAGTAAGCATATCCTAATTTTGCACAAAACACACAAGAATTCCTTAAATTCTATACTCAAATTATTATTGCCAATAATGTGTTCGTTATAGATCTTAAAGTATCAATATCTAAAGATGTCTTAAACTATACTAGATAGGTGTATCTGAGCACTGTGTTGTGCCCGATCTCTCATTATACATACATGTAATGAGTTGTTTAGTAACTTATTCTTAATAAGAGTTATCATTAAATGGTTGAAATATAATAAAAAAGTAATGAGGTCCAATATCAATACAAACACTATAAAAAATAACTATAGTAAAACCAACAATTCTGTGAACTGGCTGCCACTTTCCCTTCAATAAGGTTCATTTGTGCTATATTGTCTTCTTTCTTCTTTCGTGTTAAAATGACTTCTGCAGCAGAACCGCATTTTGCCAAAAATATGGTAAACGTAATATAAAATTAATGGCGAGACTCGGTAATGTCCAGTTTTTAAGGAAGTCTACCAGAGTCACGTTAGCCGCGCCAGTTACTTTGTTACCGTGTGTCCACGAGTGTGTTACCACGAGATCAGGTAATAAATTGTCTTAGTTTTACAATAAAACAGTATGCAACCTATTTTCGTTATTTTACGGATACGTTGGTTTTACTATAAGCTAATTTGACGTAACTAATTATTGTTTACTAAAGAAATAAGCTCACGTTTGACATTGATAGAAGTTGTCGATACAATAAAAATCGACAATTGTTGCCATACCTATAAATAGAATAGAAAACGTTTTATCTCTTTCTACCGAAGTTAACACAGTATAGTATAGTTTCTACAGTATATTTCCCTCAAACTTATTAGAAACATCAAATTCCATATTTCAAATTTCTATTAATAATAGTCCAGCTTATCATGAAGACCTCGAATAATATCATTTATTTGACAATACTATCTTTGTTGTTAACTATTTTATTGTCGTCATAATTTGGAACAAAAAAAGCAACATTACATCGTATGTAAAACATCGCGTTACGACGATGCGATGCGATGTTACACGGACGCGAACACGGACGCATGTACAATGACAGACGTGTCTGCACTATCACAGACGAGTTTCTACCCTCGAGTGCGTATACGCGATATCACGCACGCGTCCGTGAAAAGTTAAGCCGTGTAAAAGCGGCTTTAGATGAACGGAAATTTAGGACTTAGGTTCGGTTGTGGATGACACGACCTTAGCTTAGCGAGCATTTTGTGTACTGAAGGTTGTGGTGTAGCATAGGCGGCTATGTTTGTATGTATATGTTGTTTAAATCACTGCCAAATGTTAGGCTTAGAGGGCTGTCCTGCGGCTTGTGGACATATTCAAGTCTTTTGTAGATATACTTTCGGCGGCAGCTATTAAGTTCATATTGACACTATCTTGTGGTCAAATCACATTACTTATAAGACGTGTGGGTGGTGGGTGGGTAGGTACACAATATCGAAGTGAACGAATGTAACTATTTACATTAGATTTTAATAATTATCAATTTGTTTGTGTTTTCGAATTGGATTAGTAGCGTCGAAGTCAGTTGTGTCATTAATGGGAACATTTTAGTTGTCAATATATTTAAATACATTTGTAAATTAAAACTTAAAACATTTATAATTTGATATAAAAGTGTTTTCAAAAGTAAATAACTTAGGTGTAAAAAACCTCCCAAAAGTCTTGCTCAGTCTTCACGACTTCAAAAAAGGAGCTCTAAATTCGGATTTTAATTTTAAAGAAAAACAAAATCGTCTGTTGCTTAACGAAACGTTCTTTGACACAAGCCAATAATGAAAAGAGTCGACGACGTGTGTTTAGCATTACGTAATTGTAATTTAGTTGTACGATTAATGTATAGTAGCTTGTTAGTAATCAAGCCGCAGGACGAGAGCTATAGATAGGTAGATAATATGATGCGGTCATCCAAGTAAGACTGAGGGACAAGACTAGCGAATTTTGGATATATATATTGTTAAGTTAGATCGGAATAAGACCAGCAATATGCGTTGGCGTTGGCAGAGCAAGCTTGATCTGCATCTGTTTAGAAATTAATTGAAGGAAATGTTTCACGACACAATTATGAGCACTGGTAGTAAGTCCGTATTCAAGAATAACGCTCAGTTGAATCTGTTCTCACAATATCAGAACTGTCATCTACAAGGCTACCATGGGCAAAGAAGTCGACTTTTTGCTCACGTGACAACTTTTTTCAGCGATTTCGTTGGTCGAAGAGATATCTCGATTTTAACGATGTCCGTCACAGGCTTAGCTTACAATCTGTCTTTTAAAAAATCGAGATTCAGAACTGAGTGCCATTCTAGAATATGGGACTCTAGGGATTTGATTTCTGTATCTTATAAGTTGAATTAATTGATATTTATTTATTACTTTTTTATAGTTAGATATTTAATTTCCTTTTGGAGTCCGTCCAGTGATTCGAGATTCAAATAAAGTGTGATGTCAGTTGTGTTCGTGTCATTATCTAAGTAAATAAACTGAATAATAAATCTGTTGTGAAACAGCTCATAGGTGTGTCGTGCAACACGGACCTTGCTTCTATATGTATACGGCTTAATTTGCTATGTGTTGTGATATATAATCTAAATAACTTGTTGAAACTTTTCTATGAGCTTATAGGCTTTTGTTGGTTATACCTATTTCTATGTACGCGTTGTCACCAAATGTTTGATGCACAGCGCCAATGTTTTGTCAAATATTTGTGTGTTTAGTCAAAAAGCAGTATTCAGCTGATTTTATTAATGTTTAGCTTAAATTTGTATAGCTTATTTTATGGGCGGCACCCACAAGTCTAATATGTTGGTGTTTTTAAGTGAGTAGTTAAAGATCTGACATAACTATAATCTACCCTCATTTTTCATTGCACTAAACTTTTCAGTACTACATCTGGCATTTGTGACTCTTGTGATATAACTTCTATCCTCGGTTACACCAAGGTTTAAAACATGTATTTAACAAGTTGCAATATGTCGCAAACTTCAATGTGAATGCAAATGCGTTTTAAACTTTTTAAAGTCTCAATATAAGTATAAAACAAGTAATTGTGTTCTGACAGGTCTTACCATATTATATAATAGATGTTTGCAAATCTATATCGAACATGCTTACAATTTGTTTCTTGGTGTAAATGAAAGGTTAGAAGCGTAAGTAATATACGTGCGTCGGTGTAATATTATCCCTACATAATTAGATAATCTAGCGAAAAGAAATGAGGGTAGACTATTCGTATGTTAGCTCATATACTACAAGAAACTAGTGGGATTTAACGATTTTAATAAAATTTGGTACTGAAATTTTTGAGTAGTGGAATCTCTTTTGGATAATTAGTATTAGCATTTTATAACATGATCTCTAGAACGCAAAGGCATATTACACGGCCTACGTGAGCGGCTTAAGACTGAGAGCCTTGTACCGAGGACTGTTTATAGAAGATTAGGTAGAAAAATTTACATCGGCTTGTGGGTGCCCTTGTGTTTAGTGTAATTAGGTCGCGTCCATATCACGCACTGACCAATTTTGTATCTCGTAGTATAGGTACTTAACTTGTATACTTACGCATAAAAATGAACCAGCCCTTACGATGACATATCAGCAACACTGCCTGCTAAAAGATTGTTGCACGTCAACTCTGGTGTTTTAGGGTCGGTGCACATTACCGGCTTCGGTGAGGAAGTGAATCCTTCGGCATCATCCTTGTTGCAGTGCCGTTGATGCCGAAAGATCAAAGAATCAATTTCGTTTATTCAGTTTGGGAAATAAAGAGCACACTAATTTAAAATTTTAGAGTTTCATCGTTAATAAATATTATTAAAATATTAAATAAAGAGGCAAGAAACTCAGGTAGATTGTCATTTTATTTAAAATGCCGAAGAATTCATTCCTTGCCAATGCGGATAGTGTGCGCCAGCCCTTAAACAGTGTAGTTGACTTACTTAAGGTCTTTTTGAGAATAAGTTTGTTTAGTCAAAATTCAGTTTTCATATAAATAGAATTCCTTCCTAGAGTAAAGGTTGTACCGTATGATTTAAAAATGGTAACAGCAGTGTATTAACTATAGTTACGGTACGCTATGATGGCAGTTTTGACACGACTGGTATTGCTCGTTTTCTCTTTTTTGGTGCACTTAATATTGGACAACGAACTGTTACTTAATAACTAAAGAAAAATATGGCGACACTGGCACAGAAGAAAATAAACTTGACACACCAAAAAACAAAAAGAAAACGAGCAAAACCAGTCGTGTCAAAACGGCCATCATAGCGTACCGCAACTATATAAATGCATACAAGCGAACAAATTATATAACCAAACTGTTGATTTAGTTATCTAACTAAAAAGTGAGTGAGAACTGAACGACTCAGGTAGCTTCTATAAATATTTGGTGATCGGTACGATTGTAAATTGTTCTCTTGGTTAATGTAAGTATTCTGAGCGAAGGGCTCGGGATTATAATTTTGTGATGTCAATGAAATTTCCAAAGTGTTTGTTGATTTTTATAAGTAAGAGGTATTATAATTTTGTTATCGTATTTGGGCACGTAGTAATTCATGCGATCATGAGGTATTTTTTTTGTTCCTATAACTTTATATTGATCATGATTTGTTACCATTTTTTTTGTTTAATTTTTCTAGAGCTCTTGTGTTTCTCAATGAACAACTTTGTTAAAATCATGTTATCAGTAATGCAGAAACAAATGTACGATTGTTTTATCGCAGCCTTCATGAATAAATTAGTATAATTACTTTAAATACCTCATGCAAATGAGGGTTTCCTTGTAAGATACAGTATAGTATTGTTGATGGTTGTCAACAAATATAAACAAATGTTTACATTTGTTGACAACAAATGTTTGCAATAACAAAATGTTTAATTACAAAAAAATAATTCCTAGTATAGTAAAGCAAGCCAGGAGCTCTTAAGTTACGATATTATAAAATCATTGTTGATTGTAAAAAGACAGTATTTTTTTATTTCTTTAACTGATAGTTCGAGAGTCGGTGAAGGACTAAATTGATTTTTGTCGTTTACTGCAGATTGTAAGTAGATACTATTGCATCGTGTTATGCAAATAAAGTTTGTATGTGCAAGTCTGGGTTTCATTTTAATACAAAACCTATCCTCAAACTGGGCTTTGATTTTACTAATTGTCAAACATTGTGAAACCACTTGAGATCTCCATTGAAGATTTTACTGTTAGTCTAAGATTAAATGGCATCATGTTGAGTGAATGAAACATTTCCTCAAGCCGAAAATTCAATTGCAGTTTTTGTAATCTCAGTGGTTTGGCAATGTTTAACAATTAGTAGAATTAGGGTCCCGTACAATAGTGAAACAGTAATCAGGAATAATCGTCGCGTATCACGACGCTTTGCGACTGTGAATGATTTGAACAATGGTTGTCAATGAATGTGAATATAAAAAAATACAATAATAGCTAGTGAGAAACATGTTTTACAGCAAAATCAATGTATTGAAATAAGACGACACATTTTTATGAAGATTTTTATTTGGAAATAAATCTATGACGATAAACCACTCTCTTACTCTACAGAAAGGCTTTGTAACAACTTAGGACAATATTACACAAAAATACAAAAAAAGTAAAAAAAAAAATCAGTCATTGGTAATTTGGACGGAAACTACTTAAGTAAACATGCTCATATAGACTTACAGATAGAGCTTGTCCAAGCGCTAGCGACGCGCCCCAGCACCTCTCACACACACACTAGGGACATTAACGACGATTGTTTTAAGATTTGTTAGTCAAGTATGTCAAAATAAATGCTTTTATACCACTTATGTGGTACAGTCACCTGCAATAATATGTAAACGTTTTAGAACTTTTTCACATTAAACTTGTCGAAAGTTTACCGTTTCATGTCATAATGTTGCCATGTAATTTATTATTGTGACAAGGTTCCAAAGTGCCTTATTACTATATTAATATTAAAAAATACATATTATGCAGGTGACTGTACAATACGGTGACCTAATGGAAAAAGCTTACCGTGGTCTATGGACGTTTGGAACACCAAGGGCGTTATACTCGTACTGCCTACTCTGTAGAAACCTTCTAACGTCCTTGAAGAACCCCATTTTATAGTCGCTTGAAAAAACCACACACAAATATTTATCTTAAAACAGCCATGAAGACACGTCTGAAGCCTTTAAATTGTTCTATACAACTACCGTTGGGGTGATGGAGAGAGCCATCTACCGACAAGTATAGTTACTAGCTCTTCTTCTTTTCTTAAAATGGCTTCTGCAGCAGGATAGCCGCAATTTTGCCAGTCTCTAGTAAATGTAAACGTCTTTATAAAATTAATGGCAAGACGTCAATTTCAAGTTTCAAGTTTTTCAATCTACTATCGGTCACAATGAATGACGTTAAGTCATTTTCAAACATTGTGTTTTTATAACTCTGCCCAATCAATATAATGAAAATTTTCTAAAACAATAAGTATGCTGATTCAAATTTAAAGCGAATGCATGAAATACCAAGTATGTAGCGATAATTTGACAGAAGGCGTGAGCAAGCGGGCGTTTTGTTCTATACAATAATAGCAAACCCGGCGAACTCCGCTTCGCCACCAGATGGCCACAAAAAACGATTTTGCCACTTTTCTGTTTGCTTTTTTTTACTTGCACTTTGCTATTAAAGCCCGAGACCTTTCCAACGAATGCAAAACGGTGGAAATCGGTTCGTGCGTTCTGGAGTTATAGCGTCAGGAAGGAAAACCGGACTTATATATAGTAGATATTAGCGCTAATCGCATTTATCACGCGATAAATTGACCGCAAGATTCACATACAGGTCGTAGTTCATTTAACAATCGACGTTTGACCCAGATGAAGTGAATGTGTGGGACGCGTCCTTTCAGTTTAGACAAGCTATACGAGATTCTTTATTTATGTATATCCTTTATAATAATATTAAATATTCTCTGTAGATAATTTGGACGGGACATCTTTGTCTACAATCTAAAGTTTGCCAATGGCGCTGCAATCCATAAATATAAGAAATAAATATGTTTATTTGTCACGTTTACAAAAACTTATGCTAGTATTTATACCTACTACAGATCAAAATATATCATATTCTATTGTCTGTCACTAATAAGGCAATTACGATTGACGATTTGACGATACCTAAAAGTGTGGGTAGTTAAACATATCCATCAATTCCTTACAATAAGTCACTATTTTCCACGTCACAAAATATTTATGTATTATATACTCTACATAAGAATACTTGCTGCCTTCTGTGATCTACCGACCGACCCTTACAAACACTTAATTATAGTGCAACCAACATTCCCGCGAAATGAAGGCAGTCTTCGCTAAACCTTCAATAATGTCACATTTATAAAGTTAATGTTACTAGCGTAAATAGAGCAACAGTCCTCATTCCCAATTCAAAATGTCAAATGAATTTATATGCACATTTAAAACAACCTGCTAAAATTGACAAGTTGATAGCTTTATAGAAAACGTTTCACGCGTGTATCGATATGTATGTCACTCGAACACTTTGTGCCTCTAAGTATTTCTAATAACTTTATAGTCAAATCGTGCTGCGTGAATTCTATTTTCGCCATTTCACGGAATCGTTGGCCCTATTTTACTGTACATATCATATACATTAGAGTAGCTGCATGGTGCCTATTGTATATAAAGTAATCCGACTAAGGCAAGGACGCAATATATTAATTCAATTTATTTGTGGCAATTTTGATATTATTATTTTCATACTTTATGGCTTAGTTTAGTTATAGAGAGAGTTGATATAGACATACAATAAAAGTAAAAATGCTGGCAGCACCGAGGAACAAAAGGCATAAAGTTATTAAAGGAAAGTTGAGATTCTGTTTAGATGCTTAGATTTACTGAGAAATAGTACGGAGAGATTTAGTAACAAATTAGATGCACTTTATCCTGCACAATACACAACTGGAAATTATTAAAACGTTCTGCATCAACTTCTAGTAGGATAGATGCATACTTAAGTATGTGTAAGTAAGCACATATTATACTTCTATTGAGAAGTAAGGCTTGCTGCTTTTGATTGAGAAGCAAAGCAAACAGCGTTTTGCTGCCTTGGTGAATGGCCCTTACATATAAAAATACTAGGCTCGTAGTTTCCACAAGGTACGTTATGGATGCCTAAAAACAATTGGTACCAGGATTACAGGAAATACAAGAGATGCGAACATACTTTGTTTTTAGTTTGTGCCCTCAAAGACACCAAAATATTGGTAGTAGTACTATTACGGCTTATTTACAAAGGGTTCAGAAGTTCTTCTACAAATGGCTGTGTTTAAACTTATAGAAGGTAATTTTAATTGTTTGTGGATTGGGTGAATGATATGATTACACTTAATCTACCTATATAAACACGGTAAGTAATACTAACACTGGAATGGAGACAGGAATACGTTCGGAATGGTTCGGAAACACTACTTATTCTACATGGAGACTCCCAAGAGATATATTAACATTGCATGAATCAAAATGTACAAATGGCAAAGGAGATAAGGATACAGCTTCACCATCATTCTCTGAGCCTATTCCCAATTCAGTTGGGGTCGACTTTCTAGTCTAACTAAGATGCGACTGGACTTCGATATTTTCTGTGAAGCGACTGCTATCGGAACTCCACAACCAAATTGGCGATATCGAAATTCATACAGCTTCACATACAACTTTATATTAAAAGATGTATACTTATATCCTTTGCCGTGTGTCTAACAATTTTCGTTTAAGTAATTTAGTATGTCTTTTTGAATAAGCCTATAATTGTTATTATTGTCTCTTACATTAATATTTACTTCTAATAGGTGCTGTGCCAATGTCATTATAATAATTGTCTTTTATTATTATTCTAAATATTTTCTGTAGCGTTTTAAACAATTTTGTTTATATATATTTCATTTTGATATTACTTTAAAGCTGCCAAGATAATACATTGCATATTTCATACAAACTTATAGCTTTTTTATATGATTTGTGATAATTTTATAAAAAAAATTGATTTCTTACATTATAAAAAGATTCGAATGTATATATAGTGATAATAATAATATAATATTAGTATCTAAACGGTGGTTATAAATATATCAGGCCAATATTTAGGCTATCAATAAAAACGGTGTAAATATAATACATAGCTGCTCGCACTATGGCGCAACGCCACAACTTATCGATAATTACAAAAACGATAAGTTTATATCGATTCGAAATTCATACAAAAAATATACGTGTCGATCGTATTTACAAGTGTTTTACATCACTTACAATGATATGAGATTGTTATATAATATCTTTAAGGGCGTACATTATCGGATACGTCAAAAAAAGAATCCTAAGGCATCCCTAAGCACTGACGGAAACTAAGCTTTAAAATACTGCAATCTGTGACATCTTTAAGGAGGATGCCGAAAGATCCATTATCTTAGACGATGCCAATAATGTGCGCCCATATCTGGCAATAAGCATTACGCTATTGTCATTTCAATAAGGCAAAAAATACCGGAGTCGAGTTTGTTTTCCTCCTTTTCTTTCTAGTCTGTAGGGTCCCCTCAGGTTACCGCAGCAGCAGAGCCAGGAGAGGGAGTGCGAGGGAGAGGGCGGGCAGCAGGAGGGCGGCGCGGTTGTAGATGGCGCAGTAGGGACACTGCGACGAGCCGCACACCTCGCAGATGTTGAGCAGGTACGTCGGCAACGCGTCGAAGATGCTCTCGTTGAAGCGCTCTGAGGGGGATGCGAATGTTCATAATAGTTTTAAGTTGATAACTGACACATTGTCTTCTGTTTACAGTATGTTATCTTGTACGACGGTTGTATAAATAATATGGAATATGAAACAATTTGACACGGTGAAATTTCACATATAAACTATATATCCTTCGTCATAATTGAGCAGCCTGACTAGGGAAGTACTTTAGCCATACTGAATACTGCGGTTAATAATAACATGGTCTAGTGTGAGTAGGGTAGCCAGAGCTCACGAGTCCGGCAATCAAAGATCCATAGACGGCGTGCGTTTTGGTCGGTTCGAGTTCGACATAATCACCTTCACCGGTTTCGGCGGAAAGTGGATTTTGCACACGGAGAGGTTTTGTGTTGACAGTGGAAAGTTTGAGAAATATTGGATTGTCTTCTGCGCAGACAGTACAGGAACTCTCTTAACATTAATTCTTGGTGTCCATAGGTTATGGTAAGCACTTTCTATTAGGTGGGCAGTGTACTTGTCAGCCACCTAAGTGGTATAAAAATCCGTGGAAGCATATTTAAAGTAATACATCTATGTTGAAAACTTTACAGACATGTGGATCAGTGGACGTAATTACCTGGCGCATAGTAGTCGTACACACGCATGGGCAGGTACCGGGACATGTTGGCCACTGGGAACCATCGCTCTATGGTGAAGTTCACGCACGTCGGCTCCTGAGATAACTGTATCAAAAACATTGGTTACTCGTATTTTTGTTATAATATATGAATTTCAGTACTAACAATTTAGCTTTTTTTTTTTAGAAATGACTAATTGAAATTTTATATTTTATTTTGTGTACGAATGAGACAACATTGAGCAAACAGTAACTTTTATTACATTTTTTAAAAGAAATAGCTGTAAAAAAATCATCAAATTCTGTGTTTGAAGATCGAATTTAATTTATCAAGCGGCCAATAAAAACAAGAAACTTTCAAACAAAATATTAGTAATGGAAATAGGTATTAAATTACAGAAATAAGAAGTAAGAAGATTTCGGCAATTTCATATGTAAAGACCTTTTATTAAGACTACGGAGTAGTGGAAGCATCTGCTTAGAAGATAAAAAAGGAAAACGTGTGTTATCATTCTAGAACACTTCAGCTCGGCGCTTTCTGCTTCTCTGGCCAAGAATTCTCAATAACATAATCGAACTTATGCTGCACATTTTGGCGGACCTAGCGCAAAATGTTAATACTATGAATAACAAATTTTTTTTCGCTGCGTCGATTATTCACCTAAATCCATTGATATACAAAAAAACCCAAGATACAGTCAGGGTGTAAAAACTGTTCGCATAAAATGAACGCTCAATTCGAAATTGGGCGCTCATTTCAAGTAGTCTCTCATCGCTCGTGTTCATACACGCATTTTGTACACTGTTTTGTAAAAAGAGCTTCAAGTCTAAATCGTATGGGCTGCGAAATTTACGGTGGCAGTATTTCACTAAAAGCTCGGAGTAAGATATAACCTACACCGGCAGCTTTTCTAAAGGTAATCGGCTCTGAAACCTGTGGTAAGTATTATATATATATATATATATATATGAGGCTTACTACGTCCCGCTGAGAGCCCATGGTAAGTTCCAAACTACACCGGTAGCGTTCATAAAGTTCCTCGAGCCGCACGTGGCAGAATATTTATTTATTTCATGAACAACATTGCATTGTATTGAAATCTAAGTAAAAAATAATTCTTAATTTAACAACAACAAGTGAAAAATAAAATAAAAATCTAACAATAAAATCCTAAACCAACATAGAGACTGACAAAGATTAAAAATAATTAAATCGTGAAAATGTCAAAAATACATATCACAAATAATGTCATAATTACAATTAATTGAAATATAAGTATCATTATCTTTTAAGTGTTCATCACCCATCCACAGTCTGCACACATCACTTAATTCAGTAAAAAAAAAACTGTTGTTATAAAGCATTGTAACGTCTATTGTACCCCTACCGCAGCAGTAGCGAGGTTGTGCACTTACGTAGTCGAAGTAGAAGAGCGTCTTGGAGGGCAGGAACTTGGCGCGCTGCAGCGTGGGCACGCGGCGCGACAGCACGTAGGCGTCGAGCGCCTGCTGCTGGATCATGTAGCCCGTCGGCACGCCCACCTCCAGCACCGCCATGCCCGACCGCGGGGACTCCGACAACAGCGTCCAGCTGCGACACGACCACTCGCTCAGTACTCGGAATAGTTTAGTGCAACGAACGGGGAAAGGGGCTCGAAAACATTTTTATTTATCACTACATAGTATAAAATAAAGTCGCGTTCTCTGTCCCTATTTTTCTTGTCCCTTTGTATGCTTAAATCTTTAAAACTATGCAACGGATTTTAATGCGGTTTATTTTAATAGATAGAATGGTTAAAGAGGAAGGTTTATATGTATATAACATCATGCTACAACAAACAGGTGCGAAGCAGGAATGAAAAATGTTGCAAACGAAGTTGCGCGGGTCAGCTAGTTTATTTAATAATCGTCTACAACTATTATTACAGGCCTAAAAACCCAATGCAATGGGAGAATTATCTACACAAGTGACTATAAATGGGTTAAATGATACATGACATTAATTGATGCATGATAATGAACGCAAGAAATTCGTTACATGATCAATCGTAGTTGATTATACTAATTACAGGACAATCGACGAAAATACTCAAGCAGATATGTAGATTTTAAGTTGTTTATGGATATAGCATAAGCATTTGATAAGGTGTGTAGAGATTTTGTGTGAATCGGTTTAATAAAATGTTGCTTAAACCATTTGTAGATATTTTAAAATGGAATATATTTAATATTTAGGGTGACCTTGAAATTTAGAATAATAATAATATAATAATAAGCCCGTTTATTTCCAACTATAAAGGTACAGTTTTAACTACATAATGAGAATGAATATATATCTAAGTACATGGATATGAAAGTAAAATATAGTGTTTTTTTATTTTTCTTCAGTTGGAACCCCGAATTGGGTATAGGCCTCCTCCAGTATTTGCCATTCCGTTCTGTTCTGTGCAATAGCTCCCCATTGCTTGCCTGCTGTGGCTACAATGTCATCTCCCCACCGCTTACTCGGTCTACCCGGTCGTCTTTTTCCAGAAGGTCCAGTCCATTTAGTCACCTCCACTGTCCATCTCTTGTCAGCATATCTCGCTAGGTGTCCTGCCCATGCCCATTTCAGTTTTAGAGCATGATGCAGGGCATCCGATAATTTTGTTTTACGTCTAATCAGTTCACTTCGGACTTTGTGTATTTTTCTTAGCTTAAGCATGCTCCTTTCCATTGCCTTTTGACACATAGCTAGCTTAGATCTTGTCTTTGATGTATAGGTCCATGTCTGGCACCCATAAGTAAGAGTAGGAAGAATACACGAGTCCATAACCAATTTCTTGGAGTGCAGAGAGAAGTTACCCTTCAGGATTTCCTTCAAAGACCAAAATCTTTTCCAACTTAGTGATATTCGTCGGTCTACTTCCTCATCGGTATTTGCTTCTGTAAAGGACACCAGCTTTCCCAAGTAAATATAACCATCAACATAGTCCAAGGGTTTCCCGTTTAGATAGATTACATTAGTTTTACTATTTGTCATTAATTTCGTCTTACTCTCGTTCATTTTTTTTTTTTTTTTTTTTTAAACCTATCTTTTCGCTCTCCACACTCAGCTCAGTTCAGTTCAATTTAGAATAAGCCAATACAAAATTTTCATAGGTTGGAGTACCACAGGGAAGTGTTGTTGGCCCTGCTATAGATGTCATACACAAAGTAGTGACGGAATAAATTTAAATCACGAATCAATTGTATCACTGAAAACACATAAAAAACGCAAAGTCAATAGATAACTAGAACATTTTACAAGTTTGAATCAATCCCCTGCTATCTAAGTTAACAAATGGCCATAACCCTGTCGTAGTCGGTTATAAATATATGGTTATACGGTACCTGACACAGCCCTGGAACTCGATGTGCGACTGGTTCCGCCCGTAGAAGCGGTGGTTGGTGACGAGCGCGAAGCTCCGCACGGGCGGCGGCGTGACGAAGCGCGCGATGTCGACGTTGTACTGCACCGACATCTGCAGGATGGCGTAGCCCGCGCCGCGCGCCGTCACCTTCACCGTGCCCCACGCCTCGGGGATCTGGGGACGAGAAACGAGATCCAATCATTACAAGTACAGACATGATACAAATTTCAACAATCATTCATTCTGTATAGACCATTAAATAGCACTTACAAAACGTCAATATCAACAATATTTTATAAATAAGAGAGCAAAAGGACTACCGGTACGAAACCCGGCCCCGGCCTGAGAAGACTCCGGCAAGATACTCAGGGATTTTCTTTTTTTTGGCCTATTTACAATAATTTTCTTAGTCCAGATACAGAAATTCGCTTGAGTAGCAAGTTAAGTGAACAGCATATATCCAGGCTTGTTTATGATCCAAATAATCCTGGGTTTGAACTTCACCAGGATCTTCGGAGTCGAGCCTACTTCACGTGCAAGATGGAACACCTGCTGATTGATGAATGAGACTGTTGTGCTACCTCTAACCAAATCATAGAAAGAAGTAGGATCTTAATGCAAGCTTCGGATATAATCGGGACTTTGCTCGGATAAAGAAGAGCTTAATAGGCTTGGAATTAGTCTAATAGTATTCTATAGTAATAATGTTCTATAGTCGTACATAATGCAGCCTCTGTGGTGCGGCGGTAGTATATTCGACTGCTACGCAAGGAGTGTCTGTTCCATTCCCTCTCCGTGCAAATATTTATATGCATGAATATGTCTATTTGTATTAGTATTTGTATTAGGGTTGCTGTACATCAGAGAGCACATTATGCCGTCGGTCCCGGTAGTCATGGGTAAAATGAGCTCACTGGGGAGGTTTTGTGTTGTCAGCGGGAAGACCAAAGGCTTCAATCAACACTGCTGACTTGTGCGGGCGTGAAATGTTGGCGTGGCGGTCAGGGAGACCCGGTGAAACGGCTGACCGCTGGCCGCCCGCAGGCTGTACGGTTCCCGAACCTGGGGATTACTTAATCTCCGCCCCAGGAGGCTGAACCAGCAGCCTGTGTAAAGTTCCCGGTGCTGTAGTCGTGCCGGACAAGGAGACCGGAGTGGACCCGGCTGCAGTACCCGGGAGGGGACCGGGGGCCCTTCCGCCCGCCACGCCAGCCAGCCACATAACCCTAACATGTCGGCGGTGGCGCGAAGCCTTGCCTCTGTCTCCTGCGCTGTCAGCACAGAAGCTCTCCTAACCTTCACCCCCCCCCCCCCCACCCCTTCACAATAATGGTCAAGATATTAAAGAATAACGTTCCTCCAGCGGCTAACTCCACTATGCAAGTGGACTTTTGCAACATCAGGGGCCTACACTCTAACCTACACGAGGTCCACCACCACCTAGAAGCCGCGAAACCGACGTTGCTCTTTCTGACGGAGACTCAAATATCATGCCCTGCCGATACGGGATATCTAATGTACCCTGGCTACAAACTCGAGCACAATTTCTTGAGTAAAGCCGGGGTCTGCCTGTACGTCCGGGATGATGTTTGTTGCCGCCGTCTCATTGGCCTTGAAGACAGGGACCTGTCCACCCTATGGGTGCGTATAGATCACGGTGGCCACACCCGTATCTATGCGTGCCTCTACAGGTCTCATAGCGGTGACTTGGGCACGACTCAACTGTTTGAGCACCTGCAACGGTCTGCGGACCGAGTAATTGAGCAGTATCCTACCGCGGACTTGGCATTCTTAGCATTCTTAGGGGACTTCAACGCCCACCATGTGGAATGGTTGGGGTCCCCGAGGACTGACTTTGCGGGGAAGGCTGCTCACGAATTTGCTCTGACCTATGGGCTCTCGCAACTGGTGCATTCTATCACCAGAACACCAGAAATCGAGACCCATAGAAGCTCTATACTGGACCTTCTGCTGACTATGCGTCCGGATGAATACTCCGTAACTGTGGAAGCACCTCTCGGTACTTCGGACCACAGCCTCGTCCGGGCGCAAGTGTCACTCGCACGGCCAGAACCACCGAGGCCACCTCAGTGGCGGCATGTCTGGCACTACAAGTCGGCAGACTGGGATGGATTACGAGAATTCTTCGCATCGTACCCGTGGAGGCGGCTCTGCTTCAGCTCAGATGATCCAAGCTCTTGTGCATCAGCAGTCGCTGAGGCGATTCTAGCTGGTATGGAATGCTACATTCCCAACCGCTGGATCGCAACAGGAGCAAGTAAGCGTCCGTGGTTTAACCGGCCTTGCAGAGATGCTAGACGTATCAAGCAATCTGCCTACAAGGCTTGGACCACGGCGCTTGCTAAGAAGGATCCGAACATCACTGAGGTGAAGCGGAAACTAAATGCCGCCTCGAGGTCCAGTAAAAAAGCTATTGTTAGGGCTAAATTTGATTTCGTTGGCAGAATTGGTGAGCGGCTTGCGCGCTACCCATCCGGCAGTCGTGCATTCTGGTCGCTTGCCAAAGCTGCCGAAGGAAATTTCTGCCGGTCCAGTCTGCCACCGTTGCAAAAACCCGACGGTAATCTAGCCCATGACGCTAAGGAGAAAGCCGATCTCTTAGGCCAACTCTTTGCGTCAAACTCGACCATGAATGAGGGGAGTGCCGAACCACCTGTTATCCCCTGGTGTGGTATAAACATGCCAGATATTAAATTCACACAACGGGTGGTTCGGCGGGAACTACAGTCCCTAGACATTCGGAAGTCGAGTGGGCCGGATGGTATACCGGCAATTGTGCTCAAGCAGTGCGCTCCTGAGTTGTGCCCAGTACTTACACGACTTTTTGCGCTTTCTTACTCCAAGAGACGAGTCCCGGCTTCGTGGAAGACAGCATTCGTGCACCCTGTCCCTAAAAAAGGTGACAGAACAGATCCGTCCCATTACAGGCCTATCGCTATAACCTCCCTCCTCTCGAAGGTAATGGAGCGTGTTATAAACACACAGCTCCTGAGATACCTTGAAGGTAACGATTTATTGAGCGACCGTCAGTACGGCTTCCGTCATAGTCGCTCAACCGGTGACCTTCTTGTGTATCTCACAAACCGCTGGGCGCAAGCCATCGAGAGTCAGGGTGAGGCACTGGCTGTCAGCCTTGACATAGCGAAGGCCTTCGATCGGGTCTGGCACAGAGGTCTCCTAGCGAAGTTGCCATCGTATGGACTCCCAGAGGGATTATGCGAATGGATTGCCAGCTTTTTGTCCAACAGAAGCATCCAAGCCGTCGTCGATGGCAGTTGCTCGGACCGCATGGACATAAACGCTGGTGTCCCACAAGGCTCCGTCCTGTCCCCGACCCTGTTTCTGCTGCATATCAATGATATGCTGTCTGATGACGCCATTCATTGCTATGCGGACGACAGTACCGGGGACGTATATTACACGGGCCGTGCAAACATCCCTCGCTCTAAGGTGGAGGAAAGTCGCGAACAACTTGTGTCTGAAATCGAGACTACTCTCACCAGAGTATCCGATTGGGGACGACTAAACCTGGTCCAATTCAACCCCACCAAGACACAAGTATGTGCATTCACCGCTAAGAAAACCCCATTTATTGTGGCGCCCCAATTCCTGAACACACTGCTCACCATCTCCTCGAGTATCGGGATCCTTCGTGTCGATATCTCCAGCGATGTCCAGTTCCGCAGTCACTTGGAGGACAAGGTTAGGCTGGCATCAAAGAAACTAGGAGTGCTCAACAGGGCGAAGCAGTACTTCACTGCGGAGCAAAGACTCCTTCTTTATAAGGCACAGATTCGGCCCCACATGGAGTACTGCTGTCACCTCTTTGCCGGGGCGCCTGCATGCCAGCTTGACCCCTTTGACTCGGTACAACGGCGGGCGCTGAGGATCGTCGACAATCCCATACTCTCAGGCGGTGTGGAACCGCTGAACATCAGGAGGGATTTCGCCTCACTGTGTGTGTTCTACCGCCTGTATAATGGCCTGTGTTCAGAGGAATTGTTTGACATGATGCCCACATCTACTTTCTATCATCGCACCGCTCGCCATAGGGAGGGAGTTCATCCTCACACACTACGACCGGAATCGGTGCGCACTGTGCGGTATGAAAGGAGTTTCATCCCGCGCACGCTCAAGCTGTGGAATGAGCTCCCTGCCGTGGTTTTCCCAGGCGACTACAATATGGGGTTCTTCAAGAAGGGCATTAGAAGGTTTCTACAGGGTAGGCAGCGCGTGTGTGACGCCTCTGGTGTTGCAAACTTCCATAGGCCACGGTGACCGCTTTCCATCAGGTGGGCCGTGTGCTTGTCTGCCACCTAAGTGGTATAAAAAAAAAAAAAAAAAAAAATGGTTCACACAGAAGAGCAGATCTTCTTCTTCCATTAAGTCTTGGAATTCCTTACCAGCTCACGTGTTTCCTTCTTCCTACAGTCCCGGGTCCTATAAGCGGGGCGTGAAAAAGCATCATGTCAGTGCAGAAGACAAAGAAGGGTTTCTCGGTCTTCCCACTGACAACACAAAACCTTTCCAGTGAGCTCCGACTACCCTACTCACCGCCAGAAACACAACAATAAGCGTATGCGTGAATAAGCATCTGATAAGGCCGTCAAGCTGCGCTCCACCATTGTAACATTTTACATGTATGTATTTGTATTTGTATATATGTATTTGTAATGATGACCCTCTTTATTGAGACTTTGCCTAGAGCTTACCATCAGGCGGGATTAAGTCAAATTCACGTGTCCTAAATGAATTTTTACTAAAGGTTGGTTTTACTAAAGGCAAGAATACAACAGATGCAGGAGTCGCACTAGTTAAACATATATTTGATGCATGGGAGGAGAAGCAGGATGCCATTGGTATTTTTTGTGACTTATCAAAGGCTTTCGATTGTGTTGATCATGAGACCTTGTTATTAAAGTTAGATTATTATGGTGTCTCGAATAGCTCACTTAGCTTACTTAGGTCTTACCTCACTGGCAGAGTACAAAAAGTAAACGTTAATGGCACCGATTCTTCTGGCGCCCCGCTAGTCATGGGAGTACCCCAAGGCTCGATATTAGGACCCCTTTTGTTCCTGATATATGTAAACGACCTTCCATACTTCATTGAAAATCTTTGTGAAATAGTATTATTTGCTGATGACACTTCATTAATTTTTAAAACTGACAGACAAAAAGTAATACTTGACGATGTGAATAATACCCTTTCTGTAATATTGCATTGGTTCACGAGTAATAACTTGCTACTTAATGCCAAAAAAACAAAATGTGTAAAATTTACGATGCCAAATGTAAGACATATAGACTCAAACATTATAATGAATAATGAAACTGTGGAAATAGTCAATACCACAGTTTTTCTTGGCATCACACTAGATAATAAACTACAATATCACAGCCTTAGCAGGAAGACTTAGCTCAGCTGCCTATGCGGTTAGAAAGATAAGGTCACTAACTGACGAGAAAACGGCACGATTAGTTTATTTCAGTTACTTTCATAGCGTTATGTCATATGGTCTGCTGCTGTGGGGCTCAGCTGCCGATATTGCAACTATATTTATATTACAGAAACGAGCTATACGAGCAATCTATTGCCTCGGACCCCGTGACTCGCTGAAATAACTGTTTAAAGAAATTAATATTTTAACAGTTGCCTCACAATATATTTACGACAACGCCTTATATGTAAGGAAGAACCTAGACCTCTTCCAAAAAAAATCAGACTTTCACAACTTGAATACGCGAAATAAAAATAAACTGGCGATACCGAAACTAAGGCTTCATAAAGTCAGTAATTCGTTTGTGGGCAAATGTATAAAAATATATAATAAAATTCCTCAGGATTTGGCTGACCTGCCACTTGATAAGTTTAAAATAGAATTGAAAAGATTTTTAATTAAAAAAAGCTATTATAAAGTAGACGAATATCTTGATGATAAAAATGCGTGGTCATAATAATCTCTTGCTCTTGCACCCAGTTATTATAAATAAACAACTAAATATTAAAAAGAATAACGATAATCTACCTGAGTTTCTTGCTGGTCTCTTCTCAGGAGATTTAACTACCGAACCAGCGAAAGAATCATTTTCTAATGATTTATTTACTAAGTATCCTAATTTATTATGAATTATAATATTTTTGACAAATGTAGGTACATAATTATTGTAAAACTTTGACATTCATAAGTGCTCTTTATGTGCCTAAACTGAATAAATGAAATTGATTCTTTGATTCTTTGATTCTTTGATAAAAAACCCCCGTCCGGTCAACAGTATCCCCACTGGTGGTAGTACGGTGTGTACGTACGTCAATAAACTGCATGCGCGCGAGGTTGTCGTTCTGCACGTGTAGCGTACGCGTCGCACCCGACAGCGCCACGGCGTCCACGGTGATGGACAGCGACGACACGTCGCGGAGACGCTTGCGGTTCGTGTACTCCAGCAGGGCACGCAGCGCTATGTATGTGTCCTGTAGGGCGCAAAATAAAACATATTTAAAATATAACTCAATAGTGACAAGAAATCTGTGGAGCTACCGGGAAATATCTGAAATTGCATCGCATAAAACACGAACGAAATATTCCGTCATGAAGATAACATGAAGTCACTTTGATTTTCCTCCGGCAGGGTTTGAGCAGACCCGAAGTGTCCGTCGGTACCGGGGTCTCATTCCGGGATAAATGTGTTGGTTGGAACCAAGTGCCTAAAACTTCTTTGCGCAATTATAGCACTCCCGAAGTGACAATAGAAGAGAAAATAGTCTGTATTTACTGTACAAAAATCACTCAACGTGCATAAAAGTTTTCTCTTCAAAGAGGTTTCACAATTTGTCAATAAGGTGCTAGCGTTCAAATAAAATTGCCCCCTAAGACGTTCTGATTGACTACCTGATCTTATATGGCCAATTTAGTGGCGTAGCTAACGTGGCTCTGGAAGAATTTCTTAAAAAAACTTTACATTGGCTTCTAGCCATTCTGCCGCAGAAGTGATCTTAAAAGTGCGTAAAAATTACGTATAGAATTTTAAAAACTAAGTAACTTGTGAATTGAAACTTCGTGTCGTCAGAATTGGCGGGGCCTATCGAACCCGCATAACGTTGACGATGACCCGATCTCCATGAGTTTAGTTCCCCCAAAATTATTTCTGTCAAAAATACCGAACAGTTAAGAAATCGTCACTTCAAAAAAAGACAGTATCATTCCAAACCTGTGTGGAGGCCCAGCCGCCGTCCTTCAGCCTCTGAGTGTTGAGCCACATGACGATGGGCTCGTTGTTGTCCTGATGGTCCATACACGCCAGCAGCGCGTACGCGGTGGCCGCGATATTGTTCGAGTCGTACTTGTACGGCAGTCGGGGCAACAGGAACGGTTTCTGGTTCTCCATCTTGTACGGAGGCTGGGGAACGGGCTCCTTACCCCAGTAGACTAGGCCACCTGTAAAAAAATAAAATTATAGTTGTTGTTTTAGAAATTGAACTGGTTTAGTAACATGTAGTACACAGGAAAGTAATTTATATGATAATCTTATGCAACGAGCGGCAGCGCGTGCATATTTTTGTATATTTATATTTTTTTATTTATTTAAACTTTTTGCACAAATACAAAATAATTGTACAAAGGTGGACTTAATGCCATGGGCATTTTCTACCAGTCAACCTTAGGGTGATGTAGACGTAGGTATATCAGTCATATAAAAAACTCAACACACTTCAATTTCTTCACCAGTATTTTTCATGTTTAATCAGTCAGGTCAACGATGCTTCTACTTTATATTGCTTAATATTTTAAATTTTATTGCAAGAATATGCTTTGTAAAAGATAGATAAGATAGATAGATAGATAGATTACTCTTTATTGTACACCAAAAAACCAAACAAAAAATGATGCTGATGATGATGATAATGATGATGATGATTATGATGATGATGATAATGATAATAATGATGTTGATGATGATAATAATGATGTTGATTATGCTGATGATGCTGATAATGATGATGATGATGATGATGATGCTGATGACGCTGATGATAATGATGATGATGATGATACTGATGACGTATGTATACAAGCGGGCTCACCCTCGTAGCGCGCCTGCGCCAGCAGCAGGCGGTAGGCGTGCACGGAGGAGGCGGCCTTGCTGAAGGTGAGCGCGTGCACCACGACGGCCAGCGCGTACGGGTCGCGCACCTCGCTCAGCAGCCGCAGGTGCCGCTCCAGCCACTGCACGCCGCGCTGCTGCGCCGACGACACGCGCGCGCTCAGGCCCTGGCGGCGCGCTCAGCGGTGAATAGGGGCTCAGGGGTGAATAGGGGTTCAGGGGTGAATAGGGGTCCAGGGGTGAATTGGGTCCAGGGGTGAATAGGAGTCCAGTGCTGAATAGTGGTCCAGGTGTGAATAGGGGTTCAATGGTAAAAAGAGGTCCAGGGGTGAATAGGGATCCAAGGTGTGAATGGACTCAGGTATGAATAGGCGTCCAGAGGTGATCAGGATATCAGCGGTGAATAGGGGTCCCAAAGTGATAGGTGCTCCGGGGTGAATAGGGGTCCAGGGGGAGAGTAGGGGCTCAGAGGTGAATAGGAGTCCAGGAGTGAATAGTGGTCCAGAGGCGAGTAGGGGCTCAGAGGTGAATAGGAGTCTAGGGGTGAACAGGGACTCCAGGGTGAATAGGGGACCAGGGATGAATAGGGATCCAGGGGTGAATAGGGGTAAAATGGTCATCTAAATTCTGTAATTATTTTCTTTCAAGCGATACTTTAGACAAGTTCATTGTAATGACAGAATCATTTAATATCTGACAACAGGCTTATTTGAAATCTAGTAAAAGAAATTATTTAAAATATTCAATTTACCATTTTATTCATATTCAACCCCGGATCCCTATTCACCCCGTTTTACTGTGCACATACGTAGGCATGGTATACTAGTGCAGTCATATTTAACCGCTTACAAAGGCGTGCAAATTTTTAAAAGTATTAAAAATTTGAAGCGTAATTGAATATAATATTCAATTCTGCGTATAGAGCTAGATGTCAATTGTTAATTACAAATTATTGTCTTTTTAAGTCTAAACAAAATAAAAATGAAAATAATTAACCACCGATGACAGTAGTTTGCACAGAGCAAGGAGTGCTTGGTACAGAATTTTTAGACAGGGTAGACATTTCAAGAAGACATTTCAAAATGCTAACCTACAATAATAATCGTGGGCGTGTATTCCATAGAGACAAATTGCTCTCATTATACTAAAAATAATACAAGCCTGCTCCTTCCGAATATTTTAAGCTCACCTCTCTTACGCCAATGTCCTTGAGGTTCTTGACGCTCTCCAACATGATGACCACTTGCGCCGTGAGGGTGATGTTCCGTTGCAGAATTATACTGTTATTGACCTAACAACAATACATCTCAGGTTATTGTCGAACAGTGACCTGCACTACGCTCTTCGATTGAATGATTGATTGATATTGTTATTTGCTGTTTAACATTTTATATACCCATACCTAAAACCACCTACCTAAAAATAAAGTTAAAGTCGAGGGTATCCGTTTAACTGTGCAAAAAATCATTATTCCCGAAACGACTAGAAAATTATACCAGACAAATCTATCCCTGTACCAAATTACACGTAGACCTGTTGCCGTTAGAGCGTGATTGAGAACAAACATTCAAACATCTTCATAAACTTAACTCAAATAATATAAGTAGGAATGTATGTCAAAAAAATGTAATGCGACTCACTTCTACGCGTACACCTGCGGTTTGCGGGAAGTCCCCGGTTCCAAACACCTCCCGGTACAACGGGCTGTCTTTCGGCACCTCTATGGAAGAGTTGTCATTTCTATTTGGCAGCCATGTCACCTCGTAGAACGCGCCGTTCGGGGTCTGGTGGTCCAGGACCCAGGTCACTGCCATTGATATCACCTGTACGGTAGAAAATTATTTATATGTCATGGAAAAAATACAGTCATGTCTTTTACCTGAATAGACACGAAACGAAAATCTACCAGTACGTACCTTGTATATTATATACCTTCCTATACTGCTCATAATTATTTTTCACAAAGGTCTGTACACTAATGCAGATTCTGATCTTTAGTTTTACGAAGCAATTTGATTTTGACTATAGAAAACTCAAATGTTACTTCCATTTTTTTTATACCACTTATGTGGCATACATGCACGCAGCTCTTCTAATGGAAAGTGGTTACCGTGGCCAAGGGGAAGGCGGGAGGGGAGAAGGCTAAAAGTCTCTGTGCTATCAATGCAAAAGATAAAGAAGGGTGTCTCGGTCTTCCCACTGACAACACAAAATCTCTACAGTGAGCTCTAACCCTACTCAACGCCGGGAACACAACACAAGGTAACAACTGCTTTCACATTTCGTATACTACTGCAATACTACAACTTACCTCTGGATCGATGTATATATAATTCTCCCACTCATTGAAAGACGCGTCTTGGAAGATTTTAGCGCAGAAGGACGTCAGCCACACACTCGAAGCAGATTGGTTCCTGGTCACATGAAAAGAGAAAGAATCCATAACATAGCATATTGAAAAGAACACAAACAATAAATAAGGCGGATAGATGTAGACGTGTTCCTTGAGGTAAGATGGGGACATCGTAGTTCCCACACCCGAGGGAGCCAACCCTAAACTGGATATGGCCCTAGGTCATACGGGGTACGAGGTATTTGTCTTAAACAATATCAAACCTCATCTGAAGACCTAAAACGGCGTGCGGTTTAATCAGTTCAAGTCCCACATAACCGCCGCCACCGGTGAATATCCGAGCGCCATTTTTGCCCCTTTTGAAACCGTGTTACACCCATTAGTACACCAGTGGTACTACGGTTACTTTTTCACTACCGTGGTACAAACAGTGGACTGGTTGTACTATGGTTACGGCTGTGGTACCACTGACCACAGTCAATGGATCCACAGTTAGGCAGAAATGATCGTGGTGCAACTCATAACTCTCTAGTTGGTCCTCTGACCAATCGTATAGTGACGAAAATTGAAATTCACAAACTATAGGTTTAACGAGAAAAGAAATCAACAAAAAAAAATCGTATATGGACACCACTTATGCCAGAAATAAAATACCTTTTGAACAAGGGTGTATATGGGACACTAAAAGGTGAAGAATTGGGCGGACTCCAAGCTCTGAGGCCTCAGATGCAACCGAGAACCACATTAAGATTATTATAACACTTACCAGTCGCTTCTAAACAAACTGAAGGAGCCATCAGGTTTCATGAACGACAGCTGCCTCTGGTACAGGATGTTCATGTGGTAGAACGCGTCCCTCTCCAGCGTGCGGTTGCGCTGGTTGATGAGGCGCATGTACAGGGTGAGGTACATGTTGGCGGCGAAACTGAACATGTTCTGCTCGGCAGAGTCCTGAGACATTGAGATGGTTGGTAGAAGTTACTGGACATTTTATTATCAACTTATGAATAGTCAGAACGCTGGTGGCATTACCAATATCTATTATATAAAAATGAATCGCGAAATATGTTGGTAATCGCATAACTCGAAGACGGCTGGACCAATTCGAGTAATTCTTTTTTCTATTTATTCCTTGAACTCTACGGAAGGTTTTTATGGAGCAGCGCGAACGGGATCAGAAGTCCACGCGGGCGAAGCCGCGGGCAACAGCTAGTCTAATATATAAAAATGAATCGCGAAATATGTTGGTAAGCGCATAACTCAAAGACGGCTGGACCAATTCGAGTAATTCTTTATTTTATTTATTCCTTGAACTCTACGGAAGGTTTTTATGGTGCAGCGGGAACGGGATCAGAAGTCCACGCGGGCGGAGCCGCGGGCAACAGCTAGTTATAAATAAAAACTTATCAATCAGATGGGTTAATAGCTTCAGTAGTGTAGAGTGAAACAATTTATTTTAATAAAAGTATTTTAGGCCTCCATACTTCAAAAAGAAAACGCGGAAAAATGGATGACCAAGTGATCATAAAAGATGAGGATCTTTTATGATCACTTGGTCATCCATTTTTTATACCAGATAGGTGGCAAACAAGCGTACGGACCATGTGATAGGAAGTTGTCACCGCGGCCAATGGATGTGCGCAACACTAGGAGCTTCACACTCGTGCTGACAACCTAACCTTTTATCAAGAACTTTCTCTTAGGAACATATCAACGATTAATCATAAGTGTACTGTACACTCGTTACCTCTATTATCTGACATTAAAAGGTCTTCCACATTATTCGTTATGCAGCTTGGTAAAGTCATAAAAAAAAAGTCAAGCTCACCATAGGCAGGTCCAACAAGCTAGTAGCGTTAACGGGCATAGTTGGGAACAACGGTCCGACGACATCCCCCACTATCGAGATTCGTGCCTTGTTGGAGCCGAACACGTAGTAGCGGTCCACCTCGTACGTGATGATGGGCGACTCCGTGACGTTGACGTGCATGTATTGGAACACGTAGGCGCGGTTCGACAGGTCCAGCAGCACGGACTGGTGGCGGTGCTGGGGCAGACCGTCCGGCTGGAGGGGATGGATGACGCATATTTTTAAAAATAGAATTATGTCAGTTTAAGTCGTTCTTATATTAGGTAACTAAACGAAATGCGATCTATCAATAGTCAATCAGTAGCTCTAAAAAAGCAAAGGTGGTGGATTCCGCGGCTTAGTTGATATTCAAGTTAACGAAACTCCAGTTTTTTTCTAGCTTTCAAGAACGGGTTTAGGTATAAATACTCGTAAAATTCAAAAGTAACATTCGTACTCTAGGTAGCGTCCCTAACTAATATGTACAATCGAATAGTATGCATTGGAGTGCTAATCATAATTACGACTTTAGAATATTTCACGGATTCGATGGTACAACTTTAGCTGCAACCTTAGAATCGCGGAGAAGATTCAATTAATATAAAAATGACACGTAAACTGTTTTAACTACTCTATACAGGTATTAAACTGTAATTCCTACATATGATAGAGAGAACGCACTACGAAGCTGAAGAAAGTTCATAATTGCAAGCAACCCCGGCCGACCCAGGGACTTCCCCGTTTACAAGAGGCCCCTAGGTGTCGACTCACCTCGACGTCGATCTTCTTGACGTAGTGGTGCTGTCCCATGAGCGTGGAGGCGTGCAGGCGCACGTGGATGGCGCCGAGGCGCGTGGGCACGACGGGCACGTACACCGTGGCCGCGTCGCCCGCCACGATGTACACGAAGAACTGGTGCTCGCCGAACGACGTGCGGGGGTTGTACGAGCGGACCTGTACAGTCGCACTCACTACTCACTCTGATCAGAGATATCACGCCGGCAGACCAAAATATTGAGGACATAACATAAACTTTAACACACATTTCGCCAGCTTATGTTTAGGTCCCAATGTAATAGGTGGCGAGCCTATTGTCATTAACCGGGCACTTATAAACCTGCGATAAATACACACATAACTTCGAAAAGCATCGAAAAGTCATTGGTGTGTGTCATGGTAAAACCTGGGATCGAACCCGAAACCACGTCTCAGCAGTTCATTACCTATACCACTAGGCTACTGCGGTACAAACGTGTTAAAAAGGCATCAAGGCGAGGTAGTGACACCAATTCTGTTGTACATTTTTACTAAACTAAAATAAGGTCTCTTACGTTGATTTTAAAACTAATTCTGTAGTTATTTTGTTACTTAAATGGACAAAAACGAGCATTCAAGCCGTAATAATATTTAAAAGATTAAAAAAAATGTAAACAAGTATAATGAAACGAGATATAGTGAAAATTTTAACTACAGATCTTAATTTTGTTAAAAAGTACAACAGAATTGGTGTCAGTGTATTACTGTGTGGCGAGTGATATGGTGGTATGTTGTTGAGTGATGTGTTTATACGTTGTTGAGTAATATGTTGGTATGTAGTTGAGTGATATGTTAGTATGTAGATGAGTGAAGATGTGTTGATATGTTGTTGAGTTATGTATTGATACCTTGTTGAGTGATTTATTGGTATGTTGTTGAGTGATGTGTTGGTATGTTGTTGAGTAATGTGGTATGTCGGTACACTTACGATGCCGTTCTCCTCGACGTGCACGAACTTGTAGTCGGGCGAGGCGGCGAGCACCACCACGGCCTCCACGTCCTGCGGCTGGTAGTTGAACACCACCACTCGCAATCCCACCTGCTCCCCTTGGCGGCAACGATCCGGGCCTTCCACCTTGATGAAGAACGGCAGCACGCCCGAGTACTGCATACACACAAAACGTGTAAAATTCTATAGTGTCACGTGGAAATTGGAGAAACCCCTCACGTGTAGATTGGAGAAACTAAATATTATTAGTACATCATCATGTCATTGTAAACTATTTTCACAAAAACAAATGATTTGAATTGAATAACAAAAGACTCATCCCACCCAAACTTCTGCTATTGTACCTCCTGTGACCTACAGATTAATTAATAAAAGTGACCTATAAAGGCACCGTAGCATAAAGTAAGTTGAAATCTCATAAAAATGTTTAAATACGGATAAAATATTGTGTACTAATATTGTGCCATTTTAAAGTGCGATGCATTTTCTTAGCAGTCTGTATTGTCATTTAGCAAATGTACTTACACGTTTAGGTTCCGTGAGCATACCTAGCCCGAGGCTAGGAGACATACTGAAAGCTGTGACGGTCCAGTGTGCCGGTACCTAAAACATAATCAAATATTAAAATAACCTTCCTTGTGTATCCACAATGAGACAAAAAGAAACACACACGCACTCACGCACGCACGCACACACACACGTACGCACGCACGCACTCACGCACGCACACACGTACGCACGCACGCACTCACGCACGCACACACGCACGCACGCACGTAAGTATGTACGCACGCACACTACACAGCTGTTACCTGCGGCACGTCGACAGTGAATACGTAGCGGCCATGCGGGCCGATGTTGACGTCTCGCCACAGCCACACGTTGTCGTACTGACGCTGCACGCGGTTGAACCGGAACTTACGGAAGTGGCGTAACGCAAACAGCTGGTCTTCGTGACCTGCACAACATATTACACATATGTTCATTAACTGTACGTCTGCTATATTATACATATAAAATGTTGCGTTCACCAGACATAGTTGGCACATTTTTTCTAGTCAATACAACATTACGAAAATTAAAACAGCAATCATCACAATATATTTATGAATTCAAACCATCATTCACAATAATCATTTTCACCTTGGAGCCCGAGGTTTATTTGAGTAGTGTTGTTTTTATAGAATTTATATTACTGACTTGATGTTGATTGATATATGAACAATTTCCTCATCATCCTAGACCCCATCCCGAACTTAAAATGTCAGTAGCGGTGTAATTTTTTGTGTAGAGATATTGACGTCACTGCAATATATTCTATCAAAGTTGATACTAATGGTTTATAAAAAAAAATCATGATTCACATTATATATTCTCCCACTGTCTCGTCTCCTGTAAAGGTAACGTATATCACTCGCACACTTTGTTCTAAGGATACCCCGGTTGCTACCGAGCTCAGGGTCTACTTTCTAGCTCTCATTCCTCGTCTACTAAACTCCGTGCCAGCGTAGTTCATAAAGTGTCCTTACCGCAGTTGCCCTCGTCGGTGTGGTCGGCGCAGTCGTAGACGCCGTCGCAGCGCTTGGCCAGCGGGTAGCAGCCGCCCTCCAGGCACTCGCCCAGCCCCAGCGACGAGTTGCAGGCGCTGTGGCGCCGCGCCACCGCCACGTCGCTGAACACCACCAGACCCGCGAACCTGCTCGCCGGGAGGGGATGATCAATGATGGTTAAACACATTTTTCTGTTGCTGATAGACATAACTATTGTGTACGCATAAAACAAAAAACAATTCAGCAATTTTATAAAAGAAACTAGTCTATGCCTGTGGCTGTCGGTTATCGCGACCTACGCGCCATCTGTGGAACTTAATTCTATATTACTAAACATAACTCTGGTTCTATGTAACCGATTGCCATCAAACAAACGTAAGATTCTAGGTTAGACCAAACAAACCCCTTCAAAGAAAAAAAACCGCATCGAAATCCGTTCAGTAGTTTTTGCGTCCATCGCGGACAAACATAAACTTTTTACAATTATATAATAGTATAGATGTAGCAATGAGAGGGAGAGGATTCGGATGGTTCAAATCACGACATTTTGACGTAAAACTGTGTTAATTAACGAAAAAATTAGAACCAACAAAAACATAGCTTGAATATTTGTCGGATGTAGAATACGCAAGAATAGAATAACTTTTTTTGTAAATTAATACACTAAATACGCTCTCTATTATGAGATATCAAATATAGCACTGCAGTCAAAGCATCTACCTTACAAACAAACATATTTCTCGAGAGGTACAGAGGTTGGACAAGACGGTATATCTCGTCCTAATTGAGAAGACCGACTGGGGAAGTACCACAGTTGTAAAGATTACTACGGTTACTAATAACCTTATGTTGTGTTCCGGTGAGTAGGGTAGCCAGAGCTCACTGGAGAGGTTTTGTGTTGTCAGTAGGAACACCAAGACTCTCTTGACCTTCTCCCCTCCCCCCTTTTTCTCCTCTCCTCTATATGGTACGGCAGCACAAATATGACGCCGCTGGTGTTCCAAAAGTCCATAGGCCACGGTAACCCCTTTTTGTCAGTTGGGTGGCGTGCTCGTCTGCCCCCTAAGTGGTATAAAAAAAGGATAATAAAATGGGGTGGATGTACTCACTCAAAAGTCCTGTTGGCGTCAATGCCGAAGGTAGAGGAGGGGAAGTACACGAGCTCGTCCGCGTCACCGGCGTGCGAGCGCCACGTGTACGCGAACGTGCCGTTAGTGGCCTCGTCGAAGTACGACATCTTGGATATCACCTGTAGGTAATTACATATTAAATACAATGGATTGTTTAACCATTGTTTGTTGGTAACTTTAGTTCTTTGTCGTATGACCTTATTGCTAATTTTATCCTTCAAAGAGACTCCAAACACAGCTTGCTACACGGCTCGCCGACTTTCAATCTAAGCTAACTATATTTAATCTGTAAATATTGTATCTTATATTACAGCAGCCTCTGTGGCGTGGCGGTAGTAAACGCGATTGCTAGGCACGACGCGTGGGTTCGAACTCTGCTCAGTGCAAGTATTTATTTGCACGAAAATAAGTATTTGCATTTTCTCGTCTGGTCGTGCCTCGGAGAACACGTTAGACCGTAGGTTTCGGTTGCCAAACGAACACGGTTGCAGTCCGACTAGCCTAACTACAGAACTACGATTTCACCAATTTGGTTGTGAAGGTCCGATGGCAGTCGCTTCACTGAAGATATCGAAGTTCAGCCGCATCTTAGTTAGCCCAGAAACGCGACCCCAACTGAATTGGAAATACGCTCAGAGAATGATGATTGTATCTTATAATATTAGTTGTGATGTTGTACCTTGGCGTAGGTGGGCACGTTGCCGGCCTGCATGGTGTAGAAGGCGTTGTCGAGCGCGGCCAGCCCCACGTAGGCGCCGGGCTCGCCGTAGATGGCCACCTCCACGCGCTCGCCCGTGCGGTGCTTGCGGTTGTTGATGTACACCGTGAACTGTGGACAGTACTGCCGGCTAACCTGTGCCCTCTGCCTGCCGCCTGCACCACTGGCGGTGCGGGCGACAGACCAAGGTTTTATTCTGGAATGGTCTAAGCATGAGTGGGTCATTGACGCGAAAGAAAAAGAAGAAGATCAGTTGTTACCCCCAGTCTTAAGTTGCCGTAGTGGAACTATGACATGTGTGATGTAGTCGGTGCACGCGTGTCATTGCAGTGCGTATTTAGGCAACGAAGGATAAATTTGACAATATGAACCTTTTTGATAAGAATTCGTCGAAATTTTTCGTAAATATTCAAACTTGTTCGATTCAAAGTATGAAATGCCATAAATGCTTTTTTATTTATAACACAGTAATCGTTATTTTAACGGTTAAAAAAGTAGTGGCAGTATAGTGACCATCACCGTAAAAAGGGTAGTGTGTTTTCGTTTTGTAGTACGAATGATTTGAGCTAATATCACAGGGCGGCCCTAACGCAACAGTATAAGGAAGGACAGCGTGCCAAGGTCACCAAAATCTATGAATGCTTTGCGCCCCGTTATTCATAAATTTTTCTAGTCTTTTACTACAACTAGCATACTAGTGACGTACTTCAAAAAAAAGATTTATCGACGAACGATGGGCCGATGACTGCTTATTTAAAATTTAATATCCATAATGATTATGAAGAATTGCTAAAGTGAATGTCCTAACACAAATATGTAGTTTTGAAGATATTTGATTTCGAAAATTGAAACGAGCAGCTGGAAAACGGTTTTTGTGTGGGTGACGGCATGACTTCTTAGTAAGTAGCGCAAATGCATGAAGTGCAAGAGAATATTGCATTTATCTCGGTCCCGGTTATGTTTTGTTGCGTTTACGTGTATGATTCATTAAAAAATAAAAGTCATTTGGAATAGTAAGAAATCTATAAATTATAATAAAATTAAGAATTATAATATTATCTCATGAGTGTAGCATGTTACCGGTCTTGTTAAGTTAATACGCGTTAAAGATAAGTAAACCCAATCGTATTAGTATACGTAAATCGACCACTTCTGCGATAGTAGAAGGCACAGCACTAACGTAGTAAAACGTCCATTCATAAAAATGGAACGTAGGTAAAGACACAGCGTTTTGTAGGTAGGGCCCATCAACTTCCTTATACATTAATGGCTAATATGGATTAAAGGTAAAGTACAAAATTGTTTACCTTTATTAAAGTACCTAAACAAATGGAGTATAGTACGGATATGTGTGTGAGTTTGGCGACATCGGTTCCGCTACTGAAAGTATCGTGTCGCATTTGTACTAGTTGTATCTGTTCTGTGGGCGGTACTCACGTTGTTGCGCGAGATGCCGTTGACGGGGAAGGTGAGCGAGTCGGCGAGCACGTCCCCGCGCCGCGCCGCGCTCCACACCACGGCCGTTGTACTAGTTGTATCTGTTCTGTGGGCGGTACTCACGTTGTTGCGCGAGATGCCGTTGACGGGGAAGGTGAGCGAGTCGGCGAGCACGTCCCCGCGCCGCGCCGCGCTCCACACCACGGCCGTTGTACTAGTTGTATCTGTTCTGTGGGCGGTACTCACGTTGTTGCGCGAGATGCCGTTGACGGGGAAGGTGAGCGAGTCGGCGAGCACGTCCCCGCGCCGCGCCGCGCTCCACACCACGGCCGTTGTACTAGTTGTATCTGTTCTGTGGGCGGTACTCACGTTGTTGCGCGAGATGCCGTTGACGGGGAAGGTGAGCGAGTCGGCGAGCACGTCCCCGCGCCGCGCCGCGCTCCACACCACGGCCGTTGTACTAGTTGTATCTGTTCTGTGGGCGGTACTCACGTTGTTGCGCGAGATGCCGTTGACGGGGAAGGTGAGCGAGTCGGCGAGCACGTCCCCGCGCCGCGCCGCGCTCCACACCACGGCCGTTGTACTAGTTGTATCTGTTCTGTGGGCGGTACTCACGTTGTTGCGCGAGATGCCGTTGACGGGGAAGGTGAGCGAGTCGGCGAGCACGTCCCCGCGCCGCGCCGCGCTCCACACCACGGCCGTTGTACTAGTTGTATCTGTTCTGTGGGCGGTACTCACGTTGTTGCGCGAGATGCCGTTGACGGGGAAGGTGAGCGAGTCGGCGAGCACGTCCCCGCGCCGCGCCGCGCTCCACACCACGGCCGTTGTACTAGTTGTATCTGTTCTGTGGGCGGTACTCACGTTGTTGCGCGAGATGCCGTTGACGGGGAAGGTGAGCGAGTCGGCGAGCACGTCCCCGCGCCGCGCCGCGCTCCACACCACGGCCGTTGTACTAGTTGTATCTGTTCTGTGGGCGGTACTCACGTTGTTGCGCGAGATGCCGTTGACGGGGAAGGTGAGCGAGTCGGCGAGCACGTCCCCGCGCCGCGCCGCGCTCCACACCACGGCCGTTGTACTAGTTGTATCTGTTCTGTGGGCGGTACTCACGTTGTTGCGCGAGATGCCGTTGACGGGGAAGGTGAGCGAGTCGGCGAGCACGTCCCCGCGCCGCGCCGCGCTCCACACCACGGCCGTTGTACTAGTTGTATCTGTTCTGTGGGCGGTACTCACGTTGTTGCGCGAGATGCCGTTGACGGGGAAGGTGAGCGAGTCGGCGAGCACGTCCCCGCGCCGCGCCGCGCTCCACACCACGGCCGTTGTACTAGTTGTATCTGTTCTGTGGGCGGTACTCACGTTGTTGCGCGAGATGCCGTTGACGGGGAAGGTGAGCGAGTCGGCGAGCACGTCCCCGCGCCGCGCCGCGCTCCACACCACGGCCGTTGTACTAGTTGTATCTGTTCTGTGGGCGGTACTCACGTTGTTGCGCGAGATGCCGTTGACGGGGAAGGTGAGCGAGTCGGCGAGCACGTCCCCGCGCCGCGCCGCGCTCCACACCACGGCCGTTGTACTAGTTGTATCTGTTCTGTGGGCGGTACTCACGTTGTTGCGCGAGATGCCGTTGACGGGGAAGGTGAGCGAGTCGGCGAGCACGTCCCCGCGCCGCGCCGCGCTCCACACCACGGCCGTTGTACTAGTTGTATCTGTTCTGTGGGCGGTACTCACGTTGTTGCGCGAGATGCCGTTGACGGGGAAGGTGAGCGAGTCGGCGAGCACGTCCCCGCGCCGCGCCGCGCTCCACACCACGGCCGTTGTACTAGTTGTATCTGTTCTGTGGGCGGTACTCACGTTGTTGCGCGAGATGCCGTTGACGGGGAAGGTGAGCGAGTCGGCGAGCACGTCCCCGCGCCGCGCCGCGCTCCACACCACGGCCGTTGTACTAGTTGTATCTGTTCTGTGGGCGGTACTCACGTTGTTGCGCGAGATGCCGTTGACGGGGAAGGTGAGCGAGTCGGCGAGCACGTCCCCGCGCCGCGCCGCGCTCCACACCACGGCCGTTGTACTAGTTGTATCTGTTCTGTGGGCGGTACTCACGTTGTTGCGCGAGATGCCGTTGACGGGGAAGGTGAGCGAGTCGGCGAGCACGTCCCCGCGCCGCGCCGCGCTCCACACCACGGCCGTTGTACTAGTTGTATCTGTTCTGTGGGCGGTACTCACGTTGTTGCGCGAGATGCCGTTGACGGGGAAGGTGAGCGAGTCGGCGAGCACGTCCCCGCGCCGCGCCGCGCTCCACACCACGGCCGTTGTACTAGTTGTATCTGTTCTGTGGGCGGTACTCACGTTGTTGCGCGAGATGCCGTTGACGGGGAAGGTGAGCGAGTCGGCGAGCACGTCCCCGCGCCGCGCCGCGCTCCACACCACGGCCGTTGTACTAGTTGTATCTGTTCTGTGGGCGGTACTCACGTTGTTGCGCGAGATGCCGTTGACGGGGAAGGTGAGCGAGTCGGCGAGCACGTCCCCGCGCCGCGCCGCGCTCCACACCACGGCCGTTGTACTAGTTGTATCTGTTCTGTGGGCGGTACTCACGTTGTTGCGCGAGATGCCGTTGACGGGGAAGGTGAGCGAGTCGGCGAGCACGTCCCCGCGCCGCGCCGCGCTCCACACCACGGCCGTTGTACTAGTTGTATCTGTTCTGTGGGCGGTACTCACGTTGTTGCGCGAGATGCCGTTGACGGGGAAGGTGAGCGAGTCGGCGAGCACGTCCCCGCGCCGCGCCGCGCTCCACACCACGGCCGTTGTACTAGTTGTATCTGTTCTGTGGGCGGTACTCACGTTGTTGCGCGAGATGCCGTTGACGGGGAAGGTGAGCGAGTCGGCGAGCACGTCCCCGCGCCGCGCCGCGCTCCACACCACGGCCGTTGTACTAGTTGTATCTGTTCTGTGGGCGGTACTCACGTTGTTGCGCGAGATGCCGTTGACGGGGAAGGTGAGCGAGTCGGCGAGCACGTCCCCGCGCCGCGCCGCGCTCCACACCACGGCCGTGGCCACGGGCGCCATCTCCGCCGACACCGTCACCGCGAACGTGCGCACGCCCTCCTGCACACACGCACACACACACGGTCAACGCGACAGGACAGTGTACACGGAGCAACGTGCTGACACGGCCATCGGTCATTGAAGCTCGGCTATCACGCAGCTGAATACGCGACGGACACGCACTTGTGTCACGGTCACAGTAAAATGTTACGTAAATATAGACGGGGCATAGGTTAAACTAAAGGCTTACCATAAGTGACAACCTGTGGCGTGATGGTAGTGAACGCAAGGAGGAGCTGATCGATTCCTGCTCAGTGCAGATATTTGTATACATGAATATGGTAATCGGAATATGCTATTTGCATTGGTCTGGTCGTGCCTCGGAGAGCCAATTTAGAGCCGTTTGTTCCGGTTGCCAAACGAACATCTATGGCAGTCTTTTTACAGAGGAAATGGTTGAAATGACTCACACAGAAGGTCAGATCGGTCGTTTGCAGTAATAGCAGCACCAACAAAGAGAGATTGCCTAGAACTTAGCAGTTAACACTTAAATTCGCAAAAATTGAAGGGGCTCGTAAAATACCGCTACATAAACCTTGCAACCATCATACCTGCATGATCTCCTGTCCGCTGGTGAGAATGATGCCTTTAGACATTACCACATAGTTGAAAGACTCCATGTAAAAGTTGCTTTGCACGTGGAAGATTATGTACTCGCCAACCTGTAGAACAATATTTTGTTTTGTAAGTACTGTAAATTAAAAAAATCTCCACGCAGAACCGCGATAATAGATCATGAAGAACGAATTCACCTGATAATAGATTCTCACATTATAATGAAATATTTCCCTGTGATTTATTGACGTTCTCTAAACCCCATCTTCTGCTTGAGTGAGATTAAACATTCTAACTCGGTAATTTGCACGGTATGTCTTACTCATAAAGGAACAAAGTGACATTTATGGATATTTATACAAAACCTAGATGTGAGATAGTGACTGAATATATGAATTATTATAATATTAATGACCTTTAAAATCTGTGCAATTATTAACTACTTATTTGACGCTCTGAGTCGTCTTACTGACAGTAATATCATATTTTCATTATAAAAATGTCTGTCCACGTAAATGACGCTTCAATACAGTTGGCAGACTGACCCTCGCGTCCGTGGTGCTGGTGGCGATGCGTATGTGCTGGTTGTTGGCGCTGTAGTGCGCCACGAAGTGCACGTCGGCGTTGGCGTGGCTGCCCACGCCGTCCACCAGCTGCGCGCTCAGGCGCACGCCGGTGATACCGTTTAGGACATCGCGGTAGTTCGGGTCGTTTTGTAGACCTGTGGGAGGTACGGTAGTATCGGTATTGGCGCGAGTTATAGACCCAAAGTGTGCTTAAATTCCAAGCCCTTTTTCCATAATAAATTAGTTTGAGTTAACTGTCAAACGGTCGAATAAAGCGATCGTCATTAGACGATGTGCACAATACTCGTGGAATGCAGCGTGGGAGTGTGTGGTCTTACGTCGATTCTAAGCAACTCTCTTTGTATTCAAACTACGAGAAATGTAACATGCATTTTTTTCCGCGCAAAATCCCGACGTATACTGCCCCCACCAAAGTCGGTGGAGGTGATTGTGTACCGACTAAAACGCACGCCGTCTTTGATTGCCGGAGGTGAAATTATACAAGACATTTCTCTCTCACCCCGGCAGACAAGTGTAACATGCTTAAGGTGTAAAATCACATGTAGTTTTTTCATAGTATAAAACAAGCACTCCTACACTTCGTTGCGTGATGCGGGGCAGTGTGCAAAGGCCTTCAAGATTACCTATTATACCAAAGTTCTGTCCTAAACTAGTATATCAGACATTTTAGGGCAGCAACTACCCATAACGAATGCCACAGATGTTCAGCTAAAACAATGTCAGCACACTCACGTAATAGTTTGTACAGGTCCAGCTTGAGATGCCAGATGGCGTCGTGTCCGGGCACCAGCGTGGGTTGCTGCGGGTCCACGCCCCCTCCCCTGCCCTCCACCTGCACGTGCACCTGCAGCGACACGCCGCGCGCCTGCCACGCGGGCAGGGGCGAGCCGTCGTGGTACGACACTGCCATCTGGAAGTAACAAACGCTTACGACATATTCATCCGTCATCCCTCGTGGAAGGGAGGACGCTTCACTACATAGTATAAAATAAAGTCGCGTTCTCTGTCCCTATGTCCCCTTGTATGCTTAAATCTTTAAAACTACGCAACGGATTTTGATGCGGTTTATTTTAATAGATAGAATGGTTAAAGAGGAAGGTTTATATGTATATAATAGCATGCAACGAACAACAGGTACGGAGCAGGAATGAAAAATCAAAAAGTCAGCTAGTAGGACATATGATAGAAAGTCGTTTATACGTCATGTAAAGTGAGTGTTTTGAAAGAAAAGTTGACAATAGGGATGTTGATTACTTTCTTTTATTCTCGAAAAGTGATCACTTTACAATAATACTGCCAATTTTACCAACTTTACGAACTTTACAACAATCATCATTCCCTGAACCTTTTTCCCAACTCAGTTGGGGTCGGCTTTCCAGTCTAACTGTGATGCGGCTGAACTTCGATATTTTCCGTGAAGCGACTGCCATCTGACCTCCACAACCAATGGTCTAATGACCAATGGCGATATCGAAGTTCCAAGTTAGGCTGGTTGGACTTTTGAGGGCTCCAACTACCCGTAACGGCTGCCATAGATGTTTGTATGGCAACCGGGACCGACGGCTTAACGTGCTCTCCGAGGCACTTATAAACCTGCGATAAATACACACATAACTTCGAAAAGTATCGAAAAGTCATTGGTGTGTGCCATGGTAAACCTGGGATCGAACTCGAGACCTCGTCTCAGCAGTCCATTACCCATACCACTAGGCTACCGCGGCTTTTACGAACTTTACAACAATATAACTGCCAAAAGGAAATATTGCTACGATAAATGGTTTTGTCATGACCAGTGGTTTTAAAGATAATTGTTTTAAAAAAAACGCTTTTTGAGTCGCTTGAAAATGCTTTATACAAAATCGATACATATAGGTGACGTCACGTGCCTGTCGCGCGTAGTGCGTATATTGCATTTATCTCGGTTTGTGTTGCGTTGTTAATAATTAACTTAACTAAGTAATTTGGACTGGTTTGATTCTTTATATTTTGACCTAAATTATAGTTTCAGTTTTATGCATATCGATGACCACAACTTAAAGAAATATGTAGTAGGAATGTTTTTCTGCCCAAATACGCAAAAAAATGTCTAACACAAAAAGAAAATGAAACTCCTAGTAATATTAGGTAGAATGGGGGGTTGTTATGTGAGTGTACAAAAATTCCAAATACAAAGGAGAAATAGTTCCAGTCGAACAGAGAACCTTTTACTTTTGTAGTCAGTTAAAAATAGCTATGGTACTCACATAAACATCAAAAGGCATAGCCGGCTTGAACACCTGCGGCGATCCTCCGAGGAAGGTGACCGAGAGGGACGAGTTGTATATCCTTGCGATGCTGTAACCTTCGATGACGTCATCCAGGAACGGGTCTCCGACAGACGCGGTGATGATGACCTCCACGCCGTCCAGTGTGGGGACCAGCTGCGCGAGTTCTGACATCGGGTACTTGAAGTCGTACGTACCGTTGAACTGAAATGTGAAAGTGTGTAAAGATTGGCGGTCAAGTGAATGAGGGTGTTATTCATTTTTTATAGGATGTGTCAATATGATTTCACCTCCCTTCACATGAAACTCTCGAATGATCGATGAGTCTCGGGAAAGAGTTAATTTAAGAAATATTAGCCGTACTGAAGATTTTTGAAAAGCAATTAGTATGCTGACTGTTCGAATTAAATTTAAATAGAAAAAAGTGTGTCGACGGGATTCGAATCCGCGATCTTTCCCTTACAAGGGGAATGCTCGGACCGCTAAGCCATGAAGCCTCGTCTGAATCATTGGAAATTCTCCTATACAAACATCTTTGGGGCGATAGTGGGAGTCATCTACCGACAATCATACGAACTATCGTAACAAATTAGCAGCAAAAATTTTGAAGTAGTTATTACATGGCGGAAATTTACTACAAAAAATATACTGGGGGAAGGAGGGAGGGAAATATATATTCCACATATGACAGCATATCTCCTCGGGTAAGAAGTATTTTTATTGTTTTTAAAGGGTGCGGTTTGGCATTCCTTTCTATGACAATTAGTGATATTATGCTACCCACCTTCAATATATTTCTTTCAATCAGCAGCTGTCAAAACGTATTCAGCAAGTATACGGATTCCCAGGGATTTGTCGAAATTCAAGTTGGCGAAATTGTTGCCTAATATATGAAGAATCTTATAATACATACATAACATAACAAACTCACGCCTATATCCCCCAAGGGGTAGGCAGAGGTGCTAGCACCCACATTTCGCCAGTTTATGTTTATGTCCCAATGTAATATAATATAATATATATTATATATATAATATAATATAATATATATAATATATATAATACATACTTACATAACTTCGAAAAGCATCGAAAAGTCATTGGTGTGTGCCATGATAAAACCTGGGATCGAACTCGAGACCTCGACTCAGCAGTTCATTACCCATACCACTAGACTACCGCGGCTATCATTACCCATACCACTAGGCTTCTTATAATGAGTACTTACAAATCTCAAGTAGGGTAGTTGATCGTAGTAAGGGTTGTTATAATAGTTGTTGGTGTAGCTGGTCGTGGTGTACGTGTTGTAGTTGGGACTGTTCGGGTTGGCGCTGTGCTCGATGGCGTATTGCGTCGCGTCCGGCTTCGGCATCCAGAACGGGTACTTTTCATCCTGTTGGTGGTTTGATAAATTACTCACAGTTTTTATAACGAAAAATAATGAATAGAGTTCCTATTAACACTGTAGCCTTAGCACAAAATACAATCGAATTCGTAATGTAAAGGTATCGGCAGAATGGAGCAGTGCGATTGGCGGGCTACACACGCACACAGGTTCACAAGAGGCAGACTGCCAATCACAATGCTCCGTTCTCTCGAAACCTTTACATTACGAATTCAATAGAAGTTCATGCTAGTGCTACTGATCTATTGGATAATAATAATAATAGACTTATTGTAAGCCTGGGTTGCACGATCGTACTTTAACATTAACAGTGTAGTTAAAGTACTGGTCAAGTATAAAACAGGCACCATTTGACAATTGCTAAAATTACGTCATACCTTTACGCTAACTGTAACCGGCCACGCTCAAACGTTAAATTCTATCAAAAAGATAACTTTAACCGAGCTACTAAATACTCTGGTGCAACACATTTAGTCAAACCATTAGAATCAATGTTACTGTTACTGTTAAATTTGACGGAAACCTTAACTTTAACAGGTAGGTGGTGCAACTAAACCTAACAAATGTTTGTTGAACACAAAACAACTGAATAAATTTTGATTGTCTCCTCTTGTTATTGTCATTCATTGTAGTCTCTTTTTATTTGAAAATCTCTAGGTAAGATTTAAAATCTTATTTTTTTTATACCACTTAGTTGGTAGACAAGCACGCGGCCCACCTGATTGAATGCGAATCTTATGTTTGTTTGATCACAATTGGTTGAGTATAACCAGAGATATGACAAAATCGACATCCATTAGAGTGCAGCTGTGCATGAGCTAATTTAAATAATGTAATCCAAAATACTTACGAAATTAAACATTCTAGTGTAAACCTTCTGCGGGTCGTACCACCAGTCAGGTTGGTCCACCTGGTTGGGCTGTCCCGGGATGTAGCGGTTCTCCTTGGTAACCACTCGCCCATACTCGTCGACGGTCGTCTGTCCGTAGTCGTTGTATAGCTGTTGCTGGTAGTTGCTATCGTTGAACGAGTACGGATAGTTGGGGTTCACTGTTGAACAAACATTTTGAAGGTATTATAAATATTCTAGGATAATCTAATGCAAGTTAAGCTTACCATGGGTCTGGGTGATCAAACCCATGGTAAGCATAGCTTAATTAGCTTGTGTTCTGGAATGCGACTAAACATATGTATTTAACATAAACAATCTTATATAGTGTCTTTTTGATTTGTTGTTTAAAAACTCAGTATAAAAATACTTTTCTACTTAGTAACGCATTTTGAAAACTAAAAACCTGTGTTGAAAACTAGTTAGTCAGTTAGGTTGTCTAGTTTATTTGTTAAACATGTTTTTGTTTATAAAAAGTTGCCAGACACAGATATATTTTTCTTATATATTATACATAGAAACACACAAACCAATGCAAATATTCATATTTATGCACACAAATATTTACAATGAAAGGGAATCGAACTCGAGACTCCTAGTTGCTATGCTGTCAGTGTAGAAGACAAAGAAGGGTTTCTCGGTCTTCCCACTGACAATACCAAACCTCTCCAGTAGGCTCTGGCTACCCTACTCACCACCGGCCGAATCTTTTTACGCCAAATTTCATGTTTTTTCCTAAGTTTGTACTGCATTACAGTCGGGTTTTTGTTATTCCAGACATTCAAAATCAAAAATCATTTATTCTGCATAGACCAGTAAACGGCACTTACAAAACGTCAACATCAACAATATTTTATCAAATGCAAATGGACCACCGGTTCGTAACGTGAACTGAGAAGACTGGCAAGAAACTCAGCGAGCTTTTCTTTTTTTTTTTGGTCTATTTACAATAATTTACTTAGTCTAGATACAAAATTTAGCTGACTGAATTTAGGTTTACGTAACAGTTACCTCTAGTGTACTGGTTCTGGGCGTACCCAGCGGGCACCCCGAACTGCCCCCGGTTGTTGAACTGTCCCTGCGCGTAGTAGCGCGGCCGGTACTGCGGGATGGGCCGCACGGTCGCCTTCAGCGTGAGGTTGCCGCGCACCGGAGCACCCGACGTGTAGTTCGCCATGATGCGCCCGTGGATGAACTGCTCCGTGTTGAAGAAGAACGCGGGCATCGTCACATTCACCTGGGGGAACACAACGAGAGCTTGTGGCGATACATGTAACAGCGCCATCTAGCGACAGCAAGACTTATTACTACGTTACTACGGATCCTGCATCGCGAAAGCGAAGTTCTCACGCTGGTGCAACAGATATACTACAATCCAACGACAACCGTTGTGCTGTGGCTCGCCAGGCGTGATCACCATGCCTAGTCGGAAGTTTCTTCGGTCTTTCTTTGTGTTTTAGTGTGTATAGACAGAAATAAATGGCGGGCCGTTGTCTTTACTTGCCTTAAAGGAAGAAAGGCAAAAGGTTTGTGCCCATATAATTAAATAGTGATCGCGTCACTTACACAGGCGCGTTATTATTGGCAGATGGGTTATTGCAATATCTGTTTATCGCGACTTATTCACGGAGGGTTAAGCAGAGCTAACTGTTGCGATAATAGTATGTGAGGAATGGTGACATACTATCAGAATACCGCGTGTGTGAGTGAAGCTTTATTTCTCGTTAACATTATTAGTATATAAAGGAAAGTACACCAAACAAGTAATATATAGTTGCACACACCTCAAATCGAGTCTGGTAGTACTCCTCAACGAGGAACTGCGTCTCCTCGATCTGTCCCAGCGCCTCCACGCGGATGTACCACTCGCCGAACAGCGGCTGGTCCGACATCTGGTACTGCAGACTCACCGTGCCGAAGTTACTCTGTATGGGGAAGACAAATGGATAAATTAGAAAAAAAACACATTACCTACTCGTTTATATCAGGTAAAACACTCTGCAGGGGTTGCTTCGTTGCCGAGGAAACGGCCGCCCACGTAATACTGGAATACGAGGCAGTAGCCCGAGCCCCCCAACGATCACAAATCCTCGCACAGTGAGGTCGCTCCGCGAAGCCTGTGAAGCCCCCAGTAAGTTTCTGTGTTTCTGGGCGGAGCTGGGCTGGCTGCTCTAGCCAGTAACCCTGCACGCACAATGGCCCAAAAAGGGAGGCTAAGTGCGGAAAAAGGAGTCCCAATACACAGGTAAAACACATTGCGTGGCTATCCAGTTTTATAAAAATCTACCTAATCACGCACCATGGGAAGCCACCTTATGCGCCGTCTACATTTACGTGAAATTTTACCATGACCGTGTCAGAAGTGCTGTCCGTCGCGTATTCAGCTGCGTGATAGTTGAGCTTAAATGTAACCATCGATCGACTGGTGGCCGTGTCAACACAACTCTAGTTTGTGTGCCCATGTGCCACAATTTGTTACGTCCACACTCACATAACATAACATAAACTCACGCCCGAAGGGGTAGGTAGAGGTGCTAACATCCACATTTCGCCAGTTTATGTTTAGGTCCCAATGTAATAGGTGGCAAGCCTATTGCCATTAACCGAGCACTTATAAACCTTCGATAAATACACACTTAACTTCGAAAAGCATCGAAAAGTCATTGGTGTGTGCCATGGTAAAACCTGGGATCGAACCCGAGACCTCGTCTCAACAGTCCATTACCCATATCACAACTCCACTCACTTTCTTGATGCTACGCTGTCTAGTCAGCTGTGTTAATCAGCTACCTACTTTAGAAGGATAAAGTGAACCGATTTCTTAAATGATCTCCATTTACATCAACTGCCATTATAAGAACGTACAACAGTGTGTCGGATGTCGCTGGCAGAGATCAGCTCACTTGTCACAATAGGTCATAAATTGTGGCATTGTGTTCACGTTAAGCCTGACACTGGCGCGTATGGGTATTTGTTCTTGTTATTATTATTTTTTCGTGGTGATCTTATTGATGGGTTAGTACCGAACCCTGTTTTGAGTTGAGACCTATACATTAAACATTACTCTTACGTCTGATGATTGTAGATATAAGCTGAGACATTTCAAATTGACACAACATGTAAGAGATTGTCACAGAACGATAAGGTCTCCAATTGTATGATGTACGACATATACAGTAGTTCTATTTTTTTATTTTTTTTATGGTACGTTAATTTTACTTCACCTCGCCTGATGTTAAGCTGAAGGCAAAATCTCATAAAAAGGGTCACCATTGCAAACACGTACAGTGCTACAATATCAATATCTATATCATGATTTTAATTCCTTAGTGTTCAATATAGACATAAATATTCTTATTATTAATATACTAGCTGTTGCCAGCGGTTCCGCCCGCGTGGACTTCTGATCCGATCCCATCCCAAAAACCTTCCGTCGAGTTTAAGGAACAAATAAAAAAGAATTACTCGAATTGGTCCAGCCGTCTTCGAGGCATGCGCTTACCAACAGATTTCGCGATTCATTTTTATTAATTCATTCATTATATATTCAGTATAGATTGGAAAGTCACCGATAAATTCGTCTTGAAGAAAAAAATATATTTTTTGATAATTTTGCACTAAGATTAAATGACTATAAAAGATACTATATACTTGTTGTAAACCTTTTACTATTACTTAACATGAAATAAATAACCTCGTTCTTTTTTTAAATAGGTTATAATAGGTAATGAATAGAAACCGCTGATTATACAATAAAGGCGGTGCCTTAGATTATTACAATAATTGAAAGGCGGTGAACTAAATCGTGATGTCACCTTGCAGCGTTTAATTAACCTATAGTTCAACAAGCTGTGACGTCATTATACACCTGCCCATACGGAAAGATTTGACCTTTTGATAACTGAATAAAACTAAACATAACTATATAATAGTCACATCTGAAAACCCCTGTCGGGTTGGGCAGAGATGCATTAACACCCACACGTAACTATGGTATTCGGTCCCATATAAGTGTGGGAGTGACCCTACGGCCGTCAAGCGGGCTATTTGCCATGGGTAATAAGAACAGCCCTATCTCTTGTATTCGTGTTTAACGAAAAATATAATAGAGTTTAGAAGCAGACAAGCACTCGGCCCACCTGATGGGAAGTGGATACAGTAGCCTATTGATGTGTGTAATATCAGATGAGTCACAAACAGCATTCCTGAAGAAGCCCATATTGAAAAAGTATAAAAAGTATATATATATATTGTATAAAAAGCCACAGAATTTTTTTATTATATTGTAGAGTTCATCGTGCGAAAAATGTCCACGGATACCTCCCCTGCAGGGGCCGGTTGGAGAGGTTATGTCGGACTCGAAACGACTCACGCTGTTTTTGGGTCATTAGTTGCCGGAGATGTATTGTAGGTACTGAGTAATTAATTAAAAATGTGTTTACCAGTTGTCACCAAAATAAGGGTCGGACCGCATCATGTTGGCAGCAATTAAAAAAATATCTATCGATATTAATAATAATAATAATATATCGACTGTGAAATAACGGTCGGCCTACTATAAAATGTTGTTGATATTGACGTTTTGTAAGTTCCGTTTAACGGTCTATACAGAATAAATGATTTTTTATTTGATTTGTAATTGTCTGGTCTGAAAAAATATAAATTCACCCAACATAGATCAACCCAGCCAGTTCACAGTCGATATTTATTTAGCGACAGATTGTGCCATATATGGTAACAGATCTACCTAGGTTCAATACTCTACCTGTCTAGAGAGCCATCTCTTCATGATGCGCCGGTTCGGGTCTAGGACGAACACGTCGATGGCGCGTCCGAAGGCCTTTAACTCAGTATTGACCGGGATCACGCGGAAACGTACTGAAATAAAAATGAAATTATAAATTCCACTAGCCATTCCACTATATACCATAGCGTCGCGCGAACTACCGCAGCGTCTGTTCATTGGGAAATGGCTTATGTGTTTTTATAGCTTTGAACAATTTTTCAACTATAAGGACTTTAGTTATAATTAATTGATAAATAATTACATTATACTCATACATATTATACTATATATCGTACATTGACATGGTATTTGAATTTAGTTTTTAAGGTGACTACTATGTAATCACTATCACTATCACTATCACTACATAGTATAAAATAAAGTCGCGTTCTCTGTCCCTATTTTTCTTGTCCCTTTGTATGCTTAAATCTTCAAAACTATGCAACGGATTTTGATGCGGTTTGTTTTAATAGATAGAATGGTTAAAGAGGAAGGTTTATATGTATATAACATCATGCTACGACTAACAGGTGCGGAGCAGGAATGAAAAATATTGCAAAAACGGGGTGACGCAGACGAAGTTGCGCGGGTCAGCTAGTATATGATAATAAATAAATAATATTGGCTTCGGACTCATGGCCCCACTCCCCATCTCCACCAGTGGGGCCACTAGGACTTTTAAGTACTGATGTCTCCACTGTAGTGGGTCAGTGGAGCTATACGGATTTCGTATGTATTCACATTATACTCATATTATAGATAATCTGTTGTATTATTCCTGAAATTTGCATGCCACATACGGCGGCTAAACATGTTATGCTGTTACATAATTTAAAGATCTTCATTCTATCATGTTTAAGAGAAAATAAATTTGTTCTTTCTTTCTTTCTATATGCAAGATTTTATCAGTAATCTCAACATCAAATGTCGAATTTTTATCATAAGCAATTTGTTTTACCCAACGCCACTTACACCCATGGTAAACATAGCTTAACTAGCTTGTTATGGGTTCTAGAAGGCATTATACATTATGTTAACGGAAGGACTGGAGTTTAGTCAACTAGACTTTCTATCAATCCCTAGAATCGCCACCTTGTTGATACTTTTTGAGAGCTATTGATTGAATAAACAGCAAAACTTACCAGTTTGCGACTGCATGTAGACAGGCTGGTCTGTCTGTATGAAGATCGTCATGAATCTACTGGAGAACGTTAACTGTGATTCGTTGAAGAAGGCACGTCCACCGAACGGCGTGTCTAAGTACAAGCCTTCCACTCGTAGCTTGTAATCTCCAGGCACTGTTGTTGATGGTATCTGTTATAAAATCAAAATTATAGTTATAACTTAGGCTATTCACAGCCTTACGCACACATGTGGACGCCCGAACGTCTGAGTGCGTGCACATACATGCGGACGCCAGAATGCGTGCACATACATGCGGACGCCAGAATGCGTGCACATACATGCGGACGCCAGAATGCGTGTGCACATATGCGAAATCCTAAATGAGTGCGCATACATGCGGGCGCCCGAAAGCCTGCACATAATGCAGACGCTTGAATACGTGCGCATACATGCGAACGCCAGAATGGCTGTACACATAATGCGAAAACCGAAATGAGTGCGCACTCATACGGGCGCCCGAAAGCGTGCGCATGCATGCTAACAGTGAAACTATTTACATTCAAGACAGCACAACAGACAGCTCTGAGTGTATAATACAGAACTCACCCTCATATTTAATATCTCTGGTACTCCTTCCTTAACCCCCTGGCTGACATCGGCTATCTCCACTCCGTTGCATGAAATGGATGCTCTTATAGTCATCTGTAGACGAGCTTGCAGAATATTCGCTGATATCTTGTAAATTTGGCCTGGTCTCACCATTTTAGAGGCAACAATAAAGTATGTGCTGAAATATTACAATAATATGAAACAACAATTCCATTTAAGTTTTTGCATTTTATTTATATAATCTATGCAAATTCAATAGATTTTTCATCAATATATTCTACTAGCTAATGGTAGAGATGAAATTGACTTTGGTTGGGTAGACCTCCAGATTCAGTATAATATATCTCCATTTATTCTTTTTACAGATATACAGGTTAGAATATATTAGAGACTAAAGAGAAAATATATTAATAACTTAACACAACTGTTTTCTTAGATCAACCGTTTGATAAATAAATAAATACACTAGGACAATCTACACAACGCCACCCAGACCCATGGTAAGCATAGTTTAACTAGCTTGTGTTATGGGTTCTGGAATACAGATAAACATACTTAGATACATTTATTTTTGTAAATACATACATATTATACATACAAACACCTGGACCAATGTAAATATTCATATTCATGCATACAAATATTTTCACTGAGTGGGAATTGAACCCACGCCTCCTGCGTAGCAGTTGCATTCATTACCGCCACGCCACAGAGTTCGTCATATATGATACTCTCGTGAAACTCGTGATACTCTCCAAGACATTGGTAGCGACATATAATTAATTTCCTTGCGATTCACACCGCATAGCACGGAATTTTTTTTAATTTTTACCAAATTTATATTAGCTGCTACATTTTTGGTCAGAAATTTATTTTTGGCATACCCATTTGATTAGGAAGTGCCCGATTGGCGGCAATAGGCTCGCCCCCTATTACGTGGGACCGTAAATCATACTTTGGGAAATATGCGTGTTTAATTACGCCTCTGGCTACCCCTTCGGGGATTACGGGTGTGAGAATATGTATGTATGTATGTTTTCATAGATTCAATTAAATAATTTCACCATAAACTTACGCTTCATTGATGATAACACTCTCATGTTCCATAGGTGCCCCTTTGTATGATGTGGTGTATGTTCTTCCGCTGTCCCACAACGGTTTAGGTGTATTTTCGGGACCATACTGATTCTGATTCTTGTCAAACTGATTGTACCTTTGATCTTGATCATATTGTCCCTGATTTGGGTCATATTGACTCCCATTTGGATCATATTGTCTAAGATTTGGATCATATGGATTTCTATTTGTATCATAAGGGTTTTGGTTACGATTTTGGTATCTTTTTGGATCATAAGGGTTCTCATACCTAGGATCATTGTTCAGGTAATCGTTCGTAGAACCCGGTGTGTTTATATCTGGGTTGTACGTAGGCTGTGCATAGTCTTGTGACATGCATAATTGCAATACTGTTATTGATAGGATATACGTAAGAGTTATGAGATTCATAATTCAGTCTTTGATTTAGTCTGCCTGAAAACAGTAAGAGTATGATGTTTATACTTGTAAGAATATTACGTATGCTCTAAACTACTATGCGTTTCAAATAAATTGATAACTGTCAGTAAGACATTTTGATTCCCGTTGCTAGTTTTAGTCTTATTTATTATTAAGGAAAAATATTATAATAATCAATAAAAAATATGTAAAGAAAATAAACACAAGGCCGCTGTCACTTGTTGTTACCATACACGTAAGAACCTATCCGACTTGGAAATTTGGCTGTTATCTGTACAATTCTAATGAGTATGGAGTGAAGTTACGAGTCATTTGAAACACATAGTACACAGTTACATCATCATAATTTATACACATTTGATTATAAAAAAATAATAAATTTAAATGTCACAATGATTTACAGACAATAATAATATCCCTATGCACAATTAAACTATTGTAGTAATATAGATTCTTGGAAAAATGTTCTGACTACTTAAACTTAACTAATCCATAAACTAATTTTTGACTAATTGTAACAAATCTATAAACCGTGTTATTGTTGTGCAAATAGCTGTGTACACTGAGTACACATGAAAAGGTTTTATAAATAAAACACAACAATAGTGAACTATTTAAAAGAAAACCCAGCAACAGGTGCAGTGCACACATTCCCTTACCAATAATCTACAAGTGATGAGTTAGAATAAAATAGAATCCTGATAAAGGACAACTTATAAGACTGTAACAAATTGGTTTAGTAATACAACTGGAATTCTTATTTGAAACAATAACATTTACCATAACAGTTTTAGTTTAATAATAATGTAGTTACATGTAGCTATTAAGTTAAAATATTTAGTTAGGCAGTTTCTCATTAACGTACCTTAAAAATATAATCAAAAGCTTAAAAACAAAACGCAATATACAAACATAATAATTTAAATTCCAAATTTGAATCGAACATCGGACATTCGTTGACTAACGTAAACACCGACAGTCTATTGTCATCTTATTAAAAAGTTTAAAGTTCAGTTAAATTATGTAACATCCCTTTATTTTCCAAATCAATTAAAGAATGTGTAACTAAAGAAAGAGTTTAATACTCGATTAGCCTTAATTTTAATTTAATAATTAAGTTACAATTCTCTAACCTGAAGTTAACGCCCATGGGTGGCTACAGTGTTTTACTGTTTACTGGATATACATAACACAATGGTATTTAAACATAACTCCACTTTACTCTTGAGAAACACAAAAATTCACTGAATATTGTATAAATTCATTTATAATAACTAAATTCAAACATATAAACAAGTACGTCCCATTACTCACACCCCCTTCATTCAAGAAATTGCGATTGTCGCGCAGCCGCACAACACCACGCCCGGCTAGTGAGAGAGAAGACCGGTAATCCGAAATATATCATTAGCTTTTCAACTTTATCGGATCATGCAAATAGTCACTAAATGATTACATTAATGTTATTACTATTTAACTACATTTCGTTTGTTTCATATCTTCTCTTTTGCAAAATATCTAATAATTTACCGGTAATCGGCAAGATTAAGTTTTGTCTAGATTATCTGTCTGTTTGTTTTTAGTTTATTACTAAAATGTAAAATGCACTGTGCACACGTGCAGTCTATGGCACAGATCGTAAAGAAAAACTGAGATGTGATGTCGACATTGGATAGTAGAGTAGATAGAAGAGAAAAAGCCGGAAAGCAGACCCCAGACTCCAAGGCAGAGGCTTCGGATGCGACCGGGACTAACGCTAGGATGATGATGATGATCTTGCCTGCACATGGCCTATATAATAGTTTTTTTGTTAAGATTTTTTCTCAACTTTACATACCTCTTTGCAAAGTTCAAATTTTGTTATTTTCCATTCCATTTTAGAGATTAAGTTAAGGAGAGGCCGTAGAGTTTGGTCCTATCAGCATAGGGATCCATAGGCAGTGGAGACGGCAACACCTCTTCCGCATGGAAGATGAGAGATGCTATCACCTATGGCGAATCAAGTCTGAGGCCTGAGGCGGAAGCTACTCTGTATAGAGCACAGTGAAGAGCATGCAATAACCCAACCGGGTACGCCTACAAGCGCAAACGTGCACCTCCAATAACCATGAGACCCACAATGAGACCATGGCCGACAGGTGTGGTATCTGAGTTCAAAAAAGGGGTAGAGTGGCTATATCATAATTTTTGGTCCCACCCTCTCCCACGTATGAGTCTAGGCACGAGATAAGGACTCAAAAGTATTCTAATTGCTCTCAATTTGCGTAGTACGCGATTTTGGGCTATCTTTTGAGGATAATACGGGGTGCAACGGTAGTGGACGAGCTTAAATCTACCAATTATAGCTTATATCAAAACAATCCATCGACGTGCCTCAGACAGTCCGTGTCGAAAGGTATATGTATCTCTGGGAACTTTGACCTGTAACCGATAATAACCGGACACTCTTGACTTCATATAGCAGCTCTACCCATAGATTACTGTATACATGCTCTGACCATCTCGAATACCGAAACCGAGATGAAAAAAGGTCGGTACAGTAACGACGCGGACGGAGTACCTACCTACTATATTTATATTCGTTAGGTACCAATTACTTAACGAATATATTAAATACATTATGATCTTTTATGATTTTATCCGGGTTCACATAAAAAGAGGTATGTTTTTGATCTTGTTGTACGGGGAAATCTTCGAACCTGTTGAATCGATTTTTTTATTTACCGATAGAAAGCCATATTAAGTATGTGTCAGCAGCGGGAACGGGATAAGAGGTCAGCAGGCAGGGTCACAGCTATTGCTATACCTACCTATTTTATATATTTTAGGATTTTGTATTGTAGATTTTATACATCCCGCCATACATCTTATAATGCGCAATAGGTTCGTTTTTTGGTCTTTTGAAGATGGCATGGGGTGCTACGGCAGACGAGTTAGTGTACCAGTCTCACATTCTTCTAGTGAATGTAGGCCTGGAACTATACTAGTCAGGTAAAAACTATTCGAATTTTTAAATACAGACTCAAGGGTCAATGACAATAGAAAATGTTAAAGTGTAACGGGTGTGACGTCAGCCTAGTCAGCCATAGCCAAAGCCGCCATATTGACAGCCGACCAATCAGCAAATAGCATACCTACCATCTAAATCTATGGCAATACAAAATAAATAGCATAGCAGTCAGCCATCTTGGTGGATTTGTCTATGCCGTGCCATGCCGCCAATTTTGTATTTTTCCCCACAAAACAAATACAAATTCCTCACTGGAGACCATGGAGAGGTTGTCGGACTCGAACCGATTTAAAACGCACGCAGTCTTTGTCTTTAATTGGCCCTAATATTACGTGGTGAGTGAGACTTTGCCCCATGGACCACCTGGGCAAAGGGTATCTTTTTGAATGCTTATAACAGCAATGCCGAGAGTAAAAACAATATTAATACTCCAATGACAACTTCATGTTGCGATGGGGGTACATAGGTACTTACTAAGTAGTCTATACCTTCATTCCATAAGTGCTTGCGTCCACCGCCAAGCTCATTCCAATCGAACTCTATACTTACCCATAAAAAACTAGACGGCCACCAGTCAGGCTCTACTGGGCCGCGTATAGCAATGCAAAAAAATCCGCCACTCATACATTTTATTTGAAACATATGAAACTGTTTTGTATACAACCGCGTGACGAGATTTTTGCGTTGCTATGACGAACGCACAGTAATTACTTAGGGCAGATTTCACTAACGAAAAGACTGAACTGTGATAACTTGTATTTTTTTATTGAGAACCCAGTTCGGTTGAACGGATTTTCGCAGGTGAAATCCAGCTGATCGCAACTGGTTTTAGGATAGTTTGCATAAATAGATCTTATATCAGTCAACGATATGTACGGTGAAACGGGTTTGAACTGAAAAAATATGGTCATTAGAAAAAAAATGATTCCTTTTCTAAATTTCTAGTAGGGAAGCACCCATTTTTACTATTGTTCGACTGCACTAGATTATACCTACTGCATAAAGTTACACAAAAATAAAAAAAATAATTTTGAATTTGACCATTTTATTTCGGTTTAACCTTGTTTACCGATATGTATTATGTAATAAGATAAATGAAGGCGACCTACTTTTTTCAGTTGCTCACTACAGTTAACTGGTCAATATTTACTGAAATCAGTAATTTATAGTTCGTTACTGTCTATTCAATTATAAAGGTATTGTTCTAATAGATCTCTTTCGTTTTTATATTATTGACAAAGGTTTCAATCGTCTGTTGCATAGAATGGCCTCGTGGTACTGTAAATATTATGTTTACAAAAGCCTTGTGAAAATGTATATCTTGCCAGCCAATTAGATCATACATTTTTCATGGTAGCCAGGCATTGCCTTAGTTTGGCGCCAAGCGTCTAAACCTGTTTGTGATGTCGTGTGTAATCATGCTGCAGCATTCCTCGTAGGCTTGGTATGAAATTAGGAAAGGTTTGCCCTCTTGTTCAGTCAGATTATGTTCAGAAAAAGTACTTGGGAGATTTTTAAAGAGTGTTTGTGTTGTGAGCACATGTTGTTATGCGTTAAAAAATAAAGAGTATCAAAATAAATTAGGTTAATACGAAAACTTGTAAAATAATAAGGCAAGATTTTTATTATTTATCTCCCACTGTTATCTTGAATAATAATGATACATTCCAGTGTATTACAGAGGCACATCGACAGGGATAACAAAATAAAAAATGTTTTGATTGATGAAATTCTAATTAACCACTGAATTCTCCACAAGTTAGCAGGATCTCATAAACAAAGGAATTGATCAATAAAAATAAATCACGCGAGGTGATAGGATGTAACTCTGAGACTCGTCGGACCGCAGAAGGACCGCGTGAGAACAACGTTAACTGTATAACAACAAGACGAACAAGAGAGTCCATTGGGGGTTCAGGTCGCTCCGGGGCCTCCACTCTTCACATTGAAAACTCATTATACGCCAGCATCCAATTTATCTTTTGTCAAAAAAATCTGTACAAAATATATTAAATATATACTCTGTAATGCTAAAAACTGTAACGCTACCTCCTCAATAGTTCAATCACGATTATTAAATGATTTAAAACACAATAACTCGATCACGTCGTGCAAGAACAAACATTAACCTATCGACGAGCGCCGAGCGGCGGGAGACCTATTTACAAGTCAACATTTTAAAAATCATACACCTCAGTCTGTCACGTGAGTACCGCTGCTGCATCTGATTTATAATTCCGTTGCATTAATTTCATACAGTCGTGTGGTCTTACGATCTAGTGTCGCGCGTATCGCGTCCTTTGCTTATCGTCCGTGCGTGGCATCATAATATACATAGTTTATTTTATATATAGGCAGTCGCGTCGAGGCGTATGTTAGTTTCGCTCCTCGTCGCAATCGCGGGAAATGTGCCCGGGCTTGCCGCACACATAGCAAGTCTTGGTGCCGTCGGGGCAGTTGCGTGAGATGTGGCCGGACTTGTTGCAGTTGTAGCACGTTTGGTTGGAGCTGTCGCGTCCGCCCTCTGGGCAGTTCCTCGCGATGTGCCCAGTCTTGTTGCAGTTATAGCAGGACGGTTCGTCCGGACTCTGCGCGCACTCACGCGCTATGTGTCCCGTGCCGTTACATCTGTACATAAAATAAGCGTTATTGATAACAGTCAAAACATTTCGCATTTAAGGTCCGACCTGATGCCACTGAGCGTGGACAGACGGGGGTAGATAAAATCACGTTTTTCCAACCACCCGCACTATTTAGATATTGTCATATTTAAAACGAAAATATCGAAAATGTGCGGGTAGATCAAATTTTTTTTGCCTGCTATATTCTGAGGCAAGAGGGGCTGAAACTGTTTACCTGGCCAACCACCACATAATATACATAGATGATCCATGATCACGATCTTTTCCGTACATAACGAATAGGACAAACTAATTCAGGCAGACAGTTGTTATAACACGATCATGTCAAACTAGTATACGGCCCACCTGATGGAAAGCTGTTATGGACGTATCCAAGCCACGGCGTGTGCGTGTGCACCACCGCGTGCGTTGTCGACCTGTAAAAACCTTTCTATGCCTGTTTTGAGGAACACCATAATTGTAGTCCCTTGGAAAAACCACGGCAGGATTTCCCTGAGTGTCCTGGGAATTTGTTTAGCAGCTCACAATACAAGGTCAATGACCATGACTTTTATCATGCATGACATCAGACCATTACAAGATATAACTACACTTTCACTACAGCCTTGTTGGACAGGTCAATGGCTCTGAATAATCAGTTATTGATTACTGTGTGGTGTTACTGCACTTTATTAGTTAGTGCGACTGAAAATTTGATAAACTTACAAATATGACCTATTTTGATTGCATGGATTGTTTGGTAATCCAAACATTGGTTAGACAAACAAATCCATGCGGACATGATTGTTCTTCATCAGTTCAAATTAACGAAAGAAATACAATATTAATTACGGATCCATTACGAATTCTGATCTTCAACAATAGTGAATGTTCACAAAAGCTCGAGGTTGATACGAAAGGTGACTAGCACTTGTTTTCTAAGCGATGCACGCGCTCAAACGAACCCACTCACGCGTAGCGAAGCGATGCAAATGGATACTGAGGCTTATCACACCTGTCAGCATCGCTTCGCATATTACCAATTGATTTTTATATAGAGGTGCGTGAGTATTATTTTTCTAAATTTGAATGTTTAAAATGTATGTAGGTTCCCAGTGAATCCTATCTCTTCCTGTGGGTGTCGTAGAAGGTAACTGAAGAATATGACTGGTCTCCATTCGCGAGGAAATTACAGCCTATATAACTGGTCTCCATTCGCGAGGAAATTACAGCCTATGTCAAAATGACGTATAGTGATGGTTCTACACGTTCCGGTACACGGCAGGGGCACGGGCTGCCCGGGGCAATATAGGTATATACCAGACTATGATCGCTTGAGTCGCTTACTCTGGCATAGCACCGTCGAAAACCAGTCTCATAGAAAGTCGGGTTAAGGCAGTAAATAGTCGATACTCGTGGAACTGAGACGTGGAACTGGAACGTGGCGCTTCATCGCACCCATCTTGTGTGAATTAAGGCTAAGTACTTCGCTGTATAAAAGCAGATCACCCAACTAGGCGAAAATCGATGTTGATAAATAAAATCTAATCCTGATGCCATATCTACACAGGAGAAATATGTCCATTTCAAGTCTATAGTTAGGTCAAAAAAATGTTAAGGCGACAACCAGAACACGTGGACGAATCAAGCTATTTTGTTCCAGTGAATAAGTTAGGAGAGGGATCACAGATCGTGTAGAGATGAGTTGCAAAGTGGTCATATAGTAAAGTCTCTTAAAAATTCAAATAAATTAAAAATCTACGATAAATTGATGAGATGAAGCAACGATAACTTTCTGTCAAGACATTCCTTTGGATCAATGTTTTGTAACATTTTTTTTTAAGTCCGTTTTGCACAAAAGGGGTAATTTTCGGGTTAGTGGTTGTTACCTGTAGCAACGGTCAGCTTCCTCCTTGCAGTCACGAGCGAAGTGCCCAGCACGGTTGCACTTGAAGCACTTTTCGCGCTGGCGATTGAAGCCAGAGTCGCGTGCCTGCACGCCGCCCTGGGTACACTCGCGGGCGAAGTGCCCTGTCCGGTTACACTTGTAGCACACGCTCGAACTCATCCTCTGTAACAATATACACTTCATTGTATGAATTCGTAACAAAAAATAACTACAAACTTCTGACAATTCTTCCTAAGATTATTATAATGATTTTTTTCTTACGATAACCTAACGGGCAACTAATAGAATCTCAAAAAAAAGATCTAGATCACTGTTCGACTCAAGATATGAACCTGTAACGTCACGCACAAGAGACGCATACGACCATGACACCCGTGACTCGTGATACTACATTTTTTTCTGATAATAAAATTTTTACAAGTAAAAATATAACAATAAGATGGCAAAAACACGTTTTGGGAGCGACAAAATACCTGACCTTGAATTAATGACCTTTGAAACACGGTCATTCCCCTCCGACAACTCTTTCGTACCCCTTTTTGAATAAATAAGTGTAACAGAGATATGTAGAATGTTTGTACAGAAGTTCCGGTGACGCGGTGACCCTGAGGTTGATAACGTACCACACCACATGTGTTAAGATCACGGCAAATTGCGTACGATTGTTATAAATTGACGAGCTGTGTACATTTTCATCACAATCATAGAGGTCCCCTAATGCAAAACAATTGGAAATGATGAATATGTATGTATGTAGCAGTTTATGTAACACGCCACTTCATTATATAAAAAAAGAACATGAAATATATGGCCTTGTCTTCTGGGGATTACGAAAATACTTAACGTATCATTTCAATGTGCCTATTAGATCAGTCGTTTGATAGTAACAGTTTTGTCGCTGACAGTATATTTTTATGATCTCTAGAGCTACAATCTAAGGGATAGTGTACTTGTATCACGTTTGACGACGTCATCGTCATGCGAATACGACGCCTTCTGGTCAACGCACTGCAAATGCTCTAAATCACTTTCGTAACCAGTTTGGCCATAGACTAATATAAAGAATGGTTTGTTTTATTTTTTGTTCAAAGTACAAGGTGATCCGTTTTTGATTGTGGCTTTCTGTTACGGCATGATTTGCAAATCAAATGAAACTGAAATGTACCTATATTTTTGAACAACTGAACCTAAATTTTTCGGGTTTTTACATTTAATCAAATCGATTTTTCCTAGAACGGTAACGGATAATAGATATCTTCTTTGTTCGGCCCTAACCGTACTTATTCATGGACTGCCTTCATTCAACCTCTGAGCCTTTTGATAACCCAATTAGGGGTTGAGTTTTGAGATAAGTGGCCGATCTCAACCACCTACTGGCGATATCAATCCTATCCTAACCTATAGCAACCGGAATTAGCGGTTTAACGTGTATTCCGAGGCACAGAAGTGTCTCATCTAAATTTGCTAAAATAACTACTGCATGATACTACACTGATACCTGAGTTCTATGGCTTAATTTTACCATTAATATTAACTTATTCAGTTACTTACTTAGTCCCTCGAGGGTCGTATGTTTACTATCGTATGGGCCTTATCTCTTAGCCGACTTTTTCGAGTCCAACCGAAAGCAATAGTGTGGCCCTTGTATGCCGGGGACCACGTGGCATATTATTATTAGCATTGATAAATAAGTTTTACGATCTTTATGGCGTAACGGTAGAATGTTCAACCGCTAAGTTAGACGTCGCGGTTTCGATTCTAGTTCAGTACAAATATTTGTATGAAATGTATTTTTTGCATTTGTCTTGCAATTCGACTTCTACACTACATTCGAGAGTATTTAAAAAAATGTATCAGTGTGTTTATATGTAGGTCGCGAAAGCTGGATCAATTCTACATTTAACTTCAGGTGCGTCAAAGTAAAGGAATGATCAGTCATATCTTAATAATTATAGTTGCGGCACTCTATGATGGCCGTTTTACACGACTGGTTTTGCTCGTTTTCTCTTTTTTAGTGTGTGAAGTTTGTCTTCTTCTGTGCCAGTCTCGCTATTCTTTTAAGTTGTTCGTCTAACAGTTCGCTGTCCAATATTAAGCGCACCAAAAAAAGAAAAAACAAGCAAAATAAGTCGTGTCCAAATGACCATCATAACGTGTCGCTACTATACACGTGACCATAAAATTTATGTTCTACAAAATCAAAATGTTCGTTGTGTAACTTCCAAGTAACAATTAATTGTTCTCAAAGTAAACAGTGAACTAAAGTTTGCTACAATAATTCATAGAAACCATATTAATCAAAGTTACACGATCGACTTTCCATGGCGACACTTTCTTTGGCCTCTAAACTATTGATTAGTCTCGCAAGACGCCAGTCCGTTCAATAAATATGTTGTTTTTGTTCTTTTGGCCATGAAACAGGATAAAGGTGTTAAAAACACCTATGAATATCCTAGCTCATGTCCGCATTACGTCCACGTGGATGGTGGACGTCCACGAGCGTTTACCGAATATTCGTCAATATCGGTTTAGTGGTTTGGGCGTGAAAGCGTAGCAGACAGACTTATTTCTACCTAAATATTAGTTTAGAAGTATGGTTTTCTGAAAATCATTGTTAAGCGGCTAAGTATTAATGGCGGCGGGTATAAGATGATTGATGTGCCTGAGACTATGTCCACTGGTGGACCCCAATCCCAAAAACATAAGTGATTAATGGCAAGAGGTTATTAAAAACTTTTTAGTTATTTTAGCCTTAAACTTTGCAATAGTATTCTATAAATGTGGATTCCACATCATGTATTTTTTATTATTCTTTTTTTACTCAGATATATTTAGTGCTTTTCCATTACAATTATATTATAACACCAAAAGAAGTGTCAATGAAGATTCTTAAAAAAAAATTGGATCAGCAAAATGTGCAGCTGGCGGGAATGGGAAAATTTTATTCAGAGACAGTTATTCGCTGAATATTTATGATAAGCAGATATCCAGCTGACGCAGCTACACTTTGTAAACATGTTGTTACAATGAATATAAATAGCTCTCTGGAGACCCAAATGTGTTCTGTAGTGAATATTTCCTTATCCCGTTAAGAATAAAATGAGGATATCGAGTTTTAAAGTGTGCAGTTTGGTTATGACTGTGAAATTGCTATAGGTATGATGATAATATAATGAATATAATTAACATCTTTGTGTTAATTCTGTTAGCGTATCTGGAAGGCTTTTAACTAAAGGCCCGAGGTGACACTTTTAATTATGAAAATAATATAACCCTGAAACTTAAAAAGTAAACCAGAAGTGGCCGAAATGGATACAAAATTACAAACCATAGACCACCATACAAATGATTTTTTTTAACCACTTAGATGGCAAACAAACACGGCTCACCTGATGGAAAGTGGTCACCGTGGCTTAGGTACACTAAACAGTAAACAGAATTAAAACCACAGCTAGGGCTCTAGACCAGTCATCGCTAAGCACATGTTTTACACAACAGTCATTAAGAGTAATATCATTGTGACAGCTGTCCAATTGAGGGTAAAAAGAAGGTTATGCAACTCAACCATTTGTTTTACAATAAATTTTCAACATATAATACCAAAATAGGTTGATGACTCCAGACCACATGGTGTTTTTAGAAAAGAATTCTCAAAAATTTAACATAAGTTTTCATTAAAATACTGTGTTACAACAAAATTGACAGAAAGAACAATTACTAATTGATATTACTATTATTTTTTTTGCCTAAAATAGTTTGTGGAGAGGTTATTTTATGAACTAATTCTACTACTAGTTTTTTATTTTATGAACTGGTCGAACTCTACAAACTGTTAGTCATAAAAATATTGGTTTACAAACAAATGACTGCTAAAAATTATAAAATGGCTTTCATAAAAGCTAGAATATCACATAGATTGATATCAATAACCTATTCATCATAATATCTTTAAAAACACTCACCAAGAGCTGGTATGAGTTAAAAAAATAAAATCCAAAACTGTGAGAGGAAAAACTAAATAATACAATTTAGAAATCATATAATTTAAATAAAATGTCAAATTTTAAATACAGTAAAAGTAATCTAGGTGGTCATGGTGTATTAATTGTAAGCACTTTCTAAATACAAGTGTCGGGTCACTAGACCAATAACATGAAAGTAGTAACTGTACTTTCTATATAAATAACAAACCTCTTTTGTGTAGTCGTTGTTTATGGTTCACATTTAGCATAGTTTTTTAAAAAGAGATTTCAGTTTGCTTGTGTCATTTGTAAATTGCAAAAATGAAATTTATAATTATGATGCTACTGATAAAGTACTTATCACAAAGTTATCCTCCATATATGGTGCTATAAAAAACTACCTACCTATTTTAAAAGATTAACTCTTTTTCATCACGAAGAATAACAATGTCAATGATGTTATGTAAAAAGTAGTGTAATTATTGACGAACACTCAATTCTTAGAAAGTGTAAAATTGTAATCATGCACCATATGCACATGCACATTCATAGAGAGAAATTTATAATGACAATTTGATCAACATCAAATATGGCTAGCACCGATATGATTTTTTTGCCCTTGAGAATTCAGAATGACGGTAGAAAACAATATTCAATCAATTCTACAACTAAGATGTGATATAATGGTGTCAATTGAATTATGCATATAGGTAGGTACATGAACAAATAGTACATTTATGGTACTAAAAGTTCAATGATCAGAATGAGTGTAATAATTATTTGAAACTAGTTAATCAAGACTACTAAAGGCGTTATATGTATCAGTACAGTTCTTTCCCACATGTTGTTCATAGTGCAGCGATGCGTCATTGTCTTAGAAGTAACAGAAAAGGAAAGCTTCAAGTTAAAGCAAGGCAACTATGTCAAAGACGTTAAGATAGTGATTAAGAACTAAATAATTTCATAAACTATTTTTAGCTATGTTTTAACTGTGCGAATCATTTTGAATATACATTTTATTGTAAATTACCTCAACAGCGGCTAATATGTGTCAGCAACGAGTCACGGCTTGTCAAAATAACCACGTTCAATAAACAACCTAATTTTGATGCGTTGACATAAAATTAATGAAATTTCACTTGGAATCACTCTAAGAATGTGCGTCGTGGCTACATTCGATGATAATTACAAGAAAACACATCTGTAATGTACGTACGCCGTATAGCAGCCTAACCACGTGTAGGGGTACCGGTGGCGCGCGTTTTCACAATCAATGTTTCACTTTACACTTACCGATTAGATGTGAAACTTCTTGAGCACTTAATTCACTATAGATTCGATCGTTAGACGACCAAATTTTTAACAAGATTAACAAGTAAGATGTATTTTACGACGCTTCGTTCGCAAGGAAGCCAGCCACCATCACTACGAATTCGTAAAAGACATTTTGAGCATAGACAAAGTAGCTAAAAAGTTTACAACGCTTCGATGTGAACGTGACTCGATTTGATATTTTTAGTGCGAACATGAAATTTTTCATAATTTAACTTCAAGTGTATAGAAGATTTTAATAATGAGCATATTCCAATAAAACTCGCATATTTTGGTCTTAAATAATAAAAAAAAAAATATGAAACATAAGCTATTAAAAGTAAATAATAATTGTCTCTGACAATTTCAAATGCTAACGATTGGCCAACGACATAAAACTGGTGCTAAGTATTTAAAAAATATAACATAAACTCACGCCTATATACCCGAATGGGTAGGCAGAGGTGCTAGCACCCACATTTCACCAGTTTATGTTTAGGTCCCAATACAATAGGTGGCGAGCCTATGCCTATTTATTTGAAGGTGCAATAAAATTCAGCATATATCTTACAAAAAGCCCCTAACCTAGGATTTCGCACGTCACACATTTAAATATCGCATGACATGCACTCGTAATGATATACAGTGAAGAGATGTTTTATACTATTAAGATAAGAAACGAATATACGGCTCATCGTACCTGGATGTTTTCGTAGTTAAACTAAAAGCCAGCTTGAAAGAAATTAGGTAAAGACTGGTGCGCATGCTAGAGTTGAATTAGGACATAAGTTGCAAGCTGAAATCTCTGAAATCTGTCTCCTCAGAGAATATTAATCGTGTGAGCCATAGATGTGAGCCTATTCACATATTATCATATTAAGAACCTTTAGTGTAAGCTGTGAATGCTTAGTTCCTTCCTTTTGGAGTACGGTTTGCATTTGATAACCAAAGATTAAAGTATAGTAATATATAGGAGTTGCTACATAAGTAATAATTTCGGTTTATTTCGATTACAGACACCACTATTTTCACCAAATGTCAAATTAGTGTTATAGTCTGTTTTTGACATTGATGTATAAGGGGGGGGATGGGCCCTACCTACAAAACGCTGTGTCCTACCTACGTTCCATTTTTATGAATGGACGTTTTACTACGTTAGTGCTGTGCCTTCTACTATGGCAGAAGTGGTCGATTTACGTATACTAATACGATTGTGTTTACTTATCTTTTAACGTGTATTAACTTAACAAGACCGGTAACATGCTACACTTATGAGATAATATTATAATTCTTATTTTTATTATAATTTATAGATTTCTTACTATTCCAAATGACTTTTATTTTTTAATGAATCATACACGTAAACACAACAAAACACAACTGGGACCGAGATAAATGCAATATTCTCTTGCACTTCATGCATTTGCACTACTTACTAAGAAATCATGCCGTCACTCACACAAAAACCGTTTTCTAGCTGCTCGTTTCAATTTTCGAAATCAAATATCTTCAAAACTACATATTTGTGTTAAGAATATTCACTTTAACAATTCTTCATAATCATTATGAATATTAAATTTTAAATGAGCAGTCATCGGCTCATCGTTCGTCGATAAATCTTTTTCTTGAAGTACGTCACTAGTATGCTAGTTGTAGTAAAAGACTAGAAAAAATTATGAATGACGGGGCGCAAAGCATTCATAAATTTTGGTGACCTTGACACGCTGTTCTTCCTTATAATAGTGCGTTAGGGCCGCCCTGTGGTTTTTGACTTGACAGATGTCATTCTCGTGTTGTTTGCTGTTAGCCCCATTGTTGGGTGAATTTTACTAACAGTGTTTATAAAACGAGAATACTGATATTTTTAAGTGAAAATAATAAGTTATATACACTTTCGAGAAATGTCGGGTGAAAAGAGGCCAAGCAGTGTTGATAGCAAAGATGACACAGAAGAAGAGGCCTGGATAGGCCCTATGCCATCGGAGGCGGCAAAACCCAAGCCAAAAAAGAGGAAAGGTAGAGTAGTATTTTTTAAATCTGCACAGTATGTAATGCAGATGCTAGGTAGTTCAAGGTACTGTACTTCCTATAGTTCCTAGACTTATATTTCATGATCATTGGTGATAGCATTTAAATTTACGTTTGGCATTTCTATAAAAAAGCTTGTTGTTTGAAGCCTCTTTCTACTGTTCGCTTAACTAGTTCAAAATACTTGATAAGTTATTTTCTCATGTATTACGTTTAAGGAATGCTGTTATGCCTCAAAAAATGTATGTGTAATAATTAAATGTGAAAAAAATTAATAAAAATACATATCCATCCATCCATTAGTTAATTGGCTTTTGTGGTGGCTGTAATCAGAACATTAGTAGAAAATATATATTGGGGAGGGAGGGAAACCCACCGCTTACCAATTATGCTTACGCTTAACAATTCCAACGATAACATTAGCAAATTTGTATCACAACAAAGGCTTTTTTTTATTATAACCACATATTTTGACTACCAACTGCTATAATTATAATTCTTGAAGGTCTATTTTTCCATTCCAGTTTTGGAGTTTGAATCACTCTACTTAGAAAATCTGCCATCATCAGAAACCTATGAGTTCAGTTATATGCACAGGGATGTAGTCACACATGTGGTTGTCACAAAGACCGACTTTGTGATCACGGCTAGTCAAGATGGTCACTTGAAGTTTTGGAAGAAACAGGTATGATATCTATAATAATACCAAATAAATTGTGTACATAATTGTAATTAACCTCAGAACCTTGCACCCAAATTACTAGCGGTTTGGTAAGTATCGCATCATCCAGTGATGAAAATGTGACACACATCTCAACCTAGTTTCGATTTTGTGACACCTTGGTTTTGAAGATATTGGATGTTGAAACAGGGCGATTTTACACCTTGCGCCCAGCAGTTTTCTTTGAATTACTCATAAATCACTGCATATCTATTTCTTTTTAGGTTGTCACATTTCGTCACAATGTAGTCACTAATTCTACATCCAAGTTTGAATCTCTTATGACCACCCATTCTCGACATACAAGATGGCCGCAAGGTTAATTCTGAACGTTACACCCACTTGTATTTTGATGACGGAAGCTCCTAGGAGTTTGAAACTTGCATTAAACATTAGTTACATTAAAAAAATACAGATCTTGTATCCACTTGTTTCATATACATTTTTTCTTCATTGTGAATCACGGATTACTACAATTTAGATAATACTACCTGTTTCAGGAAGAAGGCATAGAGTTTGTGAAGCATTTCCGCTGCCACCTAGCACCAATCACACACGTCTCTGCCAATGTCACTGGCACACTGCTGTGCACTGCTTCACAGGAGAAAACTATCAAAGTGTTTGACGTTGTTAATTTTGGTAAGGACATTTAAAAAAATTAAGAATAGAAACCTAGAGGTTAGATTCATAGTCCGGTTAATTGAGACCAAAAAATGAAAGTGACGGTACATAAATTCCCAACAAGCTGAAAATGTGTAAAATTATTCAAAACATAATTATAAACAATAACTGAAAGTTCCCGATCAAAAGCAAAATATCAAGCTGTCACCAAAATAATATGGTATGGTATACCTGTGACCAAAATGTAGTCTCGAGTGACGTCTACGAGGTGGGACGTGGGGTGTGTGTTGTCGTATTCAGCGGACTATTCAATTATAAATAATACTCAGTGTTAGAGGAACGCTCCCGAAAACTCTTACGTAACTACTACATTGGACATTGGTCAGTTCTTTCTTGCCTCAGAATAAATTGATCTACACAATGCAAGTTGAAAAAGTACCAAAAGCTATGCTAGCGCCATCTCTTTATTACCGATACGATTATACCTACTGGAAAACTGCTCATTAATGGGTTTAAAAATAAGGGGACCTACCAAAAGAAAGTATTGCGTTCACCAAATAAATAGCCCAATTTTGTTACAATGGTGAGTAGTGTACCCTGTATTCGTCGGGAGCTTCCCCCTAACACCCTAAATAGTATGATTGGCAATAGAAACTGTCTAAAAGCAGTTCAATAATATAATCAATAGATTCTGAACTTTTTTTTTCCGTGTGCGAAAGCCCCACGGATAGCTTCTGAGCCTGGCTTTTTAAGAATAATCAGGGGCTAAATTGATTGTTTCAGATATGATCAACATGATCTCTATACAGTTTGAACCATACTGCACTGAGTGGGTGCACTCAGCCGGCGATCCCATATCCGCTCTTGCTGTGTAAGTAAAACTCACTGATATTACATTTATCATTTTTACTAATCTCTTTTATACAAATAAAGATTCTCGCTCCACCTCGTACCTGAGGCAGAGGTTAGCAGTGGCTATTCAGCGGGGAAATGCCGCTAGCGTCATGGGCACCTTTGCCCCTGGTACGGTGAGGGGCGGGTTAATTGATTGATGTTTTGATGTCGACCACGTAAAAAAAAGAAGAAAAACAAAAGATTATTATTATATTATTTAACTAGCTTTCCCTACCTTATAAATATATTCTTAAGCAATTAGTATGCTAACTGTTCAATTCAAATTGTTACCCAAAGAGTTCCCCCTGTAAGGGAAAGATACTTCAGATGTGACTTAGCGGTCAGAGCGTTCCCCTTGTAAAGGAATCTATTAGTATAATAGTAGTATTAGGCTTCAAATTGAATCCCTTTGGCATTTATTTTTCGATCTAGAGATATGCGTATATTAACTTTTAACAGTTGCAACTGCGATAAATTTCACGCATTTGGTATTTCTACCGTTTATTTAATATTCCCGAAACTACAATACTCATTCGCTGTCGATAACAACACACATTTTCCTTTCATACACGCATTCTTTATATCATTTATTTGTATGTCCCTTAAACAATTAGTGTATCTAGCTGTAAGCTTTAGAAAATAATACAATAAATAATTAATGTATCAAAAATTGGTCATCCACAGCTCAGAGAAAGGGAGCAACAGAATCCATATATTTGACGGTACACAGATCGCAAGTGCACCATTGCACACATTCGAAACCTTGCACCAAAGTACTGTGACCACCATTGTATACAACCCGGTCTACGAAACAGCTGTGTCTGTCGATAAGGCAGGGATCATTGAATACTGGACGGGCCCTAAACATGAATACACATTTCCCAAAAACGTGAACTTTGGATCTAAGCTGGACACTGACTTGTATGATTTTGTGAAGAACAAGACTTATCCCACCGCGCTTGCGTTTTCACCAGACGGAAAGAAGATGGCGTCTATTAGTTTAGATAGAAAGGTGAGATATTATTTATTTATTTGAAACTTTATTATTATTATACACCAAGTAAAAATGCATAATCAAAATCTATAGGACTACGGAAGCAGCACAATGCCTTAGCGCTTTAAGCGATCCCTAACAGACAACCTTTATGTACAAACTCGAGAAACTTATTACAGCTCCATCTACCGACGAATGTAAAAAAAGAACTTTCAATATTGAATGTCACGCTTCTTAAGTATTATAAACACTTGTCGGGATATTTACGACTTTATTTAGATGTGTTTAGTATCCGATACTTTAATCATGATGCTGGTAACAGCGCCGAAATATCGGATACTTAAAACAATTAAAAACATGATAAATACCCCGGCGAGTGTATACTTACATACATACTTATGAAAATGACCGTGACGTCACGCTTCTTTTTTCAAAAACAGCATTTGAAGTAAGGTACATTTATTTCTGACCAGGAATATGAAATTACATGCTTTTCAGTTTATTTTTTTTAATTGTATACAGCTACGAGAAACAATATGTATGAATAATAAAAACACATCACATTTCAAATGTTTTAACAATTTCCTAAATCTATCATTCTATCTGAATAGGGCACTATTTTCTTTTCCTCAATTGAAAAAAGGCGTGATTACATACATATATCTCTGGAAAATGATAACTCCAAATATTAAACAATTTTATTGTTAGAATGCGCCATAGACATTAATATTACTAGCGTAGAGGCACAGACTCCTTTATTACCGCGTTATCCAATGTAAAATATCAGTGGCAGTAACTTGTGACTTTAAGTGTAAACACATTGACGTCACTGCAATATATATTTCTGTCAAAGTTGATAAAGGTTTATAAAAAAATGTTTCACGATTCATATATTCTGTCACTTACTCACACCTAAGTTTTGTGTAAAGACTTATTTATGTATGTCATTCGCACACTTTATTTCTCTAACTCCTCGTTTTCACCAAAGTTTAAAACATGTATTTAACAAGTTGCAATATGTTGCAAACTTCAGTGTGAACACGTTTTAAACTTGTTTGAGACAATATTAATACATGTATAAAACAAGTAATTGTATTCTGACAGATTTTCTACAAGTTTTTGACCAGTTTTCAAACAACCAGTCTTGTATCAAACATGTTACAACTTGTTTCTTGGTGGAAACGAGGGGCGAGGATATCTTTATGGCATGCGCACAGGCATACAGGATGAACCACGTACTGACTCAACGACACATAGTCATAATAGGCGAATGTTTGTCTGTTGGCTTAATAGGTGCGTGTGTTCCATTTCCTGTCAGGCAAGCTGCAAAAGGTGCTGGACGAGAGCCTCGCACGCTTCCAGGAGTTGCACCACGTCACGCAGCAGCTGCCCAACATGGAGTTCGGCAGGAGGTAAGTACTGTGTCTATAAATTGATTTGAAGGCATTACAATTCAATTTCTTCATCGTCATAGCTACGAGTACTTACCTATTTCACAGATGCTTCCAAAGTTTGCACGAAATGATTTACGACTGACCTTTCAAGGCTATCAGAGTTTCTGTGCTGTCAGCGGAGAAGACAAAGCAGAGCTTAATAGCGCCACAGAGCAACTAAGTACTCGGTCTTCCCACTGAAAACACAAAACCTCTCCAGTGAGCTCTGGCTACCTTACTAACCGCTGGGAACACAACACAAGGGTATTATTAGCCGCGGTGTTCTGTAGGGAGGAGGTACTTCCCCAGTCGGACTATTCAATGGTGACGGAAGATAAAATGTTCTACATCATGATTCTCTGAACCTTTTACCAACTCAGTTAGGGTCGTCTTTGATGCGGCTGAACTTCGATATTTTCCGTGAAGCGATTGACATATGACCTCCACAACCAATGGTCCAATGATCAATGCCGATATCGAAGTTCCAAGTTAAACTGGTTGGACTTTTGAGGGCTCCAACTACCAAATGTTCTACATTAACTTTAACATTCTGTCAGTCAGAAACTGAGATCTCATACACGGTATCACTCACTACCACAGCAGCACCAATCTACTTTCAGCTTTAAAATAACAGTCCTAACTACTCTTTTAGAATGGCAACGGAGCGTGACTTAGAGAAATCGGACGCTGTACAGCTGGCCAACGTGCTGTTCGACGCTAGCGGCCACTTCGTGATCTACGCGACCATGCTGGGGGTGAAGGTCGTGAACCTGGTCACCAACCGCTGCGTCGCCATGATCGGGAAGCCGGAGAACTTGCGCCCACTGCACCTGGCGCTATTCCAGGTAAATTGAAGATATGATACCAGGGACTCTAGCCAAAATGCATTCGTTCCGAATCTACATTCGTCATCGCTCTGAAAATGTATGGGAGTGACATTTGTTGTCGGAATCGGAACACATGACATTCCGACAACAAATGTCACTCCCATACATTTTCAGAGCGATGACGAGTGTAGATTCGGAACGAATGCATTTCGGTTAGAGCCCCTGTACATGTCACCAGTTACGTTTTTAATTGCCGCCAAATAGGGGTATGGAGCGATTTTTGGAGTCATACCAACCTCACCTGTAATTTAATAGACATGTCATTGCCCGACGAGGCTCTGAGCAAAGTTTTCGGAATTCAGGGCTCAGGCTGCAGTTGCTTCCCCAATAGCAAAGGAAAGTGCAGAAGAAGGAGAGAAGATTCCGGGGTTCCAAAGTGCAACTAGGACTGGCGTTCGGACAAAAAAGAGTGAAGAACCTATAGTTCTACAGTCCCGGGTCCTTTTTAAGTGGGGAGAGAAAAAACATCTGATGAGGTTGTCAAGCTGAGCGAAGCTGATTGTAACATTATACTTGCTTATAATGGTGATCCTCTTTCCTGAGACTTTGCCTACAGCTTAGAAATTTAAAATAAAAAAAGAACGATATACATACTCTGTTAAAGACAAATAAATAGTACAATTGTATACAATATTTATTTATAAGATTTGCATTTTTATCTATTTATTTATTCTATTTCAACATTGCAATGTACTGTCATGCAATGATGGCAATGTGTCATTTCTATTTTCAGGGACGTACAAACCAATCGAAGGTAGCCACCACACTGGAGATGGAAGGCTCCGAGAACCCCACACTGCTGAACGTGAAGACCGACCCCACGCTGTTCTGCACGGCGTACAAAAAGAACCGCTTCTACATGTTCTCGAGACGGAGCCCGGACGACATCAAGAGTCCGGACGCTGATAGAGATATCTTCAACGAGAAACCGAGCAAGGAGGATATTATCTCTGCTACTGAGGGTCAAGGTAATATTTATTCATCACTAGTTGTTGTCCTTCGCTCCGACGATCAAATATAGTCTATGTCCTTTCTCAACATTGAATCTATCTCTGTACCTACTTAGTTACTTACCATCCTGCAAGGTGTAAGTTAATTGACATGCTGTTTATAGAAAAATAGTGCTATAGTACGCGGAAACATAACACAAGGTTATTAACCGCGCTATTCTGTCAAGCAGAGCCTCAAAAGTTCCTGGACAATTTGAAAAAAAAAATTGCATGATTTTACTTATTTTTATAAAGAAACAAGACATCAATTGTTTATTTTATTAATGCTATCTATGTTGGATCCTTTTGGTCCTTCCCGAAGAGCGAAACCTATGCTCGGGCCCTCTCCGTGAGTAGCGGCGCCGCTACCATGAAACAAATTACTACACAACGATGGCAACTCCAAAATGCCGTCGATTCGAAAAAAGAAAAAGATCTGTTTGGTTAAATTACACTTAGGCTATCAAAGGATCATAGATCTTCAGTTATCAGGAACTTTTGAAACTCACTATACTTCCCAAATTGGAGTGCTCACTGCTAATTAGGATGGGAGATACCTTCATGTCCTACCTCCTTCCACACTTTTCACCAATATTATCGTGTCAAAGAATCAATTTCATTTATTCAGTTTAGGCACATAAAGACTCTTTATGTGCCTAAACTGAATAAATGAAATTCATAAGTGCTCTTTATTAAAGAGCACTTATGAATGTCAAAGTTTTACAATAAAAATGTACCTACATTTGTCAAAAATATTATAATTGATAATAAATAAAATAATTAGTAGGTAAATAAATCATTTGAAAATGATTCTTTTTTTGTAAATCGTTAGGCGTGGCGCGGCTGTACGAGCAGGCGGTACTGCACACGTCACTGGGCGACGTCCACGTGCGCTTGTTCGGCAAAGACGTGCCGCGCACCGCAGAGAACTTCTGCGTACACGCGCGCAACGGGTACTACAACGGACACGTGTTCCACCGCGTCATCAAGGGCTTCATGGTGCAGACCGGCGACCCCACCGGTGAGTTACACACGGTACTACAACGGACACGTGTTCCACCGCGTCATCAAGGGCTTCATGGTGCAGACCGGCGACCCCACCGGTGAGTTACACACGGTACTACAACGGACACGTGTTCCACCGCGTCATCAAGGGCTTCATGGTGCAGACCGGCGACCCCACCGGTGAGTTACACACGGTACTACAACGGACACGTGTTCCACCGCGTCATCAAGGGCTTCATGGTGCAGACCGGCGACCCCACCGGTGAGTTACACACGGTACTACAACGGACACGTGTTCCACCGCGTCATCAAGGGCTTCATGGTGCAGACCGGCGACCCCACCGGTGAGTTACACACGGTACTACAACGGACACGTGTTCCACCGCGTCATCAAGGGCTTCATGGTGCAGACCGGCGACCCCACCGGTGAGTTACACACGGTACTACAACGGACACGTGTTCCACCGCGTCATCAAGGGCTTCATGGTGCAGACCGGCGACCCCACCGGTGAGTTACACACGGTACTACAACGGACACGTGTTCCACCGCGTCATCAAGGGCTTCATGGTGCAGACCGGCGACCCCACCGGTGAGTTACACACGGTACTACAACGGACACGTGTTCCACCGCGTCATCAAGGGCTTCATGGTGCAGACCGGCGACCCCACCGGTGAGTTACACACGGTACTACAACGGACACGTGTTCCACCGCGTCATCAAGGGCTTCATGGTGCAGACCGGCGACCCCACCGGTGAGTTACACACGGTACTACAACGGACACGTGTTCCACCGCGTCATCAAGGGCTTCATGGTGCAGACCGGCGACCCCACCGGTGAGTTACACACGGTACTACAACGGACACGTGTTCTACCGCGTCATCAAGGGCTTCATGGTGCAGACCGGCGACCCCACCGGTGAGTTACACACGGTACTACAACGGACACGTGTTCCACCGCGTCATCAAGGGCTTCATGGTGCAGACCGGCGACCCCACCGGTGAGTTACACACGGTACTACAACGGACACGTGTTCCACCGCGTCATCAAGGGCTTCATGGTGCAGACCGGCGACCCCACCGGTGAGTTACACACGGTACTACAACGGACACGTGTTCCACCGCGTCATCAAGGGCTTCATGGTGCAGACCGGCGACCCCACCGGTGAGTTACACACGGTACTACAACGGACACGTGTTCCACCGCGTCATCAAGGGCTTCATGGTGCAGACCGGCGACCCCACCGGTGAGTTACACACGGTACTACAACGGACACGTGTTCCACCGCGTCATCAAGGGCTTCATGGTGCAGACCGGCGACCCCACCGGTGAGTTACACACGGTACTACAACGGACACGTGTTCCACCGCGTCATCAAGGGCTTCATGGTGCAGACCGGCGACCCCACCGGTGAGTTACACACGGTACTACAACGGACACGTGTTCCACCGCGTCATCAAGGGCTTCATGGTGCAGACCGGCGACCCCACCGGTGAGTTACACACGGTACTACAACGGACACGTGTTCCACCGCGTCATCAAGGGCTTCATGGTGCAGACCGGCGACCCCACCGGTGAGTTACACACGGTACTACAACGGACACGTGTTCCACCGCGTCATCAAGGGCTTCATGGTGCAGACCGGCGACCCCACCGGTGAGTTACACACGGTACTACAACGGACACGTGTTCCACCGCGTCATCAAGGGCTTCATGGTGCAGACCGGCGACCCCACCGGTGAGTTACACACGGTACTACAACGGACACGTGTTCCACCGCGTCATCAAGGGCTTCATGGTGCAGACCGGCGACCCCACCGGTGAGTTACACACGGTACTACAACGGACACGTGTTCCACCGCGTCATCAAGGGCTTCATGGTGCAGACCGGCGACCCCACCGGTGAGTTACACACGGTACTACAACGGACACGTGTTCCACCGCGTCATCAAGGGCTTCATGGTGCAGACCGGCGACCCCACCGGTGAGTTACACACGGTACTACAACGGACACGTGTTCCACCGCGTCATCAAGGGCTTCATGGTGCAGACCGGCGACCCCACCGGTGAGTTACACACGGTACTACAACGGACACGTGTTCCACCGCGTCATCAAGGGCTTCATGGTGCAGACCGGCGACCCCACCGGTGAGTTACACACGGTACTACAACGGACACGTGTTCCACCGCGTCATCAAGGGCTTCATGGTGCAGACCGGCGACCCCACCGGTGAGTTACACACGGTACTACAACGGACACGTGTTCCACCGCGTCATCAAGGGCTTCATGGTGCAGACCGGCGACCCCACCGGTGAGTTACACACGGTACTACAACGGACACGTGTTCCACCGCGTCATCAAGGGCTTCATGGTGCAGACCGGCGACCCACGACGCTACTACGACGGGAGATCCTCAGCCAAATATAACAACTATTGTCCGCAGAATATAATACCCGGAACAGATATGGTCACATTTGTTATGCTCTGGCCACACTACGAGAAACGTCAATGCCTATCATCGCGATAAATATTGCGTTAATTAACGCGATAATTTGAGTGACTACCGCAAACGGCAATGTGAATGCCGTTGTTAAATTATGTGGCTACACCTACGTTAAACATCCATAATCGCGATAATTAATGGTATTTCTCGTTAGTGTGGCCCAGGCATTATAAGGCACGAAGAAATCGAAGTCAACGTTCCTGTAAACTACAAATTTGCTGACAAAACTTTTATTTTAGCAATAAATGGATGACACTATAACAACTAGTTCTGCTTACCCTCTCCAGGCACAGGCACGGGCGGTGAGAGCATCTGGGGCGGCGAGTTCGCGGACGAGTTCCGGCCGCAGCTGAAGCACGACCGGCCCTACACCGTCAGCATGGCCAACGCGGGGCCCAACTCCAACGGGAGCCAGTTCTTCATCACACTGGCGCCAACGGTATGACTCCCCCGTCCTATAGACACAGTCTTGGATACTCTTGTGCTCAAGAACAGCTCGAAAATGAATATAGCCCCGGTCAACCGGGGAATAACCCCTTTGACCGGGGCTATCTTCATTTTCCGACCCGACCGAAGACCCGAGGCAGAATGCGGTTTTAGTATCTTTTCATCAACTGTTCATTTATTCATAGTGTTTATAAGTTTCGGGACTTCACGCGATATATTTTCGAACACTTACTTTTGTCGACGTTTCGGGTGCGTTGCAGCACCCGTGGTCACGACTTGACAAAAGTAAGTGTTCGAAAATATATCGCGTGAAGTCCCGAAACTTATATACACTATGAGTAAACGCCGCGATAGTTTAAATGTTCATTTATTAATTGCTAGCTGACCCACGCATTTTCGTCTGCGTCTCCCGTTTTTGCAACAATTTTCACTTTTGCTCCGCACCACTTGGTTGTACCATGATGTTACATACATATAAACCTTCCTCTTTAACCATTATATCTATTTAAAAACAACCGCATCAAAATCCGTTTCGTAGTTTTAAAGATTTAAGCATACAAATGGACATAGGGGCAGAGAACGCGACTTTATTTTATACTATGTAGTGATTTTCGGTTGAAGGACAGTCTAAACTATACATAGGCGTCTTGTACTTACGGTAGCAGATGGGATGGCCCTTGTGTTGCAGCTAGCAAACTGCATTTTGATAATTAAAGGCGAAATATATGTATTTATAACTTTATCCAGAAAAGTCATAATTTTATCGAAATGAATGTATGTTATATAACTTTATCCAAAGAAGTTACATAACGTTATCCAAATAAACCTATTTGTGTTATATAACTTTATCCAAAGAAGTTAGATAACATTATTCAAATAAACCTATGTATGTTATATAACTTTATCCAAAATAACTTAACCCAAATGTAAAGATTTTTTATGAGATCAATATTATTTCCCAATGTCATAATTTTGCTAATTTGCCCACAATATAATATTATAAAATAAATAATAAAATATTTTATTCATTTGCAGCCATGGCTGGACAACAAGCACACAGTGTTCGGGCGAGTCGTCCGCGGCATGGAGGTAGTGCAGAACATCGGTAGTGTTAAAACCAACCCTAAAACAGACAAACCCTATGAAGATGTCAGAATCATATCTGTTACTGTTAAATAAAATTATAATCACTGTTCACTTATATTTAATCAATATCATCATCGTAAATCATCTTTTCATAAATTAAAATGTGAAGTGAATAGCAAAACTTAGTTATGTAAGTAGTAAATAGATTGACGAGAGTACGTTGTTACCCTATAGTAGACATTTATTAAAAAAAAAACGAGTTATGAAGAAAGTAATGCGTTGGCCGGAAATCCGTTCTTATCACTATTTAAAAAAAAGTTAGATTTAAAATAATTTAAAAAAGGCGGTATTTAAGAAAATAACAAATTCGAATGTCTAGTTGTAATAGATAACATAATATTTTGGCGCGCATTTATCACACAGAGGTCTTTTTTTGAAAAGGGAACATTCCAAACCACACAAATTAAAAAGCCGTCAGTAACTATTGTTGTTAAAGTAGGTATGTTAGATACAGCACGTAGTAGTTGATCAACCTAATGTGTGCCAATTATAATAATAATTAAAGTGAGTAGAACTTTTTTTTAAAACAGACTATTTGACTAATTTTCGAAAACCATTTAATTAATTCTGTAAAAGACAATGGATTATGTTAAAAAATCTATGATAAAGTTAAAATTTTAAAAGTGCGTGAAATAAGCTATACCCAAGAATGTCAATGTGTGTGAAGACGTTAGCTACAAAATGAACAAATCACTGAATTACCTAGTTTGATGACAGCTGGCAGCTATCAAATTTTCAATTCAACATTTTCTTATTTATCAAATTACTCTGTGAACATTTTAGTGCAAAAAAATGGCATATAAATCTTGGCATATAAAATTTACAAATGGAGATGTCGTAAATATTTTGTAGTTAATGTCGTTTCCAGAGTTCTGACCAATCACTAGGGTTTTTGTCATAGACAATAAATCAACAAAATATAAGATTTTTAAATTTGAAAATCTCATAAAATACACATATTTGACAGTAAATTGTAGTCTCGTAGGTGTTTTTCTTTATTTTCTGATAGGAAGACCATAATTTGTAGTATGTTTTTAATATTGTCAAATAGCCTATTGAAGCCTTTTTAATTCTTCCTCAAATAGTTTTCTTCTGTTTCAGTGTGCTTTCTCTGTATATTCAGTGTATTTATTACGAGGAATTTACAATTCACATTTTTTCTTTACCGATTTGCTTTTGATTGGAAATACGATATAGATGTAGGCGTTACCTAGCGGAAATCCATTACAAAATGTTTATATTGGGGGAGGGAGGAGGGCCCACCGCTCACCCGCGGTTCAACACTCCAACAATATATATTGGAATGTCAAACCACCCTCTTCAAAGTAAGAAAAACAAAAAATCTTACCAGAGAGGAGATGTTTTACCATGCAGTATTCCGCTAATGCGAAGGACTTCACGTGTTTCGCCTCTACACGAGGCATCTTCAGGAGCATTTAGTGCGGGTGAGCGGTGGGCCCCCCTCCCTCCCCCAATATAAACCTTTTGATTGGAAACTTTTTCTTTCCCACAGAAACTGTTTAAATGTATTGTATGTACGGTACCTGCAATAATATGTATACACTTTGGAACCTTGTCACAATAATAAATGACAAGTCAACACTATGACATGAAACGGTAAAATTCGACAAGATTAACGTGAAAAAGTTCTAAAACGTATACATATTGCAGGTATTAATCCATGTTCTTATAGTGCAACCTTTGCGGTTCAAAACCTGTTACTCAAATATACCTGTCTTCCGGTCAGACTTATTTTGAAATTGTACAATATAGATAATTATATTAAATGTAATTTTTTATTATAATCAAGTTTGTGAAAGACCACTTTCACAATTTAATGCGATCTCTAGGTATTTTATATGTAGAATAAACTCGTAATTTTATTTAGTAATACGTACGGTCCATATCTGGTAAACGAATAAATAATAAATACATATAATTGTACCGCGTAAAATGGGGTAAATAGGGATCGAAGGGTGGATAGGGATAAAATGGTCAATTGAATATTTTATATAATTTCTTTTACAAATTTTTAACTAAGCACATTACCAGATATTTGATGATTCTGTGATTACAATGAACTAGTTCAAAGTTTCGCTTGAAAGAAAATAACTACAAAATTTAGCTGACCATTTTATCCCTTTCCACGCTTCGATCCCTATTCACCCTATTTTACGGTATGTAAATAATGATCTAAGGTCTGACATCTGTCTACTGTATGTAGCCAGTTATTGTATGAATACGCCGACACAGGATAGAGAAGGTTTTTTTAATCTAATATGGCTTGTGCTTAAGCAATGAAATTCGAAACACCGTGATATTTTCATACATTTTGTACCCTGTTTTTGTATCTTGTTATTCAATCTGGTTATTTATACAACAATAGAAACTATGTTTACAGTTTGTTCAAATCTGAATGTTGTGATTAATTCAATAGTAAGTACAATAAATGAGATATATTTTTTATGTTGTCGTTTTCATTCTCCAATTAGTCTTAAACTCTCCTTTACTATCCGTAGCAAGTGTAGCAAAACGTGTATGGATACCAACAATTATATTAACAAGCAGTTCGAAACATCTTTGTGGCGCCATTTATATGATAGTCTTGGTATTCTATAGATACCAAAAAAATCATACCTCTTGGAGTTTTAGGCACTATAGCGGGCCATTTTAGGCCCTGTCCTAGCATCCGAAAGCAAATCCATATTTTTCCTACAGTAAAGCAGGGTGAATAGGGATCCAGGGGTGCATAGATATAAAATGGTCAATGGAATATTTTAAATAATTTCTTTTATAAAATATTAATTAACCCCATTGCCAGATATTTGATGATTCTGTTATTACAACTAATCCAAAGTTTCGCTTGAATGAAAATAACTACAGAATTTAGCTGACCATTTTGTCCCATTTTTCCCACCCTTGTATCTCTATTCACCCCGTTTTACTTTAGGTACATACGTTGGAGCTGGAGTTATATTATTAGAATGGTATTTTTATTACATATCCTAATGATAACGATTCAGGTCCTGTTGGTTAATAAAAACTTCAAGAGGAAAACATAAAATTAAATTATAGTAGTACTTGTGGATCAGTTTTTGTAATTTCAAAATCATGAATAAGTACATTTTATTCGTCAAACAGAAATGCCTGAAGCGCCATCTAATGTCGAAGATATGTCAATAGCATGAGATAGTGACATCTATCGAGGAGTAGGAAAAGTTCTAGTTATGATGATTGTCTAGAAGAAGGCAGCATTAGCCCCTTCTCTTACTAATTTCAGAGATTAAAACCATGTGTTCCTTCTCATCTTTCTTTGGGAGTTCAAAGAAAGTGTCGTACTAATATATACGTATTATATGTTCGCCTATCTATCAATAGTTGCTTAAAGGGAAACGATCACGGAATATTTGAATCAAAGATTTTCTTGAAAGAGTTATCCATTATCTATGATGTTAATGACCCCGAACAGAATTTCTTGTAGGTCTGTCTGCCTGTTTCTACACTGTGTGACGTATTTATAACAGCCGTCTATCCAAGAGCTATAGATTAGTGTTAATATTATGATGTTATGATTGTTTTATAAACTGTAGGCATGTAGATAATCGTAACGTGCTAGATGTCAACATTCTGTATCAATAATATCATACAGGGCCGCTAACGACCAAGATATACAGTATATTATTAGGTATATTGATAGCGTAATAATGACTAATTATCTAGACTTAAGAAAGTACCTATAGGTACTTTAAAAAAGGCAGAAACAAAATTTGGGATATCTATTTATGATTTTATAATCTACTAGCCGAATGTGAGAGATTCGTCTGCATGTAACTTCTAATCAAATTTGTAAATAACTTACTAAAATCTTACTTATACTTATTAAAAATCGAACTTATTAAAAATTGAAACCTTGAAGATTATCCGTAACACAGACAAGCAATATATTTAAAAATTATTTTGTTTGCTTATCGTTCTTGGTTACCGTAAAACGGGATGAATATGGATCCAGGGGTGGATAGGGATAAAATGGTCAGCTAAACTCTTTAGTTCTTTTCATTCAAGCAAAACTTTGGACTAGTTCATTGTAATAACAGAATCATGAAATATCTGTACCTATCTAATAGTTGGACTGAATTTTTTCAATAAACATTTCATTCATGTAATAAATTCACTTGAGTTTAATACGCGAAGTGTTGTGTTAATGGGACTATTCACCATTGAGGAAATAAGGTTATTTTAACTTTAACGGGAGCTAATCTCCATCCCCGAGAAGAGATGAAAGGCGCGTTAATGAAGTTAGCTTTTGTTTTGAAGATTTTATGGTAGCCATTGATGATACTTACGTCAAACGATCCAAATGAAATGGACGTCTTCCAGCTTTGAATTTCCAAACCTATTGAAATCCATTCATCCAATCCAAATGGCTACCTTTAGTGAGGCCCCATATCACAGATTAGTACGCCTTCAGATCTTAAAAAAAAGCAAAATAAAAAAAATACAGGCAAATTAAGAACATCCTCATCTTTCAATTCGTTTGAAAACTGTTTAAATCAGTTTAATAATGAATTGAACGTGTAGTTTTCCCACGATTTGCTGACACGAGTTACCTTCAACTTGCTTAAATAATAAGTCTGTGGTAGCGACGTAACCTTCAGCCGCTCCGGAGCCAGCGCACTTGACCTCAAAATAAGCTAATAAATGTTATAACCTGTGATGTAGGATGCTGTTAACGCTTACTGAGGTCAAATAAAATGTCGGTAGTACTTACCACAGATTAAATAATACAAATTATGTATGTATATGTAGTGGAGAGTCTCTGTGGCGAGGCGGTAGTGAACGCGACTGTTACGCAGGAGGCGCGGTTATGATCACCGCTCAGTCCAAATATTTGTATACATGTATGGTCGTGTCTCGGAGAGTATGTTAGGCCATCGGTCCCAGAGGAGTTGGCAGAGGTGCTAGCATCCACATTTAGCCAGTTTATATTTTAGGTCCCAATGTGTGGCGAGCCTATTGCCATTAACCGGGCACTTATAAACCTGCGATAAATACACACATAACTTCGCAAAGCATTGAAAATTCTTTGGTGTGTGCCATGGTAAAACCTGGGATCGAACCCATACCACTAGGCTACACCTACTCATATATCCAATGATAAATGAGTAGGTATTAATATAACATAAACAATTTACAGTATGACAAAGTAGGAAGAGGCGAGCCGGCGTGGGCAACATTATATCAGACAAACTCACATTCATGCATTTGTTATGCTGTAATGTAAACAATTTTTTTGTTGTTTTCATCTTTTATAATAATAGTAAACGTAATTAGAGACAGTCTCCGAGGCGTGGCGATAGTGCATCTGACTGCTACGCACGGGGTGCGGGTTCGATTCCCGCTCAGTGCAAAAATTTGTATCCATGAATATAGCTGTTGGCTCTGGTCTGGTCATGCCCCGGAGAGCACGTTAAGCCGTCGGTCCCGGTTGCCATACAAATATCTATGGCAGTCGTTACGGGTAGTTGGAGCCTTCAAAAGTCCAACCAGTCTAACTTGGAACTTCGTTATCGCCATTGGTCATTGGACCATTGGTTGTATAGGTCAAATCGCAGTCGCTTCACGGAAAATATCGAAGTCAGCCGCATCACAGTTAGATTGGACCATAGTAACACTGTAAGTGTTTGTAATGGTGACCCTCTTTCCTGAGACTTTGCCTTCAGCTTACCATCAAGCGAGGTGAAGACGTGTCATAAATAAAAAAGAAAACCAAGAACCACAAATAAAACTCATCATTATACATAATAGATGGACATAATTGGACATAATAATGTACAATGCACCTTATTGCACATAGCAATCTCTCCCAGGCAACCAATTGTCAGGAGGAATTTAAAAATATTTTGAAACTGTATGAGTCTAAAGTTCATACCTAGTCATTTGAAGAAACCGAAGAGGTACCTACTGTTGTTCCCCGTGGCTGCACGAAGCCAAGGAGTGAATATTGAGCGTGTAGTAGTTATGCTTCGATTCTTAACTCAAGATCTCACTAAACTAGCCCGTTGCACCACTAATCTCTAGTTAACTTTCAGTTTTTAGCATTCAATTGGAATAGTTGTGTTACTTTTACGATTACGAACACTAAACTGGTCGGTCAAAATATGATGGTCAACCTAGAGACTTAATAAAAAACGTAAACTACCCGCGCTACACGAAGACGTTGTTTCGCCTCGTCAGTCTTCTTGCTTCTCGAGATCACAGACGTAATGCCAGGTCCGAAACATAACATAACATAAACTCACGCCTTTATCCCCGAAGCGGTAGGCAGAGGTGCTAGCACCCACATTTCGCCAGTTTATGTTTAGGTCCAAATGTGGCGAGCCTATTGCCATTAACCGGGCACTTATAAACCTGCGATAAATACACATAACTTTGAAAAGCATCGAAAAGTCATTGGTGTTTGCCATGGTAAAACCTGGGATCGAACCCGAGACCTCGTCTCAGCAGTCCAACCACTAGGCTACCGCGGTTATTCGTCCGAAACGTCAGGGCAAATACACAAACATCTACAGTACTAGTTTACAATTAAGTCCCGTTCTGTCATAATTATGTGCAAAAATCGTTTAAATTTAAATCAACACAATGTTTATTTCTCCTTAAATTGTGAATTCGTCTTAAAAACACTTTTAGTCAATTGACGCTCTGAAAATGTCGTGATGGAGTTATTACATCGTTTCTTGTCCACTAGTGCCTCGAAAGAGGCGGTAAACTTAGCTTAAGTAGAATAATAATTATTAATATTATCATTGACGTCAAATTTATGTTGAGTAAAAAAGTTAAGAGTTTAAGTTTGATTTGAATTTTACAAAAAATCTTGACGGCAGATTTGTTTCTTTTTAAAAACAAAATTATCTTTCCTTTGCAATCTCTATCCCCAGTAGAGTACTTGATAATTTCGCACGGTAGCCTAGTGGTATGGGTAATGGACTGCTGAGACGAGGACTCCAGTTCGATCCCAGGTTTACCATGGCACACACCAATGATTTTCGATGCTTTTCGAAGTTATGTGTGTATTCATCGCAGGTTTATAAGTGCCCGGTTTATGGCAATAGGCTCACCACCACACCACCACCACACATTGGGACCTAAACTTAAACTGGCGAAATGTGGGTGCTAGCACCTCTGCCTACCCCTTCGGGAATAAAGGCGTGAGTTTATGACAATGTATATGTATGTAATTAAAACCAGAAAAAAGAAAAGAAAAACATCGTTGTATCAATTTAGTAATCAACAATGTTAAGACGTCTTTCAGAAGCAATGAAGCCAATTTGTCAACGTAGATTAAAGATAAACAGTGCAATTATTGAGGGGACGCCAGTCACCACTTACTGGTATTAAGTAGATTTATCACTTACCAACAGGTGAGATAGTGACGAAACGTGAGCCAATCGAACATTAAAAATAAATTAGTTTCCGTTAGAATTGTGTAACTCATGAGTTATTGAATTCCGGACCTAGTTGTTTTGAGTAAAATGAATTAATTCACCTGCTTGGACCGTTTTAGTTCCTTTATTTCCATTATTTCCATTTGTTCAGGCTCCGGCCTCGTAGCTCTGGATTAGGTACGGGTACGACTATAATTACTTTACTCGTCATTTCGGAGAAAAATAATTTACGCTTTGTTTCTTTGTAGTGTGAGCATATTTTAGAATATCAACACTTGGAAATGTTTATCCCTTTTTAATTTCTAATAGCGAATACTTATATAACTTGGTTCATTAAAGAAAGGTTTTATAAATGGCGGACGTTATCACTTCCTCTCGCTCGCACACTAGTACTGTCTATACTCACTCACGCGCGTACCGTCAACACAAAAAAAATATTGATCTTTATTTTCTTCCACGCTCTGTGCTCTTGATGCGATGCATGAAAAAAAGGATTCTTAAATGTCGGCTTGTACTTGCGTTGACAGATAGTACACGTAGCATACAAAATTTCATTTTTTTTTCAGTTTAAAAAAAACATAAACAAGACCGTTGTTCATAATAATGTTAGTTCTTTATTTTAACCAACATCATGATCCTCCATGCTCCTCCTTATAGAATGTGATATACGTTCCTTTTTCAGGATGAAATGACTCAATGTGCGTTTAAAAGGACTCTATGTGTAAAAGTAGGTACTGTTTCCGATGAAAACAAAAATAGATGCCGTCACGTGTCGCGGGCGAAGTCGCCGGCCGCAGCTAGTTAGAAATTATTACGACCCGGTCTTGTTTTTATTATTTTTCATATGAAAAAAAAAATATTTGAAACTTTATATGCTAGCTGTACGCCTGTACTTTCCGTCAACGCAAGTACAAGCCGCCATTTATAAAACCTTTCTTTAATGCACCAGCTTATAACAATTTGATCACAAACACACGGGCCGTTTGTGAAGTTAGCTTGTGTCTTTTTCTGTATTTTTTTTTTTACCGGACTGCGCCAAGGGGGTTTTATCTCCTAACTTTCCGTTGCATGTCATGTGAATGTCAGAAATGTTGGACGCAGAAAGTTGTTCAGGCGATTTGACATATCGAGCTAGCGACTTGACTATGTACTTACCTTTTAGTGCACTCGCCCCTCAAGGTTAGCGGCAATTAGGCCAGAACTTAAGTATCAATAATTAAAAAACATGTGGGCATGTTACATAGTTCTGTCTAAACCCGAATGAAGGCCATCGTATAATATGGATTTTAGGATGTGGATAGGAGATATAACACATATTATTTGTTAATTATATGTCGTATATTAACGTTTATATCTTCAGACCCGCACTTAATAAAGCAAAGCATTATCCTAGGCTATTAAACGTCGACTTTCTTCAAGATAAAGGAGTGTAATTTTCTGTACGTAGTACAATTATTATTTTATTCTGTGGCTGGGCGTTGAGGATAGGATATACAATTCAGTAAACCACGGATGGTCACTGTTTTAATGTTAAAGCAGCACCCGTGTGCATTCGGCCTAAGCCCTGAAGTGGCAGTCGAATAGGGTTTCCCACTTCCCCACAGTTATACCACCTGTAGCTACTAGAACAAGATGACGGGAAATCAAATTTATACCGTAAAAAGTGAATGCTTCGATCATCTTAGGGCGAAAATCCTGTCATATTATACAACTTGCATTAGAGAATTTCGAATGCTTCAGACATTATAGAGCATAGAGGAAGATTGCAGATTCGAGATCTGTCCAACTATTCACTTTTTACGATCTAAATTCAATTTGCGATAGTACCTACCTATAGGGTAAACATACCGGCTTGCCGACCACTACCGCTTTTCGACCACTTTGCACGTTATTTTGAATAATATAACATTTTATAGACCGCTCCTTTCTAATTTTGCGCCATTCTATCCGGACGAACTTCACGGTTCATAATCCAACGGCATGACCTTGAAATTTACAAACTGAGCCCTCAGTCGCCATTTAAAAATTTAGTGTGTGGACGCGTGTCCAATTTAGGGGAAAAAATAGAACATAGGTTGATTTTCAAAGGTAAGTTTTTAAGTGTTACTGTCGGTTTATTGGTGATTGATTTGGTTTGTGTGTATTTAGCATGTTTAATTTCATGATTCAAGTGCCCCAACTCATCAAACTTTCCATAATTTATGATATTTTAGGTGGTCGGATAATACGTCAACGATTTATTTCAAAATCTACTTTCCGACCGGGTGGTCGCAAAACCGGTTTATTCACGTCATTTCTCTTTGCCTTTATTGCGGAAACCTTAAATTCACCAACATAGATTCCATAATATTTGTGAACAGCTAGAATTTGGTGAATTTAAAACTAGATTCCGGCCGCCAGTATACCTCATATATTCAAAGATATGACTTTCAAAAATATGTAAAGTTTAGCGGCCGATAACAGGTAAAAACAAAACCTGTTTCCGGCCGTTTGACGGCCGATAACCAGTAAAAACAAAACCTGGCCCCGGCCGTTAGAAATAAAGGCGGCCGATTAGTGGTAAAAATGTAACCCATTTCTGGCTGTTATATTTGTTTGTGACTTTATGTTTGTTACCCCTTTATGCTGCAATGGCTAAAGGTTAAAATGAAATATGCCATAGAGATAGTCTTACTCTGAATTAATACGGCCACTTTTTAACCGCGAGGGCTGGTTCACTTATAATTATGACTTTTTCAAGCTTATTCACCGGTTATTTGTGATAATAGCTACATTTTAATTGTTGTGCTTGGTGTTGGAATTGTGCTTGGTGTTGGAAATTCGCTTTTATTTGCAGATGGCACCTGTCAGTTATAAAAAAAAGAAAAAAAATGAAGAGCCTTCCCGAAGGTTTGCTTACAGTGAAGAAGCACTTAAATGCGCTCTTTCTGATATTCGCAGTAACATTCGCGGCATAAGAGAAGCATACCGGCAGTACGGAGTACCCAGGTCCACGATACAGGACAGGCTTTCCGGACGTGTGGCTGATCGTAAAAGAAAAGTTGGCCCAGACCCTATATTTGGTTTTGATGGAGAAAAGAAGATCGTTGATTGGATAATTGAATTGGCTAAAGCTGGAATTCCAATCAACAAATATGACCTTCTGGATACGGTGGCGGAACTTTTGAAATAGCCAGAAAAGTGTTTTACCTGATGGAAGAGAATATAGGTAAGCTGGGTATAAATCCAAGCATAATCTTACGTGAACTTGATCGCACAAAGGAGTCATATTTACAAAAACGGCGATCTAAATCGAAGACACCACGAACTTCACAATCCAGTTCCACTGCCAGACGCTCGAAATCATTAGAAGTTAACAAATCCTCAAAGACACCAGAAACTTCACGATCCAGTTCAATCCGACGATATTCTAAACCATTGGAAGTTAACCAATCCTCTGACAAGACCATGAAGACACCCCGACCTACACAATTCGGTTCAATACTAGAAAATCCAAAATCGAATAGATCCTCTGACATGATATCGAAGACACGCCAAGGTTTAATCCATCCATCCACTTCAACACCCATTCATTCAGAATCTTTTGAATTTAAAAATCCTTCTGACAATCCTTCGAAAAGCGCCAGGCCAAAAACTTCAGGATTTTTTTCTGTTCAGGACATGGACCACAGCTCTATTCGCTTCTATATCGCTATTCCTTATGATGATAGCCCCACAATAGATTTTATCCAAATTTAAACAGTCGCAGAGCTGCACAAAGATCCCTCCCATCCGGAAATACATACAAATCTAGAAGCTAAAGAATCTGAAGAAAAGTACCAGGATCAAAGAGCAAACATCAGAATGGATATTTCACTTGGAGATAAAGATTACGATCACGTCCTCTTAAACAGGTCTTTGGATGTTTCACCAGATAAACAAACATGTACTGAAAAGTCTGACACAAAAAAGATCCCTCCTATTGCTATAAGTTATGGTAATACAGAGGCTAGGCCAATTTCTGACATGAATCTGGCTTCTTCTGCGTTGAAAATCGATGATGTTAATGCAATTGGACAACCTGATAATGGTTTTATTACATTGGCAGAATCAGAATCAATACTTTCTACAGAATCTTTGCACAATAAATTGGGAAATGCCAGTAAAATAAAAATTTTAGAAAATGTATTAATAGCGTCAGCTCCGGAAACACCAGTAAATCTAATACATGAGGACCCATTTAAAAACACTTGAAATTTCCTGAAGTCGTCACTAAAAACAAAGGAACTCGTACATACATTGAAGTCAAATCTGTACCCGAGTGCTATAACATCCAAAGCTTGGCAACAATACTACGAAAAAAAAGAAAAAGCGAAACAAGACAAAGAAAACCAAATTAAGAAAAGAAAGCTTGAAAGGGAGCTAAAGAGAAAAGAACCACCGCCAAAAAAGAATAGGATGAAGAAAAAGAAAGTAGAAGAAACTCAATCACGTATTAAATGTGGTTCTTGTGATCTTGACCTTATAAGTGACACTGAAGAAGAGGGTGAAATGAATATTGGCTGTGATCAATGCATTCGTTGGTATCATCTTAAATGCACGAAACTTAAGAATTTATCATACAATCAAACAGCTACTAAACCATATGAATGTATGATGTGTGAAGCTGCTGAAAATGCAAGAAGAGAAGTTTTGAAGACTTTCAATAACACTACTCACTGACTGATAGATAGACTGATTAAGTGATTTACCTAATTGAACTTATTGTTGTTTATTTTTAAATGTTTGCTTTATATACGAATTCTTACTGTTATGTACATTGTTTTGATTTGTATTATTATAGTATTGGTGTAGGTACCTATTTTAGTTTCTTTTACAGGGCATAAAATATATGTTATATTTAAATTTTATTTTATATAACACTGTCTATGTGATTTTTATTGATTCTAAAACCAGAAGATATTTGTTTGAGTCGAGATTTTTTTTAGATCTGTTACTTAATTGTATTTTTAATTCGTAGAAAAGAGTAAAAATATGCCGCTTTTTGTGAATTTAATTTTGTTTTACTTGCATACCATTATAAACCCTATGAGCTATAGAATATGAGTCGTTTTTCTACCGTGAATTAGGTGGCCGATAACCAGTGCACTGGTGGACGATAACTGAGTGAAAAGGCCGATAGCCGGTATATTTGCTATTTTTACGAATAATATATTTTTTTAAATTATGTATCACTGATACGGCTATAAATATTAGGTTTTATGAAACTAGACTATTGTAGGATGAAATAAAAAAAAAATCAAAGGTCTTGGAGTGCAGTTTAATGATAGAAATCAACTTTAAAGTCAACAAGCCGCTTAAACGGTCGATAACCGGTATGTTTACCCTACCTACTTCCTAATAATTTCAAAAATTTCATTACAAAGATGGCGGGGAGTTGGGTTAGGTACGGATATTGTCCAAATAATTTTTTTCCGGAACGTCACCTAGTCCGCCAATCCCTGTCTTAGGTACCTATATCTATGATATCTATCGTTATTATAGATTCTATAAATAGACTCTCTTCAATAAATAACATTCATTGCCCAAGTAATAAGTAAATACCTACATACCTACTTCGTTCTATTTTTCCACGTCCATTATACATTTTAACTAAAGTTTATTTTGTTAAATAATGAATTGATAAGCTAAGTAGGTACCTATATATATAGTACTTATCAACTTGGATTTGGAACCTAAATCGTGAAAAAAAACCAGACTGTGACGCTCGGCGATTGTTTTGATATACTTACCTAACTAATTTATGATTGGTAGATACTAGATTTGAGCTCGTTCGCCCGCCGTTGCACCAATATTCTCAAAAGACAGCTCAAAAACGCGTAAGTACCTACTGCGTGTAGGTACTTCTAGGACGCATTCTCAGCACAATGACATATTGAATCCCAACCCAATCTCGTGCCTTAATTGTGCCTTATATACTAATGTAGGTACCTAACCTTGAAAACGTGCAGTACCTACCTACCTAACTGCTAACATCAAGCATTCTATGTGAACATTATAAATAATGTTAATAACTATTTTAATGATGCTTAATTTCCATACACAGTTCTCACACCACTCCTAAGCATACTTATAGAAGTTTCTATGGCAATCAATAGGTAATGTGTTTATGTTCTTCATGGCAGTAAAAAACGAAGGTCAACTTTACAATAACACCAAACCAAAGGCGAGTTCATAATAATAAAGGAATTTTAGGTGCATTTTATTTTCCTTCTGTTTAGTTGTTGGACTTATCTCATAGTGCGAGTGATCGGAAGATGTTTCGCTCTCGCTCTCTCTCGTACAACTATCGCGTTCCACGCCCCGCCACCCGCCGTCGCCCGCATAATATTTTCTTGCAGCGCGCGGTGCGGCTACCCCGCCTCTGTGCCTCGCCCAAAATTGTTTGTTCCCACTGTCGCATTATCAGTTAGTTACACAGTTAAATATTGATATTAGTATTTACAAAAAAAAAGTCATTATAAGAATTTGCTGTGCTTAACAGGGATTCTGGTAGGAACTTAAAAAAATTGAAATAGCTGTAGGTACAACACATGGCTGCAAATAAAGACTTTCACATTACATACAATAACATGCCCCAGCTTCTATTAGTACTTGGTGGAGTCTTATAGAAAAAAACACACGTCCTAATGCTATGCTACGTTGAGTAAGGATAGACGTGATAAAAAATTTCGACGCAACCGAAGTGTATAAGATTTTTGTGCAAAAAATTAAAATAAAATAATCTTTCAGTTTCAACATTGTTAAATTTATGAATTTTATTATAAAGCCGATGATGGAGAATAAGAATAAGAATCATATTAATCCAGTATTTACCGATATTTTTACTGGTTTGATTTTAGTTGTCACCAAAATAATATGTAATTTTTGGCCATTACACTTACTAATGTGAAACTCTTTAAGGTACAATTCGTTATTAATAATTGTTGGCTGCGGAATATAAATGCACTAGGCAAGGAATTCTGCGATATACCCCTTCCATCGCGTCACGCTGAACTATGCAGCTGTGCAAAAGTTTTGAATAAATACTTATTGAAAGAAAGAAAGAAAAGAAAAGAAAGAAAACTCATTTATTGGGAATCACCGCAAAATGGCACACAAAATACATAAAAAAAACCATTATCGACTAGTTGACGATTGATCTCATTGATGTTCCAAGACGGTCACGTTTTTTTAAAGGTTTCATGCACCTTGAAACAACAAAATAGTCTAAAAAGTCTAGGAAAAATGACCGATTAGTGGGCGACACACGACAGAATTCCAAGGAACATTTCAAAATAATTTTCGGTGTAAAGAAAGTGTAAAATGATTTTATACGTATTCATTGAACTCTGTTAGTAAACCGTAAAAATAATGCAGTATTGTAACATTTTCAGTTTATCAATATCATATTTCTATTTGTAACAACAGTATTCGGTGAACACATAGATAAATGCCACGCCCTATTAATGGTGCAGTTAAGAAAATAACACGTGGACGTTGATACGGAATTAATGGACGACTTTGTTATCACAATTGTACAGAAAATAATATTACTTATTGTCGCGGCGCAAATGCTATAATGGACACAGTTCCACTGATTCTCGGTAATCGCACGAAGTCGTCGTAAACAGCCCTGCTGCGGCCTCGCACTACGCTACGTTGCCAATCACCAATCACACGCCAGCGTTGCTTCGTATCGCGTGATAACCGACCAATGAGCGGCCGTATTCATCACGCGATTTCTAAAAATAGCTTATCTGAGTCACTCAATAAAAGCAGTGGTTGTTTCTTAATAATGTTTAGAAACAAGTGGAACGTTGAGTGTGACGGACGTGCCGCGCCGCATGTGAAAGTTTTGAAGTTTGCGCAGTGAGTTCAGTGATACCGAGGCGTTCGGTGCAAACACATGGTTCGACGCTTCCAGCACGGCATGGAGCCCACTTTCTATGACGAGCAGTACCCCAGCAACGTTTCGCTGGAGAACCTGAAACGACCCCTCACTTTGGACGTGGGGCGGGGCGGCAAGCGAGCGAGGTTCGCTGCGCCCGTCCTCTCTTCTCCAGACCTACAGATGTTGAAGCTCGGCTCGCCGGAGCTCGAGAAGCTGATCATCCAGAACGGCATGATCACCACGGCGACACCCACGCCCGGCAATAACGTGCTATTCCCGCCTGCAGTTCAGCCGACGGAAGAGCAGGAGATGTACGCGCGCCCGTTCGTCGAGGCGCTGGACAAGCTCCACCACTCGGAGCCAACGCCGCCGCTCATCAACAGGCGCGTGTACGCCGACCTGGACAGGCCGCTGGAACGTTTCCCCACTCCGGTGGTCAAGGACGAGCCGCAAACAGTCCCAAGTGCAGCGAGTACTCCTCCGTTATCTCCTATTGACATGGATTCACAGGAGAGAATTAAATTAGAACGTAAAAGACAGAGGAATCGGGTGGCAGCTTCTAAGTGCAGACGTCGCAAGCTCGAGCGGATTTCTAAATTAGAGGATAAAGTGAAGATTCTGAAGGGTGAGAATGTGGAGCTGGCGTCGATGGTGGTGAAACTGAAGGAGCATGTGCACCGGCTCAAGGAGCAGGTCCTGGAGCACGCCAACGGCGGCTGTCACATCGACTCGCACTTCTGATCGAGCCACCGCCGCCGCTGCACCACATTCCATGCTAGTCGCGCCCGGTAGGACGCAGCATACAAAGCGATTTGTGATCTTAATTTTACTGTGTAATATATAGTTAATGACTCTAGTGGGTAAGGTGTTGAAGTCGCTACGTTAAGGATGCTGTGGGTGTATCGTTAAGTTTGAAAGATTAGGTCACCAGTGATGAGTGCAGGCAGAACCTCCGCTCGGGGAGACGGTCCAGGACTTTGAAGGTTCACGTTCGCTTAGCGACGGATGTACTTAGAGCGAGTCACAACTTCTAAAGCTTTAGCTTTCATTGTAAGTTGCAGAAGTAATGTTTTCCTTAATCAGTATTGCGTTGTCTCATTTAGAATAGAAACTAGAAAGGATAATCGTGCGACGTCATTCGTTAGCGACTGAACGAGGTTGAAGCGACGTTGCCAGTTTTACGACGGCAAATTTCCCGTTTCAGCGATGTTGCCGCACTTGCCTCGCAGAATCGGGGATTTCAATTGTTCATTGTCCCGGCCATTGTGTATTTTTCTGTCCAGTAGAATCTTATTATAATAATTAATTTACGTTGCGTTATTTATTGCAAATTAGACAGAGTCGCGTATATCTGCCGTGTTATGACAGGTACGAAACACAGCCGGTGCGAAAGAGATAGTGTACGTAGAAGTGGCAACGGCTCATCGGGGCTCGGGTCGAGTCACGAGCGGATGTTCTGCTAATTAAAATTCCGCCTGCGCCGCCCTCGCGGAATGGCGGCCATGTGTTCCACACTCGGACGTTCCGAATCACGTTTTGTTGCACAAGGTTAACTCTTTCAAAGCGACAAAACGTTTCAACGCCGCCGCGAGCTGGAACGTCTTTGTTCGCTTCGCTTGATTGTTCCGAGACAAATTAAGTGCTTGTATGGAAGACTGATCGTATGCGTGAGCGAGATGCTAGTAACGAGTGCCTTGTAAGTGTGAAAGAGAGCGCGTGAGAGTGTTGCATCGCGCAAATTTAATTTTCCCGTTTTGATAAATGATTCTCGGGAACGACCCGGTGCTTTAGAGGACGAGACTTGTATTGTGAAGCCGTCCGTTATGAAATATTAATTGTGGATGTATGACAGTGTTTTAATGACTGAGCGATTGTCGCCGACACGTAGATGCGGATGAATGTGTGATGGAAGTATTTATTAGTGAGAATGTCTATCTTATAGAATGAAGTAGCAATCTCGAGTGCCTACGCTTTGTAAACTAAAGCCTTTACCTGTTTTAATTGTTTTTTTGTTACCATTAATGTGCTACAGTAAATTGTTCTGTACCATTGTCTTCTGTAGATTATTGTAAGTAATTGTAATACCAATTAACAAGTTGAATTGTTATAGACTATATGAGGCGAGGGCGCGTTTCCAGTTGTAAGTTGTTTTGGCTGCGCACTTAGAACACGCCCGACGCCCGTTCGTATTATTTTTTATACAAAAGAAATTGTCAGAATGTTAACAGTAATTGTAAGTTTATAAAAGATATGGAAACAGTTATACTAAAATAATATATTTCTATAAATTTAACAAAGAATATTGTTTTATACTGAATATCATATTGTATGATAAAATTGAAAGAAAAAATAAATTATGAAGATTATTATACCATTTACTTTTTGCTTTCATTTTTCTACCCTAATTTAGATTACTTTTGAATTAACCCACTATTTGAAAGTATTATCAAAAATCCAATGAAAATAATACAAAAAATTTAAATGAAGAAGCATAACACTGACCAGAAAATCTCAAAAAGTGACAAAAAATGTGTCGGATATGACGTAAACACTAAAACATGCCAAACCAGCAAAGTCACATAAGTAAATAAGAATACAATCAATAATCAATCAAAATCAATCAAAAACGCCCGTAATCCCCGAAGGAATATTAAACACCCACATTTAGCCAACTATGATTTTCGGTCCCACGTAATAGGCGAGCATATTGCCGCCAATCAGGCACTTTGTAAAAAAATAGATATGCCGAAAATGAATTTCTAACCGAAAGTGTTGCAGCTAAATAATATTGACCCGATTTTCTTGCTAACCGGTGTAATCCTCAAGGAAATTCATTACCCGCTTAGCCGCACAAGCACTACCAATTAATTTTTGGAGAGTAACAGACAGAGTAATCAATATGAAGCGAATTATATTCATAACAACATCATTATTGACATTTTGACGATAGACAATAATTGTTATATAATCATTTTAACGTTTTGTGCTGCTTATCAACAAATGAACTGGTAAAGATACAGATTTATCTAATCGCCATGTTGTCAGCATATTTCTTAATGACTTTTGAAGAGCATTATATAACAGATGTTATTATGGAGTACCGCAAGGTTCAATACTTGGGCCAATATGTTAATATGTAATCGAGGTATTCGATTGTTGTTCGATTTCGTTAAAATTCACAAAGGTCAACCGGTGTCAATGAGCAGTAACATCTGATTCGTCGTAATAAGTCATTGAATGGAACTTGAACATGAATGCTCAAATTTTATTGATAATTTGGTTTGTCGTTTGAAATAAATGAAGACTGAATCGAAGTATATCACAGGTTCATTCACTAATAGGTACAACAACAACTAATACAAACATTAACTATAGAACTCTATAGTTCTATAGTTCGAATATAACTAGTTTAAAAAAAGAAAAACCACACAATAACCACTTCCCACACTGGGTACAATGGAACGTAAAAAATCCCATTATTAAGGGATCTTTTACTGATTAACAACATTATCCTAATAAATATCCAGTAAAAATACCAAAATAATTTATATTAATGCATTGTATATTTACTAAAGGCAAACAAGTGATAAAACTATACAGAAAGGCAGTTTAAATGGCAACATATTATACATTTTGATAACCATATTATGTTTACCAAACCGTAAATAAATGAAAAGAATATATTAAACCAAGCGAATATAGACTTTGTATATTAGACACTATGGTTGATATTTGAGTTATTAGTTCGCTATGTGGCGACTGAAGGTCATATGAATCGATGCCAGCAGTACCACGTTGGCCGGATGTCCGATGTATGAGGCAAAAGTATTAGATGACAAACTTGGAACTAAAATTTAAACGTATTAAAAAAAAACTGGCCAGCCACCGGTGAGCTTTCCGTTTGCGTAGATGTCGGACACCATTTTAATTGGAAGTATGATTTATGGTTCTGTGGGACAAGGGTAGCTGACACGTTGCGTAACTTTTCCCGAATAGGGGCAAAAAAATATCGAAACAAATGATGCAAACAGCGAATTGCGTCATCATAAAAAAAGAAATTAAATTCTCAAATGCATCATTTTATTTTCATTGGAGTCTGATTAAGTAATATACTTACTTAAAAGAAGTCAGTTTGACTAATGCAAAAAGTTCACTTCGGTTGTTAATATACTTAAAAAAACACTTTTATGGGTGCCTTTATATTAAGCATATTACTATTATTTAGTCTGTGGTAATACCAATAATATAAATTTTATTATTTTAGAAACCAATATAGTATCTTGTTCCACAGTTCTCATTTTTTTTTCATTAGCCCTTCGCTCGACAACACTTTCCCCCTATATAACATTATTGCGTGTTTGACAAATATAACAATATTTCTCGGAAACGAGTCAACCCTTACTACCACACATTTGTGTAATTATGAATTTAATTTACTTAAAACCTTAGATTATTCTCAAAATTATACTTCTCAGTGTAGGGGTAATACATTATTACTTTGTCGAGTAGATAATGGAATGGAATCTATGGTAGTCGTTACGGGTAGTTGAAGCCCTCAAAAGTCCAACCAGTCTAACTTGGAACTTGGTCATTGGACCATTGGTTGTGGAGGTCAGATGGCAGTCGCTTCACGTAAAATATCGAAGTTCAGCCGCATCACAGTTACACTGAAAAGCCGACCCCAACTGAGGTGGGAAAAGGTTCAAAGAATGATGATGAGTAGATAATGGAAATAGTGGAAATAGTACTAGTACTAACTACTATTTCACAACTTAACCTTACCTTGGTGAAATCAACTAAATCTGACTTTTATACGTGCAGAGCTGTCTTTACGTATGGCACAGACTTTAGAAGCCCCTTTGACCAGTTTAGGTTTGTAGATTTTTTCTTAAGTTGATGTAAGTACGAGAAAGTGTCTCTCTTTCGGGGGCCCTCGAAAGCTGTGGGGCCTGGGCACATGTCCCGAGTGCCTATATGGTAAAGCCGGTATTATCTACCTGACAGATATCACACACCCTACCCTTACTGGACTATACTTATTGTACTGTCTCGTTGCAGTATCAGAGACAATAGTCTTGACTGTTTTACTGTATCTACCTACTCACGAAAACTCCGAGAGTTAACACTCTTCTTGGGATTTTCCCGCGAATTTTCAGTACCAAGGGTCAGGAGACTTATAAATTAGAGAAATAAATGGAGAGAAAAACTCAACAATGGAGAGAAATTTGCTGTTGATTTCTCATTTTATTGAGGGTCTATTACAGGCAGAATATTCTATGTCTCAGAGCTGAGCTAGCAGAGAGATTAATGCAAGGATGATGAAGAGCTTGGCCATCATCATGTCCTCAAATCTGTTGGGTGATCTCATGAATTGCATTCAGCATAAGGATCAATTTGCACCACGGCGGAATGGAAGCGAACAAAATTGTAACTACAAAGCATAATGAACTTTATATCAAGGGAATAATATACAGATTTATACGAGTCAAAAAATGTCGCGCGTCTTCCATGGAACGCGTGTTTCCAAGACTTCTGCTAACTAAGATCATATTTCAATTGACATAAAGTTCATTATGCTTTGTACCTACAATTTTGTTAGCACAATTCCGTCACGGTGTAAATTGAGTCTAAAAGATTTTTCCGTTAATGATGAAATCGCGCCTATTTTTTTATGGAAGGGCGCCAAAAATTAAAATCTTGTTTAATAAAAACCCAGCTGTGTCTATAATAATAATAATTAAATAAATATCACGCTTGTCGTGTTATAAATTAAACAATTAGTAAGACAGCTAAAACTCAGAAGGGCGTAAGTGACAATCGAAAGTGAAATGAAATTTATTCTTTCTGTCGCATCGATGGCTAGCCATCTGTAAAATTTGGTTTGCCAGGTTTACTGCCACCTTAACCTTAACTATCGGTACGGTTCTTTAACCTAAGTCGCGAGGAAATGTGTACTGGCGCGCACATATTATATTGGTAGGTATGTGTATATGTATAGAGTGAAAGAAACTGTGTAGTGATTAGGTACTTCTTCATTTAAATCTTGAGCTTTAAACATATTTCATAAAGTTGAAAATTCAATCGTAGGTTCTGTAATCTCAGTGTTTTGACAATGGTTAACAATCTAAGTTATGTGTATATTTATCGCAGGTTTATAAGTGCCCGGTTAATGGCAGTATGCTCACCACCTATTACATTGGGACCTAAACATAAACTGGTGAAATGTGGGTGCTAGCACCTCTGCCTTTCCCTTCGGGGATATAGGCGTGGGTTTATGTTATGATGTAACAATTAGTACAATGGTCCAAGACTTTTTCTCTAGCACCTTTTTGGCTGTGGACCGTCTATTTATTATTAAAATTAAATATTATTATGTTAGTAACTACGTAACTATAACTATGCACGAAGACTGCCAATATTTTACGATGTTATTTTAAGTTCCCTACTTTCAAGCCAATATAATAAATCAATGTATTTGGCACACATGGCTTTTTTATTGTATGAAATAAAATTATTTATTGTGTAGGTCAAAATATGACAGTTATGAATTGAGATTAAATTTATTTTATCTCAGAATTTACAGTTAATGGTATTATCACTACATATCACTACATAGTATAAAACAAAGTCGCGTTCTCTGTCCATATTTTTCATGTCCTTATATCACTTTGTATGCTTAAATGTTTTACACTACGCAACGGATTTTGATGCGGTTTTTTTAAATAGATAGAGTGATTGAAGGGAAAGGTTTATATGTATCTCATTGGTGTGTGCCATGGTAAAACCTGAGATCGAACCCGAGACCTCGTTTCAGCCGTCCATTACCCATGTGGAGGAACGGAATGTGATGTCCCTTCAACACAGAGGATCCTCCGACCAGGCAAGGTGATATAATTTCCGAGTGGTAAATTTAAGTTCGTCCACCGCTGATGATATCCTCAAAAGACTACCCAAAAATGTGTATTATGCGTACAGAGTGAATTTTTTGGGGTTTTTTTTTTGGGTTCACAACATGTGCCTATACCTATACTAGGAATAGTATTTCTCTATCTACCTACATAAACCTGAGATCTTATCAGTGTTATGACATCACTAAATCCATTCAACCTACTAGTTTATGTTCAGATAATAATGAAATGCCAGCTCCCATTTTTTATAATGGAGTGAAGCCAAGTTTCAAAATGTAGAATCATCATTCAGATACGCGTGTAGTAAATAGAATATAATACATAGATATAGCTATGTTGATAAAGCGGTACAATTGTTAAGGTATAGGCTTTACGATCGAGAGTTCCTAGGTTCGGGACGTGAACCTAAAATGTTCAATGTAGGAGAGCTTTTCTTAGACCCTCCTACCCTCGTCAGACAGACAGATGGGGTATCTGTTGGGGGATTGGGGTCCTCCACCCGAAGTCAGCGAGGGTGGTTATGTCAGACTCGAATCGAATAAAACCGCTCAGCCGCCTAGGGCCATCAATTGCTGAGAGTGAGGTAGTCTCTGACATAACCTTCACGCTCCGGCTGACCTAGGGCCATCAAAGGCCCTCTTCTGAAGAATATTCATCCTGAGAAAGGAAAAGTGTAATGACCAATATAAATTATCTTTCAATAGGTACTCAATACTCAATACCTAGGTACATTTATTGCGTTTCATAATGTGATACAGATGTCATGTAAATATTAATAAATTACAATTATGGACCCTGTAGGGCACAGCACATCTTTGAATAGGACACGTTCAATATGGCTGAACGGAAGCAAGAAAATGCGTTTGAAATGCACTTTGCATGACCCTCTTTTCAAACACATTTCATAGAAGTATTACAACGTGATTACGTCCAAGATATAATAAAATTATGTTTATATAAACTCAGCAAAGTATTGCTGTTTGTTCTCGCATGTTATTTTGGACGAACAAATGAATAGGCAAGATCGCTGTGCGAACAGTCAACATGGCCGTCGTATGAAAAACATTGGATTATAAATATATAAGTGTTTTAACAACATGGTGAATGCACGGCGGAGGTGTTAGTAAATATTGTTCTGTTATTGAGTACAGCGCGTAGGTTCCGCCGGCAGACTTTCACGGTAGCAGCATACTGACCCACTTCAAAATGGCCGTGATTTGACGCCCTCGGAACTAAAGATGGCGAACTATGTTAAGATTCTTGAATTGTTGTTTTCCGGGAAGACTTCTTCTTCTTCTTCGTGTCAGTGGCAACAATAAAATCAAAATTAGATATGCCCAGCCCAAAACTTATGGATTGACTCATGGAAGTTATATCAAAGTGCCACCCAGGGGCTAGATGGAGAAACCATGGTACCCACATTAGGGGAAGCGTGTCATCTCAAAAGAACGTCCCCGTGTCTGATAGATGCGAGAGATTATGTCTTGTATAATCTCACCTCTGGCAATAAAGGATCCATGGACGGCGTGCGTTTTAGTCGGTTCGAGTCCGACATAATCATCTCCACCGGTTTTTTCGGTGGTATCCGTGGAGATTCTGCGCAAGATAAAAAAAATGGAAGTTGTATGGTTGAGAATTTTAGATTATGTGTTCAACTCTGGTAGCTTCCAATGCCGGGCATCATCATCAATTTGGTTGTGGAGGTCCGATGGCAGTCGCTTCACGGAAAATATCGAAGTTCAGCCGCATCTTAGTTAGACTAAAAAGCCGACCCCAACTGAGTTGGGAATAGGCTCAGAGGATGATGAGTACTAGGTACCTATCAGTTCTGTGCCCGTAGTCCGTAGAGCTACGAACTCCCCAATTCTACGAAACAAAGTCCAATGTATTTCTGTGCCTAGTAGCAGTGTGATATTCGTATACTATTATTTGTCTATAAACAAAATAATGAAAGCTTTTTCTATTGGCACAGTTCCAAAACAAACGCTTTGTGCGGTCGCTTGACCCCGACGGTTCTGGCTAACGTAAACGAAAAATAGTACGACACTTAATTGATTTTGATCGGAAAAAGTGAAAGCTCCGACGGGACTAGAACCCGTCATCTTTCTCTTACACGGGGAATGCTCTAAACCACTGAGCTACGGAGTCGCGCCCGATGATTTTGAAATTCTCCTGATCAACCATCTTAATAGATTTGAAACTATGTTTTCTCGTTAAAATAAATGTTTATTTCATTCAGCTTTACTAACATGATGGAGAGTGAATAACGCAAGTTAAACGTTATGAAAAAATTAGAGTGCTACCGACCATATAGAGAAAAGAGGGAAGTGGAAAGGGGAAGGGAGAAAGATAAGAGAGTCTCTGTGCTGTCACAAAACCTCTCCAGTGAGCTCTGGCTACCCTGGCTACGCCGCCGGAAACACAACACAATAATATCCTCAAAAGACACGCGAAGGCGTACTGCATAAAGCATAGAATTACAACGCGTTATAATTAAGTTTATTCATATTGTAGATGGATTCAAGATATACACCGGTATAGTTAACGAATTATAACAAGGGTTTTGATAAAGAAATAATGGGGACAATGGCGAAATTCTTGGTAAGTCGTACCTACCGCACGAGTACTTCTGAGAAATGTTTTAGTTCAAGGATTTTTGGCGGCAAAGTCGCTATATTGTATAGTTCATGATAGCTTGGCTTATTATCTAAATGGGGGCCATCACAGACGTAATTTATCGTTTGGGATTGTTCGTGGAAGTACGTTTTATGATGGGTTTAGGTGCCAACCTATCATAGGAACTCGAGGCGTATCGATAGCTGTCTTTACCTATGGCAGAGACCCTGGGCACACAAGAATTTGTAAAAAATCCAATATTTAGATGATACTGTTTACTTATATACCGTCATCATGGCACTTGCAAAAAAAAGTAAATTGCGGGCTTCACACGCACACAGGTTCATAGTAGGCAAACTGCCAATCGCAATGCTCCTTTCTGTACGATACCTTTTCATTACAATTCGGTAGTATTTCGTACTAAGGGCACTTAATCCAAAAAAATCCCAGCTATACCTAATTACGGGGAATTAAGCAAAATCTGTTTGCAGTGTACAAGAATGAAAAAAAAAACAATTCTCAATTAGTGGTGAATGGTAAAAAGATCCGAACTTAATATTTTGAATTCCACGAAATTCAAATATCGATTTTCCTTATTCCCTGGTAGGTAGTGGGTATACCTACTTATACACTTGATGTAATATAAAGAAGTATTTAAACCTATTTAGGTAATTTGACCATAGTGTACTAGATGATGACGTCAAGATGACGTAAATTGCATCATGGTATGACCACATTTTACATTGAATTAATAGCATATTAATAGTACCTACAAGTTCCCGCCCTAGCCCTAAAACAACCTTCACCTATGAAGTTTCATTATGACATTAACATTTTAAAATAACAAAATGGTGGCCGTACGTAGGCATTTGATACTACATTACATATGGTACAGGAATAAATCAATAAAAAAACATAAGTAAAATCTAAAAAAGGGAAACATATTTTTGGTAATCACTTTGGTAATCAATTTAGCAATCAAAACGGTAAATCTGCTACCAAATATAGTGTAAAATTAGTAGTAGTAGGCGGAACAGCGGGCAACACTCAGGCAAGTAGTATGATAATGATTGATAATGATGATAGTAGTAGGTATCTTGTTAAAAAAAATCATAAAATTTGGATTTCTCATTCCTAAAAAAATGCTAAAATGTTAGTACTGAAAATTGGGTTCCCTCCAATTTATTCAAACAAAACGGCAATTTCATATGCAGCGTCCTAATATTATTGACATTTTGATTCGCTTGGCCGATATGTGTGACAATTTCTCAGAATTTTTTTTAAATACGCACGGGTCACCTTCAACCCGAAGTTGGGCACTAGCACAGGTGCGTTTCTGCCGAACTGAACAGCTGGAGTTATGTTCGATACGTTCGGAAATTGGTTGGCGGGTGGCCAAGTAACACACGTGCCGGCCTGCGGGCGGTGACTATGCTTGAGAATTCGTTTGGGACAGTCTTCTATGCGAAGAAGTCTCTGGAATACCTATAGAATGGTGAATATAGCCATACCATAATCGGTGGGGTCCAACTCAGCTCACCTGCATACTTACTGAAAAGACTTTAACTTTCACGTACTGTTAGAGCACACAGGCCTGGGCTTGGGAGGTCAGATAGCAGTCTTTTTTTTCTTCCCACATCGTATAGGCTAGGAGTTACTACCAACATTGGTAAACTGGAACAGTGTGTGGAATATCATCGCCTACTTTTGCGAAGGAGGTGTGCGGGTCAGAAGGAATACGAAATTTTACTGGGCATTGTGATTTTTCATGTTGATTCAAAATCGTAAAATCTTCACTACTTTACTGAGATAACAATAATTATCCATCAACATCATCACAGATCATCATCATCATCAATTATACAATAACTATAACAGAAAAAAAATTATAACTCGACTGGTAAAAATGTCCCTTAAAATGGGTTAACTAGAGATGCCATTCTAGAAAAGAATAATCCTGAGTAATTTGAACTGCTGGCAACATTATGATCGTCTTGCACAGATTATAAATCACGAAGATTCATTGCACCATTGTGCCGACACTCTCTAATAATAAACGCATTATGCAATATAATAGATTTCATGTGTATACGAGCTATTTCTGTCACATAAACTAACTTGAAAAATGTCAGCTCATTTTTATTTGTCGACATGATAAAATACAGTAGTTTAACATATTTAAGCGGGGGCGATGTACCGGCATTGTTCTGACATTGAAGTGACAGATAAAGAAAACTTTCAATGTTACTGCCACAGACTAAATAATACTTACTTAGCTTAGAAATAATAAGACAACATATTCCGTGGCGTGGCGATAGTGAACGCGACTGTTACGTTAGAGGCGCGTGTTCTATTCCCGCTCAGTGCAAATATTTAACTTAACATAATATAAACCCACGACTATATCCCCGAAGGGGTAGGCAGAGGTGCTAGCACCCACATTTCGCCAGTTTATGTTTGGTTCTCAATGTAATAGGTCGCGAGCCTATTGCCATTAACCGGGCACTTATAAATCTGCGATAAATACACACACAACTTCGAAAAGCATCGGAAGTCATTGGTGAGTGCCATGGTAAAACTTGAGAGCGAACCCGAGACCTCGTCTCCGCAGTCCATTACCCATACCACTAGGCTACCGCGGTTTTTTATGCATATTTGTATGTATGGATATGGCTATTTGCCATGTTCTGGTCGTGTCTCAGAGAGCACGTTAAGCCGGCGGTCGCGGTTTTCATATGAACATCTATGGCAGTCGTCGGTAAACCGGGTGAATAGGGATGCAGGGATGAATAGGGATAAAATGGTCAATGGAATATTTTAAATAATTTCTTTCACTAGATTTGATATAAGCCTGTTATCAGATATTTAATAAGTCTGTTATCACAATGAACTAGTTCAAAGTTTCGCTTGAAAGAAAATTTCAACAGAATTTAGCTCACCATTTTATCCCTATTCTCCCCTGGATCCCTATTCACCCCGTTGTTAGAGCCTAACAACTGGTCTAACTACCGGTAGGTACTCCAGGCTTCATTCATCTATTACCCATTACCTACGTAGATACACCCACAAAAGTCCTAACCTTACTTTTTCTATCCATAAACGGATACTGCATTTAAAACTGTCAAGAAACTGCAAATTGATTACGTTCGCAGAATATTGCTTGCTAGTATCGCATAACCGTACATTCAATAAAACTAACACAGCAATGGACGTTGAAGATTATTAAAACCAATTTCCAAGAAGGTTACATTGATAGTTGAATTAAAAAGGAAAAATAATTATTGTTATACTTAATAAAACTGTGTTTACAAACATATTATTTGTCATGTATGCGGTTTTTCACAATCACGCGATTCCCTGGGAAATACTACGGGAAATATTTCATTCATGACTTGCTATGTTATAGTGAATTTCATTCATTTATTCTTTAACTGCAATGTTTGACCTATTAACACGAGTTTGTTATGAGTTGCTTAGAATAAACATTGTGTCGCGGTTTCTAGAGAACATATACAACCTACGTACCTACATAGGAATGGAAGAAGTCATTAACACTCCTCAAATATTGTATACCTATATTGATTTTAGTATTTGCCACCAATTTAAGTATTTCGAATTGATACTCAATTGGTATTAACCGCGGTAGCCTAGTGGTATGGGTAATGGACTGCTGAGACAAGGTCTCGGGTTCGATTCCAGGTTTTACCATGGCACACACCAATGACTTTTCGATGCTTTTCGAAGTTATGTGTGTATTTTTCGAAGTTTATAAGTACCCGGTTAATGGCAATAGGTTCGCCACCTATTGCATTGGGACCTAAGCATAAAAACTGGCGAAATGTGGGTGCTAGCACCTCTGCCTGCCTATTCGGGGATATAGACGTGATTACATGCGCCACCTAGACCCATGGTAAGCATAGTTTAACTATCTCGTGTTGGGGTTTTAGAATTAGCGGATAAACATACTTAGATACTATTTTTTGTAAATACATACATATTATATGTATATAGAAACATCCAAACCAATGCGAATATTTATATTCATGCACACAGATATTTGTACTGGACGGGAATCGAACCCGCGCCTCCTGCGTAGCAGTCGCGTTCACTACCGCTACGCCACCGAGGTTGCCAAAACGCGCAGTAGCTACGCGTATTTGGGCTGTCTTTTGATAATAGCATGGGGTGCTTAGGTAGTGGACAACCATATATGGGCTCGTATGCACTTAGACAAAAACTCGCTCGGTCATATATGGTATCGTATGCAGTCAAACAAAAACATAACAAAGTAGAAAATGAGCATTACATACTCGTAATATATCAGACAAACAGGAGTAAAATGATATTTTTTTTAATATATATATTGAGGGAGGGAGGGGGGCCCACCACTCACCCACGGTTCAACACTACAACGATAACAATATATATTGGAATGTCAAACCGCCCTCTTCAAAGCAGGTAAAAGACTTCTTGCCAGAGTAGAGATGTTGTAATTTATTGTGCAATATTCCGCAAGTGCGAAGGAGAAACCTCGACGCTACGTGTTTCACCTCTACACGAGGCATCTTCAGGAGCGCTCTCATGCGACATTTCAGACAATATTGGACATTGGCCTATGTGGTTGAAAAAACGCGTATGTTCTATGAAGACATACACTAAATGTTCAAAATGCAAAGTTTTTCTATGCTACGATGATAAAAGAAATTGTCTCGTTACATTCCAAGACTAATAATATAAAAATATTACATTACTCCTGTTTGTATTAGATATTACGAGTATGAAATGTTCCTTTTCTACTTTGAATTTTTTTGTTTGACTGCATACGATACCATATATGTCCAAACGTATTGTCGTCGTACTGCATATGAGCCCATATATGGTATTGACATAAAAGTGGATGAAAACCATAGTAAATATTTAAAAAGTGAGAAAATAATTGTTTATAGGTAAAGAAGGAAGTATTGACTTTATAAATAAAATTATACGTTTTATAAATACTTATGTTTCGATTTTGTTTTTGATGCTCAAAAATGTCCCTCAGACAGTCGTCTTTTGTTTCACTGACTACCCGCGCAAAAATAACGTTTTTTCGAAATGTCATCATACCATAGACCAGCTTAGTGCTTTTTGTTATTGCTACTTAACCATTACATGGATTAAACAATGTGGAATGACTTAATTAGTATTTGCTTGGAAATAAAACAACAATAAAATCGCCATACCATATATGGGCTCATATGAAGTAGAGGGTTAAGAAATTTGATCCATTTTTGTGGCTGCCAATTATCGAAAAACAGTTACGAATTATTAAAGTGGACGAACCCGTTTTTATATCCACATATTGTAAAATATCCTGGTTCCTAAAACCCAACTAATATAATATTATTACAAAGCAAACAAATAATTCATTTTAAATTTAACATTTTATCATTGTCTCCGGTTTCCTCGTTCATTGTGGAAGCCATTAAATCGTCTGCGGCACTTAACTTTAACAAAAACTAACAACGCGTGACAAAACATGTCTTTTCCTGTTTATGTGAACATGTTGCTGCTATTATTACTACAATATTATTATTTATAATAATAAATTATTATTGTAGTGGCCCCGGCAACAAACAAAAACGCCAGAAGCTGAACGTAAGGAATATTTTTGGTTTTAGATGTAATCTGTACGACCTTTTAGCTGGTCAAATAGTGGTTTTATGCAATACTAGTTGTTGCCCACGGCTCCGCCCGCGTGGATTATCGCGTTGTACGACTCTACTCGATTCGCTACTTGCCTCTCTATGCTACTTCTCCTTGCTGTCGATATTAGCACCAATGTATAGAAATTTACCGGATTGATAGAGATTTATGATTTACTCCGCTCCCTTGGATATATGATATACAGGGTGGAATTTTGTAATGCTACCTGAAAGGGAAGTACTCTTAATACTGTAGATAGAAAATTTTACTCAAAGGAAACATTCCTTTTGTAGAATATTTAGGTCTTGACACGGCCTAGGGCTCACTTTAGGCGGATCACAATGAAACACATTCATCTAGTAACACGTATAATCGAAGACAAAGCAAACAGCTGTTCGGCCTACCTTACAATTTCTCTTAACTACCTACATATACATTATCATACTTAACCGATACATCACACCTCCACCCTTATTTGACAAATTAAAACTAACAATACAAAATTATATCAAAGTAGGTATACACAAAAAATAAAACATGAATTTAAAAAAAAAGGCTCAATCAACTTCTAAGTCAAACCCAAAACGTTTCACCGGTTTTCTAACCCTTTTTGCGCGGGCCCCAGGCGAGGCGTCAGCACTGGCTCCGCCCTGAACTACTGGCTCCTGCGCACGCTCTTCCGGCTCCTCAGTGACTATCACTGACTCACCCGAAGTTACCTGTGGGTCAGACGAGCCCGGCCCCTCCACATCGGTCTGGCTTTGCTCGGCTTGTAACTGAACAGGGTGCGACACGGAATCATCCTTACATTCCGTAGTTCCGGGTAAAGTAGTCTCCGGCTCCAAAGATGGCACACCGTAACTACAGCGTTTCTTTCGTAATTGATCAACATGCCTTTTAACAGATGGACCACCCTCTTTACCAATTACATAGTTTCGTGAACCCACCTTATGTTCTACTTGACCACCGAACCACTTCCCCCCTGCATAATCTCGAGCCCAGACCTTATCACCTACGTTAAAATCTCGCAATATTCCTCTTGCACTACAAATTTGTTTCTGTTGTACCTCACTGACCCTAGAATCTAATTGCCTATCACTCCTTAACAAATCAAGTCTGGTACGTAAATTCCTACGTAACAACAGCATAGCCGGTGATACACCAGTCGTACTGTGCACAACGTTCCTGTACATCATGAGGTAACTCTGCAACGCTGCGTCTAAGTCACAGTTATCACGCATTGATTTCTTAATAGCCCGTTTACACAGTTTAACAGCGCCCTCTGCCGCCCCGTTCGATGCTGGATGGTACACTGGACTAAAAGTGACCCTAATTCCATTTTTAGTCATAAAATCGGCATACTCTTTACTCGAAAAAGGTGGTCCATTATCGGATACTATTTCTTTCGGTAGTCCGAAACGGGCAAATGTTTCACGTAAAACTTTTATTACCGTACCAGCCGTAGTCCGCTGCATATCGAATGCCTCTATCCATTTAGAAGTCGAATCGATAAGTACCAAAAATGTTTTACCATGAATCGGTCCCAAGAAATCGACATGCAGCCTCGACCAGGGCTCCGTAACGTAGGGCCAGGGCTGTGGCGGCGCGCCCGGCGGCGCGCTGCTTTCTCGCGCACACGTGTCACAACACCGGCACGTTTTTTCGATGTCGGCATCTATGCCCGGCCACCACATAATACTGCGGGCAATACTTTTCATCTTAACGATGCCTAAGTGACCTGTGTGTAATTCTTTTAACAAATCAGCTCTTAAAGCTTCCGGTATAACTAATCGATAACCCCATATAATGCAATCACTATCTAAATACAATTCATTCCTGCGAACGAAATATGGTTTTAAATTTTCATCATTGCACTCATTCGGCCACCCTGATTGCAAGAAAAGAAATACTTTTTTTAAAATGTTATCCTTATTAACGTGATTCTGAACTGTATTCCTAGTTATTGGTAAGAAATTCTGAATAAAATTTAGGTAGGTGAACCCTCCTTGCGCACGCTGACCGTCACTTTCCCCTACCACCGGCAACCGCGACAGGGCGTCGGCGGCATTGTTTTCACTGCGTACGTACTCGATACTATAGTGATACCCGGCTAAGATGACCGCCCAGCGTTGCATTCGACTCGCCGCCATCACGGGAATACCTGTCTTATCCCCAAAAATTGTTACCAATGGTTTATGGTCAGTTCTCAGTATAAATTTCCTACCATATAAGTACTGGTGAAATTTTCTAACACCGTATATAATCGCCAATGCTTCTCTTTCGATTTGTGAATATGATTTCTCAGCTACGTTCAGAACACGGGACGCGTACGCGATCGGCCTCTCCTCTCCCCCGGGCATGAGGTGAGAGATGACTGCACCGACGCCCACCCCACTGGCGTCAGTCGTCAGTACCAGTGGTAAGTCGGGCGAGTAATGTGCCAAGATTTCACTGGACACCAACACACGTTTAACTTTGTTAAATGCCCGCGTACAGTGTTCACTCCACTCAAATTTAACATCTTTCTTTAACAATGTATATAGGGGTGCTAAGAGTGTACTTAAATTAGGGACAAATTTGGCATAGTACATCACTAAACCTAAAAACGACCTCAATTCTGTCACGTTCGTCGGTGTCGGCGCCTTATTTATAGCATTAATTTTTTCCGGACAAGTATGTATGCCTTGCTTACTGATTACGAATCCTAAGTATGATACCGACTCGGCAAAGAAGGTGCACTTCTCTTTTTTTATTTTCAGTCCATATTTTTTTAATCTACCAAATACTTCATGTAATGTTGCTAAATGCGAGTTGTCGTCAACCCCAGTTATAATCAGGTCATCCAAAAATACACCTACCCTCGGCATATCAGCAAAGAGTTGTTCTAGTTTCCTTTGGAAAATGCCTGGACTCGAAGCCAGACCGTATATTAGCCTATTGTACATGAAAAGACCTTTATGTGTATTTATAACAGTAAATTTCTTTGACTCGTCGAGCTCAAATTGGGCGTACGCTTGAGACAAGTCGAGCTTCGTGAATTTCTTTCCCCCGTGTAATTTGGTAAGCAAATCTTCCACTTTTGGCAAAGGGTAATGGTCCACCTCCAGGCATTTATTTAAAGTTAACTTAAAATCCGCGCATACCCGTATTGTGCCATCTTTTTTCATGACCGGCACGATCGGCGTGGCCCAATCCGACGTGGTCACCGGCGTGATGATTCCGTCCCGCACCATCTGGTCGAGCGCGCGCTCCACGGGCTCGCGCAGCGCATAAGCCAAGGGCCGCGCGCGCATGAACACCGGCCGCGCTCCCTCACGCAGATGGAAGCCCACTGTCCCACCGGTGAAACGTCCGAGGCTATCCGCGAACACATCACAATATCTGGAACTGAATTTATCGATATTGAACGAACTTTCATAGCTATTTACTTTAAGACAATTAAAAACTGGTATTTTAATTTCTAATTTGTTCAGCCACGATCTCCCTAATAAATTAGTCTTTCCGTTTTCAATAACATACAAATCTAATTGTTTACACTTAGATTTATACTTCACCGTCGGAATAATTTTTCCTATCGGTTTTATACTTTCTCCGGTATAGTACCGTAATATCAGGTTGCTATCTAGTAGCTTACAATGACCAAAACATTTTTCATAACAATCTAGACTTATGCAAGAAATAGCGCTCCCCGTATCTATTTCCATATTTAACATAACACCTTCAATGCAAATATCTATCGTATACGGTCTAACGCTTTGACTGTCACTAATTCGTAATGAATAGTTATTTACCTCGTCACTGTTTACATCATCGTTACTCTCATACCCTCCTTTTTCTTCCACAAAATGCACCGGGGCTCTTCGTAGTTGCGGACACATTTTCTTTAAATGTCCTGCACGGTTGCAGACTCGACACACATACAACTTGAACTTGCACGTGTCCGCTGGGTGATTGCTGCCACAGACCGCACACTCGGAACTGCCACCCTGCTGTTCATTCCGGTAGGCACCTCGCGCCCTGCCTGCACTGCTACCGCCAGCTGAGGCAGCGCGATATGCGCGGGCGCTGTTGCCGCGCGCCGCGCCGCCGGCGCCGCGCGCCCTCCCGGCCGGCCGTGAGCCTCCGCTCGACCCGCTAACCGCCACCCGATGCACAGACTCTGCGACGTTACTTTGCTTACTGTCTGCATTCTGGTTTCTGACACAACCTTCAACCAAAGCCGCGTTCGATTCGGCCGCCTCCATCGACACTGCCAGCTTGTATGCCTTGTCGAAAGATATCGTGTCCTCTTCTGTAAATATTTTTTCTCTAATATTGTCGTTAGCTATACCGCAAACGAACTGGTCTCGTAAGTTTTCTTTTAAACTGTCCGCCGTAAACCCACAGTCTTTGCTTAACTTTTTTAGTTCCTTCACGTAACACGCTAAACTTTCGCCAGTCCTTTGTATGCGTTGTCTAAATTTGAAACGTTCTGCTAGCATACTAGGCTTCGGATTCAAATGACCTTTCACGACCGTTACTAACTCGGTATATGTTTTCGACGCGGGTTTCGCCGGCGTACACAGGCTAACCATAAGTTCATACGCGTCATTGCCCACAACAGTTATTAACGTAGCCACTTTTAACTCGGGTTTCACTTCGTTAGCGATAAAATATTGTTCTAAACGGTCGACGTAATTCTCCCAACTGTCCTTGTCAAGGTCGAACGGTCCGATCTTGCCCACAGACATTTTATTTTAATCGACGTGATTTTACGTGAAATACACTTATAAACACACGCGCGTAATTCGCTCGTCGCCACTGTAGAATATTTAGGTCTTGACACGGCCTAGGGCTCACTTTAGGCGGATCACAATGAAACACATTCATCTAGTAACACGTATAATCGAAGACAAAGCAAACAGCTGTTCGGCCTACCTTACAATTTCTCTTAACTACCTACATATACATTATCATACTTAACCGATACATCACACCTTTATTTTTGAAAAGAAACAAAACTGCATTCAACGATTTTTTTAAATTTGCTTGACGCACCCGATAATCGAACCGACTAAAATCTGTAAAAAGTACACCCTGTACTTTTATTGCATCGATCGCTAGTGTCAATTATAAGGATGAAATCTCTCTAACAAACTTCATAAATTAAATGAAAGGAAAACAATGAAATCTTAAATTAATTGTTCCATGGGTCAAGTTAAAGCACTTTTACTCAAAGATTCATCTATTTACTTATGTTATTAATACATAATTATTATCACTGACGTACTTTATCCATTAAAATGATGAATTACTTTTGGTGGCATTGAGAGAGATATCGAGACCGACAAGCACCAACTCGGTTTGTACTGAAAATAATAGTAGAAAAATTTCAAGAATACGGGTAGTTTCAAAAAGCGACGGCAAACTCTTCAGCAGATCAACTTCGATTTTTATCTAAATGTTTGTATCGAATCGAATTAATTACTTAGTTTCCCACTTTTTGTAAATAATTTAGGATTTCATTGTTTTACTTTCATTTAATTTATGAAGTTGGTTAGAGAGATTTTACCCTTATAATTGCCCCTAACGATCTATGCAATAAAAGTACAGGGTGCAACTTTTACAGATTTTAGTCGGTTCGATTACCGGGTGCGGCAAGCGAATTTTTAAAAATCGTTGAATGCAGTTTTGTTTCTTTTCAAAAATAAAGGAATGTTTCCTTTGAGTAAAAATTAAGAGTACTTTCCCTTCAGGTGGCATTACAAAATTCCACCCTGTATAACCTGTGTTACTCGCAGATATTGTAGCTTTTTAGAGGTGAAAGAATTATTGAAATCGGTACAGTAGTTTCGGAGCCTATTCGTTACAAACAAACAAACAAATCATTCCTCTTTATAATATTAGTATAAACATACAAAGATCTTCGAAGTTAATACTATTTGCTGACTGACGAACGAGGATTTGGAACAGGCTTGCTTTTTGGATTGTTTTACCTCCTATAGTGGCGGTAATATTATGTAATAATGAAAGGGAATAGTAGGCAACCAGACCCTGGTCTCGACCCGGGCAGGTTGCAGGATCAGGGTTCAGAATTCCACGCAACAAGATCCATAGCTAGTGAATAAAATTTCAGCTTATTGAGAACATATTACTCGTATTTCTTATCAGTACCTACCAAAATTTACGAATTTGTTATTGTTTCCACGATAATTACAGCGCTGTTTTCACGTATTTCCACATCACATATTATAAGCTGAGCGCCATTATGGGTGAATATCCCAACGGCAAAAATTATATGTCTTCACTGGGAATCGCGGTGTAAAATGACAGAATTAACCTTTTTATTTTTTTAATGTGAACTGTGTAACTTGATCTACTTGAGGCAACATTTTTTTATTATAAATGTATAATAGTAATTAAGGAATAAAAAAAATCACTTCAAAATTCAAGTTTGGTGGCTTGTCCCATTTCCCTTTTTTTACATAAATGCATTCACTACACCAAAACCATAAAGGATTAATAAAAAAAAATATTTCGTATCTATATGTACAAAACACATTATCTTAAAACAATTTAAACATATCAGAAAATATAATTTAAAAGTGCAGGATACCCGAATCAAAGTTTGTCCAAGCAAAAATCTGAATTTTAGTATCACTTTTTCAATTAACTACAAATCAAAGTTACTTGCGTGTGAGATCGATGCGACCTATTTACTGCTCATCCCTCAATCGTGCGCCCGCACTTGCGTGTCACAGTTGTGTATTTAGTATTGTGATTTCGTGCCAAAAAGGTAAGTTACATTTTACGCGGGAAGAGGGACAAGAATAGTTCAATATTTGGTGGAACGATTTTCTCTTGAATACAAAGTGTTTTACCAGTTAAGTACACATTATAGGTAGTGTTTTAGGCTACACATACATCATTGTTATTATTTTAATTGTAACTTAAACCCTCTATTTTTAGAGATTTATTTTACGCCTGGTTTCAATGTTGGTGGCTCAATTTTGGTGGTTTTGGTGGCGTTTTTCGCCACCAAAATTAAAAACTTGCCACCAAAATATTTAAATGTACTGTATTATATACCAGTTAGGATCTGGTTCCAACATAACGACATGACTTCATCATTGTACAACAGTACAACGTCTCGTTCATCGCTGGAAAACACGGGCGTGTTATTCAACAACCACAATCGTGTCGTCCGACGATGAACGACGTCGTATCTTTGCACGATGATGAGATCGTGTCGTTATTTTGGAACCAATGGTTAGTAAATATACTAGAAGGAGAAGACGTGGAAAGCATGGGCCCGAACAAGTTACGGATGAATAGGAAGAATATGTTGAATATGATAGTGAAGACAAAACCGATACAGAGAGCAACAACAGGACCATGGATATTGATAATACAACAGATTGTCAAGAAAATGAAATAGAAGGAGAAAGAAGTGTCAGAGTACTTTGTGCTGCAACATCCAGCGCTGCCATTGCCCAACTTCTAGCTTCTACATCTCGTATCACCACCGCACCACCTCTTGATTCTACAACTCATGTCACTACCGCACCTCTTAATTCTACATCTCGTGTCACCACCACCAACAAAAGGTAGAGCCTTTTGTTTTTGGAGGAACTCGATTCTGGTGAAGATGAAATAGACTGGAAAAAGAAGAAGGACAAATGATGTAAATGTGCCTTCCTTTGATGAAAACTAACTTCAATCGCAGATTCATTTTCCAAGTAGATCAAGACCAATTGCTTTTTTCGAAGCATTTTTTGATAGTGAAGTTATTGAAAACCTGCTAGTTAAATAAATAATAAATAAATAAATATTGTTTATTTTCTCACCACAAACCAATAAATACAAAATATGACACAAGATATTTACTGTATGCACATTGGATTGTGGATCGCTGGTGCCTGTGGTAGGTAATAGAAACCTGAATTACAGGTCACCAGGAACCCACGAACTGATACAATTCAAAGACTTAGGTACAGACATTATACATTGTTTGTTTATATGAATAAATCCATAGGAGAAACAGACACTTTGTGAATAAAAAATTGAAATTAGAAATATTTATAATTAAAAATAAGAAAGGATGTGTGTGTATGTGTGTGTGTGTGTGTGTGTGTGTGTGTGAGTGTGAGTGAGTGTCTGTGTGTGGGAGGGGAGGTTGTAATAAATAACTACGCTATGAAGGCACTTCAAGCAGATCTTCTGTTGTTCGATAATTTTGCTGAAGTAGCCATGAATGAACCCTCTGCTTACAGTTATAGAGATTGAGGTCATTTAGTGTCAGGATATGGTGTAATCTGTTATAGAGATACGGTCCAAGAAAAGCAAAAAAGGTACGAATAAATGACGTGCGTATGGGCATAGATCTAGCGACCAGATGATTACGACGTGAGGATTCTCTATTGTACGTTGTTTGGGAGTGTTGTCTGGCTATCACGGAGAGAACAAACAGTTGTCTTACCGTGAGTACTTGACAGAGCTCATAGAGTTGCGTGGTTGGAAAGAGACGGGGTTTGAAATAAGAGACCTTGAGAATGGCCCTTTGCGCACGCTCGGCCAGCATAAGGTGACTTTGCGGGGCACCTCCCCACGAGTCAATACAATATGCCAATATGGACTGGCAGAGTGCTAGATACGCCATCTTCATAACCTCCGCGTCAGCCGAATAGCGTAATTGCTTGAAGATGTAAATAAGTTTACGAACTCTCTTGGATAGTTGGACGACATGTTCCTTGAAGGTGAGATTACTGTCAATCACAACACCAAGGTATTTTATAGATGATACCTTTTCAATACACACAGGGTTACTTGATGGCGAGCCCTGGTGGTTTAGGTGAGGGCATTCTTCCGCAGTCACTTTTAAGGAGTTGTCCATAAGCGCAGGGCGATTGCGCATACTAAAGGCGACCATTTTGGTTTTACTGATATTTAAAGTCAGTAGATTAGCTTGAAGCCAATCTCTGACTGTGTCAAAACCTTCTTGGGCACGGCGAAATGTATCAGCCCATGTACTTGAAGTGAACACAAGGGCCGTGTCATCTGCATACGAAAACAGTTTTCCATTTTTGAGGTTGATGTTGCACAAATCATTCATAAAAATCAAGAATAGACTTGGCCCTAAGATGCTGCCCTGGGGTACGCCGCACTCTATCGGCATATCGGTGCTCATATGGGGTCCCAACTTAACACACTGTCTTCTATTTGTTAGATAGCTTCGGAACAGGAAAAGTTGGGTTCCCCTTATGCCCAGAGCTTCCAGCTTTGATAATAATATGGAGGTCGAAACCGTGTCAAAAGCCTTCGCAAGATCAAGGAAGAGTGCAGCACATTTTTGTTTTCTGTCCAGACTTGTGGCTATGTGGTCTGTAAGACTGTGTACAGCATCAGCAGTGGAGAGATTAGCTCTAAACCCAAATTGGTTTTCGGACAACATATTATGTTTTTCTAAGTAAGAGACAAGCCTAGAATTCAGAATTTTCTCTAGCACTTTTGACATGGCAGGCAATACCGAGATAGGTCTATAATTCTCAACTTGCTTTCTATCTCCAGATTTATAAATAGGGTGTAGCAACGCCTTCTTAAAAAGGTCGGGAAATATGCCGGTAGTTAAACAGAGATTGCAAATGGAAGTAAGTGGAGGAATAAGAATTGATTTGTGGCATTTCAGAAATGTGGAAGATATACCATCCCATCCCGTTGCAGAGTTATTTTTAAGGGACATTATCAGACGTTCCACCTCGTCCTCGTCTGTTTCAAGGAGTACAAAAGATTTTCCAGAGTCAGCTGTAGTACCGAGTGTCTGGGTGTGTGAGTATTGATTTGCTTGCTGTTTTTCAATTAGTGATTTACCAATATTAATGAAATAGGAGTTGATATTATCAACGGCACACTGACTGCTAATATTTGTATCCATAAGAGCAAGAGCAGGACTCGACGTTTTGGTAGTGTTGGTGATAGATTTTATCACCTTCCAAACTTGTTTTGAATTTTTACCGGCCTTTTCAAGTTCCATCCTTTCATAAGCTCTTTTACTTCTCCTAAGAAGTGCAGTGCAGTAATTGCGATACCTTTTATAAGAAATTTGCAAGACTACACTCGATCTATCTTTCATAAGTTGTTTATAAAGATTATCCCTGTGGCGCATACACCTGATTAACCCGGGGGTGATCCAGGGTTTGATGGGTCTTCGTCGTCGAGATAGAGGGACAACAGTTGAGTTATTCTTAATTGTTAGACGCACAGATTCTATAAGGAATTGGGTTGCCATATTGGGATCTCTTGCAGAATATACTGGGTCAAAATTAATTGCAGACAGGTCACTGGCCAACTTTTCTTCATTTATTTTAGTTATAAACGAGTGACTTGCTTTGGTTTTCTGCATTGAAATTGCTATAATAATTGCAAAATGGTCTGTGACAGTGGACTCCAAGACTAAAACCTTGGTAGGGAATATAGTCCTTAGATTAGCGTGATCAAGGCATGTCAACGTGTCATGTGTCTTGAAAGTATGACCTGGGCTAAGGCCGTGATATGCAAGAAGCTCTAGGTAATCCAGGGTACTAGACTCTTGACAATCTTCACAGATGTCAATGTTAATGTCCCCCGTAAGTACAACGTTCTTGAACGACTTCAACTCGTTAAGGACCGTGTCTAAAGAGTGAATGAAGTTGGAAGGACTCTTGAATTGACTAGGCCGGTAGATACCGATTAATGCTAGATCTGATCCAACTGATAATATAAGACAGCTCGCTTCAGCTAAATCTGGCTCTCTTACGCATACATTAGTCAAAGTAGATTTTGCATAAATCACGACCCCATCATTTTGGTTATGGTTTATCAATGTTCTATATGAATTAAAGCCGTCCAGAAGTGGAATTATCGGATTTTGAGACAGCCGACACTCTGTCAGCACTATTATATCACATTCCATTCTAATTCTCTGTAATAGTGACAAGAGGCCTGAGAAATTTGCGCCAATACTCCGAATATTTTGGGACAAAATTGTTGGATGGGGGCGCATTGGCTGAATAAGTGCAGCACTATCCTCAGGACCACACAAACACGATTCACAGATGGATACGGTGTCGAGGTCGGAAATAATATCATTTATGGCCGCGAACATAAGGAAAAATGGTATAACCGAGGGTGGCCAGCATCGACACAGGCAATGATAAAACATCACAATCAACATCCCCACGAGGAGCAGCGTGTTTCATACAATTGATACAATGTGTGGTCATGGCTGCGTGTACAGTAGGGATGTAACACAATATGTAAGGTATGATGGTTTTTAGTGAAAGTTTACTTAGAATGATGTGTACTTGCGAGCATTTATATAAGTTTGTATGAGTATGCGAGTTTGTGGAAAGAGATTTAGTGAGAGTTATGTGTAAGGGTTTTGTAGACAGTGAGGTCCGCGGTACAATCCCAATGTACTCGTGAATGTAGTAAAGATCTAGATTGGAAGGGAGGGGTGAAGTAATCACGAAGTGATATTTGTTGAAAATGGAGGGAATTATTAATTCATGAATTTTAACACTTGCCAAATAGTAATATGTCCCATCAACTAATTGCACTCTTTCATTTGACCTTATGTAATGCAGTGATATTTGTGTGATCACAACAAAACCATTCAGGATTGAATTTGTTTTGTAGTGTAGTAATTGATTAGAGTATTTGAGATGTATAGATATGTGTTTATTACTTGTTTTGTTTGTAGGGAATAATAGGGGTTGCAGTATAAATATTATTAAATGGTAGAGACTTATCCTAGTAGTATATAAGAAATGACAATAGGCTATTATCACCCTGGGATTTAAAATAGTGCCCCAGACAGTTATGAGAGAAGAGTACTGAGTGGGTGTCACAAAAGTGGCGATAAATGCCAAGGTAACATAAGCGGTAGTATGGTGCATACACAGAATTGCTGATAGAATTGACCTAACACATAGCTCAATCATTTTTGGATCATTCAAACGAACTTGTTTGCAAGACAATCAAATATAAGAAACTATACCGAAATTACTAAAAATGAACTGAAGGATTAACTTGGAATGCTAATACAAATGGGGATACACAAATTACCATCAATTGAAGACTACTGGTCTAGTATTCCAGCATTATGTGTCCCTGAGATTGCTGAGACTATGCCACTTCAAAAATTTCAAAAAAATCCCAGATGTCTTGAGTTGAGTTCGGAACAATGTGGGGTTTGGGATCTGGAAGGACACAAAATTAGTGACCATTTTGAGTACAGCCTTTCACCTAAAAGAGGAGGCTATTTGTCACCGAACACAAAAGGATTGTAGTAAAAAATCCCTTTCCTGTCCACGCTCAGTTTTAGAATACTCAAAGCGAATGGGTGGACTCGATAGATTACACCAGCAAAAAGCTACACGGCTTTTTGCTGGTCAAATCTATCGACTCCACCCATCCATGTCGCTCATCAAAGAAATGGTGGAAATGATTGTTTCATTTCTTGTTTGATGTGGCAACCACAAATTCCAATATATTGTGCTCAAAAATTCAAGAGTGCTTAATCCTATGAGCCAAAAGATGTTCAGGCTTGCCAGAGAACTTGTAAATAACTTGACATTTCGAAAACGAAAATATTCATCTGTTCCAAAATTATTGGCAAAGAAAAAAAATTATAGTGTAGAGGCAGTCAGTCGCAAGAAGAAACTTTTTGGAATTCCTGAAGATATCCGATTTGCTAATGTTAGTGAGCACTTACCAGAAGGTAAAGACACCTATAGGCGCTGCCGACTTTGTAGCAGCGCGACCACAAACAAAAGGTCCAACATACAATGTGGCAAATGCGAAGGGCCCTGGTGTGCTGTACCTTGTTTTAAAAATTTTCATCATTTTTTTCTAAGTTTTTCTTAATTTTTATTTTTTTATGGCATAATTAATATAAACATAAAGACCTACATCCCATAACTGAGTTTCATCTCAATCGCATGACTAGTTTCCTCTACCAGTTAAAGGGTTAAAATCCAATATTTTAAACATTTTTATATTTAATCATATTGGTTTCCTTAGTTTTTACCTAATTTTGTTTGCAATAAATAGAATTATGGTTTTTGTGATTACATAAAATGAAAAATATTTTTTCACAATGGAGTTTTATTATCCTTTGAATTACATACTGCTAAACGCCTAAGAATCTGTGGGTTTGAGTTGGCGAGATTGAGGTTTGTGAAAGAAATTAAATTTTGCTTCCACTGATTTTCAAGTTTGGTGGGCGAATCTCAATTTTGGTGACAACCTGAACTTAAAACAGAATTATTTCATAAAGTTATTGATAGATTTGCAGCCCTCTTACATATTCTTTTAACTTTGACTATCTATTTTTAAACTGCGTCCTTAATTTTTACAAAAGCCAAAGAATAAATTCCGCCACCAAAATTGACAAAAAATACGTATTGTTGATATTGACCCTATAATGTAACATAATACGTGTCTGTAATGATGACCCTCTTTGATGAGACTTCGTTTAGCTGACGATCAAAAAAAATATTGGTCTTTATGCAGAAAACTGAAAAAGTAATGTAAAAGAAATGCCTATTCACTTATTGTAAACTGACCTAAATTCTAACAGTAAATCGATCTAATCAGTGCTGGCTCGGAACCTGCGCAAACGCAGCCCTTTGTAGTTTGTTCTATTGGACAAAGAGTTTGATACAACGACGCGCGCCCGCGCACGTGTCGGTGTCACGGGCATGTATTTATGCACACACACACACACACACAATGTACATATACACACACAAGTGTTAAGTCGGTTATAGACACCGTATGGTTTTAATCGGTTTGACATCGGCATAGTCCACAGATAATGTAGGAAGGTATATTCTGTGGCGTAACGTAACCATTTAGCCGAAGTAGGTACTATAGTTTCGACACCTATTTGTTATATTGTAAAGGTAATTAGCTTATTAGGTTGTAAGTTACTTGGAAGTATGAAAAAACTCTTCATGGAAAGCAATTACGTAGACGTATATATAAAGCCGTCAAGGAAACCGGTTACGAAACTCCGGTGAAAAAAGTGTACAAAGAATTGCTGCTTTAACAATCTAACTAATAATACTATGGGGTTGGTTTCGGTTATAATTTAGCATACGAAGAGCCTGAGGTCCGCCTCTCCTTCACATTGGCCTGTATGACATTAACTGCTATGTGATTCCCTCCAACTGGAAAGTCTGAGACAGGGCAATCTGTCCATGAAAATGCCAGCTCCCGCTCCTTTACCAATTCCAAATTCATAAATGCCAGCAATTATGAATTTGGAATTGGTAAAGGAGCGGGTGAATAAAAAATACACACACACGTACACATATTCACATTAAACATAAACCAGAACGTCACTATAACACTATTTATCAATCTATGTTATAACATGGAAACTCACACATGTAAATAATGTCATTGTACTTTAACTAATGAAGACACACCCACACACAGACGCGCGCACGTGCTTTTGTAATTAAACTTTTATTGTGTGCGATGAAATATGACGAAATTAAACAAATGAAATACAAGTAAGACAGCTATAATTACATGAGCCTCGAACGTACAAAGAATATCAACAAAAAATCCAGTAATTTATCTTTATACTAGCTGATACCCACGGCTCCGCCCGTGTGGATGTCGATTATCGCGTTGTAAGACTACTCGATTCTCTACTTGCCTCTCTATACTACTTCTCCTTGCTGTCATGACAACGGAAATAGTACCTATACAATGAAGTAGCGCCAATGTATAGAAATCTACCAATCTTTAGTGTTTTCCTAGACTCGAAGAACCTCGAAGAACACGAACTACATGTGCGGGTGATTATGTGAATGGGGCCCTATCAAAATCATCGGTATCAAACTGAAGAACAGATACTTAAATTGTAATTTGTGAAGCCAGCGCGTAATAGGTAGTAAGTAATGACGATCAATTTAAAACAATTATCCATAATTTGTCTGGAACCAACGGCTTAACGTGCTCCCCGACAAGGGGTTCTAGCCAAAATGCATTCGTTCCGAATCTACATTCGTCATCGCTCTGAAAATGTATGGGAGTGACATTTGCTGTCGGAATCGGATCACATGACATTCGACAACAAATGTCACTCCCATACATTTTGAGAGCGATGACGAATGTAGATTCGGAACGAATGCATTTTGACTAGAGCCCCAGACCAGTACCAGCCATACTCATCCATACAAATATTTGCAATGAGCGGGGCACGAAATCGCGCCTCCTGCGAAGCAGTCGCGTTCACTATCACCACGCCATAGAAGCTGTCAGATTGGTCGAATAGCCTATATATTATTAAATATACACCATTACGAATTTTGGCACTGACTGTACCGGAGTAATTTTACGACCGCGACCGCGTAGATTTTTATCGTGAAAAATGGCCGTCAATATGACTGTGTACTGATTCGAAGCAAAGCCAAAAATCGAACAAGGTTTTCAAATTGCTTACCATAAATTCGTGAGTGATCGGCAATTTTTTTTATACCGCTTAGGGGACAGACAAGCCCGCAGCCCACCATATGGAAAGTGGTTACCGTGGGCTATGGATGTTTTCAACACCAGGGGCGTCGCATTCGTACTGCCGACCATATAGAGAAGAGGAAGGGGGGGGGGGGGGGGGAGGAGAACGCTAAGAGTCTCCGTGCTGTCAATGCAGAAGATAAAAATGAGTTTCTCGGTCTTCCCACTTTACATGACGGTATCCCCCGTCCTATCTCCGTCAAAAATTCTTGAGGTGGAACACATTGTGCCCTTATGGAATTCTGGTGATTGATTGAATAGAATTAGAATCACCCAAACATATAATAGATATAATAAACTCTTTTCATTTAATTTCGATCCTTAATGCTATGAAAATAATGTCGAAAATTCTATGGCATTTTTTGTAATGTCAGTGGTTTGAATGGCAAAATTTGTAGAATCAGAGTCCTTGACTTTAGGGATGATTGCAGGGTTTATTCACATCCTGTCCTGCTCGAAGGTCTCTGTTAACTTCTGTAGGCCACTGTTCTAAAAAACACAAATAACGTTAACGCGGAGCCATTCACAATGTTGGCAGCATTCATCATGTAAATAAATTGAAATGCTAATTAATTTCTTGGCCGCGGTTCAATTCGTGCGTGCCTTAAACACATTAAGTATACCTTACAACCTCAGAAAGGTAGGCAGAGGTGTATTAACACTCGCATTTCGCCAAGTAATAGGTTAATCCTGTCTTACAGATTCATGAGTTGGTTATTCCTGAAATTTAATAGCTATTTCCATTATTTATATTTTGTTTGAAAGTTGATTTTAAGATTTTACAACTATGTATTAAATTTTGTTTTTATTGGCCGCTTGATAACTTAAATTCGATCTTCAAAAACAGTAAGTACTTCCTAAATGCTATCCATTTTGATGATACATTTTGTATTCCTCTCTTACAACTGTCACTTCTCAAAAATGTAACAAAAGTTGCTGTTTGCTTGTTGTTGTTGATTTTTCATTCCTAAAAAATGCAAAAATGTTATTGGGTTTACTCCAATTTCTTCAAATAAAACAGCAATTTCATATGTAACGACCTAATATCGAATCTGGAACAGCCGTATCCCTCAGGCACCTTCTATACATCTACGGGAAGAGTCGGTGAACCCTGGGAATCAACGCGGCAATAGCAACTCAATACCTTTCGTACCAAATTGAAAATGTTCCATCAAGCAATTTTACTTTTAAAGTGAACCATTAACTAATTACAAAACAAAACCAATAAAAAATAACCAAAAATAAAAAAGAATAAAACCCAATAATAACATTGAACCAATAAAGATAAAGAAAAAAATAAAGAAAGTATTTGGCATCAGATTACATAAGTGACGTATTTTTGTTTGACATGACATGTTATTTGATATAACACAGTCTTAATTTCGAATTTATTGTACTCTTATCGGTTATTAGCACGTGCGCAAAAGCATTGTTGAATGACTATACAATAATATACATACAGTCACGCCTCCTTCCTTATGTGATGGGTATAAGACCATAATATGTTTGGACTTGCTCCTATTTCAGACGAATCAACGGCATTTTTGAGTTGCCATCGTGGTGTAGTAATTCGTTTCACGGCAGCGCCGCTACTCGCGTAGAGATCCCGAGCATAGATTGCGCACTTCGGGAACGCTTAGATTTTAGGCTTGGATTTTAGAGGGTAGCTTATCTATCTGTTATCCAATAAAACTTGGTTTCTTCCAACAAAACCCATGGGTTCAACTCAGAGAGATTCAAATCGATGGTTCAAGTCAGAGTCACGGGGTTCAAAGTTGAAAGAATATGGAATTTTCTATTATTTGTAAGTAAACCTAGAATTGTTAAAATCCTCACCTACCCTCTCGCATGTGGGATTATGGTGTCCACATCATTCCACGGACAGAAAGGAGGTTATATATACCTAGCTATTTGCTTCGTTCAACTTTTTTTGCTCATAAGAAGATTTTGTGTACAATAGTAGATTCTTTTATTTATAGCTACATTGAAGACGTTTTCTGAAGTAAGGTGTTAACTATTTCTATTTCTGAACGTAAACATTACACTATTAGAAATACCTGGCTAATAATAAGTAGTACAATGGTCGTTAAAAAACTATTTGTATGCATGAATATCGCTATTTGCATTAATCTGACCGTGCCTCGGAGAGCACGTTAAGCCATCTGTCCCGGTTGTTGTACTTACATCTATGGCAGTCGTTACGGGTAGTTGGAGCTATAAAAAGTTCAACAACTGGTCTTCTTCCATACAGTAAATAAGTAACTCTTCGATATCTCCTGTATCTATAGGTTGTGGAGGCCAGATGATAATCGTTTGACGGAATATCGAAGTTCAGCCACAACGCAGTTAGACTCGAAAAGAAAACGTTCCCGGACTCCGAGGTGACAGTTTTGTATGTGACCGAGACTAACGCAAGGATAATGACATAACATATACTCACGCCTATATCCCCGAAGGAGTAGGCACCCACATTTCGCCAGTTTATGTTTTAGGTCCCAATGTAATAGGTGGTGAGCCTATAGCCATTAACCGGACACTTATAAACCTGCGATAAATACATACATAACTTCGCGAAAATTATCGAAAAGTCATTGGTGTGTGCCATGGTAAAACCTGGGGTCGAACCCGAGACCTTGTCTCAGCAGTTCATTACCCATACCTACCACTAGGCACACCGACACAGATAATGATGATGATGAAACACGCAACAGAGGATTATATTGCATAGTATAATATTATTTTATCACATTTTAATAGCTATCACAATATTGACCGTAATAAAATAAATTCTTTATTCAAAAGATTAGATATAATATCTGTTAGCATCAATGGAATTTCATCTTAACATTTTTGTTATATTGGTCGGTACTCAGTAATGTTATGGTGATGTGTCTGTCGGGGTGCGAGAGATATGTCTTGTATAATCTCAGCTCCGGCAATCAAGGACCCATGGACAGCGTGCGTTTTGGTCGGTTCGAGTCCGACATAATAACCTCCACTGGTTTTGGTGGAGGTGGTATCCGTGGGGATTTTGCGCACGATAAAAAAAAGTAATGGTAATGGCAATGTGGGGCAAATAAAAATGTCTGGTGTGCCACCTTTGCCATACCAGACAAGGACTCCGAGGTTGCATAATGACCTCTGTCCTCCTTGAGCGCGGGCTTGGGGGTGACGGGTGGAGCCACCTGTCACCCTAGCAGATACAGGCCATGGCGGCGGCGCAAAGTATACCTTCCCGTATCCGGGGGACTATACGGGGACACCGTGTGGTCCCTACACCCACGGGGGTCAGCTCGGAGGGAAAAAGGACCCGGGTTTGCCAGGGTGCGAGGGATATGTTACTGCTGGACTGGTTCCAGTTTCAGCCAGTTCACTACCACCGCGCCACAGAGGCTGTCTAGAACTAGACCTACTAAAGGTACCTATATAAAATGTAGTATTTAGGTATGTATGTTTAAATATAAATATTACATATATAATTAGTAATATGTAATGTGTATATTTATGTAGTATAAGTATGTAGGTATTGAATAGGTGTGTTAGTATCAATATTCTTTGTATCAATATTGTTTGTTTCAAGGTTTATTATCCAGCAGACTCGTAAAACACTAACGACGCCATTCGTTATTTAAATTATTTTATATTTAATTGATTTTTGCTGTTCGCTGTTGTTTTATGTACCAATATGGCGTGGGCAGACCATCAACAGCGCAATACGCACTAGAATCACCAGTTACTGATAGAATAAAATAAATCTTTGTTGTTCTACACTAATAAAATATACATGTATACAGAATATATAAATACTATGTAGGTACATTTCTTACAGGAATCCTTTAGATGAACATATTGTAATTAACTTAACAGTTTTATTAATATTCATACATACATACATATGCTCACGCCTATCCCCGAAGGTGTAGGCAGAAAAGAGCCCCTAGAGCCCCTGATTTGACTAAGGTACAGAGAACGCTCTTAAAAAGCGAAATAAGACGATCTTACCACGTAAGTAGTCACACACATTACAATACAATAACATACAAATCTTCCCACTGACAACACAAAACCTCTCTAGTGAGCTCTGGCTACCCTACTCACCACTGAAAACACACCACAACACAAGGTTATTAAACGGCGATATTCTGTAGGGTGGAGGTACCTACTTCCCCAGTCGGATTGCTCGATTGGGACGGATATACCGTCGTGTCCTACCTTCTCTATATTTCTTAAACAACTTCTTCTTCTTCTTTTCTTAAAATGGCTTCTGCAGCAGGATAGCCGCAATTTTGCCAGTCTCTAGTAAATGTAAACGTCTTATCTCATAAACAACATACCGATGTAGTTTATTTTTATGACGTTATCTATGTTACTACTAGTTAAATTATACTTAAGTCCGTCAAAGGTTTATAGATCGTAATTGTTCAGGAACTTTTGGATCTAACTGTACTTACCATTTATTCTTCTGTGGTTCTTTCCGACTAAGAACTGTCTTCCCTGGTGAGGCTTCTTTGCAGTTGACTATATTACCTGTGTAGATAAATATTTGTGGAATTCATTACCACTTGAATGCTACGTGACTACATTAACGTACACCTGCAATCTGCATGCACGAATGTCCTCTCTATCTTTTCCTTGTTGCATCGCTTAGAGTCATGAGCCATAAACGATAGCAGTTATTTTATTAACACTCTTTTATTCGATTGTATTGTTTATATTATGTTTATTTTTATGGGCGCATCCATCCATGAAAAGAAGGGAAGGGTCAACGAACTGTGACAGTGTATTTTAAAAGGGTTCAATCGTAAAATTCACAATTCAGATGTAAAATTGCAAAATAATATGTGACGCTGAACCATGTTGTAAATGTCATAAAAAAACATGTGTTCGCAATTTAAAAATGAATTCCTATCCTACACAGAATATTCCATCTTCATAATTGCGGTCTGCCTTTTTATATTTTACTTATTAGGTATATTCTCATATATATTCACAAAAGTTATTACCTACTTTTTTTTGTTTCTTGGCGATCCCAATGCCAAGTTATTACTTTGAAAAGGCTGTCGAAAATTGTTGTTGACAATAAAACAAACATGGCGGACAAGTCATTGACTTTGGCGCTAAAAATATTACCCGAAAAGGATGGTTCACATCACTCATTGTTGCCAGTGTGGTGAGGGGAGTGCGATACTAACGAACATATTTACTACTAATTAGTATAATATTTTTGCTTACACGCATGTAGGGACATTAGTTACTTTAATTATATACGCCCACTTTTTTATACATATCACTTTTTAGAGTATGTCGCGTTCAAAGCATGAACACATGAGCGTTTTTAACTAACTTGATGTGTTCCTGGCAAACTCGTAGGTGCACAGGACAGGTAGGTACTTAAATGCATTATAAACATCATAAATTATATGTGGCCATAAATCAATACAAGTGTTTTCGTTTCCATAAAAAATCATACTTTTTGACTTCTATTTACCTGAGATAGTTAGAAAAACTAAAGACACAGTTTTAAACTAGTGATACAAAAACAATTCCCATCTTTTTTCACAGTAGGATGGTCAATGGTGTCACTTGTCACGAAAGAAAAGTTATTAGTAGAATTAGCTTTACAGGTCTTCATTAATGAAATTATTAGGGTGCACGTAATTAAAGCAATTAGTGAAATTATACATTTGACCTCTTGCTAATTGTTTACACGTGGCCTTGTTGATTAACTGTGAAGTAAATTATATTTACAGCCTTTTTTATTAATGTGACTAGTAGACTGGATGCCATGGACAGCCGGAAAATGTAAAAAAAACTGTAAAAAAAGCGCAGCGTGAATCTATTCTTCTATTCACTAGGTTTCTATTCACTGCATTGGAAGCAATAACTGAGTATTTTTGGTTCTCCTGAATACATATTCGTTTGTAGAGCCATCTGTAAGACTGTAGGCAGGCGGACTAGTTTCCTTCTGTGTCATCATCATCATCATTTCAGCCACAAGACGTCCACTGCTGAACATAGGCCTCCCCCATCGACCTCCAATTCGACCGGTTGGAGGCGGACTGCATCCAATGGGTACCCGCGACTTTGGCTATGTCGTCCGTCCACCTCGCAGGAGGCCGTCCTACGCCTCGTCTTCCTTTTGTGTAATTTGATAATAATATTTTTTTCTTTTGCTCGCTGGTTGCTTGTTCCTGTCTCCTAAGGCATATCACCGTCTCGTAAACTGTACTATATTACTGTACTATTACTTTATTTCTATAGTGAGATTCGGACTGACACCGTTCGTCACATACTTACACAGGACACTAGTGTTATGTATACACAATTCTCTGTAGGTATCTAAAGCATCCTAGCAGAAGCAGGCCGCGGAGGCGGCGCAAAGTGTCACCCCGTACCTACCCAGGCGCTAGATGGGGACACCATGGTCTCTACATTAGGGGTAGAAGGTCACCTCAAAAGATATGTCGCCAGGTCTGCCGGGGCGCGAGAGATATAATCTCACCTCCGGCTATCAAAAACCCATGGACGGCGTGCATTTTGGTCGGTTATCGAGTCCGACATAATCACCCACCTATTTTGGTAGAGGTGGCATTGTGGGGATTTTGCGCTCGATAAAAAAGGTACCTAAAGCATATTATATAGCACTTACTGAACTCTAATAAAGCGACATGTAACTGTAGTATATATATAATCTATACATGTGGTTACAATGGTTCGTTACAACGACGGCCGACGACCCGGGGTTCATTCCACCCGCATGTGCCGAAAACGAACCACTGATGAATGCTCGTTTGGACAATAGGCTTATTGACATACAGTAAAACTCCTTTGTCGGACATTTGGGGACATAATACGGGGGTTATTTCGAATAATTGGTTCTGTGAATTAGATTACGACACAAAATAAACTGCCCTCATGTGTAAGAACTGTATGGTTTTACAAGAAGGGAGGAACATTATCATTATCGACATTATCGACAATATTATATAATGGATACTTGCCTAGTTCATATAAAATCGAATGTCGCTGTAACCTTATGTTGACTATGTTTTTGATGAAGGAAATCATGTAAGCAGTAGGTGCTACTTACAAAATTATTTTAATTTGACTGTTATCTTCTTGTAGCACACAAAACAAAAAATATTGTAGTTAGTTAACTGTAGTGAGCATAAGGACAAACCACTGTGGTTCTTTGTGCTAATCTTTCTATTATTTTATTTTTATATATTTTACAATAATAATAGTCATAATAAAAGTACTATGCCGGCGTTTTAAATGAGAAGATAATCACGATCGCGGCAACTTCACTCCGTATACATGTTACCATACACATATGAACTTATCCGACATGGAAATTTTACTGTACATACTGTGTGTATGGTAACATCGAGTGACAACGGCTTAATGTTTATTTTCTTTTCATTAACTACATAACATAGTTTTAATCATTACACATAACATAACATAAACTCACGCCTGTATCCCTGTAGGGGTAGACAGAGGTACTAGCACCCTTTCGCCAGTTTATGTTTTGGTCCCAATGTAATAGGTGGCGAGCCTATAGCCATTAACCGGGCACTTATAAACCTGCGATAAATACACACATAACTTCGAAAAGCATCGAAAAGTCATTGGTATGGTGAAACCTGGGATCGAACCCGAGACCTCGTTTACACTGGTCCATTATCTATACCTAGGCTACCGCGGCATTTTACATGTTTGCGGCTACATATTTTTTAATAATACAACAATAGTTTTCTTCTACACTAAATTGGCCGTATGTTTGTAATGAATAAAGTAAAAAGAATATAGCGCCGATTTAAGAATTTTTTTCACCGTTTCAAATCTACATTCACCCTGACTATCATAGGTTATTTTACACTGCGTGATAACCAACGGAAATCAAAAGTTCTGATAGATATAACGCTTCGAGCACCTACCTTGACAAATCTTTGCATCACCCTAAGGTTGACTGTTAGAAAACGCCCATGGCATTAAGTCTGCCTTTGTACAATTATTTTGTATCTGTGCAAAATTTTAAATAAAATAAATAAATAAATGAATATCAACTCATTTGAAATAGTATTTACTTTTTATAAATAAAAAAGGGAAAATGGTGTCAATTCCCCGACAGGCATTTAATTTGTGAAGTGCAGTAAACAAACGCAGTGATAAGCGTTATCGCATTCTGTGCTAAATACTAGCGGCTTGTTGAAATTACAGCGCGAATTCCAACTAATAACTGAACAATATAATTACTAAATTAGTCATTGTTCAGTTTATTTCATTTGTGCATACCTATCAAAATATAGATACCTAAACTAAACCGGTTCAGTGCGAGTCGACTCCGGAATTAAGGGTACCTACCGTACTAGATTATATTGTTTTTTACCCGACTACCGAAGAAAGGAGGGTAATGTTTTTCGAGATTATGTATGTATGTATGTTTGTCCATCTTTGGCACGCTCTTTTTACATGAAGCAGTATATAAATTGTATGAAGTGATGCCACTACACAACTACTATAAAAAAATAATATATAATAATAAAAAATAATATAAATAATATATAATTATAGTCTAAGAAGTTCTTCCATGAGCGCGGGCCTGGGGGTGACGGGTGGAGCCACCTATCATCCTAGCAGAAGCAGGCCGCGGCGTCGTCGGTGCAAAGAGCGTTTCCCCATATTCGGGGGCTAGATGCGAACACCATGGTTTCCACATTAGAGGAACGGGGTCATCTCAAAAAGATGTCCCCGCGTCTGCCGGGGTGCGAGAAATATGTCTTGTATAATCTCACCTCCAGCAATCAAAGACCGATAGACGGCGTGCGTTTTAGTCCGACATAATCATCATGAACATAGACATAAACTCACGCCTTTATCCCCGAAGGGGTAGGCAGAGGTGGTAGTACCCACATTTCGCCAGTTTATATTTAGGTCCTAATGTAATAGGTGGCGAGCCTATTGCCATTAACCGGGCACTTATAAGCCTGCGATAAATACACACATAACTTCGAAAAGCATCGAAAAGTCATTGGTGTGTGCCATGGTACCCTGGGATCGAACCCGAGACATCATCTCAGCAGTCCATTACCCATGCTACTTGGCTACCGCGGCTACATAATCACTTCCATCGAATTTGGTGGAGGCGGTTTCCGTGAGGACTTTGCGCTCGGTATAATATGGCTAGCCAGCTGTTTGTCCGTTCCTATCTAATCTCTATCGTCTCGGTAAACACGGCTAATATTTGCTGTATCTGTTATCTTTGTTTTGAGGCGCTTTACCCTCTAAAGATTAAAGGATACATGACGATGAAATAATCAAACATTGTACTGGCGTGATCAGTTTGATACATTGCGTTATCGGCGATGTGCAATGTGTCGGTACAAAGGGCGTAAAGGTGAAGAAGGGAACCTAACATTTTAAAAACTCCCGATAACAAAAATATCTCCAAAATGTAAAAAATAAATAATTCATCCTTTGTCGTATCGGAGGACCTTGGATCGTTAGTTAGAGGTCCCCCAACACGACAACGCATGAATTATTATTTTTTATTTTTTAGAGGCATTTTCTGGGCTGTCTTTTGAGGAAAACACGGGGTACAAGTACAAGGGTGGTGGACGTGCTCAAATCTACCAATAATAGGCCCAAGATCTGTTCCATTAGGATACCTACACAGTATTTATGAAAATATATGTATATGTGTGTATTTATCTATCACGTACATACTCATGCCCTATCACGTATGATAGCTATCATCACCTTATCACAGTTATCACCTTTGTTTTTGACGACATTTGTTGTTCTTTGGCCGGTATTACCCTTTTCATGTTTTATTTTCAATGAGATTTATGATAATAGCAGTTAAATTTATAGGGGAAGTCCCTAATTTCACTTGTGCCATTCGTATATACATCTCTCCTTTCTCCCGTATAGTCCTTGATCTACTTAAAATATGTATGCCTAGGTCGATTCTTACTGCGTTACCCATTCATTCTTTCTTCATAATTCTGAATCCCATCCTATCTAGGGGTGCGAAGCCCGAATCATCTAAGAATCCCTTTTACGAATAATTCTACTTTGAGGCATTTGAATGTTTATTAATCAAACACACCCTGATCTTACTGTTTGGTACAGGGATACATCATCACTATCATTACTAGGTACATAGTATAAAACTAAGTCGCTTTCTCTGTCCCTATTATAGATGTATGCTTAAATCTTTAAAACTACGCAACGCATGGACATGATACCAATGACTTTCCGATGCTTTTCGAAGTTATGTGTGTATTTATCGCAGGTTTATAAGTGCACGGTTTATGGCAATAGGATCGCCACCTATTACATTGGGACCTAAACATAAACTGGCGAAATGTGGATTCTAGCACCGCCTACCCCTTCGGGAATATAGACGTGAGTTTATGTTATGTACCTAATAGCTATAAACACATAACTAATTTCGTTAAAAATATATTTATTCTGTAACCTCGATAAATGCTTATTGTTAATATATAGCTTGCTAATTTCTCAAAGGCTTTCGAGATTTATATTCCAAGCATGTATTCAAGCGTGAACATTGTGTTTGTTGAGGAAAATCTACAGATAAAACGTTCAAGTGTCATTATCCTCGGCGACATCGCCCAACGAGGTGGGCGTTGCGCGTGCGCCGCTAAGGAAACTTGCGCACGCCTTGTTTGGCTACTTTCTCCTCAATGGATCCGTGTTCTCGTAAAACTGTCGTAAAATATACGAATGCAGTGAGCTAATACACTCTATTATCACGTATATATGTAGAAATATAGTTTGCAGTGATGTTATTCTTCCTATAACTGAAGTCACAAGTCACTGCCACTGATATTTTAAAATTAAGAAGTCTTTGAATCTATTTACTGTTAATTTGTGGTAATATTACCATACGTCTTAATGTTGTGGTAATATTACCAGCGTAAGCGCGTTAAGGCCCCGTATTCTTGCAAAAGTAGGCATTTATCGCTAACACGGCCGGTCGAAAATTATTACGCGCGGCCGCAGTGACGGTTTGTAAACTCGCATGCATGAATATGGCAATTTGCACTGGTCTAGTCGTGCCGATAAGCCGTCGGTCTTGGTTGCCATACGAACCTCTATAGCAGTCGTTACAGGTAGTTGGAGCCCCCAAAAGTTCGACTAGCCTAACTACAGAACTTCGATATCGCCAATTTGGTTGTGCAGGTCCGATGGCAGTCTCTTTACGGAAAATATCTAAGTTCACCCGCATCTTAGTTAGACTAGAAAGTCAAAACCAACTAAGTTTGGAATAGGCTCAGAGAATGATGATGACCGCCAATGATGGTTACATCTCTGCATTTAAAAATCCGGAGGCACATTCACCAACTTGAATATAATTAATAAATAATAGTACAACATACATGCTACATCTATTTCCCTTAGCGAATGGGCAGAAGTGAATTATCACCCACATTGCATCAACCATTGGATGGATGGACCGCGAGACCGTCACCAACCGAACCGGTCGGATTGGAGGTTGATGATACAGATATTTGTGCACACCGGGAATCAAAACTGCGTCCTTTAAAAGTACAACCACATAGGCAAACCAGGAATTCCAGGAAATAAAAGGTAATGATTTCATTTTTATTGTTACGATATCATACGATTTACGTTCTCAGAAAAAAAATCGAGGTGTTTACACTAGATAGTCAGTAGGCTTGAAATAATATGCGTCATAGTAATTGTAACGCTTATAAATATCTCGGTTACTTCCTTGTTAACAAATCCTAGAACGTAAGTAAAACACCTGATAACACTCTACCTACTGAATTCTGAGGAACTTTGTGAAACTTCAACTGCTAATACTCGTAGTTTATTTTATTCTTGGTAATCTTTGAGGAAATTTATTGCCCGATTCAAAATCAAGCAACTATTTATCTACTATACAAAAATAAGTCGGGTTTTCCTTCCTGATGCTATAACTCCAGAACGCACGAACCGATTTCCACGGTTTTGCATTCGTTGGAAAGTCTCGGGCTCCGTGAGGTTTATAGCAAAGAAAATTCAGGAAAAATTTCAACAGAAAAGCGGGAAAGCCATCTGGTGGCGAAACGCGCGGAGTTCGCCGGGTTCGCTAGTGTTCGTATAAAAATAGTTGATTCTGTTAAGCTCTTCGAATTAGACCCTCCCACCAGATTAGATTTAGATTGAATATTAAATATCTTTTTATCACAAAAATTGTCCCTTTGAGCGTATCACATTACGTAAATAATTGGATTTCGGGTAGTAGCGCTGTCTTCTTAAAATACCAATTCGCTTCTGCATGGAATACTGTTCGCATCTCTGGAATAGATCCACAAAGTATTTACTGATGCTCTCGACAGGTTGCAGCGAGGCACGAATCCAATTAATCCCACCCTCTCCTTTCTTACACGAGACAAAACGTGCGGGGCTTAGATGTCACTCACTCGCATACGGTGCAGAATATTCCATTAAAAACCAAGCGGTTCGGTGAGTCTTTCTTTTGACGCACTATTAAGTCTTGGAATTCTTTACCAGCTGAAGTGTTTCCTTCTTCCTACAGTCCTGGGTCCTTTAAGCGGGACGTGAAAAAGCATCTGTCAAATTGAAGTGTCCTAAAAATAGGTAGGTAAATTAAATTCATGTCAATATCAATATTTTAGACTAACATCCAGATTCACAAGGTAATATTTAAAACTTGTGCGTAATATTTGGTAAAAAATAATCTACAAATTCGGTGTAAACACAACTTGTTTTCAACAGCGTACTCGTGTCTAGAAGCTTCCTCTTCAAATAAAAAACTATTTTTGTTCTAGATAATAACAAGGTCAGTCTAAAACTGATCAACAAAGATTAATATTAATCCGTGCTATTTGGAAGATGGCTTTTCTTTAATCTGTTATGTGTACATACCAACTTTACTCATTACTTATGCAGGGTGTATGCGGTAGCTTAGTGGTATGGGTAATGAACTGCTGAGACGAGGTCTCGGGTTCGATCCCAGGTTTTACCATGGCACACACCAATGACTTTTCGACGCTTTTCGAAGTTATGTGTGTATTTATCGCCAGTTTATAAGTGCCCGGTTTATGGCAATAGGCTCGCCACCTATTACATTGGGACCTCGACATAAACCGGCGAAATGCGGGTGCTAGCTGCCTACCCCTTCGGGGAAATAGGCGTGAGTTTATAAAAAAACATATGCAGGGTATTAGGGAAACGCTTTCGAAGTCAAATGCCCCTGTGTACGCTGTACCGAACTATTCGGAAAACAACATTAAAATTTTTCTTAAGAATCTGCCATACACGCCATAATTACACGCTAGAAGTAACATATGCTTAAAGTTCTCAGTTATTTCGGACTCGAACCGACTAAAATCTCACGACCGTCTTGGGCCCTCAGTTGCCGGGGATGATGTAGCCTCTGGCATATCCCTCATGAGAGAAACCAGGTCCTGTCGCGCATGTATTGGTTTGGTTTAAACTCTGATTTAAGCTCATGATTATGAGCCAAAATACAAGTGGTATTTTGGCTCATAATTATGAGTCAAGCCTTAGATCATGTTCATATTACAGATAACATCAGGTCACTTATTGTAACCTGAATATTATTCGGCAGACATAATTTGCATAATACCGCTCAATGTAATAGTGATGTAATTACTTTTGCGTTTTTTGAACTTGCGAAGGTTGCAAAAAATATATGGGCTGTCTGATGGCAAATGATTAGCGGGATTTATGAGCGCTGTCCACGCCAAAGATGTCACGTGTCCCGGCAAAAGATTTCATTTTACTTTTAAATTAATTTGGGCCACACCATATCTTGCTATGCGGTGCGGTGTCGTACAAGTCAACATAGTTGGGCCTAGGGCTAGGCTAATATCAGATAGATTTATACAGCCCAGACTCAGCCTCAGATGCATGGCTCACTGGCATATGGCAATAGGCTCACCCCCTATTACGTGGGACCGAATACAATGTTCGTGAAATATGGATGGTTAATTTATCTCTGCTTAGTTATCCGCAGGGAAAAAAAAGAACTTGTTTTCTCTCTCGATTTGGGATCAAAATATATGCCGGGAACCATATCGCAAACTTCTTCAAACTTTACTACTAATAGATACAAAACTTACGAAATAACTAGCTCTGTGCAGCTGCACTTCTTGTAAAGCCAGTTACCAAGTAGGTAATTAATTGGAAAATACAGTAAGTAAACCGTTCCTATCCTATCCATTGTCTGGTCTAAAACTTTTGTTGGTCTATATTTGACCTGACAGCCTTTTCCTACATTCAATTTAAAACCTTTTACCAATAGCTTTAAGGTTGAAAGTCATATAAAACCTTAATCGGAAATGACCCCATTCTTCATCGCCGGTACTATTGCACAATCTCTTGTTCTTATTGCAACCTTGATTTGCGTGAAAGTTGACTCGTATGGTCTTTATTACTAGGGGATAGGGCATAATATAGCATAAGAAGATAAGGCGAATTGATTCGTTAATCAAAGAAAATTATGTTCCTTTATCAAATTGTAACTCGAACCTAAGATTCGCTTTGTTACCGATTAGGTTTATTCAAAGTAATTTTATGAGTCATCTTAACGGAAGTTTTTCCTTCGTAGGCTCGGCTATTCACGAAACATTAAATAATAGAATAGAATAGAGCTACCTCATGACCTAATATCCCCTCATCCTTTCTTCTTCGTGTCAATGGCTCGGATAAAATTTGGCATTATGGTAGATTTTGAAGATTTTTTAAATCTTGTTGGCCCAATAGTTGGCAACAGCAATAGCGTTACTCTTAAAAGGACTTCACTGGTACAGATGTAGGGATGGAGAGCAAGAGAGTAAGAGCTACATGGGCTGGGGTTGGGCCCCACATCTTAAAGAGAGGTCCCCGAGTCTGCAGGGGGGCGATAGATATGTCTTGTTTATACAAGATATATATATCTCTCGCCCCTCGGCAGAGAGAATGAGATTATTATTCTCACCTCCGTCAATCAAAGACCCATATTACGACGTGCGTTTTAGTCGGTTCGAGTCCGACATAATCACCTTCATCGACTTTGCTGAAGGATTGCGTGGGGATTTTGCGCACGAAAAAAAAGTTGCACATACATTCTGCGTGTTAAATATATTGTATTAGTCATTCTAATATATACAATACAATGTATTAAAATAACAAATAATATTATAAATAGGTGAACCAGTTTCGTTATAAACTGGTTATCATATAAACTCACATGTCCAGTTTATTTTTATATCTACCTGTGCTAAGGTGACGAAGATAGTTTTAAATTAATACTAGCTGACCTGGCAAACGTTGCTTTGCCTTATAAATTTTAAGGGTGGACAACCCTCATCACTGAGGGGTATGAAAAATAGATGTTCGCCGATTCTCAGACCAACTCAATATGCTCACAAAATTTCATTAGAATCGGTCAAGCCGTTTCGGAGGAGTACGGGAAATTGTGACACGAGAATTTTATATGTAAGATAATATCTAATTGTATGTCCTGTCGGTAAAGAGTTCTACTACTGGCGGTAAACAGTTCGATTTCCACTCTATGCAAATATGTCTATTGTGTTTTTGTGTAAAATATGCAAAGAAATTGACCTTTGTGGCGTAGCAGTAAAAAGCTTCACTGTGAAGTTAGAGGTAGCAGGTTCGGAGGCGACTCGGTCCTCCATGATCGCAGGTTTGGGGGTGACAGGTCTAGATGGTTACCCTAGCAGGAGCAGGCCACAAGGGCAGCGTAACCCGCGCTCCTTCCTATCCGAGAAAAGATTCATCTTCATTTGTTTATTCTGTTTCGCATTTTCGTTTATATGTGTTATCGGTCCGCAATAAAAGCAATTTTCTTTCTTTCTTTTAGTCCCACACCCTAGAGGGCCTTCGATGGCCCTGGGTCAGCCGGGGCGTGAGGAATATACCACGAGAACCACCCCAATCTGTATGACAATCTAGACAACCCCACCTAGACCCATGATAAGTACCTATAGCTTGACTGGCTAGTGTTATGGTCTCTAGAATACAGATACAACATAAATACATAAAAACACACAGACCAATGCGAATGAATATTCATACTCATTAATATGCACTGAGCAAGAATCGAACCCTGTGTAATAGTCGCGTTCACTACCGCCACACCACAGAGGTCAACAAATATTCTTTTCAAAAAAGAAAAACATTTTAGATTGACATGGTCATTTACACATTCACTGTTAAATTTATCGGGATATTTACCGAATACCGAATACCGGGACGGTTATTCAACGAAATAAACAAACATGGTAAATATCCCGATAAATTTAACAGTGAAAGAAAAACATGTTCCAAAGTATTAAAATTTCATTTAAAAGTCAGCACACATGTTGTATGATCATTAGTCGCGAAACATGTGCAAATACAGACAGTTTGAGTACGGGTCATTCGTCATCTCGCACGAAAAAATCTCGCACGATCGTGCGACTTGGCACCGGTCGATGTTACCTATTTTTTTTGTCGTCAACTCGCACGCACGTACAAGATACAGTCAGGGAAAAAAGAGTTGAAGTAAAATTTTATAAACGATCATTATATAAAATATTAAACTATGGAATATAATATGGATATAATTAATATTGACTACAATATAATGCTATGCTATGACTACAATATAACAGGGGCTTTCATCCTTCAGAAGAGAGCTATACGAACAATGGTGCGTATAAGACAGGATCAGTCATGCAAAAAGCACTTCAATGATCTAGGTATCTTAACCGTTCCAAGCCTGTATGTTCTGGTATTGTTGACACATTTTGCAAAACACGTACATGAATACGAAACTGAAGAAGGAAGAAAGATCAGAGAGAGCACGCGCCGGATGGATTTTCAAAGTATAGTTCGTCCTCATTTGAACATTGTCAAACATAGCACGACATATAATTCTACCAGGTTGTTTAATAAGCTACCATTAGAGTTGAAAGGTCTTCTATTTAAAAAAGATTTCCATGTGGAGTTAAAAGTGTTCCTATTGAAGGGGTGCTACTATTCAATCGAGGATTTGGTGAATTTTTTATTATATTTTTATATTTTCGAGAGGCGACTTGTTGATCTGTGATTTAGATTATATTTTTAGGTATAAGATTGATCAATGACTATCATTTTTAATGTTAATTTGTGTTTTATATTTTATTAAAGTTAATATGTGTTTTATATTTACGAGAGGCAATTTATTGGTCTGTGATTTAAATTATATTTTTTGGTGTAAAATGACTACTATTTTTAAGTTAATTTATGTTTTATATTTTCGACTATTTGTATGTATAATAACAAACAATTACTAGTATTTAAAATATTGATTTGTGTTTTATATTTTGGAGAAACAATTTGTTGATCTGTGATTTAGATTATATTGAAAAGTGCCTTACTCCGTTATCTCTGTTATTTTAACACTAGTCTTAAGATAAAAGTAATCTATGACCTACACACACAATAAAGCCGTTGTCATACAAATACAAAGTTTCAAATAACCCCCTTCAGTAGTTTTAATTTTTTTGTTAAAAGTGTCGATATCTTTTTCCTGTTCTCCGATTTAGATGAAACGAAGCATAAAAGTTGGCTCGGGTTTAGCTTAAGCTATCTGTGAAAACCACAATAAAATCCGTTCAGTATCTTCAGAGATCTTAGAACTCATACAGACAGACATAGAATAAAAAACACTTGTTTTCTATTTTCATAATTCTTTTCGATCATAGCTCATAATTTTTTTGATTCAATTTTTTAATGTATATACACAATATTTTTACGGTTTTATTATAGTATAGACGGATTAGATTCTGATATTGACCAATGACTAAGATTTTAAACTATTGCTCTGTAATCTATATTTTGACATGTGTAATTAAAAATAACAATTTGTTGGTATGTAATTTTTACATTACCATTTAGAACTTCTCATTTTTTTTTTATACAACTTAGGTTGCAGAGAAGCACGCGGCCCACCTGATGTTAAGTGGTTACCGTGACCTATGGGCAGGTGTAACACCAGAGGAATAACACTTGCCGCAATCCCTGTAAGAACAGAGACATTCTGTGTCGTCAGCGCAAAAGATTTGTCATTGTTGATTGATTACAATCTTTTCCAAACCAAGTTTATTTTAGGGTCCTATAATATCATATACAATAAATATTGTACACGACTGTACAAAACCTCCATACAATATTTTTATCGTGCGAGACGACGACAACAAAAGTAGGTAAAATTAAAAGGTGCCAACCCGCCCGAATCGGGCGACATTTTTCGTGCGAGATGACGAATTACCCTTGAGTACTGTCCTGTTCGACCCAAGTGGGTCAAGGTACGGCTGGTACGACTCCGAGTAATGAAACAGGGTCGGGTCAAGCCAAGCCTACGAAATTATCTGTTGCCTGCTGGGAAAATACCAATGTGGGCGCCCTTGGTCTGTATTTCTTTATTAAATTTGTAATTATATAATGATTATATTGGGCCGGATTAGCTATAATTACATTTTTATAACGTGTTTGAGGAATATCCATTTACTTTGTATTGTTGTTTGATGACACTTTTGTTATTAAATCATATAAGTTTTATTTTATCAAATCACATATTTTTTTAAGTTTATTTAACGTTTTTTATTTATATGATTAGCGGAACCCGAGTATTAACGTGGTATTTTTTTTTAAACCGCAGACAAGCACGCAGCCCACCTGATGGAAAGTGCTTACGTGGCCTATTGACGTTCGCAACACCAGGGGCGTCACATTGGTGCTGCCGACCATATAGAGAAGAGGTGAGAAGGGGAAAGGGGAAGGAAGAAGGGAAAGGGGGCGAGAGGAGAAGGTTAAAAGAGTCTTTGTGCTGTCAGTGCAGAAGACAAAGAAGGTTTTCTCGGTATTTCCATTGACAACACAATACCTCTCCAATGAGCTTATGTATCATCACTACATAGTATAAAACAAAATCGCGTTCTCTGTCCCTATGTCCCTTTGTATGCTTAAATCTTTAAAACTACGCAACGGATTTTGATGCGGTTTTTTTAATAGATAGAGTGATTGAAAAGGAAGGTTTATAGGTATATAACATCACGCTACAACCAACTGGAGCGGAGCAGAAGTCAAAATGTTGCAAAAATGGGGTGACGCAGACGAAGTTGCGCGGCTCAGCTAGAGTATATCATATATAGTAAATACAATAATTTACCTTTTGATTTGCTTGACGTTTCGGCTAGGTTGCTAACCATATATCATGCAACGCGAAATTATCATCATCACTATCACTATCACTACATAGTATAAAATAAAGTCGCGTTTTCTGTCCCTATTTTTCTTGTCCCTTTGTATGCTTAAATCTTTAGAACTACGCAACGGATTTTGATGCGGTTTGTTTCAATAGATATAATGATTAAAGAGGAAGGTTTATATGTATATAACATCATGCTACGACTAACAGGTGCGGAGCAGGAATGAAAAATGTTGCAAAAACGGGGTGACGCAGACGAAGTCGCGCGGGTCAGCTAGTAAAAGATAATTATAGAATTAATATTTTTATTTATTATCGAATTGGAAATCGTGACGTCCCTGAATCGGGCGCGAGGTAGCTGTTGAAGAAATCTTCTTAGAATTCCGTAAACGGGTTTTTACGTCGTAGGTTTCGTGACGTTTCTTTGAAATCCAAGCTAATATGGTGAAAAAAGATTGGGGAAATGGTCGATTTCCTTGTAGATCAAGGTTACAGAGATAATTGGGTAGTTTCTTAACGTTACCGCGGTAGCCTAGTGGTATGGGTAATGGACTGCTGAGAAGAAGTCTAGGGTTCGATCCCAGGTTTAAGCATGGCACACACACCAATGACTTTTCGATGCTTTTCGATGTTAGTATTTTTCTGTAATGATGGCCGCTGAAAAATAAACGAAATATCGGGATGTATAGTTTTATGTTTAATGTAATGTTTTATTTTTTATGTCATGAGGTCTTTAAATTCGATGATCTTTGACGACTTTTTCGGATTCTTACTTAGTGGGCTTTTTACCCAGTGCAAATATTTGAATGAATGAATATTCTTGACTGTGTATATAACAGCGTATACTTCAACGTAGCGTGGCAGTATAGTGAACGCGACTGCTATGCAAGAGGCGCGGGTTCGATGTCCGCTTAGTGCAAATATTTGTATGCATGAATATGGCTATTTGCATTGGTCTGGTCGAGCCTCGGAGAGAACGTTGTCTGTACCGGTTGTCATACAAACATTTATGGCAGTCGTTACGGGTACTAGCATCCCTAAAAAGTTCAACAACTGATCTAACTGCAGAACAATATATACCTATAGGTTGTGAAGACCAGATGGCAGTCGCGTCCGGAATTAATGCATACATACATACATAATGGGTAACCCGAAGGGATAGGCAGAGGTGTATTAAATACCCACATTTCGCTAACTATGATTTTCGGTCCCACGTAATAGAGGGCGAGTATATTGCCGCAAATAGGGCATTTTGTAAAAAATGGGTATGCTGAAAATAAATTCCTAACCCAAAATGTTGCAGCTAATTAATTGCCCCGATTCCTTGCTATGCGGTGTAAATTAATTACGTGCTTAGCCGCACAAGCACTACCAATTAACGTCTTGGAGAGTATCAGACGTAGACGGAGACGAAGATGATGATGAATATTCATTAATATACTTTTTATATATTGGCATGGTTCTCTCGATGTCTGAGTAAGTATCTCTTCACATTAAATAACTCCTTGACCTATTGACCAATATCTTAATACGCATGTAGGTACGACTGAGGTAATTCTAATAATTATTATGTAGCTAATTTAATAAGAGATACTATTGGGACCGCGAATAACAATGACTCACGCTATCGGTAACAAATTTAATAAAACAGTTACAAAACTACCTTTTGTCGTTTCAGACTTCGTGGGTATTACAAAATAAGGTTCAAAATCGTGTTGATCAGGTTTTTATAATGGTAAAAGTTGCTTAGTGGTGTTGTAAATTGGTACAGTTTGACCTCGCTGAGTGGCTGTCTCCCATATTTAGTTGATTTATAATGTCCAAAGGCCCCAGTCTACTATGTTCGATTTTTTTTTCTACTAGACTTAGCTACTGGCACGCTAAAAAATATTTTTTTTTTTAAATTGTTACCAGACATACGAAATTTAAAATATAAAGTCGAAAATTTAATGGCATTTTTTGTAATTTCAGTGGTTTGAAAATAATTGGTCCCCTGATCTTGGTCTAACAACAGACCGGACTTTCATTGTTCTCGTAGGATGTGAAAGTCAATGGCAGTGAATTCAAGTTCAACTGAAACTAAAGAACCTTAAAGCTGGTCGAATTTTTACTCAAAACAGACGGGAAAAGGCTCGAAAGATGATGAGTGAAAGAATCAAAGAATCAATTTCGTTTATTCAGTTTAGGCACATAAAGAGCACTTTTGAATGTCAAAGTTTTACAATTATGTAGGGGAAACTGGGGACACTTGTTACCTATGGGAGACAAGGTACACCAATATTTTTTGAATTACTAAGTGTATTAGAGTATTTTTTAGTGTGGCAACACTAAGTAAACATTATTACCCTTAGTGTTACCACATTAAAAATAGTCTAATACGCTTAGTAATTCCAAAAATATTGGTGTACCTTGTCTCCCATAGGGATCAAGTGTCCCCAGTTTCCCCTACCTACATTTGTCAAAAATGTTATGATTTTTAATAAATAAAATACTTAGTAATGTGAAAAGGATTCTTTCGCTGGTTCGGTAGATAAATCTACTGAGAAGAGACCAGCAAGAAACTCAGGTCGAAATCGTTATTCTTCACTTTATTCTTAATATATAGTTCTGTTTATTTATTATAAGTCGGTGCAAGAGCAAGACATTAGTATGAGCTTAGTGGTTAAGGAGTCGCCCTTACGATCGAGAGGTCCCGGGATCGAATCCTGGCCATTACACTACCGACGTGCACCCACTTCTAACACAAGTCGTTGAGCTTAGCTGGAGGGGTTAAAGGCAATATTAGTAACTTCGGTTGCTAATATTCTTTTAAAAAAAACCATACATTTTTATCATATTCACTTCTGATATCCTTGAAAGAGTAGGCAGAGGTGTAACCATCAATGACAACAACATCTGTCTATTTATAATATAAAATCACGCGAGAAACATGCTTTAATGAAGTTTTTATAACTTATTAATAAGGTTTTTATATTCATATTACTAACGTGTTAAAAATAGAGAGGTTACATTGTGTTGTGATCATATTTTGATGTGCGTACAATACGAAACAAAAACTACGTCTGAACCACAGATTAATAAATAGGTACAACGTAGTCTGAACCATCTAAACGTAAAAAATATAATATGTATATTTAGGCATAGAGATTCGCAATATTTAAGTACTTAATAAGTAAATATTTTAGAACAACACAACTCACTTAGACCCATAGTAAACACAGATTAACTAGCTTAATTACAGTACTTCGATATCGGCATTTTGGTTGAGCAGGTCCGATGACAGTCGCTTCACTTAAAATATCGAAGCTCAGTCATATCTTAGTTACACTAGAAAGCCGACCCCAACTGAGTTGGGAATAGGCTCATAGAATGATGATTGAATGATGAGTTCCCCAATAGTTTCCTATATAGGTACATACGTAATACAAGAGTACAAACATGGAATTTTATAACACTACCTAGAGCGATAGTATTCTAAATACTGCAGATTGAAAATTTTACTCAAAGGGAACTAAATCTGCATTTGAAAATTTTTCATTCGGTAATCGAATCTGCTCAAATGAAAAAAAAATACAATCTGTCAAGAAGGTCGATGCTTCTTGTACATACATTAGACTTTGCCACTCATACAGCAATTCCTCTGTGCACTCCCAGGTTTGCTGGAAGAAAACTCAATTTTGAGTTAAGCTCGCCTTTGTACATCTCGTCTCACTATTGTATATAAATATAATTTATGTCTACATGAAGAATAAAATAAATAAATAAAAATAAAGGTCAAATCAGATCAAATCTCTCTTATAAAATTTTCCTGAACAATATTTATCCAACCTAATACTTACTTGTCCTGCAAATAGGTTTGATAAGTTTCCTCAAAGTATAGAAGGCGACAATATTTATAAACGTTCTAAATATCGGAGTAAATATTTTCGTGAGCGGGCGAGTGTGTGCGTCTTAAGGTATGATTCCGAAACCGACCGCAAACCACAGCAGCAGATAATATGGCGTACCGTAATGTAGATATGAAGTTGATACCAACGTAAAGATATGAGTGAAAACACGTAATACTGGAATGCGAAGCAGTAGCCCCCCAATGATCACAAATCCTCGGCACAGTGAGGTCGCGCCCCAGTAAGCTTCTGCGTTTCTGGGCGGAGCTAGGCTGGCTGCTCTAGTCAGTACCTCTGCACGCACAATGGCCCTAAAAAGGAGGCTGGGTGCGGACAAGGGAGTCCTAATACGATGAATGTGAAATTTTGTTTATTGGTCTAATCTAAATCATTGCGGCTTCTCAATGGAGCCGATTACTTTTCTTTTAGCCGTAATAAATGATGCATGACCCGTCATCCATATAATCTACATACATACATATGGTCACGCCCGTAATCCCCGAAGGGGCAGGCAGACACAGAGGTGCTAGCGCCCACATTTCGCCAGTTTATGTTTAGGTCCCAATGTAAAAGGTGGCGAGCCTATTGCCATTAACCGGGCACTTATAAACCTGCGATAAACCATGCCAGTGTCACGACCAGTGCAAATAGCCATATTCATATATACAAATATCATATCCTCTCACGGAATGAGACCTTAATACGAAACAACACAAAGGCTACAGTATTGTTCATTAATCGTTACAAGAATAAAAATAGACACTGTATAATAAATGTTTACTTAACGTTCGAGGTCGAGAGGGTGTTGCATCATCTCTATGTATGTACCTACAGTTCACATAGCCTCACTAGTATTCTACTTATTTCCGGATTGAACAAGCTGGTAGACACACCGCCTACGCGGTAAGCTACTAGTAAGTAGAAGATGGGAGTAACATTGTTTTACAGTATTTTTCTGAAGGCAATGCTTGTGCGGCTAAGCACGTAACTGTCTCTCTTTCGGGGAGCCTTCAGGCGGTGGGCCCTGGGCACTTGCCTTGCACTGGGGATGGCACAGTTGATGAATCTATTAAAATCCTCTGGAACCTACATAAAAAAGTCCATGGGTCCAGTACAATTTTCTTATATTGAAATACTAATGCGAACATTTTGATCATAATTTACCTTCAGTGGCTTCGTTCTTGCCATTTTAATTAATATATATTGCCTTTGATACTGTGATATTTATATACATACAGTAAAACGAATGTCAAGTAAAATAGAAAAAATATTGTCTAAATAGCTTCGAGAATAATAATTACATTGCAAAAAGCACTTAGCATTAGCAGACGGCCTATGTTTCGAAATTCGAATCACATGCAAATTTGTACAGCCTCGTTCTACCACAGACTGCTAAAGACACGATGTCTTGAATAATAAATAAATGATAGGATATTCCTAACCTCTGCTACGACCTCCTTTTTAAATGACTCATCTTTTTAAAATGAATTCGAAATTTAAAAGTTCTGATTTTTTTAAATTGGCAGAACTGTTGAATTTTTTACTGTTTAGAAATTGATGGAACCATCAAGGCCATTATTAATTTAGTATATATAATCTAGCTTTAGTCATAATAACTGAGATAACATATTATTATGTTTTATTTATGCCCAAATATACTACCAATACGATAAAGGTAACAGTTAACAGTGGGTTGAGGAAATTCACATTCGCGATTGATCGAGTGAACGAGTTCAAATACCATAGAATTATAGACTTTGCTGCTATGCTTTTAAACTCTAAAATTAAATGGCATCTTGTAGAGTGAATAAAACAAAAATTTCATTAAAAGACATAAACTCGCAAGACTGCCACTTGTTTTTTTTTTGCAGAGAGGTTTTTCTTACGAAATTTTCGTTTCATTTAGCTTTACTGATACGATGTAGAGTAAACCCATTTTAATTTTGTTTTTGAGTTATATTTGGCCATTTGACTTTGATGATGATGATGATGATGATGATGAAGTAAGTTACATACCTACTTAAAATTCATACCAAACCCAAGTTGAATAACAATAAGTAATATGTATGCTTAAATAAATATGGTTTGAGTTGAATACTAATCAACCATATTATTAGCATATAAGCAGTTAAGTTTTATTACCCACTTATTCATTTTAAAACAAAAGAAATATTTAATTTTAGAGGAATTTTATTAATTTGCCGAACCAGCTGGATACTGGTAAGCCTATTTTTTTAACGTGCATAAAACCTCCACGGATCCCACCTCCGCTAAAATCGGTGGACGTGATTATGTCGGACTCAAACCGACTAAAATGCGTCACGTCACGTCCCGCCGTCTATGGGTCCTTGATTTGCGGAGGCGACATATCTATCGCAGGGTACCTACTGTTAAGCCTGTCACAATATCGGACTCGGCAGAGAAACGTAGCCTTTGGCATCATCCCTAGGGACGTTGCACCGTTTCCGACAGTGCCGACCTAAGGGGTTCCTCAACATGATTCCTTTCAAGTAGGTTGTATGATATTTTTTTTTGTTTTCTGTATTTTTTTCCATCGGCTTTCCTTTGGAAAATGTTCATTCTTCGCCACTAGTGCTGAAACAAGGATGCATTTCCGTACCTACGCGATGCCGATGTGCACTGGCCCATAGGATTCATACAAACATTGTTCAGGAGAAGGTAATGATGAAATATCTTCGAATATATGTCATCATCATCTTCGCGTAAGTCCCGGTCGCTCACGACTTATTCGAGCCCTTGGGGTCCGGTATCCGCTTTTTCATTCCAACTGCAACGCGGCTGAACTTCGATGTTTTCCATAAGCAACTGTCATCTGACCTCTACAACCTATTGGAGATATAGACGTTCATTAGTCCATTAAGTGCTGGAATTCCTTGCCGGCGCACGTGTTTCCTTCTTCCTACAGTCCTGGTCCTTTAAGCGGGGCGTGAAAAAGCATATGATGAGGCCGTCAAGCTGAGCGCCACCATTGTAGCACTGAACGTGTTTACAATGGTGACCCTCTTTCATGAGACTTTACCTTCAGCTTAACATCAGGCGAGGTGAAGCCAAATTGACGTGCCATAAAGAAAAAAAAATAAAAATAGACCACAAGTCGAAGTTTTTAGAACTCCAACTACTCATAAAGACTGCCATAGATGTTCGTATGCCAACCGGGACCGACGGTTTTCCGAAGTACCAAAACAAAATTTGGTGACAAAAAATAACTTTACTGATGAAAAATAGATTTTTCTTTAACATACAACTGAAGGTTAACCATTAAACAAGAAATAGCCAAATCAACATCTATTCAAGAATTTGTAATTTCAATAACGCTTCTAGTATTCAAGTATACCTGTATTCATTTTCGTATGTTTATAAAGAAGCTACCAAATTAGCAGGGCAAACAAAAAACTAATATACTACTGCGCACATACCTACTTGTGTCTGGTTTTAAGTTTTACCATTTTTACCTTTTTGCTTCCTTCATTTAAAGGTCAAAATGTCATGAACTTCTTTTTTATTTACATTGAGCATAACACATGTTAATGAGCAAACTAAAATCGAACGCTAACGTTTATTTTGTGTTGTGGCAACATTGTGTGCGGACGTTAGCAAATGTTTAGTATATTCGGCCATCAAATAATGCATAAAGGGTGTAAATAAAATCGAATGTTCACGGGAAAATGATCCTAAAACACATACACACTTTACCTACTGAAAAGCTATTTTTCTTAAGAACTACCATTGTCGATTTTTAACTGTGAATAAATCATCATTCTCTGAACCTTTTTTCTCAACTCAGTTGGGGTCGGCTTTTCAGTCTAACTGTGATGCGGCTGAACTTCGATATTTTCCGTGAAGCGAGGCATACAACTTTTCGCACTGAGCGGAGATCGAACCCGCGCACCGTGCGTAGCAGTCGCGTGCACTGCCGCCACGCCACGGCTGTCACAGAACTGTGAATAAGTATTATTACATATTTTGTGATTAAGTATTATTACTATCTAAGTTTAAAGTATTCATGTCTGTAAATTAAAATTTTTTGGTGTTGCTGGGTCATCTCGTACCTTTATGCCTTTCTGTTTGGGTTTAACGGGTTTTGGCCCTTATAGGGGCGATTGCCGACCGACCCCCCAACCCCGAAAGGAAAGTCAGTGCCTGAATTTCGTCCGTTATTCAGCAGGTACACCAGCTTGCAGGTGAGGTTAGCTTAGATTCCGAAGATCTTGGTACCTCTTAGCACCGCGGTGATGCTGTGTATGAGCGGGTTTGATTTCAGTGTTACCCAACATTACCTCACAGTTCCTTACTACTTATATATTAATTGGTTTGATTTCATCTATGATTAGTGCCATCTACTACCTTGCTAGTTACGCCATGCTGTCCTCAAAACACACCCAAAAATTACTTACGTCTTTTTGACGTTATTGGGGTCCACAAATTATTATCGATAACCATCATTCTGTAAAGTAGTTCTCACAGATTCTCTCACACACCGTTTATAAGTTTTACAATAAGTTAATTCGGTGTTACCAACAGGGAAACACAAAATTTTCCACTTCAAGAGGCTAATTTAAAAAGATCTTGTTTCAGTAATCACTAATCTAGGATCTACCTTTATCTTTATTATCTTTCAATAATCTAGATTTGCCATTTGTTTGCTCTAAAATTAAGTGAGATAAAGAATGGAGTTATCAGCTCGTGGTGCCGTGACAACGACACACAGTAAAACCAAAACAAACGCCGTAATCACACGCGAGGAAGTGTCATTATTGTACTAATACCATAGATAAAATAACTAATACGGAACACGTGTATAGCCATAGACATCCTACTTATTATCCATGGAACACTAGGTGAAAAATCGGACTCGCTCTAAATGAAGTACGAAGCTCTCAACCTGTGTGAAGCAATGGTTCTTAAGTATAGGGTCCCGTGCTCCAACTGATAATAGCTACAGTCAAATAATTAAGAAAATTACGGCATTTATTACAAACAATAGAATTCATTTTCACGCATTTTTTTTTACAAAAAATGGCCCAAAGAAATTTATTGTTTATTAATTGCATCGATGAACTTAAACCATCCTTCCTTTTAATTGTACCCACATACAACATACAACAACCCAAACACAAGTCGCGGGTACCCGTTTGATGCAGATCGCCTCCAACCGGTCAGATTAGAGGTCGATTGGTAGGCTTATGTTCAGCAGTGGACGTCCTATGGCTGAATTGATGAATTTGATATACAAATGGGGCTAGACTGGGACACTGTGGTCCCTACACCTGAAGGGGGTTATCTCGAAAGAGATGGCCGGGGTCTGCCGGGGTGCGAGGAATATGTTGGTTACAATCTCACCTCCGGCAACTAAGGACCCAAAGACGGCGTTTGTTTTGGTCGGTTCAGGTCCGACATAACCTCCCTAACCAGCTTGGGGGGGAGGGGGGGGAGGGGGGGGGGTAACGGTGGGGATATTTCGCACTATTAAAAATAAATAACGTCATCAGTTGAAGCACGGTATCCTATTATTATTCGCGGATTCTAATAGGGTCCCATGCTACAACTGATGACATTGCTTCACTCAGGTAGAGCATTCGACCTCGAAATTGAAATCCCGAAAACTTTGGTGATTATGATTAGTGATACTCTATCACTTTGAGAAACTCTGATCACCGGCGAGCTAGTGCTATTTGCAACGATGAAAAATCTAACTTGGAACTTCGATATCGCCATTGGTTATTGGTCCATTAGTGTTGTGGAGGTCAGATGGCAGGCTCTTCACGGAAAATATCGAAGTTCAGAAGCATCACAGTTAGACTGGAAAGCCAACCCCAACTGTTTTGGGAAAAGGTTCATAGAATATGATAATTGTAAAATAAAATGATGTTGTAATAAAAATAAGTAAAAAAACTTTTTAAGTTAAACGGTTTTATGTTAAACATACATTGCAATGTTTAAGATAAATGTACTAAAAACCAAAAAATAAAAAAATTGATACAGTCGTGGGAATTATAAACATATGGTTTTATTTTAGTCTAGTCTATGCATATGTTTATAATTCCCACGACTGTATCAATTTTTTTATTTTTTGGTTTTTAGTACATTTATCTTAAACATTGCAATGTATGTTTAACATAAAACCGTTTAACTTAAAAAGTTTTTTTACTTATTTTTATTTTCTAGTTTTTAGTTTTTTTTAATTTTATTTTTTTTACATTGTATTCTACTGGTTGAGCACTTTCATTTGATACCCATATTGATGGGATTGATAAAACCTACGTTATCCGCCATTTTGTAGCGGCCGCCATCTTAGATTTCAATTTTTTATAGTATATTGTATTCTGCTTGTTGAGCCCTTTCATTTGATACCCATATTGATGGGATTGATAAAACCTACGTTATCCGCCATTTTGTAGCGGCCGCCGTCTTGGATTTTAATTTTTTATAGTATATTGTATTCTGCTTGTTGAGCCCTTTCATTTGATACCCATATTGATGGGATTAATAAAACATAAATTATCCGCCATTTTGTAGCGGCGGCCATCTTGAATTTATAATGATAATGAATAAACATAATTGTATTGTCACCAAAATCCAAAGTGTAAAAAAAAATTTCAGATTAATCGGTTGACAGGAAGAGGGTGAAATTTGAATTACAAAATTTGACCCAAGAAAAAAGAATAAATAAAACAAACGGGGTGAGCTAAATAAAACCGTTTAAAAATATAATGATGACAATTGGCAGATAAATCAAACTTGACAGGTACAACGATCGTGACATAAATCTAAAGATTCTAAATTCAATTGATTAATGAATTCTTGCAGCGTGCTTACGGGGTGATTGAGTGACATGAGTGCTAAGAATAACTACCTACTGTTGGATTAATAAATAATTTTGGTACTTTTGTGGATAAGTTGTGACATATTAACATCGATAGTTTTGTGGTGTTTTTTTCCGAGTGCAAAATCCCCTCAATTACCACCTCCACCGAATCAAACCAGTAAACCACGGGCCAAGCAACGGCCAGTTAGGTAGGTATATGTGATCTACAATGACCCTGAATGATGTGAACCATGGTGTCCCCATCTAGCCTGCGACCTCCGACGTCCAAGTCGCCTCCGCTCATCGCGGGCATTACGGGCGGCTTCACCCGGTCTAGAGGCCTGCGCTCATGGAAAACGGAGGTCATTCCGTGACCTCTGACGCTCGAGTCTAATATGTAAATATACCCGGAGCACTACAATCTGTCTTCTGCTTCCGCAGCGAGTCCCTAACACCCTGTATGAATATTGCTAGTATTGCTACGCTTCACGTCTGAGATCGTTCACCTTCATCGAGCAAAAAGCATTCGTCCGCATTTGGAATGTCTCTGGACAATCGTGTGAACCGAGTGTGATTGTCACGTTACAATTAACTATACATAATATTATTGATGACAAATGATTGACATGCGAAAGGAATGTTCCTACATCGCGACGTCGTCGTAAAGCCGCGTCTACATTTACGTAATATTTTACCGTGACCGTGACCGAAGTGCGTGCCTTGGTGCAAGCGATATCTTGGTTATTATCTCACCTCCAGCAACTAAAGACCCAAAGACGGCGTGTGTTTTAGTCAGTTCTCGTCCGACATACCTAACCTTTCCAACGGGCTCCGACGGAGGGGTCATCCGTAAGGAATTTTCGCGCGAAAAATACTATTATCAATAGCGATGAGTGGAAATTTTTCAGTAGGAAGAAATTATATCGATTTACAATTATTTCTACTTAGGGCAGTAAATTATAATGTTTTGTTGATTGGTGAGCAAATAAATTTGAAACAGGACGCAGAATACACTTAGTTAATTCAGTTAATCAATTTTGATGCTTATGCTCATAAGTATGTAAACAAAAAAAGCGCACCTTTTTTGTTGTAAACAGAATAACAAGTGAAACAAAGTAGGTAACTAAATATTGTTCCATAATCAAGTCCGATATCGTTATGTACATGTACCAAATGTTTGTCCAATTTTTACTGATAAAATACTCTTTCCAGCTAATATTTACAATCTAAAGGCTGCTTCCGACGGTATGTGATTCTATGGACAGATGCGGATCAGTCGGTACCGACTCGATGCACCGTAGAAATTTCAAAACTATACCTAGTCGAAAAAAGTGCATTTATAAGTTGGAAAAAATGAGGGGCCTGATAGCTCAGTTGGCCAGAGCATATCCCTCCTCCCGAAGGGGGTCATCTCGAAAGAAAGTTCCCCGGGTCTACTGGGCTGCGATGGATATGTTCGCTATTATCTCATCTCTGGCAACTGAAGAGCCAAAGACGGCGTATGTTTTAGTCGGTTCAAGTACGACATAACCTCTCTCATCGGCCCCAGTGAGATTGGTATCCGTGGGTATTTCGTGCACGGGAAAAGAAAAGAGCGTTTCCCCCTGAAAAGTACTGGTCGTGGGTTCATGTCCCGTCTGACTATTCACTTTTTCCAGTCTAAATTGAGACCATATGGAATAGAGTACTAGAAGTTTTCACATATTTTTAATAGACACAAAACTATTTGAATTTTTGTAAAAAAACTTGTTCATGCCCTGTCAGAACACTGCAGCACTGTATCAAGCAAGTTGTAAACAAGTTTATAACACATTTGCGTTCACACTGAAGTTTGCGACATATTGCAACTTGTCAAATACATGTTTCAAACCTTAGTGTAAACGATGGGTAACATGAAACGCATTAACGCGCGTGCGTGACTATCCGTGGTCTTTTGCCACGTGAGCCCAAAATCCGCAAAATCACACACCGTGCACAGTTGTCTTAATAACTAAGCAAAGTATTCCACAAATATAGATACTAAGCTAAACGTGTGGATTGCAGCAAGGATAGCCACAACACTTTCCCGGAATGTTCTGTCTCCTTAGCTGATAAGATTACAAATAATTTGACTTGCAAAAGCATTGTTTGTTCGCTCCAGATACAGCTCTTTGTCCGTCCGAATGCTAGTTCCTGATAACGATAACCTTATCTTCGGAATGTTGGCGTTAAAATTAATTACCAGTTGCAGCTCTGTTACAGTTTAAATGGTCTACTCTGTATTCAACATTGTAAGAAGTTATCCTTTTATGAAGTTCATTGTCTACATCTGGCAGTGTGGTACAGACTGTTCTGTTGTTAATAAAAGTATTTAATTATCTTTTTAATGTGTCCAGTAGCCTTAGCACGAAATACTATCGAATTCGTAATGTAAAGGTATCGATAGAACGGACCATTGCGATTCGCGGGTTACACACGCACACAGGTTCACAAGAGGCAGACTGCCAATCACAATGCTCCGTTCTCTCGAAAGCTTTACATTATGAATTCGATAGTTCATGCTAGTGCTACAGATATCAGGTTTCTGATGGATTGAGGAACACTAGAAATTATAATCGGGTCAGGGAAATTTATTGAACATAATATGTGAGACTTTAACGACAATAGTTTCCATATGTAAGTCGTACTTTCAATTAAAGAATGGCGATAGTATTGAAAGTAGTGATAATAGTGAAACCGGACATATCCTGTAGGCTTCATACACGTAAAAAAAGTAGATTCAAAACTGCCGTAGCCTATGGTATGGGTAATGGTCTGCTGAGACGAGGTCTCGGGTTCGATACCAGGTTTCACCATGGCACACACCAATGACTTTTCGATGCTTTTTGAAGTTATGTGTGTATTTATCGCAGGTTTTTAAGTGCCCGGTTAATGGCAATAGGTTCGCCGCCTATTAGATTGGAATCTAAACATAAACTGGCGAAATGTGGGTGCTAGCACCTCTTCCTACCCCTTATCTTATCTTATCTTATCTTATGTTATTGGGGTGCGTGCTCTGGAGCTTTCGCGGACACTTCGACCCTATTGGATCCTTTGTGTCGACCCCATCCTGGCTCCTAGGTTAGAGGAGGGATAGCCCTCTCTATCAGGGTGGCCACTCCTCTTAATCGCAGGTGCATGTAATCCTCTGGTTTGGGGTATCCCCTCCCGAGTAGATCCATTCGATGTCTTCCTAAGGCGTGGCACTCGCACAGTATGTGCTTCATCGTTTCCACGTCCTCCTTGCAGTGTCTGCATGTTTCTTCATTTATGATACCAATCTTGCTCAAAGTGTATTTTGTGCAGTAGTGGCCAGTAAACGCTCCTATTATTTTCCGGATTCTGTCCCTGCTGAGATTAATTATTTTCTTCTTCGAATGTGTTAGGCCTGGTTTGGTCCTCCATTCCTTAAGCTGCCTCTTTTTGGCCTGCTCTAGAATAGCCCTTTTGAATGTGGCTACGGGGAGTCCAGTCCTTCCTACCCCTTCGAGGATATAGGCGTGAGTTTATAAAAAAAAGAATAAAAACTGAGATATAATATTTATATGTCGCAACAGAATGATCATTCCTCGATTTGAGTGTCAGATGAAAGTATTCGAATGATTAATTTCAGATGTCGAGTAAATAAGCTGACAGATATCTGATCGATTGGTGTATTACGGGTTCCAGTCCCGTTTTGAACACGACACAGCTCGATTATCACATCAGACTTGTATGGTGTCTAACTTTAACATAAGGGTCACTGAGTTCAAGCATGAATATAAGAATTTGGTCAAGCTTTTAAGTGAATATTGGATGATAAATAAGTCTGGAAATGAGCTGTTCACTCAACTTGCAAATTTCTGTATCTAAACTAAGTTATTTTAAAATATACCGAAAAAAAAAGGCCGCTGAGTTTCTTGCCGCAGTCTTTTCTGGCCGGGAACGCGTTTCGAACAGGAGGTGGTCAATAACTTATAAATATTGTTAATATTGATGTTTTGTAAGTGTTGTTTAGTGGTCTATACAGAAGAAATGATTTTTGAATTTTCAATTTTCAATATTATAGCGTGTTACACCTGAAAGTTACTCATTTTCCATTCTAATGATTTAAACCATATATGAATGTATAGTTTTCAAGACATATTATCTATTCATTAACAATTTTCATTCTGGTATACAACAGTAAATAAAAAAATATAGATGACAGGTCAATGGATATTTATTATGGAAAGTGAGCATCGTTCTATACAAATTTCTTCTTCATCCATCGCCAATGATGGACGATGAATCTGATCACTAAAAGCGAAAAATTATATCAACAAAAACACGCAACGGACACTTTTTTCGATACGATGGCAATGGAGTGTTAGTTATATACATAATGATACGTTTATCCCACCAGAGTTCATCAAAACATCTGCATCCGCGTTAAGAGATATCAGTATCTGATAAGCTATCAGCAAGGCCGTACACATGTATTTACATTCTGTACGCTTCGTACTGTGGTTTTCGAATGCAATAATATTGATTAGTTTATTAATTAAGATGTAAACTGTATATATACGCAGAGAAGCAGGCTGGTGGGGAGTGGAGGAGGACAGCCGAAGACCAGGCTAAGTGGTGTGTCATGGATAGGCCTAATGTCAAAGCCTAAGTCAAATATCAAGTATGATGTGCCCTTGGAGTTGACGAAACTGCTAGTTTAAAAACTAATCGTTCGTAGTTGCCTAATCTGAGAACTATTTAATTCTGTGTGTGTGTGTGTGTGTGTGTGTGTGTGTGTGTGTGTGTGTGTGTGTATCCGGTCTAGTTTATTATTATTATTCTTAATTTGGCTCATCTTGATCACTAGGAAAGCGACTGTAATAACCTACCTATTGCAGCTATTGTCAATAATGTATGCGGACATAATTAAATACGGCATTTATTCCATTTAAATCGTTTTAAATAAGCATAATTAAGTATTCAATTATTATAATTTAATATCCATATTGTTATGGAAACATACCAATTATCACTATATATGTTCTTTAAAGCACAAACTAAACGCACACAGCTCGCACACCTGCGTATTTCATTCACGCGGCGCACGCGCAAGTTGCCTTGTGTGGAACACTGTTATTGTTCACGTTACTTGCCATATCAGTAATGTTGCAAGACTTGCATTTATTTAATTACATACTGCTTTGCTAGCATATCTTAGTGGTCAAGTCTTCTATCTGCAGTGGTATAAGACCACCCCGAAGGAAGTACCTATCAATTTCAGCTTCACACGTTCCTGATAAATGTTCAGACAGAGTAACAGCTGGCAGAGATCTGTCACTCTAGTAGAAGCAGGCCGTGGCGGGCGGTAACGGCCTACTCAAAGCTGGGGGCTAGATGGTGATGCCGAGGTTCCCACATCAGGAACAGGTCCGCAATTTCAGGCAGTTCTACCGAATAAATCCTGAAGCTATTAGCTCTCAAACCGCGACAAAACAGCATAGCCTTAGACTAAAAATGGCATAGATGGAGCGCACAGAACTAGCAAGTGAAGTCCAGAAGTAATTTCACTAGCATTCGTGCGAAGCGTGCGACGATAACAAAGATAAGCGATTTCATTGGCGTTTTCACCAATGAAATATCACTTGGCTTGGAGAACCAAGGCGTTATACTCGTGCTGCCAACCCAGTAGAAGCCTTCTAATGTCCTTCTTGAAGAACCCCCCATATTGTAGTCGCTTTTAAAAACCACAGCAGCCACCAACTTTAGTACTACTTTTCGTTATCGGCTTCAAGCGCTAGTTCTACACGTTCCATCTATACAACGAACAGCTTTATAACAAACTAGCTGACCCGCGCAACTTCGTCTGCGTCACCCCGTTTTTGCAACAATTTACACTTCTGCTCCGCACCAGTTGATTGTAGCATGATGTTATATAATATAAACCTACCCCTTCAATCACTCTATCTATTAAAAAAATACAAAAACCGCAACAAAATACATACAAAGGAACATAAGGACATAAGCATTACAAAGGGATATAGGGACAGAGAACGCGACTTTGTTTTACATATACTGTGTAGTGATGAACCAAACCTTCTTATCATCACATACAAGGAAGTGTCAGGTTTGTTAACATTGGATTTAACATTGTTTATGACTCACTTGATAATAAATGTACGTTAACTTGTTAATTATGTACGAAAATATCAGAAACGACAGAAGAAACTCGTCAAATAAGTATATGCCTACTATAGTACTATGCGTTTCAAATGAGTTGAAAACTGTCATAATGACTTTTTAATTCCCGTTTCTAACTTCGGTTTTATTTATTAAAACAGAAAACTTTTATTATAATTAACTAGTTACTTTAAAATAATTTATGTACTTAATGAAAAGAAAATAAACATTAAGCAGTTATCACTATTACACGTATGCAGAGCCGTCTTCACCTACTCCAGGGGTCCTGACCTGAACACACAAGAATTTGGAGACCCTTTTGGATAGTTAAGAGTTTTAGATTAAAAGGTGGGGGGAGGGGGCTTCCCTGGGGTGGTGGGCCCTTGGCACGTGCCCCGCGTGCCCCAATGGTAAAGACGCCATTCCACGTATTATGAACCCATCCGATATGGAAATCATAATAAAACAAATTTCCGACAGAGCTACCTGCGAGCAAGTAGAAACTTCAATAACGTATGTAAACAGCATGACATTGATCCCTTTTTGGTCACTGTGCCCTCAGCAAGAAGACTATTAAGTCTCAATTTCTTCAAATATGTATAGTGCAGCATGGGTTAATACTGGTTTTTGGTCATTTTCACACAACTGCACACCGCACAAACCGCATCAAAATACAAAAGGACATAAGGACTTATATATATCCCATAGGGACAGAGAACGCGACTTTTTTTCATGTAGTGATAAAATAGTAATAGGTAAAATCATTTGAAAATTATTCTTTCTAAATTCGTCGTAAGATATATTATAATTGTATCTCTTACGACAAAAACATTACACTGCTAGTAATTTTTTCCCACGACATTGAAGTTATGTCACACGTGTTCATGGCATCTGTGCGAGTATTTACTCGGAGTATTGCTAGGTATTAAAAATTCAAATTATTGTATGTAGTTATTATTAGCAGCGTTAATAGAGCAACAGTCTCTTTAATACCGAATTGATAATGTACAGACAATTTTGAAACGCGATTAGTATGCTGACTGTTCAAATGGGTATAGCGGTCAGAGCTTTCCCTCTGTAAGGGAAAGATCGCGGGTTCGAATCCCGTCGAAACTTTTTCCTATCTAAAATATATTGCAAACGATCCCTTTCTAACAGGTGGGTCGTGTGCTTGTTTGCCAAATAAGTGGTATAAAAAATATGGGGGTAGGACCCGAACGCCACCAAGTGGAGACCCCACGTGAGTGAAGCACCGTACCTTACATTACAGTCAAATAATTTAAAAAAATACGTAATAATCTCTGACCTTCCCGTGATATTACTATAAAATTTAAACAAATAAGGCTCGACCAAAGGCACTTATTCAAAACCACAATCGACCATAATCTTCTTTACCTATATTTTATTTTCGAAGAAGGCCACAATCTAAGAAGCACGTGACCGGATGTGGATTTATTAGTAAGAATGATTCTCACAGAGTAAACTGTTCTTAGAACTTATGAATCATTAACTACTCGAAGTTTGAATGGAATAAATATAGTGTGAATGAAATTATGTGTATTGTAACAAAAATAATATCATTCATCATTATTCTCTGAATCTATTCCCAACACAGTTGGGGTCGGCTTTCTAGTCTAACTAAAATGCGGCTGAACTTCGATATTTTCCGTGAAGCGACTGCTACGGACCTCCACAACCAAATTGGCGATATCAACTTTCCATCAGGTGGGCCACGTGCTTGTCTGCCACCTAAGTGGTATAAAAAGAAATAAGAAGTAGTCCACGGAATGGATATTACCTGTTGGAATATAATGTTAATACCACAGATAACTTTAATATACTAATGCGTTCATTGCACAGATTAAAACTATAAGTAAGGTACTACAATTTTTTTAATCATTGTGTACGTTTGCTTGGCCCTCACTCGTGCGCAGCTACTAACTAATTGCGCTAATTTGGAAACACTTAGTAACTTCCTTTATAAAACATTTTGTGTAGGTACTATTATAATTTATATACAGAATATTAATAAGTATATACAAAATATTTACACACTTGTACTAATTATAATATAAATACAGAAATAAAATACAAAAGGTAGAGAGACTTTAACTTTTGTGTTGATTTTTTGTATCTGTTGTTTCAAGGATACCTTCATCTGTTTTACCTAAAATAGTCATAATAAAAGTAAAGGCCGCCAGTAAATTGGAATTAACCCTGTGATGACAAAGATGGTGATGGATGACCACTATCTTATTTGCCGATAGGCGATGGTCAAGAAGATATTTAAAAAAAAACTAGAAGGAATGTATTCCCTTGAGATTTCCAGGATAAGTCTGTGTGTCCCGATAGCTATCGGGACACACAGACTTAGGCAGGGAGATCCACTGCACAGTTCCACACATATATGACAGTATAACGAGGTGCATAGGGATCCAGGGGTGAATAGGAATTAAATGGTTAAAGTATTATTTAAAATAATTTCTTTTACTAGATTTCAAACGAGCCTGTTATCTGGGGTCATCCTCGTGCTTCACTTTTACTCTCCGCCTGGGTGATGAAGCACGAGTACTCATAGGGTTCCATGCTACGACTAATGATAGGTACAGAGTAATTAAGAAAAATACTTCAACAATAAAAGTTATTTTACTGCATCTTTTCCAAATAATAAATAATTTCTTTTCCTAATTTATTATTTGTTTATTTTATATATATATATATATTTTTTATACTACGCAGGTGGGAGACAAGCACACGGCCCACCTGATGGAAAGCGGCCACCGTGGCCTATGAACGTGTGCAACACTAAGGGTGTCACACACGCGCTGCCCACCCTGAAGGGAAAGGGGGAGAGCTGAGAAGGGGTGGGGAGGCTAGGAAGGGGAGGGGAAGGAGGGGTATAGTGAGCTCTGGCTACCCTACTTACCGGCGGGAAGACAACACGATGGTTATTATGACCGCGGTCTTCTGTAGGGCGGAGGTACCTACTTCCCCAGTTGGACAGCTCATTTCGGACGGGAGATACCCGTCGTGTCCTACCTCCGTAATTTATTACATACAAAACTCCTATCAAATAATTGTTTACATCATGTAAATCATATATGGAAGACCATGTAACTGGGTCACTGTACAGTAACGTCATTAGATGCAGCACGGAGCCCAATTAGTATACGTGCTTCACTCAGGTGGAGAGCCTAGGTGACATGGACCCGACCTATAACAGAATCATCAATTATCAGATATTTGATGATTCTGTTATTACAATCAACTAGTCCAAAGTTTCGCTTGAAAGAAAATAACTACAGAATTTAGATGATCATTTTATCCCTATTCACGCCTCGATCACTATTCACCCCGTTTTACTGTACATATTTAGGTCGTTCAATTGACTGCACCTAATCTGATGTTAAGCAGAGGTGCCGTCCAAAACTTGGTGACAGCCGTTCCGGTGTTGCCTCTAGAACGGCGACGGGCGGCTCACCCTAACGGCCGGTCTTGACATCTGTTTCGTCTTAAAGATTCAATATGTTACTTTGTATATCTAATAATTTGTTGAAGATTACCTCTGACTTCGGTTACATAAATATATACTTTCATCCGCAGAAAATAAAGTCCAAAATAAAACAGTAGGTACACTCGACGATATGTCAAAAAAGTGTGTCAATATCAAAATAATGTAATTATTAGGGCGTGTACAAGAGATGTGGGTGAAAATTGAATTATAAGACCTACATTACATTCACCCAAAGTGGGACACGCTAATAATAATACAGAATACTACTAGAGATTTCGCTTTTCAGGGAGGCTTACTAGGTCTCTTCCATTGGTTAATCAGTCCTTTTAATAATACTTTGATTGGTTTGTTTCACCGCGTTTTTTTCTTTATATGGGAAATGTTCTAACCGCTTAGCCACGGAGTCACGTCTTGAGATTCGAAATTCTCTTATACAACCATCTTGGGGTGAGAATCATACGAACTATTGGTTATAATGATTGATATTACAATCATTTTTGAACATTGTTGTGATAACTACGCCCAATTAAGTCCTGGAATTCCTTACCGGCGCACTTGTTTCCTTCTTCCTACAGTCCCGGGTCCTTCAAGCGGGGCGTGAAAAAGCATCTGATGAGGCCGTCAAGCTGAGCGCCACCATTGTAGCACTGAACGTGTTTGCAAAGGTGACCCTCTCTCATGAGACTTTACCTTCAGCTTAACATCAAGCGAAGTGAAGTCAAATCATCAAAAAAAAAACATTGTTATGATTTTTTTTCCGAGTCTCGTTGCGCCGTAGCGTTAATTTCTTTCGATCTAAGTTCCTTGGTTAACTGACTTGATCTACAACAAGTAGTTGTCCGCGGCTCCGTCCGCATGGACTTTTGTTCTATCATCAATAGTTTCTGCACTGCATGCAACGACTTATTTGTAAAACGTTTTAGGGCACTTTTTTACACCTTGAATTACATTTTTTAAGTTTTAGTAAGTATCTCTAATCTTTTCTAGCAACAAATAATGCTTATGTAACTCAGGATGAATGTAGCTATCCAATGGTGAAAGAATTTTTGAAATTGGCACAGTAGTTTTTGAGTTTATTCATTACAAACATGCACACACACAAAATACAAATTTTTCCTCTTTATATCTAATATCAATAGTGTAGATAGACACAATTCTGAATATAACTATTATTATGCTGTACATAATTACTTAACGTCTGGCATTGAGACCGAGGTGAGAGGAGTGCTAGATTATGAGTTATTAGCTGAATTCAATGTCAAGGTGCGCTGAATTTCCGTAGTCAATCAATTCATGAACACTAATAAATCTCTTAGTAGATGTTACCTTTTTTTTCCTCGTGGATATCCCTACGGATACCCCTCTCCTAAGTCAGGAACGGTGGTTATGTCAAACTCAAACCGACCAAAACCGCACGGCCATCAGTAGCCGAGGGTGAGGCAGCTTCTGGCATATCCAATTTTTTTTTGTTTTCGTTTTTTTTACTAACGGGGGAGGAGAGTTGGGGTCCGAAGGTAATTCTTTTTCCCAACGGTCCCCATGTACTTGGCAAGGACTTCCCAACGGACCCCGGGGGTCTGTCCCCTCACGGGGTCCGTATAAATCCCTCGCACCCAGGCTGCGAAGGCCCCCTCGGAAGTAGATGTTACCTAGACCCAAAAAAGCTGCTAGAAATTTTCTTTGATAGCTTTTAGTACCTACTTTTAGAAAACATGTTTACTGTTGGTTTTTTTATGTTGAGGATTTATCATTGAGGTCACTGTAATATATGGGTATTACAGTGATTAATAACTGTTTCAATCTGTCAATTTCTCACGCCTAGGTTTTGTGTGAAGATACGTATGTCATTTGCACACTTAGAGCCTCTAAGGATAGTCAGAGTCTCTAAGAAGATCTTCATAGTTTACTAGCTGACCCAGCAAACGTTGTTTTGCCTTATAAATTTTAAGGGTGAACAACCCTTATCACTTAGGGCTTTGAAAAATAGATGTTGGCCGATTCTCAGACCTACTCAATATGCTCACAAAATTTCATGAAAATCGGTCAAGCCGTTTCGGAGGAGTACGGGAACAAACATTGTGACACAAGAATTTTATATATAAGATTATTGATGGTCCTTTTTCTATGGCGCGAGATAATTGATATGCATAGCACAGCACCAACTTTTGTTCCCGGTCTTTCATTTTTCTCTCGAGTGAAACACCCTACGGACCCAATCCTTGTAAACTAATTTAAAACACCTTGGCTTACAAGATGGCGACATAAAAGCATAAATTACTGGAATAGCATCTCTAATCTTCAAACCATGACATAATGTAAATCCATCTTCCAAATTTAAAAATGCAGGCAGTTAGTCAAAGTGTCAGAAAATTTATTTTTAAACTACGCGCCTTAAATTCTTCGACGATGGTAACCTCCATAAATCTTTTACTAGAGAAACGACACTTGTTGAAAGGCGGTAAGGTTCATAATACTATCTGAATTTTGAAGCTTTTAGAATGAAGCGATATTGTTCTGCGTTTGAATTTGACATTTTTAAGTAGCTCGCGTCAATGCATTCCAAAGAGGACGGTATAGGCATTCCTCACCGTAGCCATATATCACTTTAAAAAAAGGGTTGCATTCCATTTCATTCAAAGATGAGATTTTGAGATGTTAAATAATTTTTTGAATTGAACTTGTTAAAATAATAATTATTCTTTCTGCGATTGATGTAGGTTGGCTTCGGTTAGTTCAAGAGTAACACTTAATAATAGTTAAAGTTTTGCCTCGGTCTCAAGGCTATGATTATGGCCTATGAATACAATATATCAATAGGTACACGTGCATTACCTACTTACTATATGACTCTTTCAGGTTTCTACTATGGTGTATCGAAGCATGGAGACACGGATATGGAGGCATGTACGAGCTGAATACCTGGTACATTAGTTTTATGAACATTATGCTCACGTCTAATTGCCCTCCGAGCTTGGTAGCTAATTAACAATTTTTAGGGCCAATCACGGCAGTCCGACATGTTTCATATAAAAAAGAATAAACATATTTTAGTTTTGAAGCTAAACATGTCTGGATAATATACCATTTTATAATCTGTTATTCAAATGAAGCCTGTCTAACTAATTTTAGCGCAATTAGGATGGCTGTTACACGCCAAATTAGCAGTAGTACGAAATACGTTTGATTATCTGTTTCGAATGTTCTACGACTGAGTTTCCCAAAGTACTGCTTGGGGTATCTACGATGGGGTACGAGGTATGTAAAAAAAATAACGCAAAAGGTCTTTAGCGTTCATATTGATAGGATTTTTTTTCTTTTATTTAAAATAGGTATTAGTAACCGAATGACTGAATTAATCTTAGCTTACCGAAAACAAGCTATTTCGTTCGTAAAGCTGAATCTCTCGTATAAGGTGGTAGGTTCACAATTCACATCAGTACTGTAATAGTCAGAATTCACTAAACTACTGACGCTTCACTACAATAAATTACCATAAAATTATACTTAAATATACTTAAATACAGTACCGGGTCTAAGATTCGAAGGGGTCTAAGTATCTAAGGGGTCTAAGTATTTAAGGGCTCTAAATATCAAAGGGGTCTAAGTATCTAAAGGGTCTAATTATCGAAGGGGTCTAAGTATCTAAGGGGTCTAAGTATCTAAAGGGTCTAAGTTTCTAAGGGGTCTAAGTTTGAGAAACGTTGTCCTACACGTACCAAAGGAACATAAGGTTGGCTATAAGACTTCAGGTCAAGGCGGTGAGGTAACCACTTCACATAATTAGTTTCTTGCGTTAAACATAATACGTTAACATTGAGTTTTATCACCTTTAAAATAAATGCTTAAGTACTTACTGGTAAATCATGGCTCATTTTGTTTTTAATATATTCACGACCTTAAATCGCCCGAGGGGTAGGCAGGTACGTATTAACATCCACATTTCGCCAACTATGATTTCACATAGCAGGGTGTGAAACTTCCGAGAGGGCGTTCGATGGCCCTAGGTCAGCCAAGGCGTGAGGGAATGCCAGAGGTTACGTCACCCTCAGCAACTAATGACCCGAGACGGCCGTGCGGTTTTGGTTGGTCCGAGTCCGACATAACCACCCGTGCTGACTTCAGCGAAAGGATATCCGCAGTTACATCCACACGGAAAAAAAATATAAGGGGGTGAACCTTAGCCTTCCGCGGAGTCTTGGTCACGGGCTAAATGTCTATTGTGGGATGGATAATGTCTCTATCTCTTAGTCGCTGTCTACGACACTACAGAAGAGATGGGATGGCCGTTCTCGTCCACAGGGAACGGCCAAATTTTGTAAAAAAAAACAAATGTTATCATTCAAGAGGTCAAAAAATGAGAACACGGTCTTCTAGTTGGTAGGTATGTAGGCATAATATTATATATTGCAAATGTAATTTCAAATATTAATTAACCTTCTATAACGGATATTGAGCAAACAGATCTAGTTGTCGACGAGTTTTAAGATAATAAATATTACCTACACAAATTATTATCTAAAAAGTTAATGTAGACCTATTACAATTAGATACCTAATGTGTATCTCAACTGAGGCAACCGCAACTATTTATAATTGTGGTACTGGTTGGGTCAACGTTATTAAATTCGTAAAAAAGATATCCTATATAATCCAATGATATTCCTCATTCTTGCTTCATTCCCAGAATTATATTTTGGTCTAAATTAAGTACGAGTATATCATACTTTTTAATAAAGCACGCTCCGAAAATACCACAGAGCAACCCTTCTTTTTTTAAACAATACCCAAATAAGGAGCGAAATCTTTTCAAAAACAGCATGCTAACACAATATTTTATATTTGGTTGATGCGGTTCGTTCACTACCTACTGTAACACCCCGTGCTTTCCTCAAAAGACAGTCCAAAGACACGTTGGTACACAACTTATACCAATCTACCATACCTTTTTAATAAATTCCCGCCTTATTTGGAGTGCAACCAAAAAAGCAAAGAGCTCCGTGTTGTCTTTTTTTTTGCGAGGACCGGGCATTGACCGTCAACACAAAAATCCTTTACGATTTAGAACATCAATGCAAATGCAGTCGTAACTTTCACTTCACGCAACAATGTTGAGTAAACACGCACGTCCCATTTAAACTGGTCTCTAACAAAGAATAAGAATGCTCTGCAAATAAACAATTTTGCTACAATATAGAGATCTGATTATATTGGCGGTTAAAATAATAATGGCGAGTGGTTTTTCCAGAGCGTTGCAACTGTGTTTGTAATCGTGGATGGAAACTTTGTGGTTAGTTAATGTTGTTATAATTTATGCTTTTACCTAATTATAAAGGTTACAATTATTTACCGAACAAAGTAAAATCCATATTTACGATATACCTTCCTACTATTGTAAAAACAGGATACTACCGTAAGAAATACACACCAATCTAGTCGATTATTTAATATTCTTGACCAAAACTACAAAATTATTATTATAAAGCTAAATCAGTCTCCAAGACGCGCGCCGTACACACCCAACCGCGATGGCCGCCGGTGATAGAGAGTACCCTCTTTATATTTTTTTAATTTTTATTTGTTTGACACCTCAGTTCGTTTTTAATGAAACTTGTAATTTTATTATTTCAATAGAGATTGAAAATAAATCGTAATATGAAATGTAGAAAGTACGTAATTAATTCTAACAGACGGCCATTCTGCCGTGGGTATGTCCCCATACCCGAAGCTCGGCCATTCGCCAGGTGGGTATGTCCTCATACGCATTACAACTTTTTACAAAATCATTAAATGCTTAAAGATAATCATGTCACCAAATGTAGTTACATATTTTCTATATTATTCTACCAATGGATATTCTCATATTGCCTACTGCGTAGACAGTCACACACATAAATTTTGTTTAAAATAATCATGTATACATTGGCAAAATTAAATAACTGAATATCAAAAGAAATCTAATATAATAATGCTACAATACAATACGAACTTAGCCAGCAACATACAATTAAAATTATTCTTTATGATATATTTTTTTTTTTTTTTATATTTGAGACAAAAATAAAATAGAGTTCAAAACAATATTGGCAATTATTCTGGGAGGATTACTTAGTTACAAACTAAATAAATATTTAAGTATGTATATATTATAATATATTGGTCGAAACACAGTTCCTCCATATTCCGTTTATATTGTGATTGTAAGTATTTATACAAATGATTTCATTTTAATTTTACCTTAAATTAACCACCGATTTTAATTTAACATAACTATTATCTTTTAGAATTAAATCTACTTTAGAATTATTACAAATAAAAGTTCATTTCGCTTACACAGATATATAACCACACCATTTACGCATAATATTTTAAAAGATTCACACTAGGGATTTCAGTTAAGTATAATGATTAGACCACACTAGGGGTATATTTTGCATTTAAACACTTGATGTATTTAGTAAACTTCCACACTAGGGGAATTAAATAATGATCTCCACACTAGGGGTATAACACTAAACAGAGTTCGTCTCCACACTAGGGGCACAAATAAATAAGATTCTTCTCCACACTAGGGGCACAAATAAATAAGATTCTGCTCCACACTAGGGGCACAAATAAATAAGATTCTGCACCACACTAGGGGTTTTTAATTGATTTCCACACTGGGGGTAGGTATTTCACTAATTTCCACACAAGAGACTGGCCATATCCGACCAATCTCCCTGAACTCCATATTCAGACATATATATAATACATATTTCTTACTAATGCATCAGCACTTGGAAGCATCGATTGCGACACGTATATTGGTCAAGCACTGCTTTGCTCAAAGCCTTAAACTGTCCCAGACGGTACCTGTGCTGTAAATGACAGGATAGGATAACAGGGGTTACGTATATTCATAATAATTTATTAGGCTGCAAATTAGCTCATATTATAAATAAATATAAAATAGTTACGTTATTATTTTATTTTACCTTATTTAACTGATCAGTTACTGACTGTTTATTAAAATTAGCAGTTAATTTGTCGACGTGAAATCCACTTAACCTGAAGAGGATTCGTCACTGCTTAAACTTGTATCACCACCGTTTATGTTCGACGCATTAATAGTGACCCATGGTTTAATATGATCAGCAGGATATATGTTTTTATATTTACGACTTGAATGCCCTTCAATGTTTGACACTTCGTATCTATCGTTATCCAAAACACCAGAAACTCGAAAAGGCCCCTTGAATCTAGGGGCAAGTTTCTTACTTTTACCTTTATCAGGGTTGTGATTAGGTATCATTACCAGGTCACCTTCCTGGAACGTCTTTGTTGATGCTCTGCCCTTATCAAATAACTTTTTCATCTTTGCCTGATTGTCTTCTATATTTTGGTGCACGGTTTGTCTTAGGTCTTCCCTTTCCTTATCCGAAATTTGTTCTGATTGTTCCAATGCCCCTTTAATTATTCCTTCTGATTGTCCTATCGTCTTTTGTCCAAATACAATTTCAGCTGGGGACTTTCCCGTAGCTTTATTCACAGTGTTGTTTAAACTCCACTGTAACTTACCTAGATGCACATCCCAATCTTTCTCGTCACGACCATGATTCATCGCTGCTAACGAGTTCAAAATTGTGCGATTGTATCTTTCAATCTGCCCATTCGCTCGCGGTGTTGCTACGGCGTTGCACACGTGTTTAGAGCCAATCGCACCAGTGAAGTTTTTGAACTCTCTAGATGTGAAACTGGTACCCTGATCAGAAATTATAACTTTCGGTTGCCCAAAAACCGAAAATATTTCCTCTAAAGCTTTGATCGTAGTTCTAGACTTGGTGTTCCTGACACCTTTTATGAATATAAATTTACTAAATGCATCAATTATGCCAAGGATATAGCAATTGCCACGTTTACTTTTAACAAATGGTCCTAGATGGTCCATGTGTATGGTATGGAAAACCGCCACAATCTTCGGAATCGGATGTAGAGAGCCACTTTTTTTTTCCAGATAGTTCCTTATTGTATGCGCAGTTTATACATGATTTAACGTATTTTTTTACAAATCGATTCATTTTTGGGAACCAGTAATCAGAGGCAATTTTTTCCAAAGTCTTTTCGAAAGAAAAGTGGCCCGCGTCATCATGATTTATTTGGCATATTTTCCAGCGAGCTGAGTGTGGTACCACCCACTTAACTTTGTTACCAACTTTTCTGTAAATTTTATTGTCACGAAATGTGTAATTCATTCTTATGTCCTTGAGATCACCTTCATTTGTTTCTAAAATAGTTTTGATATTCCTTAAATGTGGATCCGTCATTTGGATGGTCTGCAGCCAGTCATTAGTAGTGATATTTAAAACTTCTATTTCTTTTTGTTCCAAAGACGGTATCGGATTACGACTGAGTGCATCCGCATGTTGCATGTTGAGTCCGAGTCTATATTCGATGGAAAAGTTATACTCTTGGAGTATAAGCCACCATCGTGCAACTTTTGGTAGCAAATCACGCTTTGTAAGAGTGGACCGTAGTGCACTGCAGTCAGTAATCACCTTAAATTCAATACCAATTAAGTATACACGAAACCTTTGCAGTGACATCACAACAGCCATAGTTTCTAGTTCATAAGAGTGCCAAAACTCTTCTTCTCGAGTGGTTTGGCGACTGAAATAAGCAACCGGCTGCAGTGGTGTCTCTTCGTTGGGTTTTTGTAAAAGTATTCCCCCAAAGCCTATTTTACTAGCGTCACAGTGGACTTCCGTAATGAATTCGGAGTTGTATAATGCTAACACAGGTCTTGTAACGAGCTTTGCCTTTATGTCAAGAAATGCTGCTTCCTGAGCTTCGCCCCATGTCCAGGGTACATCTGCTTTAGTCAATTTTGTTAAAGGCTTAGCAATGCAAGCAAAATTGTAAACAAACCGTCGGAAGAAACTCGCCAAGCCGACAAATTGCCTGACTTGATGAACATTGCTGGGACGAGGAAACTCTTGTACCGCTTGAGTTTTTTTTACTACCAGGCTTGATACCTTCATTTGATAACTCAAATCCTAAATAGTCGATTTTAGATTGGTAGAAATAGCATTTCTTTAGATTGAGGGTCAGATTTGCTTTCTTCAGGAGTTCAAAAATTGATTCAAGCTTATTATACATCTCGTCAGTACTTCTAGCCATGCATAGAAGATCATCCAAATAAGGTACAGCTAAGTCAAAACGTCTGGCACCAAGCGCCTTATTTATCATACTTTGAAAGACCGCCGGAGCGTTTACAAGTCCAAAAGGCATCCGATTATACTCGTAATGCCCATCTGGTGTTACGAAACCCGTAATATGTTTTGACTCCTCGGCCATCGGAATTTGATGGTAACCAGACGCAAGATCTAGGCTAGTGAAGAGCGATTTTCCGCTTAAGCGGTCTAATTGATCTTCTAAGACAGGCATAGGGTAGCTATCTTTAATGGTCTTCTTATTAAGAGCTCGAAAGTCAACGCATAAACGGTGTTCACCATTCTTTTTACGGACAAGGACAATTGGACTAGAGTATGCCGACTGTGATTCCCGTATAATGTCATTTGATAACAAATCACTAACAATTTCTAGCTTTATCATGATAGTAATCTTCTAAAGATTCTTCCTTTCTACTTCTTCTTTCTAACATTTCATATAGTCTATCGGCATAATTGCGATCGTCAGGAAATGCTTTTACTATCTTCTTCTGCCACTCTCGCCAGGTCAAGTTAATGGTACTTAGTCCTTGATACCATTTTTTAGCATGGCCAGATAATTTAGGGATAGCGTAAAATATGATTTGTCTATCACTCCAATTGTAGATCCTTGCGGTTTCATTTACTTTTCGTATCCAGCTTGCGGCTGATTGGTCGTTGGCATCTGGATTAAATTCAGGAATGACATTTTGCGCTCCCTCAAAATGATGTTCAGTTCTACCAAATAGTTTTGCTAATTTCTTGAAAACGTCATAATCTCGGGAACATTTTGAACTAGAGTGCCTACGCCTTTTTCCATATTCATTTAGCCGGCATTGAGAAGAACTCACTGATTCAGATCCAGTTGTATGGTTTGAATTGTATCGATGCCGTTTCCTTTCCTTAACCCGATGCTGTCTATAATTACTAGAACAGTCAGAACTTTCTGTCGAGTCGGCACGGCATCGTCGATGTCTACGTAACTTTGGATGCAAAGAAGAACTGTCAGAGTCGTTCATGTGGCGTTGCTGATGTGACCTGCTGCGGTAAGTATGACGTATCCGTTGGTGACTAGCTTTGGAACTGATTTCAGGGCGTATCCGTCGTATAGAGTGACTTCGTCGCTCCCTGGAGCGAGATTGTCTATTTTTTCCGTGATTATCCAAGGGTGGCGTATAACGGGATGTATGGTCAGACGAGGGCATATTGAAGCTGGTTTAATTGTAGAGACTACTTCACAAAATCCGTTTTTAATACAAAGTATTATTATTATTATTATTATTTTTATAAAAGGAAGATGTTAGTAAGGAAGAAACAAATCACAAAAATAAAACAATTGTTAATAATATGACCTTGAGGAAATATGTATTTAGCGTAAATAATAATAACTGAAAATATATGAATTTGATATAAAAAAAAAACATTATTTCATAAAATCGAACTTCATTACAGTAAATGTGTTTTTTTTTTATATACCATATTTATTTTATTTTATATCTGTTAAATTAATTCAAAGAAATTAGAGTGATATCTTCACAATAAAGAACCAAGTAGATAAGGCTTCTGAAAGTCTCAGTGAATCTGTGATGTACTAAATTGTAATTTTAAAATAAACATATTTATAGTGGGTAACTTAATAGGTACTACCATTTTAAAAGTGAGTGAAAAATAAAAACGTCTAAAAATAATGAAGGTAAATGTAGTAATTATCATTTTCGATTTTGTAAACCAACTACTGATCCTGCCAAACTCAGATTGGAAATCTAAAAGCCGACCCGTGTCCGAAAATCCGACCGACCCAGGAATCGAACCCAGAGGCCCGACACAACGGTCCGGCAGTCAAGGCCATTGATGCGTTGTCACCAGACTGACGTTCAATTATTATTATTTTTTTTTTTTGTCTAATTAATTATCCGAACTTTAATAAATAGATAACGAGGTAAGCCCAGGCATTACTAAATGTCTAGACATCTACTTCAAATGTTTTTTTTTTCTATAAAAATTATGTACAACGAGCTGGTTGGATTTGAAAAATCTCCTTTGCATAATATTAAGTATAACACAGGTACATAAATGGACTGAAACATGCTTAAAAAAAAATATGAAGCGTGCAATTGTTTTAATTACATAATACCTATTTATTAAAAAAAAAGCTGTAGGTACATACATATTAATTATCATGTCATGTATCGATTTAATTGTATTATTAATAATTAATGAGAGTACTGTAATAAGTCGAAGAAATATCATTTGCATACGAAACTACAATAATGTCTTTACGATTCCAATAGGTCTAGTAATTATGTAGTAGGTACGGTTATTGTATGTATTCTTAAGAATTGGGTCAAGGACAACATGTAATTTAAACCACAAGTTCGAACAAAATACGACGTTTTAGTGTCGTGCTCAATGATGGATGACATTATGTATTTGTTTATATTTAAATCTAGGATCCGAAATCGAAAATCCGATAACATTTTCTGATTTCAAAAGAAAAATATTTTATCACATACAAAAACGAATTACCTGTGTTGTAGGTTGCCAGTTCGTCATTGCTTACCCGTAGGTGATTTGTGTAATTACAATTCATATTTAAACCTGTAGTCCACAATGCAATATACTCGTAGGTAATAAAAATGTAGGTACATACCAGAAATTTTTCTCCAACGTTCATACCACTTCTGAATTATTGTAAAAACAGGATACTACCGTAAGAAATACACACCAATCTAGTCGATTATTTAATATTCTTGACCAAAACTACAAAATTATTATTATAAAGCTAAATCAGTCTCCAAGACGCGCGCCGTACACACCCAACCGCGATGGCCGCCGGTGATAGAGAGTACCCTCTTTATATTTTTTTAATTTTTATTTGTTTGACACCTCAGTTCGTTTTTAATGAAACTTGTAATTTTATTATTTCAATAGAGATTGAAAATAAATCGTAATATGAAATGTAGAAAGTACGTAATTAATTCTAACACTACGTATTTTCCTCAAACAGATTTGAGTATTGTGCATAGGTACTTACGAGTAAGTACCTCCTTTATTATTATAATATTTGTGGCGAGATTTATGTGTGATGGTGATAAAATAAATATAATAAAACTCGTACGGACATATTAATAATCTAAGCTCGTACGTATAAAATTGGTATTTAAATTTTATCTGTGGTCATTTTAAATTCATGAACAACACGGAATTAAGATCATAATTTTTCTGTGATCTGTGATAAACAATATAGACCGAATAAGAAAATTAACGATAATTTTCCCGCCTATTCTTAAAGAATAAAATAGGCGGGAAAGTTTATCGTTAACTGTTTTTTTTTCTTGGACCTACCTACAGTTTATTTTTATATAGTGGATCTTAAAAGTTGCAGATAAAACTGTGTATTAAGTGGGCGAAGGTGTCATATTTCGTCACGATAATGTCAAACCACACAATATGTACAAAACCATTAAGATGCAGTTAAGTTGGGTTTAACCTATGTTGCCTCATCCACCTTGGTCACCGTTAGTTTTTGTCTAACAGAAACTCTTCTTTGAATGATGGACACTGCTACACTGTACCTCAACTTTATAAGAACATCAACAGAAGTCAGAAGAGAAGCCTCATTCCAGGAGCCCTAGACAAGTGGCCATTCATAAGTAGACGTTTTATAGAATAGAATAGATAGATCAATGTATGAAATCGACATTCGTTCTCGCCTGTCATAAATTCTAACTGAATATTATTGGATTCATTACAAATGTAACATAGTTTCCTGTAAACAAGTTCAACATTAACAAATCCGGCAAGTGAACCGAAAAATTACAATATTAAAATTTTGTTATTGCATTACCTTAGGTACCAATACGAATAGGACGTATATTTTCCTACTAGCAGTAGGTAAACGGAATATTATCATTATGTATAACATACATTCTTTTTCCATCCGGAGTAGGCAGCGGTGATTTAACACTTATAATTTCACGAACAGGAGGTGAGCCTATGGCCGTATTGTACTATTGTTGAGGCGAGCCACCTAAGGTTCAGTCTTCTTCTTCTTCTTCTCTTAAAATGGCCTCTGCAGCAGAATAGCTGCAATTTTGCCAGTCTCTAGTAAATGTAAACGTCTTATAAAATTAATGGCGAGACGCCAATGTCAAGTTTCAAAATTTAAAAAAATTCTTCCAGAGCCACGTTAGCCACTCCAGTAAATTCGTTTCCGTGTGTCCGCCCCCCACGAGATCAGGTAGTCGATCAGGACGTGTGGTTGGATTTTAGGGGGCAGGTTGAGTCTTAGTTGTATATAATTATCTGTCTGATGTAAAACATACCTATGTATGACAGATGAAATCCCTTGTACGACACCGCATACGAAGAGATCCTGCTAATAGAATATAGAAGATAAAAATAAACAAACACTAGAGCGGATTCTATCATTTTCAAAATAAGAAGCACATCATATAAGTACTACGAATTCGATAGTTTTCGTGAAACTGGCTTTGAGTCTGGATAGAAATATAATATGAGAACTAAGTATCAATGTTTGGCAAATTTTTATCCCCAAGGGTACATTAGGGGTAGACAATTTATGTGGAAAGTTCTTTACTTTTGAACTGAAATTGAAGTTCATTCCGTATAGATGGCTGCAATAGTCTGCAAGATTGTCAAATAAAAGTTTAGACTCTGAAACGGTTTACCAACAGTCGATTGGTCCATGAACCGTTGGTCAACATTATCTTTAAACCATAAACTTTTCGTCCAATGAACTTTTCATCCAAGAACGTTTCGCCAGCATTACTCTATGTCAATGAATGCTTAACCAACAGAATGTTTTGAGCAATAACTTTTCACCCAGAGAACAATTGGCCCATAGACTGTTCCCCAAGAGAACGGTAAGTCAGTGAGCATTAAGTAATCTCTACAAGCAATAATAGCCTAGGGATATGACCGTTGACCGTTGGACTACCAAGTCACAGGTCGTAGGTTTGAACCAATGTCTTTTTTATATTCATGGCATTAGTGCAATGCAATGCAACTATTATTGCTTGTAGAGATTACTTAATGCTCACTGACTTACCGTTCTCTTGGGGAACAGTCTATGGGCCAATTGTTCTCTGGGTGAAAAGTTATTGCTCAAAACATTCTGTTGGTTAAGCATTCATTGACATAGAGTAATGCTGGCGAAACGTTCGTGGATGAAAACTTCATTGGACGAAAAGTTTATGGTTTAAAGATAATGTTGACCAACGGTTCATGGACCAATCGACTGCTGGTGAACCGTTTCAGAGTCAAAAGTTTATTTTGGTACTCTGTTTCACTCAACCAACACACATTTCAAAGTTGTGAAATATAATGTGCTCATTCGAATTCCATTTTTGATTAAGAAATCGGGAACCGTAATGAGAAAATAGACACGTCAAAAGTATTTTTTTAATATTTCCTTGTATGGCATGGCAAATGGTAGTGGCGAATGGCATTCGAATTTCAAATAAATAAGGCACAGAAAAAAGTACAATAAAATTCACGCAGTTAGGTTCTATTTTCAAAATTGTCACAGTGCAAAATTACCTAGTCACCTAATCATTGTTTACACCCAGATTTAAAACATGTAATTATACTTGTTTATAAACTTTTTTGTATTAGTTTCAATATATATGTATAAAACAAGTTGTAGTTAATTGTGTTCTGACAGATTTTATACAAGTTTTTAATAAATCTTCACCTGTTTTCTATCAAAGATGTTTACAAGATGTTTCTTGGTAACATATTAATGAATTTCCTTGTGGAACCGTTCTAGCCGGACTACCTAGTACTTATATTATTTTTCTATTCTAGCTAATCTAATAACACACGTAGCACTTTTTGTTACTACTCTAAGTGTTAGTACATTTTTTTTGGATTGTAATCTATTTAGCCATGTACGGATTAACATATAATGTAGATTGGACATAGATTTAAGAGATAATGATCTTTTCTGCGCTCCGCTAGTCATGACAACCTTCAACGCGCTAATACTGTTTTTTTTTAAACCTAACTGCGTAGTAGGTATATGTTTAGACCATAGGTTAGACTAATGTTGATACACTAGCCTTAAAAGTTGAAGAAGTGTTCGTAAGAACCCTTTTGAACCAATAATATGATTATTGTTTATAATAGATATAATATTTATAATATAGGGTATTTATCTCTGGAACCTTGGATCCTCCTACCCTTTCTCTTGCTAATTGCTCATTATATTGGTTTCCGACATAACGTCCCCAACCGGCTCAGGCTGCATGTTTCGAGAAACCCCCTTCAGGTGTAGGGACCACGGTGTCCCAGTTTAGCCCTCGGGTGGAGGGAGGCGTATTTTGCACCTACACCGTTACACTCCATGATATCTACAAAAAGCAGACTAAAAGCGCATTCCATTCCATTTCATTCCCGTATAGAACGCCTTTAGATCACATTTTGGATCCACAACTCGTGCCTACACCTATAAGAAATTATTTAAAGAATACTGACACAGTTCAAATGAAACATTCGATAACATTATATCACGCAATCATAACTTACAACTGAGTTCAACTGACCTGCCGGTTTAGTCATCTACATTATATAGCAACGTCACGCGGTCAGATGTCCACTATGACCATTAGAAACAGAAAACAGGTATTGAGTTCTCAGAATCCACACACAGTTTCTTCTTATAAGCTTATTGGTCGAGTGAATCATTGGATCCTTACGAGTATTGTGGGCACCAATTAAGTTGTTTGAAAAACTCAATAGCGCTAATAGAATGAGATTAAATTCTTTTGTAATTCGAACATCGATATAAAAAAAGGTTAAATGCATTCGAATGATATAATTTTTTTTTTATTTTACGACTTCTGTGGCGTGGTTCATACTAATATTACGAGTATAAATATAAAATATGAAAGCTTTTTTTTATATATCACTTAAGCTGCAGACAAACACACGGCCCAACTGACGGAAAGTGGTTATCGTGAACTATGGAAGTTTGGGTGGGGGTAACACTCGTGCTGCCGACCCTGTAGAGGAACTATTTATTAATCTGTGGTAGAGGCAAGGGGTAGAGGAAGGAGGAGGGGAGGATCGGAGTGTGAAGAGTAAAAGACTCGCCACCTAATACATTGGGACCTAAACATAAACTGGCTAAATGTGGGTGCTAGCACTTCTGCCTACCTCTTCGGGGATATAGGCGTGAGTTTATGTTATGTTATGTATGTAGTTAATAGAAAAAGTAGTATATAGATACCAGCAGCTGGACGTAAATTCAAAGTTCAAAGTTTATCATCCAAATTTTTTTGATCAAATCGAGTAGAGTTTAGACAAACGCGTGGACTGTTATGATATGAAACTTTTAGATTATTACAAGCCAGTTGACGTCATATGACTTGTTTGGGTGTGCTAAAAGCCAGTTTGTAGACAGATAGAAAGCTAAAGTAAACAATGGCTAGAGTTAACAAATGTGAGCACAATAAATATTGGTTCTAGGACACATTGTACAACGCCATCTAGACCCAAGTTGAACATAGCTTGTAATATTACAACGATGGAAAACAAAAAACAAGTGAGTTTGACTACCGCCGAGCTAGTTTTTATTGGACCAACCGTATCGGTCTGTGTCTATTGAAAGGAGAGACGGTTAGCACTCCCCTTGACAAGGACGGAACACATAAAATGGTTAAGGCACACTTTAACCACATTTTAGACGAGGGAGGAACACCGTGGTGGTTTAGTGGGTAGTCTGGCCTCCGTTTCGAGGCCAGGAGTCCCACACAAAGTGAGCCCCTTGCCCCCGCGGGGGGTGAGCGAAGTGCGTAAATGCATTCCACCACGTACAAAAAAAAAACCGTATCGGTCTATACTCTTTCTTACTCATTTATTTATCCCGATAAATAGTGAAGACATTATGCAGATGTGTTCATAACGCAGATGTGATTTAGGTACAGTATAACAAAATACCGAACGTCATTATGACTATATTGAAGAATGGGAACACTGAATATGTATTACTGACATTACTTCCAAAGGTACGTAAGTACTTAACCACTTTGTTTTCTGCACTTGTAAGTGGGCTAATCTATTTGGTTTATCCGTGACAACTGGCAGGTCCATTACATAAAAACAACATTAAGTTAACCATGTGTCTACTCGCTCTTGATAGTGTTTTTCATAACATAAAATAAACTCACGTCTTTATCCCCGAAGGGGTAGGCAGAGGTGCTAGCACCCACATTTCGCCAGTTTATGTTTAGGTCCCAATGTAATAGGTGGCGAGCCTATTGCCATTAACCGGGCACTTATAAACCTGCGATAACTACACACATAACTTCGAAAAGCATCGAAAAGTCATTGGTGTATGCCATGGTAAAACCTCGGATCGAACCCGAGACCTCATCTCAGCAGTCCATTACCCATACCACTAGGCTACCGCGGTCTATACCACTTATTATCCCGGGAATAAGCTTCCGTTATGGGTCCCGCGAGTGGACAAACGCGAGTTAGTACCTACACATTATGTGCAGTGGCGGATTTACCAGGAAGCAAAGGAAGCAATTGCTTGGGGCCCCGCTTGGAGAAGGGCCCCAAAATTTGATTTTTTTTTAAAACGTATTTGAAAGTTTAAAAATAAGAACTTGACTTTGATTATATTATCTATCAATTTGCGACTAAAAAAAGTAGAAAGAAGATGTAATAGAGTAGGTAGAATTTTTATTATGGTTCAAATAATATATTAATTTTGCAAAATTATTCTGTTTTTTGTTTTTTGAAAGGAAGAGGGGGGGTGGGTTATATTAAACGAGGGCCTCAAAAATCAGTTGTTGCTTGAGGCCCCGTCGGAGGTAAATCCGGCACTGGCTAACGGTCACGTTCACACTTGAATACATTATTGGTTTTACGATACACGCTGATCAGCCTTCAGATACGCCTGAACGTACAACTATAAAGTCTATATTTAGCGCTAAGTTGTAAATATAAGGAGGTCTATTCACTGTGATTTTACGTGCATATCATATGGTGCATGCATATAGAGATTTTGTTTTTTTATGTTAAGCTGAAGGCAAAGTCTCATGAAAGAGGGTCACCATTGCAAACACGTTCAGTGCTACAATGGTGGCGCTCAACTTGACGGCCTCATCATATGTTTTTTCACGCCCCGCTGAAAGGACAGGTTAAGAATGGTTTCTTGGTCTTCCCACTGACAACACAAAACCTCTCCAGTGAGCTCCAGCTACGTTAGTCACTACACCGGAGACACAACACAAAGTATTATTAGCAGCGATATTCTGTAGGGCGGTGGTAGTTCCCCAGTCGAACTGCTCAATTTGGATGTGTCGAACTGCTCCGTGTGTATATGTTTGTAATGAATAAACTCAAAAACTACTGAACCAATTTCAAAAATTCTTTCATCATTGGACACATTCTACATTCGGTCTGAGTAATATATGCAATATTGCACCGCGCGATAACCGACATCCACGCGGACAGAGCCGCGTACAACGGTTAGTTAAACATAAAAGCCTATTTTTTGTCTTCATAACCATTGACCTAGTCGATGATGCTTTTAAACGACCAGTAGAGGTCATTGCCCGTGTAATGTATACCGATTATCATCTCTAAGCCGTCTTCTAAGAAATGCTGATGAGGAAACCACACCAATAAATATAAATAGGTACTTAATTGAACAGATTAAGGCATTTTTACAAAAATTACTAAATCATAGGTATGGGTAAAACTCTTTTTCCATACTCAGCGGTAAAACCCAATCGTGGTAATGAAAATATACATTTTAGGTAGTATTTGGAGCGGTAAATCCGCCATATTGATTTTTATATGTAAGTAGGTAATTTTTTAATATCTGGTACCCAGCAACACACTATAAGCGTCAATTCTGGGGCTCTAGACGATACATATATTGGCGAAAACGCTAGTAAAATCGCTTACCTAGTAAATGGGGATTGAGATTTATAAGTAAATCTGTTAGTAATATAAGTACTAATTTGCATGCTTTATGACTCGAAATATTTTACTTCACATATTTTAATATTAAAATCAACGCATTGTCTGGTAATTCATTGAAAAAAAATTGAAAACGGTTCGCTTCGATGCGCTTCTATCAATAGAATTTCACTTCATCTAGATACGCTGATTTCAATCAAAACTTTACACACACTGTCTATTCCTCCAATATTCGTTTTTTAAGTTTTGTGGAGCGACTGTAGAGGCACTGGCTCACAGCTGATAGATGGCCTCAAGTGCAAACAAGCCGTTTTGACGAGTTTTGGCGGGAACGCGAAAAGTGCGAAAACACTCATAAACTGTGTAAAAATGGTGAAGTTTTAGACATAAGGGCTTGGACAAAGCACACAAGTTTAGGAGAGTGGAATATTGTGCAATTATAGGGCAACAATATCATCATCATCATCATCAATCATTCCAACTATACTTATCACATAATAAATGGCAATTCCTAACTCGACACTGGCAAGATTGTCCCCTAAATTGGGTTGACAAGTTGTTATCTAAGAAAAAAAGAAGAAGAAGCCGATTTGACGTTAAGGGACTAGTTCTACATTAGTCTTTTTCTTAGGCACCTGAATTTTGACTTCCCAAACATGTGAACAACACCAACATCTACAAATAGAACCCATTTAAATAACCTCATTATTAAAAGGAACAATAAATAACGGTTGAAAAATTTTAAAAATAGAATCATCAGCGCCACTAGATAAACGTTATTGTGTGAAATACAGTTCGGAAACGGTGGCGAATATCGAACAACAAAGGAGTTTTGAAGTGCGTACATCGTTTATTTGCTGGGTGGCGCCAGAGCGGGCGGCGCGCCGTCGCGTCGTGGCGCCCCAGAGCCTATGGGACGACGACGCACTTGACGGAACTTCTGGAACTCACTTGGAACTCGAATATTAACTGAATATAATATGCAGGGGTCCCAAACTGAATTCCGACAAAGATTTTACTTCGACATCATGAAACTCCGAAATGATTCGATAAAGACAATATTTTAGATCGAAACAACTTAATCCGGGACACTACTGTACTCCGACAAAGCGTTTCTTCGACATGACTTTAACAAGAACACAATATGGGGTTCTTCAAGAAGGACATTAGAAGGTTTCTACAGGGTAGGCAGCACGTGTGTGTCCATAGGCTACGGTGACCGCTTCCCATCAGGTGGGCCGTGTGCTTGTCTGCCACCTAAGGGGTATAAAAAAAAACAACGTTACTTGGACGTTGTTCTTATAGTTCCTTGGCATCATGAACCCTACAGCAAGGACAAGCTGATTGCACAAGTTGTGGTTGTCCTTCTTACTTACTTCGTCAACCAAATGATTCTGTTAAACATCTGTAACAATACATACGGGTACGTGAGTATAATAATTACTTGAAGTTTCATTCAAAATTCACAGCCGGTTGGGCCTACCCCAGATTTCTTAAAAATCCCAAAAACTAATGTCAATTTACTTTGAAGTTGCTAGAAATCCATAGTTGAGAGTCCTCAGTGTTTAATACTAATCTGCTGCTCTATTCCACTTGAATCCTTTGAACAAATCCATCGATGGATTGCTGACTGTGGAGACAAGAGAGATAATTCTGGTCAATTGATAACAATCTGTCTGATACTCTCCAAGACGTTAATTGGTAGTGCTTGTGCGGTTAAGCACATAATTAATTTCCTTGCGATTTACATTCATAGCAAGGAAAGGAAACAGATCAATTTTTTTCCCCCAATTTATTGAGCTGAAAACATTTTTGGGTTAGGAATTTATGTTCAGCATACCCATTTCTTTAACAAAGTGCTTAATTGGCGGTAATATGCTAGTCCCCTATTACATGAAACCGAAAATCATAGTTTTCGAAAAGTGGGTGTATAATACACCTCTGCCTACCTCTTCGGGGATTACAGGCGTGAGTATATGTATGTATGTATGTATGTTGATAAACAAATCGCCCACACAAAAATCGAAGAACAGTGCACGCAAATGGTAGGGGCCATATAACCAACCCTATTTATGTTGTAGGTATCACGTATTCTATATCCGTTTTGTATCGCAGGGGTCGTTGAGGAATAGATTTTAGCTTAACTTTTCATTAGTAGGGACATAATTAAATAAATATTGATTAGAGTGCGTACAGTAAGTATACATCCTTGTGGAGGTGGAAAAAAAATATCACATCCTCATTTCATTCGAAGAGTGTCGTACTAGGCGACTAACGGAATAAAAAAAACCCCTACACGAACTACAAAAAGTATAAAATAAATAATTCATTCTCGTGTCAGGGGACCTCTAATTGTTGATGCAAATGTTTTCGAAACTATACAAGGTCCCCCAACACGAAAACGCATGAATTATTATTTTTTTACTTTTTGTAGTTTTTTTGTGGTTTTTTAATTTTAATTATTTTTTATTTCTTACTTTTAAAATTTTTCTGTTTCATTTTCCTCCATTTTCTTTCATTTTCATTTCCCTCTCATTTGACATCCCATATTATGGCCTGCACCCCAGCTTACCGTAAAGCAGTCAATTTGTTAATCTAAATATAAAAAAAATGTATTTAATTTTGAAGCTTAATGACGTTGCAATAAGTTTAGTTTATTCCTTTTTTAAAAAGGATTACCGAACGAAGCGGGGGCGAATCTTTTTTTTAAATACTTAGGTGTCAAGCGTGAGTCATAACCTGCAACTACCTGTTGGATCAGTGCCCAGATAAACAGATAATAAAATGTGTTTATTGTGGTGTTCGCTTACAATGTTGGCAGACGGTAGTTTCGATACTGCGGCAGTGTCCTAGATATCTTTTAGCGTAGGCGAGACTAAGTGAAATGCTTTGTTGTTAAACAGGATCGTAAAGTAAACGTTTCTTTCCATACTTTCTAGAACATTGTTTACTACAAAACGGTTCATATATAAATATATTGCGGAGGATGATTGAAATACCACAGTTTAGTTTTTCCGATGTAAGGCTGCCTATACACTAGCGTTTAACCAGCGTAGGCGTGTGATGAACGTATGCGCAGCGCAGACGTCGCCACAAGTCCTTGCTAGAACATATGAGTACGCTGCACTAGCGTCGGGCGTTTAATTATCTGCAGAGGAAACGTTCATAATAATATGTTCTAGCAAAGACGTCGCGACAACGCGCATTACGTTCATCGAACGCCTACGAGGCTACGCTGGATAAACGCTAGTGTGAAGGCAGCCTAATGGAGATATTAATGCAATGTCTTACATACTAAATAACAATTCTTATATACTACTAGTTGAGGTACTTAAAACGCTTTAACTATCAATAAGTTTATAATGACATCAATAACATGTCGGTAAATTAAAAAAAAAGCTTGCATAAATTAGTGCACGATGGTTTTTCTGCCAGTCGACAAGCCGTGTACTTATTTTCACTTTGAAAATAGAATAAGCTGAAAAAAACGTGTCGTGAGCTCCCGCGCCGGGCGTCGATCAGTGACTCACGGCGCGGTGGCGCCACTTGATTTATTGCAGGCACTTGCAGAACTAAAGGATTTAGAACACCATTAACTGTCCCTCATTATTGCGGTACAACTTATTTATTACTTAAACTTGACTAATTTCTAAATTTAATTATGTAGTCATATCTACGAATATATTTAATATGTTGAACGATAACTTCGAGATTAATTTCCTGTTCTATGTCAAATACGAAATTTAAAATTTATTCACGCCTCGCGCCTGCACTATGGTGACATCTTCTTCTTCTTTTTTTCTTAGATGGCAACATATCAACCCAACTTAGGGGACAATCTTGCCAGTGTCGAGTTAGGAATTTCCATGTGGTGACATCTGTGCCGTAGAAAATACACGGCACTTCTATGGACCTCGAGGCGGTGATTGTGGGGTCACCTGCCACCTTAAAAGAAGCAGGTGGTGTGTCGTGTTTTCACCTCTCTAGGTGGTGAATAGATTGGATTGGAAGGGGTGATTTCAATATTCCAACAACATGTCGGGGTAACAATATCAAAGGTCAAGACCTGTCTAACCCACTCCATCTTTGGGGTATACTTGCGTATAAGTACTATATAAGGGCCACCTTGACCAAACACAGGTCATTGGGACGAAACACTGTACGGATTTAGTCGACGCGAGTCCAACATACCTACCAACATACATAACTCCAATAAAGTATAGGTGGAGGGGGTTCCCGTACAAAAAAGGCACCTTGACTTTTTTTTCTACACAGCTTGTCCATGCATGCATAGAATTCATTATTTAGAATACCTAAGTTTTGCTGTATTTTTCCAAACAATCACAGTATCGTCAGAATAGTTTGCGGTTTTCCTCCAGGAAAATAATAATGACGGAACCTTGCGTTAATAACAAGTTTATTATTCGTTGAAACATTAACTAGGTATTTCAAATAACAAGTCACGTTCCTGAAACCATAGAGGATACATATTTGCCTAGTTCCTAACCCATTGCCGCAAATTTTCGGTATTAACACTTAGGTACTTTCCTGTAGTTAAAATAAATTTATTTAAGTTTACTTTTTATTAAATTCAAATGGTAAAAGATCCACAAAAGTTGCAACCGTTATTTTTGTACCGATACCTAAAACCGGTGGGCCAGTTTAGAAGACCCGGGACTGTAGGAAGAATGAAACACGTGAGCTGGTAAGGAATTCCAAGACATTATGGTGCGACAAAGGAATTCTAAGACTCACTGAGCCGCTTGGTTCTTGATGTAATATTCTGCACAAGATGTCACCCACATTTAAGTCCTGCGCATGTTGTCGTGTGTAGGAAAAGGAATGGTGGAAAAGAAAGGGAAACTGAAAAGTCTAAGATCTCTGCTTTCGGGGATTTGCAGGTAGTCCACAAATTGAAAGTCGCGCAGCTTCGATGCTTTTCGAAGTTATGTGTGCATTTATCGCAGGTTTATAAGGCCCGGCTAATGGCAATAGGCTCGCCACCTATTACATTGGGACCTAAAACTTAAACTGGCGAAATCTGAGTGCTAGCACCTCTGCCTACCCCGGCGATATAGGTGTGAGTTTATGTTATGTTACATTGATTAATTGATATCTTTATTGATTTACTAGCTGACCCGCGCAACTTCGTCGGCCTCATCCCGTTTTTGCAACATTTTTTATTCCTGCTTCGCACCTGTTGGTCGTAGCATGATGTTATATACATATAAACCTTCCTCTTTAACCATTCTATCTATAGAAACAAACCGCATCAAAATCCGTTGCGTAGTTTTGAAGATTTAAGCATACAAAGGGACATAGGGACAGAGAACGCGACTTTATTTTATACTACGTAGTGATTTACTTCTATGAAGTGCCGCAGTAGTTGAGAGCTTCAAATGAGACAAGATATCTTTAGCATAGGAGATAAAAAAAAAATCATTGGCAGAGTAAGTAGCCCCCAATGTAATGAAGAGTACACAAGTGAATCACACTCCCCTGTTTTAGTTTTAAGGTCAGCCCGCCAATTCTGTTCGTCTTAGCGCTTCGCCGAAGCGTGTATTGCGTATATCCTAAAATAAATTGGGCCAATAAGAAGCATGGTGACAGGTGATGCCAGATGGGACGACTGCATTTAGAATTGTAATTCGGTCTTTAGACACCTGATTGATTTTTTGTGACTATCTACATCTTGTTCGTGTGTACAAATTGAAATTAATTTGTGAGTAGGGTTTGGTTTCAAATATAATTTTCTTTCATTCTTCTTTGCAGCGGGTAATTTTCGTTTTACAGCGGGTAATGTTGTATTGTTTTGCATCAAGAAATGAGGAGGGAAATTGCTCTTAATCCCACCAGTTGTCCCAAATTTGAAAATGGCTTGTCAAAAAAAAAATGCTCACTGGAGAGGTTTTGTAATGTCAGTGGGTCCTTTCTTCTCTATATGGCTGACAGCACAATGTGACGCCCTGATGTTGCAAACGTCCATAGGCCATGGTAACCACTTTCCATCAGGTGGACCGCGTGCTTCTCTGAGTAATTTAAACTATATAATCTAATAAACAGATTTAGAAAAAAAATGTAGTCATGGACTTTTGAATGAAAATCAAAATGATAAGCTGTTCGCGATGAATCAAACAAGATTTTTCGAGAAAAACACATTTACTAGGGATTTTCCAAGGTAATACTCGTATAATTTTGAATGCGCAACGTATGATGATATTGCAAGATAGAATTTTGAATGAAATGAATGAACGCGTTAGAATGAATGTAAGTAGATTAATTATTGATGATTCTTCTTCTGTCGAATCGAGGGCAGGTAGAGTAGGCAGTAGAGCACAGAGAGTAGGCAGAGGAAATTGATGATGAGTGAATGTGTCGTAGACATAAGCCTCAGTCTGCCTGCGACGATACCATAAACATGTTTTTCTTAGTCTCTGATAGATCCATAACAAAATGACAAACTAACAACCATTACCGACTACCACGCAAGCAGAGCCGCAGTCAAAAGGTAATATTTATGAACAAATATTAAATAATTACTTCTAAATTTACAAGAAACCAATGAAGTAAACAAAAATGACCTCTCATGTCCGTAGTAAATAAATGGATGCTATCGACTGAGGCTGTCTGCTAACAAGGCCAAGGTTAACTTAAAGGTAAACATCACTCGGAATATGAATAGTAAACAATGGATTTTGAATAATATTTATTAGGTGTAATCAGTGTGTGGTGACGGAGAAAGAAGATCACCACCCCATTTCATCCCAAGGGTGTCCTTATACAGGACAAGATTGCGAATAGCAAAAAAAAAATTGAAAAAAAAAAATTTGTGCCAATATGTTGTGTACCATGAGTACTACCAGGAGCCTTCGGCTTCGGAAGCGTTCCTCTTACGCCCTGTAGATTATAGATACCTATATGCATGGGTTGCAACTAGTCATCATTCTCATCATTCTCTGAACCTTTTCCCAACTCAGTTGGGGTCGACTTTCCAGTCCGACTGTGATGCGGCTGCACTTCGATATTTTCCGTGAAGCGACTGCCATTCGACCTCCACAACCGGGTCCGTCCGTTTCTTCGCATTGAATCAGTCCCAGGGAGCTCGTAGTTCCAAGTTAGAGACTTTTGAGAGCTCCAACTACCCGTAACGACTGCCATAGATGCTTGTATGGCGACCAGGACCGACGGCTTAACGTGCTCTCTGAGACACGACCTAACAAGTGCAAATATCCAATATTCATGCATACAAATATTTGCACTGAGCGGGGTTCGAACCTGCGTATTCTGCGTAGCTGTCGCGTTCACTACCGCCACGCCACTGAGCGCAAGCTGTAGGTATAGATTGTCGATTTATGCACGGGTTGCAACCAGAGTTGGGCGTAATCAACTACTTTTGTAATCAGATTAATAATCTGATTGAAAGTAATCACGATTACTTTCAATCACGATTGCTTTTAATCACGATTACTTTTAATCAGATTAAAGTAGTCGGGATTACTTTCAATCAAGATTGACATTGTAATCTGTAATCTTGATTACAGTAGGTAGTCAGTAATCTAAATTACATGATTATACTTACCTAATTTTATTATACACTACTACTTTTTGATTACCAGAGAAACTGTAGGGGCTGATTTGGAACGTATATACTTCAATTTATATGGAATAATACAAATACCCAGCCATACAAAAAAACAAAGTTATTAACGTTTTTAAAATCTTACAATACGTGCATGCACGAAGAGACACCATTTTATTTACGCGCGATGTGTGGATAATAGTAATGTGTAAATAGGACAGGTAAGTATACCAATCATATCAATAAACTTTTAAACTTTCATCGTACAAGTACGATTTTATTGTACCTACATGCTCATACAGTATTTTTTTAATAGCGTTTTAACACGAGTTTGGCTCAACTGAGTAAAACCGTAGTAAGCGGAGTGACTTTTAGCGTAATTCACTAATTTTAAATTTTCAACTGGCAGGTAGGTTCTAAAGAACATGTATAAGCTGGTGCATTAAAGAAAGGTTTTATAAAAGGCGGCTTGTACTTGCGTTGACTTAAAGTACAGCTAGCATATAAAATTTCAATATTTTTTTTTCATATGAAAAATAATATACAAGACCGGGTCGTAATAATTTCTAACTACCTGCGGCCGGCGGCTTCGCCCGCGACACGTGACGGCATCTATTTTTGTTTTCATCGGAAACAGAACCTACTTTTACACATAGAGTCCTTTTAAACGCACATTGAGTCCTTTCATCCTGAAAAAGGAACGCATATCACATTATATAAGGACGATCATGGAAGATCATGAAATAAAGAACTAACATTATTATGAACAACGGTCTTGTTTATATTTTTTTTTAAATGAAAAAAAAATGAAATTTTGTATGCTAGGTGTACTATCTGTCAACGCAAGTACAAGCCGACATTTAAGAATCCTTTCTTTTATGCATCGCATCAAGAGCACAGAGCGTGGAAGAAAATAAATATCAATATTTTTTTTGTGTTGACGGTACGCGCGTGAGTGAGTATAGACAGTACTAGTGTGCGAGCGAGAGGAAGTGATAACGTCCGCCATTTATAAAGCCTTTCTTTAATGAACCAAGTTATATTTAACACGTGCAAGACTTACCACTACAAGTACTTTAGTTGTTGCTCGAAATGTCCTCCGTCATTTTGGATACACAAACGAGCCCGCTTTAACAAATTCGATTTTAAACTACATATAATTTTATAAAAAAAAAAATTTTTTACTACAATATATTATTTACTTTTATTTTTTTAACATTCCGACTGTTAGTAATCAATCATGAAAGTAATCAAGATTACGATTACAGATTGATAATCATTAATCACAGATGCGATTACATTCTTGATTAATTTCTGTAATCTGTAATCGTGATTGAAGATTACACATTGTAATCATAATCCTTAATCAATAATCTGATTACTTTTTGCCCCACACTGGTTGCAACTAGCACAGTCACCTGCAATAATATGTTTACACTTTGGAACCTTGTCACAATAATATAATAAATGGCAAGTCAACATTTTTTTTTATGGCCTGTCAATTTGACTTCACCTCGCCTGATGTTAAGCTAAAGGCAAAGTCTCATGAAAGAGGGTCACCATTGCAAACACGTTCAATGCTACAATTGGCGCTCAGCTTGACGGCTTCATCAGATGCTTTTTCACGCCCCGCTTAAAGGACCCGGGACTGTAGGAAGAAGGAAACACGTGCGCCAGTAAGGAATTCCACGACTTAATGGTGCGGCAGAAAAAAAGACTCACGGAACCGCTTGGTTCTTGATGGACTGTTCTGTACCGTGTGCGAGTGACATGAAGCGGTAAAATTCGACAAGTTTAATATGAAAAAGTTCTAAAACGCATACATATTATTGCAGGTGACTGTACATATACAAATAATGTATTCTGAAATTGGATAGAACATTAATTTCTGGCCGTGCTTGTCACGCGTTGCGTCATGTCTATTTATTTTGTGTTTTCATACATCTAACGAAGCACTGGCAGATGTCCCATCATACAAAGTGCACATCACATAGATTGGCCTACTTATTTTGTTACTTCATCGAACCCCGGACTTTCAAGCGAAGGCCTTCTTTGCGACGTCCTGTAATGAAATAACTGTATAGTAACTGATAGAGTTTTTTTTAAATTTGAACACGTCAATGAGCAGTTTTCGTAAGTATATAATCAGATGGTTTTTAAAAACATCAAGAGATGGCGCTAGTATAGTTATTGGTACTTCTGGGTTACCAACTCTAGAAAGGACGAGCCCGGGAGATTTTGTAGAAATCCAGCTGTGGGGGGGAGCCTTAAAGGTTCGAAAAAATGAAAATTAGTTATTAATTTCAATAAGTAAAAAAAAGTATGCATACATAATTAAAATTATGCTCCGTAAACCGAAGAATATATTTTTCCCATAAATTAGGGAACACTGGTAGTGGTGTCCACACTCTTCTTACCAAAATTGGCGGCTGCGCCATCTGGTGCCTTTTTAGGAACGCTATGAATACCTACCTATTAGAAAACTGCTCATTTGATTTCACTTAATTTGATGGCCAAGTCTCAGGAAAGTTTAACGGAGGTAGGACACGACGGTATCTCCCGTCCGAAATGAGCTGTCCAACTGGGGAAGTACCTCCGCCCTACAGAAGACCGCGGTTATAATAACCATCGTGTTGTGTTCCCGCCGGTAAGTAGGGTAGCCAGAACTCACTATACCCCTCCTTCCCCTCCCCTTCCTAGCCGCCCCACCCCTTCCCAGCTCTCCCCCTTTCCCTTCAGGGTGGGCAGCACGTGTGTGACACCCTTAGTGTTGCACACGTTCATAGGGCACGGTAGCCGCTATCCATCAGGTGGGCCGTGTGTTTGTCTGCCACCTACGTAGTATAAAAAAAAAAAAAAAAAAAGAGGGTCCCCATTACAAACACGTAGGTACAAAGTTACAATAGTGGTGCTCAGTTTGACGGCTTTATCAGATGCTTCTTCACACTCCACATGAGCAGGTAAGGAATTCCAAGACTTAATAGTACGGCAAAGGAAAGACTCACCGAACCGCTTGGTTTGTTGACGGAGTGGAATCTTTAAGTGAACCAGTCAGAGCTATGGTGTATGAAGTTGAACACAACTTCCACTCCAAATAAGCAAGTACAGCTGGTGCTTGATGGACTCAACTCTGGTGCAAACTTTCCTCACTACCCTCGAATACCCACTCGTTTATAAATAAAAAAAAAATGAATAAAAAAAATTCGATGCCGTAACTTTTTTTAGTGCCAATATGTTTGCTTCGGGAGTGTTCTCCTTTCACCCTATATATAAAAAAGTCTTACTTATAATCTATGCCAATCTACTCAAAGCGCACTATATCTCAAAACGGATCTTACGCAACGTTTACCGGGAACTGTTAGCAGGAACATTTCATTCATCATTCATCACTCGTTGGCTCTGTTCAATCGTTCAGGGACGTGTTTATTGGCGCAGGTGATGATGGCTCAATGATTAATAGCTGTGTGCGGTAGGTAGCCGTAGATAATAGGAATATCACCTCAATACAAGGTTAAGCGGGTTCGATTCCCGCTCAATGCAAATATTTGTTTGCTTGAATATGAATATCTGCATTGGTCTGGGTGTTTCTATGTAGGTTTAATATGTATGTATTTACAAATAAAAAAATAAAAATCTAAGTATGTTTATCCGCATGCTAGAACCCGTAACACAAGCTGTTAAGCTATGCTTACCATGGATCTAGGTGACGTTGTGTAGATTGTCCTAGAATTGTTATGTATTCCTATAACATTTAGGTTAAGGTTTTCTAGGTGAGAATAACTTTAAAAATATAAAGAAGAAAAAGCGACATTGAAAATCAAAGATAGGCCTGCACTGAAAAACGTAAAACGATCTGTTTTTAACTCCCGACCTGTGTGTCTGTGGCATCGTAGCTCCCGAGCGAATGAACCGATTGATTCATGCGTTGTCGTGTCGGGGGGCCTTGGGTCGTTTCGAAAACATGTACGAGTGCTTCACAGTTAAAGATCCCCCGATACGACAACAGATGAATAGTTTATTTTTTACTTTTTGAAAGGTTTTTTTGTGTCGGGAGTTTTTAATTTTTTTTAAATTTGACGGTAGTGCACGGGACTGCTACGCACGGGCACGGGGCGCGTGTTCGATCCCCGCTCAGTACAAAGATGTATACATGAATTTGGCTATTGGCACTGGTCTGGTCATGCCTCGGAGAGCACGTTAAGCCGTCGGTCGCGGTTGTCATACAAACATCTATGGCAGTCGTTACGGGTAGTTGGAGCCCTCAAAAGTTCAATAAGTCTAACTTGGAACTTCGATATCGCCATTGGTCATTGGACCATTGGTTGTGGACCCCAACTGAGTTGGGAAAAGGCTCAAACAAGGATGATGATATTTTTACTTATTTATCTAAGTATATTTTATGTTTACTGTGTGTATGTTTATACCATATTAGATCGAATTTTCACCATAATACTTCGAGCAATATACCTTGATACCTTGGCAAATCTCTGCATCATCGACTGGTAGAAGATGTCCATGCATGGCATTAAGTCCGCCTTTGTACATTATTCTGTGCAAAAAGTTTAAATAAATAAATACAGTCAAAATTCGGAAAGAGCTCCTAATAACCATTACATAATGGACACCCTACACCACTATTTATTATTATGATATTGTTCAGAAGAATTGTTTGACATGATGCCCACACCTACTTTCTATCATCGCACCGCTCGCCATAGAGAGGGAGTTCATCCTCACACACTACGACCGGAAACGGTGCGCACTGTGCGGTATGAAAGGAGTTTCATCCCGCGCACGCTCAAGCTGTGGAATGAGCTCCCTAGCTCATTTGTGGCAAAAATTGCCGCCACCAGGATAACATTCTGTAGTAAAACCATTTATGCACCAAAAAAACCTCATTTCCACTAATAATCATCGTATCTACCAATAAATAAAGCGGAAATCACAACTAAAAAAACAATAAAAAAATAACAAAAACAAAAAGCAACCAAACAAAAAACAAAAACCAAAAAATACAAAAAAAAACACAAGTCTTTTCTCTTTATAATATTAGTATACCTAGTTCACTTTAAACTAATATGAAGATGAAACATTACCATTATGCTCGATAGATGGCAGTGACACATTTTTTTGAACCGCGTTATGGTTTCGTTGTCGATGTTAAGTCACCCTCATGGCCGTTCCATCTCCGTGATGCGGCTGAACTTCGATATTTTCCGTGAAGCGAATGCCATCTGACCTCCACAACCAATGGTCTAATGACCAATGGCGATATCGAAGTTCCAAGTTAGGCTGGTTGGACTTTTGAGGGCTCCAACTACCCGTAACGACTGCCATAGATGTTTGTATGGCAACCGGGACCGACGGCTTAACGTGCTCTCCGAGGCACTTATAAACCTGCGATAAATACACACATAACTTCGAAAAGCATCGAAAAGTCATTGGTGTGTGCCATGGTAACCTGGGATCGAACTCGAGACCTCGTCTCAGCAGTCCATTACCCATACCACTAGGCTACCGCGGCTTGGTAACCCTTCTAAATGTTAAATGTCATTGATGTGGATAGGACATAGGACATATGAAATTTTCTTAAGGAATCGTGTGTTTATTATTCTTGTAGGTAATGTAATAGCTATTTTCATTATTTATTTATATTTGGTTTGAAGTTGATTTCATGATTTTACAACTCATAAGACGCGACAATTTGACTTTACCTCGCTTGATGGTAAGGAGGTGGCAGAGTCTAAGGTACAGTACAATGATGGCACTCAGCTCGACGGCCACATCAGATTCATTTTCACGCCCCGCTTAAAGGACCCGGGACTTTATGAAAAAGGAAACACGTGCGCTGGTAAGAAACTCCAAGACTTAATGGTGAAATATACTGGGTGTAAGGGAAACACTCCCGAAACCGAAAGCACCAGGTAGAACTCCTGGTAGACAACATATTGGCATGAAAAAAAAATTAAGGCATCGTATTTTTTTTGTATTAATTTTTTTTCACATGGTTTACTCTCCATCATATCAGTAAAGCTAAATGAAACGAATATTTCATAAAAAAGGCCCTGCAAAGAGAACAAGTGACGCCATCTTGCAAGTTCATATTTTTTCATGAAATTTTTGTATCATTCTGTTTTACTAACACTAACACAATGGAGAGTGAATAACGCAAGTTAAACGGTATATGAAAAAATAACGCAAGTTAAACGGTATATTAAAAAACAACATAATTATGTTAAGCTATGGGGTCTATATGGCATCGTCTAGATAGTCCTAGAAGAATTATTTACTTATAAGTGAATAACATAACCTTATCCGTCAATACAATGAACACCATCTACCGACATTCATACGAACTATGAACTCTGGACTCATAAAAATTCTGGGTGAAGATAAAAATTTTGAACTCGCATTGTTATCTAACTTAGCGTCACGCTATCCTGTCCTCACCCCCTGCTCTGTCCGCTTTCCCTTGCCCTCCTTTACCCCTTTTCCTCTTAATCCAGCCTTTCCCTTTCCTATCCCTCAACTTCATCCTCATTTCCCGCCCTCCTCTCCTCACTACCCTGCCCTTCCCTTCCTCTTTTCCCCGTATACCCCACACCTTCTTGTGCTGACACCCTGCCCTCCTATCACAAATGTAATATGGGTGTTACTCTCTAAATTTTAACTGTCATTTTGAGTGCTATCACTGGCTGTCAAACATCCTTACTCAATTGTTGTCATGACAACGGAAATTGTTAGCGATATTAGCGCCAGTATATTGGATTTTACCGGATCTATTGAGATTTATGAATATTGCTCTACTGCTTGGATGGTAGCGTGATGATATATCGCCTATGTTATTCCTAGATACTATAGCTTTCTATAGGTGAAAGAATTATTGAAATTGGTCTAGTAGTTTCGGAGCTTATACGTACAAACAAATTAAAAAATAACAAAAAGCAAACAAACAAAAACCAAAAACCAAAAAATACAAAAAAAAACAATCTTTTCTCTTCATAATATTAGTATTCCTTGTTCCTACCTAGTACCTAGTTCACTTTAAACTACTTTGATTGAAGACGAAACATTACCATTATGCTCGATAGATGGCAGTGACACATTTTTCTGAATCGCGTTATGGTTTCGTTGTCGATGTTAAGTCACCATCATGCCCTCATAGCGTTACTCGTTACAAAAACAAAATCCACAGATCATACAAGATTCAACCTAAATATTGAATCAAATTTTTACAAGGGACCGCTTTTTTGGTAACCCTGCTAAATGAAGATGAATTTGTTGTGGAATGGTTATAACATATAACATTCAAATATTTTTACGGATTCGTGAGTTCGTTATTCTGGTAGGTTATTCTATCTATAACTATTTTCATTATTTATTTATATTTTTTTGAAGTTGATCAGGGTGTAAGGGGAACACTACCGAAGCCGAAGGCACCTGGCAGTACTCCTGGTACACAAATTATTGGCATGAAAAAAAATTACGTCACCGTATTTTTTTTTTGTTTGAATTTTTTATCACATGGTTTACTCTCCATGGTATCAGTAAAGTTAAATGAAACGAAAATTTCATAAAAAAAACGTCACTGCAAATAGAACAAGTGGCGCCATCTTGCAACTTCATGTTTTTTCATGAAATGTTTGTATCATTCAGCTTTACGAACACAACGGAGAGTGAATAACGCAAATTATACGGTATTATAAAAAAAATTAAAAGCTTTGTCGTAAAAAAATTTCATGCTAATAACTTGTTTACCAGGAGTACTAACAGGGGCCTTAGGCTTTGAGAGTGTTTCCCTAACACTCTGTATACCTGTGTAAAAAAGAAAAAGAAAATTTGTATACCTATATTCCATTCATAACCTCTTCCTCCAATACAACAAACACCATTATAGAGCCATCTACCGACAATCACACGAACTATCGATCTTAGATTCTAATGAATGTTGAATAAACTGCTGTTACATACATTACAATCATTTTCAAACATTGTTTAGACCTTAGACAATAGAAAGAAGGTTTAGACTCGTTTTTGACATCTCAGACCAATCAATGGCAACACATTTTATCGCCTAAAACAAGAAGCTATTTCAATAAAAAAGAAGAAGTTAATCCCTAAATACTTTTTACATAAATTGTTTCCACTTTAGGTGTCACAATTATTTTAATTTTATTTATATTCACGCAGTATTTACACAGACACAATATCGGTGAATGTGTAGCAATAGTTGCTCACCATTATGCAATCGGACAGCTGTTTGTACACAAACATAATGCATGTCGGAACATGTTCGAGAACATCTAGAGCTGTGTAAATATGCGTTTGATGACTAATATTCGTTTGTTTCTTTTTGGTTTCAGTTTCATCACAACATACTTTATTTTAGCTGTAAACCGTCCATCAGCGACTATAAAACAAGAAAATATCAAGTCATACTATTACATACTACATATTTTTAGTTATCGTCTAATACTCTCCAAGACGTTAATGGGTAGTGCTTGTGCGGCTAAGCACGTAATTAATTTCCTTGAGATTTACACCGCATAGCAAGGAATTGGATCAATTTTTTTTCAAAATTTATCATCATTGCCTGAACCTTTATCCCAACTCAGTTGGGGTCGGCTTTCCAGTCTAACTGTGATGCGGCTGAACTTCGATATTTTCCGTGAAGCGACTGCCGTCTGACCTCCACAACCAATGGTCTAATGACCAATGGCGATATCGAAGTTCCAAGTTAGGCTGGTTGGACTTTTGAGGGCTCCAACTACCCGTAACGACTGCCATAGATGTTTGTATGGCAACCGGGACCGACGGCTTAACGTGCTCTCCGAGGCACTTATAAACCTGCAATAAATACACACATAACTTCGAAAAGCATCGAAAAGTCATTGGTGTGTGCCATGGTAAACCTGGGATCGAACTCGAGACCTCGTCTCAGCAGTCCATTACCCATACCACTAGGCTACCGCGGCTTTCAAAATTTATGTAGCTGCAATTTTTTCGGTTAGGAATTTATTTTCGGCTTACCCATTTCCTTACTAAGTGCCCGATTGCCGGTAATAGGCTCGCCCCCTATTACGTGGGACCGAAAATCATAGTTGGCGAAATGTGGGTGTTTGATACACCTCTGCCCACCCCTTCGGGGATTATAGGCGTGAGCAATGTATGTATGTACAATGTATGTATTTATACTTACCGTGCATAAACAAAAGGGAATAGGCATTATCTTATTCTTTGATATGCCACTGAAACTAACAAAACAATACATTCTAGTCTATGCCCACGTTCCCGGGAGGCTCTTGGATCGTGGGTGATCGGAAAAGTGCCAGTGGCTTAGTGGTTAAAGGTCCCGGATTTGAATTCTGGCCACTGCACTACCGACGAGGTGAGCCACTCCTAACAGAAGTCATTGAGCTTATCTAGAGGGTTTAGAGGGGGAATATTAGTAAATTGTATAATTCTTTAAAAAATATACACCTACTAGTACTTCATCTTATATAGCGTGATTTTTCAATAGTCCAGTTATGGTTTTTAAACTTATTTATTTATTTGGACAAATAACCTTCTTGATACAACATATTTACTATTTAAATTACATAGGAGACGACACTTTATACTTTATAATATAGAGTTATAGTTATATTATAATACTCATTTATATGGATGTCGATTATCGCATTGTAAATTCAAGCACTCTATGCGACTCTATTTTCTACTTCCCTCTCTATAGTACTCTCCCCTTCTCCACTTTAAATTTTTTCTGATTTCCCCATTTCCCAATCGCCTATTACCTCATTTTCCGTTTTCCATTTCCCCATTAGGCTTGGATGCTAAGCTGCTTCTAAATTACCATTATCCTCGATAGATGGCGGTGTACACATTTTTTGAATCGCGTTATGGTTTCGTTGTCGATGTTAAGTCACCCTCATGGCCCTTACTTAATAACGTTAACAACTCAAACTCAAAAACTGAAAATGGTTCAACGTAAACGTTGAATAATTTTTATAAGGGCCCGCTTTTAGGTGACCCTGCTAAATCATAATGCACAAATGAAATACTGTGGTTATCCTAAAAGATTAATGAATAGATTAAATAGTAATTTTAATTAGGGATGTCGGAAATGGAATTAAGTATCGATATTTAAAAAATATATCAATATCGATATTGATATTTTTATAATAAAATATCGATATATCGATATATCGCTATGATTTGCCAGAGAATCATTATTCTCTGGATCTGAATTTTTTCAATTTCAAACACCCACATTTCGCCAACTATGATTTTCGTTCCCACGTAATAGTGGCGAGCCTATTACCGCCAATCGGGCACTTAGTAAGAAAATGGGTATGTAAAACAAAAAAACAACCAAAAACCAATAAGCAAAAAAATAAACAAAAAAAAAATCTTTTCTCTTTATAGTATTACATAGAGTAAATAACTTTGTAGACAAAAAAATTACCACTATCCTCGATAGATGGCGGTGTACACATTTTTTGAATCGCGTTGTGGTTTCGTTGTCGATGTTAAGTCACCATCATGGCCCTTACTTGAAAAATATAGACTTTAAAAAATATATATTAAAATTCAACGGAAACGTTGAATAATTTTTATAAGGGACCGCTTTTTTAAGGTAACCCTGCATAATAATAATAATAATGCGTAAAATAAAATACCGTGGTTGTCCTAAAAGATAATTATATTTAATATAATAGGTATTTACCTACATAATGAAATTTTCTTACAGATTCATGAGTTCGTTATTCCTGTAGGTAATTTAATTTCAGTTCAATTCAAATTTCAATTCAATTCAATTCATTTATTGGCTCACAAAAGAATATGGTTACACATTGATGGTAAGTAATATTAAAGTAGATCCTCATATTCACCATTTCTGGCATGTGAGACTGGCATTTTAATAGCTACCTATTTTCATTATTTATATTTTGTTTGAAAGTTGATTTCAAGATCTTACAACTCTGTAATTAAATTTTGTTTTTATTGGCCGCTTGATAAATTAATTTGGTCTTCGAAAATACTATTTACTTCTAAATTCCACCAATTTTTTATTTTTTTATCGGGCATAAAATCACCACGGATCCGCACGCCGCCCTTTGCGCTGCCGTCGCGACCTGCTTCTGCTGGGTTGACAAGCAGTCTCACCCGTCACCCCCAGGTCTGCGCTCATGGAGGACGGAGGTCAATCTGCGACCTCCGACGTTCAAGTCGCCTCGGAGCGCTTCTATGGCACCTGACTGATGCTTAAAAAAGTCTATCACAGTTCCTTCCTACAGTCCCGGGTCCTTTAAGCGGGGCGTGAAAAAGCATTTGATGAGGCCGTCAAGCTGAGCGCCACCATTGTAGCACTGAACGTGTTTGCAATAGTGACCCTCTTACATGAGACTTTGCCTTCAGCTTAACATCAGGCGACAAATTGACATGCCATAAATTAAAAAAAAAAGTTCGCTGCTAATAGGCAGTGATAGGCCTCTTCCAATGTTGGGATGCTTGGGCCTACAGTAGCACTAGCATGAACTCCTATCGAATTAGTAAAGGTTTCGAGAGAACGGAGCATTGTGATTGGCAGTCTGCCTCTTGTGAACCTGTATGCGTGTGTAGCCCGCCAATCGCAATGCTCCGTTCAGATACCTTTACATTACGAATTCGATAGTATTTCGTGCTAAGGCTACTGTTTCCACGCTGATCAGACTAGTTGGTACAGGGTCTTAAGTCCAAGTATTCTTCTCTCGCAGTAAGATGGAGTGGTGAGATTTCTTTCACGATCACCACACCGATTAAAAATGAGGTACAAAATGGTAAATGGTATGGTAATGGTATACACTTAGATCTTCAGGACCCAAATCGACTTTAGTTGAAATCATGTAAGTATACCGGATCGACGACGCTCTGGCACTGGCTTTCCTCCGAGGTTTGGTAGGTCGGACGGCAGTCTTTCTCGTTTAAGTCAATAGAAGCACATATTAATAAACTAGCTGACCCGCGCAACTTCGTCTGCGTCACCCCGTTTTTGCAACATTTTTCATTCCTGCTCCGCACCTGTTTGTTGTAGCATGATGTTATATACTTACATATAAACCTTCCTCTTTAACCATTCTATCTATTAAAACAAACCGCATCAAAATCCGTTGCATAGTTTTGAAGATTTAAGCATACAAAGGGACAAGAAAAATAGGGACAGAGAACGCGACTTTATTTTATACTATGTAGTGATAGTTACTATGTACATAAGCCAAATTCAGAGAAACAGTAGGAGAGTTAGACAGCTAGCTTAAATGCAAGCTTAAATTCAACCGGCTCTGATGATGATGACAATGACGATCCATCACCATTTCTATGTATAATATGTATGTATTCACAAAAAAAATGTATCTATGTTGTTTATCCGCATAACACAAGCTATATAAGTAGTTAAACTATGCTTACCATGGGTCTAGGTTAGCATGTCCTAGTTTTTTTTTTTTTATTTATTTATTTATCACCCAAAACTAATTTGATTCATTGAAAGAAACGTTGAAATAGATATAATACTTTTATTTCAGTATTCTATTTCTATTTCTATTTTAGTACCTTTTTTAGTAATAAAAAGTGTAATTACATATGTTATTGAACGTGTACGATGGTTATTCCCGAAACAAATATTGGCAAAGTCACAGAATTGCCAGCCTTGAAAACTTTATGGCACTGCCATGTCACGGAAACGAATTTATTGTAAGTACATAATATTAAGATTTATTTCGACATATGAAACAGTGTTTTGAAACATTGTTGTATTTGACATATTTCATCTGAAGGGCTACCATAGAACGTACGGTACGAATAAATATTCTAGGACAATCTACACGCCACCTAGACCCATGGTAAGCATAGAATAACTAGTTTGTGTTACGAGTTCTAGAATGCAGATAAACATGTTTAGATACTTTTATTTGTAAATACATACATATTATACATAGAAACACGCAGACCAATGCAAATATTCATAATCATGCACACAAATATTAGCACTGAGCGGGAATCGAACCCACGCCTCCGTAAGCAGTCGCGTTCTCTACCGCCACGCCACGGAGGTTGTCAAAATTAGTATAATGTGATTTGTGATGCGATTGGTGACTATGCGTGCGGAAGTTCCTATCCTCTCGCGACACTGTGTCTGCAACACCACCTGGCGCGACTCCAAGCATCAGGCCTGTTATTAACAAGCCCATTCGCTGTTGCTAACAGCGGTCAGTTGACTCACCCCGACTCAAACGATCCATACAAGTCAGCTCTTTTTTTTTTTTTATACTACGTAGGTGGCAGACAAGCACGCGGCCCACCTGATGGAAAGCGGCCACCGTGGCCTATGAACGTGTGCAACACTAAGGGTGTCACACACGCGCTGCCCACCCTGAAGGGAAAGGGGGAGAGCTGGGAAGGGGTGGGGAGGCTAGAAAGGGGAGGGTACAGTGAGCTCTGGCTACCCTACTTACCGGCGGGAACACAACACGATGGTTATTATGACCGCGGTCTTCTGTAGGGCGGAGGTACTTCCCCAGTTGGACAGCTCATTTCGGACGGGAGATACCGTCGTGTCCTACCTTAGCTACCTAGCTCTTCTGAAGGTTAGCTATAGTTCGTTGATACTATGACCGGCGAAAGGGTGATGCTCGAGTTATATTTAAAAGAAAATATACTACACGACCCACCTGATAGGAAGCGGTTATCACCGCCTATGAATGTGTGCAACACTAGGGGCGTGACACCGACCGTAAAAATATTATGCGGCGTCTACATTTACGCAAAATTTTGCCGTGACCGTCGCGTATTCAGCTGCGTGATAGCTGAGCTTAAATGAAACCATTGGTTGACTGGTGGACGTGTCAGTACAACTCTAGTTTGTGTGCCACAAGTTGTTACGTCCACACTCAACGTCATGTCACGCTGTCCGGTCCGCTGTTCATGTCAAGAACGCACCTGGGGACCTAGACAAAATGCATTCGCTCCGTATTAGATTCCGACACCAAATGCCACTCCCATACATTTTCAGAGCGATGACGAATGTAGATTCGGAACGAATGCATTTTGGCTAATTTGTATGTGCAAGAGCAAGAGATTAGTATGACCATGCATTTTTATCATCAAGATATTCGTCTACTTTATAATAACCTTTTTTCACATCTTTTCACTTTTGTTTTAAACTTTAAGTGTCGGCAGCCAAGGTGCGACTGGCAACCCTAGTGTCCGTTATTGGACCTTATATCGCAAGGTGACCTGTGACTTTGTCCCAGCGATAAAAAAATAATTAAAGCGCACTTTGTTTAACTTCTTCTTCTTCTTCTTAAGACTTCTTCTGCAAGCAAATTCGCCGTAATTTCGCCAATGTCAAAGTAAATGTAATACAAAATTATTAATAGCGAGATGCCAATGTCAAGGTTTTCAAGAAAGTCTACCAGAGCCACGTTAGCCACGCCAGTAAATTTGTTTCCGTGTGTCCGCCCCCCACGAGATCAGGTAGTCGATCAGGACGTGTGGTTGGATTTTAGGGAACAATAGTTGGTTAAGTAGTACTTAATGGTTGTTTTATTTGTAAGTCAGCAGTGGGAATCAAAATGTCATTAAGACGGTTATCAACTCATTAGAAACGCATAGTAGATACTATTTATTACTTCGCTCGTAGCGTACTTGCTCGTAGATGCGCTTTCGCCTGTACCCAAATAGACTGCTGTATATTTAACTCAAGTCGTTAAACTATTATTGTGTGCGCTGTTTAACTCATGGTGTACTGGAATTATTACACACGAATCTAATAATATGTAGATCATTTCAACAACGCTATCCGTGACCATGATATCTTTCGAAGCAATCTCAAAAACTGCCTAAGTTCGTGTTGGACTATGTGCAATTCAGTAGCTACTTTTAATATGCATTTGTCCCATTTTTTAAAGATTGACGAAAGATATTTGTTAGAGTAGATTTAAATTAGTTTACCAACCTCGTAATAAGAAAATATACGTCTTTTATTCATCATTCATCAGCCTCCGTGAGGAGGCGGTAGTAAAAAAGTGGTAACATCTGCGGTAGTCGTTACGGGTAGTTGGAGCCCTCAAAAGTCCAACCAGTCTAACTTGGAACTTCGATATCGCCATTTGGTCATTAAACCATTGGTTGTGGAGGTCATATTGCAGTCGCTGCACGTAAAATATCGAAGTTAGACTGGAAAGCCGACCCCAACTGAGTTGGGAAAAGGTTCAGAGAATGACGTCTTTTATTCATCACAGCATTAGTCACGGTTGTATCTAGCATCAGAATAAGGAGGATAAGGGGTCAGGAGTCCTACTCTGATTAATTTTCCTTAATTTCCAAGCGAATTTTCGTTGACCCTCAACCCCAAACCCCAAAAGTCGAATCAGAAATAAGGAGATACCCTATCTATAGCGTCATAATAATATGAACTAAATATAAAACTAAACTGTGCTATCCTGGCCGGAAATGGCAAACCTACCCACGTAATATCCGGCATGCAATAACAAACGTGTGTTTTATAATACAACCCCTCAGAGGCAGACGAATGAAATTGGCCACGGTTACGTATTCCAGTAACCTTGGGATTGTCCCTCCATTAACAGTAGGGCTGATAATGTTGTCATATGTAAAAAAAAAAATTTAAGGACAAATGTCAGACATGTTTGACCGAAAACGGCTTAATGTGCACGGAAATAGAATAGAATGCTAGAACAATCTATATATTATTATATAAAATTGAATCGCGAAATATGTTGGTAAGCGCATAACTCAAAAACTCTAGCTAGACCAATTCGAGTAATTCTTTTTTATATTTGTTCCGTGAACTCTTTGGAAGGTTTTTATGGAGCAGCGGGAACGGGATCAGAAGTCCAAGCAGTGGGAACGGGATTAGAAGTCCACGGGAGCGAAGCCGCTGGCAACAGCTAGTTGATTATAAATATTTGTACTGAGCGAGAATCAAAATTAGGCATGTACTTAACATAACATAACATAAACTCACGCCTATATCCCCGAAGGGGCGGGCATAGGTGCTAGCACCCACATTTCGCCAATTTATGTTTAGGTCCCAATGTAATAGGTGGCGAGCCTATTGCCATTAACCGGGCACTTATAAACCGGCGATAAATACACACATAACTTCGAAAAGTCATTGGTGTGTGCCATGGTAAAACCTGGGATCGTAACCGAGACCTCATCTCAGCAGTCCATTACCCATACCACTAGGCTACCGCGGCTTGTCTAGGCCCCAAATTACACACCTCTATCGACTCCATATAGGTAAGTAGGATTCTTTGCCTCATAATTTTGTTTCAAGATAACAAAGAACTACCTGTCACGGCTTAAAAAGCTTTTAAAGTAGATAAAACAGTTTAATGTGACTGTAGTTTGGTTACCTTAGATATGTAACTCAAATAAAACAGCTATACTCCATTCGTTTAAGTACTTCAAAAAAGGTAAACAATGTTGTGGCAACTTTTTATAAAAACACATGTTAAACAAAATAAACTAAGCTAACTAGATGGCTAACTAGTGATTCAAAACCGATTTTTAGTATTTATAATATGTTTCTAAGCAGAAAAATATTTTTATACTGAATTTTTGAACAAAACTTATTAATGAGATACACCAAGATTGTTTACCTTTTTTAAGTACCTAAACAAATGGAGTAATAGGTAAACTGTTTTACAAAGGCGTAGATAAAGTGAAGTGGTGCCAACTACCTCAGCACCTTCTGACTTACAGGTTTTTATTTTTTATTCATGGCCTGTCAATTTGACTTCACCTCTACTGATGGTAACCTGAGGGCGAAGTCTCAGGAAAGACACTCACACATACACACTCGTAGTGGCGGGCGCTCAGGTTGACGGCCTCATCAATTGTTTTTTCACGCCCCGTTTACGCACCCGGGACTGTAGGAAGAAGGAAACACGAGCGCTGGTAAGAAATTCCAAAACTTAATGGTGCGGCAGAGGAGAGACTCACCGAACCACTTGGTTCTTGATGGAATATTCTGTTCTCTCTGATGCAGGTTTTCTTTTCTTGGTTGAGAGATCAGGACAGCCGTTATTTCCATAAAAAAAAAACAAAATTAACGCCAAATATGGCGGGGTGGACGAGCGGATGCCGGGCTCCAAAATATAAGCTTTGATTACCTACCTAGGTACTTTGAATGTCGCCAAACTCTTGGATGAAGAATAAGGGATCTAATAGAATTTAAGCAAATATATTAAATTGATTAAATCATCCAAATAATTAAAGTTACCGATATAACTCCCAGAATAAGTAAGATAAAGTGGCAGTGGACTGGCCACATCTTTCTTTTTTTATACCACTTAGGTGGCAGACAAGCACACGGCCCACCTATGGAAGCAGAACGACCGACGGCCGCAGGAACTGGAACAAACAAGTCCTTGGTCACTAGACAAAGTGACATAGACATTCTATTGATTTTAGAATTGAAATGGAAATAATATATATTTATGTACAAAGTAGTGGCAACCCTATTTCCACCCTCGCAATAATGAAACGTCCACCCTAACCCGACTGCCCTTGCCCCTGCATTGTGACCTGACTGTAGATGTAATGATTATGCAATTAAATTCGATAGCATCAGTCAGTGTTTATGTAGATGGGGAGGTGTAATACGTTGAAACAGCAATGTTGCCCTATATCATTGAGGTATATAATGATGCATAATATATAAATCTATGCCCTACACAAGGAACACAGGTAATTTAATTTATTTATTTTTTTAACTTGCCAAAATCTAGCTAAACGTGAGTGAAAAAAATATGAAATAATTTATAAAGTTATAAATTGTTTACAGAATCAAACACTCTCCAGTTAAAATTGACTATTCGGTTTTGCTATACAAGTGCTGACCTCTATTGTCCAATAGACAAAATGTGTAACGTTTTTATTCGTTCTATTTAACGCCATCTGTTATTTATAGTCTGATACTAATTTATAACACACTGCTTTGGCCGCAGTAGTGAATAGCATAATTATAGTAAATTCGTGAAAATTGTAAATAAAGACTAAAATAAAATAATAATCGAAATGTCGTAAAATAAATATATCTTTCTTGTCTAATATGCACTTGTACAAACAAAAGAGACAAAATATTATAGTTATAATATACAGCAACATTCTATCTCTAATTTCAGGTATCGGCTACACTCGTAATATAATGTGCAATCGTATCTAAAAGCAATAGTAGTGTACTTTGTAAAATAAATGATTTATGTCTTTCTTCTTCGCGCAAGCGTTTATCCCAGAATCCTAGTCAGATTTAAAACTTTCACCTCGGAGTCTGGGTCACCACTTTTCAATCTAACGGCTTGCAATTTAAAAGGGCTAGTGAGATATTTTCCGAGAATTAACTCCCACTGACGTCCACATCACAACTCATTGATTTAACGATGGTATTTTCATATTTTTATAAATTTCCTAAAAGTACATTTTGTTATTATTTACTTACTTAGTTAAAAAATAAATATTCATTGTCGTATTGTTGTAGAAGTAGAATGCGTTCATTACTGTACGGATCCGATAAATTGTGTGTTTAAGGAATATAAAACAGCTCAATGGAATAACCTAATTTTGGTAATATAATAAAAAGTGTATAAGTACTTAACGCGGACTAAAATAAACATTTTGAAATAAAAATTTTAGTATATGTATTTTTTGGCTCTATGGTTTCATTACACTATGCAAAGCAAATATTTTAAAATTTAACTTATGGCAACTTTTATTGTCTATGAGTAACTGTATTCTGACGGCTGCCTGCCACATCCGGCTCTCGGTGGAAAAAGGTCTTTTTCAAGCGTACGCCATCACTGGCGTATGGTAGTTTATTTTATTGCAACAAAATCAAAAACCATCCAAAATGGTGAGTATCGAACTACGTAAATATGTGTAGAAAAGTGTTCTTGACTATCCGTGGTACAGAATTGCAGGAATATTTTACGGGTTTAGAGTATTAATCGATTGAAGTTTTAACTTTAATCACGACGTCCGTCTTTGTGATCCGGTGACGTTTCCAAGTGTTGATCGGTGTCGGTATAGATTCGCGGAAATTCGCCTTTATCTTAACTAAACAACCATGGAGTCAGAATTAAACGGGAAAATACTAAATAAACTAAAACGTGCGTGTATAAAGTGTACCATCTGTGTATCAGTGATGTGCGTAATGTTGACGAACTGTTTTCTGGTTTGTGCAGGTGAATTTCACCGTAGACGAGATCCGTGTGATGATGGACAAGAAGAAGAACATCCGAAACATGTCCGTCATCGCTCACGTCGACCACGGCAAGTCCACACTGACGGACTCGCTGGTTTCCAAAGCCGGTATCATTGCCGGTGCCAGAGCTGGTGAGACCCGCTTCACAGACACACGGAAGGACGAGCAGGACAGATGCATTACCATCAAGTCAACGTGAGTACAAATTTCACCACATGGTGAAATTCTCAACCTGTAGACAAAGATGTCATTCTTGACATTCCCATGCTGTCCCTTTTGTTCCCATATTAGTGAGGTTATGGCACCCGCAATGTTTTTTTATGCAACTTCAAGCAGTTACAAAAGATTATGCAAATATTTATGTTATGTATTTGTGTAAATCAGCTGTCTTTTATATGAAACATAGCAAATAAACTGTTCAGTTTATTTATATTTGGGAACATTTTTAATTTTATTGTGATGATTGTTCTTACCTTAAAAACTGAGAATCATTGAAGATCTTCAGAACGGCCATCTGATATTACAATAGTAATATTGCACAATGTCTGTAAATTCTATGCTTTTAACTCTCAAAGATCCCTTTGTCCAGGGCTATCTCTATGTTCTTCGAGCTAGAGGAGAAAGACTTGGTGTTCATTACCAACCCTGACCAGCGTGAGAAGAGCGAGAAGGGTTTCTTAATCAACTTGATTGATTCACCTGGACACGTTGACTTCTCATCTGAGGTGACAGCTGCTCTCCGTGTAACTGATGGTGCCCTTGTTGTCGTCGACTGCGTCTCAGGTATGTAGCCTTGTGGTAATTTATTATATTGTCCCTCCAAACAATATTTGGCAGATCTATTATCTGAACTGAATAGGACTACAAGAAATAATTACCTATGTTTTTACTAAGTAAACAATATTCTGGAGACTAGTGATGTTTGTTGGGACACTATTAAGGCCTTCAAATCTGTAGATTGACTAATGAGGCTCTGGTGTGTCCTCTGTGGGAGATTAGATATCTGTTGATACCATATAAACCTGTTTTTGCTTGAACTAAACAGAATTAAAGGGGCAGATAATTTATTTTATAACCTTTCTCGCCGCTTTGACTGCTTAAAGAATATAATAACAAAAATTATGCAATATCATGCAACATTCACAAGATTCAGTACTTTCAAATTGCATGTATTGCACAATTTAGAGAAACACTGAAATTCTCAAATAGTACTTATGCAATTCAATAATTCACATTAATATATGAATAAATTTAAGTTAAATATACAATATTAAATGATCATTAAGTTTTATAATGCACACCTGTAAAGTAGACAGTCATATTTTACCAACTCTTTTGGGTTCCTCATAATGGGGGCAAGCCTACTGTTGTTAAGTGGACACTGCCATGGGTTGTATGTTTACTGTCAAATGAAGAACAGCTCTATAGAACGCCCAAGCTCGTTTGAAGTGGAGGAAGTAGGTAGAAGGGAGCTTGAAGTCAACTATACAAAGTACCCAGGTACACTTCGAAAAGTTTCCAGCAGGGTGAACAGTCTTCTGATGTACTTTGAAGAACTGGGGTGGTTTGGATAAATTACTCACCCTTCACCTCACGCAGAAACCGTGCCGTGACGTGGAGTTGCGGAAATCGGTCCGCTATACCGTACCAATCTGGAAAAAATAGCTCTATCCCTTGTCGTCTTTTACAACAAATGTGGGTAGAGATCTGGTGACCCTATTCTACTCTACTGCAAACCAATATGGCAACTACTCTTCCATCACAAAGAAAAGTAATTGTCCGTATGCTTAGCTTTCGACATAATATGGATAAAATAACCTTATATTTGTCATAGGTGTGTGCGTACAAACCGAGACTGTACTCCGTCAGGCGATTGCCGAGCGTATCAAGCCTATCCTGTTCATGAACAAGATGGACCGCGCCCTGCTCGAGCTCCAACTGGAAGCTGAGGAACTTTATCAGACTTTCCAGCGTATCGTTGAAAACGTCAACGTTATCATCGCCACTTACAATGATGATGGTGGTCCTATGGGTAAGTGTTATGAATATACTATCATTCAGTCAATAAGTCTTTTTAGAGAAGTGTGTTTTTTAGCTAAGCTCAATGGCTTGTTTTAGGAGTGGGTTCATGTTGGTAGTGTAATGGCCAGGATTTGAACCTGAGACCTCTTGATTGAGAGGCTGACTCGACCACCATGCCACTGACACTTGATTATGTATATGTTTGTAATTGTCTATTTTTATAGCATCATGGAAATAGTGGACTTTAACTTAGGTGAATGCGGTTAAGTTGTGACCGATAAGACTGATTGATGGAAAGGATGGATGGTGGCCATGATAGCAATTAAATATTTAAATGTTCCTGACAATTCTGTGGAATCTAAAATCTGAACCAGTGATAGATGACTTTGTTTCTGAAACAGCCTATACTATGTTTTTTTAACAAAATGATATACAAAAAATTGAGGTATAAATATTAAACTTGTTTTCTTTTATGCACATAAACAATGCAATGAGTTGTTAGAGTTTCTTTGATATATTTTTAGAATAGTTCTCTACATACTCACGCCTATTTCTCTCAGGGGTAGGCAGAAGTGAATTAACCGCCACATTACATCAATCATTGTATTCTGGCTCACGTAAATAGAGGGTGAGCATATTGCCATATGTTGTTATAAAAAATGCTTTTCAGCCCTACTTTACTCTATAAATGATGCCTATACGATTTGTAGGCGTGATATTCCATACAGGGTGCGTGGGCGCCCCCACGGTTTGCGTAGGCGTGATACACAAATAGTTCAACAATTATATTAATAGTTCATTGAATAGTTACGTTTGGGGATCCAAAAGTCAAAGAACGCAATTTTCTGTTTGATTTGGCTATTATGGGAATGACTGCCAATGACTGCCAGAGACGATGACTTCTTTTATTCAAAAATATAATGAACAGCTCAAGTGAAATTTCCAACAACCAGTTATAAATTTGATTATGAAAATTCAATTCCTTGAGCTGCAGGAAAAATGTTCTAGAAATCATTAGAACAGTGTGACGTCATGTATTCGTAGCGCGTAGTGCAAATGCATGGAGCGTAAAAAAATATCACATTTATCTCGGTCTATGTTGCATTTAAAAATGTATAATAAAAAAAACAACAAATGTCGTTATAAATTTAAAAAAAAAATCAAACAAGTAATTAGGAATCTAAAAAGCTATAGATTTTAATCCAATTTTAATTTGCTTTTATTATGTTATGGTTATGACATTACTTTGCGAAGTAAAAATATGATAAATTTTTGTAGTGGCATACTTTTGCAGCAAAAATTGTTGTATTAAGTAGTAATGGGTAGAATCGGTCGACCTTGTCAACATATTGACCTCTGATCCCTGAGAGGATTGTCTCTCTGACCTTTGCATGTAAGCTGTAAAGTAAAATAACATTTCTATGGCCATTTTTGCTCGTACCTACAAGTTTTCAGTGACGTCAATCGTGCCCTTCATGCATTACAATGTAAGAAAACTGCCGACGTAAGCAAATTCTTTTCAGAAAGGAATTACCGATAATGAAAATAAAACTGATAGCTTTATACAGTTGTGCAATTGGCGATAAATAAAAGATTACAGCTGATACAACTATGACTAATCGATGTTTTACTACGAATGTAACATTGCAAGTGTTGCACACGTCTATTAGGCCACGGTAGCCACTTTCCATCAGGTGGGCCGTAAGCTTGTCTGCCACCATGTGGTATAAAAAAACAAAACCCCTGACTCTACCCGCGTAGGTGACTCATGTCGCGACTTGTTCGTATCTCCAGTAGCCTTAGCACGAAATACTATCGAATTCGTAATGTAAAGGTATCGACTGAACGGAGCATTGCGATTGGCGGGCTACACACGCACACAAGTTCACAAGAGGCAGACTGCCAATCACAATGCTCCGTTCTATCGAAACCTTAATACTACTACTATAGTTATCCAATTCGTCCGGCGGCGACGTCATCGGTTAAAAACCGGACCGTGGTGAAATAGTCTTGTAGAGCGAGGCGTCCATCTTGTGAACCAGGTGGGAAACGCATCGCAACGAAAAAAGTCGCCTGTCTACGTGTGTACAAGTATGAAACTGCGTTGCACCTGCGCTGACTAGAGGCGGGGTGGAACTGAAAGCCATACGTCTTGTATGGAATATGGATTTTTGCGTTGCAATTTGCAATGCATCCCGATCGGCCCAATTGGTGGACGCCTAGGTTAATAAGGCCTTTTATATCTCGCTCGCCCTTCTCTTTATAGTAAATAATCAGATGCTAACGGCCGTACTTCATAGTATGTGGATCTGTAGCCTTAGCACGAAATACTATCTAATTCGTAATGTCAAGGTATCGACATTGCAATGGTTCACGTTCAGTGCTACAATGGTGGCGCTCAGCTTGACGGGCCTCATCAGTACGTAATAGGTTATAAACGTTATATTGTTGTAAATGTACTTATCTCGAGTACATTTTCTAGTGCAACGATAATACAACTGACCGCCACGTACATTAAACACTTACAAGTAAACATGTTAATGTTCTGCACTTAATCAATCAATTAGCATATCGCAGTCCACTGCTGGACAATGGCCTCTCCCAATGTTGGGAGGCTTTGGTTGTTTCCACGCAGGCTAGTCGGATTGGTACAGGATTTGCAGGGGGCAATTCCCAGAATAATCTCCCTTTGCCCCGTGCGCGCGGAATGCAAAAGACACCTGTATATTTCTGGACACCTTAGAATCTATAAATCCTTTGACAGCCTAAGTCTAATTAAACCAAAAGTAACATACATAACGTTAATAAAATAAACTAGATTGATGTCGCCATTCTAGAGATATAAAGTAAACTCATGCAAGTAATATTATCCTAAACTAAATTACATTAATAAGTAAATCTATCACTCGGTAGCTTCTAAGACTTTAGCTCATGCCAAAATTAAAAAAAAGGATCGCGGAAATATTCGTTAAATATTATGCTATTATCAATGTTGACGACAATTTATATTGCGTATTACTTTCGCGATAATGTGGTCTATGAATTAACAAGGCTTTATAGTGATTGGTTAAACAGTACAGCAGCGCATAAGACACGAACAGAAAATCACTTTTGTATTTTTAAAATTAAATAAAAAGAGTAAAAATAATCGAGAGATGTCGAGAAAAAAAAAATTATAACCTAGTCCCAAGTGTTGCCAGTTACTTCTACAATAAGCATCTGGGTGTCAAAGAGGACTTACAGTATACTTCATACCGGAATTGGTTGTAAGCTTACATAGCTTGCGACCCCATTAATGTAGGAGACATTTAAAAACAAAGGTTCACGGCCCACCTGATGGTGAATACCACCGTGGCCTATGTTTGGCGTCACACTCGTGCTGCCGACCCTATAAAAACCTTCTAATGCCCTTCTGCCTGTTAGGCTTTCACACCTAAACCACTAAACCGAATCTGAAAAAATATTGGTACATGGGTAGATTAGACATTGAGAAAGGACAAGGTTATCTTTGTTCGATAATAGAAATCAACGCAGTCCGAGTCGTGGGTACCAGCTTATATTCTATACTACTGCCCGCAGTTTCGCCTGCGTTTGGACCTAGTTCCTGCGACATGTGTTGGCGAACAGGATCTAAAGTATCCCGTGTTATTCCAGGTTCTAATCTATCCCTGTGCGGAATTTCAGCCAGATCGGTTCAGCCGTTAGAACGTGATTGAATAATAAAACATCTTTACAAACTTTCACATTTATAATATTGGTTGAGTTTCGAGAAATTAGAAATTACTGGAATATCATCAAAAAGTGAAAAATATATCGATTTTACTGAGCAATTTCATATCACCCGCCATTCAACAAGTTCCTTGCAAGAACAACAAGTTTGTTTATGAATAAAAGTAAATAAAAAAGTAACATTGTCATAGTGCTGACATGTTTATCATAATTATGTCATATAATGTAAATCGACAAAGTCGTATGTTAGTCTAACAATCTAACTGATATCGTTCAAGGTCAAAGTACACATTTGTATGAGTTTTAACTCGATGTAATATCAAATTATATTGATAACACTGGCCAAAAGTGTTTCTATAGGAAAACAATATTATTTAATCGATAATTAAGTCATTCAAACTGAGGGCCGGCCACCATTATTATAATATTACAGGTGACTGTAATTGATGACCACTTTTTTTTTTTAAATACATATGCTGACGCCCGTAATCCCCTAAGGATCCCACATTTCGCTATATTTTTTGAACCTATTGCCGCAAATCGGGGTACAAAAATAGGTAGGCCGAAAAAAATTCTGCTGCGCTATATTTGTTGATGAATATGGCATGGCTATTTATATGGGTCTGATCGTGCCTTAGAGAGAACGTAAGACGTCGGCCGCCTTCAGCTTGGGGTCAGGCGACGGGAAATCATATTGACATGCCATAAACAGTGGTCAACGATTTCTATCCATTATGATCAGACTGTTTAACTGTTATTAGTGCGTATATCCATTGTGAGAGAAATAAAATATAAATGTAATAATAGTATTATTACATAGCTTTGTCTGAACCCAGCTAATGTTTCTTATTTCTTACGATTCTCGTATGAGATTAGTTATACAAACATAAGGCAATTACTCTAAATAAAGAGATCGATCCGACCTCAATCTCTAAGATTACAAAAAGGATCACGATGTCGATCGAAAAAAATTGTAAAATTGTGTAAAGAGAATATTGTTTTGACTTTTGAGAGATTAAGGTTAAATCGAAATTGAATTCCTTAGTGTATTCTTATTAGGATAAATTGACTTTAAGAAATATATTAGGTTCCAAAATGTCACCACAACTTAATCACTAATCAGTTATCTATCGCGTTGCATTTCGTTGTTAGATTTTACAACCGCCGTTAGCCTAGTGGTATGGGTAATGGACCGCTGAGACGAGGTCTCCTCTTCGGTCCCAGTTTTACCATGGCACACACAAATGACTTTTTGATGCTTTCCGAAGTTATGAGTGTATTTATCGCAGGTTTATAAGTGCCCGGTTAATGCACATGTCAGGAAGGAGTATGATTGTAAGAAAGCTATAGTCGAGAAGTCTACTTTCACTTTGATTCTATTTCAATCTACTTTAAGTTATCACTGGTTCATATATTAGTATTCAAGAATTCGCCTACAATTGGACTATGTTTTCTCCCGCCTACAATTGGACTATGTTTTCTCCCGCCTACAATTGGACTATGTTTTCTCCCGCCTACAATTGGACTATGTTTTTCCCTAATCAGGTGAGGTACGTGTCGACCCCAGCAAGGGATCCGTGGGCTTCGGCTCCGGTCTCCACGGGTGGGCTTTCACCCTCAAGCAGTTCTCCGAGATGTACGCCGACAAGTTCAAGATTGACCTCGTCAAGCTTATGAACAGGTAATTCACCACAGTACCACTTAACGATGACTCGCACTGTGACCGTGCCGGGTCCGAGCCTAAATTATTACAACTGCTATGACAGACTCCATATTATAGTACCATGAGCAATTTACCGTTACTAAAGGAGTACTTATATCCATCACAAACAAAAAAAACAATATATTGGACATGTTTAACAAATAAAGAAGATTGTCACGACTGATTTTGCTTAATTTCTATTTTTTGGTGAGCTTAATATTAGACAACGAACTGTTAGACGGATAAATAAAGAAAAGTATGGCTAGACTGGTACAGAAGTAAATAAACTTCACACACTAAAAATGAGGAAACTAGCACAACCAGTCAGGTTAAAACGGCCATCATAGCGTACCGCAACTATAGTGGGTGAATAAACTATGATAAAAATGAAACCAAATTTTTACCGTTAATTTAGTGTTCTCCTAGCAAAGCACAGTTAAATAATTTATTGCAAGTAAAGTTTTATTGACACCGCATCGGCTATTTCATAGAAATACGGCATTGCAGATATACGTAATGGCATGTGACTAATGCAGCTCTATAGTCAAGCAAAAATCAACATTATATCTATTAGGAATACGTTAGACAATCGTCCCGTTGATACTGGTTAGAGTTATTGATACTTTAAACCAGCGGCAGAAAAGGACGGACAGTAAATCTCAACGACGGATTGGTGAATTGATCAATTGATTGACTTCTTCATAACAATTGTTGGGATACAATTATTTAAACCAAAAACAACCGGTCGCTACCGAAACCCCTTTAAGTAACAGCACAATTTTAAAAACTGGTAGAACTTCAGTACCAATATTATGAGTAAGAAAGACCGCCTCTGTGGCGTGGTGGTAGTGAACGCGGCTGTACAGGAGGCGCGCGATCGATCCCCGTTCAGTGTAAATATTTGTATGTATGAATATGAATATTGGCATCGGTCTGGTCGTGCCTCGGAGCACTACAACAGCGCTGGCATTAGTATGAATAGACCAATATTTAAACCTCATTCAAATATTTCATCTAAGTAATAATTTTTTGATATTCAACCTGGATCGTTTGGAATCTTTGGAAAATTGTTCAATCACAATCGTCATGCGAGTTGTCACAATTTTCAATTAAAAAACTAATAAAGTAGAACGCGATCATTTAATATGAATACGGCCTTACCACGTTTCTTTCATGTCCTAACTATATTAGTTTTCCTAGTTGATGTAAACAAAGTTAAAAATTGAATGTAAATACCATTATGGCAATGTTAGCAGCACCCTTATTGACTTTTTATCATACAATGTGTACAAAATCTAAATTTTTCCCTAGACTTTGGGGAGAAAACTTCTTCAACGCCAAGACAAAGAAATGGGCCAAGCAGAAGGACAATGACAACAAGCGTTCCTTCTGCATGTACGTGCTCGACCCTATCTACAAGGTGTTCGACGCCATCATGAACTTCAAGAAGGAAGAGATCGACGGACTCCTCAAGAAGATCGGAGTCACCATCAAGCACGAGGATGCTGACAAGGACGGCAAGGCGCTCCTGAAGGTATGTTCTTCAAGTTGGAATTTTTTTAACAAGTGCGCTCGTGTACTTCTAGATAAATTATTTTCACCTGCTAGTGGTACTCGCTGCTTTGCCCACAGGCGATTCTGTGTTCTTATCAATCGAGTGGAGCATTCCGATTAGTGGGCAACACACACACACATAGTAGGCAGGTTGCCTATCGTAATGCTCCACCTTCTTCATACCGTTACATTACGAATTCGATAGTTCTTCGTGCTACGGGCACTGGGGCTCTAGATAAAATGATATTCTATTGGCGAAAACGCCATCGGAATCACTTAGTAAAGTATGGGATTGACAAAAATCTGTAATATGACTACAAAAATTTCATCTGGAAATTTTTTGTGTCAAACACTTTTATTATTAAAATCACGGCAGTGTCAAGTAATTCATTGATAGCAAACTAAAAACGGTTCAGCGCTATTCCATCAATAGAATTTCCCTCTGAATAGAGGCCCTAGTCTCGTTCCCGTAACCAATTTAAATCTATTCCAGGAATAAAATGTGTTATTCCCCACTATACTCTACTTACTTTTTAGTTCCGTTCAGCCATTAGTGATTGAATCGCAAACATCCAATCTTCTTGACAAACTATACCTAATATTAGTAGAAGGTAGGATTACAACCTAGTCCCAAGTGTTGCCAGTTACTTCTACAATAAGCATCTGGGTGTCAAAGAGGACTTACAGTATACTTCATACCGGAATTGGTTGTAAGCTTTATAGCTTGCGACCCCATTAATGTAGGAGACAAAATTCTTCAAGAAGGGCATTAGAAGGTTTCTACAGGGTAGAGGCAGCACGTGTGTGACGCCTCTGGTGTTGCAAACGGGCCTTCGGCTTCGGGAGTGTTTCCCTTACACCCTGTATAAATCCACAGTAATAACAAAAATGTTAGGCCGTTTTTAAACTGGATCTTATAGAACACTGTTATAAATAAATTATTGTCTTCATAGGTGGTTATGCGCAGCTGGTTGCCCGCCGGCGAAGCTCTGCTTCAGATGATTGCTATCCACCTTCCGTCCCCCGTGGTGGCGCAGAAGTACCGTATGGAGATGTTGTACGAAGGACCCCATGACGACGAGGCCGCTATTGGTATCAAGGTAAGAACTACACCAGTTTATTGCTTTTTTAGAGCAGATTTTATAATTTGAGGCCCAAAAAGACTTCATGGCCAAGCCAACCGTACTTGCAAGTCTGTAAACTTGCTGGTGGACAGATGAGGATCTGTCGTAAGTTTTTGTTTTTGGAATGGGAGTAACTTTGTCCCACCAAGCATCCCCATTGATGAATGTGAGGAATGTTACGTACGTCTGACTGCAGTTACTTCCAAAAACTGTAACCCAGAAGAAAAAGTTTCCAAATTCCAAGAAGAAACATGTCCGCAAATTAAAAAAAAATCAAAAAAAAAAATTCTTTAACTTGTACAGTTTAATATTATCTGTTACGAGGGTATCCTTTTAGTATTCACAACACAAATGTGAAGACTTTATTAAATTCATTGGACAAATTCTCACTGGTGAAAACTCACTGGTCTAACCTTAGTATGATTACTTTCTCCTTTCAGTTATTTTATATAATGTACTGTTTTCTTTTAGACCTGCGATCCCGAAGCCCCCTTGATGATGTACGTGAGCAAGATGGTGCCGACCTCCGACAAGGGTCGCTTCTACGCTTTCGGACGTGTATTCTCTGGCAAGGTCGTCACTGGCCAGAAGGCGCGCATCATGGGCCCCAACTTCCAGCCCGGCAAGAAAGAGGTTAGTTATTTCAAGTTATGAGATGTAAGAAATATCTTCTCGCACTCCGTGTCGCGCCGTAGCGAGTCGGCCGCCAGTCGGTCGCGTCGCGAGGACGGTGTCGGCGTGCGTCGGAAGTAGAGCGACTCGCCCGCGGTCCAACGCTGCACAGGACCTCTATCCTTATGTCCCAGGACTGCACGCTACGCCAAGGGCGATACAATCTTTTTTCTTCTGAAATTAACACTACCAAAGGCCTTACTGAACTTGCAAATAACACATTACGACCGGATACGGTACGCACAGTGTGGTATAATAGGATCTTCATTCCACACACGCTGAAAGCTATGGAATGAACTCTCTGCATTGTTTTGTCAAGCAATTTCAATATGGGGTTCTTTAAGAAGGGCATTGGAAACTTCCTGTAGGGTCACCAGCACTATGTGATGTCCCTGGTGCTACACACGTCCATAGGCCACAGTCAATTTTCATCAGTTGGGTGCTTTCGAATGTCCATACAAGTTACGACGTATAAATTAATAAGAACAGTTCTCGGTCCCTCCATAGTACTGACTTCCGACGGCGTTTCTACACCACGGATGTACTTAACACACGTTGAACGCCACTGAAAAACAGTTGACTTTTCATTAAGGCCATTGGGGACACGGGTGGGCCAAACCCATTGAATTCATTCAGGCCACAGGGGTCACCGGTGGGCCAAGGCAGCGCTTCTGTTTAAACGCGATTTACAAGCCATGGGGTATCGTTATCATTCTAAATAGTTAGGAATGTGGGCCGCGTGGCCCCTTAGAACACTCAGTCGGCATGGTTCTTATTTTAAAGAAAAGACTTGGAATTTATTTCCTTTTTACTGTACTTCGTAGGGTTGTGTCAAATTGTATCAAATGGGATGGCGGGCAAATGGCGTGTATAAATATTTAGTATTTGAGAGGAAGTTTATGATATAAATAAGACAATTTAATTGCGGCGCAAGAGCTTGAGGGGAGGTGCACGGGGTGGGCCGCGCTGTGATCCCCGCGGCCCCCGCGGAAGTAAAAACGTAATTCCTTCCGAGGAGGCCACGGGGGACACCCGTGTGCCAACATACAATTTCCTTGGATTTTGTAATAAAACCACCAGAGTTTTTAGTTTACAGTGGTAAATATTATATTTTCAATGTATTTAAATGAAAATACAACATTGTAAAAACTAATGAAAATTACGAAATCCGGAATGGCTCCAACAAACTTCATAGTGTGGCCCACATGGTGACCCGCGTGGCGCTCAACGTGTTAAATGTTAAACTTTGTTGTAGGATCTGTATGAGAAGACCATTCAGCGCACCATCCTCATGATGGGTCGTTACGTAGAGGCCATTGAGGATGTGCCCTCTGGAAACATCTGTGGTCTGGTCGGAGTTGATCAGTTCCTTGTCAAGACCGGAACAATCACCACATTCAAGAACGCACACAACATGAAGGTAAGCTTGTCATAAGGAGCTACTCGCAACATTGTCTGCAAAGATGAGATCCAGTTGTATTGTTTTTAGTAAAAGTATCATAGCTCCTCTAAATATCAACTATATGTCAATACATATCTTGTCAAATCGGTTTAGCCATTTTGGAGATTGAAATGGAACTCACAAAAAAAATTTTTTTTATTTATTTCAAGTGGCATCTTTAAAAAACGTGTTATTTCATTCAAACAGACACTTGAATTTTTTTAATAACCACATTTTTAATAAACACATCTTTTTCGACAGGTCATGAAGTTCAGTGTATCCCCCGTCGTGCGAGTGGCCGTTGAACCTAAGAACCCCGCTGATTTGCCCAAACTGGTGGAGGGCCTGAAGCGTCTGGCCAAGTCCGACCCTATGGTGCAGTGCATCAACGAGGAGTCTGGAGAACATATTGTCGCTGGTGCCGGAGAGTTGCATCTTGAGATCTGTTTGAAGGTTTGTTTGTTACATACATACAGATAAATCTCTTATTTCCTGTTGTGGTAAGCAGAAGCAATATCTTTCCACCTGCTACTATTCTGGCATAGCCTGGTCAGACTGCTAGCATTCATTTCACTATAGATAGTGATAGTAAAACATCACTTGCATATGTAATTATTACATCTTGTCTCTTTTTTATGTAATTAAACTACAGTTCCAGTTAGCGTTTAGAAAGTCGTTCGCCTGTCGCGGAGTCGAAAGCACGTCTTTCTGTATCAATTTTACTAGGTCACTTACTTCAAGCGAAGCTATAGTTATCACAAAATAAAAGGCCCGTTTTGACAGCTCGCGCCCATGAAGTTCTCAGTTTTTTACCAATCAAAATGTAATGAAGGTTATTACATTTTTCATAGACAGGTACCGCCCACTCGGCTTAGTGCTGTGCATAACGATTTTTATTACGTTGTCCACAGACTATTAATAATCAATTAAGGAAAAAAATATCGAGTAAGATAAGCCCGATTTTTATTTATTTAAAAACTAGTGTTTAGACCGAAATTAATTACTGAACTTCACTGTGTAACTAGTGATCATTTACTGAAAATTATGAGCTTGGAGCTTAAAGCAGTAAATAATGGCAGCATAGATTTTTATAGAATGACGTGTCTTTGACCAAGATGCATACGCGTGTGTTCGCCCGTCTTGTTGACTGTGCGCCCGTTACGTTTGGTTTTGTTGATTTTTGGATTATTTTTGACTTTGTATTTGAGTTGTCTCGGCATCTCCGGTATGGGTATTCTGCCGGTATTCTGCCGACAACTCGACTCTTCGAATATCTACCGAATTCGAATACTGCCAATGCTCCGGTAAAGGCACACATAGATTTGACTTGTACACTGTACAGCCATGGCACCACCGTTTCTACTATGAAGGCTTTTCCGCATATGTGCATGGTGGTCATCCACCCGGTCAAAATTTTTGACAAATTCGTGCCATCAAATTTCTACAACCAGATTCTTGTTGATCTTGATATTCCTGTTGTTTTTGTGATTGAGTGAATGTTATTATAACAAAAATATGAAATAAAGCAAATTGACCTTTCATAATACTGTATCATTTTATAATACCTACAATATCAAAAATTAAGCTAATTTTCTAATCAGAACTTTAAACCAATGTACTTTATATACATATTCAAATCGATCAAATCCCCATGCAAACTGGATTCGATTAATCGTGAGTATCGAGTACCGAGTCGTTTTGTTACATCACTAGTTATGCCAAATAGGCATATGCCAAAACGGGCCTTTTATTTTGTGATTAGTATAAATATAGATATCTTCTCGTATCTTGTCACGCCGTAGCGAGTTTCCGCTTACGACTAAAATGGAGACGTACAGCGCGAACTACCACTGTGCAAAAACAAATATAGAAAAAAATACAGTTTTATACAGTTTTTTTTATTTAAAATCGAGGATCGTCCCTTCATATCAGAGCTACCAGGTTAAAGATATACTTCCAGGAAACTGAATCCTTTCTGCATACCTAATTACTGAAATACAAAAATTAGTTCCTGACAATAAAGTATTAGGTTTTAAAATGTTACCTTATTGTTAAATAGGATCTCGAGGAAGACCACGCTTGCATTCCAATCAAGAAGTCCGACCCCGTGGTGTCGTACCGCGAGACCGTTAGCGAGGAGTCCGACACGCTCTGCCTGTCCAAGTCCCCCAACAAGCACAACCGTCTGTTCATGAAGGCTCAGCCCATGCCTGATGGTCTACCAGAAGACATTGACGATGTAAGTACCCTTTGTTTATGTGTACATTATATTAGAAATTTCATACGGGTGTAACCGCGGTAGCCTAGTGGTATGGGTAATGGACTGCTGAGGCGAGGTCTCGAGTTCGATCCCAGCTTACCATGGCACACACCAATGACTTTTCGATGCTTTTCGAAGTTATGTGTGTATTTATCGCAGGTTTGTAAGTGCCCAGTTAATGGCAATAGGCTCGCCACCTATTACATTGGGACCTAAACATAAACTGGCGAAATGTGGGTGCTAGCACCTCTGCCTAACCCTTCGGGGATAAAGGCGTGAGTTTATGGGTTTATGTTATATGCCTATAATAATAGTTCATTGTAAATATTTAGTTTAGAGTGCACCATTTTGTCCTGGAATTGTTGTGTTTCCTTCTTCCTGCAGTTCTGGGTCCTTTAAGTGGGCGTGAAAAAGCATCTGATGAGCGCAACCATTGTAGCACTGTACGTGTTTGCAATGATGGCCCTCTTTCATATGAGACTTTGCCTTCAGCTTAACATCAGGCGAGGTGAAGTGAAATTGACGTGCCATAAATAAAAATAACTAGTTAGTATTTGTGACGAAAAAAAATCATTATACCTATTGTGGCCAACATGCTTGAAAAACTATATAAATATTTGAGTTATCAATTTTCCCTACCTGCCGTTTCTAATTGCATTATTTTTATAGGGTAAAGTAAACCCCCGCGATGACTTCAAGACCCGTGCCCGTTATCTCTCCGACAAATACGAGTACGACCTCACTGAGGCCCGTAAGATCTGGTGCTTCGGTCCCGAGGGAACTGGCCCCAACATCCTGGTGGATTGCTCCAAGGGAGTCCAGTACCTCAACGAGATCAAGGACTCAGTGGTCGCAGGCTTCCAGTGGGCTGCCAAGGAGGGAGTTATGGCCGAGGAGAACTTGAGAGGCGTGAGGTTCAACATCTATGACGTCACGCTACACACTGATGCTATCCACAGGTAATTACTGATTGACAAGATCGTCATCATCATCATCATCATCATCATCTTCCTGCCCTCGTCCCAATTATTTGGGGTCGGCGCGACATGTCATTCTCTTCCATACATTCCTATCGGATGTCATTTCCTATGTTTGACAAGATATGGTACAGAAATCGGCAAGTAACTTGGCAAGAACCGTCAGCGCTTCTGAGACGATTTTTGGGTGTCTTTTGCGTTAAAGCAGACATGATTCGAAATAAATGATGGTATTCTGGTGAATGAATAGAATGATGACAAGCACTTATTGTGCCTCTTACCCGCGAACTTATCTCAACTACTACAAAACCGTGCCAAGATAGATGCCGTGCACTGTACTGTTGTTACACAGTAAATTCATGCAGTCAATCAAATTAAAAATGGCCAGCCGTGAATCAAACTAGATACTAGATACACACACTACCAATCGCGTTTATCGTCAAAACAGTTGTACAATCAACAAAAGAAATACGTTACCACATTTACATACAATCATAAAAAGCGATACCATATCTCTTTTATCGACTGTACATTACATAGTAGGGAAGCCCACACACCAACCAAACCATACAGCGGGTATAAATATAAGTAAATTTGCTGTGTGCTTACTATGGCCCCCTTAGAAACGCCATTTTTATATATTCAATAATATGTAAGTGAATAAAAATATAGTCATAATGGATATTTTTGTTGCAGAGGTGGCGGTCAAATCATTCCAACGACGAGAAGATGTCTGTACGCTTGTCTGCTCACGGCGCAACCCAGACTCATGGAGCCTGTATACCTGTGCGAGATCCAGGTACGTACATGTGTTACCTGCACGTTTTGTGTGTGTGTGTGTGCGTGTTGCAAATGTGCTTGTGTTCTGAATACCTTTTGAAGCTATGAATTTAAAAAAAAATTGTGTCAAATAAATACATGAAAATGTAGTCTGTTCATCAAAACTACTATTACTACTCGTAGTAATGTTTACTTTTAGTATTTATAATACTAATTCATGGTTTACATATTGAATATTAAATCCAAAGTCCTATAAATTGTAATTGTTGACCATTGAAACACATGTCAAACAAATAAACTAGACTAACAAGTGGTTTGATACCTGTTTTTAGTCTTTAAAATACATTTCTAAACGGAAAAGTTTTTTTACGGAGTTTATACTACATCTTAAAAATACACCTCAATATTGTTTACATTTATTTAAGTACTTAAACAAATTGACTAAAGTATTTTAACCTTGGATTCAACAGAACAGACCATATTAATGTTAACAAAAATATATTATAGCAAAAATACTGTTAATATATTTAGAGTTGTGTGTGTGAGTATGTTTGTGTGAACCTAGCATGACCCCACGTTTTTCCTGAGCGGGCTAGCATGCACTCGATAGTTCCGCCTTTCCGAGACGTGGTAGATAAACAGTTCTTTGTTTTGGTGTGGCCACCCAACATACGCCTTGCCTGAATAGGGGGACTAACACATGAATACGACATGTAAATACCCTGTATTGTATTTAAACCTGTATTATGAAGACAGATTAACTTGCAAATAGAACTTGAAGCGTCGTCGTAGCTTAGTGGCTAAGAATTCGGCCGGCGATTGAAAGGTCCCGGGTTCGAATTCTGGCCATTACACTACCGACGTGAACCCACTCCCTAACACAAGCCATTGAGCTTAGTTGGGGAGTTAGATGGAATATCAGTAATTTTAGTTGCTAATATTCTGTCCTTTTTTTATTTTTTTACTGATAGGCATGACAAGCTGCTTGGTTTGTGCAGAATAAGATTTATTGTTTGAATTTGTGTTATGTATGCAAATCTTTTGTTGACTATAATCTTGACTCCAAACTACAGATTTCATTCTAAATTAAATGGAGAAACATCCATTTTTAAGTCAACAAAATATCAGTTTATGTATAACACCCTGCACTTCTGCAAAATCTTTCTAATATCAATTTAAATTGTCTTACATATACTTGCAGTTACCTTCTTGTTTATCTTGTTTATCCTGATAAATTTACAATCACCATCAATTTCGACCTATTCAAATTTCAACCGTTCTAAAACTCATACCCTTTCCTCAGTGCCCTGAGGTAGCCGTGGGTGGTATCTACGGAGTACTGAACAGGCGTCGTGGCCACGTGTTCGAAGAGTCCCAGGTGGCTGGCACACCTATGTTCGTGGTCAAGGCGTACCTGCCTGTCAACGAGTCGTTCGGCTTCACCGCCGACCTCCGGTCCAACACTGGCGGACAAGCCTTCCCGCAGTGCGTGTTCGACCACTGGCAGGTCCTGCCCGGAGACCCGTGCGAGGCAGGCACCAAGCCTTACGTCGTCGTACAGGTTAGTAGCTATTTAACACTTACAATATGTACATGTACCTATAGTTGCCGGTAAATTTGTTGGACAAACGTCAGAAAGTTCGTTGTAATATTTAGGTGTGTAGCATAAAGTTATACTTAGAGAAACAAAGTGCGAAGCCTAGCGTGAAATTTTGGTTTATAAACTATTATCAACTTTGACAGAAATAGATATTGCAGTGACGTCAATGTTTCTACACTAAAAGTCATAAGTCACTGCCACTAACTTTCAAAATCTGGTAACGTAATTATGAAGGAGTCTTAATTATAATATTACTAAAAAATACCTATTTACACTAGTAATAATATTAATGTCTGTGAAGTAAAGTATATTTGTTATCTTTGGTATAGCTCTCTGACACGAATGTGCTCACGTCATTCAATTTCTCTTTTTGTCCAACATTAATAAATTGCTTGCAGCAAACAGACAAATGTTTTATTGAGTAATATTTAAATATTACTTACAAAGCACTAAACTTTGACCGATTAGTTTGCCTCGCTCTTACCACCAAAGACACCTAATAACTCAACCTACGCAGATAGATACGCGTTCATTGTCAAGAAGTTTGCCGGCCTATAGTATGTAATATCTTCTCGCACTCCGTGTCGCGCCGTAGCGAGTCGGCCGCCAGTCGGTCGCGTCGCGAGGACGGTGTCGGCGTGCGTCGGAAGTAGAGCGACTCGCCCGCGGTCCAACGCTGCACAGGACCTCTATCCTTATGTCCCAGGACTGCACGCTACGCCACTGGCGATACATTTTAAATTATTTTTCTTACAAAATACTGATGAAAACACCTTAGTGTCTTTGTGTTGTAAATATATGTCTCGAGTAAGAACTTGATTATACCCAGAGGCGGATTAAACGTTGAGAGCGCCGTAGGCAAGCATCTCATGGGCTCTGTTGCCTACTTCTCAAGCATTACTGCCTCGCAGAAAGAGGCGGCGGCAGTCTACGCGCGCGCACTCCTCACCATATTTTTCAACAAAGTGCTGAGCGATAAGTCTTCTACTCCGCTAAGCTTCTTTTTTTAATCAACTGACAAGAGTCACGGAATGCTCTAAACTCTTATAAGATTTCACTTTGTACTTCATATTTCAATATTATTAATTTACTGTACAGTAGATTATAATTTACTGAACAAATTGGACTAAAACTAAACTGTTTTTATTTTCTACCCCCGCAGGACACAAGGAAAAGGAAAGGACTCAAGGAAGGCCTGCCCGATCTAACTCAATACCTGGACAAGTTGTAAACGTCGTAGCTAATGCAATCCATACTGTAATATATGTACCATTATCGAGCGCGCCTCACGCACTACACACTTTTGTTATTATGAATACCTTTTATTTAACATGAAACGGGATTTCGCCATTTACGTGTTGAGCTCGGATCGTTTGTGATCGTTTATGATCGTTACTAGGCGCAACACCGCCGCTATGAAACAATAAATTTATTGACAAAACATGTGTTTAATATGAATCGTTATTATGATGTAGTCGGCTACCATGATTCATAACTATACTGTAATTAATTTTTAAATTATAATTTTTCTATTGTAAACAATGTTTAATTGTTTAATTTATATTGGCTAATGTTTTTAGTCGAAGATTGACAGGTGAGTTGATTTTATAATTGTGGTGTCAAATTCTGTCTGAGTGCCTAAAAACTATGTAAAAAAATCGTGTTTTTTATGTCAATATGTAGTATAGCAGGAGTACTACGAAAGGCCTTCGGCTTTGGGAGTGTTGTATAAATATCTCCATAACTTTTTGCTCAATTGACAGAACTTGACTACCATTTTTTTCTTCATTTATGATAGTACACATAATAATATATAATTTTTATGTCGCAGGTATCTCCAGTTAAAATAATAACATACAGGTAAGACACATTATATTTACTTGTAATAAAAATAGAAATCTGTGGGCTTATCATGAGGCATTACCATTTTTAACGGGTGAGTAGGGATAGAACTACCTTTATAACACTATCTCTCTTTCGGACAAAAACTAAACTTCGCATGGTAAGCCCACTGTATTGAAATCGATATTTTGTAACATATTTATAAAAAGATAATCAAAAGAAATTGCAATTTTTTTATTTAATTTCACTAATAACTTCAAATTGAATAATTTTTTTATAGAAGTATTGAAAACTCGATACTGGTAATACTATATGATGACAATAACACAGACCTGTACTGATGCAATGAGGAAAACATTATATCATCCTGATGACGTAAACATCTTTATACTTTCTACAATTTATATAATGCATATTTTTATAATTACGCCGTTTTGTTACAGATAAAAAAGGCCTGCTATTCTGAAAACATTGAATCTGATAAGGTAAATACCTATATTACACATAAAAATACTACATATTTTTTGTTTCGTAATGTACCTAGATGGCCCTTGTAAGCAAACTGTCTGATTCTCCGTACACAAGTCCACCAAACCTCACGTCTATTGACTGACTTAAGACAGGTGAAGGTTAAGAGTTTCTGTGCTGTCAGTGCAGAAGACAGGGTGTCTCGGTCTACCCACTGACAACACAAAACCTCTGTGTGCTGGTAAGCTCTGGCTACATTTTTCACCGCTCTGGAAACTACTCAAGGTTATTATTAGCCTCTGCATTCTATAGGGCGGAGGTACCTAGACGGAAGTGCTTAATTAGGGGGGGGCATACCGTCATGTCTTACCACCGTTCAATCATCATGTCTAACCGGTAGATAATAATAAGTTAGCTACCTCGCTTTTTTGTACAGTCGGATAGACATTGGACAGTTCTTTTTCGAATGCAGATGAGAATAGATTTAAATGATGTTAAAACTACCCCTGATGCCACCATGACGGTGTTTACAAGCTCAACAGGACTGAACTAGCCAATTATATCTTTTAAAAATACATTTTAATTCTATGGCTGACATCATTGCTATTTGTTCCAGAAATGTGGGAGATAATGAAAAGCTTCAGAACTGATTGCAGGATGGAACATCTTAGGTAATTATAATAAATTTTCATTTGTTTTTTCATTTTGTAAAATATAAATAACTACCTTGAATGAGTTTAGTCAATTTCTGTATTGAATATAAGTGAAATTAAAACTGTATTATTATGAGTATAGTGTAATTAAATGGGAATGGTTTATATGGTAATATAAAATGCACCCACCAGTTGCATTCCATAGACACAAATAGATACGTCATACCCTATCCAAATCAAAGTATGTTAAGCAGAAAATGTTGCTATGATTTATGTGAATTTCTAGAAGAATATTATTCTGAATCACGATGATATTGGAATAATAGTCTTTTTGACATGATAATATATACCTAGTTATGTCGACAATCATTAAATTTGACAATTATTAATGTTAAGATTTGACATTTATAATCACTTTGATATAGATTTTTTTTTACTTTTTTTGTGATTGTATACATGATTCTTTTTACTATTATGTTATATCTACTATGTCACAAATGAATTATTGAATATTTACATACCACACAAAAGTGATAGAATGTACAAGGAAACGTTATTTTAATTTTATAAGAACACACATTCATTGCATAAATAAATGAATATGAATAATATGTATTTAATAACATACACACTAAGTGAAGTATTTTTATAATTTTTGGGTAGGGTATTTAGTGTCTATTGGTTAGGTTAGCACTTTGAAACATCTACTTATTACTGTCTGTCCTATCAAAAATGATGATAAAACGTATCCTGATGCCACTATGACGGTTTTACAAGCTCAACAGGCCTGATTTTAGCACTCCTCTACATGTAATTATAATACTTAGTTGTGTACAGTTATTTCATATGAAATTAACGTTTCAGGTATCTAGCTTCATCGCTTCACACGACATTATCCTGATAGCGTGTTGAAAAGAGAAACGTATTATTTAGGTAAGATTATAATTTAATATTTGTGCTTTTTTTAGGAAAAATATTGATAATATTATTGAAGATATTATGTACCTATGCTTGAATTTAGTGTACAGAAAAAAAAATAGAACATTTAGTCATTATCTAAATGTTGCACTAATGGGAATTATAGTTTCCGTAAAAGATCTGGGGGGCCTAGACAGGTGGCAATCCGTTGGAGTATAATATAATTGAAGCCCGTTGTAGTATAATAAGATTAAATAGTGGAGTGTAATATAATTTTATTCTATGTGCATATGGGGTTGACACATATTTTGACGGTTATGACATTTGTGACAGGCGTGAACAAATGTCAATCCCCCCATACGTTGATCAATCTGTTCGATTCCATGCGCAGAAATATTTTGAAAAGCAATTAGTATGCTGACTGTTCAAATCAAAGGAGACTGAAATGATTTCATACAATCTTGGGCCCAAGTTGTAAGAAGATGAATGTGGTGTCAATTAATAACTTCTATATTATCAACCTTTCACTGAAAATTCCGCGGAATTTGTCAATCTGAGAACAGAAATATAAGAGATTATGTAAAAGTGACGTTATGTTACAATCTTTAAACTAACAGCTGATTCCTTACATTTAGGCCCACCGTTTTCCATCTCCTTTAGATTGGAGAAAGTGAATGCTTCGACGGGATTCGAACCCGCGATCTTTCCCTCATCATCATCATCCTAGCGTTAGTCCCGGTCGCATCCGAAGCCTTCGCCTCGGAGTCCGGATCTTTCCCTCATTTGACTATTCTATTCCATTTCACTAAACTATTGCCACTTCACCAGAACCCCAGGTGAAATGAGAAGCTGATACTGGTAACATTACATGGTATGATAGCCACGCCGTGGATCTTTCGTGGCGCGGACTATAGATAAAAAAAACTAACATGAACTAAAATGATGAAATAATCACAGACCTGTTCTGAATTCTCTTGAGGTCAAACTATTTGTACTGATTATGTAAATGCACAATATTCATATTTTAATACTGTTACGTTCCTACAATAATCGTTTTATTCCTTGTTTCAGGTAACGAAGAAGTATCAGCGCCGTGTGACAGCCCAACATTATCCGCACCAAAGCAAAAACTTTCAAAAAAATATTATTGTTATATTTTATTTGCCTAATAAAGATATTGAGCCGTAACAAATACAATTTTATTTAGTTCGCCTATTTTCCCCATAACTTCATCAGTAAGTTTATAGCAGATTACGTAATCGATATACGATTATACTTCTAATCGGAAAGTAATGATTGATTACATTGGACTACGTTCAGATAAGATAACATTTAAATTATGACTAATGTAAGACATACTAATCGTAGATCGTTTGTTACCGGTAAACTACTGCTTTTGTTAGTGCCGACAAACTACACTATGCGAACCAATCCATATCCCATATCGCCTATAGACCACGCATTACAGGCAACACGCTTCTGACAAAGGTTCCAGCTGGCTGCTGTATGGTTGTTGCAGAGAATGTACGCGCCCTCCTAAGGGAGGCCACACATCACGGCTGCATTTGTTTCACACAGTTAATGCCAAGATTTTGTTTTGTCAAAAAATAAATGAAACTGCTGTGAAAATGCTGGTAAATTAGCTGCTTTGGCGTGTAGCCTCCCTAATTAGAGGCCTAGAAAGCCTCCGCGCGTACACCAAAAATTTTGAGGTCAACTCTATAGGTTCGTGGGTACATACGTGTGCAGCGGGTTTTCGGGCTGTATTTTGATAGCACGGGGTGCTGCTCTACGGTGTATGGAGTGGACGACATAGATTAATATATACATGGACGAGCTCAAATCTACCAGTCATAGATTATAACAAAACTAGGGCCTCATTGCACTAGCGACTAGATCTGTGTCGATCCGATAGGTAAGTATAGTTAAGCTAGGAACATGCGGTCGGGTAGGCTGTGATAGATGTGAAGTTCACTGAACTGAAGCTAAAACACATGAAATGGAAGTAGGAATACCGGAAAATAGTCAAACCGGAAACATGGCCATGATTTTTATTTAAATTATTAAATTCGATTACCATTTGCTTGGCTGTCAAAATCAATTCCGATGTTTAAAATTGTATTTTTGCAATACAATTTTCAACGATGGAAAATTAATTAATTTAATACCTACCAGAATATATAAAAAAAAAAATCGTGATCGATGTTTTGACATTAAAGTAACTTGATTTAACAGCTAATCGAATTGAAATCGAATTATATATACCTAACTAAATAGTGAGGTGGTGCACCACTATAGCAGATTTGACGTTTCGTTTTTTTATCAGTCAACATCATGGAACTTGGAAGGGATGGTTCAATGATTACGTCAAAACTTCAAGGTCGTAGCTGTGCGCATGTTTTATAAATTGAAATCCAATTAGACTTAGCGCCTACAGATTCAGTGTTTAATGTTAGGTCGCACGTTGCGGCGTTGTTTAACGTATTTCAACAAAATGGTGCCTGAAGTTGTATTTGTGTTGGGAGCACCCGGCGCCGGCAAAGGCACCCAATGCTCTCTTATATCAGAAGAATTTGGATTTGTACATCTTTCCGCTGGCGATTTACTGCGTGAGGAGCGGCAGAGGCCGGGCTCCGAATATGGAGAGATGATTGAAGAGAAAATCCGCAACGGTGAAATCGTACCTGTTGAGGTAACGTGTTCGCTCCTTCACAAAGCCATGCAAAATTCCGGCAAGACACGTTTCCTTATCGATGGATTTCCACGCAACAAGGACAATTTGGATGGCTGGGAGCGGGTCATGTCTGACAAGACAAAGTTACTTTTCGTATTATTCTTTGAATGTTCGCGAGATATATGCACTGAGCGGTGCTTGGGACGTGGCGCTGCGGGGAGCGGTCGCTCTGACGATAATCTGGAGAGTCTGAAGAAGAGATTCAATACATACTTGCATGACACCCTGCCTATTATCAATCACTACGACGAAAAAGGCCTTGTAAGGAGGATTAATGCTGAAATTAATCCAAATGAGGTATTTGAAGAGGTCAAAGTTGCATTTAATAATTCTGGATTGAAGAGGATAGTGAACTAATTATTTTAAAGTAAGTAGGTTAATATTGAGTCATGTATATTGTGGAGTATTGTGCATCTAGATTACCTATAGCTCTTTAATGGTGGAGATATTAATGATTAATGGCAAATACTGTAATAGAAATAATTGGTGTAAGTGAACTGTAGATATTATCTAATTATTTTAATTAATTGAACTTAATACTATCACTTCAATTTCTGTAGAAAATCCAAGCCTAGAATATTACTTGCTACCAAAAACTTAGGCTTATATATATGCAGTGTGTGGTTTTAAAAATGTCATATCAAAATAATTCTGATGAAAACCTGAAAAACAATGAGTAAGGACATCATAGACTCAAGAGGGGGTTAGGTTAGGGTTAGTAGGGATTTATATAGCCTGTGGTATTCATAAGCACCAGAAAGTCCTTACAATTATTGAGTGCATCAGAATATTGCATATTTCCTAAAATAAAATACAAGAAAAAAAGTACATCACAAGTGTGATACCGTTGGTGTTGCACATGTCCATAGGCCACATACCCACTTCCCAGCAGATGCGCTATGTGCTTGTCTACCACTTATGTGGCATAAAAAATATCTATTCATTTTATCAACGGTCACAAACAATTGAATATTATAGAGTATTTGACAATTGAATATCGAGTATCATGTTCAACAACTCTTAAAATACTTGTATCATATATGAAGGACATCAATATGACTTGAAAATTATCAATATCAACATCACCTATTTAATAATAACAGTAATATTTATTATCTATTATTATCTATATTACTACAATGGTGACTAGAAAATACATTAAGTGGTTTTATTTCATATTAAGAATTTTTTTACACATGTGTTCTAAAGTGCATTGCACACAATGGCTGTAATATAAAGATGGATATGTAATTTTCAGTAAAACAATTCTCAGGAGATCATACACAACATCTTCCTATTTTAATATAATTATATAATACATACTAGCAGGGCTAACGTGGCTCTGGTAGACTGTCTTAAAAACTTCACATTGGCGTCTCACTATTAATTCTATATAACATTTACTATACTTACTAGAGACTGGCAAAATGTCTGCGATTCTAAGTTGAAGTTGATACAATAATAATAGAGGACAGATATATCACATTATCTGCCATCTGCGAGGACTCCCTGTAACCGGATGCCTGCCGGCTTGCTCTGTAAAGGAAGCCTTAGTACTTAGTAAGCATCTGGCTTTCATTATACTCTAATAAATAAAATGTAATGTATTATTATTAGCATCTGAATCTGAATACAAAAACTTTCCAAAAAATTGCAAAGTTCACACATTGCAAGCTTTGGAATGAACTCCCTACTGTGATTTTTCTGAGCGAATACAATATGGCGTTCTTCAAGATGGGCATTATAAGGTATCTACATGGTTGGCAGCACGAGTGTAATACCTTTTCTGGTGTTACAAATGTCCATAGGCCACAGTGACCACTTTCCATCAAGTGGGCCGTGTGCTTGTCTGTATAAAAAGTATAATACATTTTCCACTTGCTTCCCTTTTGAAAATGTTTATGCCACTTTTACCTGTTACACTTACATATTATGCTTAAAGTTATACACCCTCCAATAATATGTAGTATACTTAACTATAATATACCTGCATTATAGTGTCTATACTTTGTAAAATGTAGCTTGGGTCCTATGACAGCTGTCAGTTAAATCCCGCACATGAAGTCTTGTATTTTCTAATAATGAATATAGTAGCTGTCAATGCCATACTTTATGGGCATACCGAGCTAATTAGTGATGGGCGATGAATCATCGTGACCACATACTATAAACTATCCATATTTTGAATAAAACTTAATTTAAAATTGAAATTAATATAAGAAAAGAAAAAAATATAATTTAATCTTATTGCTTAGGTATTTTCATATCATAATAATATTTATATTTCGATATACTTGATCCTAAATAATATTGAGTAAATACAATCCTACATTCAATTTATCAACGCCCTGAACCTGTCTTTGGGCTTTGTAAGAAGACACGCCGCGTTTGGCTCTTGGGCCATGTTACAGGCATAAGATACACGCGTCACCATCTTGTTTGATATGAACCTCCACTGATCCACTCCATTCATTCTCCTCAGTACGAGTGCCGACGCCTTGTATGCTATGTATATTCCGTTCTCATTACCAATAAATACATACGCATAATTAAATTAAACCTAATTATATGTAACATGCATCAATAATAGTTGGTAGTCATATCAATATCGATATTTTTATCGAATTTTTTTTTATATTCGGACATCCCTACTAATGTCATTTTGACATCTGTCATAGGACCCAAGCTACATTTTACAAAGTATAGTGTTGTGTGTAATGCATTTATGGTGTTAGGAAAAATTTAGTGTAAGAGAAATAATAGAAGATCGGACAGTAATCAGTTTATAATCAAAAAGTTCACTTAGATAAAATAAATATACATACTGTTTTACGATTATTTATCGAATATTGATTAAAAAAAATGTTATTTACAATATTTTTAATCTGTATTGATACACGAATTACTGTGCATATATTTTTTTTTACAAGTAAAATGTACGCGGCCGAACACTGGATGACACGCGCTCTCAAGAATTGTCATAGCGTGGCGTTTTGGAGGGCTTTTCAAAAACCATATTAAAACATAATTTTGAATATCTAAAAGTCTAAAAATAAATGAATCTTTATTTTTCGTGGGAATAAATATCTAAATGAAGATTAATTTAAAATACTTTCTGAACATATTGTCCGATTCTCTATTGTAATTTACGTATCCAAAGGTAATTCATCCTATAGTTAATTTACGAATATTTTTTATTGATAAATGTACCTATTGCTTAATGTGTGTTCCAATAATATCCTTAAATAGTTAATACAAACTTCTTTAATCTTTATAGCATGTAGTTACCTAGCCATTTACTATAGATACCGGCACATATCTTGACCCTAAGTCTAACAAAGTGACATTCTATTGGCGAAAACGCCAGTGGAATCGCTAAGTATGGGAATGAACTAAATCTGTACCTACTTAGTAGATTTAAAAAAATGTGACTGGAAACACTTAAATACTTACGATAAAATCACATCAGTGTCAAGTAATCCATTGATAGAAAACTGAAAACGGTGTAAAGGATTCCATCAATAAAATGTCATAGAGGCCCTTGGCGCGCGGATTGGTTTGATATAACCTATGATTCACTAATCATAGGTTATATTAGAGCTCATCCGTTGTAGCATCTCATGCGATCCCCCAAAAAACGCATCTGCGCATATACAGTGCATTTTGTGACGTCGCTGGGGTCAAGATACATGCCATTACTACTACAGAACGTATGTTAATTTTCACATTCCTCTTTTAAAATAGTTTGTAGTGATATATCAATAGCCATCAATGAAATTATGTACTGTTATTGAACAGATAAAGGTGAAAATTAAACGATATTGAATGTTGTTATGGTTTTTTTATTATGCATGTTTAAGGGTCAACATAGATCAGTACCCTTAGCACGAAAAACTATCGAATTCGTAATGTAAAGGTATCGAGAGAAAGGAGACACAGACATACGGATCTAAAGTGGGCAAGCTGCCAATCGCAATGCTCCGTTATTTCGATACCTTTACAATACGAATTCGATAGTGTTTCTTGCTTAAGGCACAGGCGAGAAAATGCTCGAGCACTTTTCGCCTGTTAATTATTTATCAATTCCATTTAGAATAGTATTCAGTATTAAATACTTATTTAGCCCTAGAGAAGTGACAATCGTTCTGTAGAATGGTATAAAATAGATTGGTCAATGTAGGGGCTTGACATTCGTTAACGCTTGTCATAAATGTCAAAATACGTGTCAATCCCGTACATTGAACATTATTTATCTAAAAATCGATTACCAACGAATAGCCACTTGTCTAGGGCCCCTGCTCGTTACGTGGACGAGGTCGCTACAAGCGATAAGGCCAGCCCAGACGGGCATACAGAAGTATGGGCCATTTACCCATACATGGTCCTATGACAACCGGCACCGGCGGCTTAACGGACTCTCCAAGGCACGAAATGATCAATGCAAATGTTAATTGAGGAACATACCTATAGATAGGTAGACCGTTTACCGTAGAAGTAGGTATACAGGATATGTTATGTAGTCTGCCTGCATGCATACTTAAATGATTATTTTAATAGTTGTAGTTTGCTGCATGTTACTTAGATATTGTATTAATTGAAACATGGGTACGAAGGTTTGGCTGCCCCGATGCTAAAGTTGGTTAAATCGTATAGTACCTACTTACGTAATAATTGGTAGGTAGGTAAGGTCTCTATGTGGAATGCTTGGTCCTTTACCGCAATGCACCTTAGGCATCAGAGACGGCAGCACTTCTGTCACGCAGCAAACACTTCTGTCTGCAGCCAATTGAATTCCTGCCGAGGCGAGCTGTAAAGGGGTGTTTGGAGGCTCTCCAATAGTCCCTCTGAAACGTCTCTAGCAGAGGGCACAGTGGAGGTGGACAAGTACGACCACTAGTCTCCCCAGCATACGGGAGACAAGTACTTTGAGGAGACTGCCACGGCATACCACGGGATACAACCGTATGCAACGGGATACAACGGCATGCAACGGGATACAATGGCATTCCACGGGATACCACGGCCCGTAGCCGGATGGCGCAGCGCTATCTGTTGTGCCAGCACAATGACGCCGCGCGCCGGCACAAAATAAAAAAAACAAACGTGACGTCACTTGAAAATGTTTATTTGCAACAAGGACCATACGTGTTGACAATAATGTGACGAAAATGTGAACTAATTCAATTAATACATTTTAATACTTATAATTTATAACTACAATATAAAAAATATTATTATATTATATAAATTATTAATTAGGTATTAAATTATTAAATGGTAAAGTTTGTCAGTTATGAGCAATAGAGCTCTATATAGTATTTCACGTGGACAACAGTTCATGATTTATATTAAAAGCAAAATAAAAGGTAAATATCCTTTTTTCTCCGTTCGCAATATCCCCACAGATACCGCCTCCACCAAACTCGGTGGAGGTAATTATGTCGGACTCGAACGGACTAAAACGCACGTCGTTTATGGGTCTTTGATTGCCGTAGGTGAGGTTATACAAGACACATCTCTCACAACCCCGGCAGACCCGGGGACATCTCTTTAAGATGACCCCCTTCGCCTAATGCGTGAACCATGGTGTTCCCATCTAGCCCCCGGCTATGAAGAGGCTTTGTTTTTGTTTGCTCATTTCTTGTTTCTGTTTGTACCAGGCGTGAATAATTTACTTAAGTGCGTAAGAAATGTGATGGGGTGCTTCATTTGGGTTTATTCAAATTAGGTATATCATTTCTAGTTTAGCGTAGATCATAGATACGTGATGAATATCTTGATAAGAGAGCTCATCAGATAACATCACTCGCGCCATTTTCATACACTAAACATCTTGGCCATGTTTGCGTGATTTTATATTCTATATGTTCAGTTTTGTTTTAAAAAACTGTATATCGTATAGTGTTTGCTCTCCTGGTTAATATTAAGCAATTTTTGATGGTTTCACATGTCTATTTTTGTACTTGTTTCGCTCAAGTGAGTAGGTATAGTCCTCAAATATTTTATGTAAATCTTCATAATCGTTTTCAAACTCACGCCTATTTCCCCGCCCCGAAGCGGTAGGTAGAGGTGCTAGCATACACATTTCGCCAGTTTTTGTTTAGGTCCTAATGTAATAGGTGGCGAGCCTATTGCCATTATGGCGCTTATAAACCTGCGATAAATACACACATAACTTCGAAAAGCATCAAAAGGTTGTAAAACCTGGGATCGAACCCGAGACCTCGTCTCAGCAGTCCATTACCCATACCACTAGGCTACCGCGGCTATATATTCTTATGTTCAGTTTTATTTTCGCCCGTTTTAATACACGATGTGATTCTGTCGGAATCTAGTTCGGAGTGTAGGGCTTTAGTCCTTATTCAACATACAAATACGAATTTATAATCCCTCCCCCTTTTTGAAGTCAGTTAAACACAGTCTTTCGTAACCTTGCGAACTAGACCCTTATTGTATTTAATGTTAAAATGTCCGGTAAGATGCGATATGATTACATTAACCTTTGCTGCAGTAAAACCGCTGTTTGCACTTCGCTGGGTCTTTGTCTTAGGAGTAATTAAGTGACGTAGGTAGTCATTACAAGTACATAATGGTGCGGTAAATGGTATTGTATGCTCTTGTTACCGTCTGCTGGTTTTATGTGTTCGAGTGTTATATAAAATTCATTCATAAGTATGTTGCAGGCTTACGCAATATTTTTTTTAATTTGAACAAGTTGTTTTTCTAATAAATATAAAGCCTTACTTATTTTTTGATTCTCCAATTGTGCTGATTGAATTACACATTGAATCTTATATCTGCAAATTCTACAGTTTCCCAATCTACTCAATTCCAGGATTAATTTTCTCAATAATCCCAGGTTTACCATGGCACACACCAATGACTTTTTGATGCTTTTCGAAGTTATGTGTGTATTTATCGCTGGTTTATAAGTGCCCGGTTAGTGGCAATAGGCTCGCCATCTACTACATTAGGACCTAAACATAAACTGACGAAATGTGGGTGCTAGTACCTCTGCCTACCTCTTCGGGGATAAGGGCGTAAGTTTATGTTATGTTATGTTTTCTCAATAATGAATTTTGGATGATTTCGATGGTTTTTAAGAGAGAGATTCTTAGTAAAATTCAAATTAATTATATCTTAGATGTATGTAAATTACCTGCCATTCATAACGTAATTTTAATAGGGGGACTCACAGACATAATGACACAGTGGTAAGGTAACCACGGGAACAGGAACCGGTCTTACAAAGTAGCATTTAGCTGGACGCATTTTATGAACGGTCCCTAAGCAATTTGGACAATAATTTGGTTGAGCAATTGCTTTCTTCTTCAACTCTGGATCTATTTCCTTCGACTGTTCGCAATAATATATGCCATGAGAGTCATTGCACACTGGACACGGAGCAGAAGATTTTTTAGACTTGGACTTTTTGCTGGCGAATAATTGCTTTGTTTGAGTTAATCTGCGATCCCTAAAACTCGATCTGGAGCTCCCAGCTTTTGGTACGACGTCCTTTTTGCGGAGAGTTGACTCCATTGAAGTAAATTTATTGTAAAGAAAATTTAGGAACTCTTTTAATGACGGCAAGTCTCTTGGGTCTTTGAGTGAAGCGCAGTATTCATTAAGAATTCCCGATTCTAGCTTTTGGCTTAGCAGGTAAACTAGTATCGGATCCCAAGTCTCAATATCGATACCCAAATTTTTGATTCCATTTAGACATTCTAATGTAACATCGTGAACACGTTTGATATTATTCGATGTCGGTTCTTGCATGGCTGGAATACTCATCAAAGCGTTCATATAATTTGAGAAAATAAATTTCTTATTGTTGTAACGACGGTTCAGTATCTCCCAACAAGTTTCATAATTATCTGTACTTATTGGTAAATGTTGGATGAGACGTTCTGGCTCTCCCTTGATTTTACTTTTTAAAAATTGCATTTTCTGTGCGGCGGACAAACACGGGTTATTATGTATGGCTTCAGAAAAAAGATCCTTGAAGGGAATCCAATTTTGATAATTGCCATTAAATGTAGGAATGTCAAGATGCGGTGTGGCCTTGTCCCTGTGATATACCGACCATAACTTGCGATTTATCTCTTTCTTTATATCAATATACTGTTGTTCATGCTCGTTGTACGCTTGTTCGTAACTTTCGTCCAAACCCTCGAATTCACTGTCTATTTTCCAGTGCAGACAATCTATAGCTTGCCAACGGGTATCGATAGTTTTCAAAAGGTCATCGAATTCCCATTTTTCTTTAATATTGGACATATCTACATTTACGAGCGTCCGAGTAAATGCCTTGAAGTTACTCGCTTGTTTTCGCAATTTCTCATTCAATTTGCTGTTCGTTCCTTTATAAGAAGTATCAATAGAAGTGTTCTCTGGAATGGGCATTAGACTTGATGGACCGCTTTCACTTTCACTGTAGGTATCTCCTGTTAATAGGCGGCCTGTCCGGGCTGGTTTTACAATTCCTCCACGCTGGATCGATTCTCGAACCACTGAGTAATTTTTCTTGGCTTCTTCATAATGGTTTCCAGTGAAATAATCGTGTGTACGGTCCTCGTATGTACACAGCTTGTCATGATTATCCTGAAACTCAATCCAATAGCTGTCCAGAGCTTCCAATATTTTCTTGATGCGATCCCCTGACTTGCGTTCCTTGCTATCTTTCTTGAAGCTAGTCCAAATGTTTTGGATGCCATTGATGGCAAGCCGCTGCTTTTGTAATAATTCTTCCATCGTAATATCGAAGAAATGTACCTACAAAGAAGCACTTACTTATATGATGATTTGTTTTCTTGACTGTGTCGAGTCCAAATTGCCGTTATGTGTTTGGAAAATCATCAATTGATCTTATTATTTTTGGTAACTAGCTATTTGGTTACCGTCGTGGTATCGTGCCGTTGAAGTGTTGTCTGCTGCATAAGTCTTGTTGCTAATTACTTGTAATAACACTACTTACGCTGTGTCCTGTGTTAGATGTTCTAAAGTCTTTGCAAAGTATGCGTTCTTGTCTCAACTCTCGTCGGTGAGACCCGCTTGTGGGACGCCAACGTAGCCGATTGGCTGCCACACGAGAATACGAAACAAACACTAATCACTTGAAAGATGGACCACTGTTAATGCTCACACTTGTCTCCTAGTTCCTTCACTTGCACCAGATTAAATGATATACATGATAACGATGAATTAATACAATAAACCTACGTGTAAACGCTTAAACGGCAATTTGAGAACTAATTAAAGTTTACAGCTACAATATAAATATGCTGACGCGAATATTATATAACATTGCGATGTAACAGTATAATTATATTATAATATATTTAATTACTTCAAATAGTTGCGTTTAGCGTAACCTGGTCATTAATAAACTTAGGTATCTTAATTTGAATGTGGATATGTTTCTGTTTTGCTTCCATAGTGGGGTATAATTTAGAGGGGCTCGTGGCTAAGTAGGTAATCGGTAAATCGTACCTGGTAGAAGAGTATTTTTTTAATTTAGATGTGAATACGTTTCTGAATTTGAAAGAAAGGACAGTCTCTATGGCGTGGCCGTAGTGAACGCGACTACTACGCAGGAGGCGCGGGTTCGATCCCCGCTCAGTGCTAATATTTGTATGCATGAATATGGCTATTTGGACAGGTATGGTCAAGCCTCGGAGAGCACGTTAAGCCGTCGGTCCCGGTTGTCATACGAACATCTGTGGCAGTCGTTTACGGGATTCCGTTGGGATTTGGTACAAGAAAAAAAAGGAACATCTAACTGGTATTTAACAAAGAAATATATGTATAATATATTTTAGTACTCTCAACTATCCCTAACATGGCTTATGTTACGGGATAGTTGCGAATCCTAAAAATACGTTGCACATATTCACTATACTGTTTTTTGCGTAAAATCCCTACGGTTACCGTCAGATTTTTAAATGGTCTCGACATCTAGTCAGGCGCTAAATTACTTGTGTTAGGTTGGTTAGGGATACGTAGATTGGAACACCCGCTTCCATATAATGGAGTGGAGAGCAGGCTCTGGACTTCATATTGCAAAGAATGTCAATACCGTTTGCATAAAGACGGTATAAGGTATTGGATACATAAGGATATTTTTTTAATTGTGCGGACAATCTCCGTGGATACTTCCTGCTGGCACCGGTAGGGGAAGATATATCGGACTTGAACCGACTTGTAGGTACGCTGTCTTTTTAGGTCTTTAGTTGCCGGCGGTGAGATAGTAGCTAACATAACATAATTCTTGCACCCAGGCAGACCCGGGGCCATCTCTGGACTTTCATCAACTAAAATTTCGACCAATCACCATCTCGCTGAAACTTTTTGAGAGCTGCTGATTGGTTGTTGAGACGTCAAACTCGAATGGCGGCAATCCTAGTGTCATTTTGCAAGAAGGGCATGATAAGTAAAAAAATAACAAGTTCCAAAAATGTCATATGTACTTATATTATTTTTATACTTTACAAAGTTTACAAAGATTCCAAACGTTTTCATAATAATTATATAACTTTAAAACTACTCTTCAAGCATTCCAAAATAACTTCTTTAGGCGTTGCTCTTGCCCCGCGATTAATTCTGAAAAAATATCTAATTATTAGTAAATCTAACAAATTAAACAAACAATGATGGAGGTAGGACATGACGGTTTTTCTCGTCCTAATTGAGCAGTCCGACTGAGGAAGTACCACCTAAAAAATACCGCCGCTAATAATACCCTTGTGTTGTGTTACCAGCGGTGAGTAGGATAGCCAGAACTCACTGGAGAGGTACCTACTGTGTTAACAGTGGGAAGATAGAGAAACCTGTGGGGGCACAGCTTTATGTGCGGTGAAGACACAGCTTTAAACTAGAGTAAGCAAAAATTGTATTTCATACGAGAACACCATCAGTCACGGGTTTGTCGGGCTTTGTGTCGGTCATATACACTAGTAAAATAAATAATTCATTTGGTTCACAACATATTCTTTCCTTTATTCCAAAACGTAAGAGCTCGACCCCGTGGCTCCACAAACCCTTCTTTGTCTCCTGCACTGACAGCACAGACTCTTAACCTTCTCCTCTCCCCTCCTTCCCCTTCCCTCCTCTTCTCTATATGGTCGGCAGCACGATTGTGACGCCCCTGGTGTTGCAAACGTCCATAGGCCACGGTAACCACTTTCTAACAGGTGGGCCGCGTGTTAGTCTGCCGCAAGTGGTATAAAAAAACATGTATTCACTACAGTATTATACCGTCTCTACCATGGTGACTGTTCTAATGAGCTCTTCTAATTAATTCCACCCTCTCCTTTCCTACAGGACAATACGTGCAGGACCTAGATGTCATCCGCATATGGTGCAGAATATTCCATCAAGAACCAAGCGGTTCGGTAAGTTTTCCTCTGCCGCACCATTAAGTCTCGGAATTCCTTACCAGCGCACGTGTTTCCTTCATCATATCAGACTATAAACTGAAGGCAAGTCTTAGGAATGAGGGGACACTATTATAGTGGTCTACAGCTTCATCTGATGCTTTTTCACGACCCGCTTAAAGGTTCCACGACTATAGGAAGAAGGAAATACGTGGTCTGAACCTCGATTCTACTAATTTTTAACCATAGTCACACGACTGAGATCACAAAAACTGCCATGGCATTTTCGGCTTTATTTACGTTGGATTAAAGTTCAAACTGAAATGAAGAAGAGTTTATTATATCGCTTTATTCACTCTACACAATGCCATTTAATTTTTAACTTTAACGGTGTAGAAATAGAGTCCAAAATTAAATGTCAGTTTTTGTAATCTCAGTTCCTTCACAATTAGTAGAGATTAGAGAGTAATTGAGTATGTTACTCAGCATCATACTTGAACTTGTTGAGCGACTGATGTCATGATTGACCTTTAAAAGGCAAAGTTTATAATTTTTTATCACATTGCAATTATTTTGCGTGTTTGTTCGTTTTTGTCTAAATGCTTGTCTACATTAAGGACATGTATTAAAAAATTCAATGAAGATTAATATAGGTAGTAGGCATTCCATTTTTATACTTCTGTAGTCAAATTGACTGCATCTCGCCTAAATGGTAAGCAAGGGTGCAGTCCAAAGCATGGAGGCCGCCGGTACAGGGCCCGACAGTTGCTTTTTCACGCCACGCTTAACGGTCCCGAGACTATAGAAAGAAGTCACCAATGCCCTCAGTTCTTAATGGAATTGGTTGTACTGTAAGTGGGTGACATGGTGACATGGTGACAAGTCCTGCGCGCATTGTCCTGTGTAGGAAAGGAGAAGTTGGAACTAGTTGCAACAGTTCCTCAGAACACTGACATTGGTATAACCGGTAGAAAACATAGGAAGTCGGATATCATCGCCCCCATAAAAGATCCCCAACTTAATAGGAAACGTACAAAAGTGAACCCGAGATCTATTGTGCCGGAAATGCAGAATGATTAAATTTATTTTTCGGTGCGGCAATTCCTACGAACTTCCACCTTCCCTGTTAGTCTGCGGAGCAGTTACGGCAAACTCCACTAAGGCACTGCACCTCAGTCATGGTGCAGTGGTCCTGGGTCCCTGGACTATCCACGGCTTTGAGATAGCCCAGGGTATACGACTGGAACGTACCAAGATATCAAACGCGCTCAGTCGAGTCTCGCACTTTATACTGCTCTGCAAGTGCCAAGAAGACCTCTTCTAAAGTTGTCTCCGTGACTGTGTAGTCTTCAATAAGGCCTGAGAACTGGTCCTTGAGTCCCTCCAGAGCTTGGAACAGCTCGCTGTAGTGCATGGTGACGTTTATGTGGTAGAGTAACATCGTCTGCAATAGAACTGCATTGGATTAATACAATTTCTAAATATATTGTTACGAATGTCACCGCTCATGACGTAAGCCGTCAATGATTGAAGCGTTTGACAATTTCAACTAGAATAATTGTAAATAAAGAGAATCGAAATTACGATCGTAATGACGATCGAAAAGACTAGCGAAATTAGGATTTCCAGAAGATTCTGCATGGTATATAAACAGCACCAGGAGCGCCAAAAGGGCAGTTTAGTCTCAGTGGTTGAAGTGGAAACAAGAAGAAGAAGAAGTAAAGTGGAAAGTGCAAGTAATAGTGCTAGTGGTGCATGTGCAATACTGCATGTGCTGTGAACTAAAACGCTCAGTGAACGTGGACGTTCTAGAGACTTTGTGTAAAGGCAGTGCGTTGCAGTACAGTCCTCTAAGTGTGTACGAGTGCTTTGGACAATAGACTGTGTATACGCTAAAGACTGTTGTGTGTTGGTGGCTTGAATAAAGTGTAAATCGCTCGAGGTTGTTTACTTCCAATCCCGAAACCCGCTTCCCGTTACATTGGTGTCAGAAGTGGGATTGGAAGGAACGATGCCGTTCACGCCAAGAGACCATCCAGAGCGTCCCAACACACGGTCCAGAACTATGGGACGGGAACAAGGTGAGCCCGACCCAGCGGTCTCACATGTCGAAGGCCCTAGTGATCGGCGTGATGCAGGCGAAGGACCCTCTGCTGTCCTCGCACACGGTTCAGCTACTCAAGAACCTCTAAGTGCACCTTCGCCGATGGACATAAGCGCGCTATTCCAACAACTGCGCGCTATGCAGGAGGAACAAGCACGCCGCCAGGAGGAGCAAGCGCGCCGCCAGGAGGAGCAGGCACGCCGCCAGGAGGAGCAAGCGCGCCGGCAGGAGGAGCAACTGCGCGCCATGCAAGAGGAACAAGCACGCCGCCAGGAGGAGCAAACGCGCCGCCAGGAGGAACAAACGCGCCTCCAGGAGGAGCAAGCGCGCCGGCAGGAGGAGCAGGCGCGCCGCCAGGAGGAACAAGCGCGCCGCCACGAGGAGCAACTACAAGCGATGGGAGACCGAGTACTCTCAGTAGTTACGGAGACCATTAAGAAAGTGGAGGAGGTGCAGAAAATGGTAGAAAGCCATGAAAGCATGCTGGCGGACCATCAAGCGCGCATCTCAACAGTTGAGGGCGATCTACGTAAAATCAAGGCTTCAGGTACAACAGCGCCGGTTGCCGTAGTCTCTTCGGGAGGAAGCTTCAAGGTGCCTCCATACGACGGAACATCGTCCTGGAATGCATATAAGCGACAGTTTCAAGCTGTAGTTCAGTTAAACGGCTGGAATGAAGAACAAGCGAGGACTGGACTCACCTTAGCCCTGAGAGACCAAGCAGCAACGGTGTTAGAGGCCATAGAGACTGAGGCTTCTTATCAAGAGCTCCTTGACGCCTTAGAGTCAAGGTACGGCGATGCACATCTGGAGCATGTATTCCGAGCACAGCTTCGGGACAGGGTACAAAAGCCTACAGAGACATTGCAACAATGGGCTTTAGAAGTAGAGAAGCTTGTGAGGAAGGCATATCAGTCCTCTCCTGCGACGTTCATTGAGAGGATGCTGCTACAAACCTTCGTCGATGGAATACGTGATAAGGAAGTAAGAGCCGCAGTACGTTTGGCCCATCATCCGGAAGTCAAAGAAGCTGTGGCACACGCACTTGAAGTAGAAGCCGTCCGTGGTGAAAATGGGAGTGGACGCCTGCGAAGAGTAGTGACATCCGAGCAAGAAAATGGACGGAGGAACTTCGCTCCCCGCTGTTATCAATGTGGGGAAAGAGGTCATCTCAGGAATGCTTGCCCGAACCGTACGACGCTGAGGACCGACGCAGGAATACAAGCATCGGAGACGGCGGAAAACTAATTCCGGCCAAGTTTAAGGGGTGGACGTTGGCCGGTAGTTGTGAAGCCCCAAAAGTCAAGATTTATCAAAGCACGGATGGAAATAGTCTAACTGTCAGTGGAAGAATAAACGGAATTGCATGTCAATTAACTTTGGATACTGGAGCATCGCGTACGGTAGTTGGGTTACGTATTTTGAAGGACTGTGGAAAGATAAAGAACCAGACAGAAACTATACATTTAACTACAGCTACTGGTCAACGTATACCTGTTAAAGGAGAACGGGTAGTGGCAATTAAGATGGGCGATAAACTCTTTTGGCAAGAAGTTGTAGTAGCTGATATAGTAGATGACTGCATAATCGGTTTGGACTTTATGAAAAATCATCAGTGCAAAATTGATATCGTAAACGGAGTCATTAAATGTGGAACAACAGAGGTGCCTATGAAGGGAGGTGTTGGAGGTAAAATCTACTGCCTTCGAGATACCGAACTACCACCAAGAACTCAGTCACTTGTACCAGTTACAATGAATAAAGATCCACGAAAAAGTTGCCGACGTTGTTTAGTTATTGAAAAGATAGAAGGAGATAACTCATGGATACCAGCTAGAACGGTAGTCGGGATGTCTAAAAACATGTTGGTACCAGTGCTTAATTTGAGCAGTGATACGCAGATCTTAAAAAGAGGTACCCTTATTGGAGTAGGTGAAGAAATAGAGTGGTTAAGAAGTTGCCAAGAGAAGACGAAGGTCTCTGAAGGAAAAATAGATCTCGGTAAAATCCTTGTCGAAGATATGAGTGCTATACAGTTAGTCAAGGCAAAGAATTTGTTGAGACATTTCAGTGACATATTCTCTGAGGGTGACAAAGACATCGGAAAGACTGGGTTAGTAAAACACCAAATAAATACTGGAGATGCACAACCAATCCGCCAACGCCCTCGACGAATACCATTCGCCAAAGAAGAAGAAGTTCAAGGTCTGATAAAAGAAATGGAAGAAAATGGAGTAATAGAACCTTCTTCTAGCCCTTGGTGCTCTCCAGTTGTCTTAGTTAAGAAAAAGGACGGTACAACCAGGTTTTGCATCGATTATCGCCGACTGAATGACATTACGAAGAAGGACTGTTATCCGTTACCGAGAATAGACGACACACTAGACACCCTGAGTGGAATGAAATGGTTTTCTACATTGGACCTGAAAAGTGGATACTGGCAGGTGGAAATGGATTCCAAGGATAAAGAGAAGACTGCATTCTCTACTGGGAAAGGACTCTGGCAGTTCAAGGTTATGGCCTTTGGTTTATGCAACGCACCTGCGACCTTCGAAAGGCTGATGGAGCGAGTTCTTGCTGGATTAATAGGAGAAGCATGTCTGGTGTATCTTGATGATGTTATCATAGTGGGGCGAGATTTCGATGATCATCTTAAGAAGTTGGAAAGCGTGCTCAGCAAAATTAAGGGAGCAGGCTTAAAACTGAATTTAAAAAAATGCAGCTTTTTCAAGAGGCAAGTCAATTATTTGGGACACGTCATCTCTGAAAATGGAGTAGAAACAGACCCCGCCAAAGTCTCTGCCGTAAAAGAGTGGCCGGCGCCGAAGGACAAAACACAGGTGCGAGCCTTTATGGGGCTCTGCTCTTATTATCGTCGTTTTGTGAAGAACTTTTCCGATATCGCGAAACCACTACACAGACTAACAGAAGAGAAGCGAACTTTCGTTTGGGATCAAGAATGTGAGAAAGCTTTTGAAAAACTTAAGGAACGCCTTTGTGAAGCACCTATATTGGGTTATCCTGACGGAAGAAACGAGTTTGTTGTAGATACGGACGCCAGTAACCTAGGCATCGGTGGAACACTGTCACAGAGGAAGGAAAATCAAGAGGTTGTTATAGCTTACTTCAGTAAAACGCTATCAAAACCTGAACGAAACTATTGTGTAACGCGGAGGGAGCTTCTGGCCGTAGTAAAAACGTTACAACATTTCAAGAAATACCTACTAGGACGCAAATTTCTTATTAGGACGGACCATTCGGCGTTGAGGTGGCTTCTACAGTTCAAAAATCCTGAAGGACAAGTCGCACGGTGGATCGAGCAATTACAAGAGTTCGACTTTGAAATAGAACATCGAAGTGGTGGCTCACATAAAAATGCTGATGCTTTGTCTCGCCGACCTTGTGCCGATGACTGTAAACATTGTGAAAGACAAGAGGGAAAAGAAGACACAATTATACGAGTCATAAGAACAGATTCTCTTAATGAAAGCTGGGATAATGACGCCATGCGAAATTCACAAGCGGAAGATAACGACTTAAAGCCGATTCTGGAATGGTTAACGAGTTCCTCTCCTCGTCCAGCTTGGAATGAAGTTGCTGGTTTGAGCTCTGCAACTAAAAGTTATTGGGCTTTATGGAATAGCTTGATACTTCGTGATGGCTTACTATGCCGAAAATGGGAGAGCGTGTCTGGAAATGGTACACATATACAAATTATTGTACCAAAAGCAAAAGTGACGGAAATACTTAGAGCTTTTCATGATGGAGTGTCAGGTGGACATCTTGGAGTTAGAAAAACTTTATTAAAAATACGAGAACATTTTTATTGGTTACACTGTAAGGAAGACGTTCAAGATTGGTGTAGAAAATGTGTACCATGTTCATCTGTTAAAGGTCCACAAACACGAAGTCGAGCTAGGATGCAATTGTATAATGTCGGAGCTCCCTGGGAAAGGATAGCTTTAGACATTGCCGGACCTTTTCCTATATCAATGAATGGCAATCGTTACATATTGGTAGTGATGGATTACTTCACTAAGTGGCCGGAGGTGTTCGCAATACCGAATCAAGAAGCTCTTACGGTTGCGACAATACTGGTGAATGAGGTCTTTTGTCGATTCGGATTACCCCTTGAAATTCACAGTGATCAAGGACGAAACTTTGAATCGCAAGTATTTCAAGAAGTTTGCAAAATGTTGAAAATTCATAAGACGCGGACGACACCTTATCGGCCGCAGTCAGATGGTATGGTGGAACGCTTTAATAGAACTTTGGAGCAGCATTTGGCGAAGATAGTCGATTCGCATCAGAGGAATTGGGACGAGTATCTTCCACTATTTCTGTTGTCGTATCGTACAGCGGTTCACGAAAGCACTTGTATAACTCCAGCTCATGCAAATTTTGGCAGAGAACTTCGGCTACCGGCAGAACTCCTCACGGGGTGCCCTCCTGATTCACCTAACTCAATAACAGATTACGCTGATGAGTTAAGGAGAAAAATGGATAAAGTTCACAGATATATGAGAGAAGCAAATTTACAAGCCAGTGAACGAATGAAAACACGTTATGACAGAAGTGCCAATTTAAGGTGTTTTGAGGAAGGGTCGTCAGTATGGCTTCATAACCCGGTACGGAAGCAAGGATTATCACCGAAACTTCAGCCAAGTTGGGAAGGACCTTACAAAGTGATAACAAGAATTAATGATGTCACTTATAGAATCCAAAAGACGCCAAGAAGCTCCGCTAAAGTGGTTCACGTCGACAGACTGGCTCGTTACTACGGTTCTAACGATGCTCGGGACGAGCATGTCTTAGGAGGGGGCAGTGTTACGAATGTCACCGCTCATGACGTAAGCCGTCAATGATTGAAGCGTTTGACAATTTCAATTAGAATAATTGTAAATAAAGAGAATCGAAATTACGATCGTAATGACGATCGAAAAGACTAGCGAAATTAGGATTTCCAGAAGATTCTGCATGGTATATAAACAGCACCAGGAGCGCCAAAAGGGCAGTTTAGTCTCAGTGGTTGAAGTGGAAACAAGAAGAAGAAGAAGTAAAGTGGAAAGTGCAAGTAATAGTGCTAGTGGTGCATGTGCAATACTGCATGTGCTGTGAACTAAAACGCTCAGTGAACGTGGACGTTCTAGAGACTTTGTGTAAAGGCAGTGCGTTGCAGTACAGTCCTCTAAGTGTGTACGAGTGCTTTGGACAATAGACTGTGTATACGCTAAAGACTGTTGTGTGTTGGTGGCTTGAATAAAGTGTAAATCGCTCGAGGTTGTTTACTTCCAATCCCGAAACCCGCTTCCCGTTACAATATATTGGAAACAGTGAACTACCAAGGTTTGACTTGAACCCATAACAGTCTTTTAGAAGAGGAATGCTCTGGCCAACTGGGTTACCGGATCCGGATATTGGATGTAGTTCGGAAAGTGCACAATCTGATTCCTCCAAGCCCCTTCCACCTGCTAACGACCAAGGGGCCAGCCAAAATGCATTCGTTCCGAATCTACATTCGTCATCGCTCTGAAAATGTATGGGAGTGACATTTGTTGTCGGAATGTTTAGCGATCAGATTACGACAACCAATGTCACTCCCATATATTTTCAGAGCGATGACGAATGTAGATTCTGAACGAATGCATTCAGGCTAGGCCCTTAGACGTACAGCGACAAGCCATCACTAAATGGTGGACATTCCAATCAAACGATTCGGTGATACAGTCATCATGAGTACAACCAAAGAGTGGAACGCTTTGCCCGAATCTGTATAATAACGATAAGTCTTCAAGACTAGAGTCAATAGGTGATTTCTAACTAACTAACTAGTCTACAGCTTGATCTAATGTTTTTTCACGCCCCGACTATAGGAAGAAGGAAATAGGTCCGTGATCTGAACCTCGATTCTACTAATTCTTAACCAAAGTCGTTCGAGTGAGACTATAAAAACTCCCTTGGCATTTCCGGCTTTATTTACATTGTGTTAAAGTTCAAACTGAAATGGAAAAAAAATTACGACGTTTCATTCACTCTACACAATGCCATTTAATTTAGAACTTTAATAGTGTAAAGGTAGAGTTCAAAATTAAATGGCATTTTTTTAAACTCAGTTCCTTGACAATGGTTGACAAGCAGTATCAGAATCGTGGCTCTGGTTTCGGGTTTCAATGCCAGAGCTTAAGATAATTCAATTTTTCCTTTCACCGAGGTAGAATGTATAACTACCATCTCCGGTTTCTAGTCTGAATCCGTTTGTAATATTTTTTAATTAACTTAATTGTGCTCTAAAAGATACAATTTTCTACCTCCTTCTTACATGTATCTATTAGAATACGATTTACCTTATGTTGGTCTTTCAGTTCACAGTCGAAAGTTTGCCTAATTTTCGTATTCAAGTCATCTACTTCATTCCCATCTGTAAAAAGAGTCAATTAGTATGTAGTTAATACAGAATATGTGCAACTTTTATTGACATTAATTTCTTAAACGGAAAAATACGTAGTCGATAATACTGTGAAAGAAAGAAAACTGGAAATAAAACCCTGTACGTCTTACCAACAGCGTTTTAATAGCAGGTTAAAACAATATTGGTAAAGGCCCATGTCCAATAGTAGCCTGTGATAGGCTTAATTACAGGTAGCAAATAGTAGCAATTAGGTAGAAATTTTTGATCACTGTCTCGATACTAAATGAGGCAGGCAACCAGCCATTCTGACGGACACAGGAAATCATTTTATTTGTTTAAATGGGAACGCCCTTGGATGCCCTCACAACGGTATAGATAACTGGATTAATAGTGAAGTGGTTAGCTCGGAATCGAATCGACTAAAACTAGTACCTGTCACAGGAAACCCCTGTCATGCTCTAAGAATTAAATCCTCAAGAACCCCAACGGGCACCACTATCCGCATATGGCGGTATTGTCCGCCAGGGTTACATAGAATTTCAAACATAGGGTTTCCACCGAACCTTTAAAATATGTTACACAACCTTCTAATATTTTTACAGGTATTATCGTTAAATGAATTTTAAACCCTTTCCGAACCTATAGTAAACATAAACATAATCTCACGCCTTTATCCCCGAAGGGGTAGGCAGAGGTGCTAGCACCCACATTTCGCCAGTCTATGTTTAGGTCCCAATGTAATAGGTGGCGAGCCTATTACCATTAACCATGCACTTATAAACCTGCCATAAATACATAGATACATAACTTCGAAAAGCACCGAAAAGTCATTGGTGTGTGCTATGGTAAAACCTGGAATGGAAACCGAGACCTCGTCTCAGCCACTTACCCATATCACTAGGCAACCGCGGTTACACAAAACCTAAAAACCTAAATAGGTGCTACACAAAAACTTCTAATATTTTTGCAGGTATTATCATTTCATAGGTATGAATTTTAAACCCTTTCCGAAAGTAAACTGAACCTATACCGGTTGATTTTATAGTCGTTTCGGAAAAAAAGATTTTGGCCACAATTTCGATAGTAAAATCGTAAGGAAGTCCTAAATTTGACGAAAAAAAATTTTTTTTTTTGCGCGTCCCATACATTATTCTGTTATTATTGCCATACACAAAGTATTTTTTTTTTCAAAATTAAAACTTCCAGTCAATTTTGCTATCGAAACTGTGTGTGAAACAAAATATTCTTTTTTCGAAACAACTATAAAATCACCGTGTATAACCACGGAAATGATAAAAGAGCGGATACGCACTGCCCTGTGTCCTGTCGTGTTTGATCTTGAAACGCACGGCGTGTCCGGCGGTGTGCTGCGCGCGTAGTTCCCCGGGCGAGCCCAGCGCGCGTACGCGGCCCGCGCACAAGATGGCGATGCGGTCGCACAAGGCCTCCATCTCATCCATACTGCCATAACATTTACATGTTGAAATTATCTTTTTTAAAGCTCAAGATTGCAAAACCTTTGTCCAGATTCGTAACTGACACGGAGGTAGGAGGTAGGAGGAGGTAGGTAGGCTATGCTAATTGAGTAGTCCAACTGGACAAGTACCTTCATCCTTACAGAACTCCGCGGCTAATAATAATCTTGTGTTGTGTTCCTGGCGGTAAGGTAGCCAGAGCTCACTGGAGAAATTTTGTGATGTTAGTGGAAAGAAACATAACATTACATAACCTAACCTTTTGGAAGGGTTGCCAACCATAATTTATAATAACGTATCCTATTTTATTTTTGCGCTGGTACAGCTACGACGACGCCATAGCATCGTGCGATTACAAAAAAATGCCGTTTAATTTTCGACGTTATCAATATAGGCTAATGTTTAAAATTAATTGAAAAAGTTCATTACATCGTTTCATTCATTCTACACAATGCCATTAAATTTCAGACTTTAACAACGTAGCACTAAAGTCTAAAATTCAAAAACATTATTTAACCTCAGTGGCATAAATTAATAGAATTACGGTTAACGTACCGGCTGATTAGGGTTTCGCATGTTTCCCTGAAGCCTTCCTATACCCACCCAGAGATAGATATAGAAATAAGCCCTTTAGAGCAACATTATGCGTGTGGTAGTCATTTTGCGTGTTGCACTTTCTGCGTTTTGTACTTTACTAGCTGACCCGCGCGACTTCGTCTGCGTCACCCCGTTTTTGCAACATTTTTCATTCCTGCTCCGTACCTGTTAGTCGTAGCATGATGTTATATACATATAAACCTTCCTCTTTAACCATTCTATCTATTGTAACAAACTGCATCAAAATCCGTTGCGTAGTTCTAAAGATTTAAGCATACAAAGGGACAAGAAAAATAGGGACAGAAAACGCGACTTTATTTTATACTAGCTATGTAGTGATGATGCGTATTGAACATTTTGCTTTCGTTCATTTTGTGTTTTGTTCATTTTGCTCTGAAGGGGAAATAAGTACCTATGTGAGGTGATAATTATAGACCGCTGGTGTCTGAGCCCCTCCCGTAGACCGGTCCAGAGTTGTCTCCGGGCGGCGACGTCCACGCCCGCGCTGGGCTCGTCGAGGAGCGTCACCGCCGCGCCGCCGCACAGCGAGCTCGCTGCCACCAGCCGTCGCTTACAACCTCCACTGTAACCTTCCAGGCGTCTATCGGCGTACTGCTCCAAATCTAACGTGTATGTTAATAAATTACCTCCATTTATTTTACATTCAGTTGTTCGGTCATTACCTACATTACTTAGAGGGGTTACATTAGGGAACAATTAGGTTACAATTTCGATTACTGGGATTGTTACTGGGATTCAAAACGAACACAAGTGATGGATAATGAGTAGTTAGCCTGTTTATACCTGAAGAAGTAACTAAGATGCATATAATGCATCAAAACAAAAAACCGCATCGAAATCCGTTCAGTAGTTTTTGCGTCCATCGCGGACAAACATAAACTTTTTACAATTATATAATAGTACTAGCTGACCCGCGCAACTTCGTCTGCGTCACCCCGTTTTTGCAACATTATTCATTCCTGCTCCGCATCTGTTGGTCGTAGCATGATGTTATATACATATAAACCTTCCTCATTAACCATTCTATCTATTAAAAAAGCCGCATCAAAATTCATTGCGTAGTTTTAAAGATTTAAGCATACAAAGGGACATAAGGATAGAAAACGCGACTTTGTTTTATTATACTATGTAGTGATATATTATAGATGGTCTCACCCGTGAGTTTTAGCCAACTTTTAACTTCCTTCTTAATAGTTGCCCCTTCAAGACCTCGAAGTGTCAGCAGTAGGGTCAGGTTCTCCTTGCCAGTGAGGAACAGGTCGAGCCCATTGTGTTGGGGAGTGTAGCCCAGCGTTTGTAAATACTGAAACAATAACATGACAGTGCCTTTCAAACATCTTGGAAGTATACAGGATGTAAGGGTGATTCTTCGAACCCTAAATTTTCGATGTCTGGAGGTTTATTTTCGTAACTGAGTGACAAATCAGTCTGCAATTAATTTTAATACATACCTCAGACTATTACCTATCTTGCACAAGTTATGTTTTTTTAATAATTGTTTTTTAAATATTTGAAAAAAAAATATTTGAATCGTTCTTCTGATTAATATGGTGTGTCCGTAACCCAGTTTCTTGAACATCAGTAACAATAACATTTTTTCGTGTTCATAAATCGATGTGAATTATAATTATTACGAAAGAATATTAGTTGTTCCTCTACCCAAAAAAAAATGGTGCTAATATTTATGATAGTTTATTAATAAATAAAAAAACTGTGAGTGTCCGGCACAAAAGTCTGATTCATATTCGCGCGCGTTCCATCGAACACACCTAGCCAACTACGAAACATTAAGCGACCACTTGTCACGCTGGCGGTAGCCTGTGGCTCGTCTGACGTGGTGGCGACGTGACGTGTGGCTGGTTCGTATCGTCGCGGAGATACAAAGGTAATTATACGATTCATATGGCTTTGGTACACCTGTATTTCTGATTACTATGTTTGTTTTAATAATTAAGTTGCATGGTTTTTAAATGTGAACCTGCGGGAAATATGATGCAAGTAGGTAACAGAAACTTATTTATAAATAATAATCCTTAATTGCATACCTGTAGTGATTTATCGCTGTTAATGTGCAAAATTCTGATTGATATGTGTCTGATTCATATGGTAAAAATGCCATGTTACGTTACATTGGCGGCACGTTACGCCTGTAATATGTCATCTTGTACACGCCTAATATTATTTACATGTCTAAGAACAGTAACTGTAAATTTCGCAGCAGTCCTAAGAACATCAAAGGGGTTTCATGTCTACCGACGTTGAGTTTGCATCCAAAAAATGATATCATGATATCATGCTGTGATATAGATTTAGGTGTTATAACAATAATTGTGAGCATTTACTGTGATTTTAATAAATAATTGACTGATTTTTATAACTAGAATTTCATTTTTATTCCTAATTCTGATTCATATGGCCTCAAATTTTTTAAAGTTAATTATCTCGAAAACCATTTTATCAAAAAGTGTCCCTTTTTAAGACATTGTTTCTTAGCTTATAACCTTTGGTAAAAAAATGTTTTATAAGCTTAAATGTGAAAAAAAAAATTAGCCGTATGAATCAGACGAAGAACGCAATTCCGGAGAAACACCCGTAAGGGGAACACTCCCAAAGCCGAAGGCCCCTGGTAGGTAGTACTCATGGTACACAACATACTCGTATTACCTACTACACCGACTAAAATCCGAAAATATAGCAATCTGTATTTTTTTATGTTCGTAAATTTTGATCCATATGATTGGCCTTATCTGTTTATACCATAAAAATAAAGAATCTCATTATTTCGGATTTTAGTCACACCTATTTTCGGGAATTCGGAATAAAGTCCGTGACCGTAGATTTATTTCTTTTTAAAAATAAAGGAATGTTTATTTTGCATGAAATGCGCTATTTCCAGTATTAAGAAAATCTTCCGTTCTGTATCTTTGATTTTTTTAACTTATTTTACTGCCATGGATACGTCGACGTCCTTAAAAGCCTAACTAAAACTGTATCTTTGATCAACTGCCGGAATACCAACCTTAGGGTATTCAAAGCATTTTTTTTGAGCTGGCTACACTACCACTAGTAGTAAAAATATTTCAAGTTAAACCTTAGTACTAGTGGAACCTTTCAGGAAGTACCCGTTGCCGTAGATCTTGCCGCGGGTGGCGCACTCCTCGACGGTCAGCATCTTGAAGATGGTGGTTTTACCCGCGCCGTTCACACCCAGCAGACCGAAGCATTCACCTTTGATAAAATCAATCATCATTCTCTGAACTTTTTCCCAACTCAGTTGGGGTCGGCTTTCCAGTCTAACTGTGATGCGGCTGAACTTCGATATTTTTTCGTGAAGCGGCTGCCATATAACCTCCACAATCAATGGTCCAATGACCAATGGCGATATCGAAGTTCCAAGTTAAACGGTTGTACTTTTAAGGGCTTCAACTACCCGTAACGACTGCCATAGATGTTTGTATGGCAACCGGACCGACGGCTTAACGTGTTCTCCGAGGGACGACCAGGCCAGTGTAAACAGCCATATTTATAAATGCATACAACTTTTTGCACTGAGAGAGGGGATCGTACCTGCGTTCTGTGTATAGCAGTCGCATGCACTACCGCTCACGCACGCTTAGTTATGTGTTATATCTATATCATCCTCTCATGAATCAACCATATCATCAATCAAATCGTTAAAAATTTGTAAAATGATCATATACTTACTATTGTTGCTGTCTCTCCTTAATGCATTTCTAGAATACATAAAGATTATAAAGTATTTCGTACCTTTTTTAATAGACAAACTAACACCCCTAACCGCATTTGTGTTCCTTCTACAAGTTACGTAGTTCTTATGTAACTCGTGTACTAAAATGGAGTCTGTCGCGATATTAGCAGGACCTGTTAACAAACATTTATCACTACATAGTATAAAACAAAGTCGCGTTCTCTGTCCCTATTTTTCATGTCCTTATGTCCCTTTGTATGTTTAAATCTTAAACTACGCAACGAATTTTGATGCGGTTTTTTTAATATATAGAATGGTGAAAGAGGAATGTTTATATGTATATAACATCATGCTACGATCAACAGGTGCGGAGCAGGATTGAAAAATGTTGCAAAAACGGGGTGACGCAGACGAATTCGCGCAGATCATTTAGTAAATTTACCGCGGTAGCTTAATGGCATAGGTAATGGACTGCTAAGGCGAGGTCTCGGGTTCGATCCCAGGTTTAACCATGGCACACACCAATGACTTTTCGATGCTTTTCGAAGTTATGTGTGTATTTATCGCAGATATATAAGTGCCCGGTTAATGGCAATAGGCTCGCCACCTATTACATCGAGACCTAAACATAAACTGGCGAAATATGGGTGCTAGCACTCTGCCTACCTCTTCAGGGATATAGGTGTGAGTTTATGTTCATTTAGTAAACGTACTTTTGCAGATCTCGTGCGCGACGTAGGCTTGTTCCTTGTTGACCGCTGGGTTTGTCTCCTTGATGTCAGAAGGCTTGTATTTCCTGTTCTTCAGGCGGTCAAAACAACTATTGAACATTCCGCGTTGGATCATTATTACTAGTCCCTGGTAAGAAATTAAGTAAAATTAATTAAAATCGAATCGTTTGCTTAATCGGATCTTGTCGGAATCGGATCCCATGACATTCGACACCAAATGTCACTCCCGTACATTTTCAGAGCGATGAAGAATGACTGCAGTAATTTCATAATATTTGAATCTTATTGACTCTAAAGGGCTTAGATGTCAACCGAAATGCGACTGAACAGAGATAGAACACAGCGGTAGACCCGGTTATTACTCATATCGCGTCAGTTCAGAGAGAAGGTGCAGTAGCCCCCCAACGATTACAAATCCTCGGCACAGTGAGGTCGCTCCGCGAAGTCTGTGAAGTCCCCAATAAGCGCGTTTCTGAGCGGAGCTAAGTCGGCTGCTTTAGCCAGTAACTCTGCACGCACAATGGCCCCAAAAGGGAGGCTAGGTGCGGACAAGGGAGTCCCAATACGATACGATACGATAAGAAAATAATATGTTCATTCAGAGCGGCTAAAAAGTTAGGAGATTATTATTACGAACTTACCATGAAGAAAATTGCGTGAACTAGAAGAATAATGATGGTGAAAAGGGGGGCGTCAGAATCACTTGAGAAGTAGCTTTTAGGAGTTGCTCCAGCTGTAAATGTTACATAGCATATGATTTTTATTAATATTATTAGGTAGGTTCTATAATCGAGAGTCAATCCAAGTCGGATTTTTAGCACTTTGGACACACTATCATTATTCTGCTTGACAATTAAATTTAATCGCAGTTTACGCTACGGCAAACAATCCCCCTCGCCCCTTCGGCCGTATTCGCAACTATGATTCGTAACTAGTTGTAATGGAAGAAATTTTAATACATATTCTTTGTTCGTAACCAGTGGGGAACTAAGAAACCCTGTGCTTTATCGCAACCTGATTGCAAATAAAGAACACATTTTTTTCTAGTTGCGATGGAAAGAGAGTGTTTCCGAATTTGCAACCAATAGCTAAGATTAATGAATAATGCGGTTACAGAATTAATATTACTTCTTCCGCAACTAATTACGAATCACAGTTGCAATTATAGGGTCAGAGGAAACAAACCGTGGTTTTCAATTGAATTTCAGACGAGGTATAACACAACGGTATATCCCGTCCCAATTGAGCAGACTGGGGAAGTCCGCCCTACAGAATACCGCGCTTAATAATAACCTTGTGTTGCGTTCCCGGTGTGAGTAAAGTACCCAGAGCTCACTGGACACTTTTTTGCTGACAATGGGCAAACCAATTTCTCTCCTGCGCTGACGGCACAGGATAACTTTCCTTCAGGTGGCTCGTGTGATTGTCTGTCACTTAAGTGGTTAACGTAGAAGATAGTACTTCTTCTATCGAATCGACGGCATTTTTGAGTTGCCATCATGGTGTAGTAATTTGTTTCACGGCAGCGCCGCAACTCACGGAGAGGGCCCGAGTAAAGGTTTCGCTCTTCGGGAAGGCTTATTACGGTCCCTCCGATAGCATAAAGTAGGTAGTAGCATAAAAGTAAATGCCTACCTACAGCATTGTCCCTCGCAATCTTCACAGCGTTAAGCATGCCCATAGTTATCGTGTAAGGAGTCGCGATAACATGAAGGACTTCGTGAATATTTTGAATTGTTCCTTTACCACCCAGACTGTCGTTAATGGCTTTTATTAATGGGAAGAATAATGCTGTGAATATAAGAATAATAAAATATTTTTATCGATAATATATCATCTCATTCTCAGAGACAACTCAGTAATGGACGCCATACACGCTAGGTTATGCATGATGGTTGTAACTGTACCTGCATAACCGACAAAGAATCAAAGAATCAATTTCTTTAATTCAGTTCAGGCACATAAAAAGCACTTATGAATGTCAAAGTTTTACAATAATTATCAAAAATATTATAATTTATAGTAAATAAAATACTTATTTATAGTAAATAACTTTTTTTAACCTTTTTTATAACTCTTTTTTTATAGTAAATAAATCATTTGAAAATGATTCTTTCGCTGGTTCGGTAGTTAAATCTCCTGAGAAGAGACCAGCAAGAAACTCAGGTAGATAGTTCCGTTTATTTATAATAAGTGGGTGCAAGAGCAAGAGATTATTATGACCATGCATTTTTATCATCAAGATATTCGTCTACTTTATAATAACTTTTTTTCATTAAACAGACACAGGCAATCCTTAGCGTGAATGGCATTCAGAAGTAAAATGCGGCTGAACTTCGATATTTTCCGTGAACTCCTCCAAATTGGCCATATAAAAGTTGGCGAAGTTCTGTAGTTAGGCTAGTCGGAATTTTGAAGGCTTTAACTACTTACCGAGCATGAAAATCATGATATTGACGGTACTTTCTGAGTGGTCTTCAGTAGATATGACAACCCAGTACATAACGGCGAGCAGTGCCATGGCGCCAATGAACAGTATCACCATAGTGACAACTGAAATTGAATGAAGGTGTTACTTTTCTTGATTTTCAAGATGGAATAATTAATACGGATCTTGGGTTTGAATCTCGAGAGAAAAGAGACCCCGGCACGCGTGTTTTGATCAATGAATGGTAGATTTGAATGAAATGGTAGATTTGAATGAAATGGTAGATTTGAATGAAATGGTAGATTTGAATGAAATGGTAGATTTGATTGAAATGGTAGATTTGAATGAAATGGTAGATTTGATTGAAATGGTAGATTTGAGTTCGTCCACTACCGTTTGAACATAGGCCTCTCCGTTAGCCGGCAGGTATATATCAGTTACCTAAATAATGTATGGTTAGCGAAACTCGGGTATTAACGCGAACGCGATAAATTAGGGAAACGCTCCCGAAGCCGAATGCCCCTGGTAGTAGACTACATATTGGCTTAAAAAAATACGATTTGGTAATTTGTATCTTTTTTTTAAAATATTTTTTATTCCTTTATACCCTTAAACTAGTGTTATGAAAAATACACCTCGCATTATGGCGCCATTTGCTTTTATTTGTAGTGATGTAATTCTATGAAATAATCGTTTCATTTTATCACTAAGGGATATGAAAAATAGATGTTAGCCGATTCTCAGACCTACTCAATAATAATATGCTCACAAAATTTCATGAGAATCGGTCAAGCCGTTTCGGAGGAGTACGGGAACGAACATTGCGACACGAGAATTTTATATCACTACATAGTATAAAATAAAGTCGCGTTCTCTGTCCCTATGTCCCTTTGTATGCTTAAATCTTTAAAACTACACAACGGATTTCGATGCGGTGAACAGATGAAGTTGCTCGGGTCAGCTAGTTTTATATATAAGATATAGTGAACTCGGAGTAGCTACTACTGTGCGTTTTACGGCTTCAGGACCGTATCCCCCCTGTACTATACTTACGTAGAAAATCAGTCTGATCGATAGTCGAGTCTAATTCCATTATATTAGCAGCTATCATTAGTGGGATGATCTGGAAAACCAGGGTGAGGGTCATATGGAAGAAGAAGGTTGTGAACCAGTACAGCTTGATGGAGCACCCGGACATGATGTGAATACTGCGGGCACCCGTGGCCTGCTCCAGCGCGGGAAGGTTCATGCAATGTGTCATCGTAGTTTCGAATACTGTGGAAAAAAATTAGGTTGGTATGTTTTTAGGCCTTCATAAAAAAACCTTTATTAATGAAGTTACTATTTTTTTTTAATAATTACGTTTTAATTTCCTTTGAAACTGATTTTTTTTATATCAGACCGTGGTCTGTCCATCGCATCGCATATCGCATAACTTTTTAGAGTAGTAATAAACCATAAGGTTATCCTTAGAGGCGCACACACACACACAACAGACATACACACTCACACTCACACACACACACACACACACATACACACACTCACGCTTAGGTACACTCAGAAACACGCACTCGAATTCACACTCACACTCACGCACATAGGTACACACACAGACAGACATGTGAAACTTATAAAACCCCGTCGTCGTTTTTACGTCGTCGGGGGTTAAAACCGAAGTTATAGATAAAATATTAATTTATAATAATAACTGTTTTAACTACTCTATAAAGGTATCAACCTCTGTCCGATGTATGATAGAGTGAACGATTTACAAAACCGAGTCAAGCCGACCTTAGCTGGACTCTCTTTTCTAAAAATATAGGTACCTACCTACTGTATCTAAGTAAGTAAGATATACTTACGTAATGTTATCAAGACAGCCCAAACCTTAGCTAAATATAGTTCCTTAGGTCTGTTAGCTGAGCTTCGAATGGGGTGGTTCCGTGTGAATATGTGATATTTAGACTGGTTCAGGTATCGCATGCCCAGCATGTTCGACATTACGTTGAGTGTGACTGGCGCTATATGAGGCACTGTCGTTGTATATAGTACCTACAGAATACATAGGTATAAAGTTTTGATCGGAACAGCTAAATCATAATATTGCGAACAGAGTCGTCTTTACCTATGGCAGGGGCCTTGGGCCAGATAAATAATTATGATTATCATTTTATCACATTTTAAGATTAAGAATTTGCCTGTTATAGAAATTAGGTCTGTGCCCTTAGCACGAAATACAATCGAGCTCGTAACGTATCAAGAGAGCGGAGCATTACGATTGGCAGCCCGCCTTCTATGAACCTTATGAATATTTTAATACAGAGACTCAACCAAGTTCTCAGACAAACTGTTTAAAACAGTTTTGTCAATCATAGGTAGGCTAGAGATATAAATTATTATCTATAATTAATAAATTAAAAAAGCCCGCCAAGTCCCGGTATGAGGAGTAGGCCCAAGAAATCCTGATTTGACGTCATCGTGATATGGACGCCAAGGATCGTGCAAAGTGGAGGAGGAAAAATAGGAAGGCGGACCCTGATCTCCGAGTCCACATTGGCTTTGAATGCACTCGGGAAAACACTGCTAGAAGAAGCGGTATGGTATTTGTTCCATACTTTGGGCTTGCGCGCACTAGTGACTTGTCACCTTGACTGTGCGCGCACTAGTGACTTATCTTGCAAGCCCAAAGTGGCCGCAACAGTGTAGGGGGCTCCTCATCTCGCATGCGGGCCTATGGGTATTCTCTAGTAAATAATAGTAAAAATAGTTACTTTGGCGTCAGTGTCATTTATTTCAATTCCAGATAAATATTTCCTGTAATCCTTCAGGCTCTTTTTACCAATCCTAAGAACAGCTGAAAGATAAATAACATTCTCGTAAATGTTAATACACCGGGAGATAATGACGTATTTCTGGATTCTACTAATTGCCAACCATTATCAACCCACTGAGATTGTAAAAAATACCATTGAATTGTAGTTAGTAAAATATTGAGCTTACTATTTGAAACGTCATTAGTAGCTTGAAATTCGATGCCAGGAAATTTGCTGTCCAGAGTTCTGGAACATACGACATCATGATTAGGTAATATTGTGGATGCGCAGCGACTGCTTCGATTCTCGCTCAGTGCAATTTGTATGCATGAATATGACTTAGTATTCTGGTCATACCTCGGACAGCAAGTCCCTGCATCTATGGTAGCTGTTACGGGTTGTTGGACCCTTAAAAAATTCGAGTAAGTAGTCTGACCACCTATAGAATTTCGATTTCGCCAATTGGCTGTGAAGGGTTTTGGTTAGATGCAACCCTAGCAGCACCTATAATAAGAATTACCTACTTACCTTAAAAAAGAAGTGGTACTTTCGCTCAATTGGAAGTTGCATAGTATTCGTTTGTTCGGTATATCCGTGTACATGTCGAAGTCTAGAGGGAACGAACGTGTTTGAGTCCGTGGGACCCTATTGTTGGTACTATTCGTTATTAAAAGTATTACTATAAATGGCAGGATAATATTCTGTAACGAATTTGTAATATTGGTTAACTGATGAGGAAGTTTTCAAAAGTACTTAGCTTATAAAGCTGGGGCAACAGCTGGATTAGGTATTTCTTTTATACCCGACGAGCAAATTTGAAAGCCGCAATCAAACACAGCAAATCAAAGCAAAGGCTACAGCAGATCAAAGCAAAAACTACGGTACATCATAGCAAAATCTACGACAAATCAAAGCAAAAATTATGACAAATCAAAGCAAAACCTACGACAACTCGAAGCAAAAACTATGACAAATCAATGCAAAATATACGACAATACAAAGCAAAGTCTACACGTACTCTCTTCACCTTACGGACGAGGGCGATATATTGCTTTAATAATACCGTACCTACGCCTTTTTCATACTGTAGTACTCAATCAATCAATCAATCAATTAACCTATCGCAGTCCACTGCTGGACATAGGTCTCTCCTAATGTGCGCCACTGCTCCCTATCCTCCGCCTTCCGCATCCAGTCTGTCCCAGCTGCCTTTTTCAGTAGTACTCACACCGTAATAAATAATCTGATACTTTAAGAGGACACAAAGCGGTAACAAAGGAATTGAATTCAACTAAGACAGCCGAAGTTTCGTAGTCTCCGTTTTATCAGCGAAAATTAGGCAGATTTAATTGTTTTTTTTTTCAAATATTTATTTTTAAATATTTGAAAAAAAAAAAAAACAAAAACAGGATTCTGCCTTTTTGCTTTTTGTTAAAACCTTTTAGAGTTTGTTTGGCAGTCCTCCAAACACGGCGGGAAAATTCTGTCACTTTTTAGAATCTTTGGGTAGCTATCATATTTTCGTAATTTGTAAAGTGCGAAAAAAAGAAAAGGCATGACAACGTCTACATCCAATATTGATTTTATTAATGGAAATCGATTATTCTAGAGGTATTTTTCAAGAAGAAAACAGGGCCGAGTTCAATTGTATGGCAAAACGGAGGCTCGCGTGTCCCCTTAAGCTACCAATATAATTGATATTTAAACTTTTCTGGGTTTGCTACTAATCTCACCAAAATTAAGAAGAACCATTTCTGTTGCAGAATGAATTTGACTTGTCTCTTCAACAGCACTAAAACTTGGCGACCGCGTAGGCGAGGGCCAATCAATTTCTTATGAGATTTACCTGAACATAAATACCTATAGACTTTAAATGACTTAGAGCAGAGTTTAAATCGTCTTATTATACCAAGGAATTCGCTTTTAGTCTTAGGCTTACCTACACAGAAAAGAAAAAACTAGTAGAAATGCGACACGATAGTTTCAGTTGCGGAACCGATATGGCCCAACTTACACATACCTACTAGCGTTTTGGGGAGACCACACATCGAACCAAAATACAATTTGAAGAATAAACTACCCGCTCAAATTTAAGACTCAAAACCAATAAGCAATTTAAGTGTAAACCATTCCAATTCCTATCGAATAAATATATTATTCCACGAAATATTTCCTAAACGAACGTTTTGAATCCAAAATTGACTTACTCTGTAATACTTGACATGTATAACTTGCAATCTGATAATTTAAATTGTATAACTTATTAATTTTTTGCTGACATAATTTAAAACCATTTACCTACTAACATCCCAATAATTGTTCGCTGGAGACAGTAGAACATTATGGTCATGTATGTACCTACCTATTTTATAACAACTTTTGTAGAATATTCTGACATATAAATCTATCCGTCTATCTAACTACACAATCAATTCATCATCATCAGCCCGCGGCAGTCCACTGCTGGACATAGGCCTCTCCCATGACACGCCACTTAGCCCGGTCTTCGGCTGTCCTCTTCCACTTCCTACCAGCCACTCTGCGTGCATCGTCGCTCCATCTAGTCGCAGGGCACCCCACACTACGTTTGCCGGTTCGCGGTCTCCACACAAGGACTCGTCTACTCGTCTACTCCAACGGTTATCGTTCCTACGGCAAATATGACCAGCCCATTGCCCCTTCAGCTTGCTAAGTACTGTATCTATACTAAGTAAATGTTTGTAAATAGACCAAAAAAGTCGCTTGTGTGGTCCATTAGCTAACTAACTTAAAATATTTATACTGTTGATTGATGGCACTTGGTGGAATTTGTTGTTACACATATTGAGAACTCACTTGTACTTTTCCACAGTATTTTTATTTTTTAATAGACCTGACCGGTTTCGCCTTACGGCATCCTCAAAGGTTTACGATGACATACAAGCCTATTCCCTTATAAACATTGCGGCAGTCAGTCAGTAACTTAAAATAGTATATTATTGATAATGACGCGTTGTAAGTAAGTGTGTAGCCCGCAAATCGCAATGCTCCGTTCTGTCGATACCTTTACATTACAAATTCGATAGTATTTCGTGCTAAGGCTACTGTAGTCAGTACAGAATTAATGATTTTTGAATTTTGTATCGAATTTTTGAATTTGGAATAATATCAAAATAATTATTTGATTACGTACCTTCTAAATCCTTGTAATATTTCTCTAGATTGTATTGTGTTCCATTTGACGATTTTCTTTTTTTAATGCCTTGCTCGATTTTTTCTATATGAAAGTAGGTAATTAGTATTATCAAGTAGGTATATTACTAAATACTTAAAGTAGCGTGATTCCCGCAGAGTAAAATTTGGTCACCCAAGACAGTATAGTCCGGGTACATTGTTTGTGTCACAAATCTGGACGCACCTTGTGTCCGGCCCGTTGTTCATGTCACAAATCTGGACGCATCTTTAAGGGATACCGGACCGGATGGGCTTTTAACATGAGACTATCAGATATATACTGCCCAGACTTCACACTCAGATAGCCCGAGTCAATAATAGTGCCCGGAATACGGCCATGGGCTCACCCTCTCTAGGTGGGACTGAATAAAACGGTTGGCGATATGTGGGTGTTAATTTACCTGTCCTGTTAGTGCCTCTCCAATGAGCTTTGGCTACCCTACTCACCGCCGGACACATATTTTAGCCGCGGTATTCTGTAGGGCGGAGGAACTTCCCCAGTTGACTGCTCACTTAGGACGGGAGATACCGTCATGTCCTACCGCCGTCAGCTCCTACAGCTTACCATCAGGCGAAGTAAATCTAATTGAAGTTTCCTATATATAAAAATTATGTGCCCTAGGTCAGCCTAGACAAGGCGAGTAGAGCCACCTAATAGCAAGAATGTTTTATTTGTAGCTATTGTACTTACCATCTGTACCTTGAATAGCGTTTACATTACTGCACAACCTGAAATCAAAATGGTGATCGTGATGTTTAAGTATCATATTAATATTGAAGTATAACACTGAACGAACCCTTTTACATATTTAAAATGATTTATTTATATCATTATATTAGGTGTAAGGGGAACACTCCCGAAGCCGAAGTCCCCTGGTAGTAATCGGACTGGTACACAACATATTGACGAAATTGCACAATTTTTTTTTAGTTTTTTTATACCGTTCAACTAGCGTTATTTAGTACCTAAAGCTAAATGAAACAAACATTCCATGAAAAAATAAGAAACTTTTTTCCGTGGCGTGTTTTTATGAAATTATTATTGTTTCATTTAGCTTTACTGATACGATGGATATAATAAGTAATGCGAAAAAAATACACATAATTGGATTTAAAAAAGATTCCAAATCATATTTAACGCCAATAAATAGTGCACCAGGAATACTACCAGCGGCCTTCGGCTTCGGAAGTGTTCCCCTTACACCCTGTAATAAATATTTAAAAAAAAAACATTGCCATACATAAAGACAAGATTTGATTTAAAAAAAAGGTTTAAAATAGTAAGCTGATGTCAGCTTATCCAACAACTCAGAGTATTGGCGCGCTTATAAAAACTTTATAAAAACTCGATTTCACGTTAAAACGAGTTGAAAAGTCATCTTTTTGTTTCTTGCTTTTTAGAAATAACCGCGGTAGCATAGTGGTATGGGTAATGGACTGCTAAGACGGGTTCGATCCCAGGTCGATACCATGGCACACACTAAGTACTTTTCGATGCTTTTCGAAGTTATGTGTGTATTTATCGCAGGTTTATAAGTGCCCGGTTAATGGCAATAGGCTCGCCACCTTACCTTACCATAAACTTACCTTACCTTACCTTACCTATTTTTTAATTTACCTTATTTTTATATATACCTACCTATAAATTAAACATACCCTAACATAAACTCACGCTTATATCCCCGAAGGGTAATAATATCAAAATTACTAACTTCAAAAACACCTCCTCCAGGGTCGAAACTCCAACTCCAATGGAGTCAATCTCCAACTCAGCTTTGCTGTCTTCGAGACTGCTGAATAGTTTAGGGAACGAACTGGATTTGTTCGCTGGTAGATTATACGTTATAGAGCTGATTGTCCTCCCCTTGACGGTGGCATCGGGGACTGTTTCTTGTACCTTTTGAGTAATGGCTTGTTCTTTTGGCTGATTCAGAGTAGTCAGTGTCAAGCGGTAACCATCACCTAAGAAACAGAATGAATCAGGGCTTGTTTACCGGTTAATGTATCAAACCGGTTTCAGTGCAAGTACATGGGAGCGTTTCATTTAGGTTTGACTCTACCTAAACCGCTAAAAAACCTCTTTTCTTAAAGAGCGAAATTATATAGGTTTGGTTCAATTTACCGGTTAATAAAGGTTTTGATTTCACTCTTACCGACAACATCGTCGTCACCATTCGTATTCAATTCGCGCGGACTACATGTGTAATCTACTAGTACAAAATTTCAATTTTCAAGCGCAGGGCTAATGTGCTTCGAGATACTTTTAAAGGAGTACTAAAGGGAGTCACTAAAGTGTCGTGCGTGCTTCGGTCGCGTGAACTTAATGCGTAGTCCATTTTCAAATGAATACAATGTTTTTAGTATTTTTTTCATTTTAATTGTAAAAATATAATAATCAATCAAATATAATAAACATAACTAAATCACAACTTCTGTAATTATTAAATAAAAATAAGACTCCCAATAATGCAGATCGCGTGTCGCTGCAACCTTTATTTTTTTTTTATCGTGCGAAAAATCCCCACGGATACCCCTTCCCCCCCCGGAGCCGGTTGGGTAGGTTATGTCGGACTCGAACCGACTAAAACGCACGCCGTCTTTGGGTCTTCAGTTGCCGGAGGTGAGGTAGTAGCCAACATATCCCTCGCACCCCGGCAGACCCGGGGCTCTTCGAGATGACCCCCGCCGGGTGTAGGGACCACGGTGTCCCCAACTAGCCCCGAGTATGGGGAGGCGTACTTTGCGCGCTTCTGCTAGAGTGACAGGCAGCTCCACCCGTCACCCCCAGGCCCGCGCTCATGGAGGACGGAGGTCATTCTGCGACCTCCGACGTCCGAGTCGCCTCCGCTCATCGCGGGTTGTGCCGCCGTCTCCTTCTCGAGCATTCGAGCATTGCACCTGCTCGCAGAAGGAGGCGCCGGCAGCCCAAGCGTTTGCGCATCGTACCATCACCGTGAGCAATGCGCGCGTCGCTGCAACTTGTCGAAAGCATCTAATAAGTACTTTGCGGAGCCATTCCAGAGATGCGAGCAGTAGGTATTCCACGCAGGAGCGAATTTGTGTCTTGTAAAGAAGACACCGTTGCTCCGACGTGAAAAAACGTCTCACTCTGTTCAGGACTCCGAATTTACGCGAAGCTATTTTGATGATGCTCTCGAAATAGTTCTTGTTGTTCAGTTTGCAGCGAACATCCATTCCGAGTATATTGAGGTTATCCTGTAATGGCAGTGGCGTGCTCTGAAGAGTGGGATGAGGAAGGAAAGGAGATGTCTTTGCTGTATACGCACATACCTGCGTCTTCTTGGCATTGAACTCGACCAGGTTCTCAGATCCCCATTGGGAAATGTGATTGAGGATCCGGTCAAGCCCAGTGACGAGAAGCTGCCTTTTTTGGCTATATCAGACTGCTTGGTCACAGGATGTCCGTGGTAACTCTCGTGTACAGCACTATCGTCTGCGTAGCAATGGACGCTGCCGGTGGACAGCATGTCATTGATATGCAGAAGAAAGAGAGTGGGTGATAAGACGGACCCCTGCGGCACGCCAGCATTTACCTGCAGTAACTCCGAAGCTCGTCCATCACAAAGAACGCGAATACTACGCCCATGCAGGAAGCTAGCAACCCAATGGTGCAATTGCACAATCTTGGAGGCAAACCGAAGGCTAGTAGTTTGCACAGAAGCGATTTGTGCCAGACTCAATCGAAAGCTTTGGCGATGTCCAGGCTAATAGCCAGTGACTCACCATGTTTATCCATAGCCTCACCCCAAAGATGATTTATATACGCCAGAAGATCACCCGTTGACCGTTTCGGCCTGAAACCTTATTGCCGGTCATTAATTAGGGAGTGATCCTCTAGGTGACGCATGAGCTTTGTGGTGACGCATGAGGTGACGGCTATGGGTCGATAGTTGGCTGGGTCTGAGCGATCTCCCTTCTTGGGAATCGGATGTACATTCGTCTCTTTCCACGCAGTTGGCACTGTACTTAAAATTTAGGGGAGTCGGTTACCTGTGCTATGAGCTGGCCATCCGCTCTGGGTCTTTACCTTCAAAGCAGCGCTCAACCCAAGGGATGGACGCAAAATAGTCACGCAATCCATTCCAATCTGCTGACCAGTAGTGCCAGATACGCCGATTTCCCTGCACTGGTCGTGGGGGCGCTAGGATAGGTACCTTGGAACAGACCAGAGAATGGTCGGAGTTGCCTAAGGCGGCTCGCACCGAAATATTGTACTAGTCTGGGTGGCTCGTCAGCTGAAGGTACTAGGCCCGACCCTCTTGGTATTCTAGTGACCTCGTGTACCAGTTGAGTCAGGCTGCGAGCCAGAGCAAACGCGTGGGCAGCTCTTCCCGCATGGTCTGTTTTGGTGGAGTCAACCAGATCTCGTGGTGCGCGTTAAAGTCCACCAAAAATACCAATTCAGCGTTCGGAAACCGCACGTTCGCCTTACCTGCCGCCTGACTCAAATATTTAAAGAGTGAAGTTATCTCGGCATCTCCGGTATAGGAACGATAAAGGCACACAGAGATTTGTCTCGTACAGCTATGGTCTATGTGTACCCACATGACAGAAAAAGATGGGTCCTCAAGGCAGCGCAAACAGCGACAACAAACACGCACACCCCGGCTTTGGCACGGATATTTTCCTTAGGAACATAGCCGGGGTAGAGCAGAAGAGCATGGCTGGTTTCGCCGTCTCTAGTTGTTGGTGGACGGCGATGAGGTTTGCATAATGGAGCCTACAGAAGTTAGTGGATTCCACCTCAAAAAGCGAGCTAGTGAGAGAATGAAGAGCCGCTGTGTTGCCATAATCTCTGATATGTACTGCCATGGTAGAGGGTAAGCGAAGTTGTGAAAAAAGGTGATTGTCGTCGAAAAGCACCGCGTGATAAAGCGCGAGAGATTGGTTTTATTTATGGTTGTGAGGCATGGCGAGACCCGACGCGCCGAACCGAAGCACCCCCCTCCCCCAAATATGGTCACCGGGTTCCCACGTCCGGTCACCAACTGGCACGACGAACCCCAGTTGGGCCCCTGTACTATGCCGCGAGCGGCCCGCGGCGCCACAGTTTCTACGGGTCTCCCTGCTCGGCGGGTCACCCCGCGCCCTCCCCACCATTCTACGCCAAGACCCACTGGTCCCACTTATGCTGCGACTACCACCACCTCTGCCCAGCTTTGCCCTTGCTGAACGCAATCCAACCGAGGTTGAATTACTATGAAGCGTTTTACGCACATGTGCACGGTGGTACCCATCCGGTCGAAATTTATGACAAATTTGTGCCATCAAATTTCTACCACCAGTATAACGTATGCTACGCATCCTTCGATTAGACATTTCTTTCTTTCTCGTAATCAAAATAACTATAAATTTTGTCCTTTCTCTTACGACCCATGCTTCACTTGAAAAAAGTAAAATAAGTAGATGCAAAGCTGCGAAATTACCAATAACTTTGCCTACTCGAAGTTCGCAATCGTTTAAATAAATGCATGCAGTTCAAACAAAACAAACTTCAAGCGATGCCGACGCGGGCGCGAGTCACTCTGGATTAAACCGGTTTATTAAGGTTTTAGTATGGTTCCCATTCTGGTTTCGCTCCGATTGAAACCTTTACTGAAAATCGGGTTTAACCTTTATTAACCGGTATTTTCTAAACCGGTTTCAAGCCCTGGAATGAATAAAAGAAGAATAGAAAAAAACGTTATCGACTTGACCGCCTGTGTTAAAAAAAGCCTACGAAGTTAGTAATTTTTCAGAAGCCTAGTGGCGAATGTGTCGGACTTGTGAATCACAAGTCGAGTCTACTATTTTTTGGTGTTTGTTTGTAACGAATAGGCTCCGAAACTACTGGACCGATTTCCATAATTCTTTCACTGATCTAAAGCTACAGTAGTTATCTAAGAGTAACATAGGCTCATCATCACGCTAGCTTCCAAGGTAGCGGAGCAATAGGTAATCATAAATCTCAATAGATCCGGTAGATTTCTATACATTGTACTAGAGAGAGACAACACTAAAAATGACGGACAGAAAATTGGGAAAAAAGGGAAATTGTAAAGTGAGGAGATTGAGAAATGAAAAAATAGGGAAACAGTAGAGAAAGGGAGAAATAGTATAGAGAGCCCATAAGAGAATCGAGTAAAGGATATATATAGCACTAGTTGTTGCCCGCGGCTCCGCCCGCGTGGACTTCTGATCCCGTTCCCGCTGCTCCATTCCAGACATTTAGGGGTATAAAAAATAGATGTTGGCCGATTCTCAGACCTACTCAATATGTTCACAAAATTTCATGAGAATCGGTCAAGCCGTTTCGGACGAGTACGGGAACGAACGTTGTGACACGAGAATTTTATATATAAGATAGGCGTGATGCTATGAAAAAAATTTAAAAAAAAAATATTAAAAAAGAAAGGTTTTATTGAAAATTTCTTCGACGAGCTCGACGATGTACGCTTGACGAGACGAGAGAATTGCATTCGTATGACGGAGTAAAGTTAAGTATGCTTTAAAAGATACCTAAAATATGTAATCCTTACCGATAGCCTTTTTAAGGAACATGTTAGTCGCAAAACAACGCAGCTCTCCGCCGCTCAATGCGGCCACGCGGTCACCCAGCGCATCGGCCTCTTCCATGTAGTGGGTCGATAGTAACACCGTGCGGGCACCGCGCAGGGACTGCGGACATTCCGAGGTCGTTAGAGACCTACTGTGTTGGCCTACTCCTAATATGACGTACATATAAGGCTTCATTCACACGGGTCAAATCAAATCAAATCAAAAATCATTTATTCTGCATTGACCAGTAAACGGCACTTACAAAATGTCAATATCAACAATATTTTATCAAATGCAAATGGACGCGTTAAAAGAGTTAGTTTATTGAGAACTAGCTATTGCCAGCGGCTCCGCCCGCGTGGATTTCTGATCCCGTTCCCACTGCTTGGATTTCTGATCCCGTTCCCGCTGCTTCATAAAAACCTTCGCTAGTGTTCAAGGAACAAATAAACAAAAGAATTACTTGAATTGATCCAGCCGCGTTCGAGTTATGCGCTTACCAACATATTTCACGATTCATTTTTATATATATAGGGGTTTACGACCACCACTGTCGTCCATCGATATTTGTGTACAAGTGTACCTAAATTCTGACAAATTAAACAAATGTATTCACTATTGTATAAGATATACTGTTTGACCCAGTGTGTCCATATAACTCTAGTATCCTAAGTCTTCCCCGTCGACCTCCAATCCGACCAAATTCGCAGCTTTACAGAACACATATACAAAAAGTATGGCGACTGTAAAGACTAACTATTATAGTTATGTTACAATATAAATGCGTACTACGGTTATGCCGATGCCGTTTGGTTTTGGTCACGAATACCGACATCCACGTGTCAAACCAAAGTTTGCAAAGGGAATCAAAATGTTCTGACAGTTATCAACTCATTTGAAACGCATGGTAGAATTACTACAGTCAGAGCCGTCTTTACCCTGGGCACACAAGACTTTTTTTCAAGAGGTCCTTTTGGAAAGCATAGAATTTTAGATTTTTCTTAAGTTGATGTTCGAGAAATCGTCTCTATTTCGGTGGGGAGGGCCCTGAGGTGGTGGGTCCATTTTTTTCATCGGGCGCAAAATCCCCACGGATACCACCTCCACCAAAACCGATGGAGGTGATTATGTCGGACTCGACAAAATGCACGCCGTCCATGGGTCCTTGATTGCCGGAGGTGGGATTATACAAGACATATCTCTTGCACCCCGGCAGACCCGGGGACATTTCTATTGAGATGACCCTCTTCCCGCAATGTGGGGACCATGGTGTCCCTATCTAGCCCCTGGGTATGGGGTGGCACTCGCCATGGCCTGCTTCTGCTAGGGTGACCGGCGGCTCCACCGCGGTCCTGGGGGTGACGGGTGGAGCCGCCGGTCACCCTATTATGATCAGGCGGGCCCTGGGCACGTGCCCCGAGTGCCCTATGGTAAAGACGGCATTGACTACAGTATACGTAAAAATACTTACAACGTACTTATTACTTATTTTACTTTGGTATTAGGTACTTACTAGTAACAAATCCCACAGCCCTCGTCTTGTTTCGACATCGAGTCCTGCTGTAGGTTCATCCAATATCTGAATAATGTGACAATATAGATTATAAATAATAGCAACTTTAGTTAAAAATACTCACATAGATAGGTACCTATACAATTCCAGCAGTATATTTAGATGATAAACAAGCTTGGAACTACATAATATACTAGTCAAACAATTAATTATTATTAATTAAATGAAATCTTGAGCCCTTAATACGAATATTTTTTTTAAATCGATTTAATATTGAATAAGGCGACTGTAACGTGTCTTAAACCCGTGACTAGGATTGTCGGCAGATGGCTTCAACGTTCAACGTCGCCCCCTAAATGTACGTCCAGATTTGTGTCATCATTTGTGATTTGTGTCCGGACAAGAAATCGTCAAGACATGACGATGAGTGTGGGAGTAACAACTTGTGGCATACGAGCACACAAACAAGAGTTGTGCTGACACGGCTACCAGTCGATCGATGGTTTCATTTAAGCTCAGCAGTCACGCAGCTGAATACGCGACTGACACGAACTTCTGACACGGTCACGGTAAAATTGTACGTAAATGTAGAAGCGACATAAGACGTAAAGGTCAAGTACAAGGCAATCGCTTCACGGAAAATATCGAAGTTCAGCCGAATCACATTATACTGGAAAGCCGACCCCAACTGAGTTGGGAAAAGGTTCAGAAAATGTTGATGATTTGATTAAAAACCTACAGGTACATACGAGCACAGTGGCGTCCCCTATCAGGGCACAGGCGAGTTGTGCTCGGCGCTGCATGCCACCGGACAACCACGCCCACATGTCATTGAGCTTCGGCTCCAGGCCCATCTTGGCTGCCATCTGCCGCGACGACTCACGCGCATCTTTTAACTTGCCGCCCTTCAACTGGACAAACAGTCATGATCATCAGCTTTCAAGTCTTTGTCTCTCTCATTCGGGACTCCGGTTATTTAAACTCCCCCCCCCCCCCTCCGAATTAAAATAATATATATTAAGGGGGGGCTTAATATATATTTTTTTAATTCGATGATTTTCGATAAACCATTGATAATGGATTCGATTCCCGCTCCATGCAAATATTTCTATATATGAATAGACATTGATTGCTCCAGAAACCAGTTGGAAACCAGAGCGAGGCTCGGAAATGCACAATATGCCGTCCGGTTGTCATACAAGCATCTATTTCAGTCGCTACTCTCTATTCTACCATGTTTATGAACAAAAAAATATTTCTTTCTTTCTTTCTACGGTTGGAGTCCAAAAAAGTTGTAAGAAACTGGCTTAAGACCAAAACGTATGATGATATAGAAAAAATTGTACAGTCTAACAATTGTACAGTCTATCTAACAATTGTACAGTCAACTAAATTATAGCATCCCTTCACCTTTTTACATCACGTCCAGTCACGCACACACACACACACACTCACACCCACACACACACACACACTCACAAATATGAGCATCAGCACATTCTTATGTAAAAATTAAGATCATCTTGTTTACTATCTGTTATACTCAGCCTATTCAACTCACCTGTATTAGTTTCTAAATAAAAACAGCTTGCCATGTAAAACCTAGAATAAGAAGATATTATTGTGGAAGGGGGAATTTCCAAACACAAGCATTATTTTAGTTTATATGGAAATTCCAATTGAAATAGTTTTATGTCACCATATTGAAAATGAATAAACGTTTTTATTTTTTTTTATTTTTTTAAAAGTTCAACAGTTGAATTAACTACAATACTTCAATATCGCCAATTCATCATCGAAGTTCAGCAAAACACGCAGTCAAAGCGGACCTCAAACAGCGATGTGAAAGTTTCGGATGCTACTGCGATTAACACTAGGATGAAGAAGTAGAATGTAACTGAACCTCACCAGTGCGAAAAACATGATGTGCTCATGCAGCGTGAGGTCTGGGAAGAACATATTGTACTGAGGACACAGGCCTATGCGTTGCCTCATCTGATTCCGTTGGTCACTTGAGTCTATCCCGTACACTAAGACTTTACCTGAGGTCGGACTCGTCATGCCTGTGAAACAAGGTAACATCGTATACTTATCTTGTTGGAGTGCGTGCTCTACAGCTTTCGCGGACCCTTCGACCCTATTGGGTCCTTTGTGTCAACCCCGCCCTGGCTCCTACATTAGCGGAGGGATAGTTCTCATCACACGCATACATCGTATACTTACTTCTATGTTACTGAATAAGCTGTCCAGGATAAAAGTTCCATCACGATTCCTGGGCGTGAAGATTTTTTTCACGATACATAACCTGGTACATACATTCCAACTGTCTTCTTTAATATTTGGGTGTTTTTTAAAATCTAAACTTCGCGGAAAATTCTACGGACATATTATAATACTATGTTCTTTAGTGTCAATCAACATCATGGCTTATCAAATCTTAAATAATGCCTGGTACCCTGTCGCATGTGTCCATAAACTACAAGGCTAAGATTTGGAGACATTTCTTCTTGCGGGCATTGGGAGAAAATAATTGATTTCCACCTGAAAAAGTCCCTAAAGCAAATGTCTGGCACTGCCAAATTTTCAGCCATGGCGTTCGAAGAATCTTCATAACTAAGGAGCCACATACTAAAGCAGTATTTGCAGCACATACTGCTATGACATGTCGAGAAGCATTGCTGTGTGATGAAGGGGCACTTGCTACTTTAGCGCGTGACCCCTCCTAAATAGTTCTTTACCTGTTATAACATTCATGAGGACAGTTTTCCCAGCGCCATTGTGGCCGAGCAGCACTGTGATCTCTCCTTCGAAAACCTTCAACGTTACATTCTTTAGCGCCGTGTGCTTTGGATATTTCTGCATAAGAACAATATCATATTTCTTCTTTATTCTGCGCAGAGCAGGAAAAATTGTCGAATTCGTGTCGTAAACGTATCGAGAGAACGGAGCATTATAATAAAATGTCTGCTGTTGAATCTATGCGCATGTGAAGCCTGCCAATCGGAATGTTCCACTCTATTCTTCAGATGGATTTTACTTCACTGTGTGTTTTACCGCCTGTGCAATGAATTGTGTTTCGAGAAATAGATCGACATGCATGATCACAGCCATTATATGATATACGGAATTTATACTCGGACAGCGACGGAAAAGGTGCACATTATGCGGTATAAAAAGAACTCATCTTATTCCATCCCACCCATGCTTTAATTGTGGAATGAACTCCTTGCTATCGTTTTTCCAAGGGAATACAGTGTGGGGTTACGGCAGTCGGCAGCACAATTTGGACGCCCTAGGTGCTGCACACGTCCATAGGCCACGGTAATCACTGACCACGGTGAACCATCTACTAGTGTAACATCGAAAAATCCTAGTTTTTTAGGGTTTTCTGGTCTAGGGTTTAAACCAACACTCCAGCAGCGAAAGCTGAAAATTATGAAACGGGACACCGGTGCGAAATACCTCTTCTACACCACAAGTTTCAAGGTAACTGAAGATTAAGAAAGTTTCTGTGCTCAGTGCAAGACAAAGCAGGTTTTCTCAGTCTTCTTACTGATAGCACTACCCTCCAGTCAGCTCTGGTCACACGCCAGAAACACAACACAAGGTTATTATTAGCCGCGGTATTCTGTAGTGCGGAGGTATTTCCCCCATGGGACTGTTCAATTAGGATGAGGGATACCATCATTTCCTACCTCTTGAACACGTGCTACGTATGAGAAGTGGAAACACCTCGGTACCTTGGTAACGTTGTCGACGAAGATGCCAACTTTTAATCCAGCAGGAAGTTCCTCGAAGTACCGTTCATCACGTTGTGTTGTTTGGTCACTCTCAGATGTTCTGGTAACCGTTTCTGTAGTCTACAGATAAAAAAAGCTTATTTAATCTCATCTAGCGCGGTAGCCTAGTGGTATGCGTAATGGACTGGTGAGACGAGGTCTCGGGTTCGATCCCAGGTTTTACCATGGCACACACCAATGACTTTTCGATGCTTTTCGAAGTTATGTGTGTCTTTATCGCAGGTTTATAAGTGCCCGAAACATAAACTGGCGATATGTGGGTACTAGTAGTACCTCTGCCTACCCCTTCGGGTATATAGACGTGAGTTTATGAGTTATGTTATGCTATTCCAGTGGTTGTTGTAAAAGGCAACTAAGGGCTTCTCCACCCGACAGTAAACAAAAAACAACAACCCACATTATGAGGCTATTTTGTTTGTCATTCGAACACCTATAGCCGTGGTTACGGGTAGTTCGAGCCCTAAAAAGTCCAATAACTGGTCTAACTTCAGTACTTCGATATATAGGGTGGAGTGTAGAAGTCATATGGCAGTCGCTTCACGGAAGATATCTGGAATGGACTGGAAAACGTGGACCACCGGGCCTCGAGGTGAAAGCTTCACGTGCGACAAGGATGACACTAGGATGAAGAAAAGGAATGCTATCTAACCATCATGTTTAAGTGCCAAGGTACTGCCTGACCGTATTTTCCAGGCGTAACGAGCGAAAAATACCATGTCAAGCAGAAGAATAGTACAATTTGCGCAACGAACAGCACGTAGCAAAAGAATATCGGTGGATGGTATACTCCGTCTTTCGCTGTAGTCATGTTGTCAAACCCTACACCAGTACCTGTACAGATAAGGACTTTTATTAGACTTATACTACTTTTACGGGTGCGACTGACCAGTCTCACAGTACCTCCCAACTACGAGAAGCAAAGAGGTGTACACATCTTTTAGCGGATAGGAAGAAGCGCGAATCACGCTGCCGCAGCTGCCGTGCTTGCTGTGCTAGGGTGACACTTTTTTTATTGTTTGAAAAATCCCCACGGATACCCCTCCACCGGAGCCCGTTGGGTAGGTTATGTCGGATTCGAACCGACTAAAACGGACGCCGTCTTTGGGTCTTTGGTTGCCGGAGGTGAGGTAGTAGCCAACATATCCCTCGCACCCCAGCAGACCCCCGTCGGGTGTAGGGCTAGATCGTCGATCTTCGTCGGGCTAGATGGGTACCACGGTGTCCCCATCTAGCCCCCGGGTATGGGGAGGCACTTTGCGCCGCCGCCGCGGCTTGCTTCTGCTCGCGCTCATGGAGATTACAAAAACTGCTATGAATTTTCGACTACATAATATTATTATCCTTTTATACTCACTAAATAGAGTTCATTGTACACAGTTCTGATGTGTGTAATGAAATCTATTTGTAGACTCTAACTTTATAGCAGTAAAGTTTAAAATTCTATGGCATTTTTTGTAATCTCAGGGATTTCAACAAGTCATTATTATTTTTATTTTTGACTTTTTATAATTGTCCTTTTAATGGTCTACTTAAACAGAACCGACTCATTAATCAGTAAACTACCGATGCTACAATAATAGAAAGAAAGAAGTCTAGTTCTATAGGATGTGACAGCTCTGCACCAATCTCTCTCTCCTCTCTGTTTCTCAGAGAGACCCTGGCCACAGATTACCTAATAAGTAGTTGGAGCCCAGCCTCTTGCCCTGGCAGCGATATAAATATTTAGCGTACTAACCGTTTCCTTCATAAAGACAAAGTTCACTATAATACCAAGACACAGGTACTTGTGGAAGTAGCCCGGCAATTAACTTGACAATATCAGGCATAGCAAGATCTGTGACAATATTCGTAACCCAGTTGAACAAAAAGAAAGTCAGACATGCGATGATCGTCGAGTACTGGGCTGTGAAGAATAATATTGAGATTATCAGAAGTATGCCTCACGGAAAATATCGAAGTTCAGCCGCATCAAAGTTAGACTGGAAAGCCGACCCCAACTGGGTTGGGAACCGGTTCAGAGAATGATGATGATGGCTTTTTGATAGGACTATGATTCTTAACCCTACAAATAGATATATTACATGAATTATGCTAATACCCCTTTATTAAGAAATATTAAAAAAAGAATTGTGATCAAAAAAAAGCAGCCCAATTTTGGTAAAATTCTACAATTTTACCATAATTGGGCTGCTTTTTTTGATCACAATAGGTAGGTAGGTACTACTACCTACCGGGTAAAACAGGGTGAATAGAGATCGAAGGTTGAATAGAAATAAAATGGGGGCAATAATGTTGACTTAGTGTTACCACATTAAAAAATGCTCTAGTAATTCAAAAAAATAATGGCGTACCTTGTCTCCCGAAGGGATCAAAATGTCCCCAGTTTCCCTATAAAATGGAAAAATGGAAAGGAAAGAGAAAAATATACTTACGAGTGTTGACCAAATAACTGCATGCGAACGCTACGGCGACTATAGACATGAAGTAGAGAATTAGCATAACGAACAAGAAGGACACGTTCGTCTTAGTTAAAGGAGTATCGTTGGACTTGAGGACGATACATCCGCAAATAGCGTACACCACGCCTATGGGCATCACGTTTAGAATGTGGGACAACGCAAGTGTACTGGTATATACACCTTCCATTTTTATTAATTCCTGTAATATAATTAAATTCCTGTAATACGTATTATTTCTAAAAATTGTAAATTAATCGTGTCGTCCACCATAGACATTAATAGTAGATTCACAAACTCCTTCATTGTTGCGTTACCGAATTTAAAATGTTAGTTGCAGTGAATTGTGACTTGTTATTATAGTGTAGAAACATTGAACTGTCACTGTCACAATTCTGACAAACTGCACAGAGTTTTTGGCGGGCACGCGAAAAGTGTCATAAAGCTGCTGCTGTGGTGTGCTTTTATGTGTAAAATTGGTTGAGTTTCAGACAAAACGGCCTAGACAAATATTAATTTGCATACCATGTAAGTTAAAGGACATACTGCATTGTATTATTTCTAATTTTAAGATCTCTGTTAGACATAATGATCCAAAATTAAAAAGAAAATTGTTACACTTTCTCCCGCGTAAACTATTGTGTAACCCTCGAATGTTACGCCTCTGGTGTAGCAAACGTTCATAGGATACGGTAATCACAATTTGGAAGCCCCTTTTGTTTTATATATCATTTAGATGGCAGCCAAGTTCACGGCCTACCTGATTGGTTACCATGGCCTATGGTCGTTAATAACACCGAGGGCGTAGACCGCTGATAAATTTGTCTTCAAATTAACAGCACAAAAACCACTCTCCAGTCATTTTTTCTGTATGAAAAGTTTTCTCCAGTTGGTGTGAGAGAAATTGGCCCCCCTGAAGCGGTGGGCCCTGGGCACGTGCCCCGTGTGCCTCTATAGTAAAGACGGCATTGTTAAGTAGTATAAAAAAGAAAATAGCTAATACAAACCGGAACACCGGAGTGCCTTTCTTTCACAAGTCGGCCCACGAGGATTACGTATGTGAATATCAGCGAGAGGCGGGTGAAGAAAGACGCCACTGCATTGAATAATGTTAATTTGCCAATAGCCGCCCGTCTTAAGTATGGGAACTCTTGAATTGACACCGCCTGTAAAAAAAAACTACATCATCATCATTCTCTGAACCTTTTCCTAACTCAGTTGGGTTCGGCTTTCCAGTCTAACTGTGATGCGGCTGAACTTCGATATTTTCCGTGAAGCGACTGCCATCTGAGCTCCACAACCAATGGTCTAATGACCAATGACGATATCGAAGTTCCAAGTTAGACTGGTTGGCCTTTTGAGGGCTCCGCCTACCCGTAACGACTGCCATAGATGTTTGTATGGCAAGAGGGTAAAAAAGAAAAACAAAAAAAAAATACATTAGGGAAAAATATTTTTTGTTAGGTATATGACGGTCATTTTGATGGTATTATATGTAGGTATAGGACTGCCTTCGGACCTCCACAACGAAATTTGGCGAAATCGAAGTTTATAGTGTTTCTGTATTTAAAATATAGAAACACTATAAATTTTGATTTCGATTAAGATAATATTATTATCATTATCTTCGGTCCCGACGACAGATTTGTCCGCTCCAAAGATATCCGATCATGTGGCTGGATCACCTCTGGACCTCCGTTTATTGGTTCAGTGTTCCTATAGTTTCCGGAATATATCAAAATCCTCTATTATGATAACATAATTATAATCAGTCAACCATTTTGTATTTCATTATGAGAGAATTTATGAAACTACATACATACAAATACAACCATCAACAGATTTCTACTATACAGGGTGTAAGGAGAACGCTCCCGAAGCCGAAAGGACTTGGTAGTATATCGTATGATGAAGACATACGCACTGACTAAATACACGGCAAATAAAAAAAAGATAGCATCGGTAATTATCATACAAAACTTAAAAAATCCTTTCATTATTCGATATATCACTAAAAGGGGTAGGTCACAACACTATCGTATTTTGTACTTTCGTATTAAGTTCACTTGAGTCCAATAACCTGCAAAATCTTTAAACTCAGCTGTGCGCCTGGTACCCGCGTTGCTTTGCGCGTATGTAGGTACCTACGTAGCGTTTAGAGATACATCGCAGATATTTAGAGTACCTATCACTTACCGAGGTTTACTTTTACGACGCGGTGACGTTCTTAATCTGGTATTGGTTCTGTTCCAGCTCTAGGAATGTACTAGTTCATACACTTCACGAGACACGACACAAGGGGTTTTACCTATCACATAAACAGGTCACACACAACAGTAAACTTATTTGAATTTAATAAAAAAGAAGAGTACCTAGGTACTGAAAAAATTATGCACCACACATTTACGTGTTTAACTCCGAGAACCGATCCAGCTCGCACGGTACCTACTCGTTCTCAGTAGCTACAGGTCTGCTTCGAAACGTTCAAGAACTTCGAGAATTCTCTGTTCCAAAGCAGTGAAGAACCTGGGCGGTCGCCGTTGTGAAGGAGTAACACACGAAAACTTTCATTAGGTATGGTTCACTATCTTCCTAAAACACTCCACAACGGTAATTACTGGTCTTCCGTCACCAATTTTTGTACACTGTACAGACGACCAACTTCTTGAAAACACAAAACATCATTTCATAATACTCGTTATTACAATAAAAAACCAACATCACGCAAGTTTATCATAACCAACAACAACACACACAGCAACTGACTGAACAAAAGAGAAGGAATTCTGTAAATTGGGAAATTGGGAATAATGTTGCCTAGTGCCAACTAGATTTTTGCCTAAAAAGTACATGTACCTATGTGCTCAATTAAAGTAATACGTGATATTATTTTGCTTATGTTTTGTTTTCTACTGCGCGTTATGCGCTATAATGCGCATAGCTTAGTACCTAATTAGTACTTTTTTAATCGTACGAAAATCCACACGGGCCTCCTCCCACTGCCGGAATCAGTAGGAGTGATTATGTGAGAAACAAAGCGCACGGCCGTCACGGGCCATCAGTTGCCGAGAGCGAGGTAGCTTCTGGCATATCCCTCTCACCCTGGCTGACCCGGGTATATCATGGCCTCCACACTTCACACTCCACCACCCGGATAAGGAGGGGCACGCACTCAAAGCAGCCGTGCGCGGACCGCCACGGTATGCCCTCCTACTTAGTGGTTAAGGTTCACCTTACCATGGAAAATCCTAGGTTCGAATCCTAACCATTACATTACTCACATCAACTGTGAATCCATTAATAAATACAAGTTATTTAGTTTAGCTAACGATGTTGGAATATTAATAGTTTCTTTAAAAACGAATTCTGGAACTACTTACTTACACAATAGCCTATTGAATTAATAAAATGGATTCATAAGGATGAGGAGACGCATAACAAACAAACCTCTTTTCGTTACAAATTATTAACTTGTATAATACATAATAAAATTAAAAATTGGGAAAATAACCCACCAATTTTTAATTTAACAAAATCTAACAAGTATGGCAACACTGGTAGTAGTAGTAGGTAATATTTTCTTCGCTTTGCGGCTTGCGTCAAACGCGCCGCCATGCATCGCGGCCGCCGCCGACAAACGGATTAAGGGACATCAAAAGATACCGCGCCCGGGGATTCCCCTACTAATTTAGGGTAGTTGTACCGATTGACGTCCGTTTAAAAAATCTATTAGTAAAAATGTAGGTTTTTAAGCTATGACGTGGTGTGTTTTTTTAGTTGCGGATACCTACTTGCGGCAGCTAATTACATTTTTGTACATTTGATTTCCGTGCTGTAAGCGATCCTGATAATCATGAATGTAAATACATGTTTTGATGTGATTCATAAATCATAATCATCCGGGCTGGTTCCCGGTTGCATCCTAAGCTCACACTTCGGAACCCGGAGTTCGCTAGTTATTTATTTTTAGGCAGTTACAGCTTTAACGAGAGCGACTACCTACCGTGTACTGGTTCGGATCTACCACCAGTTTATTTTGCCTGGTGAGATATTAAAATTCAATAGCTTTACGGCAATTTTTGAGAAGCGGCTATCGCTTTATTAGCAGTCAACAACTTGACAGCACATTACAGTTATTTTTGGCTAGTGCCAATTGCTCCTCACCTTTTGTACCTTTTCCTTCCCCGCTCCCCGTTGGTTCTCCTTTTTCATAAAAGGTAGCTTATCCCGAGCTCCAAGCCAGTTCTATACCCAATTTCTTGGCGAACTTTTATGCACTCCTCTCGTCATCATCCCCTATCCCTCCCCTTAACGCCCTCTTTCATGATAAGAAATAGCCTATGTCCATTCCCAAGCTCTAATGCATCTCTGTACCAAACTTCATCAAGATCGATTCAGTGGTTTAGGCGTATTAAGCGTAACATACAGATAGACAGACAGACAAAAAGATTTACTTTCGTTTTTATACTCGTAATATTAATATGAAAATATGAATATGGATTAATTCAGTAAACTACATCTTATACTAGGAATGCAGAAAATAGTGGTATAAAACTATACTCCAAGGCAAGTTATTAGACCCTTCACCCTTTTTAGGTATAGGAAGAAATGAGCAATAAATTTTATTTTTATCATTTATTTTAGGGTACCGTAAACCTTTGTTATTTGAAAAACTTGAGAAACCGCTCTTACAACTTATGTCGTCCTGGTATTTTGAATATGGTTTTTAATACTTTATTGTGATATTTTTATGCTTCTAAAATGATTATTGCGAAAGTTTAGCATTAAATAGTATTACTACGGCACCAACCGAAATGAGGGGCGTGACGATTTGAAGGAAAGAAAAAATATTGTATTATTACTAAATATTTTAGGGTACCGTGGTGAATGTTACATTAACGAACACTTTAGTAGAACCTCCTGCAGTCTATGTTATCCGGGTGACATGATAATATGTCTAGTGAGTTTTGTTTACATTATCTTTATTAGAAATCAAGCAACCTAACAGATCAGAATCAAAGGTTGCCTAAGATCTAACGATTAGTACCTACTATTGGACACTCGTGAAACGAACTTTTATCTTACGAAGGCGAAAGATCGCGTGACATGTCCAATTTTTAGAGATTTAAATTAAATTGTGTACGGAACCAATTTTATCAAGTATTTATTAGGGGGGCGTGTCAGGGGCGTAGCTGGAAATTTTGAATGTAGGTTAACATTAGGTAAAGGATTTTTTGAGACAGTCTCATATTCAACATGAATGATTTCATAAACATAAAAATGTGTTCATAATACTTAAGTGGATGTTGTAATTATTCTTATGCTATTTTATCAACTTGTAAGCTGTTTCAGTCTCTCTTTGTCTGTTCTCATCTCAAAATGATGAGGGTGAGTGAAGTGATAGTGAGACTGTCTCATCAATTTTGATCGTTTGGTAACCCTACTGGGTTCAAATCGTAGAGTTCATTTGTAACAGCTGGTAACAGCGTCCTGCGGCCCTGGTTATTCTTAAGTGTTGTGCGTTTATCGGCAATTTCCTCATGTTTACACTTGATCGATAAAAAAGAAAATTGTTTTTCTACGTACTGACATGTTTGCCGGACTTGAGACCCCCGCCAGAATTTTATTTACCCGTAGTACTACCATGTGTCTTCGGCTTCGGGAGCGTTTCCCTTACACCCGTTATAATACCTAAATAAAATTTATTTCTATCACAATTTCAATACAAATATAAATATTACTTACGTGGTTAACTTGGACCCCAGAGCGTAGACTGATGTAAGTATTATCGATGGCCCATTGAAGACGCATGAAAATTAGGTGTTGTAGGCCTGGTGAACAAGAGCTAGTGTCATTATAAAAAAATATAGGTACTCATATTATTTCGGATCGTAACAGCCAGCGTCCAGATTTGTGATATGAATAGCGGACCGGTCAGCGCGGCATTAGACGAGGTCTTGTGTTCGATCCCAGGTTTTACCATGGCACACATTAATGACTTTTCGATGCTTTTAGCAGTTATGTGTGTATTTATCGCAGGTTTACAAGTGCCCGGTTTATGGCAATAGGCTCGCCACCTATTACATTGGGACCTAAACATAAACTGTCGAAATGTGGGTGCTAGCACCTCTGTCTAACCCTTCGGGGATATAGGCGTGAGTTTATGTTATGTTTTGAATTGACTTGTAGTAGTGTGAGCGTAATATTTGTGGCAGATGGGCACACAAACTAGATTTGTGCTGACACAACCAACCAGTCAATCGATGATTTATTTTTGGATCAGCTATCACGAAGCTCAATACGATAGACACGCACTTCTGATACGATCACGAACGCCGGGGTTATGCTGACCGGCACACCGTGATCTTGCGTTCCGCAGAATCACCTCTCAACAACCTTAGCCGCTTATAATTATGGGACGTTACTTCATGGTTACTTTGATGGCTATTTTAAATGGGGCCTATGTAATTGACGTGTCACCGGTCTGTTAGACAAAAGGAATATATTTGTAACACTCACCAGGGTCGCTGTGAGATCTGGTAGTATCATCCTTGAACCTAAAAGGTGTTGAGTGGAAGTCTTCCGTCATTCGGATCGTGTAGTCCAATGTGGATGGCCATGAGTCACCGTCCAAATTCTATAGAAAAAAATAATTATAACGTAATATCATGTAACCACTTTCCATAAAGCAGCCCGTGCGCTTGTTTGGCACCTAAGTATAAATATCTTTATCAATATAGCCGTGTTGGGTGTCAAATCAGAGGGCCTAATAGCACGCCACTTTCCGACGCAAACAAAAATCATATTCTAGAAGAAAGTGGCACACTATCTGTCTTTGATATTTTTGTGCTTAGTTAATACTTTTAAGAGCGCAATTTTTCAGTAGTCAGTTTTCAGTTTTTTTACTGATTTCGAAGCATTTTTCAATCTGAAAGGGCTTTATCAGATTCAATTTACATATATAGATATATGATCGCAACCGGAGATACAAAAAACCATAGCATTTAATCCGCCCATTGAATATCAATCTATAAGCGGTTAGCCAATTCACTTCTGGATAACAATAAGCATCTGCCTATGTGCAGTTTAGCAATCGATTTCTCGCTTTCCACATCCAGTTTATTCCAGTTTGTAATTCAGGCTACCTGGCTGGTCAGCGTTCCACATACTTACATGAAAAATGACGACAGCATCCCCGGGTCTCATCATTTTACTAAATAATGACAACTGAGTCTTGTTCGTGAAAGGGTAATAGCCGTTCATAAATGGTAAAGTTTTATTAACTGCAATGAAAAAACAAAATAAATATAAAGAAAACTTGTCTTAGCATATTCATGCAAAGGCGGCTTTTCACGGTGAGTGATGTCATGCATACGCGTCACATATCAATAGCTTTTCGTGGTGTGCATCGATGTGTTCTGAAGCCGCGGATCTGACACAGCAATAGACTTTTCTGCGCTTCTACCGACTTCTCCGATAATTTAACTAAGCCGATCCGCGACCGTCCAACGCGGATCTGTTCATACTTGTAGATTGTGGCCTTTGTGGAATAGTAACGACGAAAAAATGATTTATAAACGGCCCAATTTAAGGCTGCTTCGTTTCTTCATAGGATGTGGTAAATGTAGGCAGTTACTATATTATAATATATTATTATCTGTGACGCATCGCAAACGCGTGGATCTTAATAAAACTCACTACACCGCGTCTCTGGCTCATGTACCATAGGCCTCATAGGATGTACTATAAACAATAGGTTCGTCTAATACATGCCTGGAAAATAATCCAGCAGCTTCAATGATAGTTTTTCAGCAACTTCATTCATAAGCGCACTTGTGAGCGTAGTGTCAGGATAGTACAGGACAACTGCGTCTCTGATCGGTCCCCTGACAGACAATCGTACCGTTCCCTGTTGATAAAATCTTTTACTACATTGGCCCCACGTTGGGCGCCAATGTAGCGTACTCGGGTTTTTAAATGAAAACCTGGGGTAGCCGACAAAAATTTATTAAGTTCAACTAAGGTCGTGGGTGGTAAGGGCCCGTCAAATTTTGCTCTGGCAGCGGTCCAGCCCCGGCTCCACACCAAGCGCTCCAGCGACGACCTTCCACGCAGCCGACCAGCGGAGCTGCTATCGTCGTGTCGCGCCCGGGAAGTACCGCTGCCAGAGCAAAATTTGACGGGCCCTTACCACCCACGACCTTTGTTGAGTTAATAAATTTTTGTCAGCTACCCCAGGTTTTCATTTAAAAACCCGAGTACGCTACAATCTATATATATTAACATGCAGTAGACTTACTGCACGTATATGTATAATACTAGAGAGAGTTAGGATATGACGGTACTCCCCGTCCTAATTGATCAGTCCTACTGTGGAAGTACCTCCGCCCTACAGAATACCGCGGCTAATAATAACCTTGTGTTATGTTTCCAGCGGTAAGTGGGTTGTCAGAGCTTACTGAAAAGGTTTTGTGCTGTCGGTGGGAAGGCCGAGGGCTTAAGTTGTCACCACTATGCGATGATATGAAACCCTGCTTTGTCTTCTACACTGACAGTAGAGAAATCCTCTAAACCTTCACCCCTCCACCTCTTCCCATCTCCAGGGGAAATTTGCTGACAGAAAATCCATAGCAAACAATGGTAAGTAGTGGTAAGCATTGTATAACTATTTCGTCCATAGCTGATGTGGTCTGCAAATACTATCGGGAATACACCAGGGACAAATTTTTCATTAAGAGCCTAATGTGTTTCAAACACGGATGCAAACACGGACGCATTTACTACGATAAATGGTTCTGCAGTATCATGAACGTTCCTCATTCCAAGGTGTACAGTCCACGAAATAACGCACGCTTCCATAATATTGCGGACCGTGGAAAGTGGTCTTTAGTTTACAAATTAAGTAAAGCAACTTACAGATGTTGGTGTGTCCACATCAGCGATGCGTGCCTGTTTATCTCCAGTGATATCAGGGTTTACCATATCGGCCATCATAAAGAACAACAATATGAAAAACAATAGAGGCAATAGAAATTCGACTATCGTTGAGAAAAACTTCCTTTTTCTGACCAACATGTGTTTCCACATCAGTACCTCTATGGTACGCATGCTGAAATTGTGTAAAATCTTAAAAAAATTAAGTAACTACAATAGTTCACAGACAGTTACTAGTATTGATTAATAAAAGCAAAACAATCATGGGCAATTCGTAAATTGCAGTTTCATGACTAATGTCAGTATCAAAGACATTAATATTACTGTCAGTAGATTAGTTAACTACTCAGCATAGAGTGAACTCTAGGTAGGTAAGTACCAAGAAGATTGTACCTATACTTTTTATTGTACCGCCGAAACCGGCATGGGTAGTAATAGTGCATTCGAACCAACTAAAACCGCACGCCGTCTTTGGTTCTACAATTGCCAGAGGTAAGAGAACTAGAAAACCACCGGTGAGTGGGGGGCAATATCTGCTGGCGGTAGGTCACCTGTCAACACTAGCAGGGTCTGGGGAGGGTAGAAGATTGAATAATAAAATAATAATACTTAACTCGGAGTATTTAAGTGACTGGTAGAGTTTGTATAAACTTAAGGGAAGTGCGACCACTCCCTTCCCCTTACGCAACCAATCAAACTGAAGCCGGTTATTTTAAGATTTGTGGGTAGAGCGTTCCCCTTACACCCTATATCATAAATATAGAACAAGACGTCCGCTCGCTCACACGTTCTGTGAAATTATGACCTATAGGATGACCTATAGGTCACACGTTCTGTGAAATTATGACCTGGATGACCTATAGGTCACACGTTCTGTGAAATTATGACCTGGATGACCTATAGGTCACACGTTCTGTGAAATTATGACCTATAGGATGACCTATAGGTCACACGTTCTGTGAAATTATGACCTATAGGATGACCTATAGGTCACACGTTCTGTGAAATTATGACCTATAGGATGACCTATAGGTCACACGTTCTGTGAAATTATGACCTATAGGTCACACGTTCTGTGAAATTATGACCTATAGGATGACCTATAGGTCACACGTTCTGTGAAATTATGACCTATAGGATGACCTATAGGTCACACGTTCTGTGAAATTATGACCTATAGGATGACCTATAGGTCACACGTTCTGTGAAATTATGACCTGGATGACCTATAGGTCACACGTTCTGTGAAATTATGACCTATAGGATGACCTATAGGTCACACGTTCTGTGAAATTATGACCTATAGGATGACCTATAGTAGCGGACGTCTTGTTCTACATTTATGATATAGGGTGTAAGGTGAACGCTCTCGAAGCCTAAGGCCCCTGGTAGGAACTCATGGTAGGTACACAACACAGTGGCACAAAAAATATTACGGCAATGCAATTTTTTTTTAATTTTCATTTTTTTTTTTAAAACCGTTTAAATTGCGTTATCCACTCTCGTGCCACTCACTAATATCACTGCGTATTTTTAATTCCGTGGTCGATGTTATGACAATAAATACTAAAAACAGTTAATGATACGGAACTCGATGTGCATGAGTTATACTCGACCCTGGCCGGTTTTTTTTTCAATTATTAATTGAACTGGTTTAATATAATCTAGGTTTGACATGGAATCGTATCGTACCGTAAATTAATCAATCTGTCCGTTTGATTGAAATGCTAATTAATACGTGATAGCTATTTAAAAAAAAAGAAAATTAGTTTTTGAAAGCAACCGAAAAATGGACGTTGTGTAAGTGCATAAGAAAATACTGACTTATTGAATGTAAGTTATATTATTAAATGTTATATGTACCTAATGTTTTAAATCAAAGAACAAGTGTGTCATATTTGTTGAAAATTGATTAAAAATCTGCCCTCTTGGCCGATTAAGAACCTACAGACATAGTCAGATAGGTACCGATAGAAGGAAAATCGGCCACCTTGTCGAAACAGAGGCTCTTGCTCGTTTATAGCTCGGTTTTATGAATAAAGGCTACGGGGTAAAGCAGTAGGTACAACGGTGGCTCAAAATATGTCACGAAGCTGGGAGGGGGTCAGTTCAATACAACGTAAACGGTATCATAATTACACGTGGGCGGAGCAGTGAGCAACAGCTAGTAGTTTTTTTTTATTATCTTGCTCGCATCTCAAATACTTATAGGTTGGTACGTCTCTGCTTTCGCCTTCGTTCATTTACAGGCGTACATACGAATGTAGATATAATTATAGCCACTATCCCACCAAAAACATAAATGTAAAAAGTAGAGCCAAGTTCAATACAAAAATTATCCTTGGCTGTGGGCTTCACCGCAAAAAGAATGAAGATCTAAATGAGTGCCAAGTTCTATGCAAAATCCAAATATTATGTATTTATAGGAACAAAATAACACTATGACAAGTAGGTATTAAAATCTATTTCTTTGCTTTAATGTGATGTCTGATTGTGTGTCTCATAATGAACCAGGTAGCTACATTTAATCACCTACTTATTTCGGAAATGCGACATTGCCAATCTGGGTTAATAGGGGTAAAAGAGAGGTGATTACCTTCCCCTTCTGCCCACTAGTTTACGTGGCGATAACGTACGAAGAGGTTGCGAGAGAGCATTTTTACCAAAATTGATTCATCAAACGTCACTCATTGATATTTATTAAAATAAAATATTTTTTCCTACAAAGCCAGCAGTGTTGCCTGCCAAATATTTTTTAAATTTGCCTCGTTTAGCGGGGCTCAACTTTCGCTAAACAGACTCTATCCTAACTGGGTATTAACTAAGTAGTGTGGGTATATTTCATCTATACCTACCTACGCGATAATTCTAATAAATACATTGAACTGAAACTAACCTATAGTTTCAATGTTCACAGGTGACAGGTGACCTTAACCAGAGTCATAATGAGTTCCAAGTTCTCAGTACTGGTAACATTGACCATCTTATCAACTTCTCGAGCATGTAAAAAACAAGAACCACAGTGGGGTGGCGGTGGGTCACCACCATATTATGCACCTCCTCAGCCATCTTATAATTATCCTAGTAATCCTAGTTATTCTAATTATAATTATAACCCTCCTCCTCCGGCACCAACAACAACGCTGGAGCCTCTTCCATCTGCAGGTGAAAATGAAGACGACGAACCAACCACAACACGACGGCGAACTAAAAAAACTAGAACCACACCAGGGCAAGAAAAAGGTTTTCAGAACCCCTGGGAAGGCTGGAGTCCACCTCCATCAGTACAGAATGAATGGAAGGGTTGGAGGCAAAACTATGAAGCCAATCAAAAACAGAAAGATATTCGTACAACGAATAATATGAAGTATATCTATTTGCCCTACGATCCAGATAATAAGGATGACCCTAACCATCCAGATAACCCGAATAACCCCAACTACAAACCATACGATAAAGATAATATAGACGATCCAAATCATCCACAGAATCCTAATAATCCACTTAAACCGTTCAATCCGAATGATCTCAGTGATCCAAATAATCCTTATAATCCTAATAACCCTCTAAGGCCTTTCAGTCCTAATGACCCAAATGACCCTAATAACCCATATAATCCAGATAATAAATATAGATCTTTTGATATAAAAAATCCAAATGATCCTAATAATCCATACAATCCAAAAAACCCATCGAAACCTTTCAATCCAGATGATCCAAACGATCCTAATCATCCCAATAATAATGCTCCAGATAATCCAAATAATCCTTATAATCCAAAAAATATACACACCCCATTTGATCCGGATAACGTAGATGATAAGAATAATCCTAGTCATCCTGAAAATCCTTACAATATAAAAAATGTAAAGAGGCCATATGATCCACACAATCTAAATGATCCAAATCATCCAGGGTACAAAAATAATAAGCCAATAGAATATAATTTCGTACCTTATGATCCGAATAATCCAGACGACCCTAATCATCCTAACAATCCAAAAAATCCGAATTATAAGCCATACGATCCAGATAATCCTAATGATCCAAATCATCCTAATAATCCTAAAAATCCATATAAACCTTTTAACCCAAATGATCCGAACGATCCAAATAATCCATTTAATCCAAATAATCCAATTAGGCCGTTCGATCCCAATAACTATAATGATTTAAATAATCCCTATAATCCAAACAATCAACATACTCCATTTGATGTAGATGACCCAAATCATCCCAATAATCCATTTAATCCGCATCATCCTGCTAGACCGTTTAATGCAAAAGATCCAAACGATCCTAATCATCCTAATAATCATACGCCAAATAATCCTCATAATCCATATAATCCAAAAAATATACACAGACCGTTTGACCCAAATAATCCAGATGATCCAAATAACCCTCTTCATCCCGATAATCCATATAATGAAAGGAACATAAGGAAACCAGGCGAAAGAGGACCGATAACTTATAAGGTGGTACCATACGATCCGGATAATTTAAACGATCTGAATCACCCAAATAATCCTAAGAATCCAAATTATAAACCATATGATTCAAAAAATCCAAACGATCCTAATCATCCACATAATCCAAATAATCCGTTCAAACCTTTTAACCCAAAAGATCCGGATGATCCAAATAACCCCTACAACCCAGAAAATACAATCAGACCATATGATCCTGATGACCCAAGTGATCCAAATAATCCGTATAATCCATTTAACATACACACACCGTTCGATCCAAATATCCCAAATCATCCGAACAACCCCTATAATCCAAAAAACCCATTAAGACCATTCGATCCAGATAATCCCAGTGATCCAAATCATCCCAATAATAATAGCCCAAACCATCCGGATAATCCATATAATCCAAAAAATGTGCATAGACCATTTGATGAAAATAATCCAGAAGATCCGAATAATCCTAAACATCCTGATCATCCGTACAATTTTAACAATGTGCAGAGCCCATATGATCCACAGAATCGAAACAATCTAAATCACCCAAATAATCCAAATAATAATAAGAAGTATATGTTTATACCATACAATCCGGATAATTTAAAGGATCCAAATCATCCTAACAATCCAAAAAATCCGAATTATAAACCATATGACCCAGATAATCCGTATGATCCAAATCATCCAAACAATCCTGATAACCCATTTAAGCCATTTAATCCAAATGATCCAGATGATCCAAATAATCCATTTAACCCAAAAAACCCGTTAAAGCCGTTTGATCCTAATGACCCTAATGATTCAAATAATCCGTACAATCCCAATAATATTCACTCACCGTTCGACATAAATAATCCCAATCATGCTAATAATCCTTATAATCCATATAATCCATCTAGACCATTTGACCCTAATAATCCGGAGGATCCAAATCATCCCAATAATCATGCCCCAGGTAATCCAAATAATCCATATAATCCGAAAAATAAAAATAGTCCTTTTGATCCAAATGATATAAATGATCCAAATAACCCCATTCATCCCGAGCATCCATATCATGCAAATAATGTAAAAAAGCCCTACGACGCAAATAATCACAAAGACCCAAACCATCCGGCTAATTCTAATAAACACACGAATTATATGTTTATACCATATGATTCTGATAATCCAAATGATATAAATCACCCAAATAATAAAAATAATCCGAACTATAAACCTTACGACCCACGTAACCCCGAAGATCCCAATCATCCGAATAATCCAAAAAATCCATATAAACCTTTCAATCCTAAAAATCAAAATGATCCTAATAATCCATTTAATCCTGAAAATTTATTTAGACCCTATGATATAAAAAATCCGAATGATCCAAATAATCCATATAATCCGCATAACAAAGATAGGCCTTTTGATCCCAATCTTCCTAACCATCCGAACAATCCATATAATCCAAAAAACCCATTACGGCCTTTCGATGCAAATAATCCAAATGATCCAAATCACCCTAATAATCATGTACCAGACTATCCTGAAAATCCGTATAATCCAAAAAATGTGCGTAAACCTTTCGATCCGGAAAACCCAGATGATCGAAACAATCCTCTTCATCCTGAACATCCGTATAATACTAAGAATGTAAAAAGACCATTCGATCCACAAAATCAAAATGATACGAATCATCCAGCTAATCCGAATAATCCAAATAATACTCGACATAAAAAACCTAAACCGGCACCTTTAACCTACATACATGTGCCTTACGATCCTGATGATACGAATGATATAAATCATCCAAATAATCCAAAGAATATGCTTCATAAACCATACGATCCGGATAATCCATACGATCTAAATCATCCGAATAATCCAAATAATCCGTACAAACCTTATAACCCAAAAAATAATGACGATCCAAATAATCCATATAATCCAAAGAATCCACTCAAGAAGTTTGATCCCAAGAATACGAACGATCCAAATAATCCGTATAATCCGTATAACAAACATAGACCATTCGATCCAAGTGATCCGAACGATCCAAATAATCCGTTTAACCCAAAGAATCCATCCAGGCCCTTTGACCCAAATAATCCGAACGATCCAAATCATCCCAATAAAAATAGCCCAAATAATTTGTATAATCCGTATAATCCGAAAAATGTGCTTAAACCGTTTGATCCAGATAATCCAGATGATCCAAATAATCCTGAACATCCTAACCATCCGTACAATATCGATACGGTAGAGAGACCATATGATCCACAAAATCAAGAGGATCCAAATCATCCAGCTAATCCATTAAATTGGAAAAAACGTGATAACAAACCGAAAAAAGATAACAGGCCTCCTGTTGATCCTGCTGATTTCATATTTGTGCCATATGACCCTGACAACCCAAATGATCCTAACCATCCAAATAATCCAGAAAATCCTATGCACAGACCATATGATCCCAACAATATAGAAGATCCAAATCATCCGTATAATCCTAAAAACCCATATAAACCTTACAATCCGAGAGATCCAAATGATCGTAATAATCCATTTAATCCGAATAATCCTCACAGGCCGTTCGACCCAAATGATCCAAATGATCGAAGTAATCCTTTTAATCCAGATAATGTACATACACCATTCGAAATTAATAGCCCGAATCATCCGAACAATCCGTACAATTCAAAAAATCCGAATAGACCATTCGATCCGAATAACCCTAGTGATCCAAATCATCCAAATAATATCGTTCCTAACGATCCAAATAACCCATACAATCCAAATAACGTGCACAGACCATTTAACGCGAATGACCCCAACGATGAAAATAACCCTCTGCACCCCAAGCACCCGTATAATCCAAATAATTTGAAAAGGCCTTATGATCCAGCGAATTATAAAGATCCGTATCATCCAGCCAATCCGAAGAATTTGAAAAGATTTAAAGAAGATCGTTACCCCGGCCGCGGTTGGCCTGATAACTGGCAAGGTTGTATTTCTTTTTTTTAATCCCCCAATGAGCCAACGTCTTCTCTTTCGAGGAATAAAAAATCCCTGTAAGGGAAAGATCGCGGGTTCGCATCTCGTCGAAGCTTTAACTTTTTCGTATCAAAATTTCATTAGAACAGTCAGCATACTAGGAAAAGCACTCCAAACCGGCGGGTTTGCATGAGAGATTTTATGTTGTCAGAAGAAGCTCGTAAAGTCTGTAAACACAATAGCCGTGTCTCTGCCTACTCTGGAAGGCAACAAGTACGAGTCAATTGCGCTGGAATACGTTTTAAAAAAAAATGCTCCACTGTTTGCTAAAAACGTTAGGTATATTGTATATTATTGTTATGTTTGTTCCAGGTTTGGATGTTGGCGAAGACAGTGCGCCCATCCCGCCGTGGGGATACGCAGTTAAAAACAACGGCAAACCGTTTAAGTGTACCCTGCCACTGGATGTTGGTAATTGTAATTTTGGCCCTGGCATCCCTGAAAAAAGGTGGGTTAAAAAACCGACCTACAGCTATTCTGACTCCCGAACGACGGGTTCCGTACCATTAAGAGAGAAACCGCTTCGCAGACCTTTAAAACTTAGGCTCCTCTTAGAAAATATTTTTATTCTAAGTTTAATTTTTTGTTGATAAACAACAGAAATACTTAAACTGTGCAGTGGGTACGCACATACCCGCCTATCTGCGGGTAATACCTAGTAGGTAGTTCGTGAAATAGTTCTGCAAGCGTCGAATGGCTCAAACAATAAGCGCTTATTTCGTGTACTACTTTGTGCGCTTTTATAGTCAGTTCGAGTCCGAATTATAGTTGGTTGATAGGTTTATGTACCGTAGATCCCGGAGTCCCACTTTCTTATACCACTTGTGCAACCTATTAGCACGAAGTTCATATAATTTTATACAAAGGCACAAAATAAACGCCCACATGCATACACGTGCACTCTAGGCCGTGGATAGTCTTAGAGTGGTGCCCTCTTTTAGGCGAAGTTGAGGTCTCAAATGCGTCTGGTTCCACAGACGGTACGGCCATATACAATGCATATAATAAATATTATAGCAAAAAAAACAGTTTGAATGTTTTATTTTTACAGATATGCATACAATGCTTACATGGATGAATGCTCAAGTTTTATGTACAGTGGCTGCGAAGGCAACACTAACAATTTTTCCACTAAAGAAAGATGCGAGCAATATTGCATGGTACCTGTTATAACTGGATGTGACGATGAATCGGGAATAGTAGATGACAATATTTTAACTGGAATGAATTTTTAAGTAAAAAAATTGTATTTGATTTTTGACTTACTCAAACTGACTATTTATTACTTACTTTATATGTGAATGAATGAAATCCTGGTACACACTTGTCCAACTAACACCAAATGGTTTTTATTGGGTCACCACACGAATGGGTTCCATTACTTCATTGGCACCTAAAGAGTAAGGACCAAAAGGTGAGAATGGCATAATTATAACGAACGACAATGCACAACGCTGAATTTTATTCGTTTCATCGGTGCGCACGCGCCAACTGGGTTAAAAGAGTTGACATAAATTAGATGTTTATCTAATAATACATTATAAACTCATCATTCTGATTGCATCCGAAATTAAATACCTAATATTGATGCTACTTCTGAATTTATGTTATACCGTTTATTCATACCATTTACATTTAATTACCTTGCCGGCGCACGTGTTTCCTTCTTCCTACAGTCCCGGGTCCTTTAAGCGGGGCGTGAAAAAGCATCTGATGAGGCCATCAAGCTGAGCGCCACCATTGTCGCACTGAACGTGTTTGCAATGGTGACCCTCTTTCATGGGACTTTGCCTTCAGCTTAACATCAGGCGAGGTGAAGTCAAATTGACGTGCCATAGATAAAAAAAAAACATAATGTACCTACACAAAGTAATGTAAAGAGTACTTGTATTATAAGTGTGCGGCAAAGAGAAACGACCTTTATAAAATTTTAATAAGATGTGTCCTTATTCTACGGCAGAATTTCACCAACAAATTAAATGATGATAAAGTTGAATGAGAGAGGTGCATTAAGCATACCTGTGAATTAGGCAGATAATGTATTTGAACTTACAAGGAAAGGGACAAAACAATAGACCTTATTTTTATCAAAATTACTATGAAAACAGAAACAAATTTAGTATCACAATAAAAACAAGATACCTTACAAGAAGTAACTTCCATCATAGAATAACTAGGAAATGGAATAGACCATTCTAGAAGCTATTAGCTAACATTGGGTTGGTGAGTATGAGACGCGGCTTGATATGACTTAGTTTTTGCTGAAAATTAGCAGATTTCAATTAAAATCTGGTCACACTGAACTGTCATCTGTGACAGTGACGTTTGTGACATCTGACTCTGACATTTGTAGCTATGGCTGGTTATGACGTATTGTAATTAAAATAGGGAAATTTTTGTACAATAGGTATCCACATCGAAATAAATATTATGATAGCTATTATTAACATCGTTTCCGCTGAACACAGCTGAACAACTAATGTCAGTTTTGTGCTATAATATTTATTCGGTCTGAGTTTTAAATGTCAATTAATAAAAACCATAATTTATATACTATAGGACGGCAGTGAATCATCCATCATTGTGTTGTTGTGGTTGCAACTTGTATGATGTTTTTACATTAGTAAATACGAACATAATACAAAGACTTACGCCTTCTCCAAATAAAACAGATATTGTTTGCCACGCGTATACTGTATATTAATTTTTAATCTCACCAAAGGAACTTATATCATATTTCGTTTTAACCCAAATAAAAGTGAAACTGATAAAAAATGTGTTACATACGATAAATATACAGGCTGTGGTGTATCTTGTGTACAAGTAAATATTTGTGAACATCAAAATGGGCAGATCTTTGGCAGTATTGATGTGGAAGCATGCCGTTGTCAGAAAACGCAAGTTTCTTCTGACTGCAGTAGACTTAATATCGCCTTTGTTATTCTTCGCGCTACTGTTTGCGTTTAGGAACACCCTCAATCCTATGCATGGAGCCAAAACAGGAGATGGAAGTGGGATCACACTTCGAACTGTAAGATATTTTTTAATCTATTTATTTTATATATAGCCTCTGTGGCCGTAGTGCTAGGCAGAAGGTGCAGGTTCGATTTCCGCTCTGAGAAAATATTAATTAGGCTTGATGATATCAATGCAAATTGCCACTTTCAGGTGAATATGACTATTAGAAATTTTCTGGCCATTCCTCAAAAATTTGTTATACGAATATCTAATAGCAGTCGTTATGAATAGTTTGAGTCCTGAAAAGTCCAGCTATTCCTACAAAACTTTTAAAGGTATAGTCAGATGGCAGGCGATTCTTGGAAAAGTTTGAGTTCTTATTCTTTATAAATAACTGTTCTACTGCTGGTAAATAAGTATGCTTTGACTCTAGCACAATCTTTCCTCTCTAGATACTAACACACTCATAGCCAAATTGAAATGAAGAAAGAGAGTAAACAAAATTTCAGTCTCCGAGCCAAATGAATCATGGGCCCGGTTCAAACTTGTATGCAATAGTTTCAGCAAAAAGTGGCCGCCGTATGTGATATGTGAATCCAAACCTGCACCTTATAAAAAGTTAGATTTTCTCTGCAGTGATTTAGATTTTCTTCATCCTTTCGCTCTTCCTTAGTTTCTTTGATATTGATCAACCTTGTCGTCCACATGACTTTAGTTCTGAATGTTACTGGAGATATTGCCATCAGGGATCCTACCACTCAAACGTTCCTTGGAACGCTACAATACCTCCAGGAATTGCAGCGCTACAATAAATTAATTTTCTTAGCGGTAAATGAACATACCTACCTATGTCTTGGTAGAGTTGAATTGGACTAGACTAAGTCGACCCTAATAAAATACTTTAGTGAGAGTAGACAAATTAATAGCTTACTATCACAGACTATGAGATTATTTTTGTGTCTGGTAATTAAGTTATGCCTATCTCAAACTCGTGGAAAGCTTGTAATTATTTTTCCTAATATACATTAAGTTTTCTAATATATAATAATAATAATAAATATATATTCTAGGACAATCTACACAACGTCACCTAGACCCGTGGTAAGCATAGTTTAACTAGCTTGTGTTACGGGTTCTAGAATGCGGATAAACATATATAGATACTTTTTTTTTTGTAAATACGTACATATTATACATAGGAACACCCAGACCAATGCAGATATTCATATTCAAGCACACAAATGTTTGCACTGAGCGGGAATCGAACCTGCACCTCCTGCGTAGCAGTCGCGTTCACTACCGCTACGCCACGGAGGTCGTCAATAATGTAAGACTTTTTTCATTAAACTTTTTTCGGAGGTAGACTCTTGAGCCCAAATTATAAAGGCAAGTAGTGCTCAAGAAGGAGGTGGTTGAGTAGATCCGGAGGATAGATCCGGACCTTTACATTACGAATTCGATAGGAGTTCATGCTAGAGCTACTGACATTATCTCGTCCGTTCCAGCGAGTTAGGGTAGGAGGGAGTTCTAGCGGAGTTTTCGTGCTGTTTACTTTAGTGTGTATGACAGTCGCGGACAATCTAACGTAAAATGTCTGAGTTGCCCCCGTAGGCTAGAAGCTGAGTATGCCCATGATGATGAAGATTTAAGATTTAAAATTTTCATTCAAAGAACGAAGTAAATAAATATGACCATTTACCTATGATTAGGATAGTTAGCATGAGGTGGAGCGAACATTATAAATTATATTATCAAAACAATTCGCGCCCTGATATATGCCGGGAACTATAGTAAAATAAGCACACGCCGTGGACATACATCCATTGTGCGATGTTTGCCCAGCGTCTAATTGAACAAAGTCTCCCCTCAAACAAAATAAACAATTACTAGCTGACCCGCGCGACTTCGCCTGCGTCACCCCGTTTTTGCAACCTTTTTCATTCCTGCTCCGCACCTATTAGTCGTAGCATGATGTTATATACATATAAACCTTCCTCTTTAACCATTCTATCTATTGAAACAAACCGCATCAAAATCCGTTGCGTAGTTCTAAATATTTAAGCATACAAAGGGACAAGAAAAATAGGGACAGAAAACGCGACTTTATTTTATACTATGTAGTGAAGTACTCAGACCTTACAACATATAATATAGCTATAGTATCGACTAAATTATAAATATCCTGTTCTGAGAAATGATTCATGTGTATCGCGACCATATTATGTGTAAATATAAGTGCTTATCGGATTCCTTTCTACGTAACTATATAGTGGGATGTAATGCACGTCATTGGATCGTCTCCATGCTAAGAGATCGCCGCGCATGCATCGGGTTATCGCTGGAAATTCATAAATTGCCTTCCTGGTAACATACTTGCCAAACACCAGTTTCATTATGTTATTCATTGCAACCCTAATCTAATCAAATTTAAACGAGCGGCCCCATTAATTACCTACTAAATACACACATACATTATAGTCACGCCTTTATCTCTATGGAATGAAAATTTTCTAAAGCAAATAATATGCTAACTCTTCAAATCAAAGATCGGAAATAGTGAACGCTGAATGCATCTTCCCAAAAATGGTTCATCATTCCCTGAACCTTTTTCCCAACTCAGTTGGGGTCGGCTTTCCAGTCTAACTGTGATGCGGCTGAACTTCGATATTTTCCGTGAAGCGACTGCCATCTGACCTCCACAACCAATGGTCTTATGACCAATGTCGATATCGAAGTTCCAAGTTAGGCTGGTTAGACTTTTGAGGGCTCCAACTACCCGTAACGACTGCCATAGATGTTCGTATGGCAACCGGGACCGACGGCTTAACGTGCTCTCCGAGGCACTTATAAACCTGCGATAAATACACACATAACTTCGAAAAGCATCGAAAAGTCATTGGTGTGTGCCATGGTAAACCGGGGATCGAACTCGAGACCTCGTCTCAGCAGTCCATTACCCATACCACTAGGCTACCGCGGCTCCCAAAAATGGTTGTATAGGAAAATTTCTAATGCTTCAGACGTGGAAGAAGCCACGGTTTAGCAGTCAGAGCGTTCCCCCTGTAACACTCACATTTCACCAATCGTTGTATTCGGTTCTACATAATAGGGTGTGAGCCTATTGCCGTATTTTGGGCACTATTGTTGACTCGAGCCATGCATCTGAGAGGCTGAGTCCGGGCTGTATAATGTATCAGCCAGATGTTAAACAACTTATCTCTCTCTCTCCTTGTACACACTCGTACTACTATCTCGCGAAAACTGCCCTAACAACGAATTGAGTCCATCAGCCGACAGGTGTAAAGTGAGTGAGATTGGCTCCAACCTCGTCTCGATAGGGGAACATAAACCCTTAATCGCAGTACTGTCATATACCAAGTGGATGTTTTTCACTGCACCTAAGCACAAAAGGTCTAACCCATTTTTTACCTTTTCCATGGTGAATGTTCCGATAAGCTCTTCCATTTGATTCCACCCTCTTCTTTCCTATACAGGATGAACTAAGTGGTTCGGTGACTGTTTTCTATGCCGCACAAGTTTTGGAATTCTGCACCAGCATACGTGTTTTCTTCTTCCTACAGTCGCCTTCATCCCGCTTAAAGAACTCATAAGCGGGGCGTGAAAATGCATCTTCTGAGGCAGTTGAACCGAGGGCCACTAATATAACATTGTTGGTGTTTGTAATTTGGAATCTCTTTCCTGAGGCTGCCTTCAGCTTACAATCAGGGAGGTGAAGAGATATTGACGTGCCCTATTATAAAAAAACATAAATCAACCTATCGAAACACAATACATTCAGGATATATCTAACCTTTTTGCTTTTATTAACAGGAACCAATACGGCTGTCGGATAACATTCCAATCGGACCAGAACCGCCCATCATGGACGCAGTTATCCTGTATCACCCAGAGACGGACGTCACCAACGCGCTCATGGCTGAAGTTGGCGAAATACTGTTTTTGAAGCGCCTCAGCGAAATACCTAGTATGTATACATAAGAATTAAACTACCTATGCTGTACCTATCTGGTAGCCGATAGACTCTTCTTCTTCTTTTTTTCTTAGATGGCAACAAATCAACCCAATTTAGGGGACAATCTTGCCAGTGTCGAGTTGGGCATTTCCTTTTATTTTGTGATAAGTATAGTTGGAATGATTGTTAATGATGATGATGATAATGATGACGATGACGAATGATATTTACCCTAGTGAAGTAGTGGAGACTTTACTATAAGCTTTTCTTAGGGAGATTTTGACACCAACACGAAAAATCACAATTCACTACAATATTCCACTCACACTTGTGTGCTTTGTCGAAGCCGTTATGTCTAAAACTCCACCATTTTTACACATAAAAGCTCGAATGCACACCAAATTTAGAAAATGACACACTGCAGCGCTATGACACTTTTCGCGTTCCCGCCAAAACTCGCCGATATCATTTTATCTTCCTCCGAAGTTTTTCCCAACTCATCTGGGATCGGCTTTCAGGTTAAATACAAAATGGCCCTACTTCGCTATTTTTCGAGAAGCAATTGCCATTAAACCATTAAACCCACTAACGAAATTTAAGTTCTCTTTAGACCAGGGTATCGGACTTTTTAGGGCTTCAACTTAATTAATCAATTGGCCTATCGCAGTCCACGGCAAACTTATGCTCGAGCCCTCCCTGTGTGTAGCGGCGCTGCCGTGAAACAAATTACTACACAACGATGGCAACTCAAAAATGCCGTCGATTCGACAGAAAAATAAGTCCACGACTGGACTTGGTCTCTTTCAATGTTGGAAAGGTTTGTTCTACTGTGTCCAGGCTTGACTTATGGGTTGGTCCAGGGTTTTATTTCCAATATTCCTTCTCTAGTAATGATATTGTCTACATTTTCCGTTAAACGTCCTCTTGCCACATCCTTCAGATGAGATGGGGTTGTGAGTCCTCTTTTTTCATTACCACACGGCCTTGTTGGCTCCTATCCAATCCAAAAATCTTCCCACTGTCTTTTTCTTTTCATTCCAACAAAGCAAGGTATTACTTATAGTTTCTTCTAAATTGATTGGGAAATTTTAAGTTAATCACAAATATGTTACAGAAACCTCATCGTATTGAATTCTATAAAACAATGGCGCCAAACCTTGTATGGCCAAGGCGCCAAGAGGCTGCATCCTGTCTGGTATACTTTACGCTGGCATCTCTCCAGTATTGGATTGTTCCCATTGCGGAAATGTTAGTCGTAAACTGAGAACTTAGTATTAACTTGTATTTAATAGTGAGCTATTGATTTGGAGTTTTGCAAGTAGGTAGACATATATCTCTATCGGTAGGTCGCTATGACTTCTGACGGGGATCCCGAGAAACCGAAGATGACCAAATCCAAGATGGCCTTATCTTACACCATAACTGCATCTGAAGGACCGATACGGTGTTCGTTTTTAGTCGGATTGAGTTCGATTTACCCGCCCCCACCCTGCCTATCGATATTCCGCCACTTTACTGTTTTGGTAGAGTTACTTTCATGCACACTTACAAATATTAACGTTGAGTGGGCATATAATCCACAATTTCTGATGTAGCAGTCATACGCTCTACGGTCTCGTCAAAAGGTTCGATAGTAGACTGTAAGCACCAATTTTTCACCCCTCCAATCTTCTTGGATTCCATATCGTTTCAGGTAGATGCCAGAACCTTTTAAAATCACCTCGTAAAGACTTACCGATTGTCATTATTTGTGAATTAGTGAATCACGATACTGATATACGCTATTATTGTGGTACGCTAAATTATTCAAATCTAGTACACCACCGAAATTATCCTGCGGTCGCTCAATAAACGGTATCGTTCATGCGTGACCGATCTCACTCGAGTTCAGTGTCACTAAATTCATTGTTTACGAAATTGACGGGGCACATTATTTCATGGTTTGGTAAATAATCGCCATACTGAGTTACCTATAATACTTCAGCAAGTCATGCTATACCTATTTGTTTATGAGGTAGTTTTACCATTTTTTTAAAATACCTACCCATATGAGTTTAAAAAAAATTTGATGATCTCATCTTTCAACTGTGACAGTACCCATCCTAGATTCCTAACCCACAGTTCATAAGGGGAACAATAGAAGATGATATCAGGCGTACTTGCATAATGCCGTCATGTACAGACACTTGCAGATATTTTTGTCATTGTATAATATTACTAGCAATATCAGGACCCGGCCTCATCTGGAATCAGTTTTAAATCTTATAGACTACAAGAAATAAGGGTATGATTTCAGCTTTTGTCAGAATAGCTTAGAATAGTTGTGACCTCAATCATTTCAACATACTTAGTAATAGTGTTGGAGCGCGCGGTTTCGTATTTTGCGGGCAATAATCGCTATATTTAGTAATAGATCTACCATTCTTTAGCCTACTACCATTGCTAAGCATTTTTGGTCAGTAAAATAAAGAAATATTTCTTTAAATAATTAGCTACGAATTGTGGACGTTGTGAAACAGTTACTGTTCTATGGCACACGATCGTTGTGAGTATTTGAATTGCGCGTTCGAAAACAAATTCGAATAATAATCAAAGGAGACTGAAATGATTTCATACAATCTTGGGCCCAGGTTGTAAGAAGATGAAAGTGGTGTCAATTAATAGCTTATATAGGTATATTATCAACCTTTTACTGAATATTCTGCGGATTTGGTCAATCTGAGAACAGAGATATATAAGAGATTATGTAAAAGTGACGTTATGTTACAAACTTTAACTAACAGCTGATTCCTGAAGTGCAAAATGTGTTCTTTTGCACTAATAGTTATTATATTTCCTAGAAAATGTTTGAAAAATCATATGAATGAACGTCAAAGACTTCAAGCTATAGGTAGGTATCAGGTAAAGAGATAGGGAAAGGATGTCTAAAATAAAATAAAAAATCATTTGATATAGTGTTTTATTCGCCTTCTATTAAAATTAAAAAGTCGTCTAGAATATGAGCACAGCAGCCTATAGTTCGTTTCCCTACAATACAATTGCAGTACCAGTAATGCATTACTATACTTTGTCTAATATAGGATGATAATTTTGACAACTCTAAGTAGGGAACGCCATACAGTGTAATCGTAAATGAATCTATTCGATTATTGTTTCCGTAGAATATGGAATCGATCGTTACAAAAACACAAAATTATTTATTTTTTATTATTGTAGGTAATAAGGAAAATTTAATTTCATAAATATTTGAATAATTAAAGTGACCTACCTACTATACCTAACCACACTGTACCTACAGGAAATATAGAAGGATAATTAGCTATAGTTACAGCTATTTATGGTATAATATTTATGTTTTGTAATAAATTAAGCTAATTATATTACAAAAATTGTGGTAGATAAGTACTTAATAGTTATAATAAATCAACATAAGTTCGATTTATTCGATTCATTTGTCTAAAGTCAATTATCCTGTATTCTTGCAAGACGCTTCACTACGATAAGTAGGTGGTACTTGTATATGAGTTACGATAATTTTAGTAGTATTAATTTCTGAATAAACAATACGTTACTTCATAGACGTGAACTGTCAAAATTATCATCCTAAATTTGACAGAGTATATAGCCTCCCTTCTTCTATGAGAGCCGTCGACTAAAACATTAATAAAATAAGTTTTATTAATCTTCAGCTACATTAAACAATACATAATTAACTGTTTTGTATTAGGGTAATAAAACATTGTTTGTGCTGACTGTCCCGTATGTTCTGTTTTTAAATATATCCTGGGTCCCGATTCTACTAATTGACAATCATTATTTACATTACAAAAACTGCTTTCCTGCTATGCTTTTGAGGTCTAAAATTGAATGGCATAATGTAAACAGAACGATGGCGATGTAATGAATTATTTTTCATTTAATTCTTAACTTAAGTCTTATGTTGATAGAGTCGAAAATTCGATGGTAATTTTGATAATCCAGTGGTTAACAATTCGGAGCCCTGCAAGTGCACGTACCTTCAACGCTGATGCACTGAACAATAGTCATAACGTCGAACTGATTACCACTGTTATGTCTAATAGTTCACTTATAATGTATTGTTTTTAACCGACTTTAAAAAAGGGAGGTTTCTCAATTCGATGATATATTTTTTTTTACAGCGCGAAGGTCTACAGACACGGACGGCTATATCCCTTACACGAACGAAACGGAGATGATATCTTACATAAGCAGGATGAAAGATGGGGATTGTGTGGTCATATTTAATGTAAGTTTTTTTTTTTTATAAAATAAAAACAAAATTTAAAAAAGTAAAACAATACACTTTCTGTCCGTCCTTATGTCTGTGTTTAGATCTGTAAAATTACGCAACAGATTTTGATTTTTTTAATAGATAATAATTTAAGAGGATTCGGTATTCTACGACCAACAGGTGCAGGAGTTAAAACTGTTGCAAAAACGGGGAATGTCTGTTTCAACGCAAACGAAGTTACGCGGTTCAACTAGTCTATTTAACAATAAATTAGTGATAAGACATTGGAACAGGTTACATGGCGGCAATCCAAAAAAATCTGAAATCTGAAATTTAAATAACTTTCGATTGTTAAAAAAATTCGCAACAAAATGAAAAAAGTGTGACGTAACATCCAAAAAAGAGAAAATAAATTAAACTTAAAAACTATCTTCTGATTATAATACAAATTATGAGAAATGGTATGACTAGGTTAATTATAATTTTTTTGCGCTGTGTAAAGTCATACAAAGCAAACTAAAATCCGTTGCGTGCCGTGCATGCGGTGCGTCCGTCGCGGGCCAATAGACGCGCACCTTAAGAGTTAAGATTTTTTCAACCGCCTTGCTTGCCTAATATTTATTACCATTTTTTTTCATAGAATATGGAAGATACGATAACACTGCCGACGAGCTTGAACTATACGATTCGAATGAAAGAGAACTTCCACACGAAGACTTACGAAGCGGAGGACAGTATACCTAGTTCTCACAAGATGTTCGGTAAGTCTTTTACAAGTATTTAGTTTCTAAGCGTAGGGCAGTACACCTAGTTCTCCATCATGGCAACTGGCTAGTATCAATGAACATCGAAGTTTAAAAGCGCGAAGCACTGTATCCATAAAGTTTAAAATATCGAATTACGTCAGTCAGAATAGTCGTAATCGCGACATACGGAACGCCGAATGCTTTCTATGTCGAAATATTTTATTGAGAATGTATTACTTGATTAGACTGGCCTGCCGGCTCGCCCGACTTAAACCCAATAGAGCACGCGTGGGATGCTCTTAAACGAGCTGTATGGAACCGTGAGCCACATCACCAGATAGTTCCAGAGGTCAGGGAAGCCGCTATTGAATAATGGGATAGGTTACCCAGGAAATGCTGGATAAAATGATCCTCAGCATGCCCAGGAGGATCTCCGCATGTGTTCGAGCTAGGGGAGGAGTTATTTTATATTGAATTTACACCTTTTAATAATAAATTGTAGTTTAAGTTTAATTAAACAGTCTTTTTCTTTCTATAAAATTTCTATCACAATTGCATTATGATTAAATGGCTCAATTTTTTTTAATAAACAATAAAAAATAGTTTTATAGTTTAATTTCAAATAGGGTATTCTTATTTAAAGAAAGCATACAACATAGATTTTTTCTTGATAAAGTTAAATTTAAAGAATTCTAGGAGCTTATGCCATTGATCGCAAACTTTGTTTGATGTGTGTACAATATGCAACAAAAGTCCATAAGCAATCTCTCAGCGCTCTAGCTTGAACTCTAGTATGACTTACGACGTTTTGCTTTTGCAACATAGACATATTGCAACATAACGGTGTTCGGGCTGTTGGTAGAACTTATTTATCATTTCAATTTAGATCGGTAAAAGGTATTGCTCCGATGGTACTCGAACCCACGATCTTTCCCTTATAAGGAGATCATAGTTTCAACAGTATTTTATGTGTCAAGATAGCCTAGCGGTTAAGCGCGTGCACTTTGATGCTAAAATAATAAGTCATGAGTTCGAGTCTCATGCGGTTATGATTTTTTGTAAGTTTTGTTCATCTTTATTTTTAATGTTTTATGTTTTGTTTCACACTTTTATAATGTATTTATACCTATTTTTTTCTATTTACTTAAAGTGATAGTTCGCACTGCTAGCGCCATCAATCAACTTAATATTATTTTATAACCATAAACTATGGCCATCTAACATTTATTGTATTACTTGACACTGTTTTTTGTCTGATGGCACTAGCTGTGCGAACTGTCCCCTTAATATATAATTCAGCAGTTTCTTGTTAGAAGGTGGAAATAAAAATCAAACCGTATAACAAAAGTATTTATTCTTTTTATTCTACTGATGAACAAACTGTAAAAAAATTGTGGCGTTACATTTTTACCTAAATGAACAAAGGTCCCTTATAACAATAATTCATAACATTGTTTTTTGTTTATTCTATACTGACCCGCGCAACTTCGTCTGCGTCACCCCGTTTTTGCAACATTTTTCATTCCTGCTCCGCACCTGTTTGTTGTAGCATGATGTTATATATATATAAACCTTCCTCTTTAACCATTCTATCTATTAAAACAAACCGCATCAAAATCCGTTGCATAGTTTTGAAGATTTAAGCATACAAAGGGACAAGAAAAATAGGGACAGAGAACGCGACTTTATTTTATACTATGTAGTGATGTATAGTAAGTATACCTACTTAGTGAATTCCTGATAATATTACAAGGAAAAATATTGTTGTAAATATAACATGATTAATAAAACATTTACTATAAAAATCTAATAATTAATACATTTTATTGTTTTACAACGACATGAGGAAAAAACAAACGTGACTCACTTCTCTAATAAAATGAACTATAACTTGGTTCAATAAAGAAAGGTTTTATAAATGGCGGACGTCATCACTTCCTCTCGCTCGCACACTAGTACTGTCTATACTCACTCACGCGCGTACCGTCAACACAAAAAAAATATTAATCTTTATTTTCTTCCACGCTCTGTGCTCCTGACGCGATGCATAAAAGAAAGGATTCTTAAATGTCGTCTTGTACTTGCGTTGACAGCTAGTACACCTAGCATACAAAATTTCATTTTTTTTTTCAGTTCAAAAAAAATATAAACAAGACCGTTGTTCATAATAATGTTAGTTCTTTATTTTAACCAACATCATGATCTTCCATGATCCTCCTTATAGAATGTGATATACGTTCCTTTTTCAGGATGGAAGGACTCAAAGTGCGTTTAAAAGGACTCTATGTGTAAAAGTATGTACTGTTTCCGATGAAAACAAAAATAGATGCCGTCACGTGTCGTGGGCGAAGCCGCCGGCCGCAGCTAGTTAGAAATTATTACGACCCGGTCTTGTTTTTAGTATTTTTTATATGAAAAAAAAATATTTGAAATTTTATATGCTAGCTGTACTATCTGCCAACGCAAGTACAAGCCGCCATTTATAAAACCTTTCTTTAATGCACCAGCTTATAACAACACTTGTTAGAAGTGATGATTACAAACAAATTTGAATTCTGTATTCGTTTAATTTAGAACTGATCTAGGATAAACAGGTATTTTTATGTAACGTCACAATAAATGAATGTATTAAGGTTATAGCTTAAGTGTTCATTTTCGTGATAAAAAAGAAGATTGAAACTTAACCTCTTTAATATAATTTCGGATATGTTAATTTTATTAACTACCTATTAGGTTACACCTACATCTGATTTTTTAAATTCAAAGCTTCTGGATTTATTATCTATTTAATATTTTGTATAACCCTCATTATTTTCAATGCAGTCAAGTAAACGTTTACGCATGGACCCTACAATATTACTACATATGTCGGTTCCTCTTAAATTTTCCCACATCTCCATGCAACGAGTTTTTAATTGTTCTATACACCTCTCATCCCGTGACTCCCACCGTTGCACCATCAAACCCCATATATTTTCTATGGGGTTAAGGTCGGGTGATCGCGCTGGCTATGGAACAACATTGATCTCCGGATGACTGTTAAACCATTCACGTACAGTACTCGCTCTGTGAATAGGACAATTGTCCTGGACAAATGTAAGCTGTGTCAACTCATCGGCAGGATAAATATTGCGCACAGTAGGCAGCATTACCTCTTCTAATACTTCTACATAAGTAGAACTGTTGGCGCGTGGAAGTATAAAAGCCAGTTCTCCTGGTCCTGCTGCACTCATCCATCCCCACATATTAATCGTGATACGACCAGACTCCGAATTGGGGATCACGTTATTTTCACACCAGCGAGTGTTATCTTTTCGCCATAACCGAAGTCTACCCTTGACAAGATTTAAAAGTCTTTCCATCTGAAAATATAGTCGTATTCCAGTCAAAATCTAAATAATCCCGCGCGAAACGTAATCGTTCTTGCTTATGTCTATCAGTCAATAAGGGTTTCTTAGCTGGTCTTCTGTGGTGCAAACCTTCAGAGTGGAGAACACGGCGAATAGTCTGCATTGACGCGTTAAATTGTTCTGCAAAGTGTCTCGTTGGTGTGAAACCATTTGTTTCATACGCGCTCACCATTTGTCGTCGCTGCACCTCGCTAATGAGCGCCGGCCTTCCACTTCGCCGTCGACTAGCAAGGCTACCCTCTTCCTCATTCCTTTTGATCCAGAGACTTACAGTATTCCTTTAGAACAAAACAAATAAAAAAATATATGTTAGGCAGCTATAAAATACACTATACTAGTTACCCGTGGACAGGCTTAGAAAAAGCCTGTAAACTGTAGGTGCCAAATTTGGTAGTTACTAAAATGTGCAAGTTTCATGTAAATCGGTTGAACCGTCTAGGAGGAGATAGACAGACATAATACATATATACAGAGATAGGGCTTTTATTATATAAGATAGAATCAATTTTTATCATTAAATTATTTCTAACTGAAAATACAATCGTATATTACTTAATATTATTCTATAACAAATATTAAAACTCTGTATGTAAACTTCAACTATAAACAAACTAAAAACAAATCTATAAATAAACACTAATTAGATTCAAAAACAGTCAAAATAATTTACCAATAATGTGTCTTCAAATAAATCTACGTATTGTTATGAAATAAAATTTAAGTTACAATTTCGTATAATACTCACATTCAGTCCGGTTTCACGAGATATTTGTGTTTTATTATAACCTTTTTCATGCAACGCAATAATAGTCGCCCTCGTCTCAATATTAATATTTGCTTGCATATTTAGAGAATAATAATCACAATCCAATAAACCACAATCACAACTACAAACAATCGACTCTGTATTAATTTCACATTCACATTTTGTATAATTTTATTATAATCTACCCTCTTAATTTTAGTAATGCATTAACAACAGGTCGCCACTATAGCATTTCTTGTTTCGCATAGTATGACGACAATGTATTAGTATGTGTTATCTGCAAAACGATGAGACTTCACGTATACACGTACACCTACACACGCGCACTGGAGTGGCGTGCGCGGTACGCGTTACAATGTATAGCAATGTCGTCCTTAGTGCGCTTATGGACTTTTGAGCGTTACTGTACCTTAGTTCTCACAAGATGTTCCGCAAGATTTTTTTATCAAGTATTTACTCCCCAATTTGCGATATTATTTTTAACGGTGATGATGACTAGTCCAAGACACATCAGAGGCTTATACCTTGCTCCGCACCTCTAGCGGAGCAAGGTATAAGGTATCACTACATAGTATAAAATAAAGTCACGTTCTCTGTCCCTATTTTTCTTGTCCCTTTGTATGCTTAAATCTTCAAAACTATGCAACGGGTTTTGATGCGGTTTGTTTTAATAGATAGAATGGTTAAAGAGGAAGGTTTATATGTATATAACATCATGCTACGACCAACAGGTGCGGAGCAGGAATGAAAAATGTTGCAAAAACGGGGTGACGCAGACGAAGTTGCGCGGGTCAGCTAGTAATATATAAGCTTCTATGAGTGTATGCACCCCCATCAGTAAATTCAGTGTTAGACGACACTCGATTCCTCTAAAGTTAAGATACTGATTTTAACTAGCTTTTTTTATTTTTAAAACTATAACTTCTTTACCAGGTCTTCAGTATCTGACGTTCATGCGCCTTCAGTGGGCGATAGACCGGACATACATCAAGATGCGATCAGGCCACGATGTCAACCAGGTATGTGACTATAACCCATCACCGTACAGGTTTCATCAGCGAGTCTACCTGGCATGCCTTTTAAGTTCTGTCGTTTCTATATTTCCCGGCAATTTTGAATTTGGAACTGTTCTATATTCGAATGTGTATAAATTTTGAATCTTAAAACAGTTGAAAGTATTAGGATTAATGCTATTGTTTAAACACAGCGTCGATTGGAATCTGTCAGGTCACGTACGAATATGAATATTTCCAAGGAAAATGTTCTTGCAATATTTTTTTACAACTTTAAAAGAGGCCTGACACGGCTTCAGTGTTATGAAGAGCTTACATCTGTGTTCAGTGATGAAACCCTATATCTGCAGACTGTCGAACGCTGGTATTTAGAGTTATAGTATGAAAATACTAGTGTTAGTGACAAATCTCGTGAAGGACGCCCAAAATCCGCCTTCACTGAAGGTAACATCCTTACTGTGAGACAGCAAATTCTCGAAGATCGTCATGTGACATATCGAAAGATAGAGTGTCTATTAGGCATTTCAGGGACTACCATTCAGAAGATCTTGCATGAAGCACTTGGATGAGAAAGCTAATTTGCCGTTGGGTACCGCATCTGCTTTCTGGCGATCACAAGGCGGCCCGTGTCAGATGGTGTAAAAAAACTCTGCAAAGGTTTAACCGAGGAGAGTCAAACCACGTCTACGACATCATCAGTGGAGACGGATCTTGGATCTATGCCTACGATCCTGACTCCAAACAACAATCTACAATCTGGATCTTTCAAGACGAACCAAAGCCGACTAAAGTTGTTCGCTCTCGAAGCACTTCAAAGAAAATGGTGGCCACGTTCGTAGGAAAAACCGGTCATGTTGCAACTATTGCACTTGAAGATCGTAGAACGGTTAACGCAGAGTGGAAAATCACAGTTCATTTACCACAAGTCATCGCCGAACTTCGAAAATCGAATTCAAAGCGACGCATCATCCTTCACCACGACAACGCAAGCTCAAACAGCGCTCGTCAAACGATTGAGTATTTAAAGCAGGAAAAAGTAGAATTACTTGACCATCCTCCATATAGTCCTGACCTAAGTCCTAACGATTTATTTACGTTTCCTAAAATTAAGAAAATTCTTCGTGGTCAAAGGTTCCAGTCCGGTGAAGAAGCAGGCGACGCTCCCAAGCCAGCCATATTGAACACCCTCACTTCAGAGTGGAATAAATGTTATATAACTGGTTTGAGCGAATGGAAAAGTGTATTAAGCTACGTAGTGAATACTTTGAAAAACAATAAATAGTGCTTCGAGGTCCTAGTGGCGTTTTTTTCTTCAAACGACAAAACTTAAAAGGCATCCCTCGTATCTCTGCGGGACCTCCGCCAATCTCTTTTAAACTATATCTAGTTAAATCGGGGACACGCGGTGTCATTAGGGACCGCTCGCAAATGGAGTCCATTACTTTTCAATTACGAAAAAAGAAACACTGCTGGTGGTGTCATGTGGACAAAATAATTCACCGTGACACTACCGGTGGTGTTATGGTCTGACAATAATGGATAACCATTTATTTAGTGGTAGATTTATCAATTAACCTAGCGCAGTCCACTGCTGGACAAAGGCTTTTCCCAATGTTGGGAAACTTTGGCCTTTTGTTTTCACGCTCGCCAGACGGGTTCGTACAGGGTTTTCCGTCTCTCGCAGTGATATTGGATGCGTATTTTTCCAATTGTCGCTTACAACACCCCTCGGATGAGATACCTAAATGAAATTTAATGTTAACGAATGTTTATTTATTTAATGAATGAATCGCGGCCGTGTGTAGTGATATGTGCATGAAAGCGGAACACTGCGAATTGATTTAACCGCCATTTTAACACACATAACATAACTTTTTTCATTTACTGTATATAAATAATTAAATGCGTATGCATCATGCGTTCCTGTTTCAATCGAACCCGAAGTCTCGGATATAGGTATTTGTCATGATAGCCCCCCAGTTGTTGAATGTCGTAACGCCACCAGATGTTAAATGCGAAATAATGTTTAATTTTCTTTAAAATAAAAGCAGTTTTATTTACGTATCCTGAACCCTAGCTTGCCGAGCTAATTAAATGGTTTTGTTCCGGCCGTGAAACGTGCCTGTTATTTTTATCAATTGATTACAATGTGTATTGTGTACGCAGGAAACTTGAACTACAATGGCATATCATTATAACATAGTAAGTGCTTAGGTACGGCGCATACGACATACTATCCGTAGTGTAGTATTGTAGAAATCTTTTTCATTTAATTTTGAATTGTATGTCTATGTTGATGTTACGGGTAGTTGGAGCTCTCAAAAATCCGACTTGCCTAACTAAAAAACTTCGATATCGCCAATTTGATTGTGGAGGTCCAATGGCAGTCGCTTCACGGAAAATATCGAAGTTCAGCCGCATCACAGTTAGACTGGAAAGGCCCAACTAAGTTGGGAAAAGGTTCGGAGAATGATGAAATGACCAGTCTGATGACCCTGACTTCTACTTTCATTATAAGTTCATTGTTATACTTAATTAGAAAACAGTTAGAACTATAACCTTGAGTACGTGACGTAAAGCACTAGGGTATTGATTAGAAGGTTGTCAATATTTAAATGTTGTCATAGTAATGAGATTCAATACATAACTGTCAGTGCAATGACCTAACTTCGCAGGGCATTGGATGGAAGAATGATGTCTTTATGGCCAGTCCGACAAATTAAATAGACAATATTGTTTTTTTTATACCGCTAAGGTGGCAGATAAGCACGCGTCCCACCTGATGGAAAGTAGTTACCGTGGCCTATGAACGTTTGCAACACCCGGCGCGTCACGTTCGTGCTGCCGACCATATAGAGAAGAGGGAGGACGGGGAAGGGGCGAGGGGAGAAGGTTAAGAGTCTGTGTGCTGTGCTGTCAGTGCAGAAGACAAAGGGTTTCTCGACTAACAACACAAAACCTCTCCAGTAAGCTCTGACTACTTTACTTTCCGCCGGAAACACAACTCAAGGTTATTAAGATACCGCCATGTCCTGCCTCCGTCAATTGTTGATCTAATTTTGTTGTGTGCCCGTGGTTCCTGGCAGAGTAGATTTTGGCTTGACGCATTTGCCAGAGACTATCTCACCCTCGACAATTGATAGCCCGAGACCGACATAACTAACTGCGCTGACTTTGACAATTCCCTCGCCGAAGTCACTGAAAAATGCACGGTAAAAAAGAGCAGGAATTAGGCAGCCCATCTCTTCCTATATGGGATTCAGTCAGGATTCAATTCGTTTGATGATCACTTCACTTCGCCTGAAATGATAAAAGAGGGTTACCATTGCAAACACGTTCAGTGTTACAATAGTGGCGCTCAGCTTGACGGCCTCATCAGATGCTTTTTCACGCCCCGCTTTAAGGACCCGGGACTGTAGGAAAAAGGAAACACGTGTACCGGTAAGGAATTCCAAGACTGAATGGCGCGCAGAGGAAGGACTCACCGAAACGCTTGGTTCTTGATGGATTATTGCGTTATGGTGTTGCAAATTTTCTTACGGCACATTCTTTTTTGTTTTTTGTATACTACGTAGGTGGCAGACAAGCCCACGGCCCACCTGATGGGAAGCGGCCACCGTGGCCTATGAACGTGTGCAACACTAAGGGTGTCACACACGCGCTGCCCACCCTGAAGGGAAAGGGGGAGAGCTGGGGAGGCTAGGAAAGGGAGGGGGTGGAGGGGTACAGTGAACTCTGGCTACCCTACTTACCGGCAGCACTTTCCTTCAGGTGGACCGTGTGCTTGTTCGCCACTTAAATAGTACATAAAAAAAGATATTATTGTGTTCTTGCAGACGGTGACGCTCCAAGAGTTCCCATACTACAAGACAATGCATAACGACATGTTACCGATAGTCTGTCGGATCCTCGAAATACTCAGCTGGCTCTCGCTGTTGGTCGTGTTCGTGGACTTCATGTGCCGGCTGCTGTCGGAGAGGACCTCCGGGATTCAGGTGAGCAATCTATACTTTTCTGTCGTCTGATACTGTCCAAGAAGTTAATTGGTAGTGCTTGTGCGGCTAAACATGTAATTAATTTCCTTGCGATTTACACCGCATAGCAAGGAATTGGGTCAATTTTCTTTTCCAAATTTATTTAGCTGCAACAATTTCGGTTAGGAACTTAATTTTTTTAAATGACCTGTTTCATTAAGTTAGCCGTATGTCATTACTTTCCAGAATTCGTTCCTTATTAACGATACTATTGAATGATGCAATAATACAGCGTGTGATATTTTTCAAATCAATGGGTTCGTTTTCTGTTTAAGAATATTGATTGATCAAAAATCCAATGATGCATTTTTAGTTTTCATTGCAATCAAGCCCGAGACTCCTTTGAATACTTATCGTTAAGTATTTCTCATAAATACAGAGACGGCCCAGGCTTATTTAAAAAATTAATCCTTTATACAAATTTTATTTGTACTTCACATCTCATTATCTGAGCCTATTCCCAACTTTGTTGGGGTCGTCTTTCTAGTCTAACTAAGATGCGGCTAAACTTCGATATTTATGTGAAGCGACTGCCATCGGACCTTCACAACCAAATTGGCGATATCGAAGTTTTGTAGTTAGGCAGATCGGACTTTTGAAGGCTCCAACTAGCCGTAGCGACTGCCATAGATGTTCGTATGGCAAACTTAACGCGCTCTCCGAGGCACGATCAGACTAGTACAAAGAGCCATATCCATACATACAAATATTTGCACTGAGCGGGGATCGATCCCGCGTCTCCTGATTATTTGTAGATTATTATTTGTACTTGAAGACTGCGGTAGCCTAGTGATATGGGTAATGGACTGCTGAGACGAGGTCTCGGGTTCGTTTCCAGGTTTTACCATGGCACACACCAATGACTTTTCAATGCTTTTCGAAGTTATGTTTGTATTTATTCCATCCATATTTACGTATTTAGTCCATGAAGTTTGTCAAAAGTACAGTCAGCACTACAAATGAAAAGAGGTGTGTAAATTATGAAGTAGTAGACATTATTAAGTAGACATGAATTGGTTATATTTTAGGTCCGCCGGTCAAAATGTCTATATCAATTGGGTATTTGACTGTCTAGTCAAATCATTTTATTTACTAAATGTCAGAACAGCTGGTCTAAAATGGCCATTTTGGATTTCTCGTCTAAAATATGTTCATTTGCAGATCAGTAGGAGAAAAAAATTAAGACCATAAAATGGCGATATTTATAATATTTTATTTGCAATATGTTCATATTCTACTTGATGTCGCTACAGCAAAAATCAATATACGAGTAGAGACGCGCTGAATCCGTTGTGCAGTGTTTACTAAATTAAGATTTTGCCATTAATACAGCGTAAAACGGTAGTTACGAGTATTATGTTCTTTAAATTTTACCTGTTTCCAAAAACAAAAGAAAAATGAAATGATTCGCGTTTAAAAAACCTGAATAGGTAAAAACTATAAATAAGTTTTCTATTTATTTTTATTTCAGTGTGGCAATTTTTTTTGACATGATTTTAAAAAACAGTTGAGGCACGCAATGTTTATTCCCCTCCGGCCGCCAGGTTCGATCGCACAGTTCGATTAATCGAACTGTGAGGAATTGTATGTCCTTATGGTTCGATTGAAAAGTTCGCATTCATTGTAACTAGATGGCGACAATGTTTTAGCAAACTTTTCCAATTTTTACTATAAAATTAACTTATTATAGGTATATAAAAATACACTAAACACATTATTCAATATGACTGAATAAAACTAAAAATATTCTAATCTATATTGATACTGCAATAATAGTAAAAGTTATAAACAAAAGGACTATATCCAAAACTGGCCTTCCATGGACACGATGTACGCAAATGTAGCTATTGATCGATAATCATATTTAATTTTTACCGAACTAACCATGAATTCTTGGAGTATCAAGATATATCTTTAAATAATTAGTATTTACTCTATTAGCTCACTGAAATATATATTTCTATACTCTTGGAACCATCTTTCTCTTTTCCCCAATGCTAAAATGTTGCCAGTTATAATAAAGACCATAATCGATTTTTTTATTTGAGACATATGAATATATCGATACAGAGTAATGTATGGGACACCAGAGTTTCATAAGGAATTGATAGGTTGACTTGATATAAGTATTGATTTGAAACCTATGACTAATTGATACTTAAAAATAGATACATAAACTAAATGATATTGAATACGCGTCGAATGAGACTCGAATGCGAACGTGAAGTGATTCGATTTGATGTGAAGGATTTTCATATTATAATAGCCTTCCGCGCCGGAGTGGAAGTCGGTTCTACTCAACGGTCAAACATAAGATTTTTAAGAACGACTACGAATACGTAGAGATATGTCAGTAATTATGTATTATACTCGGTTAATAATGAGCTTATTTATTTATTTATTAGACTTAATGTACAAGTAAGTAGGTATATATATATATATATATATAGATATTCTCTACTTTCAACTTAAACTAAATAGTGAATGTAAAAATAAATATTACTTGAGTAAATAAACAGTTGCCAGGACATAATATGATATAACTAAAATATAAAATAGCCATTCTAGACATTCGTTCGGCATTGATATCAATATTTTGCTTATATCACCGGTTTTCAAGCGATAGGGATCACTAGAAGTATTATTTAGAAGTATTTGATCGCTAGAAGCTTTTTTTCTTAAAAAAAGTTCAGTATCGTTAATATATTATGTTTTTTAATACCGCCAATGTTCATCGTACATGTTTTTGGAGATATTTATTGTGTAATAGTCGATATACATACGAAAAAGTAGTAAATAATAACAATCTTTTAAAATGGTCTCATCTTTGATCATTGTTTTATAATAATGGAGCTAAAACTGTTTCTACGCGATTCAAAGCCGAATTTATTTTTAATCGATTGAGTTTGTGTTTGTAATGGCAACTGGAAAGAAATCCGTTATAAAAATGTCATTCGTTTGTCATCTTGATTTGTGTTTACATTATTCTATTTCTCGTTAAAGCTGATTTTATTTTTCATTGGAAAATGAACCCGGATAAATCTTTCATCACCGACCCTGGCGAGCCTGCCGACTTTTAACCCGTTCATAACGATAATTCTGGCACGAATATGGGAACAGATCCCACGATGAGACAATGTGTGAATAGTGGCATCAACTTTTTCCAAAGACGAAGACATGTCCTCCGTTTGCAAGAGTTGGCATCTGTTATAGGGCAATAGATTACACCGCAAGTGCTATGTAATATGTTTACTGCTGTTATTGTATTGTCGGACGAAGAATAGTACCTAAGTAAGTTGCTGTGCTCTTGTCATGACAATCATTTGGTTTTTGAGCTGGGCACGGTACCAAGATAATGTAAATCCACCTGCCTAATTCCTGAATAATGTTTTAATAACTTATGTATCCCAATAATAAAGAAATAATGAATACAGCTAATCTTAAATTAACAAAAATTGACTAAATGCTATGGTCAATATATAATATAAATGATGAATTCTGATACAACCATATGATGTTATTTTATTTCTTACTAATATGAACTACCAAACCTGTATCATATTTGCCCAATTATTGTATGTCCATATCAGGCCAAGGGCTTATACATGTTGGACACTGTCCTTTGTCATGGCGCTAGATGGCGGCTTCCTAAAGTAGCACTATTTTTACGAAATCTTTGTTTAATACATTACCAACAAGTTTTATATATATGCAAATAAACAGCTTTAACTTTTTTTATTTTAATATTTAAAAATTAAAAGAAATGAAAAGAAATAATGAATGTGTTTCTGTGATTAGATTCAGAGGCGTTACATAAGGTAAGTATAAGGTTTAGGCACGTTAACTATCTTAATAATACAACAATTAGGTATAATGAAATCACCAAAATGAACACAAACACATACCTAAGTCCTGACTAACATGTACACTATAATAATTGTGTGCATTACACTATAATAATTGTTCGTTATTGTTGATAAAGAGTTTTTATTTATCTATTAAATTTTCTTTTATTTCTAGTATTTATGTTAATCAGTTGACTACATAGTATAAAACAAAGTCTTTCTCATCTTTCCATCATATCCCTATGTGTGCGAAGACACCCTATGTGTGTCTTTAAAACTTCGCAACGGATTTTGATACAGTTTTTATTAATATATAGAATGACTCGAGAGAAAATTTTATATGTATAATAAATGCACATTTTAGTGGAGAAACACTACTCATTTTAGATGTTCTTAATCTGATGTTGCCAATAAACACCTATTTGGACTTTCATTGCATACGCTGGCTGAAACCCACGAGGCAGATCAAAATAATGTGACACAGAAATGTGTACCTTAAAAAGATCAATAAATTAGCATATATCTCTTTAGGATAACCATTTTTATCTTTTACAGATCACACAAAAACAATGTATCATTTTAGTTATATTTTTAGCAATCCATTCCTTATCCATTGAATACTTTATATGCGTTGTGCATCCTTCAAACTATGCAGTTACATACAATAAATAACTTAAAAGTTATCGCAAAGGAAAAATTAGATATTGCGTGATGAAAAAAATTAGCCAAAGCAAAAAATTAGGTGTAACCCAATTTATTCGTCCACAGAGGATAAACTCACAAGACCAGTTGCTTGCTTAAAATTTTTTGTTATTACCAGAAAGTTCATTTAAAAAAACCATTGTTAGGCATATTTTAAGTACTTATTTTGAATACTCAAACATTTGTATGATACTTCTGATACTACATTTCGATTTAAAAATCAATGCTGCTTTGCTGACTGTACCAAAATACCTCATGGACCCGGTGGGAACTAAAAATACATTTAATTTAAAATGCCATGGACCCGCTGGGAATAAATGTATGAACTTAAAATTTTTGGAAACAATAGATTCGTGGACCTCTGGGAATAACCCCTAGCACCTCTGCCTACTGTCTGATATAGGTATGAGTTTATGTTTATGTATGTTATTTGTACTTTACAGGAACTAGTAAAAATGGTGGGCGTACGTTCGTACACACTTGGTTTCTCGCACTACCTGAACGCCCTGCCGTCCGGCCTGGTGTTCGCCATCGGCGGCGCCATCCTCCTCAAGATACCCCCCGGCATCATCCCCAACACCAACTACTGCTGCCTCTTCCTGATGCTGCTGCTGTATTTCAACACTGTTATCGCGCTGGCGTTTGTTTGCAGTTATGCTGTTAGGAGTAGTAAGTATCTATTATTTCTTATTTTTTTCTTTTTATTTTGAGCTAGGTGACCCGCGCAACTTCGTCTGCGTCATCCCGTTTTTGCAACATTGTTCATTCCTGCTCCGTACCTGTTCGTCGTAGCATGATGTTATCATCATCACTTCACTATCACTACATAGTATAAAATAAAGTCGCGTTCTCTGTCCCTATTTTTCTTGTCCCTTTGTATGCTTAAATCTTTAGAACTACGCAACGGATTTTGATGCGGTTTGTTTCAATAGATAGAATGGTTAAAGAGGAAGGTTTATATGTATATAACATCATGCTACGACTAACAAGTGCGGAGCAGGAATGAAAAATGTTGCAAATGCGGGGTGACGCAGACGAAGTCGCGCGGGTCAACTAGTATACAAATAAACCTTCCTCTTTAACTATTCTATCTATTAAATCAAAATCCGTTGCGTAGTTTTAAAGATTTAAGCATACAAAGGGACATAGGGACAGAGAACGCGACTTTGTTTTATACTATGTAGTGAAGATAACTCCCGCACTAGGGAAAAAGCCCTGTATCACGGGGGACTTTACAAATATACAACTAACGGACACAAAGTACACCCAGACTCAGAACAATTAGTGGATCACACAAATTTTGTCCTGTGTGGGGATCGAATCCATAACCTCGTGCACAGCCGGTGCATATTACGCTCGCTGAGTCCATAGCTCCGTCCATAGGTGGTGAAGTTATGTAATCTTCTACCTAATAAAATGTGTGTTGCTAAGCGTATAACCTTAAAAAGTAACCATCGGAAGTGCGAACAGTATTTCATGCGTGTGAAATCGTAGACGTCAGCTAGTTATGAAATTAATGAATATCTAAGAGGAAAAGAAGAAGTTAAAAGCGACGAATGAAAGAAAACTGTGTGTAGCAGAGATATGAATATTAAGACGGATGTGTGGTCGAGAATGGATAGAATAAGGGATGAGTATATTAGATACATTTTGAAAGTAGCAACAGTAAATGAAAAATTGAGAAGTGAACGTCTGGCGTGGTATGGACATACTATGGGAAAGAAAGTAATGTTGTAAAAATAGATCTAAAGTATGAATGTAGAGATGGCTTTAAGAGCAGAGGACGGTCCAAGAAAAGATGGAAGTATTGTGGCAAAGAAGGGAGTGACTGAGGAAATTATGTGTTGCACCGAATCCAATTAATACTGACAAAGGGAAAAATATATTTCCTTTGAAGACCAATTAATTGGATTTTAGAGGGAATATTTTAACATAATATCACGACAGTAGCACTAGCATGAAATCCTATCGAATGGTTTCGAGAGAACGGAGCATTGTGATTGGCAGTCTGCCTCTTGTTAACCTGTGTGCGTGTGTAGCCCGCCAATCGCAATGCTCCGTTCTGTTGATACCTTTAAATTACGAATTCGATAGTATTTCGTGCTAAGGCTACAGATCTGTAACAAAATAAATACGAAACTCGATACTAGCGACATCTTCGTCGACTTTTCTCTCTCCATTCTCTCTACCATATGGCACTATGACATGTAACGCCATCTAGCGACAACAAACCAAACTACTTCAATACTCTACGTCACTGTCAATCTTGCATCACGATAGTGAAGTTCTCGCGCTGGTAGTTCATAATCATTTAAAATAGTCAAGTTCCACGACAAGGGCAGTTAAAATATGTTTTTTTTTCACAGCGGAATACGGAGCAACTCTCGCATTGATATCGTACGGCCTCCTGTGGATGCCGATGCGTCTCATCCACGCTTACCATTTGCCGTACGCGGTGAGATTGCTGACAGGTTTCCTGCCCCACATGCCTATGGTTTGGTTCTGGAAGGAACTCACCCTCCTTGAAATGAGTGGTTAGTATATACTTACATATTTTGTTGCTAACCATGCACCATAGCCGCGCTAACCATGCTAATGAAAGTGCAAAATATGGACAGCACAGAGACCTGTTTTTAAACCGACTTAGACAAAATATATTAAAAAGACACACCAAGATTGTGTTTATAATTTTCGGGACTTCACGCGATATATTTTTGAACACTTACTTTTGCCGACGTTTCGGGTGCGTTGCAGCCCCCGTGGTCACGACTTGACTCAGTAACTCAGTGTTTAAAAATGTATCGCGTGAAGTCGCGAAAATTATAAACACTATGAGTAAACGCCGCGATAGTTTAAAAGTTACAACACCAAGATTGTTTAAGTTTATTTAAGTACCTAAACAAACAGACTATAAGTATGTTTATCCGCATTCTAAAACTTATAACATGGTAAAGCTATGCTGACCATTGGTCTAGGTGACGTTGTGTATATTGTCCTAGAATATTAATATTTAATATTTAAATGCTATTTTATTTTCAGGTACCGGTATAACATGGAGCACTCTATTCAGTACAAACTATAGAAACAATCAATCGGTATTCGGATGCTACGTATTTTTAATACTCCAAAGCGTGTTGTACTTCGGCCTGGCTGGCTACCTTTCCCTGGTTAGACCAGGGAAATATGGACAGGCTTTACCCTGGAACTTCATATTTAAGGTACGTATTTTATAATTTTTTAAAAGTGAAGTAATCGATATTACGAGTTTTTATAGCTAAATAAATAGCTTGTTAGGAGTGTGTTCATGTCCGTAGTTTATTGGCCTGAATTCGACCCTGGGACGGCTTAGTCGAGGGAAACGCATTAGTTGTAATTGTTAACAGTTCAAAGTATTCGATTTTCACTTACTGCCAGTTCTAATAACAACAGCTAGACTGAGTTCTAGAACTTTGAACTCCAAAATCCATACTGCCCTGTTGATGACAATAAGCGTATTCACAATTACGTATAATTAGAAATTCAATTGGTTACATTTTATTAATAATTTGGTGATTATCTTGGCTAGACTATTTTCGTATACCAGATGAGATTTTTTTTTTATCAGAAAATTCTCATAAAATTTCCTCAATCCAGTAATCGTTTCTGAGACCTCTAACCCAGTACCTATACTAGCTATATAGCGATTTAAATAGAAGGATTTGAATAAAACTCCTTTCTGAATACTTAAACGCAATCCTACGTCTTTTAGAAAAGGACAGCAGATGTCATACCGAAGGGTGTAAGTGAGACAACATTCACAGGCAGACGGGGATCGAGATCCAATCAAGTTTCGCCTACAAACTCGATAGTAACTGATGGCAGTAATGTTAGTGACTTATTGTACTGGTTGTATACCACAATATAAGGCACACTGTGGGAGTTTGTTAATGCTTCTAATACAAGAGTTTATCACAGAAATATATTAAGAACCTATGGCTTTAAGTAATGTTCACCTGCATGTCACGCGTGGCGACTTTGACTTAATGTAAATAAATAATATTAGAAAGCACAGAACAGCTTTTCCACGATATGTATAACGATTTTTGTTACAATCTCTTTTTAATAGTACTAAGTAAGCTACTGAGCAATATTGCAGGAATCACAGAGCAGAAAAAATATTAGAAATGTGTTATGACAGATTCTGTAGCGAAACCGATGTCGCCAAACTCACACATACAACCGTTAATAATACCGTGCATTACTAGTGAACAATACTTGTTTTGATTGGTCGTATTACCTTTGATGCCAAATTATCACAAATTATACGTACTACAAATCGAAAACACACCTTGGGGCCTGCACAAGTGGAAATTCGTTGGTAGTCGATTTGTAGAATAGAATAGAATATAATGTAGAATGTATACGATTGAGACGTATTTTGAGGTTTATGACATTTATGACAGGTGTGAACGAATGTCAATCCCATTCATTGATCTATCTATTCTATTTCATTCTTCAAAACAATTACTACTTGTCTAGACCACAAGGTGTCGCTATATGTACCTAATAGATTTGGTTTTAACGAGGTGTGTTTAACAAGTGAGCGATATTTACACAGGCGCAATACAAGGTTTTTGATTCACTATACTGGTTGTATACTAAGAGTTTACTCACGCTAATAATAGTTTGATTTGTTTTGCAAAAGCACGAACTCGTTCAACTTATATTTATGTTTTGCATGCTATATTATTTTTGTGTTTCGATATGGCCTTCACGTATGTGGGAACCACGACCATGGTATTCCCATCTTGCTCCCGGTTAGGGCACTATGGCAGCACTCTAAACGGCTTAATGCGTATTTAAATTTAAAAGATTATAAAATTTATTTTATGATAATAATAAAACATTTAAAAGGTCAAATTAGCAATCAACATTTTTAAATAATAAAATTAATAAACATACGTTTCTTATACCCCGATAGAGAAATTTATCATCATAAAATATTTAATAATTCGAAAAACTTAAACCTTAATTTGAATATCTACATAATATGATAAATTAATTATTAAATAAAACTCAAAATTAAATAACATGTAAACAAAACAAAGGTTTAAATTAAAACGCGTCGTGAAATTCCTCTGCATCGCATGCCTCTTCTGGATAAAATTATTTTACATTTAAATATTATTCTATAGCTATATTCATATTAATAGAATCAATATTTGATCTTGTTTTATAGAAAAAATGGTGGATTGATCGACTTAATAGAACTAAGAACATCGGTTTTATGAAGGTTTGTAAAAAGTACTCTCTGGTAAATAAATATTGTAATATCATTAGTTTATATACGAGTAAATATATTAATTCATTATCTGCCTTTAAAATATATTATATCAGTATACTATGTATTTATATACTAACACGGGAGTGTATGGGACCTACTAAGATTTCGGGCTAGGACTTTCAGAATTAGAACTTCGGAATATTACTTTCGGATTTAAGAGCTACGATCAGACGAATGTACCTTCCGTTACAAGTAATAGTAACACAGGATGAAAAATTATGAGGAGTAGGAAAGCTAATGCTGGGTTCCAAAGCAGAGGCTTTGGAAGTGACTAGGGTCCCTACCACCACTATTTAAAAGTAATATTATTTCAATCTTACTTCACTTTCATAGTGTGATTCGGACTCGTGTACTGTAATTTGTAAGGCATGTGTAAATTCTAACAACTTATATAATTGTTATTTTTTTATGATGTGGTATTGAGATTAACTAAAGAAAGCCATTGAATTTTCTACTAAAAAATACAATCTTGTTATTAATATTTTTATGTAGTTTTTTGTTGTATATATTACTCAGTAGTAAATAAGCACCTGCAGATTAGTTTATTAGAAAAAGTAGCATTTGTACTCTATTTGGTGAGGCACTTATAGGCCATTTGGTGAGGCACTAGTACTCCATTTTGAAAGACACTTATACTCCATTTGGTGAGGTACTTATACTACATTTGGTAAAGCACTTATACTCCATTTGGTAAAGCACTTATACTCCATTTGGTAAGGCACTTATACTCCATTTAGTGAGGAACTAGTACTCGCATTAGGTGTGGCACCTAAAACTAAGGGTAATCGATTTAGTAATGACTGTATACACTATCCCAAATTAAACGAATAAACCACTGCTTAAAATATAGTTGGGTTTTTTGGAGAAATGCTCGGAACAGCTTTTTCATACTTGGGTTATCAAATTGACCGCACCTCGCCTGATAGTAAGCATGGGTGCAATCCAAAGCGTTTCAAGCTTTTAAGCATAACACACACTTAAAGTGTAAGCTGTACGTGTTTGACTATGTATTATTTTCAGCCTTATTTAAACGGAATAAGGTTATTATCTAATTACCACTTGAAAAATGCTCGAGCATTTTTCCCGCCAGATCTGAATTGACACTTAGAGATAGAAGTTCACTTGCTTAATTATTTCGGGTGCAGGAATACAACCACTAACTGATAACCATACACATGTATAATTAACTGCAACAATTTAGTTATTTTGTATTTATAGATAGCATTTAACTTGGGAATTGGTAACATATAAGCCCTTATTAAAACAAAATGTAATAAGAATTTATTTGCTTTGTAATTGTAGAGAGTATTTTGGACGAAGCAACAGCCAGATAGAACTGATTTGAAGATAGACAGTGACTCCGTCGATCTGATGCCTAAAGATGGCCGTTACTTCGAGGAACCTCCTTCGGGGATGAAAGTCGGCATATTCGTTGATAACGTTACGAAGGTAAGGGTTAATTATGAATGTAATGCAATAGAGTGACAGTAGCAATATAATGTAAGGGATGAAACGAAATTCAAGATTCGATCGATCGAGAGTGAATGATGAAAGTAAAACGGTTTAAAAAAAATTAATAATAAAAAGAAATTGCGTTGCCGTAATTTTTTTTGTGCCAATATGTTGTGTACCATGAGTACTATCAGGGACCTTCTGCTTCGTGAGCGTTCCCCTTACACCCCGTATACCGGGTGGTGTGTATTCTATTAATTATCATTATCAGCCAATGGACGTCCTCTGCTGAACATAGGCCCCCTCCATGGATGGACGACATAGTCAAAGTCGCTGGTACCCATTGGAAACTGACCATTCTCCAACCGGTCGGATTAGAAGTCGATGGGGTTGTGCTCAGCAGTGGACGTCCTGTGGCTGAAATGATGATGATGATGATGATGATGATAATAGTGGCACTCTAAATGCCAACTTCTTGAGCACTAAGCTACAGACCTTTGTATATTATATAATTTTAGATTTGGAACGTGAGAGAGAGAAAGAGTGAGAATACGTCTTAGGTCAGCTTTATTCGATTCTGTAGAGCGTTTTCTCTCTCGCACATCAAATTGACAGTTTCGTATCTATATAGAGTAGTTATAACCGTTCTTGTTCATAAAAAAAAATAAAACCAATTTCAGTTTTGTAATGCATTTATAAACGAGATTTTTGTTCTGTGCAGGAATACCCAAATCACAAGGCGTTGAAGAACGTGACTCTGAAAGTGTTCGAGGGAGAAATCACTGTACTTGTAGGTCACAATGGAGCAGGGAAGACCACCCTCATGTCTATTATAACAGGTAAAATATGGAACAATTTTTGTAATAATACTTCTTAAAGCACGCTTTTTTAAATCCTATGCAGCCAGTAGTGTTTCTGAATACATTGTGACAGTTCCGATACGACACTTTGACCAGCGTTTTTTTTGTTTAAATTTTATTTTATGGCTTGTAGCGATAACTTAATTATTTTTATTTAATTCTATACGGCCAGTTTTACTTATCTATTTAACAATTTAGATGTAAATACTTTTTATACGGACTGTTTTAAGTTTTATTGATATTTTTTAATTTTTTTACCTATAAACTTATTAGGAAGCAAGTAGGTAATTGAACAGAGTACACTATAATGGATTTTGTTCGATTGAAATAAATGGTTGAACAAATGACACTTAATTTGTGGAGTTTATTCAATTCGTTGAACAAACAGTTGAACAAAATGGATTAACTCAGTATTATTATGTAGCCTTTATTATTACGAGTAATGCATCAGCTTATAATCACAAATATAATAAAAATATATCGATAAAGAAATTGTAAGTAGATACGTCCGTGTCGCGTTTAAACCCGCTGTTACAGGAAAACTTTTTTTTTTGGTCTCCATGAATTATATGTTTTCTGTTCCCCAGGCATGACGAGCCCGACGTCAGGCCGGGTGTACGTTCATGGAATGGACACCATGACGCAACAGAACGAGGTGCGTCAGCGCATCGGCCTGTGTCCGCAACACAACATGTTCTTCCCGGACATGACGCTGCAGGAGCATATCATGTTCTTTACTCTGGTGAGGTTACTATATTAACTGACAGTAAAAAAGGAGGGGTAATAGATTCGAAGTAAATTTAGAATGAATTGATATGTTTGTCGGTCAATCATCATAACAGTCATACTAACAATAATATTAAGAGTAGGGTGGCCAGAGCTCATTGGAGAGGTATTGTCTTATCAGTGGGAAGACCGAGAAACCCTTCTTTTTATTCTGTACAGGCAGCACAGAGACCTTCTTCTCACCCTTCCCCCTTCCCCCCTCTTCGCTATATGGTCGGCAGCACGAATGTGACGCTCCTGGTGTTGCAAACGTCCATAGGCCACGGTAACCACTTTCCACCGGAGGGTCTACACAAAATGATTGATTATAAAAAAAAATGGCTCTTCAATTTGATGTTTTCTTTCTTTGGTCTTCAATTTTCGCTAATCATAACGAAGCGCATATTTATTTTTTCGTAACTTTATATTTGCACGGTGTATTACATTTTATCTGGTTTATCCAAATAATGACAGAAACGAAAACTACATATGAATCTAACAGTAACGTTATCGATTTAGTTCCACTTGTCGAAGTTATTGACCGCCTTCTAGCGAATTAAAACGACTACTTCGAAACCACTACTTCTCCTAATCGTTGCAATTACTAAACTTTTACTTTTATATCATCATCATTCTCTGAACCTTTTCCCAACTCAGTTGGGGTCGGCTTTCCAGTCTAATTGTGATGCGGCTGAACTTCGATATTTTCTGTGAAGCGACCGCCATGTGATCTCCACAACCAATGGTCAAATGACCAATGGCGATATCGAAAACTTTTACTTTTATAATGTGACTCAAAATGTAAAATGTAATGTCTTATTCAGTAATTTTTTTTGTCCAGTTGAAGCGTGGCACGTTCCAGCAGGCACGAGACTCGTCCCGCCAGCTGGCTTCGCAGCTCAACCTGGAGCAGAAGTTAGACGCGCTGTGTGGCGACCTGTCGGGCGGAATGAAGCGACGCGCGCAACTCGCCTGCGCACTCGCCGGGGACGCCGACGTACTGGTCAGTATCACCTCTAGAATAAGCTTTATTTGTACAGCGCCATCTAACGTAAACAAGCCGAACTATGTCGGAACTACTGAGTCTGCATCGCGCTATTAAAGTTTTTAGAATAAGAATCATTTGTACAGCGCCATCTAACAAATTCAATCTGCGTTTGAACTACTAAATCTACATCGCTGTGGAAGTTTCATTGCGATACGTCTACCACACATCAACGTATGTGTTCAGCGCCATCTAATGAAGACAGGGCGAATTACGATGGAACTAGCGATGTTGAATCGCTCCTCAAGATCAATAGTGGTGTAGTTCAATATAAATACTGTAAATTATCCCCACGAATTCAGAAATAGACTTTTATGATGCATGAGCCACTTAACTTTTTGGTTTATCGTTACTTCCTTTCTAAAAGTGTCCACTTAAGTGAAAATCTTTATTGCAGGTATTGGATGAACCTACGTCGGGCCTCGATGTTGAATCTAGACGAGAACTGTGGGATTTGTTGCTTGTAAGTGAAACATAATATCTATCCCGCTTCTTTACACTTTGTTATAAAATAGGTGTCTAGTCTTTGTTTTAATCTACTTTTCATTTCTTAAAAGACGTTATGAAGTAATATAAAAAATCTTAGTTTGCAACTTGGTAACAAGAAAAATCTCTCTTCTTTTGCAACCTCGTTGTGGTTAGAAAGATCTTGGTTTGTAACTAGGTAACGAAAATACATAGATAAACACCATACCCTCCTTTGCGTCGCGCTGTCGGGTAAAAAGAGAACATTTTCTTCTGTTGTAACGTGTTACAAAATACAGTTACAGGGGTGGCCGAAAGGCCCATTAATGTAATTAATCTTAGCCTTTATGTATTAGTGTGTGCCTGCCTATAATCTGAATATTTGCACGCCGAATGTGGCAGAATGTGAGGAAACAAATAATTTTGTAATATCTATTGTACCATATTCTAGCAAATAAACTATTTGATTTGATTTGATTTGATTTTATCTAAATACCCTGTACGCCACAGCTTTATGGTTTAATTACTGCTCTCAGTCCCTCCGCGGCGCCCGTACGGTACTCTTGTCGACACACTTCATGGAGGAGGCGGATGTTCTCGGAGACCGCGTGGCGGCGCTACATCTCGGAGAACTACGTTGCTTCGCCACCACTATGTATCTGAAGAAAGCTGTTGGTGAGTAAAGCTTTTACAACTGTACCACCGAAGACCGTAGAGCAATGGAAAATGCTATTGCTGTAGCCTTGTGTTGGACCAAATTAAAAAAAAAAGACTTACCCGAGCCATTGACTCGATGGGAAGTAAATCTTTTATCAATGAATCGTTTCAGTTTTGTATAACTCCTCCTTTTGTTTTGTATAAGTCCTTAAGCGGGGCGTGAAAAAGCATCTGATGAGGCCGTCAAGCTGAGCGCCACCATTGTAACACTTTACGTGTTTGTAATGGTGACACTCTTTCCTGAAACTTTGCCTTCAGCTTACCATCAGGCGGTGTTTTTGGTTTAGAATTTCAATGACCAATAACTCAGTTGAGCAGAACACTCTCCCTGTAGTAGACTGGTCGTGGGTTCAATTTCTGTATTGGAGGTTCACTGTTGTGTGATCGATCGATCGATCGAAATCGATTGAAAATTGAAATATTAATATATTCATTGGTATGCAATTCCAATAAAACCCTTGATACCTACATAGAACTCATGGTGTTTATAATGTTCAGGACTTCACGCGATATATTTTTGAACACTTACTTCTGCCGACGTTAAAACAAAAGTTACATCAGCAAACCGATACGGGCCGGAAATTGCACAGAGTCAAGTCGAAACGTCGGCAAAAGTAAGTGTTCAAAAATATATCGCGTGAAGTCCCGAACATTATAAACACTATGAGTAAATGCCGCGATAGTTTAAAAAAAAAAAACTACATAGAGCTGTTAAAACCGTTACAATACCGTTAGACAATTATTGCTTCAGTTAATACCAACTTTAAAAATACGACTATACATTATTAAACATAGACTTGCATTTTCAGGTGACGGCTACCGCCTTACTCTAACGACATCCGGCTCTCCGAAAGTAGACGATATCAATGAGAAGGTATTAGCCCTTGTGCCCGACGCTACTCTCAAAGAAAAGACCATGAACTCTATATCATACAGTTTGCCTGCGACTGCCTCTAGTTCATTCCCAAAACTATTTGCCACACTGGAGCAAAACAGATCCAACCTGAACATCAGTTCTATTGGAATAGGGGTCTCAACACTAGAAGAGGTGTTTTTGAAGTAAGTATTTTTTTTATTAAAATTATTAAGCAAGAATTTAGGTAGCGAATTGGGGCGTAGATTGAGGGACAAAACTGGAATCTGACAGTTTCCATTCAGCGGGGCAATCCCGCTAGCGTCATGAGCACCTTTGCCTAGTACCCTCGCCATTTTTTATACTTGGTGAAGATCTTACGTTGACTGTAACTACTTCACTACATAGTACAAAACAAAGTCGCTTTCTCTGTCTCTATATCTCTTAAGTCTTAAAATGTACGCAATTTTTTTATTACATAGATTAATAGATAGAGTGATTGAAGAGGAAGGTTTATATGTATATAATATCATGCTACAACCAACTGGTGCGGGGCAGAAATGAAAAATGTTGCAAAAACCGGGCGACGCAGACGAAGTTACCCGGGTCAGCTAATTGATTAATATTGACAACTTATATGAATTTAAGATTCATCTTTGTAGATTTATTTGAATAGTAATTTTATTGTATATTTTGAGATTTACATTAATTAAATAAACTATATTATAAACTTCCCACATTGAGAGAGGCTTATGTCCAGCAAAGAACTTCGATGTTAAATGATTGAATTAATTGATAGCGTATGACACATCTATAGTCCACGATAACCACTTTCCATTAAGTGAACCGTGTGCTTGTTTGGCAGACACAAACACACGGTACACCTGATAGACATATGGCATATAACAAAATATTTAACGATACATCGGCATACGATTTGCCGTCATTTGTATTGATGCGTTATGAGACTATTTTTTTCCGCAGGTTGTGCAGTGATGTAGATGCTCCACTAGAGGGTGATGATTTGAATAGATCTATGCCCGGTAAGTACAAAAAAAACTTACTTAGCTCACGTCTATTTCCCTCCGGGACAGGCAAAGGTGACTTTAACACTCACGTTTTCACTAACCATTGCGTTCGGTCCCACGTAATGGAAGGTGAGCCTATTGTCGTCTTTCGGGCACTATTTTTTACTCGAGCCATGCAATGTGGCTTGTATTTATCTAATGTTAGCAGCCTCTGTGAGTGGCGGTAGTGAACGCGACTGCTACGCAGGAGGGTTCGATCCCCGATCAGTGTAAATATTGTATGCATGAATATGGCTATTTGCACTGGTCTAGTCGTGCCTCGGAAAGCACGTTAAACCGTTCGTTACGGGTAGTTGGAGCCCTCGAAAGTCCGACTAGCCTAACTACACAACTTTGATATCCCCTATTTGGTTGTGGAGGTTCTATGGCAGTGGCTTCACAAAAAATATCGAAGTTTAGCCGCATCTTAGTTAGACTAGAAAGCCGACCCCAAATGAATTGGGCATACGCTCAGAGAATGATGATCTGATGTTATACAACCCTATCCCTTAGTCGCCTTGCGGGACAAGCGAGATTCTCAGATCGAATGGAATTTCACGTTTAAAAGCATTTTGTGTTATTTATATATAACCGACTTCCAAAAAGGAGGCGGTTCTCAAATCGATTGTTTTTTATGTATGTTTTAATTTGCTATTTTATTTCTTTTTTTTTTTTCAAAATTATGACAGTCATTTATTCTGACTGTTCGAATCAAGTTCATTAACGTCTTGGAGAGTATCAGGAGATTTTTTATTATTATTTCTGTATTTCAGTTTCTGTATGTTATTATTTATGCTTCTTTTCATTTTATTTCACTATACGATTTAGGTCAACACGGTATGGTATCAAGAGTTAATATCAATGGTTCTTCTCAAATACCAGAACCACAGCCTTACGAGCTAGAGAAATACTTCAAGTGCTTGAAAGGTAAATTTAGTAAATTTTATTTTATTTTTATTTATTATTTTTTTGGTACAGAAACAGGCGACAGATTATAACACGTAAATCTGAAATCAAATTAAATTGTACTGAGTATTTAAATGTTAAACAGTTACACTAAGACAGTTTATATAACACACAAAAAAATGGGGCAAGTTTGGGGCAAAAATAGTAATATCTGAAACACAATTTGAGTACAAGAAGTGTCATAAATATTATTATGTATCTGCTAGATAAATTAAAACCTTAACCCATGAACTTAAGTTTCGTTTTTGTTTGTCAAATTTCAGGTGATACACATATAAAATTAACGGGAGCTCGTTTGTATTGGCGTCAATTGATAATACTGTTACAGAGACAAGTCAGTTTTATCGCGTATCGAAAATGGATCTTCCTATTTATGGTGAGTAGATCATTAAGCACAGAATGAATAAAAAGCTTATGAATTAACGGTACTTATAATAAGTTAACGTCTTATTGACAACCGCGGTAGCCTAGTGGTATGGGTTATTGACTGTTGAGACGAGGTCTCGGGTTCGATCCCATGTTTACCATGTCACACACCAATTACTTTTCGATGCTTTTCGAAGTTATGTGTGTATTTATCGCAGGTTTATAAGTGCCCGGTTAATGGCAATAGGCTCGCCACCTATTACATTGGGACCTAAACATAAACGGGCAAAATGTGGGTGCTAGCACCTCTGCCTACCCCTTCGGGGATAAAGGCGTGAGTTTATGTTATGTTACTTGACAATGTCCAAACTCTGCCACACACTATCGCCCTGGCTGCGCCACGTTGTCAATCTTGCCTTTATCCTATTTTTGGGAGGCATGATTACTTCATGGAAATAATATTTTTCTTTCTCAAACTTTGTCATTATTTGTTAGTAATTAATAATAAATTGTAACCTAGTATTGAATTTCAAATGTAACCCAATCTAGTGTACAATTAGGTATTACAGCAAGAACTATTGTTACAGCAAGTGATTCTGCCAATCGTGCTAATATTTGTAGTGACGTCGCATTTGAACAACGATCCCGGTGATAAATCATTGCGCTCTCTCCAAATGGACCTAGGCATATACGAGGATATGCCCGATAAACGAGTCTTGTATAATCTGCAACTAAGTGAAAGGGACTCGGCTGTATTGAGGTAACTCTAATATAAATTGTCATAATTTTATTGTAGAGGACCGAAAAATGAATTACTATGACAATAAATTATTGTGAATAAATTTTCAAAAGGTATTAAGAATACTAGAGTAACTCCCAGAAAACAGTCTCTAGGATGCGACCGGGGTTTTAGTTTCTGAAAATAAAGTGCTTTAACTAGTATGTTCCGGAAAATGCCCAGGGGCGAACATACTATTCAATATCGTATATGCCAAAATATACTGGGGCGAACATGGTAATCAATATCATATAATATGCCAAAATATACTGTGGCGAACATAGTAATCAATATCGTATATGTCAAAATATACTGAGGCGAACATAGTAATCAATATCGTATAAGCCAAAATATACTGGTGCGAAAATATTTCTCAATAAAGTATATGCCAAAATATAATGGGGCGAAAATAGTAATCAATATAGTATATACCAAAAACTACTGGTGCAAAAATCTTCATTTGTATGAAATGTTTCAGGTCAACAAATGACATGTATCCTACTGTGTTATTTGAATCTGCTAATAACGTGGCTGACAGTAAGTTGATTATTTTATATCATTTACATTTTAAAATACTTTCATAGAGAAACGGGTGTGATGTTACTTGTACTTAAAGGGCATCCTGCATGTTATGTAACTTTTTTAATATCTTAAGATATTGTAAATTAGTAGAGTTGAGTATTGGTGATACTTCAAAAATGTTTTTTTAAACCATTAAAGTGGCAGACAAGCACGCGCCCCACTTGATGGAAAGTGGTTACCGTGGCCTATGGACGTTTGTAACACCAGGGGCGTTACATTCGTGCTGCCATATAGAGAAGAGGGGAAATTAGCCATGGTATTCTTAGAGCGGAGGTACTTCCCCAATCGGATTACTCAATTAGTTCGGGAGATACCTTCCTACCTCCGTTATCACTATCACTACATAGTATAAAATAAAGTCGCGTTCTCTGTCCCTATTTTACTTGTCCCTTCGTATACTTAAATTTTCAAAACTATGCAACGGATTTTGATGCGGTTTGTTTTAATAGATAGAATGGTTAAAGGTTTATATATATATAACATCATGCTACAACAAACAGGTGCGGAGCAGGAATGAAAAATGTTGCAAAAACGGGGTGACGCAGACGAAGTTGCGCGGGTCAGCTAGTGTTAGATAAAAGAACTATTTTCTATTACTCCATTTGTTTATGGAATATTTTCATCACAAAAGTCTCTGACAGATTTAATATCTACCGTTCTTCTTTGATGACAACTCGGGATATGACCAAAAGATGCAATAACCAACATCCTCGCGGGATTACATGAAACAGTTATTGCTCAAATGAAAATAACACCATTTTTTTTCAGCTGTCCTTAGAATTGGCAAAGAGAGCTTATTAGATTACAACAAATATTTAATTGGACTCGAAGTCAACGACACTGACGCCAAAGTAATTACTTTTTATTTATTTTATAATAGATTATTTATTTATTTCTGTGCAATAACGGTTTGTCTTTATATTTATTAGAACAAAGACTTGAAAAGTTAAGACTTAATTCTAGTTTGTTAGTTAGTTCTACAGTGAAATTAATTAATTAGATACCGAAACAAACTTTGTAAGCATGTTGGACAATTGAAATCAGAAGAAATTTTATTTTTATTTTATTAAAGGCACGTAAATTTGATTCACCATTGCGAACACGTTCAGTGCTACAATAGTGGTGCTCAGCTTGACGGCCTCATCAGATACTTTTTCCCGCTTAAAGGACCCGGGACTGTAGGAAGAAGTCAATATTTAGAACGCTTCTGGAATATATGATAATCCCTTCTATTGGAATACTCTGATCAACTAGTTACCTCTAACTGGCGAAGCATGTTAATTGACACGATGATCAAATTAAACTATTTAAACATGCTTTTAGCAACCCAATTGCTACTTGAAAAGAGCTTTAACAGCCGATTAGTTAATTTTAGCGTTGATCAGCCTTTCGGAAACTGGATGTTAGTTACCTGAACTCACATCTTGATACAGTGTTTACTATTTCCTATATATATTTATAAATATTTACTGATTTTATCTGTATTTCTAGGTACTATACACAACAACTGTGCGCCACGCAGCCCCGGTCGGGCTGAACATGTTGTCCAACATATTGGCTATGCAATATCTGAATTGGCCAACCACTCAGATATACACTCACAACTATCCGTTCGAAGGTGTCACAAGGGAACCTTACATCAAGGCTATGCCCAAATCTTTGGAACTTTCCGTCATTTGGGCTCTGTTCATAACATTTTGTAAGTATATCAGACTAAAGTTTACTTATTGAGACACAGATAATTAAAAAATAAAATGTAATACTGACCTTCATGGACGTGCTATTAATATTTTGTGGATGCAATGTATACCTTTAGGAAAAATACTGTTCCTGAAGCTTAGCAATAAACATTTTTTTATTTATTTAAAGTTGACAATTCAATAATGCACATAGGCGGACTTGATTCCGTTAGCTTTCTCTATCAGTCAACTTAAAGTGGTGCAGACAAATATTTAGTAGGTGCATTATTGAGAGTGAAACTTAATAAATAGACACTATACATAACAAGATATAATGGGGACCCGCGACTTTGACTATGTCGTCCGTCCATCTCGCAGGAGACCGCTAACCCGCACTGGACCAGCGTGGCGGGGAAAGTCAAAATTCAAATGTTACAGTAATTACTAGAATGTTCTCTCATCTTCCTCTAACATTTCGTTCCTACACTTAACACCGTCTTGATAACTATACCAACTGTATTGCGAATCACAAAAAGATCGACGCCATAGAAAAAATTAAAACAAAATATTATATATTAAAATATACTTACAAAGTTGTGCTTTGGTAGAGAAGTAGTTTTTTCTTTCTTACACAACCATAGGTCACAGTAACCACTTTATATCCGGTAGACCATGTGCTTGTCTGCCACCTTTTTTTCATCGTGTGCAAAATCCCCACGGATCCCACCTCTGCCACAATCGGTGGAGGTGATTATATCAGAATCGAACCGACTACAACGCACGCCGTCTATGGGTCCTTGATTGCCGTAAGTTATACAAGATATATCTCTCGCACACCGGCAGACCCGGGGACATCTCTTTTGAGATGACCCCTTAAAAACCTAGCAATTAATATTGTTTTTTCTTCTATAGTCATCCAAGCCGCGATACTACACTGCGTGGCCCTCCCCTGCCGGGAGAGGGAGACGGGATCCCGTCACATCCACATCATGTCTGGGTGCCCCAGCGAGCTGTACTGGATCGCCACTCTGCTCTTCCACCTCATCATCACGTTTCTGTTCTTGATCCTGCCCACTATGATAGCGGCTCTCACACTCGAAGAGAACTCCACAATTGACCAGTTGAACTTTTTGTGTGAGTATAATCACAGAGTGTATTAGAATTATAGCATAATAGAAGTCGCGGTAGCCTAGACGAGGTCTCGGGTTCGATCCCAGGTTTTACCATGGCACACACCAAAGACTTTTCGATGCTTTTCGAAGTTATGTGTGTATTTATCGTATCGCAGGTTTATAAGTGCCCGGTTAATGGCAATAGGCTCGCCACCTATTACATTGGGACCTAAACATAAACTGGCGAAATGTGGGTGCTAGAACCTCTGCTTACCCCTTCGGGGATATAGGCGTAAGTTTATGTTATGTAGAAGAAAATGACAGCCTCTGTGGCGTGATGGTAGTGAAGGCGACTGCTACACAAGAGGTCCGAGTTCGATCCCCGCTTTTGCAAATATTTGTATGCATGAATATGACTGTTTGCACTGGTCTGGTCATGCCTCGGAGAGCAAGTTAAACCGTCGTTCCCGGTTGCCATACTAACATCTATGGCAGTCGTTACGGGTAATTGAAGCCGTCAAAAGTCTAACTAGCCTAACTACAGAACTTCGATATTGCCAATTGCACAAGGGGTCCGATAGCAGTTTCACGGAAAATATCGAAGCTCAGCCGCATCTAAGTTAGATTAAAATGATCAGTAGCACTAGCATGAACTCATATCGAATTCATAATGTAAAGGTTTCGAGAGAACGGAGCATTGTGATTGGCAGTCTGCCTCTTGTTAACCTGTGTGCGTGTGTAGCCCGCCAATCGCACTGCTCCGTTTTGTCGATACCTTTACATTACGAATTCGATAGTATTTCGTGCTAAGGCTACAGTAGTATCCCCTGTTTTCGTTTTCGGGAACGCTCTCGCAAATATAATTAGTAGGAGTAGTAGGATTAACTCAATTAGTAATCTAATCTACTAATCCTACTACTCTCTACATTGAATAAAGCTTTTTAAGTCACAATGTTCTCGCAAAGAGACCATATATATTTGATACATACAAATGTTTCCAGTCGTCGTCATGGTGATACTCATAGCCGGTTCGCTGGCGAACTTCGCTCTAATGTACCTGATCAGCTTCAGCTTCAGTGAGAGAACCACCAGCATCATTCTCGTCGCCTGTCTTTTTGTATTCGGTAAGTGTTGTACACAGATTCCGCGGCTAATAATAACCTTGTGTTGTGTTTCTGGCGGTGAGTAGGGTAGCCATAATTCACTGGAGAGGTTTTGTTTCTCAGTGTGAAGACCGAGAAACCAGTCAATGTTTGCACGGAATTCGAACCCGCGATCTTGACCTTACATTGGGAATGCTCTTACCGCTGACCCACGAAGCCATATCTGAAGCATTTGAAATTTTTCTATCCGGGTTGAAGCATCCTCTTGTAAGAGAAAGATAGCGAGTACGAATCATTTATTAGTGAACATGTTTAAGGCAATTTATCTTTCCTTTTCTATAACGGGGCAATGCCGCCAGCGTCATGGGCACCTTTGCGCCAGGTACGATGAGGGGCGGGTTAATGGATTAGACTTCATTGGACTATAAGTTAGATTTATTTTGATTTAATACTTTGACATGCAAAATATTATGTAAGTAACTTATTTTATATTTAACTAATTTAAATAATAAATGAATATATTAGGTATTTATATTTCTAGATTTATTCTAATTTGTTTAATTTAGTTCTAAACCTGTTTTTAGATCACTTTAAAGTTTATGTGATCAGAGTGGACATTGTCTATACAATGTCTCGGTGGAATCAAATCACGCGATCGGATTCTACTTTTTATTCGTTTAATTTAAGGCTGACTGATATCGTGATCGGAGTGCACTAAAATGCCTGATCCGTTTTCACTTGCAACGGATAATATGATCAGTGGACGAACCCATTTTCATTCAATTTTTACAATTTCATTTTGATTTGAAAACTAATATACAATACTAGCAAACCCGGCGAACTCCGTTTCGCCATGTGAAAAATGATATTCCCGCTTTTCTGTTGAATTTTTTCTTGAATTTTCTTTGCTATAAACCTCACGGAGCCCGACACCTTTCCAACGTATGCAAAACCGTGGAAATCGGTTCGTGCGTTCTGAAGTTATAGCGTCAGGAAGGAAAACTCGACTTATTTTTACATACAACAATATTTGACTAGTTTATATTATTTCACAGGTCTGTTCTGTCCGCTAACAAAAGCAGCATACGATGTCGTCGATAAATCGAACCGCGATACGTTCTACTACTTGCTAGAGATATCCGCGTACGTCGCGCCGCCGTACGCGATGACCGTAGCCATGTTCAGTGCGGTACGAATCGCGATGGTGAACGCCGTTTGCGTGCTTATGAAGGACAGGTGCCCTTTCATTGGTATGGTCCCTGTGGATGGGTGGGATGAGGAGACTGCGGATAGGTGCTGTAGTAAGTGACTTTTTTTATTTAATTTCTTACAATACATACAATAGTACAATATGTGGTGGGGGATACGGGTGGAGCCGCCCATCGCCCTAGCCGAAGGAAGCCGCGGTTACATAGTCCACACCCGAAGGGAGTCATCGTAAAAAGATGCCCCCGGGTCTGCCGGGGTACGAGGGAAATGTTAGTCTACTATCTCACCTCTGGCAACTAAAGAACCAATAACGGCGTGCATTTTGGTCGGTTCGAGTCCGAAATTACCTCCCAACCGGCTCTAACGGGGAGGTGGAAGGTATCCGTGGGGATTTTTCGCACTATAAAAGAAAATGCAACCTTTGCATGGAAATACATGTTGGTTAAAGTTTTTATAATGCTTAACTTATCAAATGGATTTTATGGTAGATAGTACTGAAGGGAGATCATTATCCCCGGGAGATATACCCGTCTCGGTGGCAACCATAACTTGCACTTTAAAGCTGGCGCCATAGCATGGTCCGACAGCCAACTTACAGGTGAGTTAGGCTAGAGGCCCTAAGATCTTGATGGAACAAGAAAAACACCGCTTATGTTTTTATTTCACAGGAGGAGAGACTCCAATGTGCTACTTCTGTACGGGCGAGAGCACTCCACTTTCGAGCGTCGTCCTACTTTTTATACAATTCTTAGTTCTAATGGTAAGAATCTAACTTATTATTAAATTGACTGGTTTTTGTTCAAGATGTTTGCCGGTAAGTCTTACACCTTTGTTAGTAATATGCATGCGGAGTTCTAACCTCACTGACATTATAATAGATCCTCGTCGCCACTGATATGTATAGAGTATACAGGAGTTACGGGATGTAGGGAATTAAACCACGGCGGTCCATAGCTCACTGTCGTTTATTGTATGTTGCACACGATTTTAACCGGGGTGGGCGCTACGCTTTCATTGCATACCTAATAGTTAGCCTTTGTAATTTGGGATTCTAACCCTATCTAAAGAGCCAACACGGACTTGTACACGCAATTCAGTTATGAGCAGCGGCTCAGAGGGACAAGAATTTTCTTTCTACTGTTGATTGATGGCACTTGGTAGAACTTATTGTTATACATTATTGATATACATGATTGATAACACACGTGTACTTCTTCACTGTATTTATTATTGTAAATAACCGGTTTCGCCTTGCGGCATTATCTGAGTTTACATTGACAGTATAAACCTTTGAAAATGCCGCAAGATGAAACCGGTTAAGTATATCAATCATATAGGACAGGGATTTCAGAACTCCCACTACTTGTCTTTGATATATTTTTTTTGGTGTACAATAAAAAGTCATCTATCTATGCTTTGTATAGCTTCATCTCTCTATTCAAAACTGAATTGCAATACGCATTGTAGTAGGCTCGATGGACATTTAAGAAAGTGTCTTCTTCTTTCGTGTCAATGATCCTTGCCATGTCAGTGGGTCCATTCAGATTGTCTTTAGTACAGGATGCATCATAAGTGGCACGAAACTAAGTGCGTCATAGACTGCATAGGGACACCGGCGTTGAAACAACGGACCTAAAACATGAACAACTTGATTTACTTACTCATCATCAGACCCTGGTATTCCTGACACAACGCGGCATATTCAACTGTTTGCGCGACTGGGCGCGCAACCTCCGCTACCAGCCCACAACCAGCACCGACAGGAGCGCCCTGGTGCGCGCCGAGAGCACGTACGTCGAACACGAGATCGCCAAAAGTAAGTCCTCGCAGATACTAATTACTTAATTCGCTCCATTTTTTTTCTGTACCCAAAAGTAAGTCCTCGCAGATACTAATTACTCAATTCGCTCCACTTTTTTTCTGTACCCAAAAGTAAGTCCTCGCAGATACTAATTACTCAATTTGCCCCATTTTTTCTGTACCCAAAAGTAAGTCCTCGCAGATACTAATTACTCAATTTGCCCCATTTTTTTCTGTACCCAAAAGTAAGTCCTCGCAGATACTAATTACTTAATTTGTCCCATTTTTTTCTGTACTCAAAAGTAAGTCCTCGCAGATACTTATTACTCAGTTCGCCCCATTTTTTTTTCTGTACCCAAAAGTAAGTCCTCGCAGATACTTATTACTTAATTTGCCCCATTTTTTTCTGTATATACGATATTAATTGCCTATAAATTGCCTTTTTCTATTGAGTATATTAAAATGATACAAAACTAACGACATATACATTGACCTTTGGATTTTTGTGCCTATTGCGTTATAAATACATATAAAAAATATATTGTCAGACCCTGCCGACATCAAGAAGGACTCCATATTAGTACACGACGTGCACAAGAACTACACCTCGTGGTTTAGCAGCTGCAATGCGGTCAAAGGTGTCAGTTTTTCCGTTAAAAAAGGTATGGTTCACTCTATATATGATTTGATTGAATAGAAATAATAATATACATACATACATATGCTGATGCCCCTAATCGCCGAAGGGGTAGGCAGAGGTGTATTAGCACCCACATTTCACCAACTATGGTTTTCGGTCCCACGTAATAGGGGGCAAGCCTATTGCCGCCAATGCCGCCGAAAATAAATTTCTAACCGACATTGTTGTAGCTAAATTAATTTGGAAAAATCATTTTGTCCCGATTGATATGCTATCGCAAGGAAATTAATTACGTGTTGCAAAGCTTTACCAATTAACGTCTTTGAGAGTATCAGACGAGTATAAACCATATTTAAATTAACATTTCAGAGTATTTCGTTTGAGTGTATTGTCGTTAAACAGCACAATGGTTACATTTAATCGTTACGGGGCTTATGTTATGTTTTGGTGGCATACCCTGGAGCTATTGCGGACACTTCGAATAGAGAAATAGACACCCTAAACGGCTGTTTGCACTAATCTGGTCGTGCCTCGCAGAGCACGTTAAGCCGTCGGTCCCGGTTGCCATACAAACATCTATGGCAATCATTACGGGTAGTGGGAGCCCTCAAAAGTTCAACCAGTCTAACTTAGAACTTCGATATCGTCGGTTATTGGACCATTGGTTGTGGAGATCAGATGGCTGTCACTTCACGGAAAATATCGAAGTTCAGCCGCATCACAGTAAGACTGGAAAGCCGACCCCAACTGAGTTGGGAAAAGGTTCAAAGAATGATGATGATACAGTCAAACACACCAATTTACTTACTTATCGTACGTGTTTTAATTGTAGGCGAATGTTTCGGTCTGCTGGGGGTGAACGGCGCGGGTAAGTCGTCCACGTTCAAGATGCTGACCGCCGAGGAATGCGCCACCCGCGGCAAGATCTTCGGCAACGGGTACCATCTCAAGAGGGGCCACAATAGGGTACGTACTCCTCGAATGATTAAGACCCGTATTACAGTAACACTAGCATGAACTCCTATCGAATTCGTAATGTAAAGGTTTCGAGAGAACGGAGCGTTGTGATTGGCAGTCTGCCTCTTGTGAACCTGTGTGGGTGTGCAGCCCGCCAATCGCAACGCTCCGTTCTGTCGATACCTTTACATTACGAATTTGATAGTATTTCGTGCTAAGGCTACGGATATTTTTTTTGAAGATTCATAGAGCTTCTGTCCTGTTAGTGCAGAAGCGAAAGGAACATTTCTCGGCCTTCAAACTGGCAACGCCAATCCTCTCCAGTGGGCACAGAGGCCTATTTATATACTACCTTTAATGCCAATATTAGCTCAAATCATACGTACTACTAAACGAAAACGCACTACGTCGACCTCCATGGCGTGGCGGTAGTGAACGCGACTGGTACGCAGGAGGTGCGGGTTCGATTCCCACTTAGTGCAAATATTTGTGTGTATGAAATATGAATATCTGCATTGGTCTGAGTGTTTCTATGTGTAATATGTACCTATGTATTTACAAAAAAAATGGATTTAAGTATGTTTATCCGCAATCTAGAATCCATAACAGAAGCTAGTCAAGCTATGTTAACCATGATTCTATTTGGCGTTGTGTAGATTGTCCTAGAATATTTATTTATTATATTCATTTACTATTCTTTTGTTTTTAACCGTTCAAAATAGCGATAACTTTGCTATAGATAAAAAGTATTTATGGCGTTTCATAGTTTGAATTGAACAAGTTTGAATTTACGAAAAAGTTTAGACGTATTCTTATCATATCATTCATATTGTTCAATTTATCCTTGGTTGCGTAAATACGCCAACTCCTTATTTTTTGTTTTCCAGGGCCCTAGACAAGTGGCAATCCTTATTTAAACCTAGTTTCAAGTTGAGACTCATAACTGAGTATCGTAAGACCATCATCTTCCTGCCCTTGTCCCAATTATTTGGGGTCGGCGCAACATGTCATTCTCTTCCACACATTCCTATCGGATGTCATTTCCTCAGTCACTCCCTTCCTTGCCATATCCTCTTTCACACAATCCATCCATCTTTTTTTTTTGCCGACCTCTGGTTGTAAAGCCCTCTACATTAATACTTTGAATTTTTTTTACAATGTTGCTATCATCTCTTCTCATAGTATGTCCATACCACGCCAGACGTTCACTTCTCATTTTTCATTTACTGTTGCTACTTTCAAACTATCTCTAATATACTCATTCCATATTCTATCCATTCTCGTCACACCACACATCCATCTTAACATTCGCATCTCCGCTATATGCAGTTTTCTTTCACTATGGTCGGATTTTAAATTAGACGAAGCTATCTGATGTTTACTGGGTTGCAAGTTTTTGATGAAATAAAAATAGTGTAGTGACAAAGTGAATGATTATAATAGGTCTTTACATACGAAATTTTCAAAAATGTAATCAATATTGCTGTTTGCTTGATGTTGTCCCATTCATACACAATAAAATCATAAAATATGGATTTATTATTCCTAAAAAACTGATTGTAATTGCATAATATATTCTACAGATCAATATCAGAGCATTTAAACACAATTTTATTGTAAAATAGAAATAGGTCTGTTTGTAAAGCAAGAAAATATTAACGAACCCTCATCATTCATTTCATACGAGTGAACGGGAACTGAATGAATCAGTTGCATCACTATTACTGAATATAGCAACATTATTTGACGAAGTGACATTAGCTGCTGTCAACCGATATCGTCTAATTAAAAATCCGACTATACATGCAGCTTGTATTTGAAGAAGCTACCTATAATAAAATCTTGTTGTATTGTTGTTACAGTATCTTCAAACCCTGGGCTACTGTCCCCAGTTCTTTGGGCTGGACAAGTTCCTCACCGGTACACAGAACTTGGCCCTGTTGCTGACACTGCGCGGCCTTGACAGTCAGACCCTCAAGAATGAAGTCAAGGGCTGGATAGAAATAGTTGGTAAGTTATGTTTATACATTTTCATCATTATCATTGAGTGGAATCTCACTAGCTCTGAGCGGGAGTCGAAACGTTGTACTGCGACGTCATAGAAGTCATTGGTATTACCAATGAAGGATAATTGTGGCAAAGAGTGAAAATTTTCAAAAGTAAGCCAAGCCGGTGAATAAAATCTGTGTGACCCGTTGGGAAGCCAGTAATAATCTGGTTATAGGGACTCTTTTTAGGGAAATAAACAACGTTGTCTCGATACGTTACTACGATGACTTTTCAACTGTCTGACTGACGAAAATGTTATCTCTTGTATTACATTCCTAGTCATTGGTTTTCTCTACATATTATGTATGTTTCACATAAAGAACCATTGTCAAGGAACTTAGATTACAAAAAGTGTTATTTCATTTTGAACTTTACGCCAATAAAAATAAAACCGAAAATGCCATGACAGTTTTCATGATCTTAGTCGTGTGACTGTGGTTAAAACAGTAGAATTGAGGCCCAGATTTTTTATACTAGGGTTATCCAATAGTTGTGGAGTACTGACTTGCATTATTCATTATTTCATTGAAAAGACGACACACAAAAACAAGCGGCGCCATCTTGCGAGTTCATGTATTTTTCATTAAATTTTATTTCATTTAGCTTTAATAAAACGATGGAGAGTGAATAGCTCTATGAATAACTTTGATACCAATATTTTGTGTACTAGCATTACTACCAGGGGCCTTCGGCTTCGGGCGTGTTCCCCTCACACCCTGTATATCAGCAAGAGTCCTAAGATGTAACATAACACGTTGTTCCAGGTCTGGAGAAGTACGCCCACCGCTCGGTGGCGGCGTACAGCGGCGGGTGCGTGCGGCGCCTAGGGGCGGCCGCCGCGTTGTGCGGTGGAGCGCCGAGCACGCTGCTGGACGAGCCGTCGGCCGGCGTGGACGTGGCCGCGCGCCGCCGCCTGTGGGCCGCCATCCGCCGCGGCCTGCAGCAGCACCGCTCCATCATCATCACCTCGCACAGGTACGGGCTTTTTTTTTTTATACTACGTAGGTGGCAGACAAGCACACGGCCCACCTGATGGAAAGCGGCCACCGTGGCCTATATACGTGTGCAACACTAAGGGTGTCACACACGCGCTGCCCACCCTGAAGGGAAAGGGGGAGAGCTGGGAAGGGGTGGGGAGGCTAGGAAGGGGAGGGGAAGGAGGGGTACAGTGAGCTCTGGCTACCCTACTTACCGGCGGGAACACAACACGATGGTTATTATGACCGCGGTCTTCTGTAGGGCGGAGGTACTTCCCCAGTTGGACAGCTCATTTCGGACGGGAGATACCGTCGTGTCCTACCTCCGTTTTACGGCTACGTGGCCCATCATCATCATAATGCGTCCAAGGGACTCTAGTTAAAATGCATTCGTTCCGAATCTACATTCGTCATCGCTCTGAAAATGTATGGGAGAGACATTTGTTGTCGAATGTCATGTGATCCGATCGAACGAATGTAGATTCAGAACGAATGCATTTTGGCTAGAGTCCCTGAAAAGCTTTCGGTATCGAACCGACTGCCGCAAAAACCGCATGCAAACGCTGGCTGAACCCTACGAAATAGATCAAAATATATACTTTTTCTTTTATTCCCCTCAAGGTCAACCCGCCTCGACGGGGAGTTAATACAGAATTTTTTGTTACATGTATATTTGTGCTTTTTGTTATATAAAATATATACTTGTGTTTGTTAAAAAGATGTACTTACGTAATGTAGCGATTACATTTACGTAACATTTTACCATGACAGTGTCAGAAGTGCGTGTAAAATAAAATGCTATGCCACAATTTTTTTTAATGCCAATATGTTGTGTACCATCAGTACTGCCAGGAGCCTTCGGTTTCGGGGGTGATCCCATTACACCCTGCTTACTTTATTTTATTATTTTAGACAAAACTATATTAAAAAAAAGAATGGAAAAGATAACGATAATCGACGTCTTCTCAGTAGGTAGTTCCAAATACCGTACCGGCGAAGGAATCATTTATTCACTGTATTTTATTATTCTTGACAAAATACAGTGAATAAATGATTGAATGTGAATAATTGAATGGAACTTCGATATCGCCATTGGTCAATGGATCATTGGTTGTGGAGGTCAGATGGCAGTCGCTTCACGTAAAATATCTAAGTTCAACCGCATCACAGTCAGACTGGAAAGCCGACCCCAACTGAGTTGGGAAAAGGTTCAGAGAATGATGAATGATGATTTATTATTCTTGACTAATAAAAGTGGAAACCTTTGACATTCTATATATGCTGTAGAAATGCCTAAACTGAATATTGCGGATATATGCGGAATAAAAGATTTATTGATTTTTTGACTCTGATTCCTATTTTATTATTTACATCAACTTATATACTATGTTTTATTGCTAGTAGTGTTTGCTCTCGAAGTCACGTCTCAAGATGACTCGTGTAACTCGTATGCTGAGTAGACTTTTCGTTGTTATGGCAGCGGAGCGTGATTTCTTATTAGGTGTTTACGTGAGTTTTCACTTCCTTGTATAAATCACGCCGCTTACACATGACTGCCATACTGAATAAACGAAATTGTATTTTTGATTGATACTTTGACAAATTCTGAGTGGCACGTCCTGTCCCCAGTATGGACGAGATGGAGGCCCTGTGCGGTCGCATCGCGATCATGTGCGCGGGCCGCGTGCGGGCCCTAGGGTCCCCCGCCGCCTTGCGCGCGCAGCACGCCGCCGGACACGCCGTCGTGTTCAAGATCAAACACGACACCAACGTCGACGGTACGTACACCATCTTAACAATAGCTTCTATACCGGTTGATTTTATAGTGGTTTTGGAAAAAAAGATTTTGGCCACAATTTCGATAGTAAAATCGTAAGGAAGTCCTAATTTGGAGAAAAAAAAAATTTTTTTTTACACGTTCCATACATTTTTCTGTTCACCTGCATATTATTGCCATACATAAAGTATTTTTTTTTCTTTTCAAAATTAAAACTTCCAGTCGATTTTGCTACCGAAACTGTGTGTGAAACAAAATATTCTTTTTCCAAAACCACTATAAAATCACTGTGTTATATAACAGTAGTAGTATATAATAGTAATAATGAATGATGATCTCAAAACTCCGACTAGACTGTAGAAGTCCGACTGTAGTTAGGCTACAAAACTTCGATATCCCCAATTTGGTTGTGAAGGTCCGATGGCAGTCGCTTCACAGATAATATCTAAGTTCAGCCGCATCTTAGTTAGACTAGAAAACCAACCCCTAACTGAGGTGGAAATATTCTCAGAATCTGATGACTCAGGTTAAAAAATAATATTGACAATGCATAAACAGACACTGTATAAAATTTTATATTTGCAGAAGTGGACGGGCCGAATAAAAAAGTAAACCAGTTGAAAGACAAGCTTCAGACGACGTTCGACTGTGAACTCAAAGACGCACATAAGGTGAGCCATTAATTTAACCTACTTCATTAAAAAGGATAGTTATTCCCACATATTATTCAGATCAAACGGGTGAAAGATAATGGCCGAAATTTTGAATTGAAAATGAAAATTTTTGCTGACTGTTCAAATCAAAATTAGATAAGAAAAAGTGAATGCTTCGACGGGATTCGAACCCGCGATCGGCTCCAATGAGATTGGTATCCGTTGGGAATTCGCGCAGGAAAAAAAAAGATTACAACTATAATTCTTTCACAGACGATGCTACACTACCACATAAATGAGACAATGGCGTACAGTGAACTGTTCGGGGTCCTGGAAGACCTCAAGGCACAGTTCCCGAACCTCATCGAAGACTACGCTGTGACAGAAACCACATTGGAGGAAGTATTCTTGTCCTTCGCCAAGGAGGGTAAAGTGGACCCATCCGTGTAGTCTCACCAAACATCAGATTAATTAGTTTTTTATTACTTAATCTTATCGAAGACTAGGCCGTGACAGAATCAACCACATTGGAAGAAGTATTCTTGTCCTTTGCCAAGGAGGGTAAAGTGGACCCATCCGTGTAGTCTCACCAAACATAAGATTCATTTGTTTTTCTATCTGAAAATCAATGAACACAACACCGTGACATAAAACATATTACAAGAAGTATTCTTGTCCTTCGTCAAGGAGGGTAAAGTGGACCCATCCGTGTAGTCTCACCAAACATCAGATTCATTTGTTTTTCTATCTGAAAATCAATGAACACAACACCGTGACATAAAACATATTACAAGAAGTATTCTTGTCCTTCGTCAAGGAGGGTAAAGTGGACCCATCCGTGTAGTCTCACCAAACATAAGATTCATTTGTTTTTCTATCTGAAAATCAATGAACACAACACCGTGACAGAAACCACATTACAAGAAGTATTCTTGTCCTTCGTCAAGGAGGGTAAAGTGGACCCATCCGTGTAGTCTCACCAAACATCAGATTCATTTGTTTTTCTATCTGAAAATCAATGAACACAACACCGTGACATAAAACATATTACAAGAAGTATTCTTGTCCTTCGTCAAGGAGGGTAAAGTGGACCCATTCGTGTAGTCTCACCAAACATCAGATTCATTTGTTTTTCTATCTGAAAATCAATGAACACAACACCGTGACATAAAACACATTACAAGAAGTATTCTTGTCCTTCGCCAAGGAGGGTAAAGTGGACCCATCCGTGTAGTCTCACGAAACATAAGATTCATTTGTTTTTCTATCTGAAAATCAATGAACACAACACCGTGACATAAAACATATTACAAGAAGTATTCTTGTCCTTCGTCAAGGAGGGTAAAGTGGACCCGTCCGTGTAGTCTCACCAAACATCAGATTAATTAGTTTTTTATTACTTAATCTTATCGAAGACTAGGTCGTGACAGAATCAACCACATTGGAAGAAGTATTCTTGTCCTTTGCCAAGGAGGGTAAAGTGGACCCATCCGTGTAGTCTCACCAAACATCAGATTAATTTGATTTCTTATTACTTAATCTTATCGAAGACTAGGCCGTGACAGAAACCAATTACATTGGAAGAAGTATTCTTGTTCTTCGCCAAGGAGGGTAAAGTGGACCCGTCCGTGTGGTCTCACCAAACATCAGATTAATTTTTTTTTATTACTTGATCTTATCGAAGACTAGGCCGTGACAGGAATCACATTGGAAGAAGTATTCTTGTCCTTCGCCAAGGAAGGTAAAGTGGACCCATCACTCACCCACGTGATATCTCATCAGAGTACGTGGATTGATCTCTAGTTTATTAAAATTTATTGTGTCCGTCAGAATTATTGAAGCAAAAACAATAGCTCAACTCGGTTTAGTTTACTTAAACTAAGCAATGACCAGCCATTCCGACGTCAGAATGGCTGGTGACATTGTTATTACTTATATTTTCAAAATTAATGAGGTAGCAGTTATTTAATTGCAGGTAGCAAATAGTAGCAATTAGGTAGCCATTTTTGATCACTGTCTGGATGCTAAATGAGGCAGGCAACCGGTCATTCTAACGGACACAGTTTATTTATTAAAATGGAAAAGACAGCAGCTGCATTTACCGCGTAGATTTACTATTTAAGAACCTTCTGCTATAGAAAGAGAGAAGAAATCTAAGGATGGATTAGAGAGGCTTACTGACGTCATAATTTCAAATTATATAAAGACCTTTGCGGTGTGACGATAGTAATTGCGCTTGCTACGCAGGAGACGCGGGTTTGATTCCCGCTCAGTACAAATATTAGTATGAATATGCCTTTTTACATTGGATTTACAAAAAAAGATATCTCAATATGTATTTCGCATTCTAGAACTCATAAACGAACTATTTAAGCTATGCTTACCTTGAGTCTAGATAGCGTTGTGTAGATTGTCCTAGAATAATATTTATTTATATTTAAAGTTAAAAAAATATGTACGATTGAATACATTCATTATTAACATTTACAGTATGTTCTACACATTAACAAAATAACTTTTTCTATAGTCCATTTAGTTAGGTATTTGAAAAACGTAAACAATCTTAGCGTGTCTTTTTAATATATTTTGTTTAAAAACTCTGTTTATAATACTTTAAGACTAAAAACCTGTGTCGACGAACAGTTAGTTAGTCTAGTTTATTTGTTTAACATGTGTTTTCATAAAAAGTTGCCACAAGATTGTTTACTTTTTTTAAGTACCTAAAAAATGGAGTATAAACACATATTTGAGTACAGTACTTGGTTTTATTTATCTTTTAAACAAACACGCAAACAGTTAGACTGTGAATCCGATTAAATTTAGGATACTTGAAGTTAGAAGAGGCTCGTTTACTTACCCCTACATTTTCATTTGGTCGTATAATGAACATACTAATTTGTAATATATTGTAATTAATATCACTATCTCATTCTTGTTTCTTTAGATTAGGCTAGATACATGGCAGCTATCACACACACAAGCCGATCATACACCCATACATACATACACACACACCCTCGCACACACAGACACACACACACTCGCCCACATACACACACTTATATTATTTATATCCTGTATTATTTTGTAATTCCTAAAAATGAGTATACATTGCTTTTTTTTTTTTATTTTCCTTAAAGGATACATTCTTTTATGTTTAAAAAGAAATATAATTGCATTAAAAGATGATCGTAAAATCTATCATTATCATTATTTTATTTTCGACTAGTTTCCCTCCAGGACCCTACTTATTTTTCGACACTGTATACCTACCTAGGTTTTAGATGGTTAATTGAAAATTAACCATCCAAAACCTACTTTTTTAAACGGATCTAGGTATTTCAATCTATATAGATTTTGTAAATATCAGAAGAGCTCCAAAACCACCTTCACGAATATACGCTAGTAATGTGTTTAACTATAGTGTTGGTACACTATGATGGCCGTACTATGTGATTGAGGATCCCTGATGTAGTTTGAACTCTTTCAATTTAAGAAACCTGCGTCAGGGCATCGTTGGTCAATCAGCCTTAGCACGAAATACTATCGAATTCGTAATGTAAAGGTATCGACAGAACGGAGCATTGCGATTGGCGGGCTACACACGCACACAGGTTCACAAGTGGCAGACTGCCAATCACAATGCTCTGTTCTCTCGAAACCTTTACATCACGAATTCGATAGTAGTTCATGCTAGTGCTACTGTACTACAGATAATACACATTTGGGCCCCGAAGATCGTGGGCCCTCATACATTATTCATAGTTAGATATATATGAAATTAAGCTTTACTGCGCCGGGTATGATATTTTATTTTTATAAATATAATTTTAAAACGATATTTTTGTACAAATGAAATTATTTGTGATTTTAATAATAAAATTTGTACACAAGGCAAAAGAAATACGTATACACCTTTTCATGTAAGAACTTAAGAAGGCGTTACGGGTAATTAGGACCCCATAAAAGTCTGACTAGTTTCACTTCAGCAGTTTAATATCGACAATTTGTTGTAGAGGTCAGATGGCAGTCGCTTCACGGAAAATATGGAAGGTCAGCCTCATTATTCAGATTGGAAATCCGACCTCAACAGAGTTGAGAAAAAATTTCAGAGAGTGATAGGAGGCGGTGCCGCGGTGTATACTTGTCTCCTTTGCCGTGTGTACCTAAGAGGTGGCATAACATCATCTAAGAAATTGAAAAAGTGAGGAAAGGAAAGGAAAGGCAGTGACTTTTATGTATAACTAGACTTATTGTACAGAACAAAATATGTGGTACCGTGGAAGACCAAAAAAGTTGTGGTCAAAAGTAGTGCAAGTTGTGGGAAATTTGCACTACTTTTGGTTGCTGTCATACTTATATGTATGACAGCAACAGAAAATGCACGCTTCGCACAGAACGTCTTTGATCGTAACTGGTTACGAACGCGGAAGAAAAAGAGTTCGTAACTGGTTACGAAACGCAAGTACTATGGCAGCTGAATCGGTATCCGCGCGTTTGTACTACCCACATACATTAGACCAGTTCTATCTTTTTTTTTAAAGAGGGGTTTTTCACACCGTGAATATGACACCCTCATCGGGGAAGTTCTATCTTACGTTACGACCGCGTTTGAAACTCAGGCAGTTTATCATTAGGCAACTAGAAAAAAAAATACAGTTTCGAAAAACCAATTCCACCAATTCCGCGGGCATCCGCCATCTTATCAATGCTATTGAGAGTTGCTGATTGGTTGGGGAGAAGTGTTAACTTCAGTTGTTAACGCGACGAGTTGCCTAGTGTAAGGAGCTAAAATAAAAAAATAACTCCTGAAATATCAAAAGTCATTCCCGCCTAAACCAGGAACTCAAAAACAATTTTTGTTCTGAACAACTGGTCAGGTATACATATAAGTGATTAGGGTAAAGCGAAAAGTCTGATTACGATGGTAAGCTTTCTATAGACATATTAGGCACTATTCTGTCAATTTTCTTTTTATTTTCTATTTAGAAATAGTAACCTAAATTACTAATATTGTACCGCTAAAAGAAATTGCTTGTGTTAGCTGTGGTTTTTGAGTTAACTCGGAACTACTCAATAACAGATTTGACGCCTAAGTCATAATGCTACCACTACAGCTCTTATCATTGAAACATAAGAATCTCAACCAAAAAGTAAGTTAAAATTTACTGTGCTTGGCATTTTATTAACATAAGTTAGTGTTAAAATACGTTCACAGAGCAAAAACACTGCCTAACCTACAATTGGATAATAAATGGGCTTGAGATATATAACATTAATCTCAATGTTATTTAACACAACATTATGGTTTTCACATGAGTACGATAATTGGTACATTCCTCTGCAAAGTTGCTGAATATTAACAAATGCGCAAAAAATATTTGTATATATATATATAACTATATATATTAAGAATATGAGCAACCGAAATTACAGTGCACGGCATCTAGCTTGGCAAGTAATTAGTAGTTGGGGTAAGTTCGCGCATCATACACTTAGAGGCACAAAAAGTGCTTGTCATTATTCTATTCATTTACCAGAATGCCATCATTTATTTTGAATCATGTCATGTCATGTCAATCAAAGAGACCCAAAAATCGTCTCAGATGCGCTGACGGTTCTTGCCAAGTTACTTGCCGATTTCTGTACTAATATTCCTTTGAACTCCTCCAGCTAAGCTCAATGGCTAGTGTAATGGTCAGCATTCGAACCCGGTATCTCTCGATCGTAAGGCCGACTCCTTAACCATGCATTTTATGATCTACAGAGAACAAGTTCATGACTTCATGAGAAAGGTTTAGAAATAAGATGATCAGTAACTTGAAATTTATATTACTGAAAAGTTAAAAACAAATTAATGCATTGCACCAAAAGAAAACATTTGTTTTAAAATATATGAAATGGGTAATAATGTTAACCGAATTTCGAGAAGGGTTTCCTCATAGACCAACCATGTATACACAACTAGTTGTGCTATCAGGAATGGTTTTAAAAATTCGTTCCTATTAGCACAACCTTGAAATTGTTATCCAATTCCTATTCCCGTTTAGATTATTCAAAGTGTGTGTTTAATGTAATTATAATATTAGAAAATAATTTTCATTTTTTATTTTTTACGAGATAGATATATAGTCCTTTCAATAAATGTGTAAAGAATTTAAATGTACCTATGTAAGTTTTGGTTAGAAAATAATTTATTTTTATTATTAATTTATTTAATTTTAAAATATCTCGGGCCTGATAATCTAAAAATAGATAGGTGTGTTTTTCCCGTCCAACATTTGTAAATACAAGTTTGTTAATTTTAAATGTTAAATCAATACGTCGAAATCGGATTCTGAAATGTATTTTTAGTTTAGTTATCGGCCAAGTTCGTACCAGAATAATCAGCACCGAATTCACCAATTATAGATGACCCATATATTAAAGTACTAATAACGTGCTCAAAGGTCTCGCATTATTGGTTGGTCAATTCATTTTATTGATGTAATGAACAAATCAATTTATATCAGAAAAAGTTAATGCTCCGATGAAATTCGAACCCGCGATCTTTCCCTTGACTTGGCTTCGTGTCTCCGTGGCTCAACGGTTAGACCATTTCCCCTGTAAGGGAAAGATTGTGGGTTCGAGTTCCGTCAGAGCATTCACTCTATCTAAATTGATCCGTTTATTGATACTTTGGTAAGCCATAATATATCTAGTACGAGCTTTTTGACGTATGTTCAAGAAGTTTGCCGATAACTTCAACGTATTGATGTGTTTATTGGCGAAATGTACAGTCAGAGCTCATAAGTGCTTTAGCACATCAAGGCTCAAAATGGTTTAGCGTGCGGCCGGCGCGCTTATATGTGTGTGTAATGTTATTATGCAATACGAGGCGACGCTGGCTTGTCTTAAAACAAAAAGGTCACAAGTAGCGTTAGAATGTTGACGCTATAGTTGCGTAGGATTGCTACTGCACTTTTGAGTTCTACTGTACCTCTGCCTACCCCTTCGGTGATAAAGGCGTGAGTTTATGTTTATGTTATGTTTTTATTGATGTGTTTATAAGTATTCAAAAAATTATAAGTGCTGCTAGTATTAGTTTCGCGATGGAAAATATGTAGAATTAGTATATACGTTTTATTTTTAAAACACCATTATTATAGTTTGAATACACGTTTCATACACATTAGTGAACCTTAGAATACTAAAGTGATATATTTTTTAATGATATAATAATGTTAGCAACGCACAGCGCACGTATGAAGTCACAATGGTAACTATTATATTGATTTTGTTTATGAAAAATGTTATGGTTTCGAAATAAAACCACAAATTGTGATGTGAATTCTAGTAATTTGTAACATTATTTAGGGAAATAAATAATTATTTAGCTTTTAAATACTTATAATAATAATACTATTATATTACATTATCCATTATTTTAGGTTAGGGCAAGTCCACGAACTAAGCCCTAATTGTCAACTGTGAGCCAACCATGACGTGCTATTATAAGTAATTGTGCAAAAGAGATGGAGCTATATAGAATGTGTAGCGTCGTCTCTCTTGCTCTAAAACGCAGTCCAAACCATAGCTGGTGGATCACATTTCGGCACGACCGCTGTATCTTTTACTCTTTTGTATTTTGGTCGGCCACCCACGGACATTACTGGTCATAATTGAACAATAACCCGCTGGTAGGGTAACTGTACACCCCAAACCCCTTCGGCCGTGATCGCAACTGTTTATAACCAGTTACGGATCCAGAATCTTTAAATCGGGGCGTGAAAAAACATCTAATGAGGCCGTCAAGCTGAGCGCCACCATTGTAACACTACATGTTTGTAATGGTGACACTCTTGCCTGAGAGACATTGTCTTCAGTTTCTCATCAGGCGAGGTAAAGTCAAATTGTTCTAGAAAAAAAACAAACAGTTTTTTTGTCCTTGGTGGTTAGTTAGTCCGTAGTGGTGGACCAGTTATGATCGGCTGTTTTTTTAATAGTTCGAAACCACTGTTCGAAGACAGAATCTTTTTATAATCAGTGAAGAGAACATCATCGTTCGTAACCGGTTGCGAGACGAAAGAGACTTCAATTTTAACTGGTTACGAAATACAGTTACGATGGCGGCCGTAGGTAGCTGATGTAAAGTTCTAAGTGTGTAGCTAAAACACCTCATTCGTAAATATAAAATATAATATAAACTCGATTGTTATACTTTAGAAAATCGTGTCGACTGCTTGCATATAACTACTACTTAACTAATAATTATTAATTTGTTTGCAATAATATTGACACGTGTTTCTTTATAGTTATTTTTGAATGTAGTCGAGTAAGACTATACAGACGTAATTTATTTCAACTGCACTTAGTTGTTGGAACCAGTTCCAATCGGAACGAGGTCCAGTTCCAGAACTGGACCTCGATTCTACTTATTCGTAACCACAGTCACACGACAGATCGCAAAAACTGCCATGGCATTTTCGGCTATTTAATTTTGAATTTAAACTGTGTAAAATTGAGTCTAAAATGAAATGGCAGTTTTTGTAATCTCAGTTGACAATAATTAGTAGGATCATTATACATATATCTATCTAATGTAAACTAGAACAAATTTAAATACAAAACACAATTTTTTTTTTCAATAAAGTAGACATTTATTTTTGTACTTATTATATTTTGATATTCGCGGTATAATGACAGCTGTGTATGAACAATGTATTACAATATATGAATATTAAACTAACTGTACACGCTTTTTGCATGTTGTATTCATATTAAAAATGTGTATCTCAATAAGGTGTTTAAAGAATATAGTTCAATAAATAAAAACGCATTTTTCTTTTAAACAACACCCTGTCATATATCGCACCCCCAGTGCAAAATAGGCATAAGTGATTTTATTTTGATTTATCGATTTTATCATATTTGAAAAGTACGTTTAAAGATACATATACTAAATTTTTTTCATATTTTTCTTCTTAAATTTGACGAATTAAAACAAGAAATTCGTTTTGAGAGTTTTTGTTCCATTACATTTTTTCTTACGGATTAGTAGATTAAGTGATATAACGCAAAGAATAAATTGAGAAATATGACGTATTACTTTTTACTACGTTTATCCCTAATATTTTATGTAGAAGTTTAATAGTAACAATTATTATGATTTAAATGCGTATGTTTTTTTTACATCGCTAGTCTTGTATACACGATTATCTTTTTATTCGTTATAAGGAAATTATCTTAAATGCGCTTACTTAGCCAAAAAGATACCTCTCCACCGAAAGTCACTTCTATTCAAGAGCTGTACGTGAAGCTATTGAAATCAAGAAGTACAAGAATTTCAATCGGGAAGACGAGACGGTTTCAAGTTATCTGCGACATGGAATCCAGTGATAAAAAACTTGCTGCCTTGCTTTCTGCGCGGTCCGATAGACACCAAGCCATTTGCACAGATAATAGGGACCCTGTGAGTGTGGTATGTGATGGTACCTGCAGAGAAAATAATATAAAAAATGTCGAAAATGTGCGGGTAAATGTATAACCGGCTACCTCACGGACTCGACGACGAAGGGCGTGCGCGGCTGAAACAGTCAGCCTGTGACCACGGCCGGTGCAACCTGGTTGAAACGTCAGGCATTCCAAAGGTTTGTATTTCCTACACGATGATCGTGTTAATCCCGTTTACATATTATAAGACTGAATTTGTTGAATTACACTCTGTTCTGTTTCGCTGGCTGGTTTATGAGGTCTATTGGTATGTTGTCCTCGAAGGTCTGTTATTTGGTCGCCATTAGCATATTTATCAATGGCAGTGTAAACTGTTCTTTCTTTAATATCTAGCGTATTAAGAAACATGGTTTTGCACACTTTTCAATCAGTCACAAGACATGCATCGCTTTTTGACGGCAAATAATATACCAATGTACGATTTCGTTCACGTTTACGCTGCATTTTCATAACTTTAGGTTCTATAATCTCGGCCTATAACTTCTGACCCTTCACTTATAGCCTGTCACGCTCAAACTATACCAGCTGGAAATAATTCCACCACAGAATCTGAAGCAATGACATCTCGTCCAGTGTTAGTAACTGAAGCTAATACAAACCCTAGAAAAAGGTTGGGAATATTTAAGCAATTTTGGACTTCTAGTAACCATGAAACTCAATGGCAGTTCATTTTGAAAAACACCGAGATTATAGAACCTAAAGTTATAAAAATGCAGCGTAAACGTGAACGAAATCGTACATTGGTTTATTATTTGCCGTCATAAAGCGATGCATGTCTTGTGACTGATTGAAAAGTGTGCAAAACCATGTTTCTTAATACGCTAGATATTAAAGAAAGAACAGTTTACACTGCCATTGATAAATATGCTAATGGTGACCAAATAACAAATCTTCGAGGACAACATACTAATAGACCTCATAAACCAGCCAGCGAAACAGAACAGAGTGTAATTCAACAAATTCAGTCTTATAATAATATGTAAACGGGAATTAACGCGATCATCGTATAGGTAATACAAACCTCTTTCAATATCTTCAAAATCTTTCATGAGACTTTGCCTTCAGCTTAACATCAGGCGAGGTGAAGTCAAATTGACGTGCCATAGATAAAAAAAACCTTTGGAATGCCTGACATTTCGACCAGGTTGCACCGGCCGTGGTCATAGGCTGACTGTCTCAGCCGCGCACGCCTTCAGTCGTCGAGTTCGTGAGGTAGCCGGTTATACATTTACCCGCACATTTTCGACATTTTTTATATTATTTTCTCTGCAGGTACCATCACATACCACACACTCACAGGGTCCCTATTATCTGTGCAAATGGCTTGGTGTCTATCCGACCGCGCAGAAAAGCAAGGCAGCAAGTTTTTTATCACTGGATTCCATGTCGCAGATAACTTGAAGCCGTCTTCCCGATTGAAATTCTTGTACTTCTAGATTTCAATAGCTTCACCCTACAGCTCTCGAATAAAAGTGACGTTCGGTGGAGAGAACTTGCGTATTGTGCAATACAATCCAGTGATTCGTGCCTGCTACTAAAAGGTGTTCTGCAATCGCTGATTTGCTCGTCCGGCGGTTCTTTACAGTTGCAATGTGTTCTTTGACCCTATCAGCAATAGTCCGCTTTGTTTGGCCTAATGACCTACCGCAGCTGCAATCTATCTTGTAGACCCCTGGCGTCTGAAGCGGCAAGACATCCTTCGGTGTGCCCACGATGTTGTTTACTTTGTTGCCTGGTGCGTAAACTGTCGGGATGGAATACTTTTTTAGTACGGAGCCGATTTTATCCGTTATTCCCCTGACATAATTGAATTTCGTTTACTGAGAGAACATAAATATTTTATTGTACGGAGCCAATAAAAACTTAATTCGTTAATTGTTACAAGTTTAGTCTTATCAAATTATCTACTTACTGATTATTTAAGAATTCATAAAAAAAATCAATAGTGGTAGTAATCTTCACCGAAACTCTAAATTACTGAATATTATTGTGCAATTTTATTGTTGATAGTACGAACTTCAATTGTTACCAAAACTATAATTAGTATTTTGCCTAAAATAAAAAATAATGCATAAAAAAATGCATTCTCTGTTTTTCCCTGTAGTCATAAATAATAACTCTAAGTAATATGTGTTAATATGCAGCTAACTTTTCTTAAACATATAATGAAATAAGTAATTATTATTGTTTACTTAAGTTATCTTAACAAGCCCCTATATTGAAAAAAGGGGTAAATATTGCTTGTGCATTTCAAACATAATTTTTATAAAGGAAATAATGCAATAATATAGTATAAGTAATACTACCAAAAATGTTCATATTCACGAGTTCATTACTGCTTTAATATAACATAATTTTTGAAATATATTTTACTTTTCTAGCAAAGTCTGGCATAAATTTTGATACTCAGAATGCTTTATTTTATTGTATTCTGAAAAATAGCATAATAATTTATTTTTACAATTCCTAATAAACTATAAACATTAGTACTAACTTAAATACAACACGAAGTGCAATATTTTTTTCTCCTTTTTTTGATATAAGAATAATTCTTCTACGTTTGGAAATAAAGTAAATATGCCCATAAATTCAGTTTTTTCGCCATACTGAAAAATCAGCATTTCCGTCTTATGCTTTTTTTCCCCTGAGGGTACGATATTATCTTGGGTTTTGGGGTGCGTGCTCTGGACCTATAGCAGACACTTCGACCCTGTTGGATCCTTTATGGACGTTGAGACTTGAGTGCTGTCCCAGGAACGGCGCTCCCCTTTTTTTCATCGTGCGAAAAATCCCTACGGATACCCTGCCGAAGCTGGTTGGAGAGGTTATGTCGGACTCTAACCGACCAAAACGCACACCATCTTTGGATCTTTAGTTGCCGGTGGTGAGATAGTAGTCAACATACCTATCCCTCGCACCCCGGCAGAACCGGGGCCGTCTCTTTCGAGAAGACCCCCGTCGGGTGTACGGACGACGGTGTACCCGGATATGGGGAGGCGCACTTTGCGGCCTGCTTTTGCTAGGGTGGCAGGCGACTTCACCTGTCACCCCCAGGCTCGCGCTAATGGAGGACGGAGGTTACTCTCCGACCTCCGACGTCCGAGTCGCAGAACGGCGGTCCCCTGACGGCCTCGACAGTAACTGTCAAATTAAACTTATATTGGAAAAATGTTTTTGGTAAGTGGTACATAAAAAAATCAACAATATGTGACAGTTTGGCGTCACTAGTATTCATTGGATTGTGTACGTTTATTTATGTAGGTTAGGTACCTAAACAAATGATTTCATAAATAAGCACTTACTATAGTTTCCATACTATAAAACGAAGATTTTTTTGGGTACCTACTGCTTAATCTGATTTATTAGTTCTGTAGAATCAGAAGGTAGGTACTCGTGCATATCGCTAATTTAATGGTACCAATCTGTACATTGTGTTATAATTGGATCAGCGAGTTTATAATTAAAAATATAATATGCAGGTACTTATGTTCAGTCAGTCTCAGTCTTACTTTTAAAGTGTCCAATGTGTCCAGTAGATAGGTATACGTGAAAGAAAGTTTTTCACATCGAATATTATTATAAGACTATTTGTATTAATGTATTTCTACGTATAATAATTCACATTCTAGAACACATATCACAAGCTATGTTTACTTTAGGTTCAGATGACAGAGTGTAATAATTTATCGGTATGGTCAGCGGGGATGGTTTTGTCGGACGCGAATTTTTTTTTAAGGCACCTCAATTTGACTTCACCTCGCCTGTTGGTAAGCTGAAGGTAAAGTCTCAGAAAAGGGGGTCACCATTACAAACACGTACAACACTACAATGGTGGCGCTCAGCTTGACGGCCTCATCAGATGCTTTTTTACGCCCCGCTTAAAGAACGCGGGACTGTAGGAAGAAGTAAACACGTGTGTCGGTAAGGAATTCCAAGACTAAAACCGCGCTACGTCTAGAATCTTCCGATACCAATGGATGTAATAGCTAGAAAATAACACAAATAGTAAATAACGCTTTCTAAGGTTTAAAAGTTTAAAAAACGCTTTTTATTTGTATAGCGCCATCTCGTGAATTTTTAAAGTACCTATTAACATACAAGTACTTCAAAACTCCACAAGATGGCGTTAAAATAAAAAACTTAATTCATTTAATACTCAGTGTAAAAGTCAATAATGAAGAGATGAAATTTATAATATTACTATCACTAATATTGTACCAAGTAGTTGAGCAGCTAGCTTGTAAACCAAACCCTACAGATGGAGAAGCTGCTCAAATATGGGACTATTATGTAAAGGAACACCAGGGAGGCAAGTTGAAGCATACCACTCCTTCCGAAATCCAACATATACCTCTCGGTAAAAAAGCCGAATATGGAAGATGGTTGATGAATTTCGTGATATTGAAGGAGAAAGAGAAAAAGTTAGCGGTTGATTTCCCGGGCAACTTGGATTTACCCGTAGGGTGGTCAGGTTAGTTCACTTGTTTGACACTAGGGTGCTTACAATAATAAGCATTGTGTAACCTATGCTTTTGAATAATAAAATAATTTGCGTCATGCGAAAACGCCGTCGATTTTTCCGAAGGAGAAGGTATTTTATATGGTACCTAAAGGTAGCCGTCTGATACTCTCCAAGACGTTAATTGGTAGTGCTTATGCGGCTAAGCACGTAATTAATTTCCTTGCGATTTACACCACATAGCAAGGTATCGGATAAGATATCGGCAAGGTAGCTGCAACATTTTCGGTTAGGAACTTCTTTTCGGCATACCCATTTTTTACAAAGTGCCCGATTGGCGGTAATAGGCTCGCCCCAATAGGGGGCGTAGTACTATGGTTTTGACCGAAAATCATAGTTGGCGAAATGTGGGTTTAATACATCTCTGTCTACCCCTTCGGGGATTATGGGCGTGAGTATATGTATGTATGTATGTATGTATGTATGTATGTAGGTACCTAAAGGTACTTAATATAAATATTATTTTGATTTGCACTTGCATAATAGCATGAGCAAAACCTGGGTATTAACGCGATCAAATAGTAAGTTCATATCGATACACACCACCACAACTGCGTTGGGAAATGGTTCAGAGAATGAGAATGATGGTATGTATGTACAATAATTTACCTTTTGATTTGCTTGACGTTTCGACCAGGTTACTATAGCCGTGGTCACAAGCTGGCACAAATTACGACTCTGAGGGCTGCCGGGAGGGTGACGTCTCTTCTTCCCACCCACATGTTTCGACACTGCACTTATCGTATCCATGTTTTTCAAAACTACCGACCACTAAACAAGCTTTATTCATCACAAGCTTCTCCGTCACATATAAATTTTATTCACAGGAAAAGGCGGGGAAAGTGGCCAATTGCCGCCACCATGGGCCTATGTGCCAGGCGGGCACCACAAGCCACTTTATTGCTACGACCACTTTCAAAAAGGAAAATGCGGTCCCAAATATTTACCCGTTCATTTAACGAGGTATGATGTATGATTTTAGATTGACATGGTCATTTACAGTTCCACTACCATGTTTGTGGGTTTGTTGATGTAACGATATTTCGACGCTGTGACAAGCGCCATGGTCACGGTGTACTGACGACCGCCGAGCTAGTTCTTATAGGTCCAACTGTATCGGTCTACCCTCTTTCTCATTCGTTTATTACGCGCGCTGCCACTACCACTGCCCGCGTTCGTCACGTTACGTCACGCGTTTCAGAGCGATCAAAAACAACGAGCCATATAGGTACTGCTATCGCTGAACATCTGTTGAAGGAAGGGACGAATCACTGAATTGAGCTGCATAACTCCTAAATTATCACGACAGGATGCCACTATATACCTTTTTTTTTCACGGATACCTACCCAACCGGCTCCGGTAGCCCCTACCGTTGGGTTGAGTAGGTTATGTCGGACTCGAACCGACTAAAATGCACACCGTCTTTGGGTCTTCAGTTGCCGGAGGTGAGGTAGTAGCCAACATATCCTTCGCACCCCGGCAGACCCGGGGCCTTCTCTTCAAGATGACCCCCGTCGGGTGTAGGGACCACGGTGTCCCCAACACTATATACCTACCTAAATTGATGAAAGAAGCTGTTGAAATTAAAAAACACAAAAAAATTCAACCGGGAAGATGGGTGTCAGTTGATGAGTGTCTGGTACTCGGTGATTCTTAAGTTTCAAAACCCAAACAAACGACATCTCCAGAAACTGAGCGAGTACAGTGCACGTTGTGTGTCGCGATCGAGTACAGCGTGAGAACGCCGACAGTGGTAGTGGTGGCGCGCGTAATAAAATAATTAGAAAGAGGGTAGACCGATACAGTTGACTTAATAAGAACTAGGTCAGCGGGCATCAGTAAACCGTGATCATGACCCTTATGATCTTCATGACCTAGTGTGACGAGTCCGGCCTCGTTTGTCACGTCATTTATGGCACGTCAATTTGACTTCACCTCACCTTATGGTAAGCTGAAGGCAAAGTCTCATGAAAGAGGGTCACCACTGCAAACACGTTCAGTGCTAAAATGGTGGCGCTTGACGGCCTCATCAGATGCTTTTTCACGCCCCGCTTAAATGACCCTTTAACATTTTAATTCCTTTATCCGTCCAGGTGGGGGTATAACCATTGGAACAATACTTGTGAACCCTTCCATTATTCTGGATGCGGGGGGAACCATAACAAGTTTATAAGGAAGGAGGAGTGCGAGGAGGCCTGTATGTCTGCTGTAACATGTTGCGACAAGTCTTCTGTCGACTATCCATCAGAGTATCCAGCTTACGGAGAAAAGACATGATATAATAGAAAGAAGAAATAAAGAAAATATTTTATTTGTGACCCCACACAATGCATGATGGATACATTATACAAAGTATTCCTTTTTTATTTATTATATAATATTTACATTGTGCGAGCCCCAAATAGGGCCCCGTCTCAGCATAAAATGCTGCGTACACCGCAACGCGGGTATACGCAGCGCTGGTTTTTAGATGGGGCCGCTAGTTGGCGCTGACGCCAGGCACATAGTTTCGTGACAATTGACAATTTATCTAACAGAAATAGACATAGACATCTAAAATAAACATTAAAAAACAACAAATAAACAAATCCTCGTCGAATACTTATAAAAGAGAAAAAAAAACAAAACTAAATGTATGACAAATTACAATCCCGATACAAAAAACAAGGACGGACGGCGACAACATACGAGTATAATTTTCCTCCATTTCCCTTGACACTACTGCGTGACACTACTAGTAGTGTCATGGGAGATTTCTATTTCCAGTGACACTACCAGTTGTACCATGGGTATTTCAATGAATAAATTTTCTTTTTATTGGATGTCTTTGTGTCCTACTTCTTACGAATATAAAAACGCTTCGGCCGAGTACGAAACTGTAGGTTCGTAACCAGGGTTCGTAAAATCATAACCTCTAGACAAAGTGATATTCTATTGATGGAATTTCGTCGAAGTGAACCGTATTCAATTTTCTAAGACCATTCTATATCAAATCAAAAATCATTTATTCTGTATAGACCACTAAACAGCACTTACAAAACGTCAATATCAACAATATTTATAGATTATACTTTGTAAAATATAGCTTGGGTCCTATGACATATGTCAAAATGAGGTTCATAGGGATGTCCGAAATTCGATGAAAATATCGATACTACCAGCTATTATTGATGCATGTTACATATAATTAGGTTTAATTTAACTGTATGTATGTATTTAATTGTAATGAGAACGGAATATACGTAGCATACATGGCGTCGCCACTCGTACTGATAAGAATGAGTGGAGTGGATCAGTGGAAATTCATATCAAACAAAATGTTGGCGCGTGTATCTTATGCCTATATCATGGCCCAAGAGCCAAACGCGGCGTGTCTTCTTACAAAATGCAAAAACAGGTTCAGGGCGTTGATGGATTGAATGTAGGATTTTATTGTCTCAATATTATTTAGGATCAAGTATATTGAAATATAAATATTATTATGATCTTAAAATACCTGAGCAATAAGATTAAATTCTAATTAATTTTTTCTTATATTTTTCAATTATAAATTAAGCTTTATTCAAAATATGGATAGTTCATAGTATGTGGTCACGATGATTCATCGCCCATCACTAATTAGCTCGGTATGCCCATAAAGTATGAAATTGACAGCTACTACATTCAATAATAGAAAATTCAAGACTTCATGTGCGGGATTTCACTGACAGCTGTCATAGGACCCAAGCTACATTTTACAAAGTATAGTAAGCCACCAGTTCCAAACCATAGATAAATACCGCCATAGCGTGCCATAGATTAAAAAAAAACGTGGCCCCGACCTGAGAAGACTCCGGCAAGAAACTCATACATACCTACATTCATGTGAATAAATGAATTTGATTTGATTTAATTGATTCGATTGGCTGTCCAAGCTTTATCTGTCATCCGATAGAAACAAACACGCCAATTTTTAAGAGTACTTACCTAATTGAAATAATAAGAATAACCGAACATATTAGTTATCTACTATATAAAAATAAGCCGGGTTTTCCTTCCTGACGCTATAACTTCAGAACGCACGAACCAATTTCCACGGTTTGCATTCGTTGAAAAGGTCTTGGGCTCCGTGAGGTTTATAGCAAAGAAAATTCAGGAAAAATTACAACAGAAAAGCGAAAAAATCATTTTTCACATGGCGAAACGGAGTTCGCCGGGTTTGCTAGTTCTTATTAAAAGAATACACAACAATTGTAAGTAAAATAAAATTATTTATTTTAATACCTAACTACTTACAAATTACATACAATAACGTTTAAACTATTTAAAATACAGTTTCTATAATAGAGCAAGTGCAAACACAGAGAGGAGGAGGCCTAAGTAACTCCACTGTAAATTTTGGGCCTACTCTAATGTCATCACAGTATACACGGTGATTTTATAGTGGTTTCCGAAAAAGAATATTTTGTTTCAAACACAGTTTCGGTAGCAAAATCGACTGGATGTTTTAATTTTGGAAGAAAAAAAAAATTACTTTATGTATGGCAATAATGTGCAGGTGAACAGAAAAGTGTATGGGACGTGTAAAAAAAAAAATTTTTTTTCACCAAATTAGGACTTCCTTACGATTTTACTATCGAAATTGTGGCCAAAATCGTTTTTTTCCAAAACCACTATAAAATCAACCGGTACACGTATACAACTCTCTTAGGTCTCTTCACGGTCTCGATGACATGTATAATGGTAACCATCTATGGTATTGACAATTAGATGAAAAACAATGTGTGGAATATAACCCCTTTTCATCACACATACACCGCCAAAATGTCACGAGTTATTTTATAGTGGAAATCTAATTACAGCACCTCCTCTCTGCATATGCTCTGTGGGTTACTTGGTGGAAGTACCTCCATAGAAATAAAGACTGATGACCGACACAGTTCCTAGCCACGGTCAGATAAGTAGGGGAAACTGGGGACACTTGATCCCTATGGGAGACAAGGTACACCAATATTTTTTGAATTACTAAGTATATTAGAGTATTTTTTAGTGTGGCAACACTAAGTAAACATTATTACCCTTAGTGTTACCACATTAAAAATAGTCTAATACGCTTAGTAATTCCAAAAATATTGGTGTACCTTGTCTCCCATAGGGATCAAGTGTCCCCAGTTTCCCCTACTGTCTTGTAGGAAAGTCCCCTAAGGCCCATTTACCCATGCGCCATAGGGCACCCTCCATGCAACTAATCTTCATCCTCTTCGTCCTTCGCTGGCGGTTCCTCAACCGTTTCTGGCTGTAAAGATATTATATATTTTTAATAACCAACAAAGTCACGAGATATTTACCATGTTTTTCGGTTTTTGATGTTATCCGATATTTATAGTTGTATCGGAAATATTAGATACTAGCTGACCCACGCAATTTCGTCTGCGACATCCCATTTTTGCAACATTTTTCATTCCTGTTTCATACCTATTGGTCGTAGCATGATGTTATATACATATAAACCTACCTCTTTAACCATTCTATCTATTAAAACAAACCGCATCAAAATCCGTTGCATAGTTTTGAAGATTTAAGCATACAAAGGGACAAGAAAAATAGGGACAGAAAACGCGACTTTATTTTATACTATGTAGTGATAGTGATAGTGATACTCAAACACTTGTTGAGAAACGAGGTGGTGTGCTTCTCCGACTCAAGTTCATCTTGGTGTCGCTAGGTGACGCTGGTTACATGTGGTATCACTTATTAACATGAAGTGAAGGCCTTCATAATGTAATGATGATGATGAGGATTATGTTAGGACATCGAACCTACACATAATATAAGTCTTCCTTACCTCCGGTTCTGGAGCCGCTGTGACAATAGGCGCAACCTAAAAAATATAAATAACAGATCGTAAATACTAATTAATCGTTCGAATGAATGATTGAATTTGCTATCAATGAATTACTTGACACTGCTGTGATTTTAATAATAAAAATACGGTAAGTAAATAATACAAGTCACAAAGATTCAAATTTCATTAAATGCTGGTAGTCATTATTACAGATTTATGTCATGTCAATCCCATACTTTACTAAACGATCATTTTTTTTTAATTTATAGTGCGTAAAACACGAATACCCCCCGACGGAACCGGTTGGGGAGATTATGTCGGACTCGAACCGACTAAAACGCACGCCGTCTGCCGGCAACTAAGGACTCAACCTTAGTTGCCAATTACCCTTCGCACCCCGGCAGACCCCGGCCATCTCTTTCTGTAGGGACCACGGTGTCCCAGTCTAGCCCTCGAATGTGGGGAGGCGCATGAGAATACAGAATAAAAATGCCATCGATTCCACAGAAGAAGAATAATGGGATAGTAGCTCTGTCTAAATGTCTGTTATAAGCATTTACAAAAGTAAATGTACCTCAACTTCTTCCTCTTGTACGCTCTCTTCCTCCACATATTCGTCTCCGTACCCCACGGGGAACATTTGTAGACACTCTCTCTCCCCGGAGGTCACGTCGGCGCTGATGTAGATGGGGTTGAACCCGGCCAGTTGCAGCATGGGCAAACTGCGCTTTCTAGACACCATCACTGCTAAGCGGTCTAGACTGTAAGAAAATGAAAATCATTGTATGTTTGTGTAAAAGGGCCCCTCCACAATCTTTAGGTTCAATTTTGCTGTTTTTGTATAGGGCCCTACCAGAATGTTAAGAGTTCAAAATCTTTCCTTTTTGCATAGGGCTCCTACCAGGATATTAAGGTCCAATATCGCTGTTTTTGTATAGGGCCCCACCAGAATCTTCAGAATCCAAAATTGATCATTTTTGTATAGGGCCCTATCAGGATCTTTAGGTCCGATATCGCTGTTTTTTGTATAGAGTCCCACCAGAATCTTCAGAATCCAAAATCTTTCCGTTTTTCATAGGGCCCTACCAGGATCTTGTGGTTCAATATCGATGTAGGTATTTTGTATAGGGCCCTACCAGAATCTTCTAATATCACTATTTTTGTATAGGGCTCTACCAGGATTTTTAGGTTCAATATCGCTGTATTTTGTATAGGGCCCGACAAGGATCTCTAAGTCCAATACCGCTGTTTTTTGTATAGAGCCCCTACCAGGATCTTTAAGTCCAATATCACTGTTTTTTGTATAGGGCCCTACCTCCTGGAAGGGCCCTATACAAAAAACAGCGGTATAGGTCCAATTGGCAATCGCGTTCACTACCGCCACGCCACAGAGAGAGATATAATGCTAAATACATACTGCTTCTTCAAGCGAACCATCTTGTCATACTGCTTGATGGTGAACGCCACGTGTTCAGCGGTAGTTGGGTCATCACCAGTGAATATACCCACCTGCAATATTGACATGAAATTACTAGAAAAGAGATGTCAGAGGTTCGATTAATAGGCATTGTAGTACTTCATAGATTTTTACAGGTTTTGCAGCACGAGTGTAATGTTCCTATTACACAGTTATCGGTAAGTAGAAGTATTCCAGGCCCCCAATTCTACTGAATAATAACCTATGTCAAGTCACTGAGATCACAAAAATTACTATTGAGTTTTTGGCTTTATGTCATGGGCATAAAGTTCAAAATTAAATGGCGTTGTGTAGTGTGAAAGAAAGGAAGAAAATAAATATTTTCCATTTAATTTTGAACTTTATTGCCATGATCATAAAGCCGAAAATTCAATAGTAGTTATTGTGATCGAAGTGACTTGACAAAGGTATACACAGACATGACACCCTGTATATATATACTTACGTGCAGTATCTCCGAGGCATACTCATCCATAACCGCCTTGATATCATGGCGTTTGTCTATGGGGAACATGATAAGCACGTGAGGGGGCAAATGCTCCGTCTCAATCTTCTTGGCTAGTTCTATCACTGCCTATAACACAAGTATTTTAGATTAGGTTCTTCTGCGACTATCGGGGGGAGGGAAACCCTCCAGCATCTAAGACTCGAGGATAATATAACCGCCCCCACCGTTATATATTGTTGTGTTTACTTGCTCAATGTTAATATTTTGTATGCATGAATATAGCCATTTGCATTGGTCTGGTCGTGCCTCAGAGAACACGTTAAGCGTCAGTTCAGTAGCCTTGGCACGAAATACTATCGAATTCGTAATGTAAAAGTATCGACAGAACGGAGCATTGCGATTGGCGAGCTACACACGCACACAGGTTCACAAGAATCAGACTGCCAATCACAATACTCCGTTCTCTCGAAACCTTTATATTACGAATTCGATAGGAGTTCATGCTACCGGTTGTCATCCAAACATCTACGGGTAGTTGGAGCCCAAAAACTTTAACAACTGCTCTAGCTGCAATTTTTCGATAGCGCCTATACCCATTGGTTGTGGAGGTCAGATTACAATGGCTTCATCGAAAATATCGAGGTTCAGCCACAACTCAGTTAGACTGAAAACCCCGGACACCGAAGTAACAGCTTCGGATACGACCGGGATTAACGCACGTATGATGATGATGATAACAATGGATATGGCTATTTGGAAATATCTGGTTGTGCCTCAGAGAACACGTTAAGCCGTCGGTCTCGGTTGTTATACGAACATCTATGGCAGTCGTTACGGGTAGTTGGAGCTCTAAAGGGTTTACCTGATCTGCTTGCAATACTTCGATAGCACCAATGAGTTGTGAAGGTCAGACAACAGTCGCTCCATGGAAGTTTAAAAATTCTTATAATACTCACAGTCGGGGTCCATTTAAATTTTACCAATCAAATCTTTCCAAGGGGCCCCGACTGTGAGTATTGTATGAATTCTAAATTACTGGGCTTGTTTCTTTCTTTTTAGTTTTTATTTAATTAATTTTTTCACGTAATTTTTCGAATAAGTTTTTACGCAGTCGGGTTTTTGTTTTTCTTTAAATTATTTATTTAAACTCACTCTCTTATTGTAAGAACTCATACCTTGGGATAGAATACAGTAAGTCCGTTGGCCTTAGCGAGCTCGTTGGGCGGAGAGTACAGCCCGGGTACGAACAGCCCTCCCGGAGGAATGTACTCCTCTCCCTCGATCTCCACGTCAGAGTCGAACACCTCTTCAACTGGCTCTTCCTCCTAGAATAAATACTTAAATAATAAATGAATAAATATTATAGGATCTAGACTCATGGTACGCATATTTTAACTGGCTTATGTTATGGGTTTCAGAATGCGGATAAACATACTTATAATCTATTTGTTTAGGTACTCAAAAAAAACGTAAACCTTAGCGTGTCTTTTAATATGTTTTGTTAAAAAAACGCAGTAAGTACAAAAATATTTTTCTGCTTGGAAACGCATTAAAAAAACTAAAAATCTGTATCGAACCCTAGTTAGTTTAATTCTAGCTTATTTATTTTGTTGAACATGTGTTTTATAAAAAGTTGTTTACTTTTTTTTAATACCTAAATACATAGCAACACCCAGACCAATGCAAATATTCATATTAATGCACACAAAACAAATATTTGTACTGAGCGGGAATCGAACCCACGCCTCCTGCGTAGCAGTCGCGTTCACTACCGCCACGCCATGGAGGTTATTTTGTATCATTCAATTGTAAAGTGTAAAGGTGACCGTCCACGGTACTTCTGTTGGGGGATTCAGACCAGACGACGCACTGTGGAAAACCTACAATGATGTGGTCAATAAGTTATCTAGTTATTTCACAGTATACTCATCATTTGACATTTTGAAATTTAGAGTTCTGTATCTAGGTGGTGAAAACGAAACCTTATTACTAAGACTTCGCTGTCTGTCGCCTGCCACCAGGCTGTATCCATCATAGACCGGCCGTTCAACTTCACAAATATGATGTACCTATTTCTTCTATAACAACAAATACTAAGGAACTCTTCGTGCTCGATTCCGATTCTAACTTGACAGTTTTTTCTTAAGCTTCCGAAGCACGTTTAACTAACCAAAGTTACTCATGACATTATTCCAAAAGACCACATGTGCAGGGCTTAGGTGTCACTCGCATACGGTGCAGAATATTCAATCAAGAACCAAGCGGTTCGGTGAGTCTTTGCTCTGCCGCACCATTAAGTCCTTACCGGCGCGGCGCACGTGTTTCCTTCTTCCTAAAGTCCCGGGTCCTTTAAGCGGGGCGTGAAAAAGCATCTGATGAGGCCGTCAAGCTGAGCGCCACCATTGTAGCAGTGAACGTGTTTGCAATGGTGACCCTCTTTCATGAGAATTTGCCTTCAGCTTAACATCAGGCGAAGTGAAGATTCTCCTATGCCGCGCTACGTGGGTTGAATACCTTTACTTCAGGCTCCACCTCCGCCTCTTCCACCTCTTCGCCCTCAACCTCCTCGCCTTCCACCTGTTCGGCTTCGGGAACCTCCTCCTCAGCTGGTAACTGAGAAAAGATATCTTATGTCAGTACCTATCTACACACTTTTTATACTCTATGTTCGATACACATAAAACAGTTTGAAATTTAGTTCCGCCTAACAACATTTTGTTGTACAATTTTCTGAATCGCGTTATGGTTTCGTTTCTAAGGAATGTATAATCGGATGAAAGGCGACTCGGACGTCGGAGGTGACGCCACCCCATACCTGGGGGCTAGACGGACACATCGTGGGGGGCATACCCGAAGGGGCTACTATCTCACCTTCGCCCACTAAAGACCCAAAGATGGCGTGCGTTTTAATCAGTTCGAGTCCGACATAACCTCTCTCATCGGCTACAGTAGGTATGGTCATCTGTACCCACGGAAATTTAAAAAAAAAGGTACCTATAAAGTGTCATGGCTTACCCCCGCCTGAATTCTCGCCATCCGTTCTTCTTCTTTTCGTTGCTTCTCCGCCAGAGCAGCTTCCTCGGCCGCCTGTCTTGCTAGACGCGCCTGCTCGGCTGCTAAACGGTCAGCTTCTTCCTTTTCTTTTGCCTGTTATGGGAGTGGGGAATTAACTTAGTGGTTCTTTAAATCAGTAGTGCTGTCCAACTACGAAAAGACCAAACTTCAATATTTATTGGACTGCCATCTGGCCTGCATAACCCACTAGGTGGCGACGTTAGTCATCTGCATGTCGGATTTTTAAGGGCGGTTACAGATTCACTTTTTTTTTTTTACAGATACAGGTAGGCAGTTACAGATGTTTGTATGGAAACTGTAACTTCTTAGGCACGGATAATGGCATCCTATCCTACTACTAATTAGGAATATTTTGCAATGTGCTCACACGGCTGCCATTAATTAATGTTAGCTGGCAGGCTAGACTGTACGTATGTACATGAATCACAGCGTTGCTATCTTCGATGGTATGAAGTGATGTGAGGTGATTCAATACAGGTGATTTTTTCTAAAACCTTGATTACAAATTTTCCCGTATATCATTACTTCCCAGAATGTGATCCTTAACAGCGACACTACTATATGGTGCACTAATAAAGAATGTATCTTTTTTCATAATCAACAGGTTTAATGCTCAACTAGGATAGTTTTTCAAAAATCTAATGATAAGGTATTAAGTTTCAACAAAATCCGACTCGATAGTTCACGTCGGTAGTGTCGGACAGGAATCGACCCCGGGACCACTCAATCGTAAAGGCTACTCCACTAACTAACATATTCAGTAAACTTACCAATATGGCCAACTTCAGGTTGTAACGGTCTCGTCGCACTTCTCTAGCTGTCTTACTGATACTGGCGTATCGCTCGTACGCCGGGATAGGAGGTACCTGCTTCTCTGGAGGGACGTCCTCCTTAGGGATGGGGATTTCTTCGTATAGAGTGTACCGCATCAGCTCTGGAAAAAGACAGCCATTATCATCATATGAACATTGTTACAGGTTGCATCCGTTCTTACTTGGCTGAAGACTCCGATGCAACTAACCGAAACTGGATACTTCTCGGATGGTGCCATACGGATATCCCGAAGAGCGAAGCCTATGCTCGGGCCATCTCCATGAGGAGCGGTGTTGCCATGAAATAAATTACCACACCACGATGGCAACTCAAAGATGCCGTCGAATCGGCAGAAGGATAGGAGTGACTGCTCTATAATCTATAGTTCCTGAGAGTAAAGCCTTCGCCAGTGCATTGTCTCGACCCTGCCAAGTACCTAAATCAAGCCATCCTTACCTTACCTGGAAGTTGGTGCACGTACTGATTAACGAAAGAAGCTCTGGTCCATGTTTTCCTCTAGGGAGGACACACCTACGCTCTTGCAGTCGCTCCTGCGCTCAAGGGAAAGAAGGAATAGAAGAAAGTAGGAGCTAAAGAGTGGAACTCTCTACCTGACTCTCTGTTCCCTGAAGGCTACAACCTTCAAGGCCTCAAGTCTCGATTCGGTTCGCTATCGCGGACGAAAAAAATATCTCCAAATTATCTATAGGCTATAGATGCAACTGGACCTTTTATCATAATCACCACGGATACCTCCTCCCACGGAGCCTGTTGGGGAGGTTATGTCGGACTCGAACCAAAAAAAGGATGGATGCAACTGCACCTAACGCATGATGATGACATGAGATTTGTTAATCTGTCGACACCAGTTATTACGGCAATTGCGATCTTATATCCCGTCACTAACTCACTGATAAAGTCTCTCATATCGGAGTCCATCATCTTGAACAGCACGACGAGCGCCTCTCCCTTGAGGAGCGAGTACAGACACGCCTCGTTGGGGTCCACGTCGCTCATGTACAGAGCCTCCTTGGCCATTTCCTCTGTTAGCTGGAAGGTCTCTTTGGCCGCCACTTGGATATCTGGAAAGGAAAATTTTGTTACGTCTATCATCTACTACTGCACGGCTGTGAAACCTAGCCGCTGTTGGAAGAACAAAAGTAGGAGCTGGATTTCATGTGGAAGAAAATAGTCCAGTGAATGTGCAGAGTCACGCGAAAGGATCGCATGAGGAACACCTAAAAGTACGACCGCCTTCATTTCCACGATTCCGCTAGGGCAATGGCGTCTTGTTGTGACCGCCTGGCTATGGATAATAAGTGTCTCGGTCTTCTGGTATCCGGTAGGAGGAACAGATCCAAGAAATGTCGACTTGGTTTCGTGACAGATGACATATAGCCAATGGTCTCATTGTTTGGGATGCCAAAGACCGAGCATGCTGGAGAAGCTAATACAGTCGCTTATGGAAAATTGACATAGTTACTAATGAAAAAAAGTGGATGTGTGGACAGGCTTCGAAGCGCTAATTTCTTTTTATTAAATATTCTAGGACAACCTACACAACTCCACTTAGACCCATGGTAAGCATAGCTTAACTAACTTGTGTTACGGGTTCTAGAATGCGGTTAAACATTTTTTTTGTAAATACGTATATATTATACATAGAAACACCCAGACCAAAGTAGATATTCATATTCAGTCACACAAATATTTGCACTAAGCGGGAAACAAACCCGCGCCTCCCAGCGTAATAGTCGCGTGCCATATCGCCACGCAACGGAGGTCGTCATATATTATGATTGATCATAAGTGTTTCATTCATATCTTAATCAGGGGAATTATTCTGTTTGAAAGCGTATTTCAAACGTAGTTGTAACATAAGAAGACTGGATTACAATTAAATAGATGTGAGAACTGGCGTAAAATTAGACCAACTTCAATGTGTTGGCTTTTACGAACGCGTGTACTTTTCGAAATGGTTAGTCGCTCAGAATAAGGACATGAAAAGAGTTACTAACTGATCTTGTCCCAGTTTTCGTACAGGTCGTAATGCGCCTGGTGCGTGTGCGGCCAAAACATGATGAAATTGAGGTGCTTTATGTGATGGGAGAGGCGCTCGTTCAGCCTCTTTTTGCGAGCCGCCAGCGTCAACACACGCAGCCTCTCCGTGTTCTCGCGGTATTCTGCCTCTATTCGGAGATTTTCTTTTAGTTTTTCCTGCATGCGAAAAAAGATGTTACCTAAGTATTTTTTATTATTTATTAAAATTTATATATACATGGTCACTAAAGCAGGTGATGTACATGGTTGACAAAAAACCCTTTCTGGTTTGTCTAGACAACCGCGGTTACATTCGAATCGGGCTTATTTCTACGTTTACAATGTATTTGTATTCAATAGGTACATTTCTTTTTAAATAACTCAACCGTATTACACCAAAATAAATTTAACGCACACTTTTGTATTATTTCATTATAAATATGTATAAATATGTATGGTACTAGATTAGGTACTTATAGGATTTTGAATTAAACGTAGCCATTTTGGTTCCGTGAATGTTTTAGGTACAAGTACGACTGCGACCGCATACAGTAACAGCAAATGACATTCTGAGTGTTTTGTGAGACATTCTGACATACGTATCACAGGCATACAGGAGGAATTTTATATAAAACTAGCTGTTGCCCGCGGCTCCGTCCACTTGAATGTCTATTATCGCGTTGTATGAATCTACTCGATTCTCTACTTGCCTCTCTATACTACTTTTCCTTGCTGTCGATATTAGCGACAATGTTGCGTCGTCAATTACTACGCTCCCTTGGATGGTAGCGTGATGATTCATAGCCTATGTTACTCCTAGATATTGTAGCTTTTAAGAGGTGAAAGAATTATTTAAATCGGTCCAGTAGTTTCAGAGCGTATTCGTTACAAACAAACAAATCTTTACTCTTTATAATATTAGTATAGAATACATAGAAACCAATAGCTCTGCAACAACACATCGTATGTTGCTATTGTGTGCTGTCACCTCCAAGACGACAGATACGCAACAGGACGGAAACGCGAATAGCCATATAAGCAAAATGGTAAAAATACGACATTATGCTTATCTGCCATTTCACGTATCTGACTTTCCGCGTTGAATCCAAACTATCGTCTGTACACCATCGGAGAATTGTGGCAATCTGTCACCAGTGGTGTTGGTAACGGTGTCGCGAGTGCAATGGTTTCTTTCTATCTCAAAAACTATTCTACGAATATTGCCCAACAAGCCTTCAGTAGCCTTAGCATGAAATACTATCGAATTCGTAATGTAAAGGTATCGACAGAACGGAGCATTGCGATTGGCGGGCTACACACGCACACAGGTTCACAAGAGGCAGACTGCCAATCACAATGCTCCGATCTCTCGAAACCATTACATTACGAAATCGATGCTACTGAAAGTTTCCCTTCAAAATACCTCTTCTTCCGGCAGGTGGTCACTGATCTCGTACTTCTTCCTCCTCACGATGCCGGTCTTAATTTCCTCCTCCATGATACCCAGTTCCTCCTCAATCACGCGGCACAACTCGATACCATTAGCTCCGAAGACCGCCCGGAGTAACTTATGTTCCTAACGCAGAAAGGAAACTAATATTGATTGATTACGGAGGTAGGACACGACGGTATCTCCCGTCCGAAATGAGCTGTCCAACTCGGGAAGTACCTCCGCCCTACAGAAGACCGCGGTCATAATAATAAATAAATAAATAAATAAATATTCTAGGACAATCTACACAACGTCACCTAGACCCATGGTAAGCATGGTTTAACTAGCTTGTGTTACGGGTTCTAGAATGCGGATTACATACATAGATACCTTTTTTTTTTTGTAAATACAAACATATTATACATAGAAACCATCGTGTTGTGTTCCCGCCGGTAAGTAGGGTAGCCAGAGCTCACTATACCCCTCCTTCCCCTCCCCTTCCTAGCCTCCCCACCCCTTCCCAGCTCTCCCCCTTCCCTTCAGGGTGGGCAGCGCGTGTGTGACATCCTTAGTGTTGCACACGTTCATAGGCCACGGTGGCCGCTTTCCATCAGGTGGGCCGTGTGCTTGTATGCCACCTACGTAGTATAAAAAAAAAAAAATATGACCCGCGCCAAGACAAAACTTGCCTGGTAATGGCGACCTCGCCGGGTCCTGTAGCCTTAGCACGAAATACTATCGGATTCGTAATGTAAACGACAGCACAATTGCGATTGGCGGGCTACACACGCACACAGGTTCACAAGAGGCGGACTGTCAATCACAATGCTCCATTCTCTCGAAATCTTTACATTACGAATTCGATAGAAGTTCATGCTAGTGCTACTGGTAGGGGGAGAAGACCAAGAAGGCCATTGCGACCTGGAGCGGTGTGCACAGTTCGGTATAAAAGGAACTTTATTCCAAGCACGCTCAAGCTGTCGAATGAACTTCCTGCTGTGGTTTTCCTAAGCAACTACAATAAGAAGGGCCTTAAGAGGTATCCACGATCAACCGCACAATATTAGCGCCAATGTATATAGAAATCTACCGGATCTATTAAGGTTTATGATTATTGCTCCGCTCCCTTGGATGGTTGCGTGATGATATATAACCTATGTTACTCCTAGATATTGTAGCTTTTTATAGGTGAAAGATTTATTGTAATCGGTCCAGTAGTTTCGGAGCCTTTTCGTTACAAACAAAAAAAAACAAATCTTTCCTCTTTATAATATTAGTGTAGATAACATTAGGTCTATCATAATCTAGGTACTTAAGGGGTAGATAAATATCACAAAGGTAATTGCCTACCCTAATAAAAAGGAAGACTGGTTCACTTTTATCCTTGAACCGAGCTAATGCTTCGATATTGTCTGCGCAAGCCTGAAAAACGAAATATACCTATTCAACTAACTGACCCGCGCAACTTCGTCTGCGTCACCCCGTTTTTGCAACATTTTTCATACCTGCTCCGCACCTGTTGGTCGTAGCATGATGTTATATACATATAAACCTTCCTCTTTAACCATTCTATCTATTAAAAAAACCGCATCAAAATCTGTTGCGTAGTTTTAAAGATTTAGGCATACAAAGTAACATAGGGACAGAGAACGCGACTTTATTTTATACTATGTAGTGATACCTACTACAATGTGGTCCATCTAAATAAAACTGTCTTTCGATTACTAGGGTAATGGAGCAGAACTTCGCAAGAATGTCTTTCGAAAATTAATACGAATTAAGACAAAATGACATTCTATTGGCGAAAACACCAGTGGAATCGCTTGACCGCACTGCCCGCGATGAGCGGAGACGACTCGGACGTCGTGGGTCGCAAAATGACCTCCGTCCCCCATGAGCGCGGGCCTGGGGGTGACGAAGAAGCAGGCCGCGGCGATGGCGCAAATGCCACCCCATACCCAGGGGCTAGATGGGGACACCATGGTCCCCACATTGGGGGAAGAGGGTCATCTCAACAGAGATGTCCCCGGGTCTGCCGGGGTGCGAGAGATAGGTATGTCTTGTATAATCTCACCTCCGGCAATCAAGGACCCATGGACGGCGTGCGTTTTGGTCGGATCGAGTCCGACATAATCACCTCCATCGGTTTTCGTGGAGGTGGTATCCGTGGGGATTTTGCGCACGATAAAAAAAAAAGTGGAATCGCATAGTACAGTAAGGGATTGAGTAGCCGTGAGTAGAGGGGCTGCCGTGAAATTAATTCACCACGATGGCAACTCAAAAATATCGTCGATTCGATAGAAGAAGAACTCTTTGAATTTGAATTATAAATCTTTTTAACTCGAAACATTTTATTCAACATATTTTTATTATTAAAATCTATAATCCATTTATAGCAAATTGAAAACGGTCCGCTTCGATGCGACCCCATTGATAGAACGTCGCTTTGTCTTGAGGCCTTGGGGTTATTTCGTTAATCTGTAGTGGGAACAGACATTATAATATTACTTCTAGCTGTTGCCCGCGTGGACTTCTGATCCCGTTCCCGCTGCTCCATTCCAAGCATTTTACATTTGTTCACCTTTTAAACCTTGTCTGGACTTCCACGAATAATTCAAGACCAAAATTAGCCCAAACCGGTCCAGCCGTTCTCGAGTTCTAGCGAGGCTAACGAACAGCAATTCATTTTTATATATATAGATTTGATTACTTATTTTATAGCTATATATATTAGAATAAGTAAATAGTTTAGAATATCTACTAGCATTAATTAATAAGTTCAATGGCTGGGCCCCTAAACAATTATAAAAAAGATATCACCTTAAGCATAGCAATGCGGTCTTGACCAATCTCCATCTTACCCTTTCTGATAGCAAACATGGTGGCTAAGCAAGGCCCGCAGAAGTCTGAGTACACCTCCATACCTGGTAAACCGTATTAGAAAATAAAATGTTGAGCAAAGATTCTTGAAGACCTTTTAACTGTTATGTTACTTACAGGACCTTTTATTATTATACCACTTAGGTGGCATAGGAGCACGCGGCCCACCTGATGGGAAGTATTGTGGCCTATGGACGGTCCGTTATGCTAGCGTACGCAAGAGCTATATAGCTTAACGATTGCTCTTGTAGGAACAGAGATATTCGGTTCGGAGGGAACGTCATTTATAAATGTGAAGGTTCGTGATGATTTGGATGTATGTCACTCATCATCATTCTCTGAACCTTTTCCCAGCTCAGTTGGGGTCGGCTTTTTCAGTCACTGTGATGCGGCTGATCTTCGATATTTTGCGTGAAGCGACTGCCACCTGACCTCCACAACTAATGGTCCAATGACCAATGGCGATATCGAAGTTCCAAGTTAGACTGGTTGGACTTTTGAGGGCTCCGTAACGACTGCCATAGATGTTTGTATGGCAACCGGGACCGACGGCTTAACGTGCTCTCCGAGGCAAGACCAGACCAGTGCAAACAGCCATATTCATGCATACAACTTTTTGCACTGAGCGGGGATCGAACCCGCGCTCCGTGCGTAGCAGTCGCGTGCACTACCGCTACGCCACGGAGTGTATCACTCAATCACAATATAATGGCTGAAGTTGGGTATAAGTATATAACCCTGAGATTTTTAATCCGTGTGTTGATGGAGAAAGAATAATTTTATTACTTACCTACTCACCACCTCATTTCATCCGAAGGGTGCCGTAAATGGCGAATAACGGATAACGTAGACGATATTACTGCGAAAGTAGGAAACCTCGAAATAATACCCTATACCACTTCTCGACATTAGGAAAGAAGTTTAGAATAACATAGACCTTAGCAGAGGTCCTAATAGAGCAGTTCGACTGGGGAAGTACCTCCGCCCTACAAAATACTGCGGCTAATAATAACCTAGTGTTGTTTCCGGCGGTGAGTAGGGTAGCCAGAACTTACTCCCCTCCCACCTCTTCTTTATATGGCAGCACGAATGTGACGCCCCTGGTGTTGCAAGCGTCCATAGGTCACGATAACCACAATCCATCAGGTGGGCCGCGTGATTATCTCCCACCTAAGTGGTATAAAAAAGGCCAATTATTATCTCTGGAATAGGGCAGAGGTAAGTAAGGTAGAATAAAATCATGACGCACAGATCAACACGTCCTTATATTTCTCGAGGTAAGAGTCGAATTCATCATTGCTCTCCACACTGTCTTGGATCGCTGCCTGTGCCTTGCGAGCCATGGTGGTTCAATTGTAACACTTATATATTTACAATAAGTACAAAGTAACACAAACTCGTGATGAAGTGGAGAATTACGCACATAAAACTTTGACATGTGTCTGTCAGCTTGTTTGACAGATTAAGACGGAATTAAAAGAAGATAATACTAAGAAGTTCGCTTTGACTTGTAGCTTGCCCCCTAAAACCCAATCACACGTCGATCGACTACCTGATCTCGTGGAGGGCGGACACACGGTAACGAATATACTGGCGTGGCTAACGTGGCTCTGGTAGACTTTCTTAAAACTTGACATTGGGGTCTCGCCATTAATTTTATATTACGTTTATCATATTTACCACTGGCAAAATTGCGGTAGTTCCGTTGCAGAAGCCATTTTAAGAAGAAAGAAGAAGCTTATCGGCACTTCGATCGGATCTTGGACCTAAGCTGCTAGAAAAATGAAGCCCTTTTATTATCGAGCGCAAAAACTCCACAAATAACACCTCCACTAAAGTCAGTGGAGGAGATTATGTCGGACTAAAACGCACGCCATCTATGGGTCTTTGATTTCCGAGGGTGAGATAATACGAGATATATCTCTCGCACCCCGGCAAATTCGGCGAAATCTCTTTGAGATGACCCCCTTCCCTTACTGTGGGAACCATGGTGTCCCATATTTAGCCCCCAGGTATGGGTCGCGGCCTAGAAAAACGAGGCCTAGCGCGTGTGGAATGTTTTCATAATATACTAAATCTATGATTAGTGGATTACATGACATTTTCCGTGAAGCCACTGCCATCGGACTTCCACAACCAAATTGTCGATATCGAAGTTTCGTAGCTAGGCTAGTCGGACTTTTGAGGGCTCCAACTACCAGTAAAAAACTGCCATAGATGTTCAAATAGCAACCCGGATTTGTATGCATGAATTTCGTGCCTCGACAGCTTAACGTGCTCTCCGAGGCACGAAATTCAAGCATACAAATATTTGCACTGAGTGGGGCTCGCACCCGCGTCTCCTCGCAGTCGCGTTCACTACCGCCACGTCACAGAGGCGTTACATTGACACCCCTATACTAATAATAATAATAAAAGAAAATTCATTAATACATCATTAAATAACTTTTATTTATCACAACCCTCGAACCAGTGACAGTACAGTAATGTATTATTATCTAGTAACCAAGCCACATTGGGGACTGCATCACCCTGCCTACCCCCTAGGGGGGTAGTGCCACAATATTAGCCTACCGTGGCCTAGTGCCACATCTTATAAGCCACAGTCAGATCTTCGACCTGTAAGGCATGAGCCTCCATTGAGATTGGATCATTTCTTTGTTGTTTTCTATCGCTTTGAGTTTTGACTCATCTGGAACAAAAATAAATATTAACACTAATATCACAGAACAGAAAAAAGTAGTAGAAATGTGATAGTTTCAGTAGAGGAACCGATGTCGCCAAACTCACACATACAACCGTTAATAATACTGTGCATAACATAACATAAACTCACGCCTTTATCCCCGAAGGGGTAGGCAGAGGTGCTAGCACCCACATTTCGCCAGTTTATGTTTTAGGTCCCATTGTAATAGATGGCGAGCCTATTGCCAATAATCGGATACTTATAAACCTGCGATAAATACACACATAACTTCGAAAAGCATCGAAAAGTCATTGGTGTGTGCCAGGGTAAAACATGGGATCTCAGCAGTCCATTACCCATACCACTAGGCTACCGCGGTAATATTACTTTTAATGCAATAATAGCTCAAATCAGAAGTACTACAGAACGAAAACAAACTTAACCCTTTTTAAGGTAGTGGCAACTATATTGCCACCATCTTTTTTTTTCAACCGTTTAAAATAGCGATTACGTTTCTATAGACAAAAAAGTTTTTATGGCGTTTCATACTTTGGATCGCACATTTTAAATATTTAAGAAAAAGTCTTACAAAAAGGTTCATAGTGTCGAATTTATCCTTGGTTGCGTAAATACGCACACCAATGACCCGTGTGCACCGACTACATCACACTTCCACTTGCTTTTTGCTTTCAATGTCGCGTGCACTACCGCCACGCCACGGAGACTGTCCACCATGTTAATACCACAAGTTACAGTTGACAGTAGACTTGATTACCTTTCTCCAGTATGTATTGCGCGAGCAGGGAACTGAACACCGGTACCGGCACTGCCATGTTGACGTAGGGGAAGCACGCGCCGCCGTCGCTCGTCACGTTGATGGCTATGATGCCTATCACTTCCACCACGTTCTTTGGTCTGCACACACGGGAAATGGTGGAAGGTAGAGAAGAAGATAGATTTATATATTGAAAATGGGAAAAAAGATAGAATTAGAAAAAGTGAATGATCACAGTGTGATTCGTTTTGAAATACTTGATATTACTTTTAAGAGTGCCCACGGATACCACCTCCGCCAAGGCGTTCGAGGTGATTACGTCGGACTCGAACCGGCTAAAACGCACGTCATCTATAGGTCTTTGATTGCCGAAGGTGAAATTATACAAGATTGGTATATCTCTCGCACCACGACGTACCCGGGGACATCACTTTTTGAAATTACCCCATTCCCCTATTGTGGGAAGGGGAACCATGGTATCCCTCTTCAGCCCGACGGTGGCAAAGCCCCTGGTGTAGCCAGATTGACAGATTTGATAGATTGATTGTCAATACAACTGTCCTCGGGTAAATCAAAATTCAGCTGAGTGGGATACTTCCACTTTAGCCCTTCGAGTGGCCGCACTGGTGAGACAAAGTCGATTGGCCAAAATGTATTTCCATTTTTCCCCACAAAATTGATTCAAGGAGAAGGGGGGAATTGACATTTAAGCTTTAAGTTATCTTACCGAAGTTTGTTACCAATTATCAATTAATAGTAGGTACGAATAATTTTTAAAGTAGATAGAAATAGACATTTTAAATTTAAACATGAAATCCAACCTAATTTATTTTTCCCTTTGATCCTTACGTATTAAATATTAAACAGGGGGGAAACGGGGAATGAGTCGGCCTATTCTTATTTCTTCGTAAAATACCTATTACAGTATGGTATTTAAACATGGTCAAAAACCAGCAAAAACAATCTTCCGTACTAAATAAATGACCCCTAAAGCCCAACACAATGTGATGTGTACATACCTATTAACTCTAAAGATGGGTCCTCCACTGAAGCCCGACTGTACACAGCATGACGTCTGGATCATGGAGGGGGAGACCGTGTTCACGTGACCGGACGTGATGGTGGGGATCAGGTTCGTGAGGTCATACTCGTTGTAGTAGGGGAACCCTGCCGCTAGTACTGACTCGCCTGTGAATATTGTAGGACCATTTACATCTTCTTTTTCTTTTTTTTCTTAGATGGCAACATATCAACCCAATTCAGGGGACAATTTTGCCAGTGTCGAGTTGGGAATTTCCTTTTATTTTGTGATAAGTATATGATTGTTGATGATGATGATGATGATGATGATGATGATGATGACGGATGATAGTTGCCCTAGTAAAGTAGTGGAGACTTTACTAGAAGCCTTTCTTAGGGAGATTTTGACACCAACACGAAAAATCACAATTCACTACAATATTCCACTCTCCTACACTTGTGTGCTTTGTCCAAGCGGTTATGTCTAAAACTCCACCATTTTTACACACAAAAACTCGAATGCACACCAAATTTAGAAAATGAAACACTGCAGCGCTATGACACTTTTCGCGTTCCCGCCAAAACTCCCTTTCACCATATACATCATGGTGTCCAGCCAGATTTTATGACACGGTAACAAGGACTTTTATGTTAAATCTTATTTTGTATTAAAACGCTTTATTCATTAGAATCTTGTTGGAATGATTATTGATGACGAAGACGAATGATAGTTGCTTCAGTTAAGTAGGTATTGAAGACTTTTCTAGAAGGAAAAATCACGAGGTAGCCTAATGGTATGGGTAATGGACTGCTGAGACGAGGTCTCGGGTTCGATCCCAGGTTCTACCATGGCACACACCAATGACTTTTCGATGCTTTTCGAAATTACGAGTATGTGTGTATTTATCGCAGTGCCCGTTTAATGGCAATAGGCTCGCCACATATTACATTGGGACCTAAACATAAACTGGCGAAATTCGGGTACTAGCACCTCTGCCTACACCCCTTCGTGGATATAGGCGTGAGTTAATGTTATGTTATGTTATGAAAAATCACAATTTTCTGTAATATGTTACTTGCCTACACTTGCACTGTATTGTCTAAGCCATTATCGCCCATCATTTTTGAATATAAAAACTTAAATTCACACCAAATTCAGCGATATGACATTATTGTGTTCCCGCCAAAACCCTCAAGGATTCTCTAAAAAATAATTGTATAAGTAAAGGCAATTGTTGTGGACGCAATCGCAGTACGCGTTTCTGGATTGGATTTCGAGGATAGACTTTTAAGGATTGAAAGAGCCTTGTTTTCCCCGCGACTTACCTATGTCCAAAATCCATGCCGATAGGTGCCTATACTTACAGTTAGACTGGAAAGCCGACCCCAACATAGTTGGGAAAAGGTTCAGAGAATGAATGAGGTGCCTATACTTAGCAGTAATCGAACCAGAGACTTCTGAATTAGCAGTCAAACTAAGCAGACTTTAGGAAAAACAAAAATACCTTTTTCTGCGGGTACGTTGGATAGTTTGGCTGGTTTCATATGGTCCAGCCTTTGAGGATTTGTAAATAACAGAGCCAAGTCATAGGCTTTTCTGTCAGGCGTCTTGTACCGGACTATTGCTGTCTCGTTCACACCTCGGCAGTATATCGATAACTTGTTGCTTAGGTGCTGAAAACATATGCAGTAAAACGGGGTGAATAGGGATGCAGGGGTGAATGGGAATAAAATGGTCAATGGAATATTTAAAAAAAAATCTTTTACTAAATTTCAAATAAGCCTGTTATCAGATATTTGATGATTTTGTTATTACGATGAACTAGTCCAAAGTTTCGCTTGAAAGAAATTAACAACAGAATTTAGCTGGTCAGCTAAATTTTATTCCTATTCACCCCTGCATCCCTATTCACCTCGCTTGACGGTGTTTATACTTCAATGTAATGAGATTTTAATGCAATTAGAATGCTAACTGTTACAAATGAAATTTAAATCGGTAAAAGTGAATGTTTCGATGGGATTCGAACCCGCGATATTTCCAGGGCGAATGCTCTTACAACTGAACCAGGAAGCTGCGTCTGAAATATTCTAAATTCTCCTATCCAACTATCTGTGCAGCGATAAGAATGACTGTTACATGCATTACTAGTAATATAGTACAAATGAACTATGCATTATGACCCTCGTGTTATTTAGCAAGTAGGTGAAATAATACCTTGGACGTTCGAAGACGAAAAGACGTGTGAACAGCCTAGTCCCGGAAGGGGTCAGAACATTTCCTTTGTAAGACACAGATTGCAGGTTTGAATTCCGTCCAATTATTCACTTTTGCCGATTTGACTTTAACACGCGACCAGTCTACTTTAGTGGAGTATTTTGCCCAACTGACCAATCAGGCCATATCTTTTACCAATCTAAATCGATATGTCCTATAGTAGAATTGGATATATTATGTATGATCTAAAACGATAGCTGATATCCACCAGCATCAGCTAGTAATTGAGTCGAAACGCCATCTTTTATATATAAAATTCTCGTGTCACAATGTTCGTTCTCGTACTCCTCCGAAATTGCTTGACCGATTCTCATGAAATTTTGTGAGCATATTGAGTAGGTCTGAGAATCGGCCAACATCTATTTTTCATACCCCTTAGGGCTTGTACACAAAACTGCGATGCGACGCGATGCGATGCGAATCAACGAAAAAATCTATCGAAATAACTGTTTTGCGAACTCGCATCGCAACGCATCGCAGTTCTGTGTACAAGCCCTTAGTGATAAGGGTTGTTCACCCTTAAAATTTAAATTATAGAAGAGTATCAAGCTAGTATAGAACGGCGCACTCACCGCCTTGACGACGTGTGCGCAGGTGACGATGTACCCCGCGCCGAGGTACACGCCTGCGCCCCACGCATTGCCGCATCGCACCAGCACCGTGCAGCGGTCCACCTGCGCTAGGGGGGAACATTCAGTCGTGCTATACTAAAGAGCTTGGGTTCGATGCTTGGTCTGATTCTACCCAGTTAAAAAGCTGGGAAAAGTGTCGGTTGAAGATTTATTGGCTTACGCAATAATATGTGAGAGATAGAGGTAGTGCATATATGAGCGCTTTCTGTCAAGACTTATTTGATGTTAAAACAAGGGCATGTAAATTATGTCCGATTTAAAGTTTAACCGTAGTTTACAGGATGGCACGGGGTGCTAAGATGGTGGTAAACTCAAATCAAGCAATCACAGATTATGTTAAAACAAAACGCTTGCGCCAGGACCTCATGTCTTTCGCAACTTAGGTCAAACATCCTTGCCGATAGTCATACAGAAGTTATAAATCTTAAGAAAATAATGACGGTAGTTGGGTATTTCATATTCAAATTGGCACCCAACGTGGGCCTTTTAAAAGTATTTTTTTTATAACTTAGCATGTATGATTAAATAACGTACATTTCCAACATAGTACAAATTATACTAACGTAGATATAAAATAAGGGTTTGTATTTTGGTATATTATATACACTTACTCAATATATCTTGCAAAGGGTGTGTACTCAGTGGTTTAGTGGGTTTCTCGGGTGCTATCCTTAGTTTAGCAGCGAGCACTGATATAAGTGGCGCCACTAGCGTGAGCCCCACCCACTCGCCACGACACCAAGATACGCTGCAGACCACTGTACCTATTAACTCTTTGCTAAAACATAAACAAGAAACAACCATTCAACTTCGTAAGTGTGCTTAATATGAGCATTTTTTGCGTATCTTTTGAAGATAGCATGAAGTATTCTAACGGCGTAGAAGCTTCAGAAACAAATTCACCCGCGCTAGAGCTTTATTTCTTCGAGACTAAGCCTGGGTTGCACGATCTTACTTTAACATTAACAGTGCAGTTAAAGTACCAGTCAGGTATAAAACATGTTGCACCATTTGACAATTGTTAAAATGATTACATAACTTGAAGCTAACTATAACCGGCCACGCTCAAACGTCAAATTCTATCAAAAAGATAACTTTAACCGGGCTACTAAATACTCTGGTGCAAGAAATTTAGCCAAACCAATAAAATCAAAGTTACTGTTACTGTAAAATTTGACGGAAACCTTAACTTTAAGTGGTGCAACTAAGCCTTAGTTAAGCTTGTTTGTGTTTGAGTGCAAATAAAATGCAAGAGTTGCAACAGCCAGTTGGCGAAGTGCAAGGAATCGTGAAACTTACTTGGGTCCTTCTGTAAATACGGGTCCTCCTTCAGAGCCCAGGGCGGTGGCTGCGTCAGTGAGTAGCAGCGACGGTCTTTTGCCAACCACACCACATACTGATCCTCTAGTTACAGCATTCAGGAATACCTTGAATTAAGGACATACATAACGCAAGTCACTAAATTGTACACATAAGAAATCATCAAATAGTTTTTCGATAAGCCGCAGATGATTTTAAGAAGCTTTTTTATATTCGGGTTGTCAAATTGTGTGGTCCCCATGTGTGTACGTACTAAATTTATTTTTATAAAACTTAGGAAGCTGACAAGTATCTGATGGAAAGCGGTTACCGTGGCCTATGGACATATGCAACACCAAATGCGTAACACTAGTGCTGTCCACCCTATAGAACGAGCCGGAGGATGAGGGACCGGGTTGGTGAATATAGGGAGAGTTTATGTGTCGTCAGCGCAGAAGACAAACAAGGTTTCAAACCACCACATAGCAGTGTTAAGCGTTCAGTCTTCCCACTGACAACACAAAACCTCTCCAGTGAGCTCTGTAGCCTTAGCACGAAATACTATCGAATTCGTAATGTAAAGGTATCGACAGAACGGAGCATTGCGATTGGCAGGCTACACACGCACACAGGTACACAAGAGGCAGACTGCCAATCACAATGCTCCCTTCTCTCGAAACCTTTACATTACGAATTCGATAGGAGTTCATGCTAGTGCTACTGGCTACCCTAACACACAACACAAGGTTATTATTAGTACTCTGTAGGGTCGAGGTACTTCCCCAGTCGGCCTGCTCAATTGGGACGAGAGATACAGTCACGTTGTTTTTTTTTTTTATTTATGAAACGTACCACAATATAGGCATCAGAAGTACTTAACTTTGGTTGGTTGTATTTAAATGTGATTTGAGAAATATGCTCTGAATTATGAAAACATTTGTGTTCTTGTCACTGACCTCGCAGCCGAAAGGTGTAGAATGTACTTCAAGCTTGGAACCTCTGCCCGTCGGTGGTCGCACTGCATCCAGCAAAGAAGACAATGGCCTTAGAGTTTCTACACCTGTAATGAAACAGAGTCCTATAGCATCAAACTGCACGTAGCTTTGTGCCTTTCTCGGTGGAAGTAGTACCTTTTAGACTTCTTTTGGATGAGTAAAAACCTTAGTGCTTTTGTTACTCAATTTTTTTTTCATTCAAATAACACATAACATAACATAAACTCACACCTATATCCCCGAAGGGTAGGCAATGGTGCTAGCACCCACATTTCGCCAGTTTTATTTAGATCCCAATGTAATAGGTGGCGAGCGTATTGCCATTAACATTACACACATCATTTCGATAAGCATCGAAAATTCATTGGTGTGTTTTTTTGATACCACTTAGATGGCAGACAAGCTCCCGGCCCACCTGATGGGAAGCGGTCACCGTGGCCTATGGACGTTTGCAACATACACGCAACAACGTGTGTGTCATAGTAAGACCTGGGATCGAACCCCGCGAGACCTCGTCTCCGCAGTCCATTACCAATGGCCACCGCGGTGACTTCAATTCAAATTCAAATTTATTTATTTCTTGAAGCACAGATTACACAAAAATTATGTTACAATAATAATAGAACCAGCTATGTTCCACCGAAAGGCATACGAAATTAAACATCACTGGTAAATTGTAATAAATACTTTTTTACGTTTCTTCTTTTGACATAATCAAGTCTATCGTTGACATGTACTCGTAGTTCAAAAAACGTCAAAAACTTGTCAAACTTACATTCAAAAATGTCAGTTGACATGGCGAAATTGCGGTGATTTTGCTGCAGAAGCCTAAAATCTTTGCACAGAACGGAACAAGCAATAATTATTTTCTTAAAAAATGGCGTGCACGTGTTCTAATACCGTAAAAGGGAGGAACTATTATCGATATTACGATACACCAGATGGATGTGATATAGATAAAAAGGTAAGAAAGATTGAGGTTGGATTTCATCAGTGAAAATAATTGCAATCTAATTAAGTAATGGGGGTTCAAATAGGGCTTTAGAAGGTTTCTACAGGGTAGGCAGCACTTGTGTGACGCCTCAGGTGTTGCAAACGTCCATAGGCCACGGTGACCGCTTCCCATTAGGTGGGCCGTGTGCTTGTCTGCCACCTAAGTGGTATAAAAAAAAGTAAGGGGTCCGCGTTGCGAACAGAGTATTGTAATTACTTTCTTGCATTAGAAATGGATACGCAGACATCATTTTATGTGTTCTGTTCATCGTTGAAGAAGTATTTTATTCAAAGCGGTTGACAACTAATCAGAAATGAACCAATATGGCAAAATTATTTAACTTTGTAACTTGAAAATGAATCGGTACCCAAAATTTTGCTTTCTCGAACGGCCTAACAGACAAGTCCTTGGTAACATCCTGAATGCCATCCGCAACTCTCCATGTAGGTAACTATATATTTATTTTCGGCATACCCATTTTCTTTTCAAAGTGCCCGATTGGCGGCAATAGGCTCGCCCCCTATTACGTCCGTCTTCTATTACTATTATTGTAATTTTTTTAGTGCCAATATGTTGTGTACCATGAGTACCTACTTCCAGGGGCTTTCGGCCTCGGGAGTGTTTCCCTTACACCTTGTATAAACCCAATGCATTTATATTTACCATCAGGCGGCAGTGGCAGCCCGTTATGGAATAATAGCTGGTATCGTAATGTCTACATACGATATTCTTATGTTCTCTCACGCAGTCGGCATTGTACCGATGTTAAAACGGTGAGTATGTACTGCCATCATTACAGTGTATTGCGTTTTCATCTGACTTTTGAGGCTTATCATAATTATAATATAGCGTGACGTTAGTGAACGCGACTGCTACGCAGGAGGCTCGGGTTCGATCCCCGCGTAGTGAAAATATTTGTGTGGGTCTGGGTGTTTGTATATATAATTATGTAAAGTATTTGTTAACAAAAACAAAAAAGTCTAAGTATGTTTTATCCGCATTCTAGAACCCATAACACAAGCTAGTTAAGCTATGCTTACTATGGGTCTAGTTGGCGTTGTGTAGATTGTCCTAAAATAAAAAAAATATAATATCGGATGCCGCATTTTGCCCGAAATTTAATTTGTCAAGAAATTTAGAAAACTATAGCGTAATGTACGAGCTCGCCAAATTCAGGTGCGTTTATGGAAATGCATTTGAACTCAGTTGCCCGCAAGTTTCTTGGCTTACGTTTGACCACTATCTCACCTGATGGTAAGTGACGATGTGATCTACGATGAATTACGCTTGCCTAGAAGGATCCTATTCACTCGTGACTTGAATATTCCCAGGTTATATATAAGCTTATAGTTATATATAAGCTTTCCGGAAACATAGACAAGGGCAGGGCTCTTTTCAGGCCGAGGCCGCGTTGCAAACCGAGTAGTCCATTTGCTACATATTATTGATATTGATGTTTTGTAAGTGCCGTTTAGTGGTCTAAGTTTTTAATTAAGTTTATAATTTAAATAGACTAAATAACAGTTTTTTTCAGTTGCTAGTACCAGTCCCAGTATATCCACAGTTATGACCAGTCTATACAATATAAATTTTTAATTCGTAGGTACGCGTTCCATGTGGTTCCATTAGGGCTGATGGGTGCAACGTTCGCGCTGGTCTCCAACGGATTACTGCGTGCTAGGGACAGGGATGACCACCTGAATTACTTTGTTGGTAAATTGCTCTATTAATCTAACTAGCTGACCCGTGCAACTTCGTCTGCGTCACCCCGTTCGTTACCAAAACTTCTGCTCCGCACCAGTTGGTTGTAGCATGTTTCATATACATATAAACCTGCTTCTTCAATCCGCATCAAAATCCGTTGAGTTTTTTAAAGATTTAAGCATACATAGGGATAAAGGGACAGGGAAAGCGACTTTGTTTTATAAGTTGGGGTCAGTTTTCTAGTCTAACTAAGATGCGGCAGAACTTCTATATTTTCCGTGAAGTGACTGCCATAGGACCTCCAACTGGCGCAATGAGAGGAGGCGACTCGGACGTCGTTGGTCGCAGAATGATCTCCGTCCTCTATGAGTGCGGGTAACGGGTGGAGCCGCCTTTCACCCTAGCACAAGCAGGTCGCGGCGGTGGCGCAAAGTGCATCTCCCCATACCCGGGGGCTAGACGGGGACACCGTGGTCCCTACACCTAACGGGGATCATCGCAATCTTAGATTAGATTTGGGACTCTTTTGTCCGAACCTATCTTCGCTTTTTGGGCCATTGTGCGTGCAGAGTTACCGGCTAAAACAGCCAGCCTAGCTCCGCCCAGAAACGCAGAAGCTTACTGGGGACTTCACAGGCTTCGCGGAGTATTTAGGATCTTTTCGAGAAGTTAATGAACGAGTGATATTTGCGTAAACATCATGAAAATTATTATATATCTATACGTAATTACAACAACAGAATAATATATATATAAAAATAAAATATAAAAATGAAACCCGTTTTCCGTTGTCACGTAATAACATGAAAACGGCTTGACCGATTTGGCTGATTGTTTTTTGTAGTTTTCTAATACTCTGTACAAGGTTCTTACGAAAAAAAATATAAAGAAAATCTCTCAGAAGGATTGAAAAATATACATTTAATTTTGCATCAAAGCTACGCTAAGGCGGTACGAAGTTCGCCGGGTCAGCTAGTATTATCTAATTGCCAGGTGGTCTGGCCTGCGGACCCATCGTGGCCGCCTACGTTCGTTCCGGCCACGGCGTCGTGGCCGGCGGTATACTCCTCGGAATCTTCGCCATGATCAAGAAGGAGAACGTTGAGACCAACTCAGAATTCTTTCCGGATTTCGCTATGGGCATGGGACATCTGAGGCAGTGGAGGAACGACTTCACCTTTGTTCCTGATCCTCGTGACCGTAAATATTTCTTATTATTGATATATAAATAGAGAGATGTAGATAGTTAGAGAGATAGATATAATATGGTATAGTCGATCCTCGGAACTCTGGCGACGGGCTCCTAGGTTTGTCTAGTCAATTCTCAAGTCTAACCCCCTGTTTCCGAAAGGCTGATCAACGCTAAAAGTAACTAATCGGCTGTTAAATCTCCTGTCGAGTAGCAATTGGGTTGCTAGAAGCATGATTATATAGTTTAATTTGATCATCGTGTCAGTTAACATGCTTCAACAATTGAGGTCCTACTTGACAAGAGATTTAACAGCCGATTTGTTAATTTTAACATAGATCAGTCTTTCGGAAACTGGGTGAATGAAGTTTTTCGGACACTGTTTAAAGAATTTTCGTCAAACCTAAGAGACACTAATTTGGCAAGGTAAACGTCCAAACTTAATTTAATGAAATCAGGGTTTAATCGAACGATCGAAATTGACATTGTTGTTGGATAGTTATAAGAAAAACCCCCAAGTAAGGTTAGGGGGCTGGGATTTCTAACCTAACCCATCATACAAGCGCAGTATTTCCTCTGCCGCGCCATTAAGTCCTGGAATTCCTTACCGGCACACGTGTTTCCTTCTTCCTACAGTCCGGGGTTCTTTAAGCGGGGCGTGAAAAAGCATCTGATGAGGCCGTCAAGCTGAACGCCACCATTATAGCACTGTACGTGTTTGCAATGGTGACCCTCTTTTATGAGAATTTGCCTTCAGCTTAACATAAGGCGAGGTGAAGTCAAATTGACGTGACATAAAAAAACCGTTATTTGGAACTTGGTTTTGTACCTAACATTCACAAAAATGCTCATTATAAATGAATGCTCAAATTTTTTTATACCACTTAGGTGGCAAACAAGCATACGGCTCGCCTAATGGAAAGCGGTCACCGTAGGCTATGGGCGTTTGCAACACCAGGGGCGTCACACTCGTGCTGCCTACCCAGTAGAAACCTTCTAATGCCCTTCTTGAAGAATTCCAAATTAGTTAATGTTAATGATGTTATTATTTTTACAGATATGATTCACACTTGTGGCAAGGACTAAAATGGATTATAACTGGCATCTTGGTCCCTGGGAAGTTTCACGATTTGGCTTACTTGATACTTTTATTATACTGAATTTTAAGTATTAGCATTTCTTACTCTCTCATTTCAATTTGTACCTGTTTTTACCCAACTGGAAGAAGGGTAATGTTTTTTATTTAATTTCAACACAAAATCTTTTGGCTTGAGATAAATTAGTTCTTGGGGAAGGTTATACATCTTATACTTACTTACATACATATCTATCATTAAACTTGGTATCATTAAACATTAAAATTGGGGCAAATTTTATGGGAATACTTTTTTTTGGTAGGTACCATGATTTTTAAGCCCTTTTGTTAGCATAATTCGCAAAATTATGATATTTAATGGTATTAAAAATCATGGCATTACTATTTTTCGTAGGTACCATGATTCTTAAAACATTAGTAGCCTAATTTTTTGGTTTTTTTGATACCAATTAGAAGGCAGACAAGCACACGGCTCACTGATGGAAAATGGTTACCGTGGCTTATGGACGTGTGAGTCATCTCTCTCCTGCCGACCCTATAGAAACCTTCTGATGTACTTCTTGAAGAGGTGTTAGGAAATAATTAAGATTTTATGCCGCCAGCGCAGGAGATAAATTGGTCTTCTTACTGACGGCACAAAACCCCAGTAAGCGCTGGCTATCCCACTCACCGCCGGAACACAACACAAGGTTATTATTAGCGCGGTGTACTGTAGTGCCATATATAGCTTTTTTTTATCGTGCGCAAAATCTCCACGCATACCACCTCCGCCAAAACCGGTGGAAGTGATTATGTCGGACTCGAACCGACCAAAACGCACGCCGTCCATGGGTCCTTGATTGCCGAAGGTGAGATTATACAAGACATATCTCTCGCACCCCGGCAGACCCGGGGACATCTCTGTTGAGATGACCCTCTTCCCCTAATGTGGGGGCCATGGTGTCTCTATCTAGCCCCTGGCATATATAGCTAGCTTATGACTCCTATAGCCACTGACCTCGTTTGTCGCTCTCCAAGTCAATAAGCACGAAGACCGAGAAAAGCGCGTTGCCGAGTTTCATCTGCTGGTCTATGTCTCCTTCGCGGTGACCTATCGTCCAGCTGTACAGGATGTCGTCGGCGCATCTATCCAGGATAGGGCATTGCCATACGTGGCATATCCTGCAACAGAGGGTTAAATAGATATGCCAATAGTTTTGTGAACTACGTTAGGTGCGCATGTGAAGTCAATCAAGAGTAACCGCGGTAGCCTCGTGGTATGGGTAATGGACTGCTGAGACGAGGTCTCGGGTTCGATCCCGGGTTTTACCATGGCACACACCAATGACTTTTCGATGTTTTTCGAAGTTATATGTGTATTTATCGCAGGTTTATATAAGTGCCCGGTTAATGGCAATAGGCTTGCCACCTATTACATTGGGACCTAAACATAAACTGGCGAAATGTGGGTGCTAGCACCTCTGCCTGGGATTAATTTATTTTCAAAAAGATATATAGAGAAACTTACATTTTTACACCCTTTTACCTGTCGTCCCAATTACTTACTGCGGTCCCCACGGGTAAAGTAATTACCCGTAGACTCACTGGCTAACACTGTTCAGAACGGTAGGACCACGGGTACAAAAAATTACCCGTGGACCCACAAGGGAGACATGTCGGGGGGACCACGGTTAATATGGGGTTTTTACTGACAGGACAGGGTTTATAAGGAACTAGCTGACCCGCGCGACTTCGTCTGCGTCACCCCGTTTTTGCAACATTTTTCATTCCTGCTCCGCACCTGTTAGTCGTAGCATGATGTTATATACATATAAACCTTCCTCTTTAACCATTCTATTTATCAAAATCCGTTGCGTAGTTCTAAAGATTTAAGCATACAAAGGGACAAGAAAAATAGGGACAGAAAACGCGACTTTATTTTATACTATGTAGTGATAGTGATGATAGTGAAGAAAACAATTGAACAGAAGGTGGGCAGCCTCATGAGAAAGATGACTATGATTTGAAGAAAGTAGAATCTATCCATACCTGCCAGTGAGCACCCTTATCAGATAGCTACTATGTTCCAAATCTCCGGTGTGCATATTCCTCTCCCGACTCAATTTCTCCACACTCTCGTACAGATCTGGATGCTTTGACTTCTTCTTCTCGCAAGTTACATGAATTTCTGGCAGGTTCGCGTAGAACCCTTCACTTAAAATTGGCTTTCCTTTGGAATTTCTTATGATTTTGGCCTCTTTTAGTGGAGAAAGTATTGAGCCGTGTGCCAGGACCCAACGTTTGGAGAATTTGATCCCAGATGACGATACGGTGAGAATGTTAGCGAGTTCTCCGTCGTCTGAGTAGTTGTAGGACACCATTACACCTTCGATGGCCATGATTCTGTAACAAGGAGTGAGGTGTTTGGAATATATTGTATTTTTTTAATGGTACTAGCAACGTGCCAATTACGGTAGCCTAGTGGTATGGGTAATGGACTGCTGAGACGAAGTATCGGGTTCGATTCCAGGTTACCATGGCACACACCAATGTCTTTTCGATGCTTTTCGAAGTTATGTGTGTATTTATCGCAGGTTTATAAGTGCCCGGTTAATGGCAATAGGCTCGCCACCTATTACATTGGGACCTAAACATAAACTGGCGAAATGTGGGTGCTAGCACCTCTGCCTACCCCTTCGGGGATATAGGCGTGAGTCTATGTTACGTTATAGATAGATAACAATTTTCTACGATAAAGGGTTTCCGCGTAGGCGGAACCGCCATCCAGCTACTTAATAAAATGGCTTAACTGGCGACAACTGGCGGTAACTGACGGAATGTCGTCAATAACAACAGCACGCAGGTAAATGGGATAAACGTCTCGTATTCCTTAACTAAGGATTTATTGGAAAACTAGCGACTTAGGCTTGTACTGACCGCCGTGAAAAAAAAAAAAATATTTATGGCACGTCAATATGACTTCACTTTGCCTGATGTTAAGCTGAAGGCAAAGTCTCATGAAAGAGGGTCACCATTGCAAACACGTTCAGTGCTACAATGGTGGCGCTCAGCTTGACGGCCTCATCAGATGCTTTTTCACGCGATTGATATAACTGCATAGTTGAAGCCAGTTCCTTTTGCTCACACCCTTTTAACCAAAGAAGTTGATATTACTGGCGAAAATAGACCCATAGACTCCCTCGAATCATTACCACGTTACCGAATTTAAAATGTCATGTTCTGTATAAAATTTTTCTTTATTGTAATGTGGCGATTCCGAAGTTTCCGCCAACAACCTAATAAAAAACATTAACGTTACTGCAATATCTATTTGACATAACGTTTAGTGAATATTGTAAAATGTAGTTTCTTATCAAATAAATATATTTATATAAGTAGATATTTTTTTATTACAAATGCATAAGTAAGTACTAGGTACTATACAATACATAGTCATTATATTTAACCCCTGATATACCTATTTTATTAATATACACCCCAGATTGTGAATGAAACTAGATGAAAAGTAATTCACTCATATTTTCTTTAGCGACAAAAATAATCATACTGAGACGCGGGTGGTCTCACCAAAGAAAATTTGATAACAATATCACATTTATATACATTGCTTGCTTTGTATCACACACGTACTTGCTCTATTTTACAAGTTTGTAAATAACACGCAATGTATACCGTTTATGCGTCAACATCGTTTTTCGTGAAGCGTTTCGATACATTGGTACTGTCAAAGATGAGGACAGGGTGCGAACATGATTACATTATTAGACATAAACACACCCATGCTACAAAAGTAATGAACCATATTCATGCGGGTGGTCAATAGAAATTTGCAATTTGCGATGGTATAAAAAAGAAAACATCGCTGTTTTCGCGCCAAGTGCTTCCTAAGCGCCGTGACAGAGGGCGCTCGCGACTGGCGTTCAGTTTTCGAATCTCAATTTTTTTATTGTGTAATTGTTGCGGTTGCACCGAGCGTCTAAAAAGGTCAGTTATTTATTTTAATTGCATTTTTTTAATCTAATTTTTACAAGTTTCATTTTTGAATTATGTACATTTTTAAATTATTTATGTACTGTATAACCTCTGCATAACAATAATTGGTTAAAAATTACTGCTTTTAATTTACAATGAAACTATTCCATTTACTAGTTGATTTATCTCATTAATAATAATAAATTTTCTATAAAAAAATTAAGGATATAAGTACTCTGATATGAGAACAATAATTTCGGCAACCCAGTCATCGTTTCCGTAGTGTAGCGGTTATCACGTGTGCTTCACACGCACAAGGTCCCCGGTTCGATCCCGGGCGGAAACATACTTTTTGCAAAAGTTCTTTTTATATCTTGAATTTAATTTATTATTACTTTGGTAACATAAAGAGTCGTGTTTCAAACAGTTTTTTATTTAATTTTTGTATTAATTTTAACTTAGATATTTAATGTCCCTAGTCTACTTTACAACCAATGGTTTTGAAATAATCTTCGAAAGAATATAACAAAAAAATAATAAGAACAAAATAATATAATCGGAACGAAATAAATGAATAATTATACCTACTTCTAAATACCTACATAATTTATTAAAAAGAAAACAGTCATTATGTTCTTATTTAAACAACACTAACAAATAACAACAATAGATAATACATCTATTTGTTTTTGCTAATTAAACTTATAAAATTTACTAAATCTAGGTAGGTAGGTACGTAGGACAGAATATTATAAGATTTCGATAATAATCCGTGATACTTCGGTACAGATTAAATTTAGTATTCAATTAACTGCAGTCTAGAAGTGCAATAAAAATTGTAACTTTAGTCGTTAAAACAACTTTTATTGAAATAACAAAGAAAATAATGAAAAAAATTGTTTCCAACAAAGCTATTATGAAATAAAAAAACACAAAAAGAATTCCTTCGAGCCGGATTTGAACCAGCGACCTATGGATTACAACTTAATTCCCAACTACAGTCCACCGCTCTACCAACTGAGCTATCGAAGGTTAGTAACTGTCGTTGAAATTATGAATCACTTTCATCGTATGCCTACGTCACACATTTTAATTAACGTTTCACAATATAATGTTGCTAGTTAAAATGTAACTTATTTATACTTGTAAAGTAACTTGAATAGGAGAAAGGGAAAACGTATTAAGCAGAATATAATGTTATCGGACGAGATTAGCTTTTATCACTGTGAGTCTGTGACCTACTTGAATGAACTCAGATCTAATAGATTAGGTATGTACTTCGTTGCCGCGTTGTCAAGAGTCTCCTCAGTGGGTAGGAAGGTCACAGGTGCAAATCTCGTCCAAAATGTTGTCATTTTTCTAATTCAATTTATTCTTCATTATTGACATTATGAATTTCAAGGAAAAAAAATCAATAAGATATGTGTTTGTTTGTATGTGCGTCAGTGATAATGACATTGTCTCAGCCGATGCTACATGACGCGATTGACGCGAACACCCGGAGAGCAATGTCTTTGTCTACGTCGTAGATTACATTCCAAGAAAAAGTTACAGCGATACCATATTTATGTTTATAGACTAAATAGTATTTAGTGTATTTACACTACGGCGATAGTGCCAACTGCCCAGTTGATTGGGTAAAAAAAAGAAACAAAAAAAAAGAAATACTTAATTGTAAATGGGCACCGAGATGGTTATCGTTTTGTGAGGCAAATGTCAGTATTACAAATTGCGAAAATAACAATAGGTAGCATCATCTTTAGTCTTTACTATGATCAGACTTTATTAGTGATTATGTGTTAACCTCTCGTATGTGGAGGATCCCACTATGGGACTTTTTTAAAAGTTGCTTGTCTGTGGCGCGTCCTGTGGTGGGACTCGCCACTTGACCTACCAGATGTTCATTACGCGCCTTCTTTAACAAGCAAAGACAATTCTTACTCTTTCGCACGCGTTAAAAATCGTATAAGAATGAACGACATTTCACTCTGATATGCAACGTTACACGTCTGTAGTACAAATAAATTGAATTTTTTTAGTTTTATCTGTGACCTGCTCAGTCATAGATTGCCGCGCATTACTTGCCAGTTCGTGCTATATTTTCTAAGTTTTGTGTGTGTTTCTGCATTAAAGACGATGGAACAGTAAGTAATATTTCAGGTTATTTACTAATATGGGCCTATTAATTACATTTTAAGTCAAATACAAGCTTTGAAGCGATGGGTAAGTCATTTTACGAATTGGTAGATGGATTTTGCTTGGTCATATTAAGATTGAAACATTATCAAAACTGACACGAATATGTGTAATCAGATCACTAATATAATAAACTGCAATGTGATTATTACAAAATACGTATATTTACGTGATAAATGCATAAATTCCAACCTTAAAAATAATATAACAACAAAGTCCTGTTCTGGGACTCGCCATATATAGGTTTTAATTCATAAAATGGCTGCCAGTTCATAAAATATGGATAAGGCTTTAGAATTTCATATAAAAAATGAAATGATTTAGTTGTATTGATTGTTATCGATTTTATAGCTATTTATTAGTGACGTTGGTTTTATTTACATTATAATAAAATTTTGATGCGAAATTATAGTTTTAGTTCTATACACTGTGATTTTACAGTCGTTTCGTATCCATACTATTTAGCCTTCATGGAGCAAACATGTTAAATTTTCACTATGTTTAAGATCATGGTTTTATATATTTTTCTTCCAAACATGTAGTTTTTTTCAATGGAATAAACGCCTAGTTTCATGTAAATCTTGAATAATTAATTATTATACCACTTTTATGCACATATTCTGCAAAATCTTAGTATAAATGAGACATTGTTTTTTGTACCAGTTATGAGTCTCATATTTGATACATTATTGTTCAAGTTCTATAGAATGTAACAACATACCATTGTTTAAACTAGTTAGGCGATAAGCTTAAATTATTGTTAACAAAACACTCCTTATCCCTGATGCCAATAATATACTGTAAACTAAAGTTTTAAGAGACCCACTTAGTGACATTTTGAAGAGGATTTTTTTTTCATCAAACTTTAAAAAAGGTGTGGTATACAAGAAATGTATTGGAACATAGTGACATTTGGTTTTTATTTTATTAAGTATGTAAGATTGTATATAAAGTATATAATATTATACCCAGCAAGCGTTTTATTTTATATTAATCAGAAAATAAAAGTTAAGTTTTGGGTAACCCATATTATTTCTCTTATAACGGTTACAAGGCAATTCTAAGTCAAGTGTAGTGTAAGGAATAAGAAAAAGAAATTTATTAAAATGATAATTCCAATAGGAATTACTCTAAATTCCAATTACAATAAGAGAAAATAATGTTTTTCTACTCCCATGTTTGCAAAAAATGTGCTAAAACCCCTGTCTGTTGAAAGTCCTGTAATGGGATCCACGGGTGGGGCTAAATGACATTTTGACACTCCACGGACGAAAGGTTAAGCAGTGGTCTACAGGCAAAGGGAAGAAATCATAGAGGGTGTACAGTATAGGTACCTCCATTTATCTACCTCAGGATCGTAGCCATTTTATCACGTCGTGGTGGCCCACAGTCCCGTACCTTTGCTTTTGTGATCTAGGTGTACGGCCCTACATTATTAGAACAAATTCAAACGGAACTCGAGTTGCCGCGTCACATCAACCAATCAGCAACTCTCACAAAATATCGTCAAGATGGCGGTTTGCACGGGATTGGTGGAATTTTAATTGACGAATTTTCGAATTGTTTTGTCTAGGTGTCTAATGTAAGAACGGCGTAAGTTCAAATTCGAAAATCAAGACCATCTTGAATTCCTTTTGCAATATAAATGAGAATGGTTTAATTATATTATAATGTATTCGAGAAATAAAATTTAAAAAATAGAACAGTAAAGAAAAATATTATGTTAAGTTAGAAAAGCCCGTTTATGCCATATTATTTCATTTAAAACTGAATATTTTATAGCTTTTTTAAACTGCTTTAATAAAAAATAGTCAATTACTATGCAGTGAGTGACGCATCACTTATGCGTTAGTGTAGGCTAGTATGACGACGTCGGCACCTAGGCACCCAAGTCGATTAAACTTTATCTAAGTACAGGTATAGCCACAAGTTGTGGACCCAAAATGTGCTCTAAACACGCTCTATACGCACAGTTTAGGCTGTCTTAGACGATTCCTCCTCTAATGCACACGAACTATGGTTTATTTTCTGTCGCGCCTTAGGCCCAAGATTCATAAGGCACGCCGTAATAGCGGCGGTAAGACCCATCATGAGGGACTGGTTAGAGAGACCACACGTGATCACAGATGATCATTGGACACGGATGCTTCGAGGATTACCAGCGTCGAATAAAGAAGGAGCCAACGTTCGAGTGTGATGATGATGATGATGTGAACCATCACTGTGATGCGAGCGAGGACCATATATGCTGACCGAGTGCCTGGCATGGTAGACACCGAAGCCAGGCCGATGTCTACCAGGGTCCAGGACGCGAAAGATATTTCTTATATTATCTCAGCTCCGGCGGTCAAAGACCCAAAGACGACATGCGTTTTAATCGGTTCGAGTCCGACAAACCCACCTCCACCGGCTTTGACAGGGGTGGTATTCGTGGGGATTATGCGCAAGAAAAAAAAGGTCCAAGATATGTGCCGATAGGTATATCATGTCATGATCTAATCGAAGTTCTAAACTAGGTTTCCGACAGCATCTCATTTATACGACATCCATTGAATACGTAAATAAGAACATAATATATTTTCATCTAATGAAATTAGATTGCCATGATTAGCATTTTATAAGCAAACTAGGTGACCCGCGCAACTTCGTCTGTGTCACCCCGTTTTTGCATCATTTTTCACTTCTGCTCCGCACCAGTTTGTTGTAGCATGATGTTATATACATATAAACCTTCCTCTTTTCACTCTATCTAATAAAAAAACCGCATCTAAATCCGTTACTCCATGCGTGGGAGCATATTGAAGAAATCGGGCGAAGAAAGGTGTATTAGTTTACGCGATACATCAAAAATTATGTCAATTTTTAACCTCCAAAAATATAATCACCAATGGCAGCAATAAGGATAAATCATTTTACATCGCCTTGGCTCAGACGCAGACTGTTAACCAATTTATTCTACTCTTTTGACCCACAAGCCACATAATCAATCAGTTTTATCATAATGGCCATCAAGACCTATGTATCACCAATGACAAATTGTCACTTTTATCGGTCAAATAGTAGGTACAGTCAAGGAATTTGATTCGCGTACCGTTCTAAGTCTAAATTGCCGATGACAATCTATAATATTAAGGGTTATCTTTCTTCGACGACGCTTTTGTTTACAGACATAGACTAGAAAGAGATACTACGATGATACTAAACCGAGCCAAACCGAGCTCTTCCGAACTCACTGTTTGACATCTTTCGAGAATACTATATTTTTTTGACAAACGATAAAATGTTGACTTGACAAAGTATATAATTTTTCCAAATTCTTTGAGGTTAACCGTGACCATAGAGTTAATTTATATTTTACAAGTAAAATAAGTTTTTATGGCTGGGGCGAACATAATTGGCTGTTGTCATCTATAACTTCGTGGTTGTCATAGGTGACTTCAAAATATTAGCTGTGGACGTTAAAGTTTTAACGTCGACAAGTTTTCCCGCCATTGAAAACTAAATGCTACGTTATAAAATAAACATCAGAAATTGTATTCTTAATACTTTTAATACTTAATAATAACTAATAGGTACTGTCAGACACAGCTTGGTGTCGGGCCGGCATTGAGTCTACTATCCGACTACACAAATGTCTGAACCACGCAACGATTCTAACACAACGTGACAATATTCCACTAAAGCTTGCTTCGTCCTCTCTTGACCATTTTGCCACTTCTGCACCATAATTCTCCAATTATCTTCTATTCTATTTCTATAAATCGGGTGATTTTTCTTCTTCTCCAAATCGAGTTGGTAATCCATAGCCTCACAGTGTTGTTCTCGATATATCTATTTAGTAACGGAGCTATGTCGCAAATGCCGCGGGCCTGCTCATGCAATGTAATTATTTGACTTCTTCCTTCCGCATTTTAAAATTTTACGTTTTTATCAAACACGTTCAATGTTTTAGTTGGCATTTGACTGTGTCACTAATTTGACATGGCCGAAGATTTTTTTTCCTATTTTAAATACGAAACTAAAATAGGTTAGTATTCAGATTTAATTTCACTATGTCAAACTGTCTTCAGTTTGACATAGTGAAATTAATCTAAATATACTTTGACTAAGGTCGAAGTTTGCAGACCTATCAACCGAACATGTGTCATTTTAATTATGCAAAACTATTTTACCATAATTAAACGAATATAACCCTTATGATATTTTCATAGTTCGAGCAAAAAATCATCTGAACGGTACGCGAATCAAATTCCTTGTCTGTACCTACCTACAATTACTGTCCCGACAGCGGCGCTTGAATCAATCTTAGTTTACTGCCTAACTTTTTTTGGCGCGGAAATGCTTACGAATATCCCTCCGATGAAATCAGTGATGGCGGTTAAGTCGGATTCGGCCAAAAACCACATGACCATCTTGAGCTATTAGTTGCCAAGGGTGAGGTAGCCTCTGGCATGTCCTGCGTAACCTAGGGTCCTCTCAGGTTCTGCCGGGGTGCGAGACATAAGTCATCATTCCCTGAACCTTTTTCCCAACTCAGTTGGGGTCGGCTTTCCAGTCTAACTGTGATGCGGCTGAACTTCGATATTTTCCGTGAAGCGACTGCCATCTGACCTCCACAACCAATGGTCTAATGACCAAAGGCGATATCGAAGTTCCAAGTTAGGCTGGTTGGACTTTTGAGGGCTCCAACTACCCGTACCGACTGCCATAGATGTTTGTATGGCAACCGGGACCGACGGCTTAACGTGCTCTCCGAGGCACTTATAAACCTGCGATAAATACACACATAACTTCGAAAAGCATCGAAAAGTCATTGGTGTGTGCCATGGTAAACCTGGGATCGAACTCGAGACCTCGTCTCAGCAGTCCATTACCCATACCACTAGGCTACCTGCGAGACATAAGTATGTCTTGTATAATCTCACCTCCGGCAATCAAGGACCCATGGACGGCGTGCGTTTTGGTCGATTCGAGTCCGACATAATCACCTCCATCGGTTTTGGTGGAGGTGGTATCCGTGGGGATTTTGCGCCCGATAAAAAAAAAAGAAAAATAGGGTCCTCTCAGGTGTGGGTCTAAGGGAGACCACCGCGGTCTGCTTCTGCTAGTGATCCTATACCCCTGGTTCCATCACTGATGGCCTCACTGTTATTTTTTCTCGCCCCATAAATTGCTAATTGCGAAGTAACTAAAACAGCTTGTCAGTGCTGTCACGTTTCATAAAATGTGATTTGAATTTGGAACAAACAATTTGTATAACTTGTTTACTCATGTAGTTTAATTGATTTTCAAGTATCGATATTTATACTCAGCACTTCGCCGATCCGATAGGTTTTCTTTATAAAATTAATTGAGTTTTGGCGGGAACGTGAAAAGTGTCATAAACAAGCTGCTGTTTTATTTTCTAAATTTGGTATAAATTCGTGTCTATATGTGTAAATATGGTGGAATTTTAAACAAAGCACACAAGTGTAGGAAAATGGAATATTATAGTGAATGGCGATTTTTCGTGCTGGTATCAAAATCTCCTGAAAAGCTTCTAAAAGTCCACACTACTTTAATGAGGCAACTATCATCCGTCATCGTCATCAGCATCATCAACAATCATTCCAACTAGATTAGTGAATAAAGGGTTCGTACATGAGAGCTTCGGTTCCAAAATCAAAATTAATAAGACTTGACATAAAGGTATTAGTTACCATGTCATGAAATCCCTTCAAAACATACAAAATAATTAGTTATTAGCTAGAGTAGCACCTGTATGCAATGTAAAATGTACGTAACGCGGCCCTTTTTTTTTTTAAGGGATTTTATGACATGGTAACTAGGACCTTTATGTCAAGTCTTATTTTATTTTATAACACTTTATTCACTAATCTAGTTAGAATGATTCTTGATGATGGTGATGACGATGACGGATGATAGTTGCCCCAGTAAAGTAGTGGAGATTTTACTAGAAGCTTTCCCAAGGGAGTATTGACACCAACACGAAAAATCACAATTCACTACAATATTCCACTTTCGTACACTTGTGCGCTTTGTCTAAGCCGTTATGTCTAAAACTCCACCAATTTTACACATAAAAACTCGAATTTACACCAATATTAGAAAATGAAACACAGGAGCGATATGACACTTTTCGCGTTCCCGCCAAAACTCCGTAACGCGACCTTACAACATGACTTAGAGTATACATAAAACTATAGAGTGTAGTATCACTGGACTGTTGTGCCGATTGTAAGCACATTTTTAGATATAATATCGATCAATATCGATTGTATAGCGCACCTATGGTGATGTCTCGTACGTAGCCGAAAATATCGACAGTTGAACTTATGAATTTAGATTAGTGTTGTGAAATTTTGACGTAAATAAGTCTCATAAATTTAATGCTGGCTAAGTAGGGAGATACAGTTTGGGGTGCAACTTCATATCGGGTATAGAGTATTACTTTATTACTTGAGTTGGTCGAAACTGATTGAGTTTGTCAAGAATTTTCGGTATTGTTCATACTTGTGCTTACAGTTTATGTTTAGTGAGGAGCGATTTAAAGGTTGCCATTAAACTACCATCATTACATTTTACACCTAAGATTTAAGCTCCTTTATAACCAAGTGTAAACAATTTTTTCCTATTTATTTGACTGAGCCGATTTCCCTTTTTTAGTATACTTACTATTGTTATTATATCTATAGTTTATAGATTGTATACAATCTAGAAACTAATGGCAAACTTCTATTGGACATCAGCTACATAGTTCAAAAATATCTTGTCCTAGTCGGTTTGAGGCCGACATAACCTCTTTTACCGGCTCCGGTGGGTTTGGTATCCGTGGGGATTTCGTGTAAGGAAAAAACCCCTTCGATTACAGCAAGAAACGAGTTGCAAACATATTTGGTACTAAACTGGTTCAAGATTTGTCAAAAACTTGAAGAAAACTAATCCTTTTGGGATATACAGGTGAATAGGGTAGGATTATTTTGTTTTAATATAGGCACCATACACATTATTCATCAAATATCATTAAAGAGACCGGGAAAATTTAGTTATCTTATGTAAACAATATAAGTTACAAGATAAAGTTTTTTTTTCAATGACGCAGAAATCCATGTTATAAATAAACAATATTATTTTTATAACAAGAATAGACTAATTGCCTATTTGATTGAACGTAAAACTAATTTTTAAGTCATTAGAAGTGTTGAAAATAGTCATGGCTACTTAAATAAATCCACTCTTGATTCGATTATTCGATTTACGTCGGTCATATCTAATATATCCGGTTACACTCCACCAGAAGCGATTAAACAAACATAAGCTTTCAAGTAAAAAATAAAACCTAAATATAAAAACTGGCGAAATGTGGGTGCTAGGCTAGCACCTCTGCGTACCCCTTCGGGGATATAGGCGTGATATTATATAAAAAAAAAAATTTCAAGTCCGACTGTGATTGTCAAACTAAAAAAATCGCATCAAATTCTGCTCATTAGTTTTTGGGTCCTTCACGGACAAACAGAGAAACAGACAAGAAGTTCCAAAAATGACTTTTGACTCCACGAACCCTTTGCCGGCGAATAGCGAATCCCAATTTGAGCTAACTGCTAAAGGGAATTTTTTTACAACAAATAATGTATGTAGTTTGACAGATATTTGATTTCGGAAATTCAAACGAGGAGCTGGAAAACGGTCTTTACAAATCGTTTGAAAAGAGTGACGGCATGGCTTCTTAGTAAGTAGGTCAAGAACTCCTTTTGATTGTTTATACTATTTTGATCTACTTTCCGAGTCACGAGAAAAAAAATCTACTTGTTTGAATGTATTATTGGACCTTACATAAACCGCTCTTTTTAGGTTTAAAACACGTTAAAAGATAAGTAAACCCAATCATATTAGTATAAGTAAACCAATAACTTCTGCGATAGTAGAAGGTACAACACTAACATAGTAAAACGTCCATTCATAAAAATGGAACGTAGGTATTTTGTATTTGGTCACAACATTTTGAAGGTAAACCCTATCCCTTTCTTTCTAAATCAATGTATTTGCGCCATTCCACCGGAATGTTGGTACTGTAAAAAAATGGCAGCTAAATAGCAAAGGAATTTACTCACAAATCCTATTGCACATTACCACAGAATAGATAAAATAGATGGTGCATAGCGTGCGTTTTTGTGTATACCGTACTGAGTCGTGATTGGTGGAAATCGGTGGTGTGATGGCCGCGCCCGCTCAATGTTAGTACGCACAACACATAACACAACCGTTACTGGTTTCTCAGTTCACACCTGCATCCGTAACTGGAAACCATTAAATTTATTAGGTGCTTACCTTTCTAAGCGTCTAACTCGTTTTGACATACCGTCAATGTAATTCGTTGCGAGGCCTTATCCTACTGACCCGGGTCTCGGTTTTTTTTTATAAAGAATTTTAGCAACCGTAATTACAATTTTTTTTAGTTAGAGGAATCTAACCCCCAAGCTAAGCTTACTGGGTTTTGTTAGGAGTGGGTTCACGTGTCGGTATTGTGATGGAGAGGGTTCGAATTCAGGACCTTTCAATCGTAAGGCCGATTTTTAACCACTAAAATACCGACGCTTCCAGTTTCACTTTCACCCGTGAATAAATTCGTAAAAGAATCCTATTTTAACTTTCATAGAACCGTTCGCCGAGTATTTTGCGTTCGTAGTAGTTTTTTTATCTAGGGCACGTCAATTTGACTTCACTGCGCCTGATAGTAAGCTGAAGACAAAGTCTCAGGAAAGAGGGACACCATTACATACACGTAGTGTTACAATGGTGGTGCTCATTAGGATGCTTTTTAACGCCCCGCTTAAAGGGCTGTAAGAAGTGGCATTTAAAAACACAAAAATGAGTACATTACCCATTTAGTAAGAGCCAGAAGTAGATATCTTCGAAAAGGCTCGTAAAATCATTGGTGTGAGCATAACGAACAGCACTATAAGGGACCCTACAGGCGGAGCGGAAACCGTCTACGAGTATATTCTCCAGAAGGGTTAACGTCAGGCAGGCGGCCGGTTGGAACATTATACGCAAAATCCATTTCCAACATGGCATCACAAAATATCTGGAAGAGAATGACATGTTGCGCCGACCGACCCCAAATAATTGGGACAAGGACAGATGATGATAGGTGGAGTCGCGGACATCAGCTTGTTCTCGTATCAGATTTTGAAAGGATAACATTGCATGCAGCTACGAATTTTGTCCATCCTGGTAATAATGCGATTCAAGGACAAGCAAGATGAGGTCATTCACTTTATTCTTACAAATATTTAATAGATGGCATCCTTACCGACATTTCTTTAATAGGGCATTAACTAGTCATTATGTGGTATTTCCTGGACACATACTTCAATGGGAGCTACGTAACAACCTCTTGTTTTTTTATTTCTTGAAGGAACAACTCGCCATTTGTTCGCGATATGACATTAAATACAGTGATAGCTCATTACAAAGTGTCTGGTTGATGGTAATAGGCTAGTCCCCGTGTTATGTGCTAGCGCTAACCCTCTGCCTACGGCGTTTACAGGAGTGATAGAAACTGCTTGACTTTATCACATTTGAGTACTCAAATGTTCAAATGTAATAATCGGGTTCTTAATTCTTTGCTTTCGACAAAATCGTATCTTAGTCAGTTTAATCTCCGTTATTACCTTTTTTATACCTCTACATTTCTACATTTGTTACGTTATTATATATTATACGTTGTTATTTGTACGCGGCCCACCAGGTGGAAACTGGTTACCGTGGCCTATGGGCGATTGCAACACCATGGGTGTCACATTCGTGCTTCCGATCATACAGAGAAGAGGGGGAAAGGGGAAGGTTAAGAGAGTCTCTGTGCTGTCAGTGCAGAAGACAAAGAAGGGTTTCCCGCCTTTTTGTTTTGGATGGTAATTATGGTCTTAGTATTGACTGGTAATTGTTTGGGCGCACGTCCATAATATTAGTTCAAGTACTTCGTTCATAGTATTAGGTACTTACATACATAGTAAATATGTAATCATTTTCAAATTCTAAACATACAAACTTGAACGACGTACGTACGTACGTAGTAACTTTTTGTTAATCTTTAGTTACGTAGTTACGAAGTATCTAAAGATTAATAAATTATTAATAATTCGGGGGTTAGACTGGGACACCGTTTTCCCTACACCTGAAGTCGGTTATCTCGAAAGAGATGGCCGGGGTTTGCCGGAGTGCGTAGATACTAACTAAAGATTAATAAATTATTAATAATTCGGGGGTTAGACTGGGACACCGTTTTCCCTACACCTGAAGTCGGTTATCTCGAAAGAGATGGCCGGGGTCTACCGAAGTGCGAGGGATATGTTCGTTACTATCTCACCTCCGGCAACTAAGGACCGGCGTGCGTTTTAGTCGGTTCGAGTCCGACATAACCTCCCCAACTGAATCTGGCGGGGGGTATCCGTGGGGATTTTTCGCATTATAAAAAAAAGTTACGTTGTAGTAAGTAGTTATTGATCAGTGCTTGAATTGAACCCTTTACACCCCTTTATCACCATACCTACTCCTCTGACACTCAAAGGTTAGCTGGGACAGAACTCTTAGTGAGTTAAGCTCTCCTTTGAACATGATTCTTGAAATTTTTATATAAGTATGACCTTTGTACTTTGTGTATGCAATAAAGAATTAAGAACATTAATTACTGTATACGATAGGTATCTATTTAAACAAACATTTTAAATTCGTTATTATTTTTAGTGACACGCGTTATCATGAAAAATTATAGTCACGTGTCGATTAATATATTTAGACAATGAAACAGAAATAAAGATGTATTGTTTGACCTTACGAACTCATTGTAAACATCCTTGATAGAATTCTGAGTAGCAGTCTGCAGACAGACTGTTGCACCCGCTTGGAATGACTGTTGCACCCGCTTGGAATTCTCGAGATGAGGACAACGACTCTACTCAAGATTCTGGTGTAATGGATATCTATTTAGTTTTAAATAGGTTTAATTCATCGTGTGGCACGTCGAATAAACGATTTGAATTTCGATACTCTCCGTCTGATATTATTCAAGACGTTAATTGGTAGTGCTTGTGCGGCTAAGCATGTTAACATTTACGATATAGATGTAGGCGTTACCTGGCGGAAATCCATTACAAAAGGTTTAATTTCTAACATGTTTTTTATTATCTTTAAGCAGTCTCTATAGGGGACATTTGCTTGAATGCTCCTGAAGATGCCTCGTGTAGAGGCGAAACACGTGTCGAAGTTTAAGTCCTTTGCGTGCATTAGCGGAATACTGCATGGTAAAACATCACTCTCTGGTAAGATTTTTTGTTTTTCTTACTTTGAAGAGGGCGGTTTGACATTCCAATATATATTGTTGGAGTATTGAACCGCGGGTGAGCGGTGGGCCCTCCTCCCTCCCCAATATAAACCTTATGTTAACATTTCCTTGCGATTCACACCGTATAGCAAAGAATTGGGTAATTTTTTTTTTTCAAATTTATTTAGCTGCAACATTTTCGGTTCAGAATTTATTTTAGGCATACCTATTCCTTTACAAAGTGACGGATTGGCTGCAATAGGTTCTCTCCTTATCACGTGGGACCGAAAATCATAGACGAAATGTAGGTGTTTGTATTAAACAATTCTTATCGCATGAGCCTAAGAGGTATTGGCCTATAAGTCTTGAGATGTATGGAAGACTGTAATGCCCTGTAACCTTAAGAAAGGGTAACTTAGAAAGATCTAAATCATCCATTTAGATCTTTGGATACCTTACAATACGGCTGTTCTTTTCTATTTTAATTATCTTCTACAATGCCGTCTTTACCATAGGGTCGCTCAGGGCACGTGTCCAGGCCCACCGCCTCAAGGGCCCTAACAAAAGAAAGACGATTTCTCGCACATCAACTTAAGAAAAACCTGATACTAGGTATAAACTTTCCAAAAGGGCCTCTAAAGTCAAGACTTGTGCGTGATGTGTGGTGTTGTGTGTAAAGTCAAAACACAAATGTGCCCTGCCATAGGTAAAGACCGCTCTTTTTATCCAATATTCGTATGTGTTACAGATAGTTTAATTGGTCCCCATCCTTATGTCCAAGAAAAAATAGATGGAGTAGTGAAAGAGGGTATCGCAAGGAAGTGACTGAGGCAATGCTATCAGACAGGAATGTATAGAGGCGAATAACATGTTGTGTCGATCCGTAAGTCGGACAAGGGCAGGCAGATGATGAGTTTAGTCGGCAATAATAGTTGTTCATTCGACGCTTAGTTGATCCATCATTCGATACCAGCTTTTGTAGTTCCTGTGTGAAATATATCAACGGAAACGGCCGGCTTCAGAGCTTCGCCGGCACTTAACTGTCCAATTGAACAAACGACATAAACCCTGGATCCGGTCCCATGACAGGATCCGTTGAGGTCTATTAATCTATCTGATAATGCAGTTATTACAGATCATTACTGATTTACGTAGGTAATAAACGAATACTTTGAAGAAATAGTTGTAGATAAAAAGAAGGAATGGAATTCTGTGTTTCGAATAAACAATTTCTCAAGAAAACGTGGATATTTGGATACAAAATAACTGCAGGAATATGTGCACATACCTAACGTAATTTGCAGGGAGGTATTGGCACCATTTTCAAATTAAAGTATATAAAAACACGTCCAGTTTGGTTGAGAATTTTAGGAGACACTGCCACTACGATATACCCACGACAATACATTAATGGACGGTCTTTTGCGTAATGGGCCGCATCCTGTTCAACTCAGGCGCAGTCCAGTCAATGCTAAGACTTCACATCACGCACGACGTCACGTTCGCTTCCAGAAAATTAAATCTCATTGTTCATGTTTCCCTAATTGTGTGTGTGCTCATGTTTCGAGTTATTATAGACATCCTCGTGTGGGTTTCAAGTGTCTGTCGCCTCGACATCGAAAGTAATCGACGGACGTCGTCGTCGACGTACGATGTGCCTATTGCGGTCTCGAAAACGATAACGAATTTCGAAAACTATCAACTAAGTTTATTTCTTCATCGCATACGGATGCAGTGCTAAGGATGGATTTGTGATACAGAGAATTTGAATTGTGGAGTGCATAGTGACGGACATGCCTGTGTTTCGACGCTTGGCATCCAGTGTGAAAAAAAAGAAATCACTTTCGCCGACTCAACGTTTGAGACACACGAGTTCTATTTACTTGATGAGCTAACGTTTTAGGTGAGTCCGTAAATGTAAAGTGGTATACGCCTTACCTGTAATGGGCACTTGCACTCAGTTAACGTGAACAGGTGCGTTGTTTAGATATATTTTTAAAACAGCTCACATTACTTAGTTGTTAATTAATCTCGTGCAACTTTCGTATTCATTTGTTCCATAATTCTTAGAAAGGAAAGTTACTTGCAACGATACCTATTTAATCTGTGTCAAGACTGTGTCATTATTTCTATTGCAATTTCATATTATCTGTGGGCAAATTATTCCACGATATTTGACAGCAACATAATTTATTACACGATATATCTTACAATACATTAGTCGACACATTGTATTGTAATTTAATTGTATAAGGTTAACTTTAAAAAAGTTTTTGTTCTACTAGTGGTCTATAGTTTTTTATTTAAGTCTGCTAGATTTAAAATAAGAAAACAATAGTTCAATCACAAATGCAAGGCTCTATATTAATTTACGTTTAATGTATAACAAAACACAATTACTTAAGTAAGGAAAAAAGACAAGTTAAGTAGGTATCTTACCGTTAGATCTTTGTTTGTTTACTTTTTTGAGGTTATGTCGGGTCGTGAACTCACTACACTTAAACATAACAATTTTTAAACACGTCACACACAGCCCACGCAACGGCAATAGCTCATATAAAGAGTATTTTCACTTAACATACAATAAATACTATTAGTAGCTATAGCAGATAACAGCTGACTGTATTTATATTTAATTTTATGCAACATCTTATCACTATTGAAACGGGCACTCTGTTGGTTCTGGTCAAAACTACATTCAAAACCTATTTATGTTTGTACGTCGTAGTTCTGAGTGATATCGCGAGATGGCGTTATAATAACAATATGAAAATTATTATAGAGCTTCAATAAAAAATTTCACATTGGGACTAATTTCAAATAAATTATGCTATTGGGCAATATAATTAAGACATTAATTTTTCAAGCGTACATATACAAACAGACTACATCATTAACGCATCGTAATTGGCGGCAATAGGCTCGCCCCTATTACGTGGGTCCGAAAATCATAGTTGACGAAATATGGGTGAGTAATTACACCTCTACCTGCTCCTTGGGAAATACGGGCGTGAGCATATGTATGTAGGTATGTACCTATGTATAATTAGAGATTTTTTTTGAAGATTCCTTCCTTACAGTTTCTTAGTAGAAATATCTGGACTTGAATTAATTAAATTAATAAAAGAAAAATTATGCAATCGTTACGTAAACTGTAAAATGTAGAGTTTTGAGGAAAACGTTTAACTTGAATATTCCAATTAATTTTAGTTAATTGTGTATGAAGCCTTACATGTTTAGTGACGGTTAGCCGGTGGAAATTGTGTTTCTGATTGCTGATGTAAGTGGAAGGTAAAGGTGTATCCACATTGCCGTTACTTTTCAATAGTTTAATAGCGTAAAAATATTACAAGAGTTATGGTGATATTCTTTTTCTAACAAGAAAGGGTCACGTAAGTCTCACTCTTTCTGATACACTATGAAAATGGGTCCTGGAACCCGAATTTACTATTTGTTAATTATTGTCAAACCATTACTTATCAATAAATTTATAATAATATCTAATAGTAAATATCTTTATTGCCATAGGACAAGTTTTCACTAAAATGTGGGCGCTAGCGCCTCTGCCTGCCCCTTCGGTGATATAGGCGTGATATTATATAAAAAATTAAAAAAAAAAGTTTTCACATTCTGCCAGTTTATGTTTAGGTCCTAAGAATGTGATAGGTGGCGAGCCTATTGTCATTAACCGGGCACTTATAAACCTGATAAATGATACGATAAATACACACATAACTTCGAAAAGCATCGATAAATCATTGGTGTGTGCCTTTGTAAAATCTGGGATCAAACCTGAGACCTCGTCTCAGCAGTCCATTACCCATACCACTACTACCACTAGACTATCTATAATAATTTATAGGGTAGCCAGAGCTCACTGGAGCGGTTTTGTGCTATCAGTGTGAAGACCGAAAAACCCTGTTTTATCTTCTGCACTGACAGCACAGAGACTCTCTTAACTTCCACCCCTCCGGCCTCCCCTCTACATGGTCGACATCACGAGTCTAAGACCTGGTGTTCTAAACGTCCATAGATCACGGTGACAATTTTCCATCAGATGGGCCGTGTTCTTATCTACTACCGCTTAGTTAAGTATAGGGTATAATATAAATTCTTGAGTTGTATCGCGTCCTTATAATTTGGACCTAATTCCTGTTCCGGGAAAAGGTAAGAAAAGACCGAGTCATTTAATTAAAATTACCCTTAATTATTGAAAAGGGTCTCACGTAACACTGCTCTACGCACAGAACTAGTGACGTAAACGTATGTATGTATGTACCTATGTGTAGGTGAGATATTTAGGGTAAATAATACACGTTATAGGAGATGGCGGAATGGGTTCGGAGAATACTCCGGAACCGCACAGCGTGATGAGCAGAGGTGATTCGGACGTCAGAGGTCGCAGTACTACCTCCGTCCCCTATGAGCGCGGGCCTGGAGGTGACGAGTGGAGCTGCCCGTCACTCTAGCAGTTGCAGGCCGCGCAAAGTGGGACACCGTAGTTAGTCCCTATACCCGATGGTGGTGCGAAATGTGGGTGTTAGCACATCTGCCTACCCCTTCGAGGAATATAGGCGTGGATCAAATCATCAACAGAAGAAGTAGGGCCATCTGACAGTAAACAAGCCCTTGATAAACTGAAAACGCACGTTGTGGTCTTTATTTGTCAGAGGTGAGATAGTAGTCAACATATCCCTCACACTTTAGCAGACCCGGAGCCCTCTCTTTCAATTTGACCCCCTTCGTTTAGTGAGACTGAAAATTTATTAAGTGGAACTGCCTTAACACTCCTCTGCCTACTCCTTCAATTATTTACAGACGTAAATATATGTAAAGTAAACCAATAAGAGTGACAAGTGATTTTACAAGTGAATTTAGTCAGAGATCAAACACTTGAAGTGATTGAATAAATATTTGCTGTTCGCATGTACTCAATAGGTACTACTTACATGGAACTAAAAATGTCACAATGGGTCCCATGTTAATTTGTGATTCATAGTTTAGATATTTTATACTGCTACTTTGTGATCATCATCATCATCTTCAACAGCTTAATGGTTCTGGTTGCATCCGTGTGATTTTGCATTGGAGCCCATGACTTCCAAATTTTTTGATTTACATATACGTAAACGGCTTTAGTGCCGTCTTTAAAAAAAAAATAGCAATGAAAATCACTAATACTTCCTCTTACCCAGCCAAGCTTGGCTTGTGTTAAGAGTGGGTTCACGTCATTAGTGTAGTGGACAGGATTTGAATCCGGGACATCTCCTTAACCTCCTGACGTTTGATCTGAATAGAGATAAGCCCTGTACCAACCCGTCTGACCAACTTAGAAACAGTACGCCAAAGCTTTACAACATTGTGAGAAGGTTAAGTCCAGTAGTGAACTGCTTTAGGCTAATTGATGGATATTTAACATAATAAATGTGTAATAATAGAACAAAGTTATTTAATACTAGCTGCCCCGGCTCGGTTAACATAGGCAATTATAGCCCTTAAGTTGAATGTAGCTTTCCAATATAGTGAAAGAATTTTCAAAATCAGTACCGTAGTTTTTGAGTTTATTCATTACAAAAATACAATATTTTCGTCTTTAATAAATTAGTGTAGATATCAAATGTGTACCTATTATGCTAATACTTTATATTGTGACGTCGACCATCTCGGTTCGATTATGAGGAAGAATACCGGAGTCTGTCCTTGCACATTTTTTTGCAGAAGCAAATGTCAAATGATATCCGCTCATTCTGTTAAATGGTATCGTCACTACATAGAATAAAATAAAGTCGCGTTATCTGTCCCTATTACCCTTTGTAAGCTTAAATCTTTAAAACTACGCAACGGATTTTGATGCGGTTTGTTTTAATAGATAGAATGGTTACAGAGGAAGGTTTATATTATATTACATCATGCTACGACCAACAGGTGCGGAGCAGGAATGAAAACTGTTGCAAAAACGGGGTGACGCAGACGAAGTTGCGCGGGTCAACTGGTAAAAAATATAAAAAAAATACCAAATCTTAATTGCTTTGCTATGGTTTTTCCAAGCGACTAAAATATGGGGTTCTTCAAGATGGGAATTAGCTTTCTACAGGGTCGGCAGCACGACTGTGATGTATCTGGTGTTGCAAACGTCATAGGCCACGGTTTTGATTATCTACCACCTTAGTAGTATAATAAATGCATCTAAGCACAGTCAGAATTTTTTGCACCGAATTGTCTATGACGCATTATCATCATTTCAGCCATAGGTCGTCCACTGCTGATCATTGTCTATGACTCAATAATAATTAATGTTAATAATAATGGTTGTTACCCTTGTTTCTTATAAAACCATTAGTTAAAATGACACAATGGAAACTGCTATGCCGCAGGCGTGTTATTTACAAGTAGTAATCAAAGTGTACAACCATCAATTATAGCTTTTGATTATAGTGGAAACAATATGGCGGAAAACCCCTGTGGAAAATATGTCTATAGGAAAAAGACATTAATATATTTACGCAAAACCTAGGTTTGAGAAAATGACAGAACATTATGAACCCTAAAACGTATATTTATAAAACGCTAGCTGACCCGCGCAACTTCGTCTGCACTGTATCACCCCGTTTTTGCAACATTTTTCACTTCTGCTTCGCACTAGTTGGTTGTAACATGATGTTATATACATATAAACCTTCCTCTTCAATCACTATATTTAAAAAAACTGCCTCAAAATCTAAGGATTACCTTCTGGGCTAGATTGTTAACCTAAGTTTTATTTATAAATTATGTATTAACGTCCTTCAAACTACTAAATAAATAACCACCTGATTTTAATAACTAATGTCTTCCGGTAATTACTCACCACGAAAAGAGCTTCCATTAAATGATTCATAATATAAAAATGATTGTGGTTCTACAAAAAAACTCCCTAAAACGCTAACACTACACTTATCTAACAATAATGCCATGATTCATTCCAGAGGTGATGTAAAACTACTCAAATAATAACTTAATATACTTGTTTAATCTCCTCTGCCTTCGATTCCTGGGTTGGTCAAAGTTATATCGTACCTGTTAGAAAATATGTACCGAATCAAGAAGCAAGCGGTTTGGTGAGTATTTTCTCTGCCGCACCATTAAGTCTTGGAATTCCTTACCTTCCTTTTTCTGTGGTGCTAGCACCTCTGCCTACCCCTTTGGGGATATAAGCGTGAGTTTATATTATGTGATGTTATCTTATTTAATAGTATGTTCGTACCTCCGTGGCGTGGCGGTAGTGCACGGCACCGCTAAGCAAATGGCGCGGGTTCATCACATTTTAGACTAGAAAGCCGACCCCAACTGTATTGGGCAAAGGTTCAGAGAATGATGATAGTTAATTATATGTTGATGCTGTTCTTGGTAATAGATGGGTCATCTAATGAAGATCATCATCATCGTTATAAATGGCGCAATATGATGTAAATCATATCTCATGATGTTAGACAAAAACAAGCTACTCCGCGCAAGAATGAAGGGTATATACTCGTAGATATTACATACTTCATCGAATTTTTAGCTGAAGGCTATAGAGTCATTCTATAAAATTAGTCTTTGAAATTCCTTACCAGCGCACGTGTTTCCTTCTTCCTACAGTCCCGGGTCCTTTAAGCGAGGCGTGTAAAAGCATCTGATGTGAACTGTACGTTGTACGTGTTAGTAATGGTGACTATCTTTCCCGAGACTTTACCTTCAGCTTACCATCAGGCGTAGCGAAGCAAATTGACTTGTCCTAGATAAAATAGAAGTAGCCAGTCAGAGATTTTATCATTATGATAAAATCTCTGAGTCTATTTTTTCGCTTTGGATCATAATTAATATTAGGTACTTACTAGCATAAATAGACGAACAGAGTCCTTCGTTACCGCTTTTAAGAATTTAAAATGTCAGCGGCAGTGACTTTTGAATTTTGCTGTTGAAACAATGATCATTCTCGGAACCTTTTCCCAACTCAGTTGGGGTCGGCTTTCCAGCGGCTGAACTTCGATATTTTCCGTGAAGCGACTCCCATCTGACCTCCACAACCAATGGTCCAATGACCAATGGTTGTCAGATGGTGGTGGTGGTGATGGAAGTCAGATCATCAAAATTATCGAAGTTCCAAGTTAGACTGGTTGGACTTTTGAGGGCTTCAACTACCCGTAACGACTGCCAACTGCCATAGACGTTTGTATGGCAACCGGGACCGACGAACATAGACAATGTTGAAACATTGCGGCGTCACTGCCATATCTCCATAACTATCTGTGATAGTTGAAAGTCACTAGGTACATAGTATAAAATAAAGTCGCGTTCTCTGTCCCTATGTCCTTTTGTACGCTTAAATCTTTTAAACTACGTAACGGATTTTGATGCGGTTTTATTTTAATAGATAGAATGGTTAAAGAGCAAGGTTTATATGTATATAACATCATGCTACGTCTAACAGGTACGGAGTAGGAATGAAAAATGTTGCAAAAACGGGGTGACGCAGACGAAGTTGCGCGGGTCATTTAGTGGTTTATAAAAAAAAAAACATTTCATGGTTCATATTTTCTGTCATTTCTACGCCTAGGTTTTGCTTAAAGATATGTATGTCACTCCCACACTTTTTTCCCCTAAGGATAATTTTATGCTTTAGATGGTAGGTACTGCGATCGGGTTATAGGGTTATTTTAGTGCAGTGCAGTGCAATATAGCCTATGTTACTCAGGGTAAATGTGGCTTACCAATGGTGGAAGGAAAATGAATTTTTTGTGGAGGAAGGTTTTTGAATTTATTCATTACACACAAAAATAAATTAATATAAAATTATTTTAACTTGTTATAAATAATTTTTATCATGTAAAAATATATTAATTACGTCTTGTGGCTGAAATGTTTATGATTATGTAAAAATAAAATTTCCTCTTTCTAATATTTAGTGTACATTCCCGAGGAAAACCAACATCCGGTTTGCTAGAAATTCCTCAAATTATTGATTGTAATCAAGGGTACAGTGTGGTTAGTGGTAATAGGTACAGTATTGCAGTACCTACCTATTACCACTAACCACAACTACTGCTGGACTAGAGAAATTGGAAGTTCATAACTGTAAGAAGTCGGTTGTTAAAAATATTGTTCGACTGGTAACTTGTTACTACCTGTTGCTATGCCATTTGCATAGAGTAGTCTTAGAACCTAGATGAATATTGAATACTTATGTGATAAAAAATAATTGAAAGAAAAACAAAAAACCCGACTGCATAAAAACTAATTGTGAAAATTACGTGAAAATTAATTAAGTGAAAACTAAAAAGAAAGAAACAAGCCCAGTAGTTTAAAATTCATGCGATACTCACAGTCGGGGCCCATTCAAATTTTACGAATCAATCTTCCCAAGGGATAAACACAATACCCTCCTTTGTGTCGCGCAATCGGGTAAAAACTGAGCCCTCCACAGCCCCTGTGGCGACTGCTACGCAGGAGGCGCGGGTTTGATGCGGTTGCAAGTCGAATACCTTGTTAATAATAACTATCTGTTGCCCATTCCAAGCATTTCCATATTTATTCAACTTTTAAACTCCTGGACTTCCACAAATATTTCAAGACCAAAATTATACTTCCATAAATTTTTAAGTCCAGCCGTTCTCGAGTTTTAGCTAGACTAACGAACAGCAATTCATTCTTATTTATCACTACATAGTATAAAATAAAGTCGCGTCCTCTGTCCCTATGTGGCTGTGTATGCTTAAATCTTTAAAACTACGCAACGGATTTTGATGCGGTTTGTTTTAATAGATAGAATGGTTAAAGAGAAAGGTTTATATGTATATAACATCATGCTACGACAACAGGTACGGAGTAGGAATGAAAAATGTTGCAAAGACGGGGTGACGCAGACGAAGTTGCGCGGGTCAGCTAGTATAGATATGATTGACGGTTAGCGATAGCGCTGGCGTCGGTTCATTACTCTATGGAAAATCAATACATTTTTTATACTGATTGCGATTCACTCAATAATATTTCAATGTCATGTCAGGTCGAATCTGTCAGTTTTTGCGGACCCATCACTGGGTATCAGTTGACTGTCTAGCAGACAGTCAGATTGACTGTCGCTCTGACGCAAATATAATGTTACACACAATTACGGGATGGTATACGGTACTTCTATATTGATATCATAGAGTTTATATTAGGTACTTATATACATATACATAGAGTATAATTTACTTATATTTATAGCTAAGTAATAGTTAAACTGGCACTGAATTCAACAGAAATGCTGTGTGCAGATGTAAGTGGACTTCAGGTTTAAAATGCTATATATTTTGTAAAATCATAGTCATAGTGTCATCAATCTGATGTCTGTTTCTGTACCAATTTTATAAAAATAAAAATAAAATAAAAATAAAAATAAAAACGGCGGTAACCAAGCGTAAGCGTAACAGACTGCTGAGACGAGGTCCGGTTCGATACCAGGTTTTACCATGGCACACACCAATGATTTTTCGATGCTTTTCGAAGTTATGTGTGTATTTATCGCAGGTTTATGTGTAAGGTAATGGCAATAGGCTCGCCACCTATTACATTGGGACCTAAACATAAACTGGCGAAATGTGCGTGCTAGCTCCTCTGCCTAAATATACCTACTTACCTAGTACCTATACGTAAATGTATATTTCTTAAAAATACTGAAATCTGACAGATAAAACTGAATATTTTTCAGTCCCACACTTTTTTTTTCAAAGAAATAAGACTCTTCTCACTTTATGCAAATCAAACGAAACTAGAGTCTGTACTAGAGTTTAGAACTGGAGTTGCCGCGTATCAACAACCAATCAGCAACTCTTAAAACGCATCGGCAAGATGGCGGATTCCGCACATTTAGGCGGGAATAATTAAGGGTTGACGAAAGTGCAATTTTTTTTCTAGTTATTTAATTTAAGATCGACTGAAAAAGTAAGCTTTTTTGTCTATGGTAGGTATCGATCTACGCTCAAATACAATAGTTGAAGGCCACCCACTTCAGTTTCTTGTGCTATTGATTATGTGGCGCCAACTTTTTGCCAAATTTATATCTACATTAATTAATTGCTTATTGGGTACCAATTTGTTAGATTTATTTTATTATGTCTGTATACTATTATTTAATTGATTTTATGAGATTATTGAAATGTGATTTTGCATTTTATCATAATAAATAATGAGCGGCCGGCCCCGTAGCAATTTCTCTACGTGTGTTTAGGTTTTTATAGAGAATTTTCAGAATAAGTCCAGTAGGTGCCTAATTTCAGAGATAGAATAATAATAGAATGTAATTCGCGTAATCAGTGAGCGTAAAATAAATTAATAAAAAAGAAGAAAAAGCTATGAAAAACCATAACGCTACGGAAAGCCCTTCCGTCATTCTTAAGTCAGGCCCTGTGTAGAGAACCATGCTAGCCAAATGTGATAAATAAATGATCAGCATCAAAAATAAGTGGTTCTCAACAGTTTGGCGCCAACCGTAATTAATGATTGTAAAATAGGTAGGTCTGTACATATTTAATTGATTGAATTCATGTTTGCAACATCGAAAATAACAGTTGTAATAAACTGTTTGTGAAAAACTACTAGTTTTTTTTTATTTATATTACTATATATTACTACAAATATTACTATGCATAGATCGCAATTAAAACTTTTATTTAGGTAAATCTATGATTACCATCTTACTCATAGAACAGAAAAAACTAGTAGGACTCATACATACTTATATAACCGTCAATAATACCGTGCATTACTAGTAAATAATTGCCTTGATTGGTCGTACCTATTTATATACTACCTTTAATACAATATTAGCTCAAATCATAAGTTCTACAAAACGAAAACACTTTAATTTAACACACTACCCTTTTGTAAAGTAATGGTAATTAGGTATAATTGCTTTTTAACAGTTCAAAATAGCGATTACTTTGCTATAAAATATAACAAAGTAGGTATTCATGGCGTTTCATACTTTGTATCGAACAAGCTTGAATATTTACGAAAAAGTTTAGACGTATTCTAACAAAAAGGTTCATATTGTACAATTTATCAATCGTTGCGTATTTTTTTTTATACAACTTAGGTCGAAGACAAGCACGAAAACTTACACTTGTTTTTTGTTTTCCATGGTCTTACTGTTGTCCCTGGTTGCATTATAAATTGGAAAAAGTGAGTGTTTATTATAGATAGGATTTAAGCCGAGACCAGTGTCTTACACAGACAGATATAATGGAGGAGAATTTTGAGAGCTTTTAGACGGAGCTAGTAGCTAGATTTTCATGGAGTGTCCAAAAGCACCATTTCTCTTTATCTTCTTCACCCAATTCCAAAATAACTATACAGATTATTATCAAATAGATCTCTAACTAGCACTCAAGATAATACACTAGCACTAGCAGTACCCTCATTGCAGAGGATGGGCTCGATGTCGTTCAGTTTAGGGCAGACGCATCTAATTTTTTTTTGTTTAATTAGGGCATGTCAATTTGGTTCAGTTCGCCTGATGGTAAGCTGAAGGCAGTCTCAGGAAAGACGGTCACTATTACAAACAAGTAGTGTTACAATAGTGGCGCTTAACTTGACCGCCTCATCAGATGCTTTTTAACGTCCCGTTTAAAGAACCCGGGACCGTAGGAAGAAGGAAACGCGTGAACGGGTAAGGAATCCAAGACTTAATGGTGCAGCGAAGAAAGACTCACCGAACCGCTTGACAAATGAACAAATTCCTTAACCATTCTTAACCAGACAGACTGTCGACGCCTATTAACTCTCCCATAGGAAAAATAGCCCTTATCATAACGGACTAGAGTTCACATTCACTTCTCGGTTATCTAGAGCAATCATATTTGAGGTGTGTGTTTGTTTGAGGCATTCCAATCGTTAAGCAACAGACAATTACGCGCCTGGGCATCCCTTGATGTGTAACATGATCCGAATAAATATTGACTTTCTATTGAATTCATATAAATAACTGTGAAGTAAATTCTCAGTTGTTACAATAACGCTATTCCTATTTATTTTATACCACTTAGGTGGCAGACAAGCACGCGGTACACTTGATGGAAAGTGTTGTGACCTATGAACTTTTCAACACCTGGGGCGTTATATTTGTGCTGCCGATCATATAGTGGGCAAGGGGGAAGGAAGAAAGGAGGGGTGTGTTTAGATAAGTTCTGTGCTGTCAGTGTAGAAGACATAAAAGGGTTAAGAAAGATAGGTAGGTACTTACATAAAAAAATGGTAAGTACAGTGGGCTCCAAAAGTTCCAAGAAAATTCAAAATTTAAAAATCATTTATTCTGTATAGACCATCAAACGGAACTTACAAAAGGTCAATGTCACTAATAAGTTAGTGAGCAAATGGACCACCGGTTCAAAACGCGGCCCCGGTCTGAGAAAACAAGAAACTCAGCGGGATTTTCTTTATTTTATGGTCATAGATACAACAATTTACCTGAGCAGCAATTTTACACTTTAAGATCTTTGCTTTGACAGTCTAAGCTTCCACTCCGTATTTTAGTTTTGTGGTAGTGGCAGCGCGCGTAATAAACGAGCGAGAAAGAGGGTAGACCGATACAGTTGGCCCAATAAGAATTAAGAACTGACTATACTCCGTTTGTTTAGGTACTTAAATAAAGGTAAACTATCATGTGGCAACTTTAGTTAGACTAACTAACTGACTAACTAGCTGGACGACACAGGATTTTAGTCTACAAAATGCATTACTTAGCAGAAAAGTATTTTTATACTGAGTTTTTAAACAAAACATATTAAAAAAAAGACACCCCAAGATTGTTGACGTTTATTTAAGTACCTACCTTTTACCTACAAATGGACTATACCTCGGCGTTCGTCAGTACACCGTGATCATGGCGCTTGTAACAACGCCGAAATATCATTACACCACAAACATGGTAAATATCCCGTTGATTTTTATAGAGGAAGTACAAATGACTATGTCAATCTAAAATCATTACCTACATAATCTTTTCGCTTTTACTTCTTTTCTCCTTTCGTTCTTCTTCTACGGTGCATATGCTTACGCCCTTAATCCCCGAAGGGGTAGGCAGAGGTGTATTAAAAGCCCACATTTCATCAACTATGATAACTAGCACATAAATTAAACGTAAAAGTGAAATAAAGCACGTAATAACAGGACTCGGCTCATATTATGATATTAATGTCTAAACAAATCCATAAAATCGTCATAATCAAAGGGCTAAGATCCACGACGCTGCGCGAGCGCAGACGATGACGCAAAGCCCTTGCGGCGATTAAAAAAAAGAAATGGCAAAAAGATCACTCTTTTAACAGTTCATTTCTTCGATCATCATTGGATACATACAAAGTTTATAATGCAGTCAAAATACTAATTATGGTACAAATTAGAACCGTATGCTTTTGAATTAGGGTGGTATTTTCCGTTCTGTAGAAGCAAGTAGCGTGGTTCTGTTTCTGCATGATGTACGTCACTGGTCATGATTGGAAGGCTTGTGTAATGAAGACACCACAAATAAAACAGGTCTTAATTTTCAGGGAATCTTATGGAACATTCAGGGTGTCTCAAAGTTAAGTCATGAGTACCCCATTTTGAATTCTAAATTGAGATTATGTTTGTTACGCACATACTATTCGTGACGTCATTCATCATGATGATGAAGAAGATTCTTATATTACGTCATTATTATGAGTACCTACATTTGATAAGATAACTCACTACATGCATACATACATACATAATGTTCATGCCCGTAATCCCCGGAGGGGTAGGCAGAGGTGTATTGAACACCCACATTTCGCCAACTATGGTTTTCGGTCTCGCATAATAGTTGGTCGAGCCTTTTGCCGCCAATTCAAATTGAAAATTCCTAACTGAAAATGTTGCAGATAAATAAACTTCGAAAATTTTTTTCCTTGCTATGCGGTGTAAATCACAAGGAAATTGATTATGTTACGTTTTTTACCTTCCTTTAACACAATGGTGAGCGAAGCTGCTGAACTATTCCAAAATGTATATCTTTCAGTGTGAGCAGCGATCGCGGGATGAAATATTTAGCTCAAGATATGATATATATTATATAGCATAGTCAAGAGCCAGGTTCAGAGGTAGGATTAGCATATAATAATGAGCCTGAATTAAAACACATTAATTTATTTCCCAAAAACAAAAATACAAATAAAAACATAATTACGTAGCTAGACTAGCTAGTACGCATACGACTATATATTTTTTTTATAACAATTAATTTATTAATTTCTATGACATAAAGTAATTCCATTTTCAAATTTCGTCCATCTTGCTTTTTTAGCATTAAAGTAATTCTTTTTTCAAATCTCGTTCATGTAGGTTACTTTTTTTTAGCACTAACTACGTGGTGTCCTGTCTCATTCCATCTAAAATTAACTGTTGAGACAAATGAACTAACCATAGAGGTTAAACACCTGTAGTTATTTAGTTATTTTAACATCAATCAGATTGGCACTGCGCCGAACAATTGGCTAATCAAAAACCATGTTGAATAATATAATGTTACTTCACCGATTTATACTCGTTGATATTATAAATGGATTTTTTAATCGATAGGTATATCGATTTTTTATCGATTATGAATTGATTAATTACACAGTCTGTCTCTATGGCGCCTTAGTTTTTTTTAAAGTTGTGCATAATGTAGGCAAGACCGTCATTTTTTTTTTGAACTTTTTACAGCTAAGAGCGAATTTTTATACTATACTTTGTAAAATGTAGCTTGGGTCCTATGACAGCTGTCATTGAAATCCCGCACATGAAGTCTTGAATTTTCTAATAATGAATGTAGTAGCTGTCAATGTCATACTTTATGGGCATACCGAGCTAATTAGTGATGGGCGATGAATCATCGTGACCACATACTATGAACTATCCATATTTTGAATAAAGCTTAATTTAAAATTGAAATTAATATAAAAAAAAATTAATTAGAATTTAATCTTATTGCTTAGGTATTTTAATATCATAATAATATTTATTTTTCAATATACTTGATTCTAAATAATATTGAGTAAATAAAATCCTACATTCAATCCATCAACGCCCTGAACCTGTTTCTGAATTTTGTAAGAAGACACGCCGCGTTTGACTCTTGGGCCATGATATAGGCATAAGATACACGCGCCAACATCTTATTTGATATGAACTTCCACTGATCCACTCCACTCATTCTCCTCAGTACGGGTGCCGACGCCTTGTATGCTACGTATATTCCGTTCTCATTACAATTAAATACATACATACAGTTAAATTAAACCTAATCATATGTAACATGCATCAATAATATAGCTGGTAGTATCGATATTTTCATCGAATTTCGGACATCCCTATGAACCTCATTTTGACATCTGTCATAGGACCCAAGCTATATTTTACAAAGTATAATGATAGGAACTTAAATAAATATGAACAAAACTGCATTATCCAAATTAAACTAAACACTTTTTGTATTGCATTGTGATTTATTTGATACATATTATATTATTTTATCATTTAAACTTTGTCTCGACTGCTTTTCAACAGCCATGGACGCGGGGTGACTTATCATTCTCTGAGCCTATTCCCAATATGGGGTCATGGGGTCCGAGCGCCCACAATCTTATCAGGGAGATTGCGATGCGTATTGGACGACGATGGCCTTTTCTTAGGATAGAGAATAAGCATTGCCATACAATGTGGCAATGCTGTCAGTCTTCTGGCAATGTTACCACATGAAGCATACGATGCGTAGGAATTTCACGACACGGTATAATTTGAGTCTTCATTTTGTTGAATTATTATTTTATTTTTAGTTTTATTTAATACTTTTATTTGTTTGTACATTGTATTCTTAATTCCAAGTGTTGGGATTTGCATCTTCTACTACTAAACTCTTAACCTCGATGTTAAAATAAATGGCTGATGAAAGAATATTAGACGTTGCATTTAACTTTCAAATCATTTTGCTACACATTTACGAGTAGTTATTTATATACGGTTAACCTTCAGTGTACACAAATGTTAAAGCTTGCCTATAAAATATATGTACCTATATCGTGGTACAGTTAAATACAATACTACCGATTATATACATTTTATAGTTGATTAAATAAATATTTTGGGCATAGTTTCTATAGCAAATCGTCTTATTAAAAAAATCGTATGAAAGATTTCATTGGCTGAAAAGAAAAATTTATACTATGGTATGGAAATAATGTAATTACCTACAGGTGAATTGTAATTGTCCCTAATTGGTATTCTAGCTGTAACTTTTTCTGAAAGAATAAAATAAAACAAAAATAAAATGAATAGAAAAATGTATGGGATGTGTGAAAAAAAGAACTATTTTTTTCACCAAATTAGCACTCACTTCTTGATGATTTCACTATCGACACTGTTGCTAAATCGAATCGATAATTTTTTTCGAAACGGCTGTAAAATCATCCTGTATATTGTATCCCCGAATTAGTAAAAGTAAGGTTATCGACAGAATTGCATCGGTTTAATAGTTATGTATATTATTGGCGACGTATTTGACTGACTGTGGCTTATCTAGCGTTGCATCATTCTTGACATATCACTCATATCACATAATATTAAGCACTGATTAGTGCCTACCTATAAAGTTATTAGTAATATTAGTAGAGACAAATTGTTCGAGTGACATTATATATATTATCTTCAATTTTTTCTACTTTTTTATTTTATTCTTTCAGAAAACTTACAGCTAAATAACATAGTAGTAGTGAAATTGTAACATGAAATGGCTAATTTAAGTTTTCACATGTAGTGTAAAAATTATAAAAAATGTACTAAGACCAGTTGGTACCATCATAGCATTCAAACATTAATATTACTATTGTAAGTAGACCCACAAACTCTTTTATTACCGCGTAACCTAATTTAAAATATCAGTGGCAGTGACTGTGACTTTGTAGAAACAAACGTCACTTCAAATTATATATAATATATGTCAAAGTAATTAACTTGGATTGCCCCCTAAAATCCAACCACATGTCCTGATCGACTACCTGATCTCGTGGGAGGCGGACACACGGAAACAAATTTACTGGCGTGGCTTACGTGGCTCTGGAAAATTTTCTTGAAAACCTTGACCTTGGCGTCTCGCCATTAATAATTGTGTAAAACATTTACCACTTGATATTTGCGAAATTGTGGCGAATCTGCTTGCACAAGAAGCCATCTTAAGAAGAAAAAGATAAGGCGGTGATGAGGAGGCTGTTGCTCTATTTATGCTAATAATAATAACTTTATAGATTAATCAGTTTTGTCGATCAGAATTGAGAGGTTAATGAGGTTGCATATACCTAATAAATCGCTCACATTTGTGTATTTCGTACATGTCTAGTCTATTGCAGTCCACTGCTGGACATGTCTTCCCATTGCATCACGATCATCTGACGGGACTCGAACCGCGATCTTTCCCTTACAAGGGGAATTCTTCCTTGTAACTCCGTGCTCCGTGGCTCCGTGGCTCAGCGGTTAAAACACTCTTCCTGTAAGGTAAAGATCACGGGTACGGGTCCCGTCAGAGCACTCACTTTTTCCGTTCTAAATTTATTTAAAACAGTTAACTTAGTTACATCTACTTAATTTCATCAGAATTAAATTTATTTTTATTCGAATTAATTTTTCATACCACTTTATCATCATTTATTCTGTATAGACATCTAAACGGTATTTACAAAACGTCAATAACAAAAATGTATTATAAGTTAGTGAACAGGATTACCGGCACCGGTCCGAAACGCAACCCCGGTCTGAGAAGACTCCGGCAAGAAACTCAGCGGGTTTTTGTTTTGGTCTATTCACAAACCCTTACTTAGTCTAGATACAGTAATTTGCTTGAGTAGCAAGTTGAGTGAATAGCTCATCCAAATAATTCTGGATTTTAGAGTAGTATTTTTTGATATAACTTTCTTTTAATTAACCTTCAACTTACGTGGCAGATAAGCACACGACTCACCTGATGGAAAGCGGTCACAATAACCTATGGTTGTTTGCAACATCAGAGGCATCACACTCGGGCTGCTACTAATGCGCTTTTTGAAGAACTCCATATTGTAGTCGCTTGGGAAAACCACAGCAAGGAGTTCATTCTACAGCTTGAGCATGCTCGGGATGAAGTTCCTTTCCTTTCCTTCGTAATATGTATTGTGAGGTTCGCTGATGTGTGAGGTTCGCGTGATAAACCTATAGTAGCTGTAAATACTTGTAAATTGTTTATACGAATCTCGAAAAATAACTAAATTATTAAATTAATCAGGTAATTAATTAAAATTCGGGTATATACCCATACTCAACTTGTTATTGTAACTTAAATGAAACTGTTAATGCTAAGTATGTTAGTTCACGATGATTCAGCGTATATCCCCATGAATTTACTTTAAAAAAAGGCAGGTGGCGCCCGCTTGCCTTTTCGCCTCGTAGGGCTGTCAACTAATGCCAATATTTTATGTAGAGGCAGCAATTGTGGCAGTAGGTGTATTTGTGATGTCTTTTGGGGGGAGGACGGGGTCAAACGGTGGTGAATGAGCTCAAATTGATTAGCTCTGTGGCGTGGCTAGTGAACGTGACTGGCGGAGGCGCGGGTTTGATTACCGCTCAGTGCAGTTATTTGTGTGCATTAATAATTATGAATATATACAAAAGGGACATAGGGATATAAGTACAGAGAACGCGACTTTGTTTTATACTATGTACCTAGTGGTTTACAAAAAAGAAAATACTATATTACTTATTTAAGTATGTTTAAATGGTTTGATACCTTTTCATTTCTAATTTATTTCTTAAATATACAAATATATTATATATATAATAAATATTTGCACTGAGCTTCGATCGAACCGGAGCCTCCTTTATTTTATCGTGCGGAAAATCCACACGGATACCTCCTCGAACCGATTAAAACGCACACCGTACTTAGGTCTTTAGTTGCCTCGACTCGACTCGAGTTTCGAAGTGGCCCTCTCTATCGAGATGACCGTCTTCAAAACTCGAGCCTGCCTATCAGTCCTGTTTATTACCACCACGTCACAGAGGAAAAAGAGTTCATTATTTAAGACTATTAATAAATTACAATAGTACCTAATAGTGTACTCCAAAAATAACATTATTACTCACAATAATTCATTCAGTTATTTCTATGACTGAATTCTATTAATAATATAAATATATTTCCCTATAACGTTTCATCTATAATTACGGGATTTCTCAGAAGTGCCAACCCTGCCACGTGTAGGCAGATTACACACTTTGAATGCGATCAATAACGTACTTTTGCGGTTAGCGTGTTAATAAAACCGCATACACACTACGATACGATGACGCGAGTTCAAAAGATTTATATATTATATTTAGCATACATATATACATATGCTCACGTCTATTTCTCTCAGGGGTAGACAGAGGTCGGGCCTGGGGGTGACGGGTGGCCACCTGTCAAATCAAATCAAAAATCATTTATTCTGCATAGACCAGTAAACCGCACTTAAAAAACGTCAATATTAACAACATTTTATCAAATGCAAATGGACCACCGCCGGTTCGAAACGCGGCCCCGACCTGAGAAGACTCCGGCAAGAAACTCAGCGGGCTTTTCTTTTTTTTGGTCTATTTACAATAATTTACTTAGTCTAGATACAAAATTTAGCTGAGTAGCAAGTGGAGTGAACAGCTCATTTCCAGGCTTGTTTATCATCCAAATAATCCTGGATTTTATAATAAGCTTTTTGACATAATTTTTTTTTTACTAAATTTTTAAACTTATTGATGGGCAAATCCCAAATTTCATTAGGGAGCTTATTAAAAAAGCGTATACAATTATCCTGAAAAGACGCTGAAAAGTCCCCTAGCAGAAGCTGGCCGCGGCGGCGGCGCAAAAATGCGCCTCCACACATTCGCGGGTTAGGCTGGCTACACCTAAAGGCGGTTATCTCGAAAGAGATGGCCGGGGTCTGCCGGGGTGCGAGGGATATGTTGGTTACTATCTCACCTCCGACAACTAAGGACCCAAAGACGGCGTGCGTTTTAGTCATAACCTCCTCAACCGGTTCTGGCGGGGAGTATCACCACCTAGACCCATGGTAAGCCTAGTTTAATTAGTTTGTGTTATGGGTTTTATAATGCGGATAAACATACCTACATAGATACCTTTTTTTTTGTAAATACATACATATTATACATAGAAACACCCCGACCAATGCAAATATTCATGTTCATGCACACAAATATTTGTACTGAGCGGTAATCGAACCCACGCTCCCTGCGTAGCGTTCACTACCGCCATGTCATGGAGGTTGTATTAATATATGAGTATGGCAATACTTGGGTTTTAACAGCTTACAGCTTACGTCAATATGAGTAGACCTTAATAAAAATTAAACATAACATGTGTCACTGATCCTAATTAATATTTTTGTGGTTTTGGGAAAACACATGTCTAATTATAGGCAACTTCCATTGAGACCGATAGGTATTACAGTAAATAATTTAGATGTTTTGATAAAGTTTGACTTACTTAGATATAATATCTAAACTTTTACGGAAATTTTGAGTAATTAATATGCAAAATTTCTCAGAGCGGTTCTCAAATAGGAAAAATATGAAAGTTGTTGCCCCTCTGACGTAAAGGAAAATTTGGAATGGTGTAGTAACTCAAGTGGTCAGAGCATTCTGCCTGTAAAAGAATGGTCGCGGGTTCAAAACCCGTCCAGACTACATTTTTTTCAATTTCAAATCGATATATCTAATATTGTGAAGCTGAATAGCTTGTTTGATTATTTGGTTGATTGCGCTAATCTCAAGAAGCCGGCTGGAATTGAAAAGTTCTCTTGAAAATGCACCGTTTATTGAGGAAATTTATTTATATAGGTTTATAAAATCACGCTAATTACCCAGGCAAGCCGAGTAGTTATCATAATTATGGGCCAGGGTGTGACGGGTGGAGTCGTCTGTTACCGAGAGGCGCGGGTTCGATCCCCGCTCAGTGCAAATATTCGTATACATGAATATGGCTATTTGTACTGGACTGGTCACGCCTCGGAGGGGGAAAGTCCGTTAAGCAGTCGGTCCTGGTTGTCATACGAACATCTATGGCAGTTGTTACGGGTAGTTGGAGCCCTCAAAAGTCGACTATCCTGACAACAGAACTTGGATATCGCCAATTTGGTTGTAGTAGTCCAATGGCAGTTGCTTCACGGAAAATATCGAAGTTCAGCCGCATCTTAGTAAGAGTAGAAAGATTCTCAAGGTTCGATCTTCTTAGGAAGTAGGTACTGCACCTACTTCCTAAATGTTATCCATTTTGATGATAAATTTCGTACTTATTACTTTTTTACAGCTGTCACTTTTCAAAAATGTAAAAAAAATTGCTGTTTGCTTAATGTTGTCTCATTCATACACAAAATAAATCATAAAATTTGGCTTTGTCATTCCTAAATTCTGTTAAATACTGAAAATTGGGTTTCCTCCTATTTTTTCAAACAAAACGGCAATTTCATATGTAACGCTCTAATATAATATATACTCCTTCATAAGTAGAGATACCCATTTCTCGTCACACCTTTAAGAACTGCATTTTATACCTAAATTAAATATTTATCGTTCATCAGTGGAAACTAAACAGATAATGATTTGTGACTCACGGTCATATGATTTGAGGTGTGCATAACGATGATATAAGGTCACATGTTTGTTTGTTTGAAGATCAGCGAGAATTGTGATCGTCAGACAAATATAAACATCCATATACTGAAAAGAAAGTATGCGGTTGAATTTGTAAATGAATTGTATCGAAAATTTGAATTCACAATGTTTTATTAATTTATATAAAATTCTCGTGTCACAGTTTTCGTTGCCATACTCCTCCGAAACGGCTTGACCGATTCTCATGAAATTTTGTGAGCATATTGAGTAGGTCTGAGAATCGGCCAACATCTATTTTTCATACCCCTAAAGCGCGATTCACACATAGCGCGGTTGCGGGTCGGGCGCGGGTGTTTTTGCCATACATCGCCGTTTACAGAAGAAAGTAAAAACATTACCTTATTAAGAAAACGACAATGGATGGCAAAAGCACCCGCGCCCGACCCGCACCCGCGCTGTGTGTGAATCGCGCTTAAATGCTCATGGAGCAGCGGGAACGGGATCAGAAGTCCACGCGGGCGGAGCCGCGGGCAACAGCTAGTTAATTTATAAAAACTTACAGCTAATACAATCGGATAAATGACAGAATCAGCCATTCCACTAGAGAAGTACTCGTACTCCATCCTACAGAATCCCGCGGCTAATAATAACCTGTAAATAAAGACGGCCTGTGTTTTAGTCGGTTCCAGTTCAACACAACCTATACCAAAGGACACGATCTCTGATCTGAAATGAGCTGTCCAACTGGGGAAGTACCTCCGTCCTACAGAAGACCGCGGTCATAATAACCATCGTGTTGTGTTCCCGCTGGTAAGTAGGGTAGCCAGAGCTCACTATACCCCTCCTTCCCCTCCCCTTCCTAGCCTCCCCACCCCTTCCCAGCTCTCCCCCCTTCCCTTCAGGGTGGGCAGCGCGTATGTGACACCCTTAGTGTTGCACACGTTCATAGGCCACGGTGGCCGCTTTCCATCAGGTGTGCTTGTCTGCCACCACCGTAGTATAAAAAAAAAAAGAACCTAACCAACCGACCCTGAAGAGGACCCATAAGGATTTCCACACGGAAAAATACAGGGATAACCTACGAGATTTAGAACGCAAAAAATATGTAGGTACGTATGTGCGCAAGCGTTTGTGACGATCACGGGATTTTCCTTATAAAAAGAAATGCACGAACTGTGAATGGAGCATAACGTTTTAAAACGAGATTAAATCAAGTTCTATAAATAAAAACATCGTCATCTTGAATAACGTTTTAATGCAATATAAGGAAGGAAGTGTGTATTAAAAACCGAAGTAATAAAATGGCGATCTATTTTCTACCTTATAGTTGGGGAGGCGAGTATGCTAAACCTGTGGTTACTTGAGCGTCGCGCAAATCTATTTCACCTTTAAGGTGCGTCCAGATTTGTGATATGAACAGCAGACCGGACAGCGTGACACAAAGACAAATCGTTGACTGTAGACGTAACAAGTTCACAACACAACAACACGGCCACCAGTCGATCAATGTTTTCATTTAAACTCAGCTATCACGCAAAATGTTGATGTGCCTAATAAATAAATAAAAATAAAATGTTACGTAAATGTAGACGCGGCGGATTAGTAGATAGGTAGAATGAAGGGAAATATATTTGAACTTTTAGGGGCAAGTGAAGCATTTACATAACATAACAATAAGTACAACTTTGCTAACCTCTCACGCCCTAAGATTACGCTCGAACTGTGCTATAAGCAAAATTGACCCTTGTTAGTTAGTAACAAACTCCTCTTATCTTAATCTTATCTTAAGATGTATGTTTTTTTTTTTTAATTTAAAAGCATATTAGCAACCGAAATTCCTAATATTCCGTGTAACCCCTCCAGCTAAGCTCAATGGCTTGTGATAGGAATGGGCTCACGTCGGAAGTGTAGTGGCCAAGATTCGGACCCGGGACCTCGCGATCGTAAGGTCGACTCCTTAACTACTAAGCTTCCGATGCTTCATTTTTGTGCTTCTATATTAAGAGCTCATATTGGCTGGTGGTACTTATCTATATTAAGGTATCTTACCTTATAACAATCTGGTGCCCTTGAGTAATTTAAAAAGACTGTACGCAGAGATTATCTTGTAGGCATATAGAAATATTGAATGTGTATATAAATATTAAAAAATACTTAAATCGAATGCATTAAATTGATTTATAAAAAAATCGAACTCGAATTACTTTCGATCGATACTAAATTGTCAAGCAAACAGTTCGCAGCAAACTATTTGCTTTACCGTTCTCGGACCAGCTGTCGATGCGTCACCGCGTCAAACACTGTTTAACTTCGAACTTTACTTAAGAAATCAACGCGTCAGTACACACCTACCGTGCATGGAGCTAATTTTAGCAACCTTACCTGTATAGTGAATCATTGCGAAGTAATGTTATGCAACAATCTGTACGTATTTTACGCTAAAAGCGGCATCGCATTGATTTTCGTTTTCTTGAAGTACAGTCAGTAACGAAAGTGGCTAACAAAATATATACTATTAATATTATAAATGTGATAGTTTTGTGACGTTGTTTATTTTTTTTTATACAACTTAGGTCACAGACAAGCACGTGGCCCACCTGATGGTAAGTGGTTACCGTGACCTACGGGCGAGTGTAACACCAGAGGAATAACACTCGTGCCGCAACCCCTGTAAGAACGAAGACAATCTGTGTCGTCAGCGCAAAAGATGTATTGTTTCGATATTTGTTACTCAATCACGATGTAAATTTGGTAAAGATTGGACTGGAATAACACATCTATAGACATATTTACATTTCAGATAAATATATTTGTACTTGAATTTTTTGAAATGCATTATAATTACATCCTATCCAAATCAGATAAATTATTATGTACTTTTCTACATACATACTGCGTAATTTCTGATTTGGGTAATGTGTACACTGTATATTTGTCTCTATGAAATACACGCCCCTGCAGTGCAGTAGTCGAACGATATCATAGAGGTTGGAAATTTTATATGTACAAAATATAACCTAACCTAACAATTATTAAGTTAGGTAACTACAACCGCAATCATAAAAGACCCGAATAATTCCCAAATGTGAACCAAATATCAACATGGTCCAGAACTGGAGCTGATTAATTTTCCGTTGAAATGGGACCAAAATGAAATAAATATTATGTATTTCACAAAATAGGTTACAAACGAGTGTGACTAAATAATATCAGTCAACTTTTTGACACAAATTAGAATTAAGTTAAAATATATTCATAACATACATAAAATCACGGCTATATCCCCAAAGGGGTAAGCAGAGGTGCTAGCACCCACATTTCACCAGTTTATGTTTAGGTCCCAATGTCCCAACGAGCCTATTGCCATTAACCGGGCACTTATAAACCTGCGATAAATACACACATAACTTCGAAAAGCATCGAAGTCATTGGTGTGTGCCTTGGTAAAACCTGGGATATTAAATATTTCATACAAGAAACTATAAAGCCTGTTACGTAAACTAGGCCAAAGCCTGTCTCTCTGAGGCATCAGTTTTCGGCTGAGGCGAAAAGAATAAGTCTAATCAAATTAGTTAAGATCGAAAACGTGAAAGCTTCGATGAGATTCGACGGGATCGATCGTGGGTTCGGTTCACGTCGCAGCGTTCATTTTTCTGATTTAAATCTAATTTGAAACACTAATTGCTTTAAAAAATTCATTACACAGCATAAGTCTAGTCTAAAGTTAGAAAGAAATAAAGAAAGAAAGATATTGGTAATTGTCCTTTGAGATAGGTACATGAATAATAATGTGATAATATAATTAGAACTAGCACTTAACTTCGTAGAAGCGTAACTCTAAAAGGGTATACCGAAGTGTGTGATATAAACATATGTGATTTCTTCGAACTAATTACTATGGCCTTTACGTTAAACGCGCGACCACGTTATGTACGCGACTGTACGCACGTACACCATTGGTGATATGTGATAATGTAATTTAACATACATCATGCATAATACCAATAGATTTACATTGGGTAGACTGATAATACAATATAAGAAATACAAGATATCCCATTATTAGCACAATATGGTCGAGGTGAAGTCTTAAATACTCTATTTCAAATAAAACAAGTAATTAGTGTCAGTTATCTAACCTCCAGCAATCGAAGACTGCATGCTTTTTAGTCGGTTCGAGTCCGACATAATCACCTTCGCCTACTTTGGTGAATGGTATCCATGGGGATTGTGCGCACGATAAAAAAAGTCTTTAAAAATGTAAATAACATTGTATGAAAAATTATATGCAAGGGGCTATGTTTCTTTATATAAGAGGCCATTCATTTTTTTTTTTTTTTTTTTTATAGTATCACGCCTATATCCCCGAAGGGGTAGGCAGAGGTGCTAGCACCCACATTTCGCCAGTTTATATTTAGGTCCCAATGTAATAGGTGGCGAGTCTATTGCCATTAACCGGGCACTTATAAACCTGCGATAAATACACACATAACTTCGAAAAGCATCGCAGTCATTGGTGTGTGCCATGGTAAACCTGGGATCGAACCCGAGACCTCCTCTCAGCAGTCCATTACCCATACCACTAGGCTACCGCGGCCATTCATTTATAATAATAATAATCATTTATTTCAGGCAACATGAGAAAAGTTACAGTTGTTATAAACTTATTCTACGGCCCATAAATATATACCTTAAAACTAAGAATACACACAAATATATTACAAAAGTTGTTAGTAAATAGCAGTTAACCTATGTTAGTAAGCACTTCCTATACACTATTTATTATGTAAGAATATTTTCGCTAGTTTTTGATCCCCTCCTCCCCTATTATAAGACAAAATAAGAATACGCCGACGCCCTCCTCCCTTAATACTTGTTATGTGAGAATCGAAAGGATAATGGATAAGTGGATTTATCCACTATCCTTTATGTATGCTTGGGTTCATTTCATTGTAAACAATTGACGATGTGTTAGATATGGTCAATATTTTAAAAAAGTGTTCTGAATCAAGTACCAAAAGTAACATCAGCAGCATCGATGGACTGCTTTATTGTATTTTGAACTAGCTGACCCGCGCAACTTCGTCTGCGACATACCGTTTTTGCAACATTTTTCATTCTTGCTCCGCACCTGTTGGTCATAGCATGATGTTATATACATATAAACCTTCCTCTTTAACCATTCTATCTATAAAAACAAACCGCATCAAAATCCGTAAAAGTTTTAAAGATTTAAGCATACAAAGAGACATAGAGACAGAGAACGCGACTTTATTTTATACTATCTAGTGATAACTGCATATTCACTAGTTTTGTCCACACTATTGTATCTTTTCAATAAACATTGGTTTTGCCGTAGACTTTTGATATTTGAACTTTTCATCAGCACGGTACCTGAAATTTTATAGGATCATAACATCAATATCGTTTTTATCAGTTAGTACCTGTTATTAACAACCGGTATTAACAGTTACTGGTATTATCTCCGGATAAGATAACGTTTTATTAATATCATCTCCAGTTTCCGTCACCCCATAAATAATATTTTTACTGTTGACAGATGGCACTTGGAGGAACTTATTATTTTCTTATACAACATCGATAACACACGAACTTCTCCACAATATTTATTATTGTACCTAACCAGTTTCGCCTTGCGGTATTCTCAAAGGATAAATATAGTGGAGAAATAGAAGTGTGTTATCAATAATGTACCTAATCCATAAATAATAAATATTTAAGAATATTGGTATACGCCTAGATCTAGAGAAAAATACGGATGGACTATCACAGAGCATCTACTGTAGTACAAATGTCGTGGAAGTAGTGGGTTCATGTCGTTAGTGCAATAGTCAGGTTTCGAACCCGGGACCTTTCGACTGTAAACACTAAAATACCAACGCTGGTTTCAAACTAGGGCACACAAATACATCTCTGGCTAGTGTCATTGTATCTAGGTCTGTCTATAAGATTTATTTAATTTGTTAGGTTTCTAAGTATTGAAATGTTTAGTTATAGCATCTGTAAACTATTTTGTTTATCTAATCTAAAACTAATAAATAGTAATACTCGTTTATGATTTCAGTTGAATTTACATTATATTTAGTTCGTTTTGTAAGTACCTACCTACTTCCCCACTGTAGATTTTCCTTAAAACCTCCTTGGGTGAAAAAGTTATGTTGCAACGATGTGCACAGTGGGTTATGAAACGAAACTATATCCCACGCACGCTCAAATTGTGGAACTAATTCCCTACTTCATTATTTTTGGTTTTCAAAGTAGGTCAAAATAATTACAAACATTCAAATTCAGTTTAATTTAGCCCGTAATCCCCAAAGGAGTAGGCAGAGGTGTATTTAACACCCACATTTCGCCAACTATGATTTTCGGTCACACGTAATAGAGCGGGAGCCTATTGCCGCTAATCGTACACAACATCCATATTGCAGCTCAGCCTTCAAACTATCTATTATTTATAATATATATTTTAATAATAATTTAGTATGAAAAATATTAGTAACCGAAATTCGTAATATTCCAGTTATTTACACTGTTGATTGATGGTACTTGGTGGAACTTATTGTTATGCGTTATTAATAACACACTTGTACTTTTACAGTGGAGAAGTGCAAGTGTGTTATCAATAATGTATCTTAATATTCATTTTAACCTCGCCAGCTAAGCTCAATGGCAGGATCTCTCAATCGTAAGGCCGACTAACGGAGATTCTTAGCCAGTAGGGTCTTTACAGACATACAAAAAAGTATCTCTGAATCATTTCACAAAAGTTTATAATAAAAGTTTCGTTCGAAGTTAAGAGGCGCCTATAATTTACGAGTTTCCTTATCATGAATCAAGTTCTCATCTGGCGGTATGCATCGCCTTTGTTTATATTTTTTTTCTTTTTATTAATTTGCAGAATTTGATTTTGGAATTCGGCGCCACGTCACATTATTTCTAAAGAGGTTAACTAAAATTTATAGGAACACATTGTTCGAAGAATACTTTTTTTCTTGGAAGCTTGACTCGAAGTTTAGAACCACGTGGTTCCGGGATATTTTTGTCGTATACCTATAATCCCTTGACAAGCTAAGTCTAATTTCATCAAAAGTAAAATATATAGCGTTGACAAAATAAACTAAATCGAAGTCTTGTTTCTTTATAACAAAATAAGTAAACTTAAGTAGTGTCCTAATTAGAATAACATTAATATGTAGATCTATTATACAGTACCTTTTAACACTAGTAGTTGTATAGTGGCATCAATTCTTACAATTTTAGTTTAAAATGGTTCAGGAATTTTAGAGCCCACTGTACATTACGAAACGAGACATGATGTAAAATGAAAATAGAAAAATACCCCAGTCAGCTTGTGACCACGGCTAGTGCAACTTGGCCAAAACGTCAAGCAATCCAAAAGTTAAATTATTGTATTTATCATATTATGATTGCGTTCATATCCGAGTTCGCTAAGAACCATATAAGAGTCTAGTCCCATGAAAAAGTCGGCAAATTCTAAAATCTTTTAGGTGTCAACACTGATACCTATGGCACGATCAAAACTTATTGTCTTGAAATTTTGATCAAAATAATTATTTAGGATTAAATTAAATATAAATCATTTCAATATAGGCATTTATTTGTTACAATTGAACTAAAATCAATCTACCTGATGTTGAAATGTCGTTTTTCGGATACTTAACTCCTTGTCAGATTAATCTTTACTTGATTATATTTATTTATTATTGTAAATTACAGGCTACTCACACTACTTTTGATAGGTTTTGGCATGATTAAATTAAAAATTCAACAAAATCTGGAATATTTTGAGGTTAACAACAGAATTTCTGACAATTAGTTTGACAGATTAATATTGCTATTATAAGAAATCAGCAAATGGTTGTGGACTAGACTCGCTTCACAGACTCTACTCTATCATGCAACGCGAAACTTTAAGAGCGAGTTTAGAAAAATAAAAAAGTCAGTAGTCAGGCCGGATATAGATCGAATTTGATTGCATTTATTCCTAGAGTTTATACAGTAATGTACCTACAAGTAACCATGGCATTGCGTCAGCAATACTTCTTAGACACCTCTCACTAACCGACGATTGATCTCGGTCCACCTTTGTGAGTCATGGCCGCTGATAGCTATGCGATTTGTGTACCTACAATGTTTAACCACTAAGCAAATAAGTACAGAAAGTTGACTTCATTCATACAAGTATTAAAGACAGACACACACTCACGCATACACACTACTCAGGTTGTGACGAGACAAATCGCAAATGGCGTAAAGATAGAAGATAAAGAACCCCATTTTCACCGGGCCGCGAAAGTGGTCCTTAATTCTGTGGATCATAACTAGGTTAGTTATAAAGGTTTTATAAGCTACTAGCTGACCCGGCAAACGTTGTTTTGCTTAAAAAAATTTAAGGGTGAAGAACCCTTATCACTTAAGGGTACGAAAAATAGATGTTGGCCGATTCTCAGCCCTACTCAATATACTTACAAATTTTCATGAGAATCGCTCAAGCCGTTTCGGAGGAGTACGGGAACGAAAATTGTGACACGAGAATTTGATACATAAGATATATTACGTACACTATGTCCATGTGGTTTACAGATTATTATACTAAATCAAAATTAAATACCCAGCGTGCAATTAATATATCAACTGCTTTATACAAAAATCAATCAAGTACTATATGTCGTCGGACATTATCATCACACATTATATCGGACTCGAGCCGAACAAAACCGCACGGCCATTCATGCCATCTGATGCCAAGGATGAAGTAGCTTGTAACATATCCCTCACGCCCCGGCCAACCTTGGGCCATCAAAGGCTCTCTAGGGTGTAGGGGGGAGTGTCCCTGTCTAGCCCCCATCCATTTCATCCGGATAACATTTCGTGATTGTTGCCTGAGTCCACATACAGACTTAGTACATTATAAGCCTTTTTATCAAAAGTCTTGAAAGAGATGGCCCTGTGTCTGCCGGGGTGCGAGATTGTCTACTATCTTAACTCCAGTAACTAAAGACCCAAAGACGGTATGCGTTTTAGTCGGTTCGGGTCCTACATAACCTCAACAAGGCGTAGACGGATAGTATACGTGTAGACTTTTCGCACGATCTTCTTCTGTCGAATCGACGACATTTTTAAATTGCCATTGTGGTGTAGTTATTTGTTTCACGGCCGCGCCGATACTCACGAAAAGGGCCCGAGCATAGGGTTCGCTCTACGGGAAGGCTTACTAAGTTCCCGGCTTCGCACGATAAAAAAGTATGTTATATATACTGTGTCTATCCCTTTGGAGGAAGACAAGCAGACAGTACATAAAATGTATTGTACTAATTTGCGTTATCAAGGCCCCATTCACTGTTCCTAGAACAAACTTATAGGTATTTGTGTTACGATACAATTAAACGGTAGACGGAAATGGCGGACTTCCTAGTACTTTGATTTACGGAAAACTTAAACAAAATGAGTCAAATGACGCACTTATCAACAGAAACAATTTCCACGTTCAGTGGAAATTTTCACAAGATGGCGCCGCGTCGCCGTCTGATCTATTAATTGTTTTACCTCGAATAAGACTTATAAGGTTAAATTTATTTATTGTATAGAAGTATTCTACTAATCACATAATTATTACAAACTATATACAGCCCTTGGCTCAACTTGCGTCGAAGCCTATTTATCTTTATCCGTATGCCAAGTAGGACCCTTCCCATGATTTTTCCGTTTTGACCGATTTTAACTTGGTCAGATTTTGGATTCGTCAGATTTTCGTTTCGCCAGATTCACCTCTTAAAAGTATTATTATTTCAATGTAACTTTACTTCCATAGTTAGATTCACAGTGTCACACGTAAACCACTAAAACATTTTGATAAAAATTGGTACAGTTTGAGAAAGATCGTCGGTGTATCAACCATCAGATTTAGCACAGGTTTTTTTACTCCCCCTATCCCACCTACCGACACACTACGTGCACTATGGTCTTTTATCGCGTAAAACAGGAAATTTTTAGATAGATAAATAACTCTTTATTGTACACCGAAAATATCAAAATACACCAAGGACAAGTAGTGAGAGTTGCTTTATGAAGTTTCATCATTTTTTAAAGATAACCCGTTGAAATTTTGTCTCAATAGACCTTGGGAAAGAACATAGGCTACGTTTGCTCGCGAAAACCGACATCCAAACAGGCTGAACCGCGAACTTCAACTCGTTACTATTACGTATAAATTATTCTAATCTGTACAGATATCTTTTTCCTTCTAAGTGTTAATTGTATTGCAGTTAACATCAATCAAAGCTATTACAGTACCGGGTAATTATATAATACGAAGCGCCGGCGCCGATGGCGTCTCACTACTGTTTATGCCGCAGACAGAACCATGAATCACATATTATTTAGAAATAAATACACATCCTGTGTTTCCTTCTTCCTACAGTCCCGGGTCCTTTAAGCGGGGCGTGAAAAAGCATCTGATGAGGCCGTCAAGCTGAGCGCCACCATTGTAACACTGTACCCTCTTTCCTGAGACTTTACCTACAGCCTACCTTAAGGCGAGGTGAAGTCAGATTGACGTCTCATAAAAAATAGCTGCCTAATGTAAAAACGGGCTTGTTATCATTCCACATGGTAATGTCCTCAGCCTTTTAGGCATACTACCATCATTTTTATGACTCTCTCTCTCTAGGACAATCTACACATCGCCACCTAGACCCATGGTAAGCATAGTTTAACTAGCTTGTATTATGGGTTCTAGAATGCGGATAAACATACTTAGATACTTTTTTTTTGTAAATACATACATATTATACATAGAAACACCCAGACCAATGCAAATATTCATATTCATGTACCCAAATATTTGCATTGAGCGGGAATCGAACCCACGCCTCCTGCGTAGCGGTCGCGTTCACTACCGCCACGCCACGGAGGTCGACTAGGTGTTCTATATGGAAAAGAACAATAAGTATATTGAAAGTAGGACTGGCCCTTTGGGAGTGGGTGAAGTCAACAGCTGCCCTTACTGACCCAATAAAAAATATAAAATATATTTTACTATACACCTTTCACCTAAACAAAATAAAATTGTTTACTACTAGTAAGTGTTAACACGAAATGTGTGTGCTTATGGGTACAGTTAGTGACCTTGCGATAGGTACAGGCATGAGATGTGGACCTAATTTTTATGCTCGATAGACTCGCGTTTCACTACCTCACCTGGTGGAAAGTGATGATGTGGTCGTCTGTGAAACACGCTTGCCTAGAAGTAACCTATTCAATCTAGTCTTGTAGACTTCTAAGTTATAGCTATTTGGAAACAGACTCGGACAGAACCTTTCACTCTTTGGCTGTACCCATGATGAATGTATCACCGAATCGCTTGGTATGTACTTATGGGAATGTCCACCATGTAGCATAGCGTGCCGCTGTACGTTTGATCGTTCAGAGGTTGAAGGACCATGGAGAATTCAGATTGTGGATGTCTTACGCCTATAAAGTAGACCAATATTTTGATGATAAAAATGCATGGTCATATTAATCTCTTGCTCTGGATAGATAATATCGAAACCGTTTTCAAGTTTATCTAGAGATGTAAGTCTAAGATCCGTGCCGAAAGATATATATGTGTCCGTTAGTAACATTGCATATTGACTGGGTTCAAGGTTAACTGGCGTTTAAATATAGGTTAGAAGGCCGTTGGTCAATTTACCGATAGGAATTTCCTTATATAATTATATATATTATTTCTTTCAGTTAGACTAGAAAGCCGACCCCAACTAAGTTGGTAAAAGGTTCAGAGTATGATGATGATCCTTATATATATTATACTAGTTGTTGCCCGCTGCTCCGCCTGCGTGGATTTCGATGCGATTATCGCGTTACGACTCTACTCGATTCTCTACTTGCCTCTCTATACAACTTCTTACTGTCATGACAACGGAAATAGTTAGCGATATTAGCGGCAATAGAAATATACCGGATCTATTGGGATATTTGATTATTGCTCCGCTCCTTTGTATGGTACCGTGATGATATGTAGCCTATGTGACTCCTAGATATTGTAGTTTTTTTAGGTGAAAGAATGATTGAAATCGGTCCAATAGTTTCGGAGGCTATTCGTTACAAAAAACCAATCAAAAAACGAAAAACAAATCTTTTCTCTTTATAATATTAGTGTAGATATATATTAATTCTAGAGATTTAAATGAAAATTAAACTCATATTTTCACGGTTAATGGCCTATTCGCCCTAAGATATGTTCAAATTTAAAAATGGTGCAAAGAACCATTATCATCCGTTATCATCGTTATCATCTCTAGAAGTACAGTAGGCTGCAAAAGTGCATGGACATTACAAAAACTAAATCGTTTGCGCCGGTCTTTAACCCCATCTGTTGACGAAGTAAAATGTTTCACAAATATATCTGTATATATCACAAATATATACACTAGATGGCGCCGCGCTACTTTTTAAATGTAAGAAAAACTAACTTCTTTTTCTATATTACCAATTTATACAAACACAAATTAACCATGCATTGAAATAGGATATTACTAGATTTTTTTAGTTTAACGTAATGTTTTAATCTTAGAGGATGAACTTAATTTATAATTAAATGAACTATGTGGGTAGTTCAGTTTATTTAATAGCTGCTTAAACGCGGTGACTTGCTAGTTTGTTCGTTCGCTAACATCATTCCCATTTGTATTATCCTTGTTCTAAGTTAACCAAATAATTTTTGCTACTACTTACCTACTTCTAATACGCATAAGCTTATTAGTAGTAAGTAGTAGCTAGTAAAACCACTGGCGCCATCTAGTTTATTTATTTATAAACTGGGGTTTGAAAGTTCATAGGATTATCGATCTTAAGCTATCCATGCAATTTTGCAGCTTACTGTACCTACCTACATTGTAAAAAGTAGGTACAATAACGTCTATTTTTTCCGAAAAAGATATTCTTACATCCTACAAAGATAGCCATAAAACAGAAAAAGAAAATTTTCCACAATCGTACACATTTTCCGGCAAAGGGCGCCAAATTATACAATAATTGTTTATTTTTTATTATCTAGGCAAGATAACAATCATAAAAATCACAGATTATATTCTTCCTTGTTTATTTTGAGCTTGGACCCAAGGTAATTGAAAATCTTATTTGCGGATACGGCTACGTTTGATTTAAAAGAATTAGTTAAAACTAGCCGTTGCCAGCGGTTCCGCCCGCGTGGACTTCTGCTGCCATTCCCGCTGCTTGGACTTCTGATCCCGTTCCCGCTGCTCCATAAAAACTTTCCGTAGAGTTCAAGGAACAAATAAAAAAATGAATTACTAGAATTGGGCCAGCTGTCTTCGAGTTATGCGATGCTATTTCCCGATTCATTTTTATAAATATAGATCTTATCTAAGATATATTTTTTTCTTACATTATCTATTTAGATTAAGTATTTTAAAAGACATCGAAATCAAGCAACACGCCATCCCCTACCAGAATGAATTTAGTGTATACATACATTCATTTTTTTAATATCCGACTTCGCCCTCCCGGAGAGGGCGCTTGAAATTTTTTAAGGGTGCATCCCGTAAAGTGAAAGCCCCCCTCATTTTTTTAATCCTTTTTCATTTGCTCGAATATTTTTATTCAATTAAGCGAAATTATTAATTTTCTAGGTACTAATACCTAGGTAGTCGAAAAAATGATACCGTATCTAGATGCAGAAAGACAATAGTTCGACCTTATTTTTAATGATGTACCGGGGAAGTGAGTATAATGTAATAGAAAAAAGTTAAAAGTATAAAAATATTTAATAAAATTTCTCAGGATGTGGCTAATGTGGTCGGTTCGAGTCCAACATAATCACCTCTACCGACTTGCATGGAGACGGTAATCGCGGGGATTTTAGGCACGGAAAAAAGTGTAGGGAAATATATATAGGTACAATATATTTAATCCAAATCCACAAATTTAATCATTTTCCCTATTCTTTCCAAAATATTTTCCTGATTCAACCCATTGTAATTTACCAGTATTTTAGGTATTTAGTGTCGAAGTAACAATTTTTTTTTTTTATAATATCACGCCTGTATCTCCGAAGGGGTAGGCAGAGGTGCTAGCACCCACATTTCACCAGTTTATATTTAGGTCCCAATGTAATAAGTGACGAGCCTATTGCCATTAACCGGGCACTTATAAACCTGCGATAAATACACACATAACTTCGAAAAGCATCGCAGTCATTGGTGTGTGCCATGGTAAACCTGGGATCGAACCCGAGACCTCGTCTCAGCAGTCCATTACCCATACCACTAGGCTACCGCGGTTTTTTTTTCCTTAACAATTAACTTTTCTATAAATTCACTGTTGATAAATATTTCGGGATATTTACCATATTTGTTGATTTTTTTTCGGGGAAACCGATATTTTGGCGCTGTTGTAAGCGCCATGATCACGGAAAATATCCCGAAATATTTAACAGTGAATATGTAAATGACCATGTCAATTTAAAATCATACTTTTCTACGAGTAAATAAATGGCTATGAGTTAATATGAGTTTGTAGACCAGTTGACCAGTCTTTAATAGCTGTTTTTATTTTTTATTTTTTAACTATGGCACGTCCATTTGACTCCACCTCGCCTGATGTTAAGCTGAAGGCAAAGTCTCATGAAAGAGGGCCACCATTTTTTTTTAAATAAAGAATATTAGCAACCGAAGTTACTAATATTCCCTTAAACCCCTCCAGCTAAGCCCAAAGACTTGTGTTAGGAGTGGGTTCACGTCGGTAGTGTAATGGCCAGAATTCGAACCCGGGACCTCTCGAGCGTAAGGTCGACTCCTTAACCACTAAGCTACCGCCGCTTGCATTGCGCATGCATTGCAAACACGTTCAGTGCTACAATGGTGGCGCTCAGCTTGACGGCCTCATCGGCTTTCCATTATTAGCAATGATGAATTGTAATGGCCAATGCATATCAACAGTTTCTCCTATATTGCAACTAGCTGTAATCCGCGGTTCAGCCCGCGTAATGTGGGTTATCGCGCAGTGCAATATAGCCTATGTTACTTAGGGATGTCGGCACAGTAGTTTTAGAGTTATTTATTTATTTATTCATTACAAACATTCGCACCCGCAAAAATAAAAAAAAATCCTCTTTATAATATCTATGTGGATGTGGACTAGTTGAGTAGAGTAGAGAACAAACCGCGGTAGCCTAGTGGTATGGGTAATGGACTGCTGACACGAAGTCTCGAGTTCGATCCCAGGTTTTACCATGACACACAACAAAGACTTTTTGATGCTTTTCGAAGTTATGTGTGTATTTATCGCTGGTTTATAAGTGCTAGGTTAATGGCAATAGGCTTGCCACCTATTACCTACATTGGGACCTAAACATAAACTGGCGCAATGTGGATGCTAGTAGCTCTGCTTACCCCTTCGGGGATATAGGCCTGAGTTTATGTTATGTTATGTTATGTAGTTGAGTTTCGAAAACAGATTGTTTATTCTTATTTGGAAATCAGTTTCAGAAGAAGAAATATTATTCTTATTTAGAAACTAGTTTCGAAACTTGGTTTCGTACGTGGCCGAAGGGGTATCCGCGACTTCGTTCGCGTGGATTGATCCGGGCTTTGTTTATTAGCGCGGAACTAATGACGGATACATAGCACTAATATTATTTTATTTAAAACCGTGTTTTAAAAAAAATTGAGAAATATTTTTTTTTCTACAAATTGTTATGTTTAACATTACAAATCGATAGATCAATTTTATTTATTTATTCATACTGGTTTCGAACTTTGTAGCTTGTCTATTTCTGGTATTCTTACATACAGGAATTACATGTTACTTATTTGTGGTTGGGCAATAAAATGATTCGGGCGCCATTTTATCACTCAACCTGTATAGTACAAGAAGGGCAATATTATATACATATAATAAGGGAAAAGTCATTGGTGTGTGCCATGGTAAAACCTGGGATCGAACCTGAGACCTCGTCTCAGCAGTCCATTACCCATACCACTAGGCTACCGCGGCTTAGAATGCGGATAAACATACTTAGATACTTTTTCTTTGTAATTACGTACACGTTATACATAGAAACACCCAGACCAATCCATCATGCACACAATTATTTGCACTGAGCAGGAATCGAACCAGCACCTACTGCGTAGCAGTCGCGTTCACTATCGCCACGCCACGGAGGTCATACTCATAAAATACTTTATTTACAAACATGAACGCAAATATATGAATAGTAATCTTAAAATATGTAAATAAAAAGGGTTATCTCATATTTTACTTACGGTTATAAACTTGTAACATGTTTGTAAACACTCTGTTTTAAACGGTATTAAGCATATCTATTAAATAATATTTTTATTTGTAATAAAATATTGTTGTTTTTATATTTGATTAAAATATTGATCGTATCGTTCCGGCTCGTTTCTGGTGCAAAGGCTGACCATTGCAATACAGTGCGAAAACGCGGCGAGTGTGATGGACACTTTTCCACTGGGAGCGATCAGGAACGGGCTGTTTTCGTTTAGACATAATATGTATAATTTATATGTATTTTTTTTTTTTAATAAGTATATTAGCAACCGAAGTTACTAATATTCCCTTTAACCCCTCCAGCTAAGCTCAATGGCTTGTGTTAGGAGTGGGTTCACGTCGGTAGTGTAATGGCCAGGACTCGAACCCGGGACCTCTCGATCGTAAGGCCGACTCCTTAACCACTAAGCTACCGACGCTTAAATGTATTGTAATTGTAATATTATGAAATAAACGACTTAAAAAAATATTGATTACATTTTAGTGTTTTATATTTGAAAGAGCATCACTTTTGTGTGGTTTTTTTTTCTATGGCACGTCAAAAAAGTGATTGTTTTTTTCAAATGAAGATGTACAAATGAGGTCAAATGGAACTCGTTGTTTGACTGAGAGTCTAATGGGCACTAAAGCAACAATGAAATCCAAGATTGAGGGTCCAATTCTAACACGGAGGTCCAATGGATCATATTTACAGATGAAGTCGAATTTTGAGGATCCGTAGGTAGGTACGTAGTCTCACCATCGTAACTATAAAACTTTATGTAAAGACTAATAAAAAATACAGATGTAAGAAAGCCGGGTTAGCAAGATGAAGTGGCAGTGGGCGAGGCACAGCCGACAGTTCTCGAATGGAGCCCACGTACTTGTAAACTTGCATTATCAACTTTGACAGAAATAAATATTGTAGTGACGCAAATTTTTGTATATCACTAGCTGTTGCCCGCGGCTCCGCCCGCGTGGACTTCTGATCCCGTTCCCGCTGCTCCATTCCGAGCATTTAGGGGTATGAAAAATAGATGTTGGCCGATTCTCAGACCTACTCAATATGCTCACGAAATTTCATGAGAATCGTGACCGATTCTCATGAAATAAGCCGTTTCGGAGGAGTATGGCAACGAAAAATGTGACACGAAAATTTTATATATTAGATAAGTCACAAGTCACTGCTACTTTGTTTTTTTTCGTGCGCGAAATCCCTACGAATACCACCTCCGCCAAAACCGGTGGAGATGATTATGTCGGACTCGAACCGACCAAAACGCACGCCGTCCATGGATCCTTGATTGCCGGAGATTCACATTAAACTTGTCGAATTTTACCGTTTCATGTGACATTATGACAACATTATGATGTTGACTTGACATTTATTATTGTGACAAGGTTCCAAAGTGTATACATATTATTGCAGGTGACTGGACTAACGTTCCAAAAGCACTAGACACAGAATCCTAATACTTCATAAGTATGTATGACACAGCGGGTTTTTTGTATGTTCGAAATTGCTCATAGAATTATGCTACATATGGTAGGTAACTATATTTTTTCTTATAAAACAGTAAAATGGCTTTTCCTTAGACCATACCGTAATTAGGTATAGTAGAATTAATCAAACTACAGAAACTACTTGATGATAAGCTGAAGGCAAAGTCTCAGGAAAGAGGGTCACCATTACAAACACGTACAGTGTTACAATGGTGGCGGTACCTATTGGTACTACATAGACCGAGTTGCCTTTCGCGGCAAATGCCTCGCGAGGCTAGGCAGAAGGGGTAGGCAGAGGTGATAGCACCCCATTTCGCCAGTTAATGTTTAGGTCCCAATTTAATAGGTGGCGTGTCTATTGCTATTAACCGGGCACTTATAAACCTGCGATAAATACACACATAACTTCGAAAAGTATCTTCAAGAGTCATTGGTGTGTGCCATGGTAAAACCTGGGATCGAACCCGAGACCTAGTCTCAGCAGTGCATTACCCATACTACTAGGCTACCGCGGTTAGTTAATTAATAAACTAGTACATATCTATTGCTTAAAAATCGAATAAAGTACAAAACGGTTGAACTAAATTTCCTTCCTTATCTTTTACCTTGATTTTTTTTTGTATCCCCCTTATCAGTTTCCCTCAGTCAACTAAGTCTCGTGCTTTTACGTCATAACCGTAATCGTTATAATCACTGTGTGACGTAACATCCTAATGAATAAGATTATTATTTACTTATCTAGGTAAATATTTTGTATACCTACTGCTTCTAATTCCGTATATTTTTATTTATAGCAACATAATATCAACTGTTTTGTAAATACCTATAGGAAACAGGCGTAATTTTACACGTTATTAGTACGTATGTTTGTAAATACATTTTATCTGCTCTCATAAATTTCGAAATTAAAACATTAAAAAAACCTTTAATGACAGATGTATGCAAAACCAACTTATTAAAAAAATAATTTAATACAGCTCTATGGTCATGACTCATAATGTACTTAACTTTTTTACATTTCGATAAAAACAAGTTCAGCTGGACCAAAGAGGTTTTAGTGTAGATTTCAATAAGCTGATGATGGGGCGCATCACACATATGCAACAGTTTGTAAGGTAGCAACGGTAAACGGGGGAATCGAAAATATCCCTAAATTCTATAATCGCGATGAGTCATAATGTCCGCTCTGACTTACTTTTGAGATACTTAGTTCGATTTTTAAAATACTTACCTATAGCCGATAGGTCTATAGATACACAAAAAACGTAGGTACAAAAATGAATAATTCTTATTTTTGCACGAATTATTACTCATTTACTTGTTCCCAGAATATTTTGAGGTACCTAGCTGCCATAGAATGAAGCTTTTATTTTATTATTTTATCTGTGATTTCTTTCTCACCTATATTGTAACCACTTACTATATATCAACCTAGGTACATTCATCTGCTTACGGGCCTAGATGAATATCTACAATAAAATAATAAAAAATGTAGATCCGTAGGATGTTTAATATAATATAATTCGTATTATGAATCATGCATAACTAAAATTAACCAGTTTAATAATTTAAAAAAGAAGCTGTCTTTCTGCACCTATAACAAATATAAAAAAAACTTTAAAAATAAGTAATCATTCCGATTGATTGCGTTCGATTTCTCTAGAAACGAAGTTTAGGTATGGCGTAGCAGCTTAAAAGGCTTTACGTCGTTTATTATACTACACGCCCTCTTTTCGACGCGATGGTGTTTAGTGGGCAGGGCACCTTTCAAGTGCTTCATCGCATAAATATTAAAAAAATATGTCACAGCTATAACAGTCATAGACAAACCCTTCCCCCGCCACATTACGTTTGAATTTCGAACTTCAGACACTGCAACTTTTCAGAAAATGTATTCCAAAAAAAAATCTCTCAATTTCCTTGCATGCTACGTCACGTCCGCTGTGATTGGCTGCAGGCGACCACACTACAACTACACTACAGTATATTAAATACGAAAGGTTGGAGTAACGCAAATGAACACCGATCGCCGCTCAGTACGCACGCTTGAATCTCTCGCGACGCGCCACATTCGTTCGTGATCAAAACTTACGGTCGCTTACTATAGTGTTGTGTTGCGATATCCCTATTTACAAAAGTGAGTAACATTACAAGAAAATATAGACAATATTTTGTATCTAAACCCAGTGGGTGTCCATGCGGAACCAGTGCGTAATCAGATGCAGGATTAATGCAAGTGATATATACTTAGTTCCAAGTAAGCGCTGTTTTGTTGTAAGTTGTATTTTGTTTGCAAACAAAATTTTCGCTTGGTTCCAAATGGATGTTCACATATATGGAAATGGTTGGGGCGCAATAAGTATACCTACTCATATTAAGTTTGCACTTAAAATTAGTATTTTTAATAACTTGTTGTCAAAGTTTCTCAAAGTTTTTGTAACTTAATAAATCTTTTTTTGTTTACAAAAAATTTAGTAACGCTGAATAGTATAATAGTAGTAGTAGAATAGTAATCCTGATTTTTTGTAACTTTTGCATTATCAGTTCTTTGAGAAATATTGGCCAAATACCACTCAAGATATAAGCCTCATTTGATATTAGAGCACTTTCATACTTTGTCTGTTATCAGTCAATACAGATAAAACAGCTCTTTTATCTATTACATAAACTTTATCCTTTCCGTCACTCAACATTTGGTGATTATCACGCCTATTTTTTAAATTAAAAATTGTACATTAACATAAAATAAATATCAAAGAAATTTAGAAATCTAATTACCTCTGTATATTGCTTAATTACATTAATAATATTTAAATACCGCACTACTAGAAATTTTGGAGGCAGTTGCGTACTGATGATTTATCAAAAGAATACTAGTAGTAAACCTATATTCTAATTTAATAATCGAATCCTAAGATATATTGTATCAGTTACATTTAAATGTAACGAGTATTTGAGATACACATACAAAGAAAATGATAATATAGAAAATGAAAGTGCAATTTACTACGCGATAATTTTAGCTCATTACAATTCTTGACTAGTTCTTCCTTCTTCTTATTCTGTAAGGTACATTTGTTACAATTCTCCGTGCTCTCTATTTCCCGTAAAAATAAAAATCGGGGAAAATGATAACGAGAGAATCATGACTAAGCTAAAACACGAGTTTTGATAGCTAATCAAATATGATAATTTTTCAATGTGCATTTAATATATTTTCGATATTATAAAACAAGGTTCATCTGCGGTCGGCTACGAAATGGAGCCTTAAATTTCGCTAGAATATTAGTGTAAACTTGACTGGTCAAATGATCACTAGTTCAACGCCTAGGTTATGCAAATTTTGTTTTAAAATTGGTTAAAGTATTTTTTCAAAATCTCCTTTACCTACATTAAAAACTTTCAAAATATTACTGTACAAATTTAATTTAAAACTGTTAAAATATTTTTAATTTGTAAATAAATTAATTTAAAATAGCCTCATTAAAATTATGTTATTGTCAACGTATTATTATTATTATCTACTTATTTTGGATACAAATAAATTTACAAAAAAATATTGGAAAAGAGAGAAATGTAATAAGATTTAATATAAAATAGAAACGTAAAAGAATATATGAGATTACTGACGTTATTAAAATCTTATTTCTTCTATGTTTCTACTGATTCCATTAACATAAAAACTTACATAACACACCATAAAAAATATATTAAAAACAAAAAAATGACGAAAATGTCTTCCAAATTTAAAAATTGATATTTTTCATAGACAACGCCGTCTTCTACATTTTGTAAAGTCAGCGTGTGTTTGTTCAAAATGGACACTATTTGTGTATATCATTTGTATTGTCATGATTCTATAGTAGTGTTAAACGACCTATATAACATCATTGACTCTACACCTTTCTCTGCGTTTCGTTGTAAGAATGACGCAATAACCGTGATGATTTCGTTACGATATAACGTCCTTTCTAATACTTTTTTTATTTTGTAGAGTTACTAGATAAAAAAAGAATGTTGTTATGGTAGGAAGAAGTCCTTTAGTAGATACAAAAGGAGACGCCATTTTTGAAAACTTATTCTATACCTACGATAAAAATAAAAAATAAAAAGTCAGATTAACTATAACTAAGCTAGGCAGCTTGTCAAGCATATCAAAAGGGTTACCCGGATTTCACTAACCATAGTTATATGATGCAACGCGAAAGTTTAAATTTAAGTAATTATTTTTTTTATTTAGTTCATAATTTTTGTTACTGTTAACTATATAATTTTTAAATAGCCTATACAGGGGTGTAAGTGAAACGCTCCCGAAAACGCTCTCGAAATCCGTTCAGTAGTATTTGCGTCCATCGCGGACAAACATAAACTTTTTACAATTATATAATAGTATAGATAGATAGATATATATTGCCTTTTTCTTTCATGTTTTCCTTAACTACACCTACATACTATAAAAAAAAATATCTCCGATAGATTGCATTTAATTAAATATGGTCAAGTACATTCCTACGTTGAACATGATATCCATATTTAGATAGTTGTTAGGTATATCGAGTAAGACTATTAGCGCATATACAACTGCACATGTTTTGCTATTGAGATGAAGCGCCGTTAGTTTAGTGGTTAAAGAGTCGGCCTTACGAACGAGGGCTTCGAATCCAGGCTCTGAGCTTAGTTGGACGGGTTCGAGGGAATATTAGTAATTTTGGTTATATTTCCAAAAAATAAAACCACTCCTTCACCTTAAGTTACTCTATTTATTGCTGAAAACTGTATTAAAATTTGTTGAGTAGTTAAAAAATCAAAACGAATAGACGATGTAAGCGACTTTATTAAACGTTTAGATAATTATAAATAAATAAATAAATATTTTAAGACAATAGTTACGCAATGCCTTTTAGACCCATGGCAAGTATAAGTTAACTAGCTTGTTCTATCGGTCCTATAATGCGGATAAACATACTTAGATACCTTTTTTTGTAAATACATTCTTATTATACATATAAACACCCAGACCAATGCAAATATTCACATTCATGTACACAAATATTTGCACTGAGCGGGTATCGAACCCACGCCACCTGTGTGGCAATTGCGTTCGCTACCGCCACGCCACAGAGGCCGCATCAGTTATTTTTATAAAGACCAAAAAGAACCTTCTCATTTTTTTTCATGTCTTACGCTATTTTTTACGCTTGTAACATTTCGGGGTAACACTGAAAGGCACTTGTAAAATCTACGTGCACATGTTATCAGTGTACCTGAGACTTTAGCGGTATTTTAAAGTGTGTTATGTTGTCATATTTATTACCTTACCGTAACTGAGACGGTTGTGTGGTTTTTACTATCGTAACGCATGCAATAACTAAATAGGATTGGACTGGACTCAATTGTTCGTTTGAATCCAATGATCGCTTGATGATACACGTGTATCAAAGTATTATTTATAAAAGATTATCATAAATTTAGTGTTAAATAGTTTGTTTTTTCTGTACTGTGTTTGCAACACCATGGGTGTAACACTTGCTCACTAAAAACTCTGTAAATCTACCCTTAGCTAGCGATATTTAATATACATAAAGATAGCTAATTATTAAATGCTGGTATGCATTTGAAACATAGTTAAAAATGGAATGGATTTTCTTGCAAGTACTTTGGCGCCAAAAAGCTAACATAGAAAGTATGTACAGTCGACAAAACAGATATGGTACTACTTTTTCATGTAAATGTGATACCGTTTATCCTTTGTTAACTGTGCGTACCCTGTGTATGTACGTGCAGTCATTTTGAATAAATAAATTAATGTATTACACACAAATTAATTGTCCATAATGTACCTACTTTTTTTTTAAGTTGGCCGTAAACCTATTTCAAATAATGACCCAATTCAAAAAAATATAAATGCATGCATAAATCAATTTAAATACATTCAATATATTTATGTTAAAGCATATTCATGAAAATAAGTATCAGTGGTACTTACCGTTACTATTAAAATTGAATATAATCGAATCTATCCATAACCAATTTCATCCCAAACTTTTAAATTTTTTTGAGAAAAATGTTCCAACAGTTTCATATCGTTACTTAATACAAAAGACAGCAACGCACAGATTCCGTGGTCCACTGATCCTTCCGAGAAATACTTTGGATCTCCGTGACCCCTTGCGGGCCCCGCAGATACAATAAACCTGATAATGTTTTAGGTAACCTTCGGGTGCCTGGAGACAGTCATATAATGTAGAATCAATATGTACTTACATTAATGGAATCTATTTTGTGTACATCACTTCCTTATGTCGGATTTTGATGAGGATTATTTTAGTAGATAGAATGGTTAAAGAGGAAGGTTTATAATATGTATATAACATCATGCCACGACCAACAGGTGCGGAGCACGACTGAAAGTCACCTAGTATTGCATTAAGTACTAAAGCTATGATATGAACAAAACAACACTCAGTATTGTTCAAAAATAAATATTATCAATTGTGTCATTAAATATCTCAAAAGTAGGTATACGAAGGTTTATTTAACTTTCCTTCAAAGTTTTAAGCGGGAAAAATTTTAAAATAATTGTAATGACTAAAAATTTTCCTTTTTATTTTACTTTTATTCTCAAATTATTCATTAACATCCTTGCGTTAATCCTGGTCACACCTGTAATTGACATCTCGGCTCAGAGTCCACGGTATGCTTTTTCCAGTCTGAGTCGTGATCTAACTTCAATATTTTCCGTGAAGCGACTGCCAAATATGGCCTCCACAACCAGTTGTTGAAATTTTTAGGACTCCATAAAGGTCGTGAGGGATATTTCAGAGGGTTCCACACATCTAATGAGGCCGTCAAGCTGAGCAAAAAACACTCTACATGTTTATAAGGTCACCATACAAAATCTAGAGTGTTAGAATGGGCCACCATTGTTCTGCTTTGTTTTGTTCTCTTTTCTGAGACTTTGCCTTCAGCTTACCATCAGGTGGGGTGAAGGGAAATTGACGTGCCCTAAATAAAATAAAAAAACGAATATATACTACCACAGGACCAACGAGACAGGTGGTCTGTATTATCTGTATTATTTAAAAAAAGTAGATTTATCAATATGTCACCAAAATGCTCATGTAATAGGTCAAAGATGGCTATTTATATAAATAGTTATTTATATAACGACTATACGATTACCGATATTTAAATCAAAGAAAAGCTATCAGTATTACAAGAATATCAGTTTACTACTAGTAAATATATTAAAAACACCTACCGTCAATATTACTATTGTTAATGGCCAATTAATAAAAGATGCTTACAGAAATCCGCACAGGTGTTGCAGATTAAATAATGGACATAATTTGCATGTATAATTTTATGTTTTTAGTCTGTTACCAATAAATTTATTTTATGTTATAAAAACTGTGTGAATGTGACATCTGGACTAACAGGTGTTATGAAGAGATGGTTAGGTTAGGTTACTTATGTTTGCACCCTAGTACGTGCAGGCAACACGCACTTAAAAGTAGGTACATGGGTACTTAGTACGTGAAGTAAGCAAGGCATTCCATACACACACAGAAACTTAGTAACTATAAGAAAATATGATTTTATATTCACGGATATACTTAACGCCTTGATCATAGCGATTGAGTAAGAGATTGCAGTGATCCTCTTTGATCACAGTGTGTTCTGGCCGCCAAAAATTGTCTTTGCTGGCCAAAGACTAGGTTTTTATTCTTTTTTTGAATCTATGATTGAATCTGCTACAATTAAAAAAAAGAACGTCTTATCCAAAAAATATGAGTCGTTTAACTTTTTTATTGATGAACTTCTAAATTTAAATTTGATTTTAGTGGTAACATAACGTCATTACTTTTTGCATATTTCTTGTAGTATATGCTTTCAGCAATGATAAAATTGAGTTCAACTCAACAAACTGTTAATTATTATGCGTTGAAAGAGAAAAGCTGGGGGACAATAGCGTGTGAGGTAACTAGTCATTTCTCACGCACGAAGTGCATTCATTGTTATGACGACAAAACCCAACAAGTCTGGTGCTACGGAAGGTAGAACATAATATTGTCATATTTTTCACAATGATTTATTTGCAATACCTGATTGCATCGTTTCTTTGCTGCCGAGGGTCATGAGTCATAGCTATTCTATCTATATGGAGATAGTAATATGAAGTAGATATACTGTGACACGCGATTTGATAACAGTCTTGTTTAATACGAATATTAGCGTTTTAGATAGATTAGAATAGAAGAAAATTGAAAAGAAAAAGGGAAGGGAGATAATAGAGTGAGAGTGAGGGCGACTTTATCTTGGAAAATTGGAATTTTCCTGAGTAAAAACTAAATATATGTATTATAAAATAAAGAATTATTTAATAATATTTAATATAACATTTAATAGCAATAGTTAAAAGTATCTCTTCTGAATAATAACACATTATTTCCGGAGATGAATGACTATTAATATTTTTTTAAAACGTTAGGTACGTTATGAAACTTGGAAATTTCAACGAAAATATTATATCCAATAATTTACTTGGATTATCAATCCTCCACCTGCTTCTAATGCGAGCAACCAAAAACTCGAAGACGGCATGCATTTTGGTCGGTTCGAGTCCGACATAACCTCTCTCCCTGACTGGTGAGATTGGTATCCGAGGGAATTTTGTTGGTTTACGGTACCCAAATAAAATATCGATAATTTAAATTGTAATAAACGATAATTTAAAAATATATTAGAAGCGGAACATTTAAGTTGTGTGATATTGGGTTACGTTCGCACACCTGAATGTAAGGTGATACGCTCGTCGGCACCGACTGGACATAAATTGCCCATTAATTTGACCACAAAATCATGTTTCATCTGATATCGATATCAGATAACAGAGTCGTTGTTTTACTTTTTTCGGTGTGAAACCGGCAAACGGCATAATCGTTATGCTGTAATGCCTCAATATAATATATTTAATTATCTATATTTTATTATAAGCGGTGTTTGAATCCTATGTGAAAGTATCGAATGTTACCAATGCTGAGATGATATAGATTTTTTTTTAATGAGTGTTGTCAATTCTAAAAAAGTAGAGTCGCAGACCCCAAGTTTTTTTTTATTATCCAAGTACTGAATATGGAAACAGCTGGCACAGCTTCTAATTTTTTTTTTCTTTTAAATCATGCTAGTGCAGGGCTAAGGTGTCACTCGCATATAGTGCAAAATATTCCATCAAGAACCAAGCGGTTCGGGGACTCTTTGCTTTGTCGTAACATTAAGTTTTGTAATTCCTTACCAGCATACGTGTTTCCGTCTTCCTACAGTCCCGGGTTCTTTAAGCGGCTTTGAAGCTGAGGTCTTCATATATAGTAGGTGTCTGTACTGATAACAGGCGACGTAAAGTCAAATTGATATCCCACTTCAGGCAATCAAATACATCGGATTTGGGTCACCGGAAAGTTGCGATACGAACATCTATGGCAGTCGTTACGGATACTTGGAGCCCTCAAAAGTCCGACTAGCCTAACTACAGAACTTCGATATCGCCAAATTGTTTGTGGCTGTTGCTTCGCTTGAAAAATCGAAGTTCAGTCGCATCTTAGTTAAGACTAGAAAGCCAACCGAAACGAAATTAGGAATAGGCTCAGAGAATGATAATGATCCGTGGGGATTTTGCGCATGATAAAGAAGGCCATGTTTCTTTTCTTTTTTTGACAACGCAATACCTTTTCAGTGAGCTCCGGCTACCTTACTCACCCCCTGAAACACAACGCAAGGTTATTATTAGCCACGATTCTATAGAGCAGAGGTATTTCCCCAGTCTTACTGCTCAATGCGGGCGGAAGATACCATCATGTCCAACCTCCATGAAAATTTCTCTCGCGATATGGTGTCATGTCAACTATACTCGTTTATACCAAGGCAACAGACGTGCATTGTGTATGGAGTTACGGCAGCGTCTCACGACAACTAGGTATATGTAAACTTACACCGCGCCACGATTTCGGAGAAACGCTACGCCAACGATACCGGCGACACTTGAGTCTGAGTCTTGACCTACCCTTCTAGATATTGACTGGATATTGAATAGCTTCCATGGTAGTACATTTGACTGCTACGTAGTGCAAGCACGGGTTCGATTCTCACTCAGCCTAGATAAATAGTAAGACGTTAAATCTGCGGTAGCCTAGTGGTATCGGTAATGGACTGCTGAGACGAGGTCTCGGGTTCGATTTTACCAGGTCCAGGTTTTACCATGGGCCAGACCAATGAATTTTCGATGCTTTATGAAGTTATGTGTGTATTTATCGCAGGTTTATAAGTGGTTAATGGTAATAGGCTAGTCACCTATTACATTGGGACCTAAACATATGGCTGGCGAAATGTGGATTCTAGCACCTCTGTCTACCCCTTCGGGGATGTAGGCATGAGTTTATGTTGTGTTATGTTATGTTACGTTAAATCTTTATAAATAAAAATGAATCGTGAAATATGTTGCTAAGTGTAAAACTCGAACACGGCTGGACTAATTCGAGTAATTCTTTTCTTTATTTATCCTTATTAAGGTCCTTAGGAAGGTTTTTACTGAACGGGACCAGAAATCCACATGAGCGGAGCCGTGTAGTATGATAAGTATGATAGGAATTGACACACGTTTACGCCTGTCATGAACGTCAAAATATGTGTCATTCCCATACCTATATTGAACATTTCTATTCTACAAAACGTCGACTAACGAATTGCAATTATGTGTGTTTTACAGCACTTCGTAACTCGTCTTTTTGCCTTATTTTCTTCAGAAAAATTATAAAATGATGTAATAAATCCACTTCCATCCAAAATTTTATTTAATTATTTATATTGAAGCATCAATAATATGATTGTACACACGTTCCCAGCTATAAATATTTATTAATTAATGTCGTTCAGAAATCGTTTCAATTACATCAGAACTTTCTTAAAACAGGCATTTAAAACGAGCAGATATAAGGTAGTTTAAAAAAATATAGAGCCACGGATAGCTGCAATTTTCATAATCTTAATCCTCGGGCGTGCTCGGGTATTATCGTGTCGCTTCGGAATTGTGCGCAAGAGTCGCCGGCAAGTCTCGATTAACTTGCTACTTAAGTTACAAACCAGATCTTGTTAGTTTAAATTTATACTACGAGATTTTATTAACTTTACCTTTTTCTGTAGATTTAATTTTGTTGAGAGAATACATGACAAGTTTTAAAAGGAGGTTACGTTTGTCGGTAGTTAATTTAATTAAAAAAGCTTGAGTGTATTGATATAAATGGGAAAGTAAAATCTTAGGCCTTACGATTGAGGGGTCGGGTACGAAGGAACCTAAAATTGAGCTTGTTGATGACGTCATTACCTTCCTTTAATGTCAAATAATTTACTATTGTGTATACGTTGGATGATGATTAAAAATATATATACCCAAAGGGGTAGGCAGAGGTGCTAGCAACTACATTTCGCCAGTTTATGTTTAGGACCCAATGTAATAATATATAACAAATAGCTATCGGAGCCTATTGCTATTAACCGGGCACTTATTTGCGATAAATACACACATAACAGTCTGCCTCTTGTGAACCTGTGTGTGTGTGTAGCCCGCCAATCGCAATACTCCGTTCTGTCGATACCTTTACATTACGAATTCGATAGCATTTCGTGCTAAGGCTACTGCTCTAACGGCCATCTGTTCTTCTTGCTATGTACCCCGCCCACTGCCACTTCAGTTTACTAACCCAGAAAACTATGTCGGCAACTTACGTTCATCATAATGCTCTTCAAATGTTCTACTTAACTCGCAAGTTGCAATACAATCGGTTACTTTTTTACGTATTTGCCTTGCTTCATAATTTGCTTCGTCGTCGGTGAAAAGCTTATATATAATTATGGCAATAGAATTATTAAAGTGAAATAATAACTTTCTCGATGCGACAACCGACAACTTTCAAGCCATTTTTCACATATTCTATGGTATAGTGACAGTATTACTTACTCGTAATATATTTAATAAAAGAAGTAAGTAATATCTACAACTAATTCTTTTTACGTAAAATCCAAATCTTTCCCGAGCACCATGCCAATGAAAAATTATAAGAATATGTAGCGCGAATAAAATTTTAACATTTCGGAGATTGAAATTACATTGAGAATTAAATAAACATCTTTTAGACTGATATCCGCTTATACGGGTGAAGCCATGGTGTAATGCTAGTAGTTGATATAGAAGACTTATCTCAATCTTTTAATTTCTCGCATATCCACAGAGTATAAATCCTTGTCGGTATACCTCAGACTATTTCATTAATATAAATGTGAAAATATTCATAACTCACTCGTTCGAATCAAGATACAGTTTCCCGCCACTTTAATTGATCTCAAGGAAAACGACACAGATTTAATTTAAGATATTACCAGTACCTTTCACTAAGACTTCGTATTAATTTACTTGCAATCAATGCTTTTGCTACATTTTTCATCTGGAGCAATTTATGTAAGTAAATGTTCCAATGTAGAGCTTATAAATATATGGGGGAGAGACGGGACCCACCACGGTTTAACCATCCCAACGTTAGCAATATCACTAACTGTTATAGAATGGAATGTCAGTAAAAAGACTTTTTGGACGAGAAGATATGATTCACAAAAATGGCTGACAGGGTATAGACAAAATTCGGCATATTCATCTGGCGAATCGCGATATTACTTACAAAGAAATCACTAAATCTATAGGTAGTAGTACCACCACCCAAAAACGTCATCAAAATAGGTCAAGCAGTTTTGCAGCAGAATATTTAAATACACAAACACATTGGTATTTTATTTACCTACTTATAAAGATGACTAAAATACCAGCATCATCAATAACACCCATCGCCTGATCACTGATTGCAACATGTAGATTGCATGCGCGTGCGCCGTAGAAGGCGTCGATGTGTCTCCGTGTGTCCTCACCTTAGCGTACACACACATATTTATACTGTTGAGTAAATGGTGTTGTACTGGAGTTAAATATATTTATCCGTTGTTGGTGACTGTTATGTGTTGATATAGTGTACGCACTTCACTAATTTGTTTTTAAAAAGCAAGATTAGATAAGTGTAGTCATTTACTGTTTGAAATCTCAATGGGGTTTAAGCTTTTTGTGTTTAACTGTTCAAGAAAACTGTGAGTGGAAAGAAATAAAAATTTAACCGCTAAGAATTGTTTAGTTATTATTTCTTGTAGAGTTTAGAGGCTTTGCTAAGATCTTTAAGAATTGAGTTAACTTTACCTGGAAACCCATAAACAACCTAACTAACCTACTAATTTAATTACGAGACTCTGATTGCGATTAAACTATTTTTTTTTAACAGTCGACCATATGTTAAAATTGAAAGCTTTGTATGGAACTTTGATTGTTTTTTTCATAAGAGTTAGATGAACTGGATTCTTTTATTAAAACTTCTTCTTTAATTTAAAAAACGCAGTCTTATCTGCGCTTGCGTTGCCACAGAGTCTACCAAAGTCACGCACACATGCTCAACAGCGCGTGAAACCCGATACACGCATACAAACATACATGCGGGGAAAATCAGTGAACTGCGTACAACGTACCAGCGCAACTGTCTCAGTACAGAACAGTGTTACTCGTAAAATTACAACATATTTAAGTAGGATATAGGGGGTTTTTGATTATGGTTCATCCATAAAATGTACACAATTTCACCCCGTTTCAACTATCGTGAATTTTGCTTACATGCTCACCGGTTGGGAACTCTTTAACTGCCCTTTCTCTAAAATTTCTTAACCAGCTGGTAGTTGCGTCTCTATATTACTCCATATACAGTCGCGCTATAATTGATAAGACCCAAATTTTTAATGTCTGTATATACAATTGGGTCTCTTTGACCCAAATGCGAATATACGTGGTTTAAATCTGACTGTTTTTGCTTAGAGGGACCCATTCCGGATTGTCGCTTAAATCTGTTTCCTCATTCTACTTTCGTTACAGATTTGGATTTCTTTTTATACCGTTTAATTAGTGTCATTGTGTCATTATTGTTTCATTTGGAAACAATAATTTTATAAAACAGAACAACTCGTATTATGGCGCTATTTTTTTTAGGAAAATATTCTTTCATTCAGCTTTACCTACTGCCTATATTTTGTAGAGTAGATAATGCTAATTAAACGGTGTATAAAAAAAAACAAATAATTTTTTTATGCCAATATATAGTATGCCTACCTGGACTACTAACATTTGTTTTCGTTTTCGGGAGCGTTTCCCTAACAACCCGTATTTGATCCACGGCCGTAACACCCCGTGCTGTCCTCAAAACACTGCCAAGATTTTGAGATGTGACGGGGACCGGTAACTTCACATAGAAGGATAACATTTTTACAATGTTCTTTCACACTTTTAGCCTTTATATGAAGTTTTCAAGGGCACTACAACAAGTAATAGTGACGTCATTTAGTGTCGTTGTTTACATATTATATTTTAACGAAGGAATTCCCTCGTAGCACGCGTCGTGCACGTCATTCGATGCTAGAATTTTATCCAAGTACGTCAGAGGATATTGTGGTCGAGTTAGGCTTGTTGTGTCTGTCTATCGATTCAGATCTAATTAACGGACTCGTGTACTCATATTTTGTACGGTTAACAAAGGAGATAAGGTTGCACTAAGACATACAACTTTAAAAAAGTATCTAAGTATGTTTATCCATATTCTAGAACCCATAACACAAGCTAGTTAAACTATGCTTACCATGGGTCTAGGTGGCGTTGTGTAGATTGTCCTAGAATATTTATTAATTTATTTATTATTATTTATATTATGAAATTTTATTCATACTATACTTATTTCCCCCTACTATACTTATTGCCCCGCTTTTACTAATTGTCAACTATAGTCAAACCGCTGAAATTATAGAGACTCCCAATAAATTGCAATCTTTATCGCTATGTGGCTACAGTTTATAATTAAATGGCACCGTGTCTTTTTCATTTAATTTTTAACTACATTCGCCTCTTTCCACGCCGTCGGCACTGTACCCGAAATGTAGGAAAGTCGGTACAGCCGCGTGAGTATTGGAGACAACTCCGCTGCACATTTTTGAAGAACCACCGCTGGTATACCATCCGTACCACTGGCTTTCCGGACATCGAGTGACTGCAGTACTGCGCGGACATCGCGTTGCCTGATACAAATATCAGGCATTGCGTGGTCACTATTGGGTAGAGTCGGTGGCTGCATACCACAGTCGTCGATTCGGGAGTTGGCCGCAAAGAGATTAACCAGCAAATTTGCTTTCTCTTGCGGCTCATGTGCCAGGGATCCATCAGGGTTACGCAGGGGGGGCAGCGAAGGCTGGCAGAAGTTAGCTTGCACGGCTTTGGCCAGTCGCCAGTAGCCACGGCTGCCCGTGGGATGCGCTACTAGTTCTTGACCAACCCGTGCTATGCGCTGAGCATCTGCTCTGACAAAAGCCCTCTTGCAGACCCTAGTGGCTTTGTTGTACGCTGCCTTAAAGTACCCGATGTTGGAATCGTGCGTAGCGCGCGCCCTTACCCAAGCGCGATACGCAGACTGTTTATGCTGAACAGCCTCTGCGCATTCGCGCCCAAACCAAGGGCGCACTCCGCGGGCACCGGCGACATCAGTGTATGGGATATAGTACTCCATACCCAGACTGATCTCACCGACGACAGCAGTTGCACTATCCGATGGGTCCTTACCTTCAAAGCAGCGCTCAACCCACGGGATGGACGCAAAATAGTCACGCAGTCCATCCCAGTCAGCCGACGAGTAGTGCCAGAGACGCCGTTTTCCCTGCACTGGTCGTGAGGGCGCTATGATAGGCACCTTGGAACAGACCAGACAATGGTCGGAGTTGCCCAAAGCGGCTCGCACCGAGACATTGTACTGGTCTGGGTGGCTCATCAGCTGAAGGTCTAGCAAGGAGGGTGCTGGGCCCGGCCCCCTTGGTATCCTAAGTGACCTCGTGTACCAGTTGGGTCAGGCCGTGAGCCAGAGCAAATGCGTGGGCGGCTCTTCCCGCATGGTCTGTTTTGGAGGAGCCCAACCAGATTTCATGGTGGGCGTTAAAGTCCCCCAAAAATACCATTTCAGCGTTTGGAAACCGCTCCTGCGCATCATCTGCCGCCTGACTCAGATATTCAAAGAGTCGAGTTGTCTCGGCATCTCCAGTATGGGAACGGTAAAGGCACACATAGATTTGACTAGTACAGCCATGGTCTACGTGTACCCACAGGACAGAAAAGGATGGGTCCTCAAGGCAGCGCAAACGGCGACAACAAACATCCGCCCTAACAAACACACATCCGGGGTATACACGCATACCCCGGCTTTGGCACGGAAATTTTTCTCTAGAACATAGCCGGGGTAGAGCAGGTAGGTCGTGTCGTCAGGGCGGCATATTTGTGTCTCCGTCAGAAAGAGCATGGCTGGTTTCGCCGTCTCAAGATGTTGGTGGACGGCGTTGAGGTTTGCATGGAGCCCACAGATGTTAGTGGACTCCACCTCAAAAAGCGAGCTAGTGGGAACATGAAGAGCCGCTGTGTTGCCATAATCTCTAATATGATAATTTAAAACATGTAGTCACTAATCCCATTGACTCCAAGAAAAATAAATTCATAGGTTGCTCTATGCCCATGATATTGCATTTAGGTACATTTAAGCAAGAAAATATTATCTAGCAGGTATATAATAAGTAGAAACATACCAACACTGGGTGCAATATTACAACTTGCACGAGTGTATTATCAAATGATAAGATTAAGCATTTATTTGTGCGTTTTGTTAGAAAAACAGGAAATCTATATTTTGACATAATCTTGCATTATGCATGTGTTATCGAAATCTGAATTGATAAATTATGATATTATGTAGGGGAAACTGGGTACACTTGATCCTTATGGGAGACAAGGTACCTACACCAACATTTTTTGGAATTTCTAAGCGTTTCTTCATGGTAGAAGTAATGTCAAAAAACTGTCAGTGTCAGAATATTATGCGCGCGTTTTTGCTATTTATTTATTAGGTAGGTACACATAGTCGAACATATTAATGAACATAAAAATATAAAAGATTACGTAAACCAAAATCGTGCAAACATATGTTAAAAATAGTTCGTTCATTTTATTTCCCTTGCTAAATTTATCTATCTATATCTATACTTATAATAAAACTGTAGAGAGGTCAATTCTGTACATTGAATATATTTACAAAATAATTATTGGGGGATGATTGGTGATCGATACTAATGCAAAAAATGCAATTAGTAATTTTTTTGTCTTTCTGTCTGTCTGTCTGTCTGTATGTGCACGCATGGATCAAAAACTACTGGAGGGATTTTGATCAAACTTGGTACGATTATAGTTCATAGTTCTGGGCAACATATAGGCTACTTTTTATACAAGCTGATACCCGTGGCTTTGCCTGCGCTTCATTTATAGGTTGATTTTCGTCATATCTCCGGATCTACTTAACCAATTACAACCAAATATACGGCAAATTTTGAGTCTAAGCAAGACCTTTGTAATAAAAAAACCGCATCAAATTCCGTTCGGTGGTTTTTGCGATCAAGGCGTGCAAATACTGCAGTAAAAAATTGCGTTTCAACCCAAATAGCGTTATACCATTATCATAATGAAATTCCAATATTTATCAATAGATGGCGCTCCTCAAGTGACGTCATTTTACAACACTCGGTGTTAAAATTCTCCGTAAGATAGTCACTACTTGCAGTTGTAATAGGTGTTGTAAGCGATCTTATAATTAATGCGAATATATTAGTTACATCCTTACTGAACTGCAGATTATTCTGAGCATTGATTGTTGATGTTGTTCTCAATTAATCTCAATAGTTTCTTTTCTTTCTTATCTTAATATAATAATTTAAAAAAATTAACTTAAATGCTTTGCTTCTCTTGCTTAACAGTTAACACAATTAACTTTACCTTGCTTTCAAATCGTGCTTTTCAGCGCGATCATTCATCGTAAATCACTAATTCTAAATTATTGAATTTCCATTCCATACTTATAGTACTTATACTTTACTTACTTATTTACTTCCAATCCAAATAAATCCCTACCTAAATAACAGGTTTCTGATAAATACTACAATAACATAATTTTTTCGACTGCTTACGAAACGTACTTTTTAGCTCGACATCGCATCATTCATTCATAGATCATTAATTATACTTACTCATTTTCTTCTTTATATATATAGCAGGCTTTTGATATATATTATAATAACATGCCACCTAAAAAAAGAACTTCTTTATCCCAAAATTCAAGAAACTCTAAAAGAATGAGATATGCGCGTTCTCAAGAATCGACAGAGGAAAGAGCTCATCGGTTGAACTCTATGAGAGTTAATAATGCAACTGCACGAGCGCAGTAAAGTGCCTTAGAAAGAGAGCTGCGTTTAACAGTAGAAAGGCAAAGGAAAGCTAGATCACGAGTATCTGAAACTTCTTCTCAACGAGAGCTAAGGCTTACAATTGATAGTGAACGACACGCTTTTGCCCGTGAGTCCGAAACGTACAATGAACAAGAGTTACGGCTTACAGCTGATCGTGAACGACATACTGTATCCCGAGAATCTTAAACCGCTACTCAACGAGAGGTACGACTCACAGCTGACCGCGAACAGCATATATTATCCCGAGAGTCGGAAACATACACCAAACGAGACTTACGGCTTACAGCTGACCGCGAACGACATGCATTATTCCGAGAGTCGGAAACGTACACCGAACGAGATTTACGGCTCACACTTGACCGCGAACAACATGCATTATCCCGAGAGTCCGAAACGTACACCGAACGAGATTTACGGCTCACACTTGACCGCGAACAACATACATTATCCCGAGAGTCCGAAACGTACACCGAACGAGATTTACGGCTCACACTTGACCGCGAACGACATGCATTATCCCGGGAGTCCGAAACGTACACCGAACGAGATTTACGACTCACACTTGACCGTGAACGACATGTATTATCCCGGGAGTCCGAAACCTACACTGAACGAGAGTTACGTCTTACACCTGAACGCGAACGACACGTTCTATCTCAAGACTCTGAGACTTACACTCAATATCATGACCGTTTGACAGCTGATAGGATACGCCATGCTATTTGAACTGTTTACTCTCTAACCATGCTACTCAAAACAAAACATTTCAATTAGAATAAGTAAATGTTTATAAATAGACCAAAAAACAGTCCGCTAAATTTCTTACCGGAGTCTTCTCAGAACAGGGCCGCGTTTCAAACTGTAATTGGTAATGGTAATTTGCTAAACATAAATTTCATATTTTTTTTACGTTTTCTAAGTGTCGCTTTAATGTTCTATACGAAATAAGTGCTAAAATTGAACACAAATCTATGTAGGTATAATATATTTTTACAGTAATGTATGCAATAAAAATATGCTGTAGAGCGTTTTCGACCTGAAGCGATGACACGCGCGATCCGACTTTCACGCGGGCGGAGCCGCGGGCAACAGCTAGTATACCTAAATAATTTGGTCGTTGAAGTTGTGCTTAAAATAGCACATATCTACATAACTTACATACTTAATCATATGATCAAGAAGATAAAGAGTTACGTAAATATTTAAGTTCAATTTATTTATAAACCTCATTTGCATCGGATATACTTAGATGTTTGTTTAAACTTACCTTTGTATTACGGTATACTAGTTCTTTTTCTGGAATAGTAATTACTTTGTGTTTTACAAGTAGATACATCACTTAAGTACACATTTACTACATTCTTTATTATAAAATATAACTATCAATAGCAATATACGTGGTGTGGTCATTTTTACGTGGTGCTATAAAAATGGCTTGCCGTTTTTGTTACAATGCCCGAATAAATAAAAATAAAACTTTAAATATCGAATTAGTTCCGATTTTTTTTAATATTACAGAAAGCTAGCTCTGGCTGGAAAATGAATTATTAATGAGTTTAAACCACAGAGCAAAAAAATAGTATTTGAAATGTGTCATGATAGATTCAGTAGTGGAACCCATATCACCAAACTCACACATTCAACAGTTGCAATAGTAGTAAACAATATTGTTTTGATTGCTTGTATTCGTATCCTACCTAAAGTGCCAGATTAGCTCAGATCATATATGTACTATAACACGAAACCACACCTTAACCCTTCAAAATAGAAATTATTTTACTATAGATAAAAAGTATTATGACGTTTCGTACTTTGAATTCAACAAGCTTGAATATTTACGAAAAAGTTTAGACGTAGGTATGTGAGTAAATTCTAAGAAAGTTATTTAAAACTTTAAGCTCTCACAACAAGGTCGATTTTGTTCTATGTTGCACAAAAACGCACAGTAATGACACGCGTACTCCGCCTATTTCACACTTCCACTTATTTCTGTTTTCCATGGTATAAACTTAAATGACTACGATAGTGGGAGTTTTGGCGGGAACGCGAAAAGTGTCATAACGCTCCTGTGTTTCATTTTCTAATATTGGTGTAAATTCGAGTTTTTATGTGTAAAAATGGTGGAGTTATAGACATAACGGCTTAGACCAAGCGCACAAGTGTACGAAAGTGGAATATTGTAGTGAATTGTGATTTTTCGTGTTGGTGTCAAAATTTCCCTTAGGAAAGCTTCTAGTAAAGTCTCCACTACTTTACTGGGGCAACTATCATCCGTCATCGTCATCACCATCATCAAGAATCATTCCAACTAGATTAGTGAATAAAGTGTTATAAAATAAAATAAGACTTGACGTAAAGGTCCTAGTTACCATGTCATAAAATCCCTTAAAAAAAAAAAATAAGACTACGATAGTGATGTATAATATTCTAAATTCAAAATCTGTGACGCTGTTTTTCTACACTCATCCCCTTCACTTCAAACCTCTGCCATCTATTATAAGAAAATATCGCCTATCATTATATACGGCTCTCGATTTGTAGGCCACTGATGAATTCCCTTAGCGGTTATAACTAGTAACTCAATACTCGGAGCTAAATATAGTGCTGCATTCGTATCTATTGCGTTATATTATCGATATTTGGTGTCAATTCATTGTAATACGCGTTTATACTAACCTATTTGTCGATATTTATATGAGATCCGGACAGCAAGCTATATTCTTTATCCTTTATAGAAATTATTCTTTTATGTGAATATTAGATCAATAATGTAAAAGTAATACATCTTTTCCGTGCGTAAAATCGTCACAAATACGGTTTCCGCGAGGATTTAACGCACGGAAAAAATGTACCAATAATATACCAAAGGATACCAATTTTTTTTTTGGTGCGCTTAACTTAATGTTGGACGCGCACATTTGTACTATTTGTCATGTCATTCGTTTTAGAGCTAATTCGACTTAAGTACTTATTTCATAATAAAGGTTAAGTACAACTACGTGTTTTAAATCTCATTGCGACATCGGTAGCAATACTTCATTTAATTATGGTTGAATTTTCACTTAAGCTGTGGTTCAGTGAAAGTAAACACAATTAAAGAACATAGTATATTCAGACCTATGTCTCATAAACAGAATAAGTTAAGTTCAATGTTTACACCTCCTAGCGTTGAATTCAACACAAGTTTCCTCTACATTTTACAGAAAATGTATCTTTCGCGATCACGAAGTTATGTTAAACTGTAAGAGTAAAGGGCTTTTAGCCTTAAAATAAACACGATTTACACAGAAACACGTCTGGACACAATAAGACATATTTATGACTCTTTAATGAAATAAAACAAACCCGTTGTATCGTTAAAGTTGGCTTGTATCTTGGCAATTGTTTAACTTGCCGGCAAATAAACTTCTTGTCTATGTCCTTAATAAAGTTATAATAGAATAGAATAATAATCAATGTTCACGAGAGTCTTATCCATAAAGTTATTATTATAATAATTAGAGGAACACAATGTGCGAGTGACATACATATCTTTACATAAAACCTAGGTGTAAGAAAGTGACAGAGTATACTATTTTTTAAAACCTATCAACTTGTCATATTATTTCACAGCTGTCATAAAAAGTGTATGTTTACACAAACATAACATTTATAATTTAGTAACGTTTTGGTCATTACTCATAAACATCACAATATGTGTCGGTGCAATATTAATTAGCTAAAGTCCGCCTTAATTATGATAAGTAATAAGGAATAATATGAAATCAAAAATGAAGATAGTTTCAATTATCAACACCCGCAGACAAAACTGTGTCTAGAAAATAATTTTCTAGCTAGATCTAACCGAAATAAACTACATTAAATCGTAGCGCAAATGTCGCAGATCTTTGTAACTTCATCGAATCGTAGCGCCATAAATTTTCAGAAGAAAGTAGATTAAATTAAATGTAATAAATTTAAATTCATCTTACTAAAATTATCTACTAAATAAAAAAACTATATTATAGATAAGGTTAAATAAAATAAAATGAATTACATCAAGACTTGGCAAGGAACATAAAATTTAAATAATCTTGATGCTACGAGTATTAAATCAAACAGAAAAGTCTTCATGCTATCAAAACTCATCACAATGACTCATATCTTATGATTGACTGTGTCGAAAGCTTAGCTAAAGTAGACAACAAGAATAGAATAAATCTATTAGCTTGCATAACAAGGGGACGTAGTATGCCTTCTCGTAGACCGAAACCTTTGCTCGGGCCCTCTCCGTGAGTAGCGACACTGCCGTGAAACAAATTACCACAATGGCAACTCAAAAATGCCGTCGATTCGACAGAAGAAGAAGCAGAAGCACACATAGCAGTATTATTGACTGTTAATGACTATGTCTGATTGACACCTATAAACACAAAATGTCAGATGACAGTTCGCATGCGTCACGGAATCTAAATTTCCTTTGGCTTCCTTTAACGTGTTTATCGTTGAGTGATCTTTGGTCTATGGCGTTGATCATCATTGGCAAGATTATGGTGGTCTCTCACAAAACCCAATATAGTCCCCTAAAATCCAACCACACGTCCTGATCGACTACCTGATCTCGTGGAGGGTGGACACACGGAAATGAATTGCCTGGCGTGGCTAACGTGGCTCTGGAAGATTTTCTTGAAAATCTTGAAATTGGCGTCTCGCCATTAATAATTTTGTATTACATTTACCACTTGATATTGGCGAAATTGCGGCGAATTTGCTTGCAGAAGAAGCCATCTTAAGAAGAATAAAGCCCCTATAAAAAGTTGAAGTTAAAGTCTACATTTGACAGTGACGTTTGTAATTTTGTTTGTAATTTCAACACCTTTGCCTCGATTACCCACTTGAATTCAACGGTCAATCCAATCTTAATAACAACCGTTTGGCTCACACATCCATATATTAGACGATAAAGATGAAAGTGTATTTTCACGACCATGAAAACCTGTTACACATGATATGTTTGATATGTTTATATGAAACGGAAACCGCACGGTTCACCTTCCTGTCGAGCCAACTCTTGTGGTCGAAGTGCGCGTTTACGTACGTCAGTGCAAACCGCTGGAGATAGATGTATGTAGAGCATAAAGTTATCATCTTTAGAGGAACATAGTGTGCGAGTGACATACGTATCTTTACACTTTAGGCGTGAGAAAGTGACAGAGTATATGAAACGTGAAACCGTTATTAACTTTGACAGAAGATATTGCAGTGACATCTATGTCTCCGTACTGAAAGTCACATGTCACTGCTACTGATATTTTAAACTCAGTATCGCGTTAACGAGAAGATTGTTCCTCTAGTTACGTCAGTAATATAGACTTTAGACTTTTTATGAATTATTCTGTCGCGATTTATTGAGAAGGTATAAGTTTATTTAAGCCGACCCTGAGGTTTCGCAAGCACACGTTTCTTTCCCTATGATTCCTCCTGGCTAGACCTAGCTTCCTTACGCACTTTCCAAGTGCCTACTAGCTGTTAGTAGGTAGCAATATTACTGCTGAGTCCATTCCTGGAGTTACGATGACCGTCTTCGAACCCGCGCTGCGTCGCAAGAGTCGCAAGAGATCCATATCACGCAATTCACGACTACTATTAATAAACTGTGTGGTCCCAGTGCCAGAGAATTAAACTTTTGCACAAACTCTATCACTTATGATAATGAATTTTCTATGATTCTTCAATCAACATATTTTCTAAAGATAATTTTCTTATAACAAAAACGCATTATAATGGAAAATATGAGAAATCCTCCTATACATTCTATTGTTTTATTAATTATAATAATATTTAATTTATTTATTGGCTAAAAACACTCTTTATACCTGAAAAAGGGAGGACAAACTCTGACTGTGTTGTCTCTGGTTTTACTTACTCAAGATAAACATCATGGAATCTCGCGAGAATCTCAAGAGCAAACAATTTACGAATAGCTTTTCATTTGGTCGTTTAGTTTAATTAAAAGTGTTTTCTAATTATTATATTCAATAAGTGGGCAGAGTTACTGGTGCGCGAATCACGAACTAGAGTTGCAATCCAGTAACTTATATAAATATAAACGACGCGGACGATTGCAAACCATAGAATAGGTATATAAAAATTACTTAAAAAATAAATTCATCGACCAGCGAGAAAAGTGTTAAGTTAGGTAGGACACGACGGTATATCCGTCCCAATCGAGCAGTCCGACTGGGGAAGTACCTCCACCCTACTGAATATCGCCGTTTAATAACCTTGTGTTGTGTTTTCGGTGGTGAGTAGGGTAGCCAGAGCTCACTAGAGAGGTTTTGTGTTGTCCGTGGGAAGACCAAAGGCTTATCCTACATCTTTTGCGCTGACGACACAGAATGTCTCTGCTCTTACAAGGGTTGCGGCACAAGTGTTATTCCTCTGGTGTTACACTCGCCCATAACTCCCCATAGGCCACGGTAACCACTTACCATCAGGTCTACCTTGCTTGTCTGCGACCTAAGTTGTATAAAAAAAAAGTTAAGAAAAAGAATGAGAATATTTACCTACTGTAGCTATTAAAAAAGAATGGAACGATGAATATAAACTCACGCGCGCGGCAAAAATCTATGGTGCTGAAAGTTTTTACGTTAGTAATTACTAATAGAGGGTAAAGATTTATTTTTAATGGAGATCATTCCATGTGACCTATGGCCATATTCGGTTTCGAGATGACCACTTTGGATGTGAATGAGGGAGCATAGCATCGATGCGCCACCGCTGCCTTGGTCTACTTCTGCGAGAGTGATAAGCTCCACCTTTTACTTTTGAACCCGCGCTCATAGATGAGGGAGGTTGTTAAATGACCTAAGGCATCTCAGTCGCCTCCGCTGCAGCTCAGAACAACGCTCAACTACTTTATAACGAAATTACGTGTTGAAAAAATTACGCCGCTTTATTCAAATCGCTTTGAATGGCGCCCTACACGCGCAACGCGTGAATGAACCTGAATTATAACATCCTTAGATGATAAGCGTTTGGATACGCGCCAAAGACACGATTATACCTACTCACGATGAGTGTTGTCAATAAATAAAATAAATGTATCTTGTCCAGACGACGCTGACACTTTTACTAACATTTGATAAAAAGCTAAAATAAAGCGGCCAGACGTTTTAATATTATTATTATTTTTACGTTTACGTAAAATGGAAACTGATGGAGTTATGGGCTTAGAAATAATGGCGCGGAAAACTCTAATGTCAATGTAGATGTCGCTAGCATCAAATTTTGTATCAATTTGCTGTTTGTGATTTTGTTACGGATCTATCAGAGAATATTTTCTATCTATGGTTTGTGAATTAACTCATGAATTTCGTCTCACGCAGACTAAGATTTTTATTTACATTCCAAATTCAATAATCTTTTTCTAGTCAACTAATTTCTTTTTAATTTTATTTATTAGATATAGTTTAAATCATGATATTTTATGAGCTAATTAACGAGGATATACCGGAAAGTTCAAAATGCTAACCTATCCTTCTTTTCTTTCATTGTACGAGATTTGACACACCACAGCGACATACGGTATATATATACATACGGACATCTGGTTAGATGAAAACCAGGTACCTATTTGTTTTATAAAATTAAATAACTATTGATTGCGGCTTGATTATTCAAACTATCGCAGTCTATTCCTGGATATAGACCCCTTGCAATGTCAGGAGACTTTGGCGTACTGTTTCTACGCTGGTCAGACGGGTTGGTAGGTACAGGGTTTTATTTCGAGTTGTCCTTCTCTCGCAGTGATATCGCCTGCGTATTTTCCCGTTTATTGCATCTTGCGATATCCTTTAAATAAGACAGGGTGGTTATATTCTTTCTGCATCGGTTCTGCTGTCCTTGCGACCACCATCATCATCTGCCATTGTCCCAATTAATTGGGGTCGGCGCAACATGTCATTCTCCACCATATATTCAGATGTCATTTCTTCAGTCACTTCTTCTTAGCTATATCTTATTTTACCCAATCCATCCAATTCTTGGGTCGACCTCTGCTCTTAAAGCCCTCTACATTCACACATAAATACATTTTTTTACAACATTACTATCATAAACAAACAAGTCTGTTACTTTTGGTTAAATTAGGCTTGCTGTCAAAGGATTATAGATCTTAAGGTGCCCAGGACCTTTTAGAGTGTACAGTTACCTGCAATAATATGTATACGTTTTAGAACTTTTTCACATTAAACTTGTCGAATTTTACCATTTCATGTCATAATGTTGACTTGTCATTTATTATTGTGACAAGGTTCCAAAGTGTATGCATATTATTGCAGGTGACTGGACCTAGTGATTTTGCTGAAGTTAAGTTGTATCTTTATTCGACACATAGGTATATCGAATGCAATAAATATTAGATATTATTGCGATGAAGCAAATTCAAAGGTGGCTATCTATAGCATTGAAAGATCTCAACCCACCGTCTAAGTAGAGTGTCCCATTTATGTCGTAGTATTTTCTTAATAGGTATACACTTCAAATATAAACGTAAATATCGTTTAAAATGTTCTTGCAAGTACATTGAGTCTACTAAACCACTTTTAACTGCAATTTAAGACGCTCTTTGATGTTTTCTGATTACTTGTGTAAACATATTATTGCTAACATTCTGCATCGCAAAAAATGTGTACAAATAAATAAATACAATAGGACAATCTACACAACGTCACCTAGACCCATGGTAAGCATAGCTTAACTAGCTTGTGTTACGGGTTCTAGAATGCGGATGAACGTATATAGATTTTTTTTTGTAAATACATACATATTAAACATAGAAACACCCAGACCAATGCAGATATTCGTATTCAAGCACACAAATATTTGCACTGAGCATGAATCAAACCCGCGCCTCATGCGTAGCAGCCGCGTTCACTACCGCCACGCCACGGAGGTCGTCATACGTCATAAAATACGCGTTGTGATTAGATAAAGGGCTTTGTGGTGTTTAAGGGATATGTACCTATCTGTATACGAGACTATATGCAAGAATTTAGTTCCATTCATGATTGGATATCGTCTCACCTCAAAGGCAAAGTTGCGAAATTATATTTTATTACAAGCACTACCAATTAACGTCTTGAAGAGTATCAGAGTCAGAATAACAGACAAAAAAAGTGGTTGTAGGCTTATTTCAAGGATAGGATCTTAAAAAGCCTACATCCATTTTTTCTGTTAATCCCCAGACTATTATTAGTTAGCTAGTAAATAAGTAACCGCAAGTTAAGTTGATAATAGCGTAGTTATAAGTCATTTATTATACGCATCAGTGTCATTAAGCACTTAAGAAAATTACTGTATGTAGGTAATATACCTGCTTATAAGAAAAAAAAAAATCGTTTCACAGAACAATTATAATGAATACAGATTCGCAATTTACCATTGAGGTGACGAAAATTCTATTTACTTATTCATTTATAAAAAAACTCGGAAGTGGTGTATTTTCTTATTGACGAATGGCCAGCATCCAGTGTTTCAAATGTATTCTAATTAGCTGTCAGTCAATATTAATATTAAAATGGGTTAAAAATTCTAAAGTTAATGATAAAGTAAAATATAGCTTTTCACTGAAACTTCTTTTCCTTAGTGGACTGTACCGAATTGCGTACTAGTAGTACCTACTGGGTACCGTCCACTGCTACAATAATTTTCCGATTGGTTAATTTTGGCGCAAAACGCAGACTTCGTTGTTTATGGTTCAGATGCACGGGCGTCCTCTAAAACTTTGTGTATTAGACTTTTTTTATCAATATTAATAATTCATTTCACTTTATTACATAGTAGGTACTTACCTACTATCCGTATCATGTCATAATTTTAATAAAATTTTGACAAGATATATATCTGAGTAAGTAGATGACGTAAAATTTTATTGCGATTCTTTCAAGATAATAATAATTTCAAGGCAAGCAGAAAATAATGATCAAAACTTTTACAAGAAAAATAAATGATTGCGGTTTATTCGGTCACTCGTATAGATATATCGCATTAATTACATCTTGACATTGACATTTTCATTCCTCTATAGTAATAATAATAGTCTATGGATACTTTGATTTTAATAGAATAAATATTTTAATAATAGCTTTGTAATAAGGTATTAAGTATGATAGCGGAACACAGACAAAGTAGGAAGCGGATATAAATAACGCAAGACTTGATAATCGACTACGAGGAATAAAATAACAATTATAATTGAGTGAAAAAAATATATAAATAAAAAATATTGTACGATCTATGTACCTACACACTGCGATCTAGATTCAAATATAGCTAAACTAGCTTGTCTTATGGGATTTAGAATGCGGATGAACATATTTAGATACATTTGGGTAATTTCACGCATGCCTCATTTTTTGCTAATTTCGGTGGTATTTTTCAATCATAGGTTTACCGATGAAAAAATTTAATGGTGTTCTTTTAGAACACATTAGTATTCTAGATATTTAGAAGGAAACAAATAACTGCATTTGTCATAAAAATAGAAAAACCACCGAAATTGTCAACCTACCGAAATTGCAAGATCACACCGAAATTATAAATTGTGATATATTTATCTAAACAATATGTACTAACGGCTTGGATGCATGATGCAGATGCTACATCATGCTGCCAAAGGCAATTTTGCTTTTGTCGTCCGTTCATCTCGCAGGAGGCCGTCCCACGCTTCGTCTACCGGTACGCGGTCTCCATTCAAGAACCTTTCGGCTCCAATGGCCATCTGTTCTTCTTGCTACGTGCCCCGCCCACTGCCACTTCAGCTTACTAACCCTGTAGGCTATGCGACCACTTTCATTCGTCTGCGGATCTCCTCATTTCTGATTCGATCCAGCAGAGAGATTCCGAGCCTAGCCTAGATTATAGCCCTTTCCATAGCTCGCTGTGCGAGCTCGAGCTTTCTTATGAGGCCCATAGTGAGGGTCCACGTCTCGGCGCCATAGGTCATCACGGGCAACACGCACTGATTAAAGACTTTTGTCTTTAAGCACTGAGGTATTTTGGACGAAAAGACGCTGTGTAACTTCCCGAACACTGCCCAGCCGAGTTGGATTCGACGATTGACCTCCGCCTCGAAGTTTGATCCGTCTAATCGGACCATCTGTCCAAGGTAGACGTACTTGTCTACAACTTCGAGGGTCGAGCCTTCAACTGACACTGGGGAGGGCCTTAGAATATGAGCATTCGCCATAACCTGGGTCTTGTCCATATTCATCTTGAGGCCCACCTGTTGAGAGACTCGGTTGAGGTCGTCGAGCATTGTGTTAAGATCCTCCAGCGATCCTGCCCTGAGCACGATATCGTCGGCAAAACGAAGGTGAGTGATGTATTCGCCATTAACATTAATGCCAAGACCTTTCCATTCCAGTAGCTTAAAGGAATCCTCCATTGCATTGGTGAAGAGCACTCCCCTCTGCAACAGTATCGCCGCTGTGCTCTGATCTTGTACTCGGACTGACATAGTGGCGATTTTATACAAACACTTCAGCACTTCGATGTACCGGTAGTCTATATGACACCGCTGGAGAGATTGTAGCACTGCCCATGTCTCGATCGAATCAAAGGCTTTCTCGTAGTCCACAAACGCTAGACATAGTGGCAAGTTATACTCCTGAGTCTTCTATATGACTTGCCGCAGCGTATGAATGTGGTCTACGGTACTATAACCTTTTCGGAAACCGGCTTGTTCGGGCGGCTGGAAGTCATCAAACCTGCGTTCGAGACGATTCGTGATAACCCTCGAAAACAGCTTATAAACATGGCTCAGAAGCGAGATGGGTCTGTAGTTCTTAAGAGAGGCTTTGTCACCTTTCTTGAAGAACAAGACTTCTACGCTTCTGTTCCATGCTTCCGGCGTAGTACCTTCGAATAAGATGGAGTTGAAGAGCTTCTTAAGGACTTTAAGTATCGGTGTTCCACCCGCTTTCAGAAGTTCCGAAGTGATTCCGTCTTCTCCTGGTGCCTTGTTATTTTTAAGCTGCTTGAGGGCCACCCTAATCTCGTACAGGCTGATGTCCGGGATATCCTCGGTGTAGTGTCGGCTTAGCTTGGCTCTTGGATCTTTAACCATATCAGTAGCAGGCTTAGTGACTGAGGTATAAAGCTGTCCATAAAACCCCTCGATCTCCCCCAAAACATCTGCCTTAGTCGACGCGACGCTGCCGTCCTTCCTCTTCAGCTTTGTCAACTGGCTCTGCCCAATAGACAAGTCTCTTGCGAACACTTTGGAGCCTTTATTTCGCTCAATCGTTTCTTTAATACATTGAGTATTAAAGGCACGGATGTCGTGTCGCAAAGACTGCTGGATACGTCTATTGAGCTGCCGATGTGCTTCAGCGTCATTGGTAGACTGCAGCCTCATAGAGCGTCGTTCGGCCATGAGTTTGAGGGTGTGATCGGTGAGCTTCTGTGGTCTATCTCTTCGACGGGGCCTGAAGAATTTGGAGCCCACTGAATGGACAGCTTCAACCAACCTGTTATTCATCTCGTCCACTGTACTGCATTCTTCTAGGCAAGAGAAGCGATTCGAAAGTTCGAGTTGAAAGCTCTCGGGGTACTGTATGGGAAGCTCTAGGTCGGAGCGTAGACCTCATCAGACGGGATCTCTCCAGTTTAACATTAATATTCAATGTGCCTCTAACCATTAGGTGATCACTTCCGGTTTTCACCCCATGGATCACTGAGACATCATTGAATATCCGTCTATGCGTCGTCATGATGAAGTCAATCTCATTTTTGGTACGACCACCGGGGCCCATCCAGGTACATTTCCTGTGGGGGCGGTTTTTGAAGAAAGAGTTCATCATAAAGAGTCGCTCTTTCTCAAGAAAGTCGGCCAGCCTCCAACCCCTTCGGTTACGCCTCCCAAACCCATATTGCCCCACTCTCAGTAGTAATAGTAAATACGTTAATTATAACAAAAAAATGAGTAATTTTATTATTTATTACCTTGTGAGTAAATATCTTACCAAAGATATGGAAACTCATAGCCATTTTAGTATTTATGCAATATAGGTGGCAATAAGTCTACCACCGACACCACCGATATTGCACCACCGAAGTTAGAAACATCAAGAAAAAATGAAATAAAACAAAACTCAGTGATGCATTCGTCACGTGAAATGTATGATTGCTGAGGGTACCTAACAACACACAACATACTCGCAAATCGTAATGCTAAAACCAAATATTCATTCATACAGTAACCCACCGTGATTGTAAAATTTCGTACTCCCTCTTAGAAATAAGAAGGTACTTACGTATTAGCGGGAAAACTGGGCAGAATCGGACATGCCAATACTGCGTAAACGCAAGAGCATGACTGGAACTCCGCGTGCGTAAGAAGATAGATCGTTTAAATTGACGTGTATACGTTGTATAAGGGTTTAAAAAAAACACACCGAAATTGCACTTTAGGCGCGGACGTTCCTTATCGACATTGTCACGATGTCTGCGTTATAATAGAAGTAATGAAAGCAGTAAATATGGTTGCTTCATATATTAATTAACATAATAATCTTAATTTAAGTACTAAATTTGCAATCATAGCGGACTTAAAGAGGTAAATGCGCTTAAAGGTGCATCGCGGACACGCCACCGTTATTGGAATCTAGCATATTTTAATTTTTTTTAAATTTTATGTTTAAGAGAAATGTATTTTCAGTAATGACTTCATATAAGCTAGTGTTCGTATTATATGAAAAAAAAATAGAGTGGTCATAGATAAACGTTTTACATAGTGATTTCATGCGAAGAAACTCTAAAAATGCGGTCGGTGAAATTACCCATTTTTAATAACACCTTACAAAATAATATTGAAATTGATATCACCTGTTGACAACTCGTCAATCGTGTTAATATTGTGAACATAAAGTAAATCACTTCAAAGACCTGATGCTTTTTAATCAAATAATATACAAATACATTTCCAGTTACCGATTGAAATTTAAATATACAGTCAACAGTCATACCTACTGTAAAATATGGCAACCAATGACAATGAAGTATATTTTTTTTGCTCTTATTTTTTCTGTTATGTTGGTAACGTTTTTGGTACCAAATATTTAAAAAAAGAAGAACATTGTGTAACTCAAACGTACATAAATATACAGTTAGAGACATGGTAATTTTAGATCTCGGTGACGTCACTAATTTCGATATTCTAGTAGAGACACACGAGACACACCCTCTTTCAAAACAGAACACCAAGCTCGCAATTAGTAATGGACAACTTTATTAATAGATACACGCAGTACGACACGTCAAGCAACAAACTGTGTAGGCTTATCTTTTTCTTTTTTTATTCCAATTTTTAACGAGTTGTGCATACATGGGCATGTAATAATATATAAGGATAAATAGAGTCAATAAAGCCTTTTGGATAGTCAGTAGGAGGCACCAACCCCAGAGAGCTTAACTTTTAAACAAGATCAAATTTCGCAGAAAATTCATCAGTTTATTTAATTTGAATTTCAATAGTAAGTATAGATTCTCTTTCATTTGTATTCTTGGTACAGAGCCTTTACAAAATGTCATATATAGACTATGTAAGTATGTTGTATGCAACACGTTTGAGCTCCGACTCTCGGTTTCTGTCGACCAACTCACACGTCAATCTCCACTCTATTATTACGGCGTATTAAATTTATCTCTAGTAATTCAAGGACCACCTGTGCGGTTCAACGGCACTAGAACCAACCAGTCAGTCTGGTTAACGCACCGAGTTAATTTACACCTGTCAAATGTTATTTTAAACGATACTCAACTTTATTACCAATATAAACGCGACGAACAGAACGTACGATCGGAAACAAGTTTTGCCGCCAAAGCGCCGTTTGTGTATATATTTATTTATTATTTTTTAATCTGTATCTCTGTCTGGACGCTAGCGATTAATGCCTGTGCCTGCGAATGGACCGCTTTTTTATCATTCACGGTGGGCTCGAGAATCAGCCCATAATTGATAATTTAAATGTAAATTTATGGTGAAGCGCTCGTAAAAACCTTTATGCTAATTTTATTTTGTAGAACAAATGGCGCTATGATTTCTGATGTCAAATTGTTGCTCATGTGTTCTTGGAAACATGCCGTACGATTGTCAGTTATTATGGGCACATGTCATTTACCTTTAATGAATTTTTAATGAGCAAGGCCCTACACAAGTGAAGTTCTTATCGTATGATAATAATTTCAGTTCATTATTCTACATACAAACATACATATATGTTTGTATTTATCCCTCAGTCGCCTTGTACGACATTGCATGAGAAGAGACCGGGTGGCCCAAATTCTACTCTACCGTAGAAATCTAAACCACAGTTTAAGTAATAGCGACGGTTATTAATATTATAAACCGCCAATGGATAACTGTAGTCCAATCATAGGTCTGCAATGTATTTTGCATACACCATTATCTCGTATACATCGTGGTTAATCAGCTGCGGTGACGTCACAGTGGGGCGTACACCACTTTCTTTTCTTATACTAAGTGATTGGAAACCAGAAAATAGGGAGGATGACACGGTTAACATCAGTAGGTACCAACCTAAGAGAGTACTTGGTTAAATTAGATGTATGAGTATCTGTCACCTGCCTTCGTATTTCGAATTTCAAATTATCACTAATCATAGACAATTGGGTTTATACTTCTATTAGACTTACTATTAAAATAGACAACACATACACACAATTTATTTTGAACTACACATAAAACGTTCTAACGCGTGATCTCGTTGGAGTCGTGAGCTTGTTACGTTACAAACTGGCTGCCTTCTCGAATGTTCCGACTTTCCTGACCAAGCGCGACAATTTTCCAATACTTGTCGTGCTTTTTTAGTTGCGTGACCAGGGATCTAGTTATACACAAATAAACTTGATCTAGTCTCGTGTTAAGTGGTATAATGATGGAAGCATGGAAGGGAGCGGAGAGATTACTTTGTTGTACAGCACTCGACTTTATTTTTAAACAAATTATTATGTTGGTACTAAATGCGGGCTGAAATTTAACATTTAGAAAAAGTAAGTGATGTCTATGGTACAAATTCTGCAGTTATTGTAGGCACTATTATGAAGATTGTTCCAAATTCAAAATTGTATAATTTGATAAAAGAACAATTTGAAACAATTTATAAAGTGAGTAACATTTTATAAAGTCATAATTTGAAATCAGAAATATTTTTAATAGTAGCATAGGCACACTAAAAATTCTTAAATATTTGAGGCGTTTGTCACAGTGGTTAATGATGTTTGCTATGCAGTATGCAGATGAAATATAGTTTACTTGTCCTTTTGTCTATTCTACGCACGAACAGACAATGCATTTACTCGTACAACGACACTAAGTAACATAGTTAAGTTAGATTGCATACGTGTGTTTTGTTAGGGCAGCAGTAGTGGTCAATATTCTAATATAAATCTGTTCAAAATTCAGTCACGTTCAACCCCTCAAATGTCAAAAATAATCACGTAATTAACTAAAAAGAGGGTTAATGCTTGTATTTTTTTTAGACGATTAACCTTCTTAATAATGGTGTTACAAAAAATCAGTTTTTGATTTTTCACCTATTTAAGAATAACCTTTTGAATGAACACGAAATATCAAAATTTGTTGTTTCATGAAAATGGTAAATTCAATTATTACTTAATTAATTTTAAAAGAAGTAGATTGGCACTACATAAATATCTACTAAGTATTTATATTTAACAGGTACGCTACTATATTTCTCAAGTTAAATTATGAGATAAATACACCTTAATAGCTGAACCTAAAGCTAAGCCCTATTATAAATAATGATGGAGAATTAATTCTGTTGAAATAGCACGTTACTTACTTGATATATTGGCTGAAGCTTAATCATTATCAGAATTATTACATCCTATGGACTGGTGAGCGGAGCCCATTAAGTCAGTTAACTATTGCGAAAAAGGAAAATTCATATAATTTCCACTTCTAGTTGCTAACAGGGCTATCTCTGAGACTGCATAGGTACCTAATTCAATTAAATTTTAGTATCAGCGGCAATTTGCGTCATTCTATTAGATTTTTCTAGGCTTGTTTTATATAGAGTAAGGCTTTTACATATACCTATAATAAACTTTATTGTAATAGATAAAATACTGAAATATATAGGTAAGTATTTAGTTCAGTATTTCTTCATTCTGTTTCCTACTAATATTATAAATATGGAAATTATTGAAGCAAGCTATAGGGGTTGGAGGAATATGGCAAAAATTTGAGACAGGAGTAAATTATAATCATGAAAACACATAGACTATTCATATTCACATTTTATCCTGAGACTGAATTTCCATGAATTGTGGAACCGCAATCAAAATTTCACGCAAATTCAAGTTATAAATAGTAAAAAAAATATTTAAAAATAATATTTAAGAGATTTTTTTAGTGCACAGCCCTACAACGCAGTCACGCACTTGACTTGCATGTGGGTGTGTCTGATTGCGTGTGTGCGTGTAACCGGCCGCGGCCTCTACTACACGTAGCAGACAGCGAGGCGCGTTGCCTGCCGACCTGCGCCCGCGCACATCGACGCACTGAACACTGCCAACTGATTCCAAACATAGGAGTGGACAGCACTGTTTTTGTTTTATATTGTACATGGGTGTGTCGTTAATGCATAGCTATTTCTTATGCATCTTAATGAAAATATATTCAAAACACGGAATCAAAGTTACGTTCTAGTGTTTGGTTCTGTCTATTGCATACTTCATAGCATCTTATGTATTATAAAATAGCATTTAATATAAAAAATGTATCTCTGAACATAAAATCAAACACATTTTCTTCATGACTATTTAACGGAGTTTCACTTTAACCTACATAAGATAGTAATTCCAGAATCGAGGAAAGATGTTGTATATGCATAGGCATATACTTGTGTTGTGTTATCCTGAGATTGCCTTCAGTGAACTGTATCTACAAGAAAAGATATTTTAAAAGTGAAGTAATTTACATTCGTGTTTGGTCCAAATATTATTTCATTTGCATTGCAAGACTAAAACCGCACAAACAATGAATAATAAATAAGTTAATATACATTTATACTGTCAATAGTTGAACCAAAATACACCACACAGAAATAGTGACGGTGTAATAAATTGGCATCAGACAATGGGTGAACTCTCTTACCAATGACACAGAATTAAATATAGCTATACTACAAACTGCCTCTCTATTTACATATTACTAGCTGTTGTACATGGTTCCGCCTGTGTATATATCAGTTATCATGATTAATAAGACACTATGTCCTATCTCTAGCTCACTAAAAATCAATTTAGGCGGGAAAGTGAAAAGATAAACAGAAAGACAAGCTGACAGACAGTCTTTTAGATAAATACCAATTTTGACAGCCTAGTTCCTGGGGCAAAGGATGGCCATTGCGAGACAACACGGCCAGTATCTTGGGCACCATTGTGCTGGGAACAATTCCTAACTAAAATGTTACTAACAATAAAGGCCTAACAATAGAACTCATATTAAAATGCAGTATTGCGCAATTACGCATCTGCTTCGGATCATACTCGAGAACAAACGTCATTCTCTCATTTGTAACTCCTTGTTGACCTAGTTACGACGCTAATTGTCGTTCATTGGCGGCGGTAATCACGCGACGACGGCCTAGCCACTATACTTTGTAAAATATAGCTTGGGTCCTATGACAGATGTCAAAATTTGGTTCATAGGGATGTCCGAAATTCGATGAAAATATCGGTACTACCAGCTATTATTGATGCATGTTACATTATAATTAGGTTTAATTTAATTGTATGTGTGTATTTAATTGTAATGAGAACGGAATATACATAGCATACAAGGCGTCGGCACTCGTACTGATGAGAATGAGTGGAGAGGATCAGTGGAAGTTCATATCAAACAAGATGTTGGCGCGTGTATCTTATGCCTATATCATGGCCCAAGAGCCAAACGCGGCGTGTCTTCTTACAAAATCCAAAAACAGGTTCAGGGCGTTGATGGATTGAATGTAGGATTTTATTTACTCAATATTATTTAGGATCAAGTATATTGAAATATAAACATTATTATGATGCTAAAATACCTAAGCAATAAGATTAAATTCTAATTATTTTTTTCTTATATTAATTTCAATTTTAAATTAAGCTTTATTCAAAATATCGATAGTTCATAGTATGTGGTCACGATGATTCATCGCCCATCACTAATTAGCTCGGTATGCCCATAAAGTATGACATTGACAGCTACTACATTCAATAATAGAAAATTCAAGACTTCATGTGCGGGATTTCACTGACAGCTGTCATAGGACCCAAGCTACATTTTACAAAGTATAATTGTTCCTGCAGAGTATAGATACGAAATCATTAACATATATAAATGCGGCACATGTTGCTACAATATACCACTCCATACGTATTATACTAACCTAACTGCATTTTATCAACTGCAGAACAGAGTTGGAAAATGCAGATACGATATTTTACGTGTAGGTTTCAGAACAGAGATAACCAAATTGGTTTAATGCTTACAACTATATGAATACGTTAGTGCTACTACTACCAGAAATTTGGCCGGTGACTAGGCAAACCTAAGCTTTGAAGCTTTTATCAAATGACGGCGTAAAATGTCGTAACTGAATATAATTCAGTTACGACATTTTACGGAAAAGATGATCATCAACATCTAAAACCCTTGCAAAATTATGATAGTAAATTCAAATTTAGTACTTTACTCACTTACTGCACTATTTATAAAAATAAATTTTCTTATACGTTTTAATATTTTAATAATAAAATGACCAATAAATCTACTCTACCTACTTAAATAACTTCGGTTGTATACTATAAGTGAATCAGGTAGGTAGCTCCAAATTATAACTTTGTCTGTAGGCTTAACCAGAAGACAGATTTATTATTAGACCATAAAGTTATCCTTATAGTCTAATTAACTTTATAGTCTAATAATAAATCTATTCTCCTCCATTTTACTTTTTACAGGAACAAAGCATGCGAGCAACAAACATATCTTTAAACAAAACCTATGTGTGAGAAAGTGTATAATGAACCGTGAAATGTTCTTTTTATAAACCATTATCAACTTTGACAGAAATAGATATTGCATCGACGTCAATATCTCTATACTAAAAGTTACAATTCACTGCCACTGACATTTGAAATTCGGTTACGCAGTATAAAGAGATTGTTTCTCTTTTTACGTCAGTAATATAAACGCTAAATTAGACGCACAGTCATTCATAAAATGTCATAAATATATTGGTTGTAAATAATAAATGTTGCTCCATTTCCTGTTTGTGAATAATTTTATTCTTCATGGACACGCAGCAGTTACTTGGCAACACAATCAAGTCACGATGATCTTTAAAACTCAACACAATTTTATTCAACTGTCTTGCTGATTTGATTACTTGTTTTACTGAACAATGCAAATATACATATTTATGTATACAAATATTTGCATTGAGCGAGAATCAAACCTGCGCCTCTTGCGTAGCAGTCTAGCGCCACGGTGAGTACGTTAAACATTTTACAATTAAACAATACACAAAAAATACCACCAAAATCTGTCACCCTAAACCCCAGAGTACATAGTATGCTAATAAAACCGCTAGAGAAACCAGGAAGTGAGAGCGGGTTAGAATTTATTCTATAAGGATGGCCCAGGGCCACCGCCGCGAAGGTTGTCAGTGCAGACGCGGGCGCAACAATGGCGCACTATAACACACATGATACTGTGATGTCGACTGAATACATTTCACGCGTCGCGATTTTTAGTATTGTTTGCTTAGCTCGAATGCCAGACAGTTCGTAGACTACTTTGGTGATATATAGTGTTGTGTATTAAGTAGACGTTGAACGGAACGGAATCTCGTCTCAATTAGCGTTTTATTAGTAGCTGTGACGTAGGTAAGTGAGTTGTGCACTATATTGGTAGAATTAACTGTATTACCGTATGATGAAACTAGATAACCTCTATTTTAAAAACAAGATCAAACAACGTGGCCTCTCGAAATAAGTAATTATTAATTTGTAATACAAAATCACTTACTTTTCTTTTAAATTTCGATCAAAAACGCGAATGTTTAGATTGATTTTAAAAATATTAACACAGTTTACACGGTTTACACATTTTAAGTTTTAAAAATGTTAAACTTATATTGTTTTTTTTTTTAATAATATAAGTAATTCATTACAATATATGTAATTAAAATATTGTTTATTAAAAGTGTTAAACGACTTTATGTTGGTAATGTTGGTAACACTCTGAAGTGCTCAGTTGCAAATTTGTTATGAATTCTTGTCCGGGTCCTGTACCTAGATCGTTGTCTATGTAATTTACAATAATTTCAGTGTATTTTAGTTAGTATGTTATAGTAAGGCACTCGCCTGGCACCACCTCTATCCTAGCAAGCACGAAGGCTTTACTTACCTAACGATAAGATTTACAATTTGAATAATAAATAGGTTAGCACAACCCGATAAAACGAAAAAGGAGTTTGTTTACAAATCAATAGTGCAACAATATTAAAAACTGTACGTTTGCCAAACTTGTCACTGTATTGCATCTGTGGGCGACTAGTAATCAAAATACCCATATTTTGCTTCGGTGCCATACCGTCTATAAAACGTCCAACTAAAAACGATCTCTCCGTCGGTTGTAAAATTACTGGAGATAGGTTCTAAAAATACTGGATGTGTTACTTCTTTAATTTTGTAAACAAAATAAAGTCCTATATTTTATGTGTTTGACTCACGTGTAAAGGGCAAACTATTTATTTTTATATAATAATAAAGTGGATTTTGAATGAGACGAATGTTCTGGAACTAGATAAAATTCAAAGACAAATCTCTATAGACTATAAATAAGGAGAGTAGGATCAATAAATAATCTATATTCTTTAATATAGCCAATGATGACAACATCAGTGTCAAAAGACTTGATGATGTTCGAAATTACGAAAATTAGGATCGTCAGACAACAAAAAATAAAATGCCGCCAAAATTTAATGTCAATGAAATAAATAAAACAAAAGTTGGCATTGGTTACGAGTAGGTAAAAAAAACTTGGCAGTAGATTGGTTGATTGTAAAATGGTGATATTATATTAAATATTATTATATCTGAAGTTTATTGATATATGGGGACAGGTTGAATGTTATTATTATTGTATAAATCGCGGCAAATATATTGTACAAAAGTCATTAAGTTCACTAATGTGCACTTATACTGTTTACTCTTACTGTTTACTCTTTACTGTTTAGTGGTTTATTTTATTAAAATTGTAATCCTGCTATCTCACTAATTTCACAAATATTAATACGTAATTTTTTACGTATCCTTCATACAGAGCAGAAAAGTTGATACAGATTATAAATTAAAGGCCTACTTACTTAAATATTTTTCTATCCTAAAAATACTGAATTTTTGAGATTTTCTTAGTCTTGAAAAGAAAAAATAAAGAAGACAGTCAATCGGCAAGTTTCGTAAAGTAAAAAAAACTACTAACGATGCACCTTGCAAATTTATTTTTAAACTTCGTACCTACGGACCGGGTAAAACGAGGTGAATAGAGATCGAAGCGTGAATAGAAATAAAATGGTCAGCTAAATCCTGTAGTTATTTTATTTCAAGCGAAAAATCAAAGCCAGAATCAGCAAATATCTCTCAATAAGCTTAATAAAAATTTTGTAAAAGAAATTACTTAACATATTCCATTGACTATTTTATTTCTTCCACTCTTTAAATTATTAGCGTTAAATATGGTGCAGTCAATCTACCTATCAGACATATAAAACCTCGTCAAAAAGCCAACACGATGAGTCAAATGCGAAAAAAAAAACTTAGAATTAATTCAAACTCTTACTTGTGATGTCGATGTTGGAATATACCGTTAGTTGAATATGAAATTTTGCAAAATTACCACAATACCGTTACCCGCTTAAGTCGGTTGCAATATCTGATGTCATCTCATATTACCTGTGCACTGCGCTGATATTAATTAGGTACAATATTATTGGTACGTGTTCTGAATCTTAATTTATTTTACCCGTCTAATTCATTAAGAAATGAAGAAGAATCATAGCAGCAAAAGTAGTCCAATTTAGTACCTATATTCGGTTCGGTTCGGAGGTAGGGCATGTCGGTATCTCCCATCTTAATTGAGCAGTCCGATTGGGAAGTACCTACGCCCTACAGAATACCGTAATTCACTGAAGAGGTTTTGTGTTGTCAGTGGGATGACGGAAAAACTCCTTTGTTTTCTGCACTTATAGCACAGACACTTATTCTCCTCCCCCCCCCCCCTCTGTAGGGAAGGGGTAGTAGTATAATAATATTCTACACAACGCTACCTAGAGACCCGTGGTAAGCAATCAGCCAGCAGTGGTAGCCATTCGGACTGCTCAATTAAGACGGGAGATACCGTCATGTCCTACACCATTAATCCATATTCGTTATAAAGTGAGAAGGCCTAATCGAGCTGAGAAAATCATGTATTTTTTTTATAATATCACGCCTATATCCCCGAAGGGGTAGGCAGAGGTGCTAGCACCTACATTTCGCCAGTTTATATTTAGGTCCCAATGTAATAGGTGGCGAGCCTATTGCCATTAACCGGGCACTTATAAACCTGCGATAAATACACACATAATTTCGAATAGCATCGCAGTCATTGGTGTGTGCCATGGTAAACCTGGGATCGAACCCGAGACCTCGTCTCAGCAGTCCATTACCCATACCACTAGGCTACCACGGCTTTTCATTATTAAATCATGTATAGTACTATATATTTTGTTACTAGTAGTTCGTTAAGTACCAAACTGGTTTCATTCGCTACTGGGTGGTACCGGGCAGTCTGGTAGCTTTAATTACTATGCAGCGAGTGTGCGCAGGAGTTGGCCGCAAAATTAAACGCGCCTACATTTGCGTAACTACGCCAGTAATTCTCACAAATCAATCTATCAGTGTCAGTGAGCTCTGTGTTTAAAAGTTGAGACATGAAGCTATGCACATTTGGTTTTTCTATTTAATCATCATCATCATCATCATCATAAACCCACGCCTGTATCTATATGTACCTATATAAGGGTTAGGCAGAGGTGCTAGCACCTACATTTCGCCAGTTTATGTTTAGGTCCCAATGTAATAGGTGGCGAGCCTATTGCCATTAACCGGGCACTTATAAACCTGCGATAAATACACAAATAACTTCGAAAAACATCGAAAAGTCATTGGTGTGTGCCATGGTAGACCTGGGATCGAACCTGAGACCTCGTCTTTTGATTTTGATTTGTCTTTTGATTATTTTCTGAAGAGAAGGTACTCGTAAGTAGAGTCCTTGCCCGAAAAAGTACCAAGTATACTAAAAGTCACTGCCACTGACATTTTAAATTCGGTAACGCGGTAATGAAGGAGTTTGTGGATCTATTTACGATAGTAATATTAATTCTATGATATACACAGGTAGTATATGTAGATATTATTTCATTATGAGCTATCTACATATACAATGTATTCTAACCAAGCAGTTCTATTGATTCTAGATGCGAAAGCTGCAAAAAGATCGCAAAACCAGGCTTTATAAATAGCCAAGCGGGTTCTCGCACTGGGTGGTAGCCGAGCAGTCTAGTAGCTCTAGCCAAGTAATTGTAATGCAGGGTGCACGCTAGGTGAATTGTCGCTAAGGTTCACCGCACACTTGCACAAGCAACACTTTGTATTCACACGTATTAAATAATTTATAGACTTGTGTAGGTGAAATGTAGTTTGTTCCTACAATGAAAGTCCGATTTTACAATCGGAAGCGTCGGTGGCTAATGGTTAAGGAGTCGGCCTTACGATCGAGACTCTCGGTTTCGAATCCTGGTCATTACACTACCGACGTGAACCCACTCCTAATGCAAGCCATTGAGCTTAGATGGAGGGGTTAGAAGGAATATTAGTAACTTGGGTTGCTAATATTCTTTAAAAAAAAAATTATTGCGGGGTAGTGCCATGACAGACAGCCGTCCCGCATATGTTCAGATTGTAAAACAATGATAGTTGTATTTTATAATCCCGCATAGCAATAAATTAATAAAATAGTCCTGTAAAATGTCACAATAATGTCTTATTTTAACAGAAATGCGTTATAAGGACACACATTTGCTGTACATCTGTCCCTACACATCTTATTATAATTCTAAGGTGTATAAAACACACTGAGTTTCTTGCCGGAGTCTTCTCAGGACACTTGGACAACTGGTGGTCCATTCGCTAAACTAACTTTTTTTCTTTTTTATTTACCTTACGCCAAGAGCAACTAACCTTTAACCACATTTTTATTTTGTCGTTTTGTATTTCCTTTAACGGTCTATAAGTATATCTATTGTACCTACACTATTATAATATTATAAAGAGAAAAGAGTTGTTTTTTGTTTGTAACGAATAGGCTCCGAAACTACTGGACCGATTTCAATAATTCTTTCACCTATAAAAAGCTAGAATATCTAGGAGTACCTATATATAATCATTCTCAATAGATCCGGTAGATTTCTATACCTACCTTCTATACCTATTGGCGCTAATATCGCTAACTATTTCTGTTGTCATAACAGCAAGGAGAAGTAGTAGAGAATCGAGTAGAGTCGTAAAAAACGATAATCGACATCCACGCGGGCGAAGCCGCGGGCAACAGCTAATACAGAATTTATTTTTTTACTTTTGAATGCCGCTGTATTTTATTGAGAGCGTGTATAACATATTGTGGAATCCCCTCGTCATGTCTATGAAAACATTATTAAACGAAGTAAACAAGTACTTATTACTCACTAGTTGACCCGCGCAACTTCGTCTGCGTCACCCCGTTTTTACAACATTTTTCATTCCTGCTCCGTACCTGTTGGTTGTATCATGATGTCATATACATATAAACCTTCCTCTTTAACCATTATATCTATTAAAACAAACCGCATCAAAATCCGTTGCGTAGTTTTAAAGATTTAAGCATACAGAGGGACATAGGGATGGAGAACGCGACTTTATTTTATATTATGTAGTGATATAGGATCGCTGCTGCTGCCTGGAAAACCATCTCAACTTTTTCAGAACTCTAAGTTTGCGTGACGTCACAGAATAGGTACTTACCAAAATAGTTGAAGCTATTTTAATGACACACCTGACCGAACTACTTCAGACTTTCTTCAATTAAATTTTTGTATATGGCAAGTGTTGAGACCGACAATTTTTGCCAATGACCGAAATGCTTCAGAGATTCGTATATTTTATGCAGAGATTATGATAATTTTGAAAAGATAATTCAACTAAGAGCTTACTGGAAAGGTTTTGTGTTGTCAGTCGGAAGACCGATAAACCCTTCTTTGTCTTCTGCACTGACAACACAGAGACTCTCTTATCATTCTCTCCCTTCCCACTCTTCTTTATATGGTCGGCAGCACGAATGGTGACGCCCCTGTTATTGCGAACGTCCATAGGCCACGGTAACCACTTTCCATCAGGTGGGCCACGTGCTTGTCTGCCACCTTCTCAGACTGCTTTAGCTTACCATTACGCGAAGTGATGTCACATTGACGTGCTATCCAAAAAACTACTTCCTTCTAACGATATTATGCTATACCCAGCGACAAAATAATTACCTCCCTACCCAAGTATAATTATTACAAGTCCGTAGGTAATTCATCTTGTTACGTAGCACGTTAGTCACATATGAACGAAAGATTTTCAATATATTTTGCAACGAACATGACCAAGTATTAGTATGTTATTGTAAGCTTCACAGTCCGGTTGTGTGTTCACCTGCTATACCAATTAATTATATATTCAGTTTCCTTATTCTTAAAATTGACGTAAGAATAAAATTATCGCAAAGTTAAGGATATTCACGAACGTACGACAACAGTTATCTGTGGCGATAAAAAAGTGAGCAAGAAAAAAAAGTAAAAGAAATTTTAAAAAGTGAAAACTTTATTTGATATCAATTAAACTTAGCTGACTGTACTAGCGCTGTGTTACTGAATTAATAAATTTGTTTTTGGTAAGTTAATTTAATAATAATAATAATAATATATGTCTTTATTGTACACCAAGGATGAAATTATACAGCACATAGAGATGTTTGCACGTGGTAAATACAATTGGCGGCCTTATCGCTCTGCGGCAATCTCTTACAGGCAACCTTAGGATGGCGCTGACCGAGTGCCCGGCGTGGGAGACGCCAAGGCGGGTCCTAGTGACAGCCCTAGGGGTGGGAGTTGTCTCGCTCGCCACCTTCCTCACGGTGATGGTACGATGCGCGAGTGCTTGGGCAGCCGCCGCCTCCTTCTGCGAGCAAGTAATGCTCGAAAAGGAGGAGGCGGAGCGGGTTCGGAGAAGACTCCGGGCCCGCACTGCCCGCGATGAGCGGAGGCGACTCGGACGTCGGAGGTCGCAGAATGACCTCCGTCCCCCATGAGCGCGGGCCTGGGGGTGACGGGTGGAGCCGCCGGTCACCCTAGCAGAAGCAGGCCACGGCAATGGCGCAAATGCCACCCCATACACAGGGGCTAGATGGGGACACCATGGTCCCCACATTAGGGGAAGAGGGTCATCTCAACAGAGATGTCCCCGGGTCTGCCGGGGTGCGAGAGATATGTCTTGTATAATCTCACCTCCGGCAATCAAGGACCCATGGACGGCGTGCGTTTTGGTCGGTTCGAGTCCGACATAATCACCTCCATCGGTTTTGGTGGAGGTGGTATCCGTGGGGATTTTGCGCACGATAAAAAAAAAAAAAAAAAAAAAAAACCTTAGGATGGAGTGATTTAGTAGGAGCAAAATGTTTCTGGGCAGTTTGGTGTACGACAATATTGTAGACTTACGATAATAGTGTAAGTCAAACACATGAACACAACAGCTACCTAATATACAACATATACATATACGCACCCATACACATACATTTACACAAATACATACATATACATACACATACATACATATATACATATATATATACACATACATACACATATACACACACACACATACATATAGACATAGGTACCTCCTACTAATAGATCAGCAGGTACCAATCTTTATAATCCTACTACATAATAGACTTGCAGTTTTCCACTTTTGTCCGAGAGATATTATACCGAGAGAGATACATAGTACTCCTTGACCAGCCTTTTGAATACAGGCAGGGACTGAGCACGCCTGATAGTCACCGGCAGAGCATTCCACAGCCGAGCTGCTTGAACCGAAAAGGACTTGTCGGCAAAGTTGGTGCAATGGCTCGGTATTTTCAACCTCAGATTCTCCGATGATCTCAAAACCCTAGAGTGCGTGTTGTGTAGGAATTCGAATCGTTGTTTGAGATATGAATGAGTTAAGGGATTAAATAAGATATTATACAACAAGGAAAGAATATGAGCATTCCGGCGAAAGCGTATAGGTAACCACTTGAGCTTTTGTCGAAATTCAGAAACATGATCATATTTGCGTAGACCAAATATGAAACGTATACAAAGATTTTGGAGTCTCTCAAGCTTGTTGAGTTGGTCTTCAGTGAGATCTAGATAGCTGACATCAGCTAATTTATATATGTAGGTGTTTTTTATTATGTATACTATGCTGGGTTGTCGTCAGAAATCCTTGTAGAGTCGATACGCATAGTGGCATAGAGTTTTAAACTGTTTAAAAAGACCTTATATTTTTGGACACTTACTTTTGCCGACGTTATATATCGCGTGAAGTCCCGAACTTTATAAACACTATGAGTAAATGCCGCGATAGTTTAAAAGTTACATTAAAAAGACCTTTTTCCGCGCGCGAATTTCCCACGGAAATGTTTGAAGAAACTGGTCAAATACTGAATTATGTTTTGATTGAAACTGTTTAGAAATAACAAAAGTACTATGCCTATAACTAAACTACTTGTATTCCTGCTGACAATACCTGCAACCAACTATACCTACTTAATTAAAAAAAAAACAGGTAGTGAGGAGTAGACTTACCTTGGTAGTGTTATGGAAAGGATTCCTGGGTTCTACATCTCGTAAGATCGACTAATGCTGCACGATTTTACAGACAGGCCACCCCTCTCCCCTTTCCCTCGTCGTACCCCCTCAATCAGACATTAAAGTACATTTTCTATCTCTTCTATTAAATTATTTAATAATTTTTAATGACCGTCCTCCTCCCAAAATCCCCCAATATTTTATTACAGCACTTTTTTATCGTGCGAAAAATCCCCAGGGATCGCCCTTCGCTGGCTAAAGCTCTAGAAAGGGAAATCTGCTTAGGTTTCTTCTTACAATACGTGTCGAGTCAAAGAGCACAGCATTCGATACTGGTATTGTTAAATATATATGAGACATAAATTTCCATTCCTAAGCCATCTAGTTTCTAGTACAAGATACTAAATTATAATACTACGAGTATTACCACTATATTGGGTCATTTACATTCAAATCCAACGATACAATCGAAATATATTAAGATAAGCAACTTTGCAAACAACTATGTATTTAGGTTGGAAAAAGTAAGTGTAATGATATGCTCAAAACGGGACTTGCACTGTCCAGGGCAAATGCTCTGATAAACTCAGCTACATGCATGTCGTCAGTATTTGACATTCTTGTTTTACATCAATAGGAATAATATAACATAGTAATTATTACTTTAAAACTACTTCAAATATCATTTCCATCAAAATCTTCAAGAATATTCACCCCCGTAAAAGCTTCATAACTTCTAAAAGCAATATTACTTAAATTTTTCACAAAGTAAGTTCGATTAAGACTGGCATTCACTCGCCCATAAGCCACGGTAACCACTTACCATCAGGTGGGCCGCGTGCTTGTCTGCGAAGTTGTATAACAAAGAGCAAAAATTCATTAAAATAACTCATTAAAAACGTGATAGGTAGCCTAGTTCAATTGGTAATTTAAATGTTGGGAGACTTTCCTGCCTACTGATTTTACGCTGACCTACGGGTTGGTACAGGATTTTATTTAGAGTTTTCCTTTTCCCATTAGTTACCTCTTACAACACCCTTCCGATCTAATGAGGTGATAATATTCTTTCACCGTTACCACACTGATTATTTTCAATGGTATGCGTTCCTAAAATTCAAGCAACTATTAGTGGCTCACCTATCCGTCAACTGTTGCGCAGTGCGCAGAGACCGTTAAACCAAGACCACCATATTGAAACACACGCATTAACAAGAAAAATAAGTTCATAGCCATGAATCAGTGTGCCTGAGGCGCTCATCGTTAGCCGGTCGCTATTCAGCTTTAATACCCTCGCACATCATACGAAGCCGATAGAGGACCGGTTATCAAACCTGGGAAAACACGATAAATGTTTGTTTACTGGGAATTGTTAACAAAAATAAATCGCCTAAGGATACGTATATTCTGAAAATAGGTCAAACAATATCTCTTCACTATCACTACATAGTATAAAACAAAATCGCTTTCTCTGTCCCTATGTGTGCTTAAATCTTTAAAAGTACGTAACGGATTTTGATGCGGTTTTTTTAGTAGATAGAGTGATTGAACTTTCCTCTTGTTACTACTACTTGTTATATATAACATCATGGTGCGGAGTAGGAATGAAAAATGTTGCAAAAACGGGGTGACGCAGACGAAGTTACGCGCGTCAGCTATATATAATTATAATTCAGCACACAAATAATAAAATAAAAAGAAACAAACTGTGAAAGTAAAGTAAAATTGAAATAAAATTACTTTTAAGATGTGATGTTATGGTCTTGTTCTATTAAGAGTAAAATTCGCTTTATAGCACTCCTGAAGATGCCTCGTATATAATATGGCAAAAAGAATTATCTTCCGCATAACTTATACCTGAACATTCTGAATCATTGTTATAATAAATCAAAAATATCATTATGTGTGTTATGACACAACGAATGAAAGTGAAATTTGCAAAAGTAAATCGGTCACCGAATTTGAAGTACCGGCATATATCTTGAACCCAGTCACGTTACAAAATATACCTACTAACGTATGTACCTACGCATTTTATTGAAGATATCAGTGGGTACTAATGCGGTGGAAGACCAAACCAAATATCAAACCAATCTTACCCTAGGCCTCGTTTCTCTCGCGACTTGGGTATAAATGCCGGTAGCTATACGTACCACAGTGATTAATCTATAAGCTTTCGCAGATCAGACCACACAAACAAAAAATAAGGCCGAAAGTAACCATTAATAATTAGGACGTTCACTAAACATGACTCATACAAAAGTGGGCCTTCAATAAATAAAATGGCGACCAAAATTATCTCTTGAGAGTCCATTCACTACGCATATAATTTATGATTGCGATTGTATAATTACCACTACCGCTTCAACCGCTTGTTATTAGTGACTGAGATAATTCGATTTAAATTTATAATCGGATAAGTTAATCAGTGAATCAGACATTACGATTAAAATAAACATGATCTAATTCAAGCATCGAGAAATAGAATCTAAGGAAGGGAAAGGCAATTGAATTATATTATTAGGTATTTATTATTTAGTCGATTCTGGTTTGCTGGTGTATTTCTAGAATTTAGGCGTTACTTCCTATTGCAATATTCAATGTGTTATACCTAATCATATAGGCAACTACTGTGTAATGTACCACCCATAAAGTCCTCCTCCTTCCTTAGAGGATCCTTAGAGAACATAGTGTGAGTGACATACGTTTTTTTTTTATACTACGTAGGTGGCAGACAAGCACACGGCCCACCTGATGGAAAGCGGCCACCGTGGCCTATGAACGTGTGCAACACTAAGAGTGTCACACACGCGCTGCCCACCCTGAAGGGAAAGGGGGAGAGCTGGGAAGGGGTGGGGAGGCTAGGAAGGGGAGGAAAAGGAGGGGTATAGTGAGCTCTGGCTACCCTACTTACCGGCGGGAACACAACACGATGGTTATTATGACCGCGGTCTTCTGTAGGGCGGAGGTACTTCCCCAGTTGGACAGCTCATTTCGGACGGGAGATACCGTCGTGTCCTACCTCCGTTAAACGTATCCGTTATACGTATCTTTACATAAATCTTAGGCGTGAGTAAGTGACAGAGTATAATATGAACCCTGATACGTTTTATAAACATAATTATATGCAGTAACATCGATGTCCGGCCTATGAAAGTGAAATTTGCAAACGTAAATCGGTCACCGATAGTATATAATTATATAAATAATATAAAAAAAGATAGTAAATATAGAATAATAGATAATTATATTAAACACACACATTTCACTAACTATGATTTTCGATCCCACGTAATAGGGGGCGACCCTATTGCCACCAATCGGGCACTTTGTACAAAAAATGAGTATGTCGAAAATAAATTCCTAACCGAAAATGTAGCAGCTAATTAAATTTGAAAAAAAAATTTGACCTGATTCCTTGCTATGCGGTGTAAATCGCAAGGAAAATAATTAAGTGCTTAGCTTAGCTTAGCTTAATAATCACTACCAATTAACGTCTTGGAGAGTATCAGACATATTTAATAACTCCCAATATTATTTATTAGACAATATAAATAATGTTAAGGCTTATCGTAAAATTGAATTGGATATAGATTAGTTATATTCATCAAAAATAACAGTAAATCACACCAACTACAACTATTAATTAGACCTCGGATTAAACAACTGGTTACAATTTATGTAACCAGTCACTGCAAATCGAAACTAAGGAGTATTACGCACTAGGAAACAAATAGTGGAGATTGTGTCTACGATATTCTAGGACAATTTACACTACGCCACCTAGACCCATGGTAAGCATAGTCTAACTAGCGTGTTACGGGTTTTAGAATGCGGATAAACATACACAGATACATATTTTTTTGTAAATACATACATATTATACATAGAAACACCCAGACCAATGCAGATATACAAATATTTGCACTGAGCGGGAATCGAAACTACGCCTCCTGCGTAGCAGTCGCGTTCACTACCGCTACGCCACGGAGGTCGTCAATACCAATTCAATAACAATGTCATTAGTAAGCCTCATTGATATTTATTTATTTGTAGTTAATTAGCTGTTAACCGCGGCTCTGCTCGCGTGGACTTCGCATCCCGTTCCCACTGATACATAAAAACCTTCTTAGTTCGAGGAATATATAAAAAAATACTTAAATTGGTCCGGATGTCTTCAAGTTATGTGCTTAGCAACATATTTCTCGATTCATTTTTATTTACACCTATAGATAGATTAAAACGCTACATGACAAATTACAATAAATTATATCTCTTATTGCCATTTAATTAGTTTTTATAATAAAAAAGTTAGTCGGGTTTTTTAATTATCCATTGAAAAATTATATTTATACGGCAAAATTATATAATCAGTCACGCAAACTTGCCTATGGTCACTGACCTTTAAATGTATTAAAAATGTCTACAGCCAGTAGTAATTTCCCTTTCATTAGCTCGTCGCTTAATAAGTTATAACGGATTACAAAAAAAAACTAAAACCAACCACGAATTTGTATGACAAAACATAATGTAAAGTTTTCGACATAGCAACAGAAAGTTGCCGCGCACTAAATTGCCCAACATAAAGTTGCTCAACACATACAACGCTTACGCGGCATACTTTAAACGCTTTTAAGTTATTATATCGTGATTGCGGTACTTGTCGATAATTGTCCAACAATCTGAACACGACGTGGTATATTTACCCAGTCCACTTTGAGGTAATCGCCCATTCACTTTGCACTTTAATGTATCGACGGATATAAGTTCTTAAGGCGGTGCTATTAGCTTGTAGAAGAACTCGTTCAAAAACTTTACACATACTCATGTAAATGTAATTTATATAACAAGTACCTATATATAAGATGTGATTAATGCAGCTGTCAAGTTTCAAGGCTATTGAGATATTTTCTTTTTAATAATAAGATAGCAACTAAGTTGATAACCCGTCTAACGTTAAGCGGTTCCTGTGGTCTAAATCACCATATCTAGCACAGCATTATATACTACTATTAGAAACACACCCAAGTTGGCCACTGTAGGGAAAATATGGCGAAATGGGGCTACATCGAGCAATCACAAGACTCCTGCGATTGCAGGGCTCGACCTCAGTCCATGTCACACTTGCTTTCTTGCTCACTGAGCCCCCACACTTTCACCACCGAAGACCTCTGTAGAGCAACAGAAAACGCTATTGCTGTAGCCAACTATTGAGCCAACAAGATTTGATAAAACTGGATTTACCAGAGCCATTGACTCGAAGAAGAAGGAACACACCAGAGCAGCAAATGCACCAAATCAGCAAATATCATTACATTTACGCAACAAGAGATCCTTGAAAGTGACTCTTTCTAGGGAATTTGCTGTGCGCTGCAGTAATGATGCTTTGTAAGTTACCTCCAGTAGTCAGCTAGTGTAACGGCTTGCAGATGAGGTTGACTTGGGAGTCAAAGGCCTCCCAAAAACTCCTTCGTAGGGGCTTCTACGAAGTTCTACCAGTTTCTGTTACTGAAAAATATGTTAAATTGTTTCAGATGCATCTAAGTTCGATCCAGTTGGCGTGCGCGGCACTGGTGGCTGTGGCATTAGGCGCGGCCGCCCCCCCTTCCACGTCACACCACGTGGCGCGCCGCTCGTTTTTCACCCTCGAGTGCAAGGGTGTCTACGATGCCGCCATCTTTGCCCGCCTCGATAGGATCTGCGACGACTGTTATAACCTCTTTAGAGAACCACAGCTGTATACTCTGTGCAGGTTCGTTACATTTTAAATGTTGATTTGACACTTGTGACGTTTTTCAGTTTAATGTCTAAAATTGTGCCTAGATGGCGCTTTAATAAATTTTAAAGATAAAACTATTATTTTAATTTAGATTTTTGTATTGTGGATACGAAAGTATTGCATTTCGAATAATTACTATTAAATAAAAAAAAGACTTACGGTCTTTTTTTATTTAATAACCACAATTTAAAAACAATTTTTAAACACACATTTTTAAACTATATGTATACCTAAATAATAAAATGAATTATTCCTTGTTGGGGCACAGGAAAGACTGTTTTACGACAGATTACTTCAAGGGGTGCGTCGAGGTGCTACAGGAAACAGACAAGTTAGAACTTTTCAAGGAGTATATAAGAATAATACACGGGGCCGATCCTGGGATTTAGGTACAACATGGACTTGATATACCTCTCTCTTTCTCACAACTATATCTGTCTTAATACTATCCTTTTTACACATTGATTATTTCCGTCAGCTTTACAGGGGTATTAACAGCACGTTATTTTAAGCGTTACTTATAACACTGCTATGCTATCGCAGCTTGTTAAATAGCACTTAATATTATTTTAAGCATACCTACTTTGTATTAACTGTATGAATAAAACTAGTAAGTATTTTCTCAAGATATATTTGTCGCAGAGGAGTATTACGAAATTCTAAATTGAACCCTATGAACACTGGTGTCGCTAATAACCTTTCTTATTGCGCCAGTTGGGTTAATTTTGGATTTAATAACAATTTAAGAATACAAAATTGCGACAAATACAGCTATTTTCTCAAGGTAAATAGCGTAAGTTCTACACCAAAATTATTAACACCTAATATTTTTCTAGGAATACGCAATATTGAGATAACAGCACGCCACGCTATTTCTTCAGATAATTAACTCTGGATGGTTCAAATAATCACATAAGAAATAAACACTTCTTTAACACATTATATATATTAAGTAAATTAGCTACAAAACGAATTCTAGTAGTAATTATTATACTGTATGTAGTTATTTGTAACATCCATTTTTCTTGTTTCTAACTTATTGTAAGGCATGTGTATTTTATGATCTTTTAAGAGTCTTTACATTACTTTATTAAGTACCTAACTGTGAATCAAATTTATTTAAATAGTCGACTTTAGAAGATTTGTGATAACTTTTTAATATTTTGTGATTCTAATATTTGCAAACTACCCACCCACTACATTTTATTTATGCTGCTTGAATCAGAAACAAACTACTTTATTTAAAAAAAAATATTGACAAAACTTTATTTCTTCTTTCTGCATATAATTTTCACTCTACTTTCTTACCTCTTCAAAGAACTTCAAAAAAGTATGTCTATGAAACTAACATAAACTGTTTAATTTTCTAGGGAGAAATGCTTCACAACGCCCTATTTCAAGGGATGCATGGAGTCTTTGTACCTATACGACGAGAAGGAACAAATAGACCAGATGATCGACTTTGTCGGTCGTCGCTAAAGCCAACCAGCCAGACCATCTCGCCGTGCCAACCTTACCGTGTTAAATACAACGCAGTTTTCTACCAACATTTCAAACGCAACGGTATACTCAAATTGACCGCTTTGCCGCCAAAAAGCTGTGACGCCAGAGACAACTGTCAATGTTCCTCCATTTTGACGTCTGCTTTCTGTCCTCAACGATCTAGTCTAAACGCAACGTAATTTCATTTATGTTCGCAAGTAATTTGTAACTCGTATTAAGTATTATAAGGACATTTATTATGTACTTTATGGTTTATATGTTATTAAATGTCGTAAGCTTCGTATATACATAATAGTGTAATGTAACACACCTCCTAGTATTAAATTTTAATACAGGCAGTCTTGTCGATGCTGACCATCTTCCGAATACCTGTCTGACAGAATCTGACTGAGATTATCATCTAGGTATCGTTCAGAAAAGTCCAGAGATTGAGATGAAAGTAACTACTACATTTTCATTGTGTGTTGCCAATTATATATTTATTAATTATATATTAGCCAATAGCTTGTTTTGTATCCCACATTTGTGAACGATAACCGAAATGTGACGCATTCCAATCACAGTATTTAAAAATACACTTATGCTTTTTATCAATCTATTCATTCATTCTTTTCTCTACGTTTTGTATTATCTATGGACATAAGAAAGTCTAAATACTTTAGTTCTTACAAAATAGTAATAGGGATGCTTAGTAACAAGTCTTCGTTTTTTATACATTTACCTATAAATAAGTAGGTTCCGAGTCGTAAATATAAATATTTTGTTATACAATTTTGAACTTAACTTTGTTATTACGAGATTAATTTTAAGTGATATTGCAACACTAATATATGCACAAAGTTTGCAATCTGTTACGATTAGTATTTTTATTGTAAATACACACATGTGGCTTATACTATACATCACTTAGATTTATGAATACTGTATTATTTAATCGCGTTTATTTATTCATTCGCTAACATTTAAAGGCAAGTTTCACTAATATAAACTTTTAACTCTAAACTCTTCTAACAGTGTCAGTGTTTTTAAACTAACCATAGAGAATATTTAGTGAAACTAGTCCTTATGTTCAAATAAAGGTCGATTTTCATTTGTACGAGTGAAAGTGTAAATTCTGATAGTTTTGTAGTTTAATAGTAACGTTTGCACAAATGAAAACGGACTTTTACAGGATTACTGAATGTATGCTCACATCGCTTTTACAGGTTTCGGTTGCCTAGCGAGTTTTATTTGTATTTTTATTAGTTAATTTTACTAGGTTAAGTATTTATAAAAGATTTATTTTATATACTTCCACCCTATTTATTACCTACTGTTATTTTTTATTTTTACTTCTATTTTCCTAAAAATGTAATAGCCATTTTCAGCCAGTGGATATATGTATTATAGTCCTTAGAATTCACAACTGCTAATATTGTGTCCTCTAGAACAAGATTTTTTTTTTTATTATTTGCATAAGTACTCACACACACGGACACACATAAGCAAACCTTACACTTATTCGAGAAGTGCAAGTACTATACCAGTGTGAACAATTCTGATATTTCTGATTATACTTTTAAGTTGCGGTTTATACTTATTTAATAGGTTTTATATTCCGCTGTAATTCTTCTCTGTGTTCGAATCTCAACATTATTAGTTTATTAGCGTTTCTTAAGTTTATTTGACAGATGTCACTTTCATTGTAACGTACACACAACTCTGTGACGATTTTCGACACATGTCATTTTCATTGTGACGCACATACAACTCAGTGACGACATTCGACACATGTCATTTTCATTGTGACGTAAAATAGTTTTGACACAAACCTTGTAAACTAGATAAAATGGTGCCAATTATTGTCAGCAAGACACTAGGTTAAAAATTAGCTAATGATATATAAACAATTTATATGATGCGTTTGTAAAAAATGAATAGTAAATTATTATATTGTATAAATTTTATATAAAGAGCTAAGAAACGCTACGGGTTCCATGAAATATATTTCATTTGAAAATCATATAAGCATTTTAATTTAACCCTGTATAACAAATATCCAAGTAAGCTGAATCCCTGATTAACTTCCGTGAGATATAGCATATGGGGGTTTCGACTTATAAAATTTGCCAACTAAAAACGCACGATGACTGCTGTTTGAGCTGTAACGCGAACAGGAAAGCAAGAATTTTAATGTGGCCAACACATCGACCACTTTCTAAACAACTCTGTTTGGTTTGGTATTTATCTAAAGGTAATAATTAGGTATCGTTTTGTACAAACACACTAAACAAATTGCTGCTACTGTTCAAACTAGTAGTTCGATTAGTAGGTTACATTACATCGAAGAACTACAGTTGGACCAGTTTTTGCAATATTGACACTGAGCGAGGATCGACCCCGCGCCTCCTGCGTAGCTGACGCGTTCAAGACCACCGCGCTACAGAGGTTATAAAAATATTTTTATATTAACTAAAAATATTAAGATACATCATTTTTTTTTGTTTATTCAAGTACCTAACTAAAAGAAATATAGATAATAATATCTACGAGAAATTACACCCATAATGCACAACAATAAAATAGTTTTTTTTTCTAATCCATATATTTTATTGTAATCTTTGATAATTAGATATGACAACGTGTTTTTGGGATCACAGTACATAAGTATACATTAATATATTTAATTCCTTATACAATTACAATTTAACTTATTATAGTACTTATGCGGTAACTTTAGCACAAAAGATTTAACATATATGAAGATTACGTCAACATTAATGATACTTTGTGTATCATAGTAAAACAAATCAACAATGGAGATGGCGCCACTTGTATTATATAGAAAGATGATTACAGTTATTCAGTAGCACTTCAAATACGAATTTAACCAACCATAGATGCATTCATCTATCCACTCATACTCACATTCACATAATAATATTCGTATTTGAATTGATTCTGGTATTTGAAAGAAAGAAAGAAAACAAGAAATAAAGAAAGTAAGAAAGAAAGAGAGAAAAAAAGAAAGAAAGGAGAAAGAAATAAACATTGTTTCGGACCTTCGTTTGATTATAAATCGGTAGATGGCTCTCACCATTGCCCCAAGACGTTTGTATAGGAGTTTTTATACTCGCTGGTCGCGTGTACAAGTCCCATTTAAGAATTTACTTTTTGAAATCTAAATAGATTCAAATATGAATATTATAATGATGCGAGTATTAATGGATGGATAGATTGATTTATGGATATGGAAGGCTGTTGTTACTTAAACACACTTAACAGCTGAACGAATTTGGCACAGAAATAGATTATAGTCTAGTTTAGCAGTAATGCGACAGCATAGTTTTTTTTGGTCCGCGGGAATGAGGGCTGTATTACACACGGCCAGGGCCTACTTGTAATAACAAACACTAATATTTATAAGAAAAAATATTAGTCAATTTATCTGAGGTACGGCAAAATAATAATTAGTTAATAATACAAGTGGCGCCATCTTATTAAACACACTAAGATGCTATAGAAAAAAACAGGAAGATACTTCAAAATACATCACAATTTATCACTATAAAATAAAATATACAGAATGTTAAATAATTTTCTAAAAGTCTTATCACAATCACACAAATCAGAATAATGTTAAAAACTGATTATTTTTTCTTCTAAAACTTCTCAGGCCATCTACAATTTCATTCAGTCTCACTTATATAATTTTATATAGTACTCACCTTTATAAAAAAATTATATGTTTATAGAAAAATTTCAGTTTAATTTCCTATACTAAATAATGGTTTTAAATTGATCTTATGTTAAAAGGAGATAAAATACAGCCTTTTCAGTGACCAACACAATGTATTTAAGGAAATTTTAAAGCCCTAGATGGTTGTACAGAACAATTTCAAATGTTCAAGAGGAGTCTCCGTAGCTCAGCTGTTAGAGCATTTCCTCGATCGCGGGTTGGTACTGACCGATAGTCACTAAAAGTGAAGATTCCTCGCAGCAAGTGCAAGTGCAACAAGACATGCACAAACCTATGAGTGCGAGTGAGAACACGGCATAACTTTAGTTAAACTACGAGGGAATAATTTTAACTGCATTATTTTGAGATAATAATTATTATTTAATTCATTCTAATATAAGATCATTGTTTAAAATATACATTTTAGCTACTTAAATTTTATTCAGTGTTCACTGCCTTACGGGTTTGTTTCGTGCAAATAATATTGTGCCAATTTCGTGCAAAGAATACATATCCTGCTATATGTATTTACACGATACAGTATGGAGCACGGGTACCCGCATGTAACAAAAAGTATTTTTATACCATTTAGGTGGCAGACAAACACACGGTCCACCTGTTGGAAAGTGGTCACTGAAGTCTATGGACGTTTGCCACACCAGAGGCGTCACACTCGCGCTGCCGGCCCTGTAGAAATCTTCTAATGCAATTCTTGTTCTAAGTAAGTAATTTTTTAACGGTGTCGAAATCAAAATAATTACAAAAAAAGTAAAAAAAAAATACAAATCTACGCAATATTTTCACTTTAAGTTAACATTTTGGTAAACTTGAACTTGAAACTTGAAAGAACTTAACTTGAAAAGACAGTGACTGCTAGTAATATTAACGGATATGGACACTAACAGTTTTGTCGGAGTACAATAAAAATATTTTATGTTCAAAAATGTCGCATGATTCGCTAGAATACAGACGGATCAACAATTATTATCTAAAGATGCATTTTGTGACAAGTCATACCACATCAGGGTGAATAAAAATCCAGGTGAATAAAAATCAAGGGTGAATAGAAATAGAGTGTTCGCCATAAATTTAACACTCGTTTGATTTTGAAACTAAGGATTATTTCACCGTAAAAATATACAGGTGAAAGAAATTAGTAACACTAAAGACCATTTTATTTCTATTCAACATTTTGTGGTACTTTACATACTTTGATAGTTTCACAAGCATTTCACAGGTACCATCCATACACACGACTGTTACTCCTGTTCACCAAAATCAATAGTAGCGCACAAACATACCGTGTTATGACACTTGGGAAGGGTTAAGTCCTAGACTAAAACTGTCCTGTCTGTGTTAGAATCTCTGCAACACCGTAGTACTGACATTAAACACACAAAGACAAGATTCATTCCTAAACACACAGGTATCACGAAATGTCTTCTTAATCTTAGCGACAATTCCAAAGCTTACAGTTTAGAAACCGTACCAGATTTTTGAAGCCCGGTTACCGCTCTTTAGAGTCCGGTTGCCGCACTTTAGAGCCCAGGGTCCGTTACCTAGAGTCCGGAATCCATTCAGTTATCGCGGAATGTTTTGTGCATATTTTTTTTTATATGAGGTCAATGGTCACTTATTTTATTATAGACAAAAATATACACTACTGCATTGCATTTAATACTTCAAGATAAGGATCTATGCACATCACGGTACTAAACAATTCTAATATTCTTTTAAATAGGGTACGTCAATATGACTGCCTCACCACATAGTAAAAATATGTAAGAAAATCTACAGAAAGAGGGCTACTACTATAGATGATAACAATGGTCAATGTTACAATGATGGGCCTCTGTGCTAAAATATTACAAGTCTGGAACCGATGTCGTATGTTCACTAACAAATAGTGTACAAAGATAAATTTAATTCCATTTACCTCTCATCGATAGTTAAATTCATGTATACGTGTGCACAGAACCTTATATAGACTTAGGGTGAGTTAAAATCATGTGAATTTTGCTCTTACACTTATCCCATTGTGTTTGTACAACAGCTGACACTTTTGATAAGCAAAAAAAAACAGTCAATTTTGCTCAAGATACTACCAGGACATGTTAGACGTAAAATGATTTACACGAATTTAAACTCACCCTGTAAAAATACATAGAAAAATATTTTCAAAACAATTATGGAAATTTACAATAAAAAAATATATTTCATCTGATAAAATCAGATACGTTCTATTGTAGTCTAACATTACAGGAAGGAATTAACACCGATATTAATTATTACTTGTAGGGTGGACTCTCCAGTTCTCGATACAGTGTTTATAAAAAAAAACAAGGTAAGTATGTAGGGCAAAGTAGAATAAATCGAAAGGCAAAGTAGAAAAAGACGGTACGCCGTCTTTTAAAAAAATAAGAATATTAGCAACCGAAATCACTAATATTCCTTCTAACCTCTCCAACTAAGCTCAAGGGCTTGCGATAGGAGTGGATTCACGTCGGTAGTGTAATGGCAGGGATTCGAAACCGGAACCTCTCGGTCGGAATGCTGACTCCTTAATCACTAAGCTACATACACTTAATCGTACCACTTTTTAATATACCATCTCTAAATTAAGAGGTAAGGCAGTGTATTTTTCTTCTGTAATAATCAAAATATTAAAATTTATTTCACATGTCAATTAATCTTTTATAAACTTATCTGAGTTCAAGTCATATGCTATGATATAGACGACATAAGTAAATAATTAAAAATAATAAAATATGATAATCAAAAATTTGTAACTATTGTAATCGATCACCTCAAGTGAATTAGTTACCATTTCTTTTCGATAAATCAGATGGGAATTCGAACCATTATTTAGAATACTTTGGCAGAACACACAAAACTTATTAGTAAATAACTGTAAAATTATGTGTTGTTAATAAATGTTCCGAATCATCCTCTAAAATTATATTTAAAATTAATATCCCTGATCGACTACAAAACACAGTCATCAACTGCAGCATCCACCCTACAAGTGAGACTAGTCTAGTTATACAGGTACTAACTTTAGAAGTCATCCAGGCAGAAGTCGAAATGATCCTCCATCACTTTGTACTGGTCGCATGAGAACCTCATGCATTTGGGGCAGGTAAATACCTGAAAAATATTAAAAAAAAATGTTTTAGAATTTATGACTAAACAAGACATGACATAGCATAGCATGAGATGATAAGGTATTACAGGGTGTGACAAGGTATGACAAGGTATGACAAGGTATGACAAGGTTGGACAAGGTAGGACAAGGTAGAACAAGGTAGGACAACTTATGACATGGCGTTGCACGCAAACATCGATGTTATTAGCTCATTCCGGGACACGTTGCATCTAGTACATTGAGGCATAGGTTTTAGTTTGGGGTTAAGTACGGAGGGGAGCAGGTTGTATGAAAAAAAAACAGCAGAAATTTGAGGTACCTATGTAATGTTTTGAATTTATTTGGCGTTTGCACCCTAAACTGAGAGGAGTATAAATGTGGCTTCAGACTAGGAGAGGTTTCAAGGTTTCAATTCCACATTAAACTTCTAGGCCATACAGTGAATAAAAAAATAACGCATGAGCACTAACTTATATAATCATTAGTCACAATATTATAATCGACTTCTTTTTTATACACACTATATATACAGGATGCGTTTTTATTGGCACGTAAAACATAGTCTTACAGATACAAAAACGTTGAAGATAAATTTGTAAGTATTCAGACAATCTCCATAGATTACGTAACGTCTAAATGTAATGAAATTTGAAGGCAATTAGAATGCAAATTGTTTCAAATGACATTTAGATGGGAATAATGAATGATCCGACAGAACTCGAACCCACGATATTTCCCTTACAAAGGAAATGCTCTAACCGCTAAGCCACGGAGCCACGTCAGAACTACGTTCGAGTCCCATCAGAGCCTTAACTTTTTTTTTTATTTTTTATTTTTTATTTATGCCACGTCAATTTGATTTCTCCTCGCCTGGTGTTAAGCTGAAGGCAAAGTCTAAATAAAAGAGGTTCACCATCGCAAACACTTACAGTGCTACAATGGTGGCGCTCAGAATCTAAATTTAATAACGTTTCAATATTTCAATAACGGTATTGACAAGAATTATGTTGCAGTACAATTTTGATTATGTAAATACCTATCCAGATATTAAAAACTTTTGCTAAGTCATTAAGATAATATCAAACTAAAGTACATATTTAGCGAATATACAATATTGTCATGTCATGCAATCAAACACAGGGTTAAGTATCAAAAAACTAAACGCAAAAATAAGTATGACTAAGTGATCACAATTCACAGTGACTGTCAAATATGACGACTGAATATTATTAGTATATTTTAAATAGTATAGTTTTTCCATCTTAGTTATTAGTTAGCAGTGGCGAAGGGTTCCTATAACACGATTCTTGCCGGTTTACCAATAGCTTGCATGGTCTATTACAATCTAGATCGAGGTAAGTGTTCTTTTACAACCGGCTTTCTTTTTGAAAATGTCCATCCTTTGCTAGCAGGTCGCCGAATTACCTCTGTCCCCCATGAGCGCGGGCCTGGGGGTTACTGGTAGAGTCGTCTTTTAGCCTAGCAGAAGCAGGCCACGGCTTCGGCGCAAAGCGCGTTTCCCCATCCCCCATACACGAAGGCTAGATGGGGACACCATGGTTCCCACATTAGGCGAAGGGTCTCATCTCTAAAAAGATGTCACCTGGTCTGCCGGGGTGCTAGAGATATGTCGGTTCGAGTCCGACATAATCACCTCCATCGATTTTTGCGGAGGTGGTATACGCGGGGATTTACCGCACGATAAAAATCAACCCTTCGCTACTGGTGGTTAGTATACCTAAATCACACTTATAAGTAAAGCAGTCACAGCTCAGGCAAAACAACATCAACACACAAGTCTTACCCAAAGACGGTTTCATTGTAACCTATTGAATATGGTGTCTGACAAGTTTTACAATTTTATAAACAAATATTCACACAGTCGCATGTGAACGTAATTAACTATATAAATAAAAATGAATCGCAAAATATATTGCTAAGCGGAAAACACGAAGACGCCTAGACTAATTCGAGTAGTTTATTGTTTAATTTATTCCTTGAACTCTAAGGAAGGTTTTTATGGAGCTATGAATACGGCATTAGAAGTACACGCGGGTGGAGCCGCGGGCAACAGCTACTATTTAATAAAACTGATTACAATTTTAAATATACTCATATTTATTATTTCCATAACAAAAAGTATAAAACTCAGAAATAAATGCAGTTTATAAGCAAATCCCTAAACGTAAATTAAATATAAAAATAAATAAATTAAATAAAGACTAGAAACAGCTATGTTATTTTATTTACAATGCAAATAAAGCAATATTGGTCGCCCACGTCAATTACAGTTATTATAATATTTCCTATAAAAGCACTCGAATAGAACACCCAAAGCAAAGTACAGTCACCTACAATAATATGTATACACTTTGGAACCTTGTCACAATAATAAATGACAAGTTAACATAATGACATGAAACGGTAAACTTCGACAAGTTTAATGTGAAAACGTTCTAAAACGTATACATATTATTGCAGGTGACTGTACACTAGAATTACTCTGTACCGGTCCGAGCACAAAGGCTTTCCGTAAACAATGATCCCATCAAAAACATAAATGTTAAAACGATAGCCAAGTTCAATACAAAAATTATGCTTGGCTGTGAACTTCGCCGCAAAAAGAATGGAGATTTAAACGCACCATGTTCTATGCAAAATTCAAATATGTATTTATAGGAACAAATATTAAAATCTACTTCTAGCTCTACTGGAAAACTATAATAATTGCTATTATTTAAAAAATGTAAGATTTTAAAGTAGATTCGACTTGGCTAGTAATCATTACATCAGCCATTTTGTAAAGTTATTCAACATTTCAACATATTTACTAGAACTAATATACTAGAATCTTCTCATATATTAATATTGAAGTATTAAACAAAAAAATACCGCGAGTTTTTATGTCGAATAGTAGGTTTTCCATTACTTTTTCGACTGGACAGCGACGATTGACCAGCGAACTATTAGATGACATCATTATTTTATCATATTACAGTTTATTTACATAAAAATGCCTTCGTTATACATATAATGTTATACTAGAGTATTGACTGAAATTGATCTATAGTATAAATAGAACTTTGCACTCTTGAACTTCTTAAAAATTGCTCAAAGATAGAGACAGAAGTAATCTACTATATAAAAATAAGTCGGGTTTTCCTTCCTGACGCTATAATTCTAGAACGCACGAACCGATTTCAACGGTTTTACATTCGTTGGAAAGGTCTCGGGCTCCGTGAGGTTTATAGAAAGCAGCAAAGAAAATTCAGGAAAAGTTTCAACAGAAAAGCGAGAAAATCATTTTTCAGATCTGGTGGCGAAATGGAGTTCGCCGGATTTGCTAGTTTATTATAATGATTTCAATGGTTCGTAAGATTGTCGGTAGATGTCGTCCGTAATATGTGAAATGAAATTTCGTATGGTCTAGTTCTAGACATGGTTAAGAAGTGGTCAGAACATTCTTCCTGTGAGAGCCAAGTCGTGGGTTCAAGTCCCGTCTAGACTCTCACTTTTCTATTTTTAAATATATAAATAACAATTTATTTTTGCTAATTTTTAAAATAATGGACTTTATTATATTTTTGCTAAAATTGAAAAGACTAGTGGTCTATTTCAAAGTAGACAATTGTCTACATGCTGTTGTAATGTTATGAGTGTTTTAAAAGGCTTGTCGCACACTGGGCAGTCGAACCGGAGCGGCGGGGGACTCCCCTCTTTTGCGGCGCCCTCTTCCTGATCAGATTCGGGAGACAATTTCTTCTTTTTCCGGACCTTATTGACGGATGAGTTGATGAAATATTTTATGTCCTAATTTTTTTTTTGACACCTCAATTCGACTTCTAACTGATTAATTAATTCATTGATTTAAATACATTCTGTACCACAAAATGTGTTTGAGGACAGATAATTGAATTGCAATTGAGTAAAATTGACAAAAAAACTATAACATATAAACAAGACGTAGACACATAAACATATAGGGGACATTCTTTTTTTATAAAGTAGGTTGTTTTTTGTAGTAATAACTTTAATGCAAGGTGCTCATCACCTGTTTCTTTTAAAGGAATTATTATATAATATTATCTTCTTGCAAGTTGAAGATAATAGCTGCCCACTGACTTACATATTCGAAATATTATTCACTCAATACTCATTCGTTTTTCATACCCAAAATATTTTCAGATACTATTTTTTTGATCATGGCAACACTATTATTAAGTTCGGTGCATATACCTTGGACCTAAAATGTACCTATTCTATACACACAATACGCAGTTTTTTTTCTATTCATTGAAGATAGCACAGGGTGTCCAACCGTGGACGAGCTGAAACCTACTAATCATAGATGTTATCAAAACAAACCGCGCGCGTCAGGGTCTCGTTTGGTGACTTAGGTCCAAGGTACGTGACCCGGGGTATAGGGCACGTCAAATCTGTCATATTGTCACATGTAACCCTTACCATGTTGCCGGTGGCGGCGGGCGCGGGGCGCGCGGCGCGTGCGGGAGACGCGGCGGGGGCGGTGACGCGACTGGCTGCCATTTGGAATACGCTTGGGTTTACCTTCCTCACTTCGTCCAGCTGGAACAAACAGTACATCGATTTACAATTGGAAAAGTGAATGTCTAAATGGGATTTGAAGCTGCGACATGTCACTTACAGGGCGAACGCTCTGACAACCTAAGTTACTAGATCCGTCTGAAGCACCTAAGGGATCTTAACGTTGGATTTATAGTTATTTTTACCATTATTTTCTTCAAAAGTGTGTTGTAAAACGTATGACACACATGTGTATTGATGATTAAAACCCACACCTAACAGCTAGAGTAACATTAGCCTGACACGCCTAACATTGCGAGAGACCTATGTCCAGTATTAGACTGCGATGGACTAATTGATGGATTACCCTAGACGAGATAGTGATAATAACAGCATCATTCTCATTCATAACTCAGTTGGGGTCGGCTAGTCTAACTAAAATGCGGCTGAACTTCAATATTTGCCGTGAAGTGACTACCATCGGACCTCCACAACCAAATTGGCGATATCGAAGTTCTATAGTTAGGCTAGTCGGACTTTTGAGGACTCCAACTACCCGTAACGACTGTCATAGATGTATGTATGGCAAACGGATCCGACGGCTTAAAGTGCTCTCCGAGGCACGACCAGACCAGTGCAAATACTCATATTCGTGCATGCAAATATTTGCCACAGAGGCTGTCACAGTGTTAATAACATATGCCTGTGGAGGAACGGGATGTGATGTCCCTCCAACACAAAGGATGATTTCTCCGACCAGGCAAGGCCGCTGCCCAATGGTTGTCGTTGGGTTGTTGTATGTACATTGTACCAGCGCGAGAACTTCGCTTTCGCGATGCAGGATCCGGAGTGACGTAGTAGTTAGCCTTGCTGTCGCTAGATGGCGCTGGGTACATGTGGTATCGCCACATGCCTATAATTTATAGTTAGACGTTGGGAGGACAAAATAATTGGAATAGTAGTCAGAGTAACACAGGAGAGAGACCACTACATATTGTTGGGGGAGGCCTTTGCCAAAGGCACACAGAATAGACTTCAATTCAATGTACAACATTTAAATATAACAAAACTATCAATATTCAGATTAAAAGCTATAAATAAATTACAGTACATTAACCGCGGTAGCCTAGTGATATGGGTAATGGACTGTTGAGACGAGGTCTCGGGTTCGATCCCAGGTTTACCATGGCACACACCAATGACTGCGATGTTTTTCGAAGTTATGTGTGTATTTATCGCTGGTTTATAAGTGTCCGATTAATGGCAATAGGCTCGCCATCTATTACATTGAGACCTAAATATAAACTGGCGAAATGTGGGTGCTAGCACCTCTGCCTTCCCCTTCGGCGATATAGGCGTTAGTTTATGTTATGTTATGTTTATAATTTATAGTACAACATACCTGTTTACTAAGTTCTTGTATTTTTCTTTCCGCAGTTCTAAGATCGGTTCGTACGTTTTCCTTCTCGCTCGCCATCTTCTCGCGCGACTGGCGTTCTGCTTCGAAGTCGCTCCTGGACAACACATATTCATAATTAAACCTAATTAACACACACACACACACAGGTTCGTAGCGGGCAGGCTGACAATCGCAATGCTCCGTCCTTTCGATACCTTTTACATTACGAATTCGATAGTGTTTCGTGCTAAGGGCACTGATAAATATTATATACAATCCAAGTTCAGCCTCAAATGTGTGACTCGAGTCAATAATAGTGGGATAGAATACCATGGTTGGTGAAATGTGGGTGTTGATTCACCTCTGCCTATGCCGGCAGGAAATGTGCGTGAGCTTAATTGGAGGGGTTATTATTCTTTTTATGAAAAAAAAAAATATTATAAAACTTTCTCTTTGCATGATAAATATGGTAAAATAAAAACAAATGTATAAAAATCATTCACAAATATACCTATACTCACTTATACAAATCCAGTTGTGCCTTCAGCAGCTCCGTATTCTCCTTCTCATCCTTGAGCCTCGCCAGCTCGGCCTGCAGCCCCTGTAACTCCTGTCCCCTCGCCACTAGGGCCGCGGTCAGGGCTCCAACATTGTCCGAAGATCTCTCAAGCTTGGGTTTAGACACTGTCTTCTTCAGAAGTTCATTGTAGTCGCGGAAAATGCCTTCGAGTATTGAGAGGGTGCTTCGGACTTGGCCACTGGGAAATAATAAATAAATATATAAAAATGTTAAATTGGTATATGCTTCAAAAATGAAAAAATAAAAATATCCCATCCCATCCCTCAATCACGTAACTACACCGGGTTATTTGTGACTCAATCACGTAACTGCACCGGTTTATTTGCGACTCAATTACGTTCCTACACCGGTTTATTGGTCACTCAATCACGTAACTACACTGGTTTATTTGTGACTCAATCACGTTCCTACACCGGTTTATTTGTGACTCACCTAACTACACCGGTTTATTTGTCACTCAATCACGTTCCTACACCGGTTTATTTGTCACTCAATCACGTAACTACAGCGCTTTATTTGTCACTTAATCACGTAACTACACCGGTTTATTTGTGACTCAATCACGTTCCTACACCGGTTTATTAGTGACTCATTCACGGAACTACACCGGTTTATTTGTCACTCAATCACGTAACTACACCGGTTTATTTCTGACTCAATCACGTAACTACACCGGTTTATTTGTGACTCAATCACGTAACTACACCGGTTTATTTGTCAGTCAAACGCGTAACTACACCGGTTTATTTGTGACTCATTCACGGAACTACACCGGTTTATTTGTCACTCAATCACGTAACTACACCGGTTTATTTATCAGTCAATCACGTAACTACACCGGTTTATTTGTCAGTCAAACGCGTAACTACACCGGTTTATTTGTGACTCAATCACGTAACTACACCGGTTTATTTGCGACTCAAGTGACGGAACTACACCGGTTTATTTATCACTCAATCACGTAACTACACCGGTTTATTTGCGGCTCAATCACGTTCCTACACCGGTTTATTTGTGACTCAATCACGTAACTACACCGATTTATTTGTGCCTCAATCACGTAACTACACCAGTTTATTTGTCACTCAATCACGTAACTACACCGGTTTATTTGTCACTCAATCACATAACTACAGCTGTTAGTCTGTGACTCAATCACGTAACTACAGCTCTATTGAAATTTTACACACTAGTACAGTACAGAACGGTATCGTTATGATAAGCGAGTGGAGCCACGGCAAAAAGTAAGCACTTACATATTATTAAGAGTCGTGCTGTGTTGTTTCTCCGTTTGCTGTTTCACCTCCGCAAGTCCTGACTTGAACTGCTCTACCGAGCTCTTGTCCAGCTTGTAGTCGTGAAGGCTGGCTACTAAACCTAAGGTCTGGACTAGACTATCCGTCGCTCTGGAAAACACGTTTTAATAATTAATAAGCTTTTACACACTTTGGATAAACCACGAACAATGGAATTGAGAGTAGTTGGGTTCGATTCTCGCTCAGTGCAAATATTGTATGCATTAATATGTCTATTCGTTTGTTATATCACTGTTTTTAGAAAAGCTATGCTTACCATGGGTCTAGATGGTGTTGTGTAGATCGTCTTAGAATATTTATTATATTAACGATAAAATTCATTAAACAATTAATTTTTACTGTCTTTACACAAATTTTTGAAAACGTTTCGCTTCGATTCGCTTCCATCATTAGAACATCACTTTGTCTAAAGAGTGCAGGTTCGAATTCCGACTATTACTTTTTTTTTATAATATCACGCCTATATCCCCGCAGGGGTAGGCAAAGGTGCTAGCACCCACATTTTGCCAGTTTATATTTTAGGTCCCAATGTAATAGGTGGCGAGCCTATTGCCATTAATCGGGCACTTATAAACCTGCGATAAATACACACATAACTTCAAAAAGTATCGCAGTCATTGGTATGTGCCATGGTAAAACCTGGGATCGAACACGAGATTTAGTCTAAGCAGTCCATTACCCATACCACTAGGCTACCGCGGTGTCCGGCTATTACTATACTGACGTTAACTCACTCCTAACAACACTTTAGCTTGAATGGAAGTATTGTGAATATTAAAACAATATGCTCACCCGTGCGTCATAGAATTAAGTACATCGGCGAGATGTTTGAGCGTCCGGTCGTACAGCCGGACGTTGGCGGTGAAGCTGGCGAACTCCGACGCAGTCTCCGGCTCCTCGCTGATCGAGAAACGAACTGGCTGGAACACCTGTCGGCAGAAATACATTATTTTTTTCTACTAAGGGTGTAAAATAAGTGATGAAAAATGGAAACCAAATCTTCCTTGAATACAGATGTCCATACTTGACATTCATCAAAGAAATCTGCCCATCAATCCGCAAGAATCAAAGAGTCTGATTGATAAAGAAGTTTTTGATTCGTGAAGGAATCCCTTAATCCCTCCATCTCCCTTATGCATACAAATATTTGCACTGAGTGGGGATCGAACCCGCGCCTCCTGCGTAGCAGTCACATTCACTACTGACACGCCACGGAGTATGTCACAGGTGGGCTACTATTTTGAAAATTGATTATAAAGGTTTTGTATTTTATAATGTAATTAAGTTTATTTAAGAATATATAGGAATAATAATAATTATGATAATAATCTAGGGTGTAAGTAATATCTATACTCCATCGGTCTTATTACAAAACACGGACTAACTCTCAACAAGCTTATATGGACTTTAGAAAACTTTTGATTACGGAGGAAATAGAACGTTGCGATCGAATGGTGTCATACATAATGAACGAACAATTTTTGTAGTTATCTGTGGTTGTTATTGAAGTCAAGTGGTCTAGACCTGGTTTAAACCAGACTAATCCGTTTTTTGTAATAAGACCGCATATGTTTAGGTACAGTCAGCATCAGATAGATATGTGCTTCCAAAGTAGTCAAAATTATGTAAAGAATATGAATTCAATTTTATGTTCGCAGACATAGCATTCAAATAGTTGTAAGCATCCAGAGTGTTCAAAACATCTTCGCTGTAAGTTGACAATATTATGTTAGCTGTTACAGTGTTCATATTAATGTTGTCAAATAGGTCGTTTAATGGTATCTATGCACCGTAGAGCCAAAAGTCATTAAGGCCGGCTACAATCCCCTTTTGAGTCATGTTCCTCAAAACTAAGGCCTGCCACACATAGTGCATTGTTAGTTCGCTCACCAGGTGTGTTAAATGAATATTTAAAATCTGATGGCTTAAAACTAGTGCAACAGCTAGTCTAGTAAGAACTCACATAAACTACGTCAACATTATTATATTAACGCAAAAAATCGCTGCGTTACCCATTTCTAGTAATATTTCGGGGCATATTTATTGCACTGACTGTATAAATAGGTATAATACTGTATAATAAAAAAGAAATAATCTAAATAAAATATAATAATAAATAATAATGTTAATAATCCTGGTAATAAAAAAATACTCCCGCTTATGCCAAGTTCATCGGCTATGTCAGTAACAGAAACATTTTCCCGATGTAAATTTATTATACAATGCTTGGTTTGCTCATCTAAATGATATGGAGGCATGCTAATTTAATAAAATAATACAACTCATCATCATCATTCCCTGAACCTTTTTCCCAACTCAGTTGGGGTCGGCTTTCCAGTCTAACTGTGATACGGCTGAACTTCGATATTTTTCGTGAAGCGAATGCCATCTGACCTCCACAACCAATGGTCTAATGACCAATGGCGATATCGAAGTTCCAAGTTAGGCTGGTTGGACTTTTGAGGGCTCCAACTACCCGTAACGACTGCCATAGATGTTTGTATGGCAACCGGGACCGACGGCTTAACGTGCTCTCCGAGGCACTTATAAACCTGCGATAAATACACACATAACTTCGAAAAGCATCGAAAAGTCATTGGTGTGTGCCATGGTAAACCTGGGATCGAACTCGAGACCTCGTCTCAGCAGTCCATTACCCATACCACTAGGCTACCGCAGTTATTACATAATATATATTACATAATATATATACTACATAATACATAATATATATACTACATAATATACAATAATACAACTATTTCATTTAAATTTGCAATGTAATACACATAGACAACATGACATATTATTCCGTGACATTAATATAATTTTATTAAAGTTTGTTATTTATGACATTTTCCTTAAAAGAGTTTCCTTTTCAAAGAAAATTCCATTCTATTTAGGGATGTTAGAACATTATCTAAACTATGTTTCCTTTCCAATAATCAAAATTTCTAATAAACAAAAGACATATCAATTACGTCATGCACGAAATGAGCAGGATGGATAATCAAGGAAAAAGGGAAACAAAATATTTATTTCTAACATTTTATTCCAATATACACTCTAGCTACGGATATTAAAGATGACTTTCCTAATTGTGAAGATATTTTTGACTAGTATGAATGCATAGATACCATTAAACGACCTATTTGACAACATTAATATGAACACTGTAACAGCTAACATAATATTGACAACTTACATCGAAGATGTTTTGAACACTCTGGATGCTTACAACTATTTGAATGCTATGTCTGCGAACATAAAATTGAATTTATATTCTTTACATAATTTTGACTACTTTGGAAGCACATATCTATCTGATGCTGACTGTACTTAAAAGTAAACAATCTTGTGGCAACTTTTTATAAAAATACAATTGTTAAAAAAATTAACTAGACTAACTAACTGACTGACTAGTGGTTTGTCACAGGTTTTTAGTCTTTATTACTTATACTATTGTTGATATACCTTATACTATAGTACTATAGTATAAGGGTATACATACAGTGGTCGAGGCCTCCTTCAGTCTGCTGTGTAGGTCTTGTATTTGCTCCTTGTACGTTTTGACCAGTTCTGACTCTCCAGACTTGAGTTTAGTCAACTCTAGCTGCAAAATTAAAAAGTTATTATAACAAATATAAGATATCATAAGAAAAGAGAAATTTACTACAAATATTGCAAGAAAGAAAGAAAGAAAGAAACGTTTATTTTCGAGAATTTAGTCATCATTGCAGGTAGTAAATTTTTCTTGATCTGCATATTCTGCCAAATGTGGCGTGCAAATATTCGATTGATAAATTAACTTTCAATCTTACATTTAGAGGTCCAACCGATCGAAGAGGTCGATAGGGTGTCCTATGTTCAACAGAGGAAGCCCTATGGCTGAAATGATGATAATGAGCACTTTATCATAGGCGCGATAACCACTTTACATCAGGTGGGTGGTGTGCTTGTCTGCTACCTAAGTGGTATAAAGAAAGCTTTTGTACTGTATTTCAGAGGACCAATTACCTTCGCCTATTTCACAATTAGTAACATGCCAAATCTACCTAAACAGGACCTTTATTAAAAACATCATACGTAACATAAACTCACGCCTATATCCCCGAAGGGGTAGGCAGAGGTGCTAGCAGTAGCACCCACATTTGGCCACTTTATGTTTAGGTCCCAATGTAATAGGTGGCGAGTTTATTGCCATTAACCGGGCACTTATAAACCTGCGATAAATACACACATAACTTCGAAAAGCATCGCAGTCATTGGTGTGTGCCATTGTAAAACCTGGGATCGAACCCGAGACCTCATCTCAGCAGTCCATAACCCATACCACTAGACTACCGTGAGCTAATATCAGCAATATAAAAAATGGTAGTTATTATATTAACATTCATAAACTAAAGACTTGTCTCATACCTTGACGCTCTCCAACTCAAATATCCTGAGCTGGGCCGCCTTCAGCTCAGCCAACATTGTCGCCACTCGCGTCTCTAGCTGACGAATTAACGCGTCACGGTTTGTTATCTCCTCGGGTGATATGGTGGGCTGTGGATATTTAGAATAGATAGTACATTTAGGTCCTTACCACATAAGGCAATTTGAAAAAAACTGTTCTTATTGACGAGCGAGCCTTTAATAAGTTCCTGAACAAATTGAAACTAAACGTCTGCATTGTACTGTTCAGTAGCCTTAGGACGAAATACTATCGAATTCGTAATGTAAAGGTATCGACAGAACGGAGCATTGCGATTGGCGGGCTACACGCGCACACAGGTTCGCAAGAGACAGACCTACCGATTACGAATTCGGTAGTATTTCGTGCTAAGGCTACTGACAGTACACCGCTATTAATACGCTAAATATTTAAACTCCGACGAGACTTGAACCCGCGACCACTCCCTGACCACTTCCTGACCACTCAAAATTCTCCTAACGAGAGGCTTGGAGATATAATAATTATAAAATAGACGAATGGTCATAATAATCTCTTGCTCTTACACCCACTTATTACAAATAAACAGAACTATTATCAAAAAGAAAACGAAGAATAACGATAATCTACCTGAGTTTCTTGCTGGTCTCTTCTCAATAGATTTAACTACCGAACCAGCGAAAGAATCATTTTCAAATGATTTATTTACTAAGTATTTTTATTTATTATAAATTATAATATTTTTGACAAATGTAGGTACATAATTATTGTAAAACTGTGACATTCATAAGTGCTCTTTATGTGCCTAAACTGAATAAATGAAATTGATTATTTAACTCTTTGATTCTTGAATACTTACAGACAATGTTTCAATTTGGGTTTGCAAATCTTGAATAGTATATTTCAAATTGCTGATTTTAGTGGCGTGTTCTGCATCTTTACTGGATAGCTGGAGCTGCAAAATTAAATATTAACTTTGTTAAATCCAAGGAATATAATATACAAGGTTATCGGGGAGAAGGTTATATATCACTACATAGTATAAAACAAAGTCGCGTTCTCTATCCCTATGTACTGATGTCCCTTTGAATGCTTATCTTTAAAACTACGCAACGGATTTTGATGCGGATTTTTTTAATAGATAGAGTGATTGAAGAAGAAGGTTTATATGTATATAACATCATGATACAACCAACTGGTGCGGAACAGAAGTGAAAAATGTAGCAAAAACGGGGTGACCTAGACGAAGGGACACCGTGGTCCCCTAAAGTGGGTAAGTTATCTCGAAAGAGATCCGAATCTGCCGGGATGCGAGGGATATGTTGGTGACTATTTCATCTCCGACAACTAAGGACCCAAAGACAGCGTGCTTTTTAGTCAGTTCAACATAAACTCCACAACCGGCTCGGACAGGGGAGATTTTTCGCACTATAAAGAAAGGGTCCCGTTTCTCCCGCGACTTAGGTTTAAGGTCGATAGGCATATCAAAACGTATATGATAAGAAAATGCACTCACTTCTGCGTCCTTCAATTTCTCTTTCAGATCGTCTCGTTCCTTCGACGTCGCATCAACGATGTGCTCCAATGATTCCTTCTGCCACGTCAATTTCTCATTTTCGACAATCACCTACAACAATAGTATTACAATGAAGTATTAATGACAAAAGTCTAAATCACAATCTAAACACAAGTCATTGTCAATCAATTAGCTTATTGCAGTAAATAATAATAATAATAAATAAATATTCTAGGACAATCTACACAACGCCACCTAGACCCATGGTAAGCATAGTTTAACTAGCTTGTGTTATGGGTTCTAGCTATGCGGATAAACATAATTAGATACTTTTTTTGAAAATACGTACATATTATGCATAGAAACACCCAGACCAATGCAAATATATATACATATTCATGCACACAAATATTTACACTGAGCCAAAACATCTGACGCCACCATTGTAGCACTGTCTATTTCATGAGAGTTTGCCTTCAGCTTAACATCAGACGAGGTGAAGTCAAATTGACGTGCCATAAAATAAAATAAGCAGTTGTATGTTGAACTTTTGATTAAATTCGTTACTAACTAAATTACGATAATTCCTGTAAGTCAAAATGTCTGTGGACTTAGAATTTGATTATGCCGCACTTACAGCGAGTATGGACAAATTTTCACAAGCATATATAAATGAATTGCGTGATTGGACACAGACATTAAATAAATCAAAATAATGTGCCTAAAGATTTATCAGATAAACAAATAAAAACACACTAACATCTATTCTCTAACCTATATTTCACGAAATAAATAATTTGAATTTGAAAGCCTTATTATACCAACTAATTATAGAAAGTACGGAAGAATAAATGAGTTATACCTGTCGCCTTTGCTTCTCAACAAGTTCCAACTGTGATGTCAATTTATTGATGGTGTCGTCATCAGGTGACGTCACGAACTCGAGTGCTGACGACGGCCCGGATTTCCCCGACTCCCTTTCCCCATTCTCGGAACTGTGCGAGTGACTACTGACTTGCGAGCTCGGCTGTGCTTCTCCCTCTGAGAGACGGGATATGTCCTGTTTCAGTTTTGTATTCTCTTGACGGAGCTAAAAAAGAAGAATAAATGTATACTATTGTGCATAAGCTTTTTCATTCGGGTTTGTGGTCCCGCTAAAACTCATGAGTTAAGGTTTATCTGATATGGGTAAGGTATGAAGTGTATTTTTATTCTATGGAATGCACACCCATGATGTATGCAAATGTATAAAGCAACGACTGTGAAATCAGAGTTCGTGGGTTCGATTTTCGCTCAGTATAAATTTAGAATGTGGCACGTGGCCGGTACTAAGGGACTCTGTCTATCCAGTATTTACAGACGTAGGTCGCAGAATGACCTCCGTCCTCCATGAGCGCGGGCCTGGGGGTGACGGGTGGAGTCGCCTGTCACCCTAGCAGAAGCAGGCCGCGACGGCGGCGCAAAGTGAGCCTCCCCATAACCCGGGGGCTAGACGGGGACACCGTGGTCCCTACACCTGAAGGGGGTTATCTCGAAAGAGAGGGCCCTATGTCTGCCGGGAGTGCGAGGGATATGTTGGTTACTTATCTCCAGTAAATAAACACCCAAAGACGGCGTGCGTTTTACTCGGTGCGAGTCCTACATGGCCTCCCTAACCGGCTCCGGCGGGGGAGGTACCAATGGCGATTTTTCACACTATAATGAAAAATACAGATATGAAGTTATGTGGAAATAACAAATGGTATTTACCTTCTTAACCAAACCCTTGGTCTCGTCAAACTTTTCTTTATGCAGCATATGGGTCTTCATCATATCCTCTTGGCACGAGGCTATCAGCAAGAACTGCTCTTTCAAAGATTCATTGTTCTGCTTCAGCGTTTCCTTGAGGATCACGTTCTCGTCCAGAAGCTCACCGAAGCGCTTCTGTAGTTCCTCGGTACTTTTATCTTCGGTGATGATGGTGCTGGCCACCATCATGCTAGTTGGGGATGGCTGTAGAAGAAAATTATTTTATTAAATTAATAGTTTTTGTAGGAGCTCAGTAAAGAGGTTTTGTGTTGTCAGAGGGAAGATGTCATAATTTGACGCTAACTGTAACAGGTCACGCTCGGCCGGTTCCTGTTAATTGTTAACGCCGGATTCTATCAAAAATATAACTTTAACCGAGCTACTAAATACACTGGTACAACACATTTAGCAGAAGTCATTAGAATCAATGTTACTGTTAATGTTTTTGACGTAAACGCTTACTTTAACAGGGTGCAACTAAGCCTAAACAATTTAAGTACTTAAACTAATATAATAATGTGAACTGACACACTTTCGTCGCCAATATCCACCACATAATGTTCAGCGGGCACACTAAGCAAACATTTTCTATAACCCTTATCATAGGTGAATTCCCTATACACATACACACGTCACTAATTTTTTTCATTGAGTTCAAGTGTCCGCGACGTCCGATATGGCTAGGAAGTATCGGAAGTTGCATAATGACGGCTTGCCACGGTGCGTAATTTTGCAGATGGTATTACGTAGAAGTGAAGTGTGGGTAGAATAGGACGTAGGTTGCTGTAGGTGTCGTACAACGAACACGAGACGTGGCTGTTTTCCATCTGACAGTGAACAGGTTAGCGAAACCCAAACGTTTCTCCCAGGTGTGTTTATGGCTAGTGCTACCTGGTCAAAACGGTAAATTTACTATATGATTGCGTTAATACCCGGGTTTCGCAAGTTTAAAAGCGTTGACGGCACTAGGCACGCCAGATATAACGTGCGAATGAAAATCATAGTTGACGAAATGTAGGTCTGCCTAACCCTTCGTGGATTGACGACAAACATCTTGAACATATGTAAGAAAGTGCGCGCATGTATACCATGCGGTCTAACAAAAAATAAAATAAAGGTGTTAATGCCGGGAGGCCGTCCGCAATAAAAATCCAAAAAGTCCCCTAAAAACGCAATCTGTGCAGATATACTCGTACATTCGTCAAGAAATTTGCAGATCACTATACGGTAGGCGTGAATGGACACACGCATCGCGCACATATTTATATCTTGGTCATATCAAACTTTTTTTTTAGTTTTTGTAGCGTAAAATAGATATATTAATATTACTACTACTAATTGTCTACGTTTCTATAAACGACACTAGTTCCATGATGCGTCGCTACAGGTTAATCCGCGGACCTCATCCGTCCGCAGAATAACGCACCGTGAAAAGTCGCCTTAAACGCAAAACTCACATTTATCTAATCTAAAAAACACTAAAAATCAATGTTTATTTATTTATTCGTATTTACCGTAACTAACCAATTGCGATAACTTTTAGTCGAAACGAAGCTATTTTCAGCAATTGGGTCATAGATTTCTCTGGAGGTCAGACAGACCTTTTCTCTCGTAAAGCCAGGGGCTCTAGACAGAGTGATATTCTATTTTCGAAAACATCAGCGGAATCGCTCAGTAAAAGTATGGGATTGATATAAATCTATAATATGACACTACAAACAATTAATGAAATTTAAATCACTCGAAATATATTATTTCACATGTTTCTATTATTAAAGTCATCGTGTCAAGTAATCTTTTGATAGCAAATTGAAAACGGTGCGCTTCATTGCGATTCCATAAATAGAATGTCACTTTCTCTAGAGGCATAGTGCCCGTAGCACGAAAAATTATCGAATTCATACTGTAAACGTATAAAAAAGCGGAGCATTGAGCTAGTTTCATACATACACACAGGAGTTCACAGTGGACAGGCTATCTATCTTAATGCTCCACTCTTTCGATACGATTCTGATTACCAGCAACGCCACCGTTCACACCTTTATGACTCACATTGCCCACATAGTTAACACACTCAAGAAACTCAAAGGCACATAACACTAATTATTCAACAACTCATCATAATACCCATCTAATGTCATTAAACAATAATGTAACAAAAATTTCTGTATCAAATAGCAGAATGGATCTTAACGAAATAAACTCCCCCTCGAGGTGGACCTTGAGCGGAAACAAAAAAAACGAAAAACCGTGCCCGTAAAACGAAACATTATCGAATTAATATTGTAAACGTATCAAAAAAACGGAGCGTTGAGCTAGTTTCATACATACACACAGGTTCACAGTGGGCAGGCTGCCTATCTTAATGCCCCACTATTTCGATACCTTTGTGCCAAGGGCACAAGAAGAGAAAACGTAATAGATCGCACCTCAGGCTTTGAATACAGTATTTTAACCAGCGCTAGAATGATGAGTACATTTACTTATCGGTTAACAGTTTATTTGATGACCTAGTTTCCATCGCGGCCGTAGAGCTGCACACCAATAGTCTTTGCACCTGGCGGGGATAATCTCCGGATGTATCATATTGTGCACTCGGAGATGGTATCCGCCAAGTGTGTATCCCTAGCATATTGAATTCTCTTAAAAGAGCCTCTACGTATTGGCTTCGGCCCGACGCACGCCTTCCAAAGACCCGGGACTCCATAGGCCCGAGAGTTATGGAATTGAGATAGAATAATAATAACGGTCTATACGAAATAAATGATTCTTGAATTTTGCATTTTACGTTGAAATTTATCATAAAATGCAATGTACATTGTCACCATGATTAGCATAGATAAGTAAGTATCGACTGAGATATGATATGCAAACTTCCCTATTTACCATATTGTACCTATCTGTTTCAACATGATTGAGTTGCGTTTTCTAATCGTTTAACTGATAACAGCTATTGTAATGCTACAATCAGTCTGTACCACAGTGCTAAAGTACAGGACAGACACTATCGGTATCTTAAATAAGTGTAGCTTGTTCAAAACATATTTGAACTTACACTGCAGTTTGTGACTTATCAAATACATGGTTTAAACCTGGGCGAAAACGAGGAGTGGGTTCACGTCGCCGTTAGAGTAATGGTCAGGATTCAAATATGGAACCTCTTGGTCGTATAGCCGACTCCTTAACCACTAAGTTAACAATGCTTGATGGTAAAGAGTGGCTACCAACTCTTATCTTGTGGTATCGTGAAATATCTGGTTTAGCTTAATTAAAATTTTGTGAAAGAAATTATTTAAAATATTCCATTGACCATCTTATATTTTATCCACCCTGTTTTACGGTATCTTGTAAGAGAGTTAAGGCATTTTTCAGGGTCCCCTGATGGAATGTGGTTACAGTGGCCTACTGACGTTTGCAATACCAAGGGCGTCACGTACGTACTGCCGACCCTATAGAAACCTTCTAAAGCCCTTCTTGAAAAGGTGGTGAATGTTAAGAGCGATTTTGTATCGCCAGCGCAGGGGACAAAATGGTCTTCCCACTTTTAGCATAAAAACTCTACAGACTCTCTGGCAAACCTACTAACTGCCAGGAATACAGCACAAGGTTATTATTAGCCGCGATATTTTGTAGGGCGCGGGTACTTCGCCAGGACTGCTCAATTGGTATAGGAAATACCGTCGCGTACATAGTCCTTTGCTTTCATACATATCGTGAATGAAAAACATACTTACATCGGAACCACCAAGCTTAAAATGCGCCTTGAATGCCATGTTCGCCTCCACAGGAAGGTCCTTCATGGCCTCATCCATTTGCTCCTTGTCAAAGGCTATGTCTCCGTTCTCCATTCCGCTGTACTTTATGTCCAAGCTAGACCCTGGTGAGGTGCCCAGGATGATGAAGGAATCGTCTTCCCCGTTTTGTATTGTTGTCATTTTCACATTAATCTGAAAAAATGAGACTGAGTTAAATACTAGTATTTTTTTTAATCTAGGACCCGGAGAAAACGAAGTTGCCTGTCCTACGAAACAAGTTAGTCGATACTTATATGATTTATATAACTAATCACTACATAGTATAAAACAAAGTCGCATTCTCTATCCCTATATCCCTATGTCCTTATGTCCCTCTGTATGCTTAAATATTTAAAACTACGCAACGAAATGTGATGCGGGTTTTTAAGAGATAGAGTGATTGAAGAAGAAAGTTTATATGTATATAACATCACGCTATAACCAACTGGTGCGGAGTACAAGTGAAAAATATTGCAAAAACGGGATGACGCAGACGAAGTTGCGCGGGTCAGCTAGTTGTAATATTTTACTATTGCTATCGTTAGGATTGTGCGGAGGTCGGGCATCGCTAGGTACGATTTAGTGGACGAGTTGTTTAAATTGTACTATTGGTATTAAATCGTACATTAAAAATAAAAGCTTATTTCGGATCTACCTAGTGTACGTTTAAAATCCTTTCCCCATGGAAAACCATGGGGAAAACAATATTAGCTAATTATTATTGACCGAGCGTGCGAACCGAAAACTATAGGTAAGCGACATCTTGTGTGATTTTATGTCAATTACACAGAAAAGGTGATTTTATGTACGTTACACAGGAAACTCTCCTGTTCACAGAACTACTAGTAGGTGTTTATCCCCTCCCCCTCGCACACACACAAACACACACACACAAATACATACAATACGTGTGCCAAGTTTGGTGAAAATCACATCACAGACATACCTATGGACAAAGACAAAATCAACCACTTCGTCGAAACGTTCGCTTCGCTCGCTCGATCAATTAAATTAGGTATATATTATGTATTTGTATGAAATTACTAGTCGGGTAAATCGAACCGGAACAATTTGTCAAATTATATATGGTACGATTTAACTAACCATGTGAATGTTGAATTAAACAAAGGTAACGACATAACCTCAAAATCTAGTCACACCTCGACATGCACAAAAATAACATAAACTGCGCTATTTAGTAAGCTTACCTTTATTACGCGTATCTTACAAATTATATCAAATAGTATGAAAATTTATATCAAACACCGACTTATTTTTCTCTCCCACGCAAAATTTTCGTTAGACGTCAAAATAGCGGGTATACTTCTTGGCACGAAAAGATATCGAAGTCGAAACGGAGCATAGCGATTGGTACCCTGCCTATTGTGAGCCTGTGTGTGTGTGAAACCCGCCAATCACAATGATTCGCTCTGTCGATACCTTTACGTTATAAATTCGGTAGGTTTTCGTGCTGAGGGCACTTGGAAGCGACAATAGGACATAGTTTGGTGTTGCCAGTATAGAAAAAATATCATTTTAAAGTAAAATACAGAGGTAGTACGATTTTAACAGCATAACATTTTTTTTACTACTTTCCCCTATGTATTAGAATTTAAAAATTATATTACAGGTAATAAAATATTATCTTAAGCTGTGGAAATCTCTGTTGTAGAAAATTCCCAAGCAACTACAATACGGGGTTCTTCAAGAAGGGCATCAGAAAGTTTTTACGGGGTCCTCCCTGCTGTTGCACGAGTCTATAGACCATGAGTAAACGCTTAACATCAGGTGGGCCCTGAGCATATTTGCTGCCATCAAAGTGGTACAAAAAAAATGAATCATAATCCATCACTAGATTATATAACCAGTAAGAGGCCAATTTTTTTTATTTACCTATCAATATTTTCAAGAGATAAGATTTATGAGATTATGTGATAATGGTCAAAGATTATGCCTGCATCGTTTAATAATAATAAAAGTATTTTATTAAGACATTACAATTTTACACACATGCAATTAATTCTATTATTATTTTAATCTATTCCATTATATTATTCATTATTATATTAATTGTAAGTATATTCCCAACAGACCCCGGATATCTGTCCCCTCATGGGGTCCGTTGGCAACTGAAGATAATATCATGATCAAGGGTTCCCCTTGCGAAGTACTTGGGAGTCCGTTAGGAAAAAGAATACCCTATGGACTCCCACTTACCTCCCTTGTTAATGAAAAACTAATGCATGGCTATATATAGAACCAGCATGTGGCATAGTATTTTCTTTTATATTGAGTATTAAGATGAATGATTTATTATAGTTTTTATTTATTATTATTTCTGTTATTATATATTCACACCAGTATATGACTTACAGTGTAAATAAATGTATAAATATGAGCAAAACAAATTTCATGTTCACATTTTCTAGCCATATGTGTATCACAATGAATGCAAAAAGACATTGCCCGATGTGTTAATTGAACCCCAGGATACACAATTTTATGCAAACTGTATTCATAACGTCAATGTGGCAACAAACATCACATTGTAAATACATTGACCTGAAGTTACAATAAATTATTGAAATTTTCCATGAAAAATATTTTAAACAGCAACAGATTTCAAAATAAGCATTGAAAGTCTCAGGGTCACTATTATTATAGAATAGATATGATTTAAGCTATCCGGTACGAATGCGATTGATATTGAACGTACAAAAAAATAAAGTTGCTACGCAATGCATTAAATCTACCACCGAATAGACATCGAAATAACATCGTCTCAATATGTAGGTATATAAGTCATCATCATTTTTGGCCTCTACATGAGTCAGAGCATCTTATGTATAGGCGAAACACGTGTCGAGGTTTGTCCTTTGCACTTGCAAAATATTGCACATATAACAACATCTATCCTCGGGTGATCTATCAATTGGTTTGATATTGGCAGTTGAAAAAATACTACATAGTGCAAATATGTACATAATACACATATATTTCAGCATATCATTCATTAGTATAGACATAGCATTGTGATATTGGATATATTGTGATATCTTGTCAGTGATACTTGATTAACAATCACTACACACAATAACAATTAGGTACTAACAAAGAGAAAGACGGTAATGTTTAAAAAGTGATGTTGGTAGATAGAAGTTGAAATCAACAAAACTAACCTTCTATTTACAATACAAATTAGTCACACGGGAAGTCCCTGGCGTAAACAAACAAACGCACACCAAATAAAATGCCTAAAAATGCGCTTTAAAGTGAATAACAAGTAAAAGCCACTAGCCGGACAACTTTCTGAGTATACATATAATTCAACCCGCACCAATCGAAGTCGTCACTAAAAATAAATTAAGAAACTTGTCATTGGGAAGAAAAATAATACATACCGGATAAACTGATGGAATGACAAAACGTAATCACCGGATGCTTATGTAAACTTCTAGTACATGATGCACTAATGGCAAAACATTTTATTTGTTATCATCAGCAATTTAGTATGAAAACGAAGTGTAAATATTTTTTTTACTATCTCTCTCCACTTAAAATGTTGAATGAGGACAAATCTGACAGCAGAATTCACTCACGTGACCTTAAATTAATGACATGTGTGACAGTTCTATAAGTACTTGTTAAATATTTTTCCATTGCAATAATAAAACGCAATTATAATCATTTTCTTTGCTTAGAAGTTGACAATACTCAGTAATATCAGAATTAATTCTGATATAAAATGAAACTTGAAACTTAATTTATTTCTCCAATGTATATGCATAAAACACAATCACGTTATAAACACTTTGTTTTGAAAATTCAATAATAAATAATTGCAATGTGCAGTACAAGCAAAAATACTTAAGTCAAATGTCAATTCTGTCAATCGGTCCATCAACGTCAATTTCACAAAGTAAACTTCACTTTCAGTTGTCTATTTTGTAGTAGTGCATATTGTAGTGAATTTAGATATTATTTTTTTTGTATTGTCTTGAAAGAAATGTCGAACGAAAACACTTTGGACTTACACCATGTTAATCAGTGCTTTCAACGGAGTCTAAAAGAAGATGACGATGTTGTCATAGAAGCTTATATCGATGGCTACAATGAACTAGTAAAGTGAGTTTTTCCATATGGATTTAATTATTATTGACTGATAAGATTTATGATTAGTACCAATATAAGGTGACGATTAGAGTTAACTATTTTTTCTTGCTGACGTGTTCGATGCAAGCTTTCATTTTCTTGGGAAAACATACTTGTCATAGTCTGTTGTTTATGAGGTTCCATTCTATAATATTTTTTTTTTTATTTTGAGATTTATTTTGAAGTTTACATTATTCAGCAGCAGCTATAAATACTGTTTCACTGGTTGTTATGGGGACTCTATGGCCTCTAAAATTCTAATGTAGAGTAATTGATACACCATATCAATCTGATATGGTATACATGCATATGCTCACACCTATTTTAATCAAAGGGTAGGCAATAACAATAGCCTGCCACCTGAAAGAACATTTATTTCCATAAAAAACTTCTTATGCTGCTATTAAACTTTTTATATCACTTGGGGGGCTAACAGGCACACAGCCCACCAAATAAGAAGTGGTTACAGTGGCCTATTAATGCGTGCAAGAACGGAGATTTCACACTCGTGCTGCCGACTTTGTAGGAACCTTCATACTTTTCTTTAGATTTCGAGTGCAACTCCTACGACAATGTGAATTTAAACAAACCTTTTTTTAAATTTCGAGATAGATCAGTAAATAAGACCTTATCAATAAATACTAATTGTTTTAGATCAATGCTGTTGTTGTTAGTGTAGTTTAAAGTTAGAGTACAAATATCTCCGTTGTTTAAATTAATTGGTAAAATTAGAAAAATCAATCAATCATCAAATTTTTATATAAGAGGCGTATTGTTGGCGGTTCACTCGAAAAAAAAAAATCATGAACAAAATATTTTTTAAAGTCATTTCACTCAAGAACTAGCCTACTAGACAAACCATACAGGCTCAAATACAATAGGTCCATCTTGGGCACTGAAAACAAATAAGCCCAAACTTGTTCAGTTTAAGAATGCAAAATCGGCTACGTTCTTGTACAACCTCCAAGTTTGAACCCTCAGACAAATATCTTCGTTATAATGTATGTTCAACTCGTATTTTAAAGTGTAACCAAATAGCCTCAGTACCATTACTCTCTGAACCTTTTCTCCCAGTTGCCGTCGGCTTTCCACTCCGGCAGTCCGATATTTTCACAACCAATTGCCGTTGACTGCTATCTAACCTCCACAACCTATTGGCGATATCAAAATATTACAATTAGACCAGTTGTTGGACTTTTAGGGCTCCTTTTACTCCTAATTGGTGTCATAGATGTTCATGTGATAACTGGGAGTGATAGCCTAATGTCTTCTCCGAGGCATGGAAACATCCGGATTATCTCAATCAATCAACAACAGCTCTAATAATTATATTCACATCAAATCATACAAACCGTAAAGTTGCAATGCTTACCTTCTGTTGCCAACTTTATCAAAGTAACCGTTAATTTCTTATCACAGTTAACAATCTCATATCTATTTATTGATTTTATTATGCGACCACACTATTTTGTTTATATTTGAGCTCGTTTGCCACCAATGCATCCCGTGATGTCTTAAAAATACAGCTCAAATAGCGTATTGCGCGCTTATGGAGCGCATTTTGGGTTCACCACTCGTGCCTTTTTTTATGTACTCGACCCTACTAAAACGCACGCCGTCTTTGGGTCTTCAGTTGCCGGAGGTGAGATAGTAGCCAACATATCCCTCGCACCCCGGCAGACCCTGGTCTCTTCTTTCGCGATGACCCCCGTGTATGGTCACTGGGTCAAGGTATATGCCGATTTCTATACAGCTGATATTTCTTTCTAGATTCCTCAACCTCATAGGATCAGTATTCTCCTTCGTGAGCAGCGATGTGAAAAGTAAAATTAAAGTTATGGAGAAGCACAGGGAGTCAGAGAAAGCCGTTTACTATGACTCCTTCAAGAAAATGATGAAATATGAGAAGGAGACCAGTTTGTGCGACCAGAACGGCTACGTGTCCGGCTCGAGGACAATGCTGCGTTTGCATAGAGGATTGGGTATGTTCCTAGCTTTATTTATTTATGGATTAATCCCTTTGTTTCTTTTTTTCCCGTGTGGAAATTACGGACCCTACAGATTTTAATAAGCCGATCGTTTCAAGAATAATAATCGGATAGCCCCGGTGTTCAAATAATTGTAGATTATTTATACACATTAAACAGAAATCGAACCCTCTGGCCGTGTAGATATCATTTGCCTCGTCCCACTTTAGTAGTAAGCCTTCCCGTAGAGCGCAACCTATGCTCGAACCGTGAGTAGTGGCGCTGCAATGGCAACTCAAAAAAGCTGTCGCTCCGACAGAAGAAGTCCAGTTATGACCTATTTCACCATTTTTGCCACTCTCATTCACTATTTTTGCCATTTTGTTTTTACTATTTTTGCCACAGTACATAAGTGCAAGGCAATGTTAATATGTCGCGTCAGTTTGAGAAAGGTCATTCACACGTCGAATGTCGTTGTGTTATTTGTTCTTATTTCATATCTTTCAATTATGATTAGTACATTTCGTATATCTTAACCGACCTAATAACGAAAAGGCAGATAGTAAGTTGAGGCCAAACGTTGCTGTTCTAAAAGAGATAAAAATACCCAAACTGACTTCTTTTGTATTATAACCAATTTTAATGTTATCTGTAAATTGCAATTGATTCAGTTGAGCCGATACGGCCGATTGTAAGACTGACTAAGTCCTTAGTAATGCAAGAACCGTATTTAAAACAGTTCAATAATTTTTGCGATTCCGCCGTCTTATCGTGCAGACATACATTGCAAGAATTAAAAAAAAACATTCAGAAACATAAATGTCAACATTTTTTTCATGTCTCATGTACTTAGTTACAATTTTTATAATGCATTCAAAATAGAGTAGACAACTGAAAGTGTGAGATTAGATATCTAACAGGCAAAACTTTATTATGTTTGAATAACGAGTTTTTTCAGCATAAATAAGCCAATAGGCATCAAGGGCAAATGTTTCGTTAACCACGATAGCGGATATTTACAACTTGTTGCGATAACAACGAGTGAAATTTTACTTTTGGTGTTTCTGTTTAGTCAGGAAATTAAACAACATGTTTCATGTTGTAGCAGTTTTAGGAAAATCATCATATAAATGATTATATGAAATTTTAATCCCGTTCCCGCGTTTCCGGGGATAAAAAGATTGTGTGTTATTCCTGGTCATAATCTATCCTTGTACCGAACCATCGAGGCTGAAATCGAGACTTCTCTCACCAGATTATCCGATTGGGGACGACTAAACCTAGTCCAATTTGACCCCACTAAGACACAAGTAAAAACTCATTTATTATAGCGCTGCAATTCCTGGAGACACCGTTTCTTATCTCTTCCGGTATCGGGATCTTTGGTGTCGATATCTCCAGCGACGTTCAGTACCATAGTTTAAGCTGGCATTAAACATTAATTAAATAGGGTGAAGTAGTACTTCACTGCGGGACACAAACTCCTTCATAAGGAGCAGTTCCGATCAAACATGGAGTTCTGTTGTCACTTTTTCGCCGATGCGCTTCCATATACCAGCTTGAACCCTTCAACTTGGTACAAAGATGGGCGCTCAGTTTCGTCGATAATCCCATACTTCCACTCAAGGGGTTCTGACAGTAATCCCGTCCGTAACAGCCGTATAAGTCAACAGAGGGAAAGGAATAAACAGACCTCCCATTCCAATCAGGGACAACACTTACATTGTGATTATGTTCAGCTAATGTCTGATATTTATTTTACACTTGCCATCTGTTCAATATTATTCACTAAACACATCACTGTTATAGTTTCTACGGATTTCTAGAACGTAAATACCCCCTGGGCTCCAGGATTGGTCCTTGGATGGAGAAGAGGACTAGTTATCATATTTAACAGTAGCTGTCTTTCCCCAGACTTTATACGTCTATTCTTGAAGCGCCTGAGCGAAGCGGATGAGACCGTAAACACATGCACGACCTGCCAAGGGTCATACAATGAAACTTTGGCCGAGTACCACCCCTGGTACATCAGGAAAGCAGCCACATTGGCAATGCACGCCCTGCCTACGAGACCAGATCTTCTGAAGAAGGTAAGAATACTGGTACATCTATGTGAGCGTGACTGTGATGATATTTGGGTATTTGTTACTCAATAGCTGAACCAAATTCGTTTGGAATTTGTTACCGGAGTAGTTTGTAGTCTGGAATAAAGTGTAGGTAACATTTTCTCCGTGGAATTGATTCCCATAGGTTGTGGAAATGGTATGAGAATTCCAAGCGAGAATGCTTGTTACACCTGCCGATTAAAGGAGGAGACTCTTAAGGTGTTAAGGTCAGGTAAGGTCTTAAGGTATTAACACCAGATAGATTATATCGAGAAAAAGTGGCAAAATAAGCTGACTCAGGGTTCCAAGGAGAAAGCCGCGGATGCAACCGGTAACAACCACAAAACGATGATATTGATTTTAACCTTTTTTAACCACTGAATTTTTGACTTTACTTTTAATCTGTTAAAGTCTAAAATGGAATGATTATGAAACGAAGTAATGAAGTCTTTTTCATTTAATTTTCAACTGTAGGTATGCTCGTATGTGGACAAAGCTGAAATTTCAATAGCACGTTTTGGAATCTAAGTGGCTTTACGAGTAGAATGGTTAACAATTTGTAAAATCGGGGTCCAGGCCGGAGCGGTTATGACGGGTTATAATGGCCCCTCGGGTATGGGAACCACAGTCTCCCTCTTGCCCACGGGAAGGAGAGGCGCGCATCGCGCCCCCACTGTGTCGCTGATCGTTTAACTCAATACCAAAATAATTTCATTCATTTGTTCAGCAAACCCATTGAAATTATCGCTTTGCCTGAATACAATTGTGTGAATCTATTCTTAAGTGTTAATAATTGACAATACTCGAACGGGTGACGTCAGATGCAAGGTCTCGTTACTTTCGGCCTTAGGCAGCTACACACTATATTAAATAAAACGTATGCATGAAATACATTATCTTCACGTAGTCGTTTTAATGATTGCATCCGAGGACAAGGTGAACACGGAGCTCAGGGTTTGCCTTCGTGCTTTTCTTCCTCCATTCCCCACGAACTTGGGTGTCCAGGGTAGTGAGACTATTTTGGCACGCGTCGTGACGTCAAGCCAGGAGTTCTTAGACCTACTACTGTTACCCACGTGATTTCCGCAAAATGTGATTGCACCAACGACGGCGATTTTATCTGCGATGTCAGGATGTATAAGGCTTTAAGAATTCCTCGCGTGGCTCCGCACGTCCAACGCAGCATTTTCATTTTCGTGACATGCAGCTCCTGCTTAAGTCATTAACCTCAGAACCTTGCGCCTAAATTGTGACGAAATGTGACAATCTAAAAAGAAATAGAAATGCAGTGATTTATGAGTAATTCCGAAAAACTGCTGGGCGCAAGGTGTAAAATCGCCCTGTTTCAACATCCAATATCTTCAAACCCAAGGCGTCACAAATTCGAAACTAGGTTGAGATATGCGTCACATTTTCGTCACTGGAAGATGCGATACTTACCAAGCCGCTAGTAATTTGGGCGCAAGGTTCTGAGGTTAATCTTAAGTCGCGTGAGGAACTGTTAGTGTCTTCTTAAAGAACCCCATATTGCAATCGATGCGCCCATATTGCCGTGTTGAAGTGCTTTAGAAAGGTCCTACAAAGTCGGAGACCACTTTCCATTATGTACTAGTCGGCCACCTAATTGGTATAAAAAATACACTCAAGACTTAATAACTCCCAGATTTTATTTTTCCGCTTAACACATAACACCTTAACGCCTAACACTTTACACTTGATACTTGACACTTGACACTGGACACTTGACACTTGACACTTAACGCTTAACACTTATAAAATAATAAAATCATGGTTATTTTTCTTTTTCAGATTTTTGGTACAGAAGACAGTTTGACGGCCGCTTTGACCATCTTGCCACAAATGCTGTCATCTTGCGACGAGGTGTACAGGCGTGTAGAACAACTTTATACGGATTTTGACTTCCACGAATTACCGTAAGCATTTATAGTTACTGCTAGATAAAAAAATTAAAATTGTATGGTGAGCGAAATTTAAAAAAAAATCCTTGAATAAAATAATTCGGATAAGAAACTGCAAGATTATATCGTGAATTTGAACTGCTATTATGTTCAGTAAGCAAATGACATAAGTATATACTTTTAAGCTTAGCGTCCACTAGGCAACATTGGTACGCTATTTTTGTGCACAACAAGCCTCGCGTCATGTAACGCGTCATCGGTAAAGCTGCGTCTGAATTTAGTAACATTTTACCGTGACCGTATCATAAGTGCGTGTCCGTCGCGTATTCAGCTGCGTGATAGCTGATGTTAAATGAAACCATTGATCGACTGGTGGCCGTGTCAGCACAACTCTAGTTTGTGTGCCCATGTGCCACAAGTTGTTACATCCACACTCGATGCCACGCTGTCCGCTGTTCATGTTACAAATCTGAACGCACCCTAACGTCGTACATGTTGCGCAACGTTGCCCAACTCGATGCACGATAATTGATGCCTAGTGGATACAAGGCATTTCATACATAACATAACATATACTCACGCCTTTATCCCCGAAGGGGTAGGCAGAGGTGCTAGCACCCACATTTCGCCAGTTTATGTTTAGGTCCCAATGTAATAGGTGGCGAGCCTATTGCCATTAATCCGGCACTTATAAGCCTGCGATAAATACACACATAACTTCGAAAAGCATCGAAAAGTCATTGGTGTGTGCCATGGTAAACCTGGGATCGAACCCGAGACCTCGTCTCAGCAGTCCATTACCCATACCACTAGGCTACCGCGGCTTCATACACTCTCCATGTAAAGGTGTATGTATAGTATGCTTATTTCATTCTGCGTCTGTTCTTTGATAAATCGCTCGCTTAGTCTTATTATTACCAAATAAAATGAGTCTACTTAACAATGTAATCGAAATTGAACTGAAATTAACTTTTTCTCAAATTGAATGTTCCTTTTGTTCTATGAACCAGTGTTCAGTCTACTAGGTTTTATGTGTGATTGCATAAAATATCAATATCAATTTTATTGCATAAATTATATAGAGGAAAATTTTGTATTTTTGTATGTGTGTATGGTTGTAATGAATAAAGTCAAAAACTACTGTGCCGATTTCAAGAATTCACCATTGTAAAGCTACATTCACTTTCAGTAACATAGGCAATATTGCACTGCGCTATAACCGACATCCACGCGGGCGAAGCCGCGGGCAACAGCTAGTTATTAATATGTGGTGAGAATTGAGAAAACAACGAATGGGGCTCCCTAATTCCTGATTTTACAGTAATTCCCCATTTCTACTACTGGTACCTAAACTATTTAAGAAGTTGCCCCATTTTCTTGGGAACTTGTCCATGTAGCTGGTTAAGTTATACACATATTTATATATTCCTTTTTTGTTGCTCAGTTTTAATTTAAGACATTTTCTCCTTACCTTTAGAAAGTTAATACTTATCTACATATATCAGTATTTATATTGATATCAGAAATTATTAATATCACCTGTTTATCAATAAATAATAATTGACTGCTGATAGCTACATGCGCAATAGCGAACTATAAATATATTATAGCTTTGATATTGTAATATGCCTACTGTAAAAGTCAATACCTACTGTGCAGAAATAATGTCACATTTTGTCACACATCGGCACATTTTGCCACACATTATTGGCACATTTTGCCACACATCATTGGCACATTTTGCCACACATTATTGGCACATTTTGCCACACATTATTGGCACATTTTGCCACACATTATTGGCACATTTTGCCACACATTGTCACATTTTGTCACACATGGCAAAACTATAAACAGCTTATTTAACAGTGGTTCATTGCAAACAACATCCATGCAAAAGCAGGTGATAAAAGAATGTAAAATATTTAAAGTTTTAATTTTAAATGTAACTAGCTGACTCGCCCCAGCTTCGCCCGCGGTATGTTTAAACCGCTCGACCGATTTTCTGCAAACTTCACATAAACCATCTACTAGATAGTCCGAACAAAGCCTGAACATTTGGTTTGGATAGATGAGCCCGATCTTGAGTTTTAAAATTACAACGAAAAGTGGCATTGATTTTTATATATAAGATTTGGAAGTTTTAAACCAATTAGGTGCTTTGATAATTTAATTCTTAAGCATCAGTTCAGACATTGGCTAGTAATATACTAACATTTTACTAGATTTTGGCAGCTAAATACTTGGCCACAACCATTGCTTACTAAAACTAATGGTGCAATTGAAAAACATTTTTTTGTATACAAAATCATATTATTATTTATTTTATGTAATGTGAACCTACACAAACACAATATTACGACTATATATATTTAAGATCTCAAATATAAAGTACAGCTTGTGATATAATTATGCATAATATATTTTATATGATAGACGTAAATAATATATAAAGATAAAAGAATTTATATATAAATATAAAATAATAATATTAAGAGGCTATAACATCTTTATTTAGCAAGGTAATTTTATATAATCACGTTATAATTATATACTAGTATAAATAAGCAGTATCTGTGACGTGGCGGTAGTGACGCGATTGCTACGCAGATTCGATCTCCGCTCAGTGCAAATATTTGTATCCATATTTGTTGGCAATAGCCTCAGAGAATGATCATATACTGGTATAATTATGCATTATTGTATAATCTTGCTAAATAAAGTTTCAATTTATTTATTTATGAAGAATGCTATACCTACATATATCATTAAGTTTACACTTGACGGATAAGTAACTATGCGCTTGAACCGAGCACACAGTACCTAAAACTGCCCTCGGTCAGTGCCTTAGGCCAGTGCAAATACCTTAAAAAACCACAATTGGAAAACATTTGTGATAGCTGTTGAAATAATAAGAGCTGGCAATTTTTAGTTCATCTAACTTTTGACTTTCTTTTCCACTCGGCGTTACCTGTCCAAAGTGCTCTGTAAACAAAATTGTTGCAGTTTGGTTAGTTGGTTTATAACATCATGTTTTATGCCATTATATAATAGTATTAATTTAAATTAACGTATTATATAACTCGCTTTAAATTGTATAAATAGGTGTTATACATCTCTGTGACCTTCGCGAGGTGTAATGTAAGATTATGCTACGTGATTTGTATAAGGTTTTATATTATTATATAAAAATGTATAAGAGTATAAGATGTTTCTACTTAGAAGTAATTAATAGAACTGTCAAGCTGAAAGTTGAAAGATGCAAATATTATAAAAATATGCGAATGAGCTCAATGGGAACAATTGCTCATACAAGTCTATATTGGTAGCTTTTGTAATATGATAGAGAAGATTGTTTAGAGAAAAATAAAAGATATAAACATCCCTTGTGTCATCTAGCCCTTTATTTTGAGTGTAAACCATTTCGTAACTACACGCGTTCGTAAAAGCCGACACACAGAAGTTGGTCAAGTTTTACGCTATTTGCCTATTCTATACGAATATGTTTGAATAATGAACACACAGAATAATGCCCCCTTTTCCCGTGCGGAATTCCCCACGGATACCCCCCGCCGAAGTCGGCTAAGATGGTTATGTCGGACTCGAACCGACCAAAACCGCACGTCCATCTCGGGCCATCCGTTGCCGAGGGTGAGGTAGCCTCCAGCATATCCCTTGCACCCCGGCAGTATATTGCCCCTGGTCTAGTTCTAGTTCTCTAATAAAGTATAGTTTCTGTACTTATAGAAACATCTTTGTTAATTGACTTTTCATTCTGTGCTCGACGCTTTACACAGTGTTGCTCATTAAATACAGTAATATTATAGTATTTTATTTATAACATAGATAATAAATTAATAGCTAGTTCATATTGCCACATTATTTTAAGCATTTAGTTGGTAAGTTAAATTGTGTCATTTCAAATTACTCTTATTGCGATGTTATAAAAGTCACACACACCTGCCTTATATTATATGATACTTTGGGCAACTTTTTTCGTTGATTGTACTGGGGCCCTAGACAAGCGGCAATTAGTTGATGCTCGTTTTGTAGAATGGAATAGAATATAATATACAATGTATGGGATTGACACGTATTTTGACGTTTATGACATTTATTATAGGTGTGAACGAATGTCAATCCCATACATTGATCAATCTATTATATTTCATTCTACATAACGATTGTCACTTGCCATAAGCCCCTGTACACATTTCATCCAAACTACAACTTTGCTCGGCATGTGTGTCACCATAATAATTTTTCCAGAAGTTAAAATATTTGACATGTTTAGACCCTTTTTTGTGTGATGATATACTGTTAATGTTCTTAAGTAAATTATGTATGTAAATGTTGTGATTTTTTTCGTATCTAAGGCATATGTAACAAGTAATTTACACAATATGTATATCGCACAATTGGAAACCTTCTGAGGATATTTTGATCTTTAATCAAAAAACATTTTGTTAATTTTGTAGTTGGCTAGTACTTACACCAAATTGTATTCTTACGCTTGAAAATTGAAACATCTATTGTAGAATTAAAATGTACCGAAATAGTTCTTGCCATTGCCTTTACGCAATACTTTGAGACTCACGTTAGCTGACCAAGAACCCGTTTCCACTAATTTCGACTGTTCTGACATAGACTTAAGCGCGATTCACACACAGCGCGGGTACGGGTCGGGCGCGGGTGTTTTTGCCATACATCGCCGTTTACAGAAGAAAGTAAAAACATTACCTTATTAAGAAAACGGCAATGGATGACGAAAGCACCCGCGCCCGACCCGCACCCGCGATGTGTGTGAATCGCGCTTAAAGGTCAAAATTAAATGAAAAATACTTCATCACATCGTTCCATTCACTCTATACGATGCCATTAGATTTTATTCGATATTGGCATAGCATTAAAGTCTTATATTCACTGGTATTTATTGTAATTTTACAATAGTTAGTAGAATCTGGGCCCTGCTACATAACGTATTAGTATCTGGCGCAGATTTTCCTCACAGAAGGTCAGATGGCAGTCGCTTCCTGAAAATCCAGCATACCAATCTATTGGTAGCCTTAGACGTTCAAGTATAACTGCGCAAACTTAGGCTCGTGCAGTTACACGTTGATGTAATTTACACATTCCGACAGATGTTACAATATATTTGTGCAAGCCTAAACTTGCCCAAACGTATTTTAACGTATGTGGAATTTGGAAGTCGCTAAGAAGATGATGATGCGAAATACATCCAAAAAAAGCGTATGTGCAATTGCAATAACTTTGATAAAGATAGCCATTTTTCTTAACTTATTTTAAATTTTATTTAATATAAAACAGGCTGGCCTGTAAAATATAAGTGTATTGTATATCGTTTTGTAATATTTCATAAAAAAAAATTTTGATCGCATGAAATAAATGCTTCAAAGGGATTCGAGCCCGCGATCTTTTTCTTACAGGCGAATGGCCGCAGAGTCACGAAGCTACGTCTGTATCATTCGAAATTCTATTCAACCATCTCTGGGGCGATGATGGGAGCCATCTATCGGTCACAATGTGTACGAGAATTTCAAATGCTTCAGCCGTGACTTCGTGGCTCAGTGGTCAGAGTATTTCCTTGGTAAGGGAGATCGCGGGTTCTTATTCCATCGAAGCATTAAATTTTCCGATTACAATTTGATATAATATATTGTGTTAACATGTAATGTGCGCTTCAGACATTCCCTAACCATTCCTAGATAAGTATAATCGTTTTGTATGTTTTGTAATGGGTTTTGACGAATAAACTGTGATGCCCAGCGTTTGGATTTTTATTTGAACCTTCTACCCTTTATAGCAGTCGCGTGCATTCCATAGAGACAGATACTAAGTAGGTAAAGAACATATAAATTATCTGATTTATCGTGTCTATATGTCTTTATGAAATGCAGACACGAGTCAGATAAGCTTAAGCACTTTAAAATGTTTGCCTGCTTGCCTATCCTGTCTAAAACACACTGTACACGCCACTGCTGTTTATTTATTTATTTTCATCTTTATAGAAATACGTCTCATACTGTTTCTGATGTGTGGGTAGGTCACATAAGAAACACAGAGAGGAGGTGTTTTCCCTCGGATACCCCCGCCGGAGTCTGCCAAGGTCGCACCGTACCGCAAGGTACTGTCGGAGTCGAACCGAACAAAACCGCACGACCGTCTCGAACCACCAGTTCCCGAGAGTGAGGTTGCCTCTGGCAATATACCTCACGCCCCGCCAGTCCCATGGCTTTCTCAGTTGTGGAGCTACGGTGTCCACATATTTCCCCGGATAGGAAGGAGCGCGCATCACGTTGCCTCCGTAGTTTGCTCCTGCTAGGGTAACAGGCGACTGTACCAGTCACCCCCAAGCCCGCGGTCCTTCTGCACCCTCTGACGCCCGAACCCCATCCTCTTTGCGTTTGCTCTGGGGTAGAAATTCACCAATCCTAGAATATACAAGTCAATCCACACGCGCCAGGGCCTCGTTTTCCTCGCGATTTAAGTCCAAAATCCGTGCCGACAGGTATACACAGGTTATCGATTTAAACAGCCTATAATATAGAAGACACAAAAAACAACGCTTGCATATAAATATAGCATTTTATTGCACCAAGATACACTCGCGTATACTCGTGAAACAAAAAACAACATAAGTGAAACAACAATTATTATAATTAAATTAAATATAATATGTAGATACCATCAGCAACAAAAGTGGATAACACACGCAAATATATAAAACCTGTACGTTTAATATGTATTTTTCATCAATGGACTATTTCTGAAATGGCTTACAGTCCCGGGTACATTAAGCGGGCCGTGCAAAAAGTATCTGATAAGGCCATCAAACTGAGGACACTAGGCATGTCTGTAATGGTAACCTTTTCTGGAGACTTCGCCCTCGGCTTGTCCTATGTACAGGATGTAAGGAAAAATAGTATAAAATTAAAAAAAAAAAATTGCCGTTATTTTTTAATGCCAATATGTTGTGTACCAGGAGTACTACCAAGGCTTCGGGAATCTAGTTTGAACCTGTTTTGTAAATTCTAATGTTGAGGAACTTTTGTTGCTAACCGCATATAAAATTATTCACAGGTCGCTTATACTATGTGTAGGTCTCACTAAAGGACTCACAGTTGTTGCCACATAAAAAATAAGAATTTATTTGTTATTACAATTTTAACTGTAGCAAGAAACTGTCGTACAGTTTAGAAACAAAGAAAAACTATTAAAGTTATTTTTATTTTATTACTATTACCAAATAATAAAATAAAAATAAGTTTTTTTGTTACTTGTTTGAAGTAGATACACGTATGTTAACATTACGTACGTATGTATGTAAGTTTAAGTACATAGTTATTATAAATAATCAAAACTATATACGTATAAAAAATAACATAAAAAGGATAACGATAATCTACCTGAGTTTCTTGCTGGTCTCTTCTCAGTAGATCCAACTACCGAACCAGCGAAAGAATTATTTTCAAATGATTTATTTATTTATCTTTGAAGAAACTAATGGTCCTCATTCAAGATATAGTTGCCGGCTTTAAAAAAAAAAGTTATGAATTTCGCGAATACACATTACATGAAACGAACAGTTTTCAATGGATTACTTGACACTGCGGTGATTTTAACCATAAAAATATGTGAAATAAAGTATTCCGAGTTGCAAAAATTCAAGTTTCCTTTTAGTTTTGTAGTCTTGTTACAGATTTATGTCAATCCATATATCCATATCTAAATATTTCACCAATAGAATATCACTTTGTCTAGACCTCAGATATCTCGAAATTTCGAAGCGCAAGTGACGATTTTTGTGGTAGGCTTAGGGTAATCTGTGACGAAAACCAACAGGGTGAATATTTCATTTCGAGCATATTTGAAGTTTTAAAAAAAAATAAAAATTAGTTCCAAAATATGTTCTTTATATATTTTTTGTAAAGTATTTAAACGTTACTTTTGAATTATGTTGAAGGGACAGCAATAACTCTTTTATCCTTTGAGATTTCGACGTTTCTATTTTTTGTGAAAACGGTAATGAGATTTTACAAGTACGGTAATTAGATTTCAGGATATGGTAATGATGGTTTGCTGCGCAGATGCGTGGGCAGAGCGCTGAGATGGCCCTGGGTTGGCCGGGGTGCGAGGGATATGCAAGCCAACCTCACCTCCAGCATCCAAACGACCCACACAGGCGACCGTGCAGTTTAGTCGGTTGGAGTCTGATATAAAGCTTCATAGTAATCCAATTTCGGTTGGATTGCGTTCAGGGATCAGCAAGTGCATAGCCGGGCAGAGGTGATGGTGGTCGCAGTACTAGTGGGACCAGTGGGTCTTGGCGTAGTCTAGTGAGAGTGGTCGGGGCGATCCGCCGACCAGGGAGACCCGTAGAAACGGGGCTAACCACCCTGGGAGGATGCCTCGCGCATAATCCCGATATGGTTCGGCGTGCCGGTTGGTGACTGGACGTGGGAACCCGGCGACCATATTCGGGGGGGTACGGGGGCCCTTCCGATCGGCGCGTCGGCTCTCGCCACTCCTCACATTCATAGACAAAATCAATCTCCTGCGCTTTGTCACGCGGTACTGCGACGACCATCATCTCTTTTCACGCCTCCTCTTACCTCTCCATGGCAGTGCTCTTCGTTTTCTCACAAGTTCGCTATTTGAGATGGAGTCAACGAACATCTGTGGGCTCCATGCAAACCTCAACGCCGTCCACCAACATCTAGAGACGGTGAAACCAGCCTTGCTCTTTCTCACGGTGACCCAAATATACCGCTCTGATGACACGATCTACCTGCTGTACCCCGGCTATATTCTAGAGGAAAATTTCCGTCCCAAAGCCGAGGTATGCGTGTTTGTTAGGGCGGATGTTTGACCTTGAGGACCCATCCTTTTCTGTCCTGTGGGTACACGTAGACCATGGCTGTACGAGACAAATCTATGTGTGACTTTACCGTTTCCATACTGAAGATCGACAACTCGACTCTTCGAATATCTGAGTCAGGCGGCAGATGATGCGTAGGAGCGGTTTCCGAACGCTGAATTGGTATTTTTGGCGGACTTTAACGTCCACCACGAGATCTGGGTTGGGCTCCTCCAAAACAGACCATGCGGGAAGAGCCGCCCACGCGTTTGCTCTCGCTCACGGCCTGACCCAACTGGTACACGAGGTCACTAGAATACCAAGAGGGTCGGGCCTAGCAAACTCTTTGCTAGACCTTCAGCTGACGAGCCACCCAGACCAGTACAATGTTTCGGTGCAAGCCGCTTTAGGCAACTCCGTCCATTGTCTGGTCTGTTCCAAGGTGCCTATCTTAGCGCCCCCACGACCAGTGCAGGGAAATCGGCGTCTCTGGCACTACTCGTCAGCGGACTGGGATGGACTGCGTGACTATTTTGCGTCCATCCCGTGGGTTGAGCGCTGCTTTGAACGTAAGGACCCATCGGATAGTGCAACTGCTGTCGTCGGTGAAATCAGTCTGGGTATGGAGTACCATATCCCATTCGCTCGCGCGTTCGCTGCCCCCCCTCCCTGCGTAAACCTGATGGATCCCTGGCCCATGAGCCGCAAGAGAAAGCAAATTTGCTGGTTCATTTCTTTGCGGCCTAGAATGGTAAAAAATGGTAATTAGAAGAACAGTAATTAGATTTAGAAATTTTTTTATTTAAATAGACCAGTTTTTGATAGATAAAGACCTGATGACTTTACCAGCGTATAGAAGATCTATATTGGATACACCTGACAAATAATTATATAGAAGTTGTAATTTAATTAACTTTGAAAATACGAATGGTATATAGAAATATTTTGAACCACTTCACTTTGCGAACAGGAGAACTTTAAATTAAATAGTTTCACTCGCTTTTTGATGCGTGAGTTTGGGTTGGTAGTATAGCGGTGACTGCCGCCGAGTAATTTATGTTCAGTTTAGTGCATAGCGACGCTTAAATTCGAAAATATCGGATCTAGAATATCGTCGAATGGTAATTATGGGTGAGACTAGGGACATTTTTCAAAGTCGTATTAAACTAGTTAAATTTGTTCTTTCGTAAACAATATATCCTATGCAATATAGATTAGTTAATCTATTAACCGAAAACGTATATAAAAATTCGTTCTTCCAACAGATTTTTAACCAGGATGTACTAATTTATTAAAATCTGGAGAAAGGGACACCGATGGTAATTAGATTTTCGGTTTGGTTTTTAAAATTTCGAGTATTTCTAATAAAATACAAGATGTTTTCAGGGTTGCGCCTAATACACTGCTACGTTAACTAAATGAAAAAAATATCAGGTTAAGATTTCTTTAACGTTTAATGTATTCTTTATCGTCCGCCGCGTAATGTGCACGAAATGAAATAATCACCCAACACCCAGTCCATTTTAATACTATTTATCGTGCCTGCTGTATCTAAATATGTGATGCCGTTAAAGTGCTGTTTATTATTCAATAAAGTGTAATTTAAAAAAATCTAAGTTATTATGTAAAAGTATATTGTTAAATCTAATAAGTTTTTTTAATCTATGTGTTGTACATATAATATTGCTTGTGATTTCTTTGTATTTACAAAGTTTTTAATACTACACAAGAGAGCAGCCGGCGAAAATCGGCTTGCTTCAGTTTTGTATATCGTTGTCTCTGTCACACAACGTATGACTAAAGCTCGGTATCTTTTTAGAGTAGTTAAAACCGAGTTATTCTATTAATATGTAATAGAAATGTAAAAGTTTTTCACGACGTTGGGATGTTTGTTATTCAATCATGTTCTAACTGCTGAACGAATCTAGGTGAAATCCAGCATAAGAATTAGCCCATTGGCACCCCACCCACATTGGCTTTCTGCAAGTGCATCAGAATCGGGCCAAGTCGCGGGCCACAGCTAGTATCGATTTTAAATTGGAAAAAGTAAAAGTCTAGACGGACTGATACCCGCAACCAGTCTTACAGGAAGAATGCTTTGATCACTTAAGCTACTAGACCATGTCCCATGTGACCATTGGAAATGTCGCTTCACCTCTTAGGAGGCGACCTACCCGGCGCGGGTTTAAGTCTAGACTTTCACGTTTTCTAATTTAAACTCGATTTGAGTGAGTGAGTATATTAATACCGCAAAATTTCAGTAATCAGCTAGTGTATCATATTAATATTTTATTAATTAGTGTAACAAACTATATACGGTGTTATAGTAGATAACACAGGCTACTTTTTATCCCGGAAATAGGTTCCTATGGGTAGGGTGAACGGGATCAAAACGGTTTTAACAACTCTATAAAAGTATCAAACCGTCGGTCTGTATGTCATTGTCTTGCATGATAGAGCGAACGCTTTACAAGGTCCAAATACAATTTTTCCCAATGTAATATAACAAAACCGTGTATAATAAAACTCACGTATTCGGCGAGAATAGGAACTAATAAAATAAAATAGGTTGCAATAAAACCTAGTTTCCAGGCATGTAGGTTACACATTGCTGCACAACATTGCACAAAGAACACGCGCAACATTGGGAACCGATGTCTATCCACACATGTTCAACCGTCGAATAAAGAGCAAACCACGTCATGTTGGGAACATCGTGCATGTTGGACAACGTTGCTGAACTTGTTGAGCAACACGTGTTGCGAGTCAAATATTGCCTAGTAGAATAGTCATTACTATAAATAGATAAAAATTACTTATTTTATTGAATATATAAATTGTTGTATGGAAAGTATTTAATAGACTATTATTATTTTTACTGGCAACATAAGGCCGCGATGACTTGCCATGTTATCACTAAGAATATTTAGTTACTATTTTCATTATTATATTTTAAGAAAACCGTTTCTATATTGAGATATTAAACATAAGAATCTCTCAAAACCTATTTGAAGCTTGTTTTGCAAATGAAACTATACTCAAATAAGTGTTGAGAGCATCTCAACTCAGAAACTGGATAGTAATCTTACAAGAATATAAACATTATTAAATATATATTTACATAATTATCTTTAGGGCCTACGCTGCGTCGTGCGTGTGTATGCTTGCGGTCACCCTTCTCGGGAAAAAAATACTGACCTAATTTTGTACAATATGCACAAAATGATGCATTTGTACGAGGTGCGGTTACCCGCTTGCATGTCATGCATAAGGCAACAGAGGCCGATAAGCAGCACACAGATATATTAGGTCACGCCTTATACTACAAATATTATACAATTATAAGTTTTATACATATTTATTTGAACTACGGACGCTACTGCTGAAGACTACAATAAAGGTATTTTACAGTCCCATATCGGTCTGTAATGATATCCTATCCTATTTACCATCCGCATTGACGGTAATAGGTTACTGAGTACTAAAGAATTGGAGGGAAACTGGAAATACATCTGGGGGTATAGACAAGTAGTAATGGCTTTCTTCTTCTTCTTTGCTTAAAATGGCTTCTGCAGCAGAATAGCCGCAATTTTGCCAATCAAGCACATGGTTTATGGACATTTGCAACACTAGGAGCATCACAATTGTGCTGCCAGTTCGTCGAGACCTTCTAATGCCCTTTTTGTAGAGTTGGGGAGCGAAGGGAGGAAGGTTAAGGGGGCTTCTGTGTCGCCAGCTCAGGAGACAAATTGGTATTCCCACTGATAGTAATTAATAATCCCTACATAGTAGTTTTCGGCGAAGTTCAGCAGTAGCGCCATCTAGCAACTATAATTTGAACTAGGCGCTATAAAGGAGACTATCACATCACAATTTTCACAAGCGAAAAGATTACCGCAGTAAATATATTGAGCTAAATTTTAAAGTATATAAAATGCATAGCAAAATAATCATAGAAATATCGACGAAATAGTACTATGGTATTTTATGATTAAGCTAACCGCCATCTATCGAGAATATAGGTGAACTAATACCTGAATCGCGCTATCGATGTTCTTAACTGTTTCTCACTGTCGTTAGCGTATGAAAGATGTTGTTTAGTTCTACATTTTATATACTTTAAAAATAACATTACATTAAATATTTAATACTTAAATTACTGGACTGACTTATATTAAATTTTTTCAAGAAGGCATTTCTATTCTATCAGCAGTGAAATAATTTGACGTAATGTAGATATTAATACACTTCTATCTACACCTCTAGTGATATAACTGCAATAATATGAAAAAACCGGATTGTCATAGATACTGCAATCCCGTTTAATTAGCATTGAGAATGTCTGCACATCTAACTAGTGTGTTTTGAAATTACAGATTTATTTTTCTTTACTACCAAATGAAACCACATTACGAATAGAAATACCTAATTTAACGCTTTCAATATAAAAATGGAAGATGAAGTCCATAAAATAACACAGTTATGATTTTTAAATATATTTATACATAAATAAATTCTAGGACAATCTACACAACACCTCCCCAATACGTGGGGCTAGACGGGGACACCGTGGTCCTTACACCTGAAAAGGGTTATCTCGTAAGAGATATCCCCGGGTCTGCCGGGGTTCGAGGGATATGTTGGCTACTATCTCACCTCTTGTAACTAAATACCCAAATACGGCGTGCGTTTTAGTCGGTTCGATTCCGACATAACCTCCCCAACCGGCTCTGACGGAGGATATCGGGACTTTTCGTAACTATAAAAAAGAACAATCTACACAACGTCACCTAGACTAAACTAGCTTGTGTTATAGGTTCTAGAATACGGATAAACATACTTGGATACATTTTTATACATACATATGATACATAGAAACACACAAACCAATGCAAATATTCATATACATGCACACGAATATTTACACTGGGATCGAAACCGCGCCTCTAACATGCCACAGAGGTCGTTACGTAGACACGCGGCTACAATCAATGCTAGTTAAGCAGGTTTGCTGTACCCCCGCCGGTATTCCCCGTAACTGTTATGATAGCAACCAATCTCAAGTCCATTTAACTACGGTAGCGGTTCACCCGATATGTCAGGCTTGTGGAGGCTCGTCGAGTGGCGATGCTCGTGGTAAGTCCGTGTCCTCTGGCGCGGGGGAGTCCCGGGACTCGCGCGCCGGCCGCGGGGAGTCCCCCGCGAACGTGGCGCCGGTGGTACTGCTGCCCGTCGCGCCCGCGCTAGTAGCGGCGCTGCGACTTGTGGAAGTCGATGTTGCAGGAGATAATTCACTGGGTTCCGACTGATTTGAATCCCTGTAGAATATTTTTTTTGTTAAAGTTGGTAATATTGTGGAATTTTTTTTTTTTGTTGTTGGTAAGATTGAAACTTTCTTTGCACCAATATCGATTTTAAATAAAGTTTTTAAATATAATAATGAATGCACATGGTTTAAATTACTTGCAATAATTCAAAATAAATTAGGTAAGTTGCATTATAAATTTCTAAGCTTACTATAATTAATTATAGTACTTTAATGTATTATCAATAATATTGTTAATAATAATAAAATAAATGAAAAATATTCAAGGACATTCTACACAACGCCACCCGCACCTATAATAGGCATAGCTTAATACGCTAATTTTAAATTACATTTTGTCATAACGCGAAATTGGCCGACTGCCGACTGAGTACCTAACTCAGCGACTAAAGGGTTACAACACCCGAACCAATGAAAATATTCATGCATACAAATACTTGCACTGAGCGGAGATCGAACCTCCAGGTCGTGAAATGTAAGACAAATTATTTCAAGTAAAGGTAATGCAGTACTCACTTCTGGAAGCCGTTGGTCTGGCACGTGTTGTACGCGCCACAGTGTTCGCACTTCAGCCCCACCACGTGGAACTTCACCGTCGACAGCTGCAAGAATCATTTTTTTAAATTGTGTGCGAAATGTAGGTGCTAGCACCTCTGCCTACCCCTTCGGGGATATAGGCGTGAGTTTATGTTATGTATAATGTTTCTCGCACAGTTTTACAATATTGCAATGCTTACAACAATAATACAGTATTAAGGCATAGGCACATTATAATCACTACATAGAAAACAAAGTCGCGTTCTCTGTCCCTATTTTTCATGTCCTTTATGTCCCTTTGTATGCTTAAATCTTTAAAACTACGCAACGGATTTTGATACGGTTTCTTTTAATAGATAGAATGTTTAAAGAGGAAGGTTTATATGTATATAACACCATGCTACGATGAACAGGTACGGAGCGGGAATGAAAAATGTTGCAAAAACGGGGTGACGCAGACGAAGTTGCGCGGGTCAGCTAGTACATCAAGATATATTTTGATTCTACTAATCATCTAACGATTTTTTTAATTGTGCACATTGGGGACCACCTTCACCAAAACCGGTGGGGTATAACACACGTCGTCTAAAGGTGTGTTCAGATTTGTGATATGAACAGCGAACTAGACAGCGTGGCATCAAGACATGATGTTGAGTGTGGACGTAACAACTTGTGTCACATGGACACACAAACTAGAGTTGTGCTAACACGGCCACCAGTCGATCGATGGTTTAATTGAAGCTCAGCAATCACGCAGCTGAATACGCGACTGACACGGTCACGGTAAAATGTTACGTAAATGTAGACGCTCCTTAATGGTCTTAACTGCCGGAGGTGAGATAATACAAGACATATCTCTCGCACCCTGGCACACCCTGAACCAATTGTTCAACCATTAAGATTACAAAAAATGCTATAACATTTTTGACTTTATTGCTACGCTTAAATTTCAATAAAAAAGAGAGTAATCATCATTCTCTGAACCTTTTCCCAACTCCGTTGAGGTCGGCTTTCCAGTCTAACTATGATGCGGCTGAACTTCTATATTTTTCGTGAAGTGATTGCCGTCTGACCTCCACAACCAATGGAATCACTATTCACTATATAGTATAAAATAAAGTCGCGATCTCTGTCCCTATTTTTCTTGTCCCTTTGTATGCTTAAATCTTTAGAACTACGCAACGGATTTTGATGCGGTTTGTTTCAATAGATAGAATGGTTAAAGAGGAAGGTTTATATGTGTATAACATCATGCTACGACTAACAGGTGCGGAGCAGGAATGAAAAATGTTGCAAAAACGGGGTGACGCAAACGAAGTCGCGCGGGTCAGCTAGTAAAAAATAAAAAAGAGAGTAATATAAAAAAAATGGTTTACCTTGTGACAGTCCTTGCACAGTATGGTTGCTTTGTAATCAGCATACTCCGGAGGCATGGGGGTGGCGGCTACTTCAGAGTCCAGGTAACTCCACAACTGTTGGACAATTCCATGGAAAAAGTTCAGACATGTTCAAACTTGATTTACACTTGACTTAGAAGACAAGTTAACACTCACAAAAAAGCAGTATGAGAAAGTGTACAGTGTATAGTGTAAACCTATCTCCTTTGCCATATACATTACATATAAACTTTTTTATTTTCATTAAGAAAACTATGCGACTGAATCAATAAGTTATTAATAATACTTAGAGGGGCAAAGTGTACGAGTGACAGAGTACATGAACCATGAAAGGTTCTTTTATAAACCTATTAACTTGTACGTTATAGCCGGCTGATATTTTAAAAACTTTATGGGCTGAACACAACAGACGTTACGCGCTTTGGCAGGATTTTAAATTCAAAACATGATTTTGAGGTACCTAAATAAATAAAGTATTTTTTCGTAGGAATAAATAGCATCATAAATAGCGTCACGCTCAATACATTGTCACGAAGTTTGCCGATCACATTAGCCGTAGACTACGGGTAATGTGATCGGGAAACTTCTCAGAAATAAGGAATAAAGAATCTATCCACTCATCAAGGATCACACTACGTACAGCCAAAGAGTGGAACGCCCTACCCGATTCTGTGTCTCCGGATAGGAAGCGTGCTCCACCGTCGACTACATCGTCACTTACCATCAGGTGAGATAGTGGACCAACCAGAGCCTATTTTAACGGAGGTAGGACACGACGGTATCTCCCGTCCGAAATGAGCTGTCCAACTGGGGAAGTACCTCCACCCTACAGAAGACCGCGGTCATAATAACCATCGTGTTGTGTTCCCGCCGGTAAGTAGGGTAGCCAGAGCTCACTATACCCCTCCTTCCCCTCCCCTTCCTAGCCTCCCCACCCCTTCCTAGCTCTCCCCCTTTCCCTTCAGGGTGGGCAGCGCTTGTGTGACACCCTTAGTGTTGCACACGTTCATAGGCCAAGGTGGCCGCTTTCCATCAGGTGGGCCGTGTGCTTGTCTGCCACCTACGTAGTATAAAAAAAAACATAAATAAACTCACATTAGTCATATCGATCATGCTGGTCTGACAAGTGGGGCAGGCGTAGTGTCCCGAATGCAGCAGTTGCTCGAAGCAAGGCCGGTGCAGCAGGTGACCGCAGTCCGGGATGTGGCACGGGATGCGAGACGTGTGGATGTCTTCCAGGCACACCGGGCAGTTAGACCTTGACACGTTCTCTACACACTAGAACACATAATTAGTACTGAATTATAACCTATTAGCTATTTATTTGATTACAATATTCATTTTAATAAGCAAATAAAAGGAGTTCCATAGGGCATTCTCCCATTGTTGATAGGCAAATTTATTTGATTCATGTTCATTCAATGATATTGAAGTAGGCGTTACATGGCAGAAATCCATTACAAGAAAATATATTGCGGGAGGGAGAGTTTCTGTGACGTGGCGGTAGGGGCCAGTTCGATCCCCGCTCAGTGCAAGTATTTGTATGTATGAGTATAGCTATTTGCATTGGTCCGGTCGTACCTCAGAGAGCACGTAAAGCCGTTGCTCCCGGTTGTCATACGAACATTTACGGCAGTCGTTACGGTACGGGTAGTTGGAGCCCTCAAATGTTCGACTAGGCTAACTACAGAACTTCGATATCGCCAATTTGGCTTTGGAGGTAAACTCACGCCTATATCCCCGAAGGGGTAGGCAGAGGTGCTAGCACCCACGTTAGTGGGTGCTAGAATTTTGCTATAGTAGTATAATACATATAATGAATAAACAAATATGTTAACGTAATTCTGTTCAATATCTTTCGTGTTGATAAGATAATTTAGCATGAAACGTGATTAAAAAATTAATTCCATTGATACCTAGTGATCCATAGACGAACGAAAACTGAAGTGGCAGGGTGCGGGGCATATAGTAACAAGAACAGATGCATCTCTGCCTACCCCTTGCGCGATTTACATGCCATATTTTACAAGAACACAGGGGAGAGGTTTACGTCCAGTAGTTTACTGCGGTAGGCTAATAGATTGGCTTTATAAGAATACTCTTCAAGACGTTAACTGGTAGTGCTTGTGCGGCTAAGCACGTAATTAATTTCCTTGAGATTTACACTGCATAGCAGGGAATCCGGTCAAATTTCTTTTTTCCAAATTTATTTACCTGCAACATTTTCGGTTAAGAGTTTGTTTTCGGCATACCCATTTTTTGCAAAGCGCCCAATTGGCGGCTATAGGCTCGCCCCCTATTACGTGGGACCGAAAATCATAGTTGGCCAAGTGTGGGTGTTGATACACCTCTGCCTACCCTTTCGGAGATTGCGGGCGTGAGCGTGTGTGTGTATAATACTTACCCTATGCCCGACTTGCTGCAATTGGACTGGTAAGCACATATTGCAGCGCTCGCAGTGAAAGAACCTGTCTCTGCCGCCGACCCGACAGATGCCGCAGCCGTCGCAATGATACTGCCGCTTGTCGTCATCATCGAACAGGTTGCATATCAGGCATGTATACTGAAAATATATAAATTACATAAAATAAGAATATTAGCAACCGAAGTTACTAATATTCCCTTTAACCCCTCCAGCTTAGCTCAAAGACTTGTGTTAGGAGTGGGTTCACGTCGGTAGTGTAATGGCCAGGATTCGAACCCGGGAGCTCTCGATCGTAAGGCCGACTCCATATAACCACTAAGCTACCGCCGCTTTATATCTCGCCGCTCTATAGGAGACATGGTTCATTCAATAGTGGATATGGGGGGACTATAACATTACTGATTCAAGCGGCAAAGGAAATAATAAAGGTGCGAGATTTTCTCTGGGGATTGAAAGGTCAGATGGTAGTCACTAAGTTGCACAGAATAAAGAGCAAGTTGAAGATCTCCGTGGCGTGGCGGTAGTGAAAGCGACTGCTAAGGAGGCGTGGGTTTGTTCGTTTGTGGGTGGTTTTTGTGTGAAATTTTTAATGCGGTTCACACAATACATCTACTTACCAAGTTTCAATAGCGTAGGCCTTAGAGTTTCGGAGAAAAGTGGCTGTGACAGACGGACAGACGGACGGACGGACGGACAGACAGACAGACATGTCGTTGTCGAATCTATAAGGCGCTGCGCAAACGTAGACACTTTGTTGCCGACACGGCACACCGCCACAGGAAACCGTAGTTGCTGTGTCCCGTATCGACAATCGAACACAGTTGCCGGTTCCCTGTCACCGACACGGCACACCACAATAAACAGTAGCTGTAGTTGCTGTATCCACACACCGAATGTACCTCCTTCGTTTGAGCAGCTCAGTACTATTGTATGAAATTTGTGAATGTTGCTTGTGTCTTCAACTGACGACTTTTAGTTTCCAGTTACCGACACCGAACACTTTTTGATCGTCCTGAATATAGTGTTAAGTGGAAGCAACTGGACTCACGTGTGCGCAGGGAGTTGAATGATTTCATACTTGTTCTATAGAATTCAAATATTCATCGGTAGCTTGTATCTGACACAAGAAACAAAAGTGTCTACGTTTGCGCAGCGCCTAAGGGTTCGGTTTTTTGCCATTTAGCTACGGAACCCCAAAAATAAGATGGGCTGAGCAGCAGACAAAAGATGGTTAAATAAATTTTATTATTACTAACCTTTCCAAATCTCACTCCACAGTTCTCACAGACCTCTTGCACTTTTTGACGTTTATCGCATTCTGTGCATATCAGCTCTGTAACCGTCTTCCTGTTAAAATAGTGCTGTTCATTTTCATCATGGCAATATCGGCACACATAGACTTTGTTGCAGCATGGTGTCTGAAAGTTCAAAAAGTAAAATTAAACAGAAATGCTCTATACAAGCCGGCATAACATGGCTGATATATAGTAGTAGAAATTCATCATCATCCTTGCATTAATCTTGGTTGCATTCCGGAGCTGTCACTTCAGAGTCCAGGTTTGTTTTTTTCCAGTCCTACTACGTAGAGGTGATTATGTCGGACTCGAACCGACCAAAATAATAATATAATCACCTTCACCAACATGGGCTGAAGTGGTATCAGTGGCACATAAAAAAAAATTGCTAAATCAACATTTTCCTTAGTGCGATTGCCATCATTCTGGCCTCCACAACCTATAGATATAGGCGATATCGAAGTACTGCAGGTAGACTAGTTGTTGAACTTTTTAGGGCTAACGACAGCTATAGGTATTCGTTTAACAAATAACATGTTGTTACCATGCCACATCCATGCCATGTCGAAGTATACCATAAGGCATGGGGTTTAAGGTGTACTTCGAGGCACAATCAGACCACTAATAGGCATTTTCATGCATATAAACATTTGCATATGCCATCAAGGGGGCCGTGTGCTCATTTACAAGGGAGTTCTAGGTTACTTTGGAAACCGGTTCCAGTGGTTAACCAGGCTTAATCCCTCTAAACAGAATGCTAATCTTACTAGATGTTATCCACTAATGGACTGTAATAATTTCCCATGTTACACTAAAAATACATTTCTGTAATAAACCATTGAAACTCGTATCTTACAGGATATGGTGTTCCATTGAATTTTGACATCATCTATTACAGTCTTCAATTGAATTAATATTTAATTGTCAATATACACGTGTAACATCATAGTAGATGCAGTCCATCACATGGAGTCAGCGAGATTAAACTTAGAGAAATAATCCATTTTTCATAGTCAATTTAACACACTTAAATCTTCATTAAATAACTAAACTATTATTTTGTAGTCAGTTTTACACACTTAAAGCCTCTTTAAATAACATATTGATTTATAATCAGTTGAAGACACTTTAATCTCGTATTCTAAGTTGATAACACATTATTATTCAAAACAGTCTATTATCTTGTTATTTTTAAAATTATTTAAAACGTGGACACCCAAAAATAAACAGGCTATCTGCTGACAGCCACTGCAATAGTCAATAAGTCTTTCTACCGTACTAGCATCTGGAGTTTACTAACACAATACACGTCTCAAAAGTCTTAAAACGTGTGTATCAATATACAATTGTTAATTGAACAGAATCAAAGATTTGTTTAACTATATTTAGTTTTATTTCATTGTCAGTTCAAAGGCATGTAGATATGCATTGGCATAATGGATTGTTATGATAAACAAATTTGTAGAGAATGGCTTTGCAACTGATTTTTCTTTATAGGTCATAGATCATTATTCCTTAACATTTCTTTAGTTTTATATTTTGCCACCTCATTCTTCTAGTGTTTTTAGCACTTATAGTTGAGGCATGCTACGATGACCGTTTTGACATGACTAGTTTTGCTCGGGTTCACTTTTTTAGTAGTGGATAATGTACTGTTAGAGGAATAACTAATAAAAAAAAATATGGGGAAACTGGCACAGAAGAAAATAAACTACACACACTAAAAAAAGACCAAAACCCGTTGTTTCTAAATGGCCATCATAGCATGCTGCAACTATAGGTTGGAGACAAGTATACAGTCCACCTCGGATGGGATGAAATGGGTTTTCCATGGTCTATGGATGCATGCATCAGCAGCAACATCACACTTTTGCTGTCAACCCTGAAACCTTCTGGAGAACCTCTTCCGGTAGTTTGGCACTAGCAACCCTAGCAAATACTCCATGAAATATGCTATCCTTGAATGCAACAACAATTATGTAATTATTTATGTAAAATTTATATTATAACAAGGAATTATTATATCCTATACTTTATAGATTCAGTAATATATTTTATGTTGAAACCTCCTTGTTTATTTAAATGACAAATTTAATTAAAAAATTAAAAATTTTATCTATGACTTTTTCTTCATTATATAAATAGGTACTCTCACACTTATAAATGCCTAAAGGGGTAGGCAGAAATGTATCAGCTTGTATCATTGCACATCTTTTTATATTTGGGTCGTCAAATGACCGCACCTTACCTGGTGGTAAGCTTGGGTGCAATTCAAAGAACAATCTACAGATAGTTTTACGTGCACAGTTTAAGGATACATAGATTTCTATACAAAATATGCTTCAGAAATGAGTTGCCAATGAAAAATTGCAGACATAAGCTTTCCAGCTGGTTAATAGGGGTTAATTACTATCAATAACAAATAAATTGCACAGTAATATATACAATTATTTTGGGTAACCCAGATGTGCTTAGACTTCTATGTTTTGCTGCAAAAATACACATGGGTCATGAACTGTATCGTGCCGTTCGTTGACTCCAGCTTTGTTTCCTAAAAAAGTTTCCACATGTCACTATCACAAACATACTACGTCGGTGTGTATAAATAGAACTTCTTTGTTTTCTTCTCTAATTCTCTGATATACGTGCAATATTCAAATTAGCAGAGTCATCTTAGATATTACTTTATTTGTTTCTTACCACGAATTTTGCGCGACGTTTGTAATGAGCACATCCAATACGTTTTTCTTTGCTGGGCTCGGTGTTTATTGCACCATTACTGTTGATCACTTCCGGTTCGTTAGACATTTTCTCGCACCAATAGACTGGTGGTCTTATCGAAAACAAGACGTCAAAGTCTCAATACATCAACACAATATATTATTCTTTCAATATGTAGTGTATTTTAAAATAGTAATGAATGAACAACATTTTATTTGCGTGATGATGACATTTGGTTAAATTACTGGCGTTCCAGTTCCAATAAAGTGAATACAGTATAGTAGTAAAACATGGCTTGGTCTGAAGGAGATAGGTTCATCTTTATTCGCAAAGGAGTGAAAGTGAGAGCAAATGAGAGATGGAATGTTTCGTGTCGATAAACTTGTGACGAGTTTGACGTTTATAAATACGTTCAACATCCACTATACAATCTGATACAATCACACAGGTATCTGAGACCAAACCAAACCAACCACTCGTTTGAAAACGTAATGGAAATAAGCATCATTCACAACATAGCTTTCACTTCTAATTTACTTTCATTCACCTCAAGTTATATAAATAACTATTATGTTAATACAAACGGATGTAGCTATAAAATTAAAATGCAAAAGCGACCATTATTAATATGCTAAAGATTTGTATTTCTTACAAGGTACTTACTGCATTGCCTACTCGTCATCTTCATTCTCCCTTTTGTAGGGCTTCGTATTCAAATTATAAAAACGGAACTGTATCACTAAAGATTTCACTGCCCGTCACATTTCTTTTTTTTATTATGGGATGTCAATGTGACTTCACCTCGCCTGATGGTAAGCTGAAGACAAAATCTCAGGAAAGCGGGTCACCAATACAAACTGTACATACAGTAGGTATTACAATGCTGGCGTGACGGCCTCATCAGATGCGTTTTCACGCCCCGCTTAAAGGATCCAGGACTGTAGGAAGAAGGAAACACGTGCGCTGGAAAGGAGTTCCAAGACTTAATGGTGCAGCAGAGGAAAGACTCTCAGAACCGCTTGGTTCTTGATGGAATATTCTGCACCGTATGCACATTTGTGAATACCGCACTTAGTGAGTTTTTTTTTTCAAAACTTAGGTGGCAGACAAGCACACAACCTACCTGATGAAAAGTGGTGACCGTCGCCTATGGGCGTTCGCAACATAGAAGAAGTGCCCTGTAAAGGAGAGGGCGACCAAACGCATCATCGAAAGCCCTAGAAATATGTGCTTTTGACGAAATTCAGACACTACAGTAGGTAGGTACACTTCACTTCACAGACCCGGTTTTGTCATGAGAACTATAGGTAATAAATACTTTTTATTATGCTTGTTCTCGTCTACCTACTTACAGACTTATCTTTGATTAATATTAACAAAACAAAATGTCAGTAGGTACCGTCTCACAGAAAATAATTTAAAAAACATTGAATTAAAATAAATAACGAAGAAGAAGATAATAAATAAAAACTCCATTAAAATGCAGTAACATTATTTGTCTAAAATACATTTTAGGTAATAAGTATAAGTAACAAAATGGTACAATACATTTCAACTATTGTAATTTTATTAATATTTGGAAATCAAGTTTCATCACTGATTCCGCCCAAATTTCAATGGAAGGTTATAGATTTCGCTTGGGAAGAGAGTCAGAAAAAGGAAGCAATCGAAAGTGGGATGTATATACCCAATAATAACATGCCAACAGGATTAGCGAGGTGGAAAGACAAACTGTTCATCACGATACCGCGATGGAAACAAGGCGAGTAATTAATGTCTGCATTGGTCTGGGAGTTTCTATGTATAATATAGGTACAGATATGTGTTTACAAAAAAAATGTATTTAAGTATGTTTATCCGCATTCTCAATATGGGGTTCTTCAAGAAGGGCATTAGAAGATTTTAACAGGGTATGCAGCACGTGTGTGACGCCTCTGGTGTTGCAAGCCATAGGCCACGGTGACCGCTACCGATCAGGTGGGCCGTGTATTGTCTGCCACCATTTTATTTTCGTTTCCATTCCAACAGGCGTTCCATCCTCGCTCAATTATGTCCCCCTGAATGGCACTCAACAAGAACCACTCAATCCTTACCCCAACTGGGATGAAGGTACGATAAGTCATGGCATACACTCGAACAGAACGGTCGTGTCCACCTTCAGGGTGCATGTGGATAAATGCGATCGACTCTGGGTGGTTGATAATGGAGTTTGTGATATGTCTGGTTAGTGTTAACGATAAATACAGAATATTTATTAGCAGTATTAATTAGGGAAACGATCCCAAAGCCGAATATAGATGGTAGTACTCCGGATATACTAGGTACATATTGACAAAACTTATTAATTTTTAATTTAAAAAAATCCAAATCTTATTTTTTTATGCCAGTATGTAAGTAATGTACCAGGAGTAGGTACTAGGTACCATGGGCCTCTCTGCTTCGGGAACGTTTCCCTAAAATCCAGTATAGTATGAAGTATTCTGTATCTAATAGTTGGCTATGTTAACGTGGCTAATAGATAGATGTAGATAGATTTTTTTTGTATTAAACAACATAATTAATTATATACCTACTAATATATTACTCATTTGTCTACCCCAATGGTTATCGGTCCTACGGCAGATTTGACCAGCCCACTGCCACACACAGCTAGCTAATTGGTTATTTAAACTTATATAACTCATAATGTAAACTTGTCAAATTATCTAACTTTTCTCAGTAGGTACTCGATAGTGGCGACCCATACGTCGGGGTTAGGTACTAGGTATTTACTTATTGCTAATTTTGTTACCCTTCTAAACAGTGAACGCGAAGCAACTCGCACCGCCAGCCATTTTGGTGTTCGATTTGTATACGGACACTCTACTAGCAAAGCATGAGTTCAGTGAAGATGTTTTAAGAGATACTTCGGTATTAACCAGTGTTGTAAGTTTTAATTATACTTCAATCATGAAATCAATTAGTACCTACTCATTCGTTTTTACACATACTAAAGTAGGCTTTGTATCACGAAAATCCATTACAAGAAAATATCGAGGGGTGCAAAGTAAATAAGCTCAACTATTCACGATTTTCTTTTTATTGCATTTTCGTACTAATCAAATAAGACTCCACAACCTGGCATATTTGGTTATGGAGATTTCATTATATTTCAATGAATTTTTAAAAGTATAAAAAGCCATCTACACTCAATTTTGCAAATAGTACGAAGGTAATGCGACCAAGTAACGTTGGTCGTTTTTGCGCGGGGCGCGGTGGCGGACTCCGAGCGTACACAAAATGTCATCAGGCAGCTGACTTACTTGTCACCGGCGCGCATACGTTATAAGTTTTTAAAAGCTTTTATGTATATCGACAACTATTTCAAGGTGTGCTTTTAATTTCTATTTGCATTACTTCTTAAACGCACATACGACGCATTAACGACCATCTGCCAGTTGACTCTTTCTACTTCGCGGTCAATTAAATTTACGTCGGTTAACTTTATACAAAGTATTTATCACGTAGTAGGATTTTCTGTTTAATAAAAGACCTTATAAAAAAGAAACTGAAAGTATTGTAACTGCAATTATATTCGCATGATAATTTTGGGCTACTAAGCTAATTTACAAAATGTTGTTATGAAAGTACGAAGCATAAAAAGTTATCTGCAAAATTACTTTCTGTAGTGGATATTTTATAAATATATATTTATTTATAAGTGGCCTGAGATCAATTGAGATCAGTAAAAAAAAGAAAAAACTATTTATACACGATATTAAAAGTCCCGAGCATATACGACCAGCTGGTAGTTGACTCAGTTAGCGTTTTATAAAGTTCGTTGTAAAAACGGCTATCTACTAAATCTCCTAAATTATCAATAAATTAGCTTAATTAACTTAATATAAAAATAAATAAGAGTATAAATAAATTATGATAAAATTTTCAGAAATATTGGCCCACTCATTAAGAAAATAATACACTTTTTCGTTCTTTTCGCTCTCCTGTAAAGTTGCTATTATGCAGATGCCTCTATTTAAATAAATCTCTACCTAAATTATTAATAAATTAGCTTAATTAACTTATATAAAAATAAATAAGAGTATAAATAAATTATGATAAAATTTTCAGAAATATTGGCCCACTCATTAAGAAAATAATACACTTTTTCGTTCTTTTCGCTCTCCTGTAAAGTTGCTATTATGCAGATGCCTCTTTTTACTTTGCACCCGTCGATATATTGGGGGAGGGGAGCATAGCAAGGAATCGGGTCAAATTTTTTTTCCATATTTATATAGCTGTTACATTTTCGACTAGGAATTTATTTTTGGCTTACCCATTTTTGCGTAAACAGTGTCTAATTGGCGGCAATAGGCTCGCCCCCTATTCGTGGGACCGAAGATCATAGTTGGCAAAATGTGGGTGCTGTGAGCGTGAGCATTTATGTAGGTAAGGTATGTATCATTGGGATTATTAAACCGTGGATGAGTTATGGGTTTCCCTCTCTCTCCCAATGTATTATCTTGTCATGAGTGTCATGACTCTTCACTCATGTTTGAATAGACTTATAACATAAGTAATTCTTTTAGGTGGTTGAAATTCCTGCAGGAAGAACCTCTGCCGCATGTGCCAATGCCTACGCATATATAACAGACATGGGTTCGAACGCGGTTATTGTATATGACCTCAAAAACAATGATGCGTGGAGGGTTGAAAACCCCTACTTTCATTTCGATCCACATGCTGGCGTGTATAGGGTTGGTGGAATTGACTTTTACTGGCGTGATGGTGTGTCATCTGCGGCTTTGTCACCGCGAAAGAAAGATGGGTAAGTTATACTGTAGTAAGTCACTTGTCGTGTTTATATTTAAGTATTGACTAATAAATGATTACAATTAATTATAGCAGAAGCTCGTTACGTTTCATAATCATCATCGTCGTTGTAGTGTAGGTAGTCCGTGGTTGCATTCCAAGCTTTGATATTAAGCCTTAGTTGCACCAACTACCTGTTAAAGTAAGCGTCAAATTTAACATTACCAGTAACATTGATTCTAATGATTTCTGCTAAATGTGTTACACCAGTGTATTTAGTAGCTCCCCCACATTGGGGGAAGAGGGTCATCTCAACACAGATGTCCCCGGGTCTGCCGGGGTGCGAGAGATATGTCTTGTATAATCTCACCTCCGGCAATCAAGGACCCATGGACGGCGTGCGTTTTGGTCGGTTCGAGTCCGACATTATCACCTCCATCGGTTTTGGTGGAGGTGGTATCCGTGGGGATTTTGCGCACGATAAAAAAAAAAGTGTATTTAGTAACTCGGTTAAAGTTTTCTTTTTGATGGAATTTGACGTTAACAATTGACAGTAACCAGCAGAGCGTGGCCGGTTACGGTTAGCGTCAAGTTATGACGTCATATTAACTATTGTCAAAATGGTGTAACCTGTTTTATACCTGATCAGTACTTTAACTGCACTGTTAATGTTAAAGTAAGATGGTGCAACCCAGCCTAAGTGTTTTGGTTTGTATTCCAGTTTTTGCGAATTATATCTTCACCCGACTTCAAGCACGAAACTTCTTAAGATGTCCACTAAATTATTGAGAAATAAAACTGCTTCTGATGATGACATATTCAATGGAGTGGCGGTATGTACAGAAAGCCTGGTGGTTCTAGTTTTTCCAAGCCAAATATGGGTTCTACAAGAAGGGTAGGTATTCCTAGTAGGCTCTTACAAGGCCCTCAGTACGAGTATGAAGACTGGTGTTGCACTCGTCGATTGGCCACGGTAATCACTTTCCATCAGGAGGGCAGTGCGGTTGTCTGCCATCTAAGTGGTAAAAAGCTAATATGCAATGAACGAAAACACACGTGTTAACGTTAACACGAGGCAATGTACTTTATTTAGACTCTAAGATAGCCAAAGTTCTTGCTTGCCAAAAGCTAGGTACTGATTTTATTTAAAGGCTGGTGTTTAGTAGAGTTATTTAAAACATTTTTTCTAACAAAAATTGTCAGTTACTTTGATTTTCAGGTCGTTGGCGACAGAGGTCCGAAGTCACAAGCCACTGCGTGCGACATTGATCAGAAGAATAACATTATATTTTACACACAGGTAACAATAGTCTATTAGCTTCGATATCAATAGGGAGAATGATTTTATATTTCGTAGCTTCCTACAGTCCCGGGTCCTTTAAGCGGGGCGTGAAAAAGCAGCTGATGCGGCCGTCAAGCTGAGCGCCACCATTGTAGCACTGTGCGTGTTTGCAATGGTGACCCTCCCTCTTTCATGAGACTTTGGGACTTTGAGCCTTCAGCTTAACATCAGGCAACGTGAAGTCAAATTAACGTACTGTAAATTAAAAAAAAGCTAATTACCCATTTTAAATCTAAACCAAGACATGTTATTCTAGGTGAGTAAAAACGGTTTGGGTTGCTGGAATCTCGACAAACCATTCTCAAGCGAAAATAGTCCTGTAATATTTAGTGATTGCAACTTAATGGAGTTTCCCAATGATGTCAAAGTAAGTTCTTTCAAATTGTTCTTTCGAATATATTTGTTTTGGCAAACGTATTTCTGCCAGAGAACCTTTATCTAGTGGGATAGAAGTTCCTTATAGAACACATGAGCAAGTTGAGATGACTGATGAACTCCTGTTGAGATGACAGCTATAGCTAAACCATATAATTTCCGTCCGAATCTCAATCATTGATAAACCATATAACTCAAGTATTGCCTGCGGGGTTCACTGGCAGGGAGGCAGGAGACGAGAACGAGGACCGCTTGTGGTCGGACGGGAACGGAGATTAGGTAGGGTACTAAACGGCAGGTGTAAGATACGTCTAAGTGATGTCTCAGTCGAATAAGCGGTCGGCTTATGTCTGACAGATTGCTGAATTCTCAAAGACAATCCTAGTTCCGTCTCTCTCAGTTTCCACGATACTATTTTTGGAAACGGCAACCCGCTCGTTAGTCTATTTGTCAGTTTTTTACGACACAATATGGAAGCAATTGCTCTGATTCATTGCACTTCATCTTGTAGAAATACGCCCAGATTCATTTGGGATCCTCCAGTACAGAAGCTTAGCTAGTTGGAGAGACAATTCCCAAAACTCAGTGACGTTTCATCGTCGATGTCTGCTAGGGTTCTGAGGACGTACCTATCTACTTACCTACTCATGGCTCATACCGCAATTTTATATGTCCTAATTGTTTCTAATTTCGTTGTTCTGTTAAGGTGGACAGTGAAGGGAACGTTTGGATGCTCAGCGACAGACAGCCGCGGTTCTTGTACGACGCGATGGATTACGCCGATATCAATTACAGAGTGTTGTACGCTCCATCTAATTTGCTTGTACAGGGCACGGCTTGCGAGAAGAAGAAAGTCATTAATCTTCGGTAAGTTATTTTCAGTTAATGCAGACCACCTCAAATCGGTCGGATTGGAGGACGATGGGAGAGTTCTATGGCCGAAATGATGAAGTTACTAGCTTGCCCGGGTCTACTCTTAAATGCTTTCTCGTTCTGATCTCCTTTTAGCGTATTCAGTCTGTCGTCTGAATCTTTATCGGAGAGAATGTTCTAGACTCCCATTTGTCAATCGGAAGGTATACTGTGTTGTTGCTGCGGTTGGCGTGACCCCAAAGGAAGGATAGTGGTGTTTGACGGTCTGTGGCGTGGCGGTAGTGAACGCGACTGCTACGCAGTAAGCATGGGTTCGATTCCCGCTCAGTGCAAATATTTGCATTGGTCTGGATGTTTTTATATATAATGTGTATGTATTCACAAAAAATATATTGTATCCAAATACCTAGGTACTGTGGCGATACCACATGTACCCAGCGCCATCTAGCGACAGGACGAGTAACTACGATACGTAACTAACTACGACGTCACTACTACGTCACAACGATCCTGCATCGCGAAAATGAAGTTCTCTCGCTAGTACAGTATATATACAACAACCCAACGACAACCGTTAAGGGCTGCGGCCCGCCAGGCGCGATCACCTTGCCTGGTCGGAGGATCCTCCCTTTGTGTTGGAGGGACATCACATCCCGTTCCTCCAAATTGGTGACCCCGACGTGATCCAAACACGTAACCTTCGCTGAGCAATAACAGCAGCATTCTCATCGCCACCATCCAATTCACTTCCTCCGCATGAGCGTCTTCGCCATCCAGCACTTCGGCCATTACAAGGCTACCATAGCATGCAGCGACCGCTGCAGCCTGGTTACCTTCGGCCACGCCTGCATCTAAGGCGCACAGTACACTGCACTTACGGTCCACGAAGAGAACACCTCTCCCGTCTACGCAGCATTCACCCCGACACTGCCGAGGACTCGCCTCAACTCACCGAGGATTCGCCTCGCCTCAAGAGAGCTAAGAAGACAGCTGACTCAACACAATCAACCTCCGATCTTGGAGGGGAGTGATGTGGCGATACCACATGTACCCAGCGCCATCTAGCGACAGGACGAGTAACTACTACGTAACTAACTACGACGTCACTACTACGTCACAACGATCCTGCATCGCGAAAATGAAGTTCTCTCGCTAGTACAGTATATATACAACAACCCAACGACAACCGTTAAGGGCTGCGGCCCGCCAGGCGCGATCACCTTGCCTGGTCGGAGGATCCTCCCTTTGTGTTGGAGGGACATCACATCCCGTTCCTCCAAAGTACTTATATCACAAGCTAGTTAAGCTATGCTTACCTTGCTTTGTGTCGATTATATTTATTTTATTATTTAGTAGGTACTAGTATTAGGTAGTACTAGTGTAAATAAACTTTATACCACTTAGGTGGCAGACAAGCTCACGGCTCATCTGATAGAAAGTAGTTACCGTGGCTTATGCACTATGTCACAAAAGACACGTTCAGTCGCTTCTTCCACATCGGGTACTTAGCAGTATTCTTCGTACTGAACCCCGTAGAGCCTTCGCGATCATAAACTGATGGGTCAGTTCAAAATGGTTACATTCGAAGGCTAAATATTTCTTCTTTTTATAGGAAATCTGGAGGCGTTTCACGAAGCAGTAGTAAAAATTTAAATATATAAGACAATAATCTGTGGCACTCGATCACACAGTACCCATCTATATTTTTTACGCGCTGTATTACTCTTGTAATTTATTTTATTTTATAAACTTTATACGGAACAAGATTTTACTTTTATTTGTAGCATAGTACTTAACCCCGAAATTTCAATGTTTATTTTACGAGTCTAACAAACAAATAGGTAGGTACAAGGGCTCCAAAAATTTCTGGAAAATTCGAAATTAAGATACCTAGTATAAAGTAATGCCACTACACAACTACTAGTCTTAGAAGCTACTGGATTTAAGGAATTTAGGATACTACTTGCATGATTTTTTTACTTCTTTATTATGAAGTGACAACAGTTTATTTTCGTTCCGACGCACAGTACCAGAAACGCAAAATACCTTTTACGCGGATGACCAGAATTTGATTATATAAATTACCTTATACGTGGATGACCTGAATGCCATGAAAAACTTTTGTTATGGTTGTGGTGATTTATATCACACTATTTTTTTTTTCAATAATGAAAATGATTACTTTTGAGCACTTTGGAGGTTTGGCTGGAATCCGCACCAATGGTCCGGCCTAACCGTCCTTTGACCGTCCCACGCCTCACACACGGCCATTGTGTGGTAGGCCGTGTGTGAGGATAAATCGATTAGAATGCCGCGCAATAATTATCGATATCACGATCCCGCATGATGAGAATCTCGTGAAAGCCGAAAAAGATAAGCAAATAAAATATCTGGACCTGGCTCACGAGGTTGTCGACATGTGGGATGTGGATTCGGCAATTATTGTTCCGATAGTCGTATCAGTTCACGGACTGATTGCCAAGAGCCTCGACGCGCGGCTCGCGTTAGGCGGTTGGGTTAAGGGCCTGATACAGAAGGCGGTACTCCTCGACACGGCACGTATTGTGAGCCCTATAACCACCGGTAGCCGGTATAATAAATCTTCATCATTCATCAACAACAGTCCATAGTGTTAGTAATCTGGTAATTTGCGAAACTAAATCTGGTAATATGCGTATCTGGTAATTTACGAAACTAAATCTGGTAGGGTTTGGACACATTCCCCTTTCGAAACCGTGGTACACCTAGTAGTACCACTGGTGGTACCACAGTTATAAAAAAATAACCGTAGTACCACTGGTGGTACCACAGTTATAGAAAAATAACCGTAGAACCTGGTGGTACCACAGTTATAAAAAAATAACCGTAGTACCTCTGGTGGTAAAGTACCTACCGTATTACCACTCAGTTTTACTCTTACTGTAGATACATTGATTGAATTTATAAGTGTTTTTGGTCTTAAACACCGAACCAATAATGTCTTGGAAGGTTGGAATGCTAAATTGAATAGGGCCATTAATAAAAATAGAGTAACATTATTACACTTGTTAAAGGCATTAAAAAAGATTAATCTAATTACGAAAGCAAATAAAGTTAAAATACAACTCAAACGGACAAACGGAGGTCCTTAGATGTTATAAATGATGACGTGATAAGAGATATTCAAATGGAATTAATAACAGATGTGGTATCTGTTGGTTATGCTCTCGAGAAATTACGCTAAACGGACCAATTGTGAACGAACTTTTTTTGTTGATTTCTTTTCTCGTTAAACCTATAGTTTGTCAATTTAAATTTTCGTCAATAACTATACGACTTGTTATCTAGTTATGAGTGGCACCACGATCATTTCTTCCTAACTGTGGTACCATTGACTATGGTCAGTGGTACCACCGCTGTAACCTTAGTACAACCAGTCCACTGTTTGTACCACGGTAATGAAAAAGTAACCGTAGTACCACTGGTGTACTACTGGGTGTAACACGGTTACAAAAGGCACATTCCTACAATTTCCACGTTCGTACAATTCTACATTTGTACAATTCCACATTCGTACAATTCCACATCCGTATAATTTCACATACATTAGATTACTCGATTACATTGCAGCAACGACAAGGAATGAAGCGATATTGGTTCATTAAAAGATTCGATTCCTTACGTAGTGTCGTTTTTAAAAAAAGAGGCACAACGTAACGATTTTAAAATTTCAAGAGCATTACATAACATAGAGATGAAAAAGAGAAAACCATCACAAAGTGTTAATAACAAAAAGATTGCTGCAATATTGACTGAATTATTAGATAAAAAAATAACAGTTTTGGAATGCCTAAACAAATTAAGATGCTTATCTTTAATTACACATGTAGACAATAGAATGTGTCCAAACCCTATTACAGAAGTGAACAGAGATAATGAACACGGAAATAGTACAGATGAATTACAACGTTTACTAGAAAGCGACTAAGTTTCTTGTTAAGAGAAGTGCCTCTTTTATGTTACTTTAGTTTCTCCTATTTAGTTGTTTTAATAAACCTCTTACTTACTTAAAAATTATACGAAAGATTATCTATCCTTCATTAACTGCTGTACTGTTAATGCAGACACATCTATATTATTATATAATTGTAACTAAGTTTTGTCTGTACATTGAAGATATTTAAAATGATTGGGTTATGTTTAGTAGACGATTCTGAACACAAAAATATCTTTTTTGGAATTCTGCGATGGACTCAAACTACTAGACAGATTGGAATGCGGTTTTTTTATTAGAACGGATTTGGTCCAACTTAAAAACATTAGTGATTGCAATAGGTCTACTAGAACCGGAGATATGACATCCACGCGAGCGGAACCGCGGGAATCAGTTAGTATACCTGTTTGTACGAATTTGGAAAACAATTTAGGAAAAATTGTACGAATGTAGAATTGTACGAACGTGGAAATTGTACGAATGTGTCCATAGCCATCTGGTAATATGCGTATCTGGTAATTTGCGAAACTAAATCTGGTAATATGCGGATCAGGTCATCTGCGTGTCTGGTAATTCGCGAAATGTGATTCTGGTCATCCGCGTAAAAGGTATTTTGCGTTTCTGGTACTGTGCGTCGGAAGGCGAATTTTATTAACTTTTTTTATTTTATTCATTTTTATTAATATAGATTGATAGCTTGTGCAGCTCAATAAAGATTTATTTTTAATGTTTTAATTTCACAGTATGAGAGTAGATAAAATTGTTAACGAAACAATTTAATTAGAGGACAGCAAAAGTAAAACAAATACAAAAATAGTCATAATTTTGTATTTAAATATACAACATGGTAGTTATAACTATGTAATTAAATAAGTCTATGTGAATGAATAATTCATAATTAATTATATTTATTTTTCTGCACGTGTCGCCCGTCGATTCCATTTCGTTCTTTGTCAGTCTTTTCACTAATAATGAAAACTGAACCGACCTACGTTATGAACTTAGAAATTTGAGCACCTACTTGTCTAAGAAGAGTTTAGAGTCCAATGGACACGCTAGGAATAGATGGACTACATGAGTACAAGATATGAGAGCTTTTGAATCTATGTTACACTATCGTAATACTCCAAGTTAGAAATAAATTTCTTAAGAATCGAAGCAGACAAAACTATCCTAAAAACTGCAATATTTTTATAAAGGTATGATTACGTAGCCGAACGCATTCGAAAACTGCAGACGCATGCAGCACACACAGCGTACTATAAAATAGGCTTGAATGTGATAATAAATATTGTAATAAATTGTAATAAATCAATAGCTTGAATGTAATAAATCGATTGGCTCCTGATTACCCTGATATAATTAATGACATTATCTGTTTTTCACTATTGCTGTATGCATATTATAATTATAAATGCATATTTAATTATGTTTGTTCAGAAATAAATTGAATTTAATTGAATTTTGTGTATTCTTTTATTTCCTTGCGACCTCTCAATGGAGCCCTTTACCCATATCAAGGTTCAACAAATATTTTATGTGAAAAAATATGTGCGGTCGGATGACGTGTCATGCATTAGTTGTTAAACTTTGATACGGATAAACAACACTTTCGAAAAGTCGTAATGAATTGAAATAAAAAAACAATATTATCACATTCATATCTCTACATCACGGTACGCTGTTTCTGCTGCTGCGATTTGCGGTCGACTACGAAATCATATCTTTACTTTAATTTAACAAATGTAATTGGGTAAAAGGTGAAAGTCCAGTTTAAATTTTATGAATAATTCTCAGCATCGAAAACATACTTGAATTTAAAAGAATAACAGTTGATACATTCATTATTAAATTCAGATTCATATATTCTAACGCAAGAGTATTACCATTAGTCATCTAATATTTGAAATAGATCTAATTATAAAACTGTAGATTTAGTTAAAGATCAAAATAGAAGGTTACTCCATCCTGGTTTTCTTGACAATGTGTACCGTAGAAATTTAATAATAGGTGGATAAAGGTGAACCGTAATTAAAAATATTACCACCGTGCACCCAGGTGAAGATGGACAGTAGGAAAGAACCGGATATATTGCTTCACCTCTGAGAGCATTTAATCATAATATCCAAAGTTTCCAAATTCCGAATGCCTTGGGGTAAATGCAAGAGTGGGGTAAGAACGAAAAGTGGGTAAATTCGTTTTAAATACAAAATGTTAGCTTTACGAGCAATGGCATTAGCAATATGAGTACGTAACCCGGAATTCAAAGGTTCCGGACTTTCCACAACGAACTTTATGTGTTGGAGCAATGGGTCCATGAGTATTTCAAAATCCTGTTGGATCCCTTAGTGGAACCAACAGTCTGGAAGCAATTGAAAATAAAAATATAAACCGAGGCAAGGTGTTAAAGGGAACGCTTCCGAAAACGTAAACATAGGATATCTCCTACTGATCAGTTTAACAAAATCCTACATCTACTTTTTTTGATAGCAATACTTTTTTTGTGGTAGGTACCGTGATATTTAAACTTTTTAAATAGTATCATTGCGTGAATTATGCCAGTAAAATGGATTATTAATTATGGAACCTACAATTTAAAAAAGTATTGCAATAAAAAAAGTAACCCAATTTTGGTAAAAATGTCAGTAGTACCTATCCCCTGTTCGTTCCCCTAACACTCTGTATATCACTTGAATTATACTTTTCGTTCTTACCCCGCTTCCAAACTTACCCCAGAGCAAACATATTGTAATAAGTTCGGTAGTTGAAATCCAAAAATATGAACTAATAATAATTTTGGTATTTATGAATAATATTACCAACGATATTAATTTATATTATTTAAGATCACATCGTGAGAAGTGTTATAGTTTTAAATTGCCAACAAGCGTCGATTGGTTAATCTATGGGAAGCCAATGACGTGACAGTAATAATTATTCATAAAAAACCTTTAAATTGATAGATTCACTATAAACTTTGTAAGGGTACTAAAAATCAAATCATCCCCTTTCCTGTATATCGAAGAGATCTTAGAAACCTGCTTTATTTAATAAACAATCGTATCTTAACGCTCTTTAGCTGTCAACGAAAAAAATATCTATTTTCTACCTATTTTCATTTTATAATACTCATTAAATTCGAATTTTTATGCTAATTTTTCAAAGTTAACTTATTTTTTACGATTTCTAAGTTCATGTCTGGTTCAATATTCGTGTTCAACTAACCCAAAATGTACAAAGCGTAGCAATTTGAAATATAATATTTACATAGGTAATGTAATTATTGCTGATTCATCTAACATAGGCCTTATAAGATTTTGAATTCACATGAAAATAATTTAAAAAAATATAATAAGATCTGGGGACAAACCTTCTTTTAAGAAACGCATCGACTATTTAGGATAATCGATATCAGACTAAGTCACATTGCCATTAGAATTCTAATCTTGATCTCTTATTGCGTTTGTGTATCATATTTTCTTAAATACATGAACTCTTCATATATTAGCAAAGCGGAGGTGAATAAAAATCACAGGGTGAATAGAAATAAAATAATAAAAAATATATCTGGACTTCCAATGCAATGAAATAATCATTAATTATTTGGTTAATTACTTGAAATTTATATGAAAGAAATTATACAATGAAAATAATGATCGTTTTATTCCTATTCATCTCTTGATTTCTATTCACCCTGTTACGCAGTACAGTCAGCAGCAAATAGATAGATACATTCAAGGCTATCAAATAGTTAGAGACAGCCAAAGTGGTCAAAACTATCGATACACCCGAGACGCTCACATAGATAGAGACATTTTATTCGTCAAAAGTAACGGAACGCGCATGTCACCAATTATATCGGCTCTACTAGGGTGCCAGTTATATGATGACAGCCAAATCACCATATGTAACTAAGCAACATCCTTGCCATAAACATCGGTACAACTACACAATTACACCTTAACTAATGAGCATAGAGCTCAAATTAAATTAGTAACTGGGAAGTAACAACGATGACAGTTGTCTGAGATTATGGTGAAAGGCGTCTATCTCTTTCTTTCCTTTAAAACTTTGTATGTAACTATCTTTGTTATTTCGTGCGTGACGTCATTGCCATGTGTTTTGTTTTTAGTTTAATAGATTCAAATAATATCTCAAAATATTAATACCAATTTTGACATATTATTTCACATAATATCACATATATATAAAATGAAATAAACTGACTGTTTGTGTCGCTATCTGTGTTTAGCGATAGAATTGCCTTTTGAAAATTGAACCTTAAAATAACAAATTAAATTAGAACGGAACATAGAAATGTTTTTAAATTATTAATTTAACGTATAGGTTACTAGTTATCCACGCGAATGAAGTCGTCTTCTTCTTCACTCACGTGGATCAAAATAAAGATAGCTTATGTTACTACTTCGTTACAAAACTACATTCAAATCTGTCCGGCGATTTTATTTTAGAAGAGTAACAAACACACACGTACTAATTGTCAGCTTTAAGAAATAAGTAAAATACCTATACCAAATATTTGAACCAAGTCACGGGAAATGTTTAGCGTTACAATAAATAAATTTTATATTGATAAGTCAAAAACTCTTTGCAAAATTATTTTTTATTTCATTTAAATATAGAAGAAATGTCACTGAACGTGACACCGTATTGCTTGTAATATGCATAGGTCATTTTATTTATGTGTATCGATATGTTTGACCACTTTGGGTGTTTGGTTACTATTGACGCTTTGCCTGTAGCTATAATAATGGCGGCTAGCGTGTATCAATGTATTTGACAACATGGTGTATCGATATATTTGGACAGGCTGGGTGCACTCAATAAATTGACCACTTTGGCTGTATCGATGTTATTGACCACTTTGGCTGTATCTAACTATTTGACAGCCTTGAATGTCGCTATCTATTTGCTGCTGACTGTACCTATTTAGTCGATACACTTCAGTCTTGATAAAATCATCACCTGCTCAAAATTCACTACATACTTAGGTATTTACTAAACTTCCATATAAATTGTGCACTTAGTATGGATGTTATGAGGTGTTTGAAAGCCTGCAAATAAAAAAATCGTTGCTTCCAGTGTTGCAACGGTTTAAATAATTATCAATTTAACAGTTTTCAGCAGTTATACTAATTCCAATTTATTTCATAGTTCAATGCCATTATGTGTAAGCTGGTTGGCAATTCGTTGCTGATGAAATTTACATACTGCTTGTCTCGTTGCATCGCAGTTGCCATTTCGCCTGCGATGATGGCGTTCACATCGCTTCTTCCTCTAACCCGAAGGTGCCTCTAAGTTGCAATTAAATGGAATTGCTTACACTTAACTAATTTAGTTTTGACTAATTTCAGTGATAGTTACTAACTTAGTTATTTGTACTAATTTAGTTAATTTTACTAACTTAGATACTTTTACTAATTTAGTTATAAAACACAATATTTGTACATGTTTTAATTTTTGTGTTTACTTTTTCCTGCAATAATAAAGTTAGTGATTATGTGTAATGCTATGGTGGCTGATAGGAAATATGTATAAATTTCAATTTAGTATGGTTTGTTCCTTATAGTAATGTAGTATATTTGGGCCTGTTTTGTCAGGACCTTCGTTGGATAAAAAAATCTCATTAAGATGATGTGAACGTGAAATATGTTTGATGATGATGATGATGATTCAATTAGTTACCATTTTAATTAATTAATTTTCCCAAATTTTATGTATTAGTGGTAAAGTGTGAAGCAATCGCAATGTGAATGTTTTACCAATTAAATAGGTACAAAAATTAATAAAATATTCATGTATATAAAAAAAACGTGACGTATCTTGTTCGTACGTAGTCGACCAGACATTTTTATACTCACATGAGACATTTTTTCAATAAATATAATGCTGAGTGAGCATAGTGCAATTTTTTTTTCTTCTCATTTGGGATTAAAACGACCTTAATATTGTCTTAATATTTTTAATAAGATAGCACCAACTTCAGCTGGCGTATTGAGATGCAATACAAGAATCATGGTCGACTGACATGTGCGGTAATCCCAAACCGTAAAATATGGCAAAATACCGGTCCAGCTTTATCAATTTCTAAGTCATACAACGACACTTCTCTTCGGTATCACAAAGTTAAAATTCACATAGAAAAGGACGCAAATCGTTCTTATTTTAAATCACGGAAACAGCCGAATGATTCCGACCTTTGCCGAAGAGCAGTGTCGAAGTGAACAGTGGAGCGTCACCGTGAACGTTATCCTACCCTACAAGATCCGTTTTGCTGTGACAAAGGAATTTCTACCTTATTTCAATAGACCATAGTTTAAATCGTGGATTAGATTATCTAGAGTTCTCGGCGGTTTCCGCTTTGTGTTGCGGTGTCGACTTGGATGGGCCGAGACGCTTTTGAAGAGGCGTGTTGTACTCCCATCCGTCTTCACCCTTGGGGCTGAATAACTGTAAAAAACATGATAAGTATTAGAGTTCAGTTTTTTATGTCACACCTCTGCATCACCAGTCAGGCTTAAAAGACAATTACCTGTGACTGTAAGGTTAACTATGTTATTTGGTTTCATAAAATCAGTCTAGTATAATTATCTCACCCTCTCGGGTCTAACTTTACTTGTTAGGACGGTGCATCTGCACGCTCAGGCTCCTTCCTGCTGTAGTTTTTCCAAGTGACTACAATATTAGGTTCTACACGAAGGGTATTCTACAGAGTTAGAAGCGCGAATGTGCCACCTTTGGTGTTGCAAATGTCCATAGACCAAGTGACCACTTTCAGCAGAACTATATGCTTAACGGCCACAAAAGTGGTACAAAAAAATAATTCGACATTATATTCTACAAAACGACAACTGTGTGTAGAGCTGAGCCCTCTGGGCTTCCATAGTGCACGTTTTGGTGTATGTTGTGACGGCGCGCGGCGGTATGGTGGTACCTGCGTCTGCCACTTGTCGCCGGTGGCGCGCTCGGTGTATATTGTGAGGCGGTGTGGTGGTACCTGCGTCTGCCACTCGTCGCCGGTGCGAGCTCGGTGTATATTGTGAGGCGGTGTGGTGGTACCTGCGTCTGCCACTCGTCGCCGGTGCGAGCTCGGTGTATATTGTGAGGCGGTGTGGTGGTACCTGCGTCTGCCACTCGTCGCCGGTGCGAGCTCGGTGTATATTGTGAGGCGGTGTGGTGGTACCTGCGTCTGCCACTTGTCGCCGGTGGCGTCGCGCAGCTTGACGGCGTCGCGCTGCGCCTGCTCCACGCGTCGCTTGGCGGCGGTGGCGAGCTCGGTGTATATTGTGAGGCGGTGTGGTGGTACCTGCGTCTGCCACTTGTCGCCGGTGGCGAGCTCGGTGTATATTGTGAGGCGGTGTGGTGGTACCTGCGTCTGCCACTTGTCGCCGGTGCGAGCTCGGTGTATATTGTGAGGCGGTGTGGTGGTACCTGCGTCTGCCACTTGTCGCCGGTGCGAGCTCGGTGTATATTGTGAGGCGGTGTGGTGGTACCTGCGTCTGCCACTCGTCGCCGGTGCGAGCTCGGTGTATATTGTGAGGCGGTGTGGTGGTACCTGCGTCTGCCACTTGTCGCCGGTGGCGCGCTCGGTGTATATTGTGAGGCGGTGTGGTGGTACCTGCGTCTGCCACTTGTCGCCGGTGGCGTCGCGCAGCTTGACGGCGTCGCGCTGCGCCTGCTCCACGCGTCGCTTGGCGGCGGTGGCGAGCTCGGTGTATATTGTGAGGCGGTGTGGTGGTACCTGCGTCTGCCACTTGTCGCCGGTGGCGAGCTCGGTGTATATTGTGAGGCGGTGTGGTGGTACCTGCGTCTGCCACTTGTCGCCGGTGCGAGCTCGGTGTATATTGTGAGGCGGTGTGGTGGTACCTGCGTCTGCCACTTGTCGCCGGTGCGAGCTCGGTGTATATTGTGAGGCGGTGTGGTGGTACCTGCGTCTGCCACTTGTCGCCGGTGGCGCGCTCGGTGTATATTGTGAGGCGGTGTGGTGGTACCTGCGTCTGCCACTTGTCGCCGGTGGCGTCGCGCAGCTTGACGGCGTCGCGCTGCGCCTGCTCCACGCGTCGCTTGGCGGCGGTGGCGAGCTCGGTGTATATTGTGAGGCGGTGTGGTGGTACCTGCGTCTGCCACTTGTCGCCGGTGGCGAGCTCGGTGTATATTGTGAGGCGGTGTGGTGGTACCTGCGTCTGCCACTTGTCGCCGGTGCGAGCTCGGTGTATATTGTGAGGCGGTGTGGTGGTACCTGCGTCTGCCACTTGTCGCCGGTGCGAGCTCGGTGTATATTGTGAGGCGGTGTGGTGGTACCTGCGTCTGCCACTCGTCGCCGGTGCGAGCTCGGTGTATATTGTGAGGCGGTGTGGTGGTACCTGCGTCTGCCACTTGTCGCCGGTGCGAGCTCGGTGTATATTGTGAGGCGGTGTGGTGGTACCTGCGTCTGCCACTTGTCGCCGGTGGCGAGCTCGGTGTATATTGTGAGGCGGTGTGGTGGTACCTGCGTCTGCCACTTGTCGCCGGTGCGAGCTCGGTGTATATTGTGAGGCGGTGTGGTGGTACCTGCGTCTGCCACTTGTCGCCGGTGCGAGCTCGGTGTATATTGTGAGGCGGTGTGGTGGTACCTGCGTCTGCCACTCGTCGCCGGTGCGAGCTCGGTGTATATTGTGAGGCGATATGGTGGTACCTGCGTCTGCCACTTGTCGCCGGTGCGAGCTCGGTGTATATTGTGAGGCGGTGTGGTGGTACCTGCGTCTGCCACTCGTCGCCGGTGCGAGCTCGGTGTATATTGTGAGGCGGTGTGGTGGTACCTGCGTCTGCCACTTGTCGCCGGTGGCGCGCTCGGTGTATATTGTGAGGCGGTGTGGTGGTACCTGCGTCTGCCACTTGTCGCCGGTGCGAGCTCGGTGTATATTGTGAGGCGGTGTGGTGGTACCTGCGTCTGCCACTTGTCGCCGGTGGCGCGCTCGGTGTATATTGTGAGGCGGTGTGGTGGTACCTGCGTCTGCCACTTGTCGCCGGTGCGAGCTCGGTGTATATTGTGAGGCGGTGTGGTGGTACCTGCGTCTGCCACTTGTCGCCGGTGCGAGCTCGGTGTATATTGTGAGGCGGTGTGGTGGTACCTGCGTCTGCCACTCGTCGCCGGTGCGAGCTCGGTGTATATTGTGAGGCGGTGTGGTGGTACCTGCGTCTGCCACTCGTCGCCGGTGCGAGCTCGGTGTATATTGTGAGGCGGTGTGGTGGTACCTGCGTCTGCCACTCGTCGCCGGTGCGAGCTCGGTGTATATTGTGAGGCGGTGTGGTGGTACCTGCGTCTGCCACTCGTCGCCGGTGCGAGCTCGGTGTATATTGTGAGGCGGTGTGGTGGTACCTGCGTCTGCCACTCGTCGCCGGTGCGAGCTCGGTGTATATTGTGAGGCGGTGTGGTGGTACCTGCGTCTGCCACTTGTCGCCGGTGGCGTCGCGCAGCTTGACGGCGTCGCGCTGCGCCTGCTCCACGCGTCGCTTGGCGGCGGTGGCGAGCTCGGTGTATATTGTGAGGCGGTGTGGTGGTACCTGCGTCTGCCACTTGTCGCCGGTGGCGAGCTCGGTGTATATTGTGAGGCGGTGTGGTGGTACCTGCGTCTGCCACTTGTCGCCGGTGCGAGCTCGGTGTATATTGTGAGGCGGTGTGGTGGTACCTGCGTCTGCCACTTGTCGCCGGTGCGAGCTCGGTGTATATTGTGAGGCGGTGTGGTGGTACCTGCGTCTGCCACTCGTCGCCGGTGCGAGCTCGGTGTATATTGTGAGGCGGTGTGGTGGTACCTGCGTCTGCCACTTGTCGCCGGTGGCGCGCTCGGTGTATATTGTGAGGCGGTGTGGTGGTACCTGCGTCTGCCACTTGTCGCCGGTGGCGTCGCGCAGCTTGACGGCGTCGCGCTGCGCCTGCTCCACGCGTCGCTTGGCGGCGGTGGCGAGCTCGGTGTATATTGTGAGGCGGTGTGGTGGTACCTGCGTCTGCCACTTGTCGCCGGTGGCGAGCTCGGTGTATATTGTGAGGCGGTGTGGTGGTACCTGCGTCTGCCACTTGTCGCCGGTGCGAGCTCGGTGTATATTGTGAGGCGGTGTGGTGGTACCTGCGTCTGCCACTTGTCGCCGGTGCGAGCTCGGTGTATATTGTGAGGCGGTGTGGTGGTACCTGCGTCTGCCACTTGTCGCCGGTGCGAGCTCGGTGTATATTGTGAGGCGGTGTGGTGGTACCTGCGTCTGCCACTTGTCGCCGGTGCGAGCTCGGTGTATATTGTGAGGCGGTGTGGTGGTACCTGCGTCTGCCACTTGTCGCCGGTGGCGCGCTCGGTGTATATTGTGAGGCGGTGTGGTGGTACCTGCGTCTGCCACTTGTCGCCGGTGCGAGCTCGGTGTATATTGTGAGGCGGTGTGGTGGTACCTGCGTCTGCCACTTGTCGCCGGTGCGAGCTCGGTGTATATTGTGAGGCGGTGTGGTGGTACCTGCGTCTGCCACTCGTCGCCGGTGCGAGCTCGGTGTATATTGTGAGGCGATATGGTGGTACCTGCGTCTGCCACTTGTCGCCGGTGCGAGCTCGGTGTATATTGTGAGGCGGTGTGGTGGTACCTGCGTCTGCCACTCGTCGCCGGTGCGAGCTCGGTGTATATTGTGAGGCGGTGTGGTGGTACCTGCGTCTGCCACTTGTCGCCGGTGGCGCGCTCGGTGTATATTGTGAGGCGGTGTGGTGGTACCTGCGTCTGCCACTTGTCGCCGGTGCGAGCTCGGTGTATATTGTGAGGCGGTGTGGTGGTACCTGCGTCTGCCACTTGTCGCCGGTGGCGCGCTCGGTGTATATTGTGAGGCGGTGTGGTGGTACCTGCGTCTGCCACTTGTCGCCGGTGCGAGCTCGGTGTATATTGTGAGGCGGTGTGGTGGTACCTGCGTCTGCCACTTGTCGCCGGTGCGAGCTCGGTGTATATTGTGAGGCGGTGTGGTGGTACCTGCGTCTGCCACTTGTCGCCGGTGCGAGCTCGGTGTATATTGTGAGGCGGTGTGGTGGTACCTGCGTCTGCCACTTGTCGCCGGTGGCGCGCTCGGTGTATATTGTGAGGCGGTGTGGTGGTACCTGCGTCTGCCACTTGTCGCCGGTGCGAGCTCGGTGTATATTGTGAGGCGGTGTGGTGGTACCTGCGTCTGCCACTTGTCGCCGGTGCGAGCTCGGTGTATATTGTGAGGCGGTGTGGTGGTACCTGCGTCTGCCACTTGTCGCCGGTGCGAGCTCGGTGTATATTGTGAGGCGGTGTGGTGGTACCTGCGTCTGCCACTTGTCGCCGGTGGCGAGCTCGGTGTATATTGTGAGGCGGTGTGGTGGTACCTGCGTCTGCCACTTGTCGCCGGTGCGAGCTCGGTGTATATTGTGAGGCGGTGTGGTGGTACCTGCGTCTGCCACTTGTCGCCGGTGCGAGCTCGGTGTATATTGTGAGGCGGTGTGGTGGTACCTGCGTCTGCCACTTGTCGCCGGTGCGAGCTCGGTGTATATTGTGAGGCGGTGTGGTGGTACCTGCGTCTGCCACTTGTCGCCGGTGCGAGCTCGGTGTATATTGTGAGGCGGTGTGGTGGTACCTGCGTCTGCCACTTGTCGCCGGTGCGAGCTCGGTGTATATTGTGAGGCGGTGTGGTGGTACCTGCGTCTGCCACTTGTCGCCGGTGCGAGCTCGGTGTATATTGTGAGGCGGTGTGGTGGTACCTGCGTCTGCCACTTGTCGCCGGTGCGAGCTCGGTGTATATTGTGAGGCGGTGTGGTGGTACCTGCGTCTGCCACTTGTCGCCGGTGGCGCGCTCGGTGTATATTGTGAGGCGGTGTGGTGGTACCTGCGTCTGCCACTTGTCGCCGGTGGCGTCGCGCAGCTTGACGGCGTCGCGCTGCGCCTGCTCCACGCGTCGCTTGGCGGCGGTGGCGAGCTCGGTGTATATTGTGAGGCGGTGTGGTGGTACCTGCGTCTGCCACTTGTCGCCGGTGCGAGCTCGGTGTATATTGTGAGGCGGTGTGGTGGTACCTGCGTCTGCCACTTGTCGCCGGTGCGAGCTCGGTGTATATTGTGAGGCGGTGTGGTGGTACCTGCGTCTGCCACTTGTCGCCGGTGCGAGCTCGGTGTATATTGTGAGGCGGTGTGGTGGTACCTGCGTCTGCCACTTGTCGCCGGTGCGAGCTCGGTGTATATTGTGAGGCGGTGTGGTGGTACCTGCGTCTGCCACTTGTCGCCGGTGCGAGCTCGGTGTATATTGTGAGGCGGTGTGGTGGTACCTGCGTCTGCCACTTGTCGCCGGTGCGAGCTCGGTGTATATTGTGAGGCGGTGTGGTGGTACCTGCGTCTGCCACTTGTCGCCGGTGCGAGCTCGGTGTATATTGTGAGGCGGTGTGGTGGTACCTGCGTCTGCCACTTGTCGCCGGTGGCGCGCTCGGTGTATATTGTGAGGCGGTGTGGTGGTACCTGCGTCTGCCACTTGTCGCCGGTGGCGTCGCGCAGCTTGACGGCGTCGCGCTGCGCCTGCTCCACGCGTCGCTTGGCGGCGGTGGCGAGCTCGGTGTCGACGGCGCGCAGTGCGCACGTCACGTGGCGCCACACGCGGCGCGACTCGTGCGCCGCCTGCCGCGACACCGGCGCCACGCGCTTGCGCCGCGCCTTCATGCTCGCCACCTCGAACAGCGTCTCGGTGCGCTGAGCGGAGCGGAGGGGTACATGTTTTTAATCATTCATTACTTCTAGCGATAAGGCCTCCTATTATACATACAATTATTTACATGTACCTATAATTCTTTACTTTACTGTAATTTTACCTTTTTTTAGAGTTCAAAAAGGAGTTTTAAAGAAGAAAGGATCAAGGTTATCCTTGATATTTTCTTCTTGAAAATGCTTTATTGCTTGATTATTATGTTTAGGGCATGCAACAGCCAATAAATTATACATGTTTTATAAGTGCTAATTAAGTTCTTACACTTGATACCATATTCATCTCAATTTTATTTCTTAACACAGTACTTTATGACCGTTAGGAAGCGTCACATTAGTTTCAGTGACACGTGAAATATAACCTATATAATCAGCTTCCTCATAGCTCCTCAACTACATATTAGAATCAAAATTCTAATATGTAGTTGAGGAGCTATGAAGAAACAGATAGACCTACATACATAGCCTGTCAAAATCATAACCCTTCTTTGAATTTGCCGTAATCGGGTAAACATACAACATCACACTTTCCACTACTCACCCCTGAATCTGTCCATCGTCCATCCATCCGAGAGTTCCACTCTCCCTGGGCAGTGTAGAAAGGTTTCTTGTCCACACCAGCGAAGATCTCGCAAGTGACTCGATGTTTCTTCCCGCCGTAGAAGGGCTTAGTCAAGAACTCAATATTAGCTTTATGGCCTGTCTGCAAGCACTCAATGACGACGGACCCGCCAAGTTCTATCCACGGAACTGTTAGTATTGATCTGTCGAATGAGAGATATTCATTTTTATTACATTCTCCTTTCAACCGAAGGTAATTTTGTCTATTTGGGAACATAGCATTTATAACTATGTGAGTATTTTATAATATATTTTAACTCTTTTGACTCATAAGGACCACTTCCCAAAATGGCCACTTGGCAAAACACCCACTTCGCAAAACACCCACTTCCCAAAATGCCCACTTCCCAAAACGCCCACTTCCCAAAACGCCCACTTCCCAAAACGCCCACTTCCCAAAACGCCCACTTCTCAAAACGCCTACTTCCCAAAACGCCCACTTCCCAAAACACCCACTTCCCAAAACGCCCACTTCCCAAAACGCCCACTTCCCAAAACGCCTACTTCCCAAAACACCCACTTCCCAAGTCGAAATCAAAATCTAAGCTTCTAAAACTAGTAGTTGTGTAGTGGCATCACTGCATGCAATTTTAGTTTCAATATGTTCAGGAACTTTTGTGGCCCACTTTATGTCTAGTCTTTCAGAGGTGGAATCAGGTTATGCAACTCGATAAAACATTCTAATAAATAATAAATGATTGCATTTTTTACAAACCTCAGTGGTTTTTTAAATGCAGTATGTATAAACAATGTTTGTAATGATTTTGTAATATGGTAATAATAAATAAAATAAATAAGTAAATTCAGTAAAAGCCAGCGAAGGCAGATACTACCACTCACCTGCCGTAACCATTAGGGAATGTAAGCGAATACTCTTCTCCAGTGTCCAGTAGGGTGACCACACCCTTGCCAATGTTGTGCACCCCAATAGACAGGCCGAGGAACTTGCTCTTAGTCCACACCCACGCCTCGAACTGGATGCGCTTGTTCACATGTTCCGCATAGAAGGCCGATATGGGCGGATGGTGGGACACTTGTTCCGCTACGAAGGATAATTGGTCTGGAGTGCACCAGGGTACTGGACCATCTCCTACTTCTAACTGGAATAACAAAAGGCTCATTTATTTCATTTTATCCATACAATCTCGCACTATAACGCTGAAAAAAATTTACGCTCAAAAGTGTCCCCGTGAAGTTAAGGATCTCCATTCTAGAGATGTAATTTCTCTACAGTGTCCCAAGTGATTTTGGGATCATAAGTAGGCAGAATGATTGGTATTTAATTGAGGTGACACCTACAGCCAAAGGGAACCTATTTGAGGAATAACAAGTAGTCGTTGTAATTATGCCAAACTATAATCTCTATCTACACCAAATGTCAGTGAGATCCCCAACACCATGGATACCCCGTCGGAGCCGGTTGGGGAAGAAATCTCAATGTAGCCATGAAACAAATTACTACACCACGATGGAAACTCAAAAATGCATTCGATTGGACAAAAAACAAGTAGATAGAAAAAAACATAGTTCGCTTACCTTTTCAAGGTTATTGGAATGACTTTCAGGCAACGGGTCGAGTTCCCAATGGCAACGGAAAATTTCTCCCAGTATGGGGTTGTACGGCTTTTTGGCGACTTGACTTTTGCGACCAGCGTGATATGAGCTCAGGTACCATCGGACCACTTGTACCATGCGGTCCCGAGGCGTTGGTTGATCTACTATCCTGGACAGAAAAATAAATATTCTAGGACAATCTACACCACGCCACCTAGATCCACGGTAGGCATAGCTTAACTAGCTTGTGTGACGGGTTCTAGAATGCGGATAAACATACTTAAATACATTTTTTTTAAATACATACATATTATACATTGAAACACCCAGACCAATGCAGATATTCATATTTCATACACACAAATATTTGCACTGAGCGGGAATCGAACCCGCACCTCCTGCATTACAGTCACGTTCACTACCGCCACGCCACGAACGCCGTTTAACAGACAGGACAGAAAAATATAGTCATCATTCTGCTGCCCTGCCCGCCATATTTATTTGGCGTCGACGCACCATCGAAACATTCACTCCCTTCTATTCTTGTAATACTAACTTTACAAACTGGTCAGTGTAATACTAACTTTACAAACTGGTCAGTGTAATACTAACTTTACAAACTGGTCAGTGTAATACTAACTTTACAAACTGGTCAGTGTAATACTAACTTCACAAACTGGTCAGTGTAATACTAACTTCACAAACTGGTCAGTGTAGTACTAACTTTACAAACTGGTCAGTGTAATACTAACTTTACAAACTGATCAGTGTAATACTAACTTTACAAACTGGTCAGTGTAATACTAACTTCACAAACTGGTCAGTGTAATACTAACTTTACAAACTGGTCAGTGTAATACTAACTTTACAAACTGGTCAGTGTAATACTAACTTTACAAACTGGTCAGTGTAATACTAACTTTACAAACTGGTCAGTGTAATACTAACTTTACAAACTGGTCAGTGTAATACTAACTTTACACAGTAACAGTTTGCCACAAATTCAAATGTAAACACTAGTTTTAACATCCGAAGTGACAGTGCAATAGATATATTGCAACAAAACGAAACAAGAGTAGAACATAACATTACGTGGGAACTCACAAGTAATTTTGAAATAATAAACGTTATAAATAATATGAAAAATAAATCTTCTAGTGGCTATGATGGGTTACCTATAACTATATTTAAAGATAATATAGATATTTTAGCCGAACCCTTAAAAAACTTTTATAATAGTTGCATGACCGATGGCATCTTTCCGGATCAGCTGAAAATATCTAAAGTCGTTCCTATCCATAAAAAAGGTTCTACCCAGGATCCTAAAATGTATAGACCTATCTCCTTGTTGCCAACCATATCCAAGATTTTTGAAAAGCTAATAAGGAACAGGCTCATAAGACATTTGAACCGGTACAATATATTGAATCACAGGCAGTTCGGGTTCCAAACTGGCGTAGGTACGCAAGATGCAGTTGATACTCTAGTACAGGATGTTAGAAGTGGACTAAATTCTGGGAAAAAGGTGGCTGGCCTCTTCCTTGACTTGAGCTCCGCTTTTGATACGGTGAATCACGACCTACTAATAAGTAAGCTGGAACATTACGGTGTAAGAGGCAAAGCCTTGGAACTTCTTGCATCATATTTTCAAAACAGGAAAATGTTCGTCGAAGTAAAGCAAGTAATGCGCGGGCGAAATGATAATGAAAAAGACCAAAACGTCACTGATCATAAAGCTTGTGAACAGACCTTTAAATCTAAATTGCAGAATATTACCATAGGAGTTCCTCAGGGATCAATACTTGGTCCGGTTTTCTTTATAGTCTTTATTAACGATCTAATAAAACATATGGAGAAATGCTTAGAAGGGCATACACAGCTAGTAGTTTTCGCGGATGACACGAACGCCGTAATTTCTGCTGATACTATTGACTCACTCAATATGCATGTAAATGAAGCTTTAGAAGCATTTCACAAATGGTTTACAATTAATGGGCTCAAGGTGAATGCAACTAAAACCAATTTGATATTATTTCGGACAACTTCAAAAAATAAGGCATATATTAATTGTACATTAGACGGTGAGAATGTTGACATGGTAGAGGTGGTCAAGTTCTTGGGTGTACATGTTGACTGTCACCTCAACTGGAAAGCCGAACTTACAAGCATGGAATATTCTATCAGCTCAGCATGCTATGTTTTGAGAAGCCTAAGAAATGTTATTGACATACCGCAACTAAAGAGGGTGTACTTCGCGTTGGTAGAGTCCAAACTGAGATACAGCATCTTATGCTGGGGAGGTAGTTATCAATATAACATCAATAAGGCCTTCGTGTTACAAAAACGGGCAATCCGCAATATTGTCTGTATACATCAGCAGGAATCATGCAGAAAACATTTTAAAGATCTGAATATCCTCACTGTGCCTTCGCTGTATGTGCTTGTGCTTATGAAAAACTTTGTTAAATATGTACAGAAGTTTGAAACAGAAGAGGAAAGGAGGCTAAGGGAAAGTACCAGGAGGAAAGACTTCCAAACAAAATGTATTCCTCATCTGGACATTGTTAAACATGGTACTTGCTACATGTCAGTGAAAATATTTAATAAGCTTCCCGATGACCTCAAAATTATTTTATACAAACGCCACTTTATATCCAAATTGAAGCAGTATTTATTGGAAGGCTGTTTTTATTCCTTAGATGACTTGTTATAAACTTATAGTTTTTGTCTCGTATATTTCCTCAGTCTATTACTTAATGTGACATTAGATTTATTAATTGTTTTTCTTTCTTTTTTGACATTTGTTATTATTGTTCTTTATTGATAAATTTAGGCATGACATGTTCTCTGGTTTTTTTTTTTTTTTTTTGTGACATTTTGGTATTATTGAGTGTTGTCTTTTGGCATTTATGCATTTTCCTATTTTTGATTTTATTGGTTTTTTTTATGTATAACAAATAATAATTTCAAGACTTGTTGTTACTGTTAGTTGCCGTATGATTTGATTTTGTTATGTTTTCACTCTCTGCCACTTTCAACACAATGTAAAAATTGTTCTGAATAAATGAATATGAATACAAACTGGTCAGTGTAATACTAACTTTACAAACTGGTCAGTGTAATACTAACTTCACAAACTGGTCAGTGTAATACTAACTTTACAAACTGGTCAGTGTAATACTAACTTTACAAACTGGTCAGTGTAATACTAACTTTACAAACTGGTCAGTGTAATACTAACTTTACAAACTGGTCAGTGTAATACTAACTTCACAAACTGGTCAGTGTAATACTAACTTTACAAACTGGTCAGTGTAATACTAACTTCACAAACTGGTCAGTGTAATACTAACTTTACAAACTGGTCAGTGTAATACTAACTTTACAAACTGGTCAGTGTAACACTAACTTTACAAACTGGTCAGTGTAATACTAACTTTACAAACTGGTCAGTGTAATACTAACTTTACAAACTGGTCAGTGTAATACTAACTTTACAAACTGGTCAGTGTAATACTAACTTTACAAACTGGTCAGTGTAATACTAACTTTACAAACTGGTCAGTGTAATACTAACTTCACAAACTGGTCAGTGTAATACTAACTTTACAAACTGGTCAGTGTAATACTAACTTTACAAACTGGTCAGTGTAATACTAACTTTACAAACTGGTCAGTGTAATACTAACTTCACAAACTGGTCAGTGTAATACTAACTTTACAAACTGGTCAGTGTAATACTAACTTTACAAACTGGTCAGTGTAATACTAACTTTACAAACTGGTCAGTGTAATACTAACTATAGAAACTGGTCAGTGTAATACTAACTTTACAAACTGGTCAGTGTAATACTAACTTTACAAACTGGTCAGTGTAATACTAACTTTACAAACTGGTCAGGATGTGCGAAGGAGTCCGCGTACATTTCGAGAAGTGATCGCCTCTCCAGGATGAACGTGGGTAAAACAACCTGTAATGAAAGAAATTGAGCGTATTAGTACTGCTACAGGCAGCCCTCTGCTGGCAAGAGGGCAAACGTGTCCAGAAAAATGTCGATATATAGCAGGAATCATCACTACATAGTATAAAATAAAGTCGCGTTCTCTGCCCCTATGTCCCTTTTTACGCTTAAATCTTTAAAACTACTCACCGGATTTTAATGCGGTTTTTTTAAATAGATAGAAAGGTTAAAGAGGAAGGTTTATATGTATATAACGTCATGCTAAGACCAACAGGTGTGGAGCAGGAATGAAAAATGTTGCAAAAACGGGGTGACGCAGACGAAGTTGCGCGGGTCAGCTAGTCAGATAATAAATCACTTCAGCCTGGTCATAATCCCCAGTGGGCAATTTCAAATTCATTGAATCACGTACGGCTCCAAGTTGCAGGAGAAATATGGCCAGTGCCCTGCAATTACGGGGCACCATGCCAGTCCATGTCACACTTGCTTTCTAGCCTTTCAGTCTAGTGGGTACGTAAGTAAGCTATTTCTGGGCTTATCCTACTAATATTATAAAGGCGAAAGTTTGTTTGGATGGATGGATGTTTGTTCCTCTTTCACGCATAAACGGCTGGACTGATTTGGTTGAAATTTGGTACAGGGGTAGATTAGAACCTGGAATAACACATAGGCTACTTTTTATCCCGGGAAAAGGTTCCCAAGGGTTGCGGGAACGGGAACAAAATTCCACGCGGGCGAAGCCGTGGGCATCAGCTAGTGGGAAATAAAGTAAGGTCTTTCTTGCCGTAGTGGAGACGATAACAAGGCCTAGCTTGCCCTATTGTTCAATCGAATTAAAAAAACCATTGTGTAGTTCTTTTACAGGAGGTATGTCTAAAGCGCAGAATAACTACATTGAGTTATGCCTAAACTTCATTCTCGATAAGCTTTCAGCCTAAGTGTCTGTTTATCGAAGTCCGCGTTTGTTTACTTCGCTTATGAATCACTTCGCGATATACCTAAATGTTATGTGATCTACTTTACATACAAGGATATTAGGTTTGCTGAATAAATGTGTATAATGTATATTTACGAGTAGTAAAAATCATTGAATCTGCATAGGCAATTAAACGGGATTTACAAAACGTCGATAAGTTAGTTTCGCAAGTGGACAACCGGTTCGCAACGGACTGAGAAGACTCCGGCAAGAAACTCATTTTTTTTAGTGCTTAGTCAAGATACAATAATTTGCTTGAGTAGCAAATTAAGTGAACAGCTCATTTCCAAGCTTATTTATTGTCTAAATAATCTTGGATTTTATAATAGCCTTTTTGGCATAATTTTCATTTAATTAAATTTTTAATTTATGAGCAGGTTAAGTCCCTAATTTCATTAGAGAGTTTGTTAAAAAAGTGTATATTGTTACCCAGGAAAGAATTAATATTTTTATGGAGTGTAGGTACTATCGTAGACTACAAGATAGTTTCAATGTATGGTATTTTTTATATTCTCTGGAATATATATTTTATATAGAGTGGATAAACACTGAAAACATAAAATAATGTTACGATGTCTTTTATCTCGAACCCGCAGACGGTCCTGATAGCCAACATTTTCTATAAAATGACTATATGATAGACAAGGACCAAATATCAAAAGCCCCATAAAACTTTTATTTCACGGATACTAATCCTTGGGTATGAGGTTACTTTCCGAAGATATATCTTTATAAGAAAACGCGTAATCTGTCCCTAGGGTTAAGTTGTAGTTACTAAACATTAGCTCAACTAATTGCGTAAGATTACAAGTCCGGCCAAAAAAACCTTTTTAAAAATCGCATAAAAATTCTCCGTCTATTGCGAATAAACAGATACATAGACAAGAATAAAAAAAAGAGTTTGTTTTCAGTTTCGTGATTTTAAACATTTTCAATGTAGGCTGTCATTGGGTTCGGACAGTCCGCGATGAGCGAAGGCGACTCGGACGTCGGAGGTCGCAGAATGACCTCCGTCCTTCATGATGCGGACCTGGGGGTGACGGATGGATCCATCTGTCCCACTAGCACAAGCAGACCGCGACGGCGTCGCTAAACGCACCTCCTTATAACCGGGGGCTAGAAGGGGAAACTGTGGTTGCCACATCAGGGCAAGGGAGTCATCTCCAAAGAGATGGCCCAGGGTCAGTCGGGGTGTGAGAGATATGTCTTGTATCATCTCATCTCCGGCATTTAAAGACCCAAAGACAACGTGTGTTTTAAACGGTTTGAGTTCGACATAACCATCTCCATCGGCTTTGGCGGGGGTGGTATCTGTGGGGATTTTGCGCACGATAAGTAAAATGTAACCAGTCTCTGAGAATAAAGTAAGGCAGGCTTCAATTTAATACCTAACCTATATACTAGTACTAATGCCCAAATTGATAAATTTATCATAGCCTACCTTAGTGAGATCCATTCCAATCTTGACCTGCGAGAGAAGGTGCGTGACCACGGAGCCATGGTTCTCCATCGAGCCGAGGTCACTATCTGATTCATCTTCGTAAAGTGCTGGAACAACATCATTTAAACTAAAATTTCTGTTAAACAACAAACTAACGAAAGATGTAGAAGATGTCAGAGGCGAGAGAAGGAAAACTCAAAGTAAAGCTCTGTACAGAAATCGGCAAGTAATTTGGCAAGAACCGTCAGCGCATCTAAGACGATTATTGAGTCTCTTTTGAGGTAGAGCGGACTTGATTCAAAATAAATGATGGCATTTTGGGAATGAATAGAATAATGACAAGCACTTTTTGTGCCTCTAAGTGTATGATGCGCCAACTTACCCCAACTACTACAAAACCTTGCCAAGTTAGATGCCGTGCACTATACCAACCCGTCTGGCCAGCGTAGAAACAATAGGCCAAAGCTTTCTAAATAGGAGAAGCCTATATGTCCAGCAATGGAGTGCGATAAGCTAATTGATGATATGCCATAAACTGGGAACCATCACACTCCATGTTTGAGCAGTTGTATAATCAGTATCCTTACCATCATAATCAATCTCTCCATCTCTTGTGCGTGGTAGGTCGACGGCGGGCTGCGACGAGTCTTGCTCGGCCGCACCCTCCGCCGGACAAGTGCGGCTTGCACTGTAACAAAGGAGATAGAACTGTTAAAATCATGGTCCCACATAATCGAGCTTCCTAACGGACTTCTACTGGGGATGAAATATGGTGCCTACATCTCTAGCTAACGGGATACACGGAAATATTACGAAGCGTACGGTTCAATAAGCGGTAATATTAGTTGCATCCGAAGCTTTTACCGTCCATTTTTTTCGTGAAGCAAATGCCAACTGATGGCAATAGGTGATATTGAAGCATTACGGTTAGACCAGTTGTTGAACTTTTAAGGGCTCCTACTACCCGTAAAGTATTGCCATAGATGTTCGCATGCCAACTGGCAATGACGGCTTAACGTGCTCTCCGGACCAGACCAACTCAAATACCCATGCATACACATATTTGCACTGTGCGGGAACCATACCCGCGCCGCCTGCGTAGCGATCGCATTCAATACCGTCACGTCACAGAGGCTGATTTTTTTCTTTGTCACATGATAAAGAACTGCTACAACCTTAGCATTATGAAGAAGACTTGTGTCTCGTTTTTCTTCGATTAATCACATAGCAGAAAAATTACTGATGACATTGATAAGACGAGAAACGAGATTGCCCGTTAAGGCTACTGGAATACTTTATCCTTACGTTTCCTTTTGCCTACAATCCTGTGTCATCATGAGCGCGCTCGAATACGTAACTATCTGTCGAAGTCGTCAAGTTATGAACCGTGGCTACACAAGTTGGTTAATGCGGCTAAGAAAGCCGTTCGTTTCGATGATAAGTGATTATACAGTTTTTTAACATAATAGCATTCTTTTGTGTCCACAGTATCAATAAATTTAACCACGATTGGTAATTTATAAATGAAAATTCATGCTCAAAATTTCAGAACCAGCTCTCCTGGCGGCCAAACTTCAACTATAAATAATTTATAATGCCCAACGGGTAGCGGTAGAGACTTACGACCATGTCTGCTCCAATGAATGTGATGTAATAATGCAAAATTTCTCCCTTGTTGTATCACGCCTGTAAATCCTCGAAGGGGTAAGTGTACAGTAGGCTACAAAAGTTCCTAATTTTTAGTTCCTGGGCAATTTGATACTGAAATTGTATGAAGTGATGCCACTACACAACTATTATCTCTGTAGCGGTCCTGAAGATGGCTTGTGAAGAGCCGAAACACGTGTTTGTTCTTCGCACTTGTGAAATATTGCACTTACATATTTTATGGCATTCTTATTTATGACAATTAGTAATATTACTATTGCTATCGTTGGGGTTGTTAAACTATGGGTGTGAGGTTATTTTCTTGTAATGAATTCCGCCATGTATAGCCTACTTCAATATCTTAAAGAGAAAAAAATTATAACCACCTTTATTGGCACGAATGCAAATAAGTAACATCAAGTCCAAATATACATAAATATATAACGTTTATGGTACAATTACTGTTTACGGTTCGGCGTAGGTACTATCTCCTGAGTAATTGAACATTACAGTTATGGTATAGCCGGTTTTGTAAGCAGTTATTGATAGACAAGCAATGTATTTGTTACCTTGGCTTGTAAACGGAGTGGAGCGTGTTGAAAATTGTCTTGATAGACCTATGCAGGGTAGAGGTAAGAAGAATCGACTCTGTATCTAAATGTATATCCGATAAACCATATACACATTAATTTGAAATTTGTCTCAAATTTGAATGGTGAATATACGGAGGAAGGTTGGCACGACTATTTCTATGTACCATTTATAGTACCGAAATGTTAATTCCTCTATTGATTCTATTAGCACTAATCTGGTTGCTAGAAATTCTTGCTTTATGCATCTTCAGTCACAATTTTTTCCGTAGAAAATTATAAGATACGAGAAGATCATTCATACCTCTACCATACTTTACTTAACCTAAAAAATTAAATGATACAAAGTGAAACTGTCAATTTGACATAAGCGTATATTTTATTCGCATTTGCTTCCTCCTTCGGACCTATTTTCGTGTAAATAGGTTTTATTTGAACGATATCTCTCTGAGACGGACTAGTAGTAGACGGATAGTCTTTCATAATATTCCCTGGTATCTACTTGCAACTAGACGTATATATAATTTTTTTTTTATTTATGGCACGTCAATTTGGCTTCACCTCGCCTGATGTTAAGCTGAAGGCAAAGTCTCATGAAAGAGGGTCACCATTGCAAACACGTTCAGTGCTACAATGGTGGCGCTCAGCTTGACGGCCTCATCAGATGCTTTTTCACGCCCCGCTTAAAGGACCCGGGACTGTAGGAAGATTGTGTAATGTGTAATGATCAGTAAGATGGCATGACAAATGTAAAAGATTAAAGATTTTTTGATTTTTCCATTCGATACTGTCATTCTATCTTAAATTCCTAATATGGACCCATAATTTATATGGCAAAATCAAAATTATTTAAAAAGATCAATAGAATTTTAGTACTTAACAAGAATTGTTGAAAAGGGTACTCAAATATAAGATCGAGAACAATGGGATGCTTTCATTATGGCTGCTTACTGAAGTGGAAATGCAGGCACCAAGACATTCGAAATAGGTCCTTCTTAATCGATTCTTTGCTGTCACGCTGTGCAGGAATAAACGAGTCATGAGAGCGAGCGAGAAACAACTACAGTTCGATATTAAACATAGGAAGTCACATCTTGTATTTTTGGTTGCTTCTTTTGATTATATGAGGGCTTTTCATTTTCTTTCTTAGCATATGGTTAGCAAAACCCGGGTATTAACGCGATCATATGGCAAATATAATAATTTATCTTTTGATTTGCTTGAGGATTCGGCCAGGTTGCACTAGCCGTGTTAACAAGCTGACTGATACTACTGTGTGTTTAATATTTTTTTCAACGTTTAGATTGGTTTGTTGAATATCTGGTACCATTAAGGCATTTTCTTATATTTTATATTGATGAATTCGAAGAAATCAACAATATGGCCGGGCCGTGGTAGATAATAAAATATTTGACTTAAGTAGGTATTCAGGGAAACAGAGACGCATATGACCCTCTTCCTAATTTAATCTCCTATCTCTTCGTGGTAGCACAGACAACATATCACCATTTGATAAGACCCTCCTGTCAATTACTGAAAATAAAAATTCCTATAATACATTAATGACGCAGATATGGGCCCTTTTTTACCGTTGCGTTGTCATAAATATGTGTGAAAATCGTGTAACTTTAAATCAATTTATAGTAAAGTATTATAAACTTACCCTCAATTACATTTCATTACGTAACTAAGGTACTCTGCGACTCCGCATCAATCAAGTGTCGAGTCGCACCGAGTTTAATATATTAGGCAATAAATTAGCCGCCTCAGGTAGCGCACTAACATCTCTAGAGATATCACTGCGATTTATTATAAACCTAAAGCTCCTTCCCACTATATTATTTACTAGTAACTCCGTCCAAGCTTTGCACGGTATTTTCTACCCACATTTACTGTACTTTATACTCTATTTACGGCACCCTAAAGAGGTCTTTAGGGTCCAAGTCAAGCTCAACTGGATTCGGCTGTACACTTGTTGATAAATGGACAAGGTTCGGGGTTTTGAGAAGACGGCAGTCGCTATGAAGGTAGAAAAAAACCAGAGTCCACTGGACTGCCGACTTCAAAGTACATACATGGATGCTGTGCTGTGATGACGATGAATTCTCAGAAAGTAGCATGACTGCAACTTTTCCTCTTCACTCGCTATCAAAAAAGCCTCACGACGAAAATTGTGTATTAATTCTGGGAACACGTGTGCTGTTGTTTGTGTGAAATGTGTCCTCTAGACCGAAACTAACAAATCCACAGACAGTCAAATACAGGCAAAAGCAAAATCGATCACGTTATCGAAACAGAGACTCGCTCGTTTGCGAGAAAAAATTAAAATAGTACATATTAAGATTTGCTAATATAATATTTCCTATAAACTAAACAAAGACAGCAATTGTTTCAAAGAAACTAAACCATTTATACAAGTTGAAAGTTCATAGTTTGCACATACAGCGGTATTATAGTTGGGTCAGACAAATCCCTTTACGTTTGCCAAGTTACAATCGTGGAACAAATATCTCGACCACACAGTTAGTCCCAGGCGAGGGTCGAATTCAAACAGGAAAGGCAAGAAACTGTGTTAGCTTATTCAGAACTAAGAACATCCCTTCTGTTATTTCACCAACCGTATCGTGAACATACGCGTATTAAAACATCACGTGTAAGTTACAGTATGTACCCGGACTACCCGGATTTTGATTTGACAAATCGGGAAGAAAAATTAGTTTCGCAACGCAGAGCGTTTTTCTTATCAGACAGCGAATATATCGCAGCTTGATATATTTTTAGAGTCGTTAAAAACAAAATTTATAGATTTAAACACATAACATAACATAAACTCACGCCTATATCCCCGAAGGGGTAGGCAGAGGTGCTAGCACCCATATTTCGTCAGTTATGTTATGTTTAGGTCCCGATGTAATAGGTGGCGAGTCTATTGCCATTAACCGGGTACTTATGAACCTGCGATAAATACACACATAACTTCGAAACGCATCGAAAAGTCATTGGTGTGTGCCATGGTAAAACCTGGCGAACCCGAGACCTCGTCTCAGCAGTCCATTACCCATACCACTAGGCTATCGCGGTTCGTTCGTAGATTTAAAATTACTAATTATTTATTTAATGGATTGGTTTTAACTACTTTTTATTTGTATCGAGATCAATTAGCCTATTGCCGTCCACTGTTGGACATAGGTCTCTCCGAATGTGCTCCAATGCCTCCGATCTCCCGCCCGGTATACTATTCGTAAAAGGAAAGCTGTTTACTATAGACAATTTTCTTGTACGTTATCAATTCACATCCACCGATTACTCGCATTACGACTATGATAAAATATAATAGACTCGAAATAGAATAATGGCCCGCGTTCCAATTTCACGTTATCTTGGAAAGGGACGAGAATAATATCTCAGTAATGAATTAATACCATCAACAAGATGCCAGAGACGCCATAAAGGCTTTATTACACGGTTGAAAATTTTCTCGTTTTCGCTGCGAACCTGCGAAAGGTTGGATTTAAAATGTGTACCGACTCTGACTGACTCTCATTAAATAGTAATGGAAACGTTTATATCCGTGCCGCGGAATTGTAAGCTAAGTATACAAAATAAAGTTCATTATGGAAAGGAACTCAGTTTGTTTATAATTTTAATTTTTTAAAAGCAGTGTTCCATGGATTGGCTGTTCTATGGTCATGCTCGTGGCTATAGTGTGGAGGGCGAGCGCGTGGGTTACTGTCGCCTGCATCTGAGTGCAAGTAATACTTAAAAGAGACTGGAGCGGGTTCGGGAGAGACTAAGGCAATGGAAGTGAGTTAGACTTGATTGTCCTCCATAAATGCAGGTTTCCTTTAAGGTTGCCTGGAAGCCTTTGCCAATAAGGCCGCCCATTGTACATGCAACTTTACGTTTATTACTGTACCGCTAACATTATTCTAAGGTGTACAATTAAGAATTATCTATCTAAATGCAGGTCGGAGGGTGTTAAGTGTAGCCACTTGTCACCCCTAGTAGAAGCAAGTCCGGGTATGGCGGTGCGGTGGTTAGGCCCATCTCAGAGACCAAATGTTTCCACTTTTCGCATCTTCTATTTGTCTAGCTTAGCTAGGATGAGCTATATCAGATTGCTTGTAGATTCTCGCTTCGTAAATCTGTTTATTCAATTCCTTTCGTCCAATTTCCATACGTGTCCGAACTAAATTGGTATCCCTTTCTGTATTATGTACATGACTAATAATTAAACACTTGACTTCAGTAGAAATGTCTTCAGACTAAGCCTGGGTAGTACGATCGTACTTTAACATTAACAGTGCAGTTAAAGTACCGGTCAGGTAAACAACAGGTTGCACCATTTTTGCATCATAACTTGACGCTAACTGTAACCGGCCACGTTCAAACGTTAAATTCTATCAAAAAGATAACTATTACAAAGCTACTAAATACACTGGTGCAACACATTTAGCCAAACCATTAGAATCAATGTTATTGTTACTGTTAAATTTGACGGAAACCTTAACTTTAACAGGTAATTGGGGCAACTAAGCCTAAGTGAACAGATCGCGTTTACAGTGTACAAGGCATTCATGTATATAATAATGGCTTTGTAATACCTAGACTTACAGCGTTCAACTTGGCACTGTGCTCTATAAGTGGCTAATTGGCCACTCGATCAATTCTGATACAAGCAAGGACGAAGAGGCATTACACAGAGCAAGAGTCTCTTAGATAACTGCTGCTTGTCGAGGTCAGATACGCGAAATATTTAACTAATTTCCAGCGTCGTTTACGTAATGAATTTATAGATTTCAAAGATAAATATCCAGCTATGTAGGCATAGCATAGAAAGTTGTCTTTCTCTGGTGTATAAATTAACTTAGGGGTTAAACAAGCACGATAAAAGAAAAGGATATTCAGGTTATGACGAGTAGGTAGGTAATAATTACGTGTTCACGGAACCCACAATCACATAAATCATAAAGTAGTCTAAATTATGTTTAGCCTAGTTCTAGTCCAACAAAACTAGCCCAGATTTTGTTAACACACCTGTTATTTCATTCTCAGTAATATAGTACCTGCCGTATGCCGCATGATATGGGGGAGCTGCTAGTTTATCGTACATCGGATTAAAAAAAACTGTATAAATATATGTCATTAAATCAATGATGTACAACATTAAAAAAAATCGCACGATACGCAGGAGCTGCTCAGCTATCGAACGTCGGATTTTTTTTTTTTGTATAAATAAATGTTATTAAATCAATGATGTCCCTATTAAAAAAAAGGATAAATCAAAAGCAATCGAAACCAGCGGGCTTGTATGAAACGTTTAATGACTGGTAGAGGAACCTCGTGAAGTGTGTAATGTAAGAAGCAGAGGGGAGGAAGCCTTTGCCTCTATCAACCTTAGAGCGGAAATGGAAAAGTCGTAGAAATACAAAAGCATATGCTTGTCAAAGTAACGATACGATGTTCTTCTTCTTAAGCTTACTTGCTTACTTGAACGAGTATGTAATTAAAAAATAAGGTTTCTGGTTCAATAAGTTATATATATATCTGGTTCAATTAGTGAATAAGAAATAAAACCACGACTTGATCGAGTGAAAAATCAGTAAGAGAGCAATTGATTTATTTCATAGATAAACAGGAGATATGTAGGTATTACATTATTTTTTACATAGAGCATAGTACATGAAAGTATATACTTTTTATACTATTTCAATACACATAAAGGTAAAGGTAGTGTCCGTGTATCCGTGTGAATAAATAATCAAAAAAAAATAAACATCTATCAGTTTGTCTACCCCAGAGATTACATTCCAGCTAAAAATGGCTATGTTCATAAAAACATAATTCCATCCAGACCGAAACAAAAGGAACGGAAAATTTTAGCGCCAAAGGTTAGTCCGTTTCAAATGTTGGTTGTTAAGCTACTGAAACAGCATGGACTTCCGTAATACACCAAATGTATTACATAAACATGCAAATCTTATTACACGAAACTGCGCATTTAATAGGACGTCGTAAATAATATGTTTGGGCTAAACCAGAAAGGTCACAGCGCGTCCGGCCTTGTCCCTGTTCGCAAAGCTGGTGTCAGACACGGTTATTAAAATATTTCATACTTAGGTATATGGTAAACAAATAGTCCTAACAACCTCTCATTATTCACTACCTACAACTACGATTTTAGTAAAATATAGAGCCGCGATCTATCTCATCTCTATTAACTACTTGTCACCTATAAAAAATATGAAAATAGAACAAAAAAACTGTCCTAATTTTAATATCGAGGTCACAAATTTTCGATTCAACACAGACCGATACGCCAAGGAAAGTTCAAGTGCTTTAAAAAGCTGGTGACCGGAATGCCTGTCTCAACGCATTTCAAGATAAATATGAAAAAGTAATAAAAAGCGCGAAAAAGATAATAATGTAATAAAAACGTACCATTAAAACATAAAACGAATGTATGCTTTGCCTTCATCTGACTTCATAAAACTACTTACATCCTGATAAGCTTTATGGTCAAAGTCGGGTACATACTGTAAAACGCAGCTTTGCCCGCGTTGAATTTTGATTCTATGCCTGCTTACTTATAAAAACCTATTCCCGGGAAAGAATAATTCCTTTACCAAATGTCAGCCATATTCGTTCAACTGTTAAAGTGTGATTGCATAACAAACATCCAAAATCTTCACAAACTTTTACATTTTTAAAATAGTAAGTAGGATCTCACTAATGTCTGGATTCAGGTTAAAATATTCGCAAAACGAGACGTAAATATTAAGTCTGGACTATTATGCAAATGTTTTCTCTTTGCTTAATAAGGACAGGCGGCGAAATCCCTAAATAATTCCTTAATTAAAAACATTCGCCAAACCGAACGCGAACATTTAATTTGGACTAAGTATTATAGAAATTTGAGACAATTTCGTTCTGTTTTTCACAAAAATTCGTTGAATTATTACAGTATAAGCAGCAGCATCCGGGGCAGCCTCCATTTCCGTGACACATAAAAACAAATAAAATTCATGAGAGTTGCCTTCGCTGGTACGGCTATGTTCAGCGCGAACACATGGCTACGTTGGTAACAAATGTATGGCCATGCCGTCTCCACCGTGTCTACTCCTCCTGGTAGACCCAAGAATTGCTGGCTTGGCGTCGTGAAGGATGACATGCGTGCCAATGGGCTCACCACCAGGGATGCGCAAGACCGTGGTAGAGAAAAAGCCAGAAAGCGGACCCCGGACTCCGAAGTGAAAGCTTCGGGTGCGACCGAGACTAACGCTAGGATGATGATTACAATACAAAGTATAAAACACTAACTCGAACACTTTCATACGTCGTAGGCACAACAAAGTTGTAAGTAGTTCACTCATAATCTGAAATGTCAATCTCAAATCGTACAAAGTAAATTACGTTTGCTGTAAGTTTGTCGCTGGGAAGCAAAGCAATCCGCGTTCGCTGCTTGCTGCTTTGGTGTGTGGCCTCCCCAAAATGAAGATGATGACCTTTTTTTATCGTGCGCAAAATCCCCACGTAAAATTATGTAGGACTCAAACTGACTAAAACGCACGCCGTCTATGGGTCCTTGATTGCCAGAGGCGAGATTATACAACATATCTCTCGCACCCCGGCAGATTGAACCCTCGTCTAAAGATGATGATGTCCTTCGTCTAATTCAACATACTTCGTAAATACTCGCAACGTGGAAGAGAATGAATCGCTCTAGTGAATAACAAATGAGCCGATTAATTTCGTTATATAAATGAAACATTTCACTATGTACCTAAAATTCGGCCATCATTAATCCTTATAATTAGTTCTATTTTCGCTTATTACGGTCGCATTATAGCACTATTTTTCTTATCAAGGCCGCGTTTGAGGTCAAACATTGTACGTTAATTACATAGGCACATACGACTCAAATATACGAATCATTTCCTTTGCTAATATATATGTACCTATACCTACATATTTTACCCTTTGCTGCGGTTGAATGAGTGTGAGTTGAATGATAGTACGAGGCTTTGGTTGGGTTGCCGGCGCCTCCTGGGCGGCCGGCACCTCCTTCTGCAAGCAAGTAACGCTCGAGAAGGAGACGGCGGAACGAATTCGGAAAAACTCCGGTCTCGCATAGCGCGCGATGAGCGGAGGTGATTCGGTCGTCGGAGGTCACAAAAAGAGGGCCAGTTTTAGTCGGTTCGAGTTCGACGTAACCTACCCATCCACCGTCCGGATGGTATATCCGTGGCGATTTTTCGCACAATTAAAAAAAAGAAAAGTACGAGGCTTTGGCAGCAGTCACTTCCATAAAAGTTAAGATAAGCCAAATCGAAAGGAGACAGTCTTCGACGATCGTTGATGAGATGGTATTCTAGATGACAGTTCTAATGTCATTCTGAGTCTAGTCAGACTTCTCATGTTCTAGAATTTAGCCCTAAGTGGCCTTGCACGACTGTTACGACAAAACCCTTGGGAAAAGACATTGGCCTTGTGTTCTGTTCTGCCGAGATCTACGTAAACAATGTCTACCCTATTCTCTGCACTGTAATTCTAGAACCTTGAACTTGTGTACATACAATGCGAATTTGACCTTTGAAGAAAGTCGTTAATGGTGGCAAGCCATAGATGTGCCAAGGGGCGGTGGTCGTATGCGTTAGAATCAATACTCACTACTCAGCAAGAGCACTTTCTGGATATTAAATGTTTAACTATGAAGGCATAATGAAGGTGATTACTGTAGAGTAATACCACTGTATTGATTTAAGAGATATCGGGATATTCAGGATGTATTGCTTGGAGTTTTCGATATTTCGGTGCTGGAAATAACGGAACATCGATGCGAAGAACCGGCGCGGCGGCAGCGGTTCACAGTGCACAACATGGCTCTAATAATAATATTAGTATGCATGATAGTTGACAATACCAATACCACAATAATGAGATCAGATTTCTTCTTTTTACTATTTTCCTTACTCTTGGATTTTTTTTAATAATTTATTTCATTTACGTTTCATATTTTTTAGTTTTTTACATATAGAAACATAAAATTTTGACATAGATAGGTACAAAAAGTGCTCGTATGTGTGCATAAACTGAATTAACTAAATTGATTCTATGATTGGAGCGCAAATTTATTTACGTCCGTTGAGTAAGTATTGGTAAGACACAATTTTATGGTAGGTCTATTTACGCTAATAATATTAATATAACATATGGTATGGTGTACTTTTTCCAAACACACACAAACTGAAATTTTTTTAATCATACTAGATCGTTAGATTATTATACTTATTCATATTTTTACCAAATTCAGTAAAGCGAAACCAATGAAAGTATTCAAATTAGCTTTCTAAGTACATTTTCTTATAAGTCACTAATAAAATTAATACATAGTAAGTAAATAAAAGACAAACTGAAAGTATTTAACGACATAATACTACACATAATATTTTCTTACATAACTCTATTAAGGCAGAGCGACTGCTATAGGTGTTTGTATGGCAACTGGGACCGACGGCTTAACGTGCTCTCCGAGGTACGACCACACCAGTGCAAACAGCCATATTCATGCGTACAACTTTTTGCACAGAGCGGAGATCGAACCCGCGCCCAGAGCGTAATCGCGTGCACTACCGCCACGCCACGGAGGCTGTCGTTGTTTCATAATTTGAAAATGTAATTGATCGTCATTCTATTAGGTACAAAAGGTGTCTCAAGATTGGCAGCCTTCGACGCTTTTACACGCCCGCTTAAAGTATTCAGGACTATAGAGAGAAGGAATTCTAGTTTATACCTACTTAATGACAAGTAGGATGTAGGTCGATGGGTGTCTGTGTGCGTGAGTTGAGAGTGCGCACTTGTCTTTGCTCGTATGAGTGTTTGTAGATGCATTTTAATTTTGAACATAATGAAACAGCAATCTTCTATTTACCCTCTAGTATTGTCTGGATAAACACACCGAACTGATTTCAAATGTTATTTCGAGTTTTACGATAATGTCCCAGTACAATTACGTATCTGCCGCAGAGGAGAGTGCCGCTATGTAAACTATTGCGGTAATATTATATGTATATACGGTTTATTTTGCTGGTTATTATCTTTTACACCATATTGTTACACCCGTTAATCTCTGAAGGGGTAGGCAAAAGCGTATTGGAACCCACATATCGCCAACTACAATTTTCGGCTCCACGTTAGGAGGGAGTTTATTGCCAACAAGCGGGGATTTTGTCAAGGGCTGGATGTTTAGATACTGTCGGAAGTAGAACAGTCATTTTTTTTTTTATACTACGTAGGTGGCAGACAAGCACACGGCCCACCTGATGGAAAGCGGCCACCGTGGCCTATGAACGTGTGCAACACTAAGGGTGTCACACACGCGCTGCCCACCCTGAAGGGAAAGGGGGAGAGCTGGGAAGGGGTGGGGAGGCTAGGAAGGGGAGGGGAAGGAGGGGTATAGTGAGCTCTGGCTACCCTACTTACCGGCGGGAACACAACACGACGGTTATTATGACCGCGGTCTTCTGTAGGGCGGAGGTACTTCCCCAGTTGGACAGCTCATTTCGGACGGGAGATACCGTCGTGTCCTACCTCCGTCATATCTATCCGTGGGCATATCCCGTAGTTTTACGACGCTCACGGGAAGAGTTGGGGTGGCCATATTTTACTCTACCGGGAACCAACACGGTAACATCATCTTTGCATTGTATTTTACTCTGACTCACCCCTAAGTTTACATTTCACACCGCTAAGAGTGGATTTCATCAATAAAAGGACCTACGATATAATGAAATTTAATGAAGTTTTCAGAAACCAATTGAACTAAAATGAATGCTATTAGTTCTAAGTTGTATTATTCTGTAATTACAACCGGTGTTCCGAGGCGACTGTTGACCTCGGTCTCCAAGGCTGACACCTTGACAATGACCCCCAACATGACGTGGTGGACATTTGAAGTATTTATGTTCAGCAATCAATACTGACATCGAAGTGAAAACAGTTTCAACGACTGACGTTTATTTAAATGAGGTTTTCTTTGTGTTTTTCGGTAGCTTTAATCTGCTCATTGTAATAAATTCGAAAGCAGCCCTATCATTTTGCCACTGTGCCGAAAGGGTCAGAGGAGGTACAGTCCCCGCACGATCTACGAGGAATCCGGGCGAGAGGAATAAATGAAAGCCACGGGTTAGCTAGACTTCAGATACAAGCAGAAGGTACCACTATTAGGGCAAAGATTGCGTTGCTTTGGTTACAGGTATATCCTTTTTTTTCACAACCCTTGATACCTCAGAGTTGGCGTGCGTATCTCCTGTAAAATATTGGAGAAGATATTCGGAACAGGTAAATGGTGATGGTATTACGCTGGTCGAGTTTCACTGGCAATGCTAACAATATTTGGGTAAGTATGATACACCTTTGCCTGTCCTACGGGGATGATCAGGCCTCCGCATAAATTATATGCACGTCATAATCTCAAGGGGAATCTGAGTCTATTTACAGTACCTACATTGTATGCTGTCAATGTTTTCATGAGAATAATGATTAATGTTTGGTTTACGTGACTGCGGTGAGCAAGCAAACTATAGTGAATATTATGATCCTAAACCGAAACACAGTATTTGCTTTATGAATGTGAGGGAACGGTATCCAAGTTCAACCGCATCTTAGTTAGACTTTCTAGTCTAACTAAGATGCACACATCCTGATGCATGGTAACAGACATGCGGACAGAGAATTTGGTAAAAGCAGGTTATACGCGCAGCAAAGCAATTTTACTGGCTAAACTATGTCTATTTTCATATTCTTTCATAGAGAATATGGAGCCGCTATTGCTCAAAATGAAGGTTACTGCCAATCGTTATCGCCTTTTATACGAATTAATATCATGCAATACATTACTGCTGTAAAGAAATGCAAAATGGTATATTTTACGAGCTATCGTTAGGTAGTTTTAACGATATTAGTGCAGTAATTGGGTACCTATCGCTTAACCTTGAACTTGGGGAACTTAAAGCCTGAATTGAAATTTTAGTTATCATTTTAGTGTTAATGGCTGGGGGCTGGCTTAGTGTGATAATCAACGCTTGAATGACATTTTGCGAAAGTGACTTTTTGAGAAAGTGACATTCTAAGAAAATGACTTTTTTGAGAAAGTGACATTCTAAGAAAATGACATTTTTGCGAAAGTGACTTTATTGCGAAAGTGACATTGCGCTAAAGTGACCAAATTTTTCTCGATGACATTCTGCGAACGTGGCGTTCTGCGTGTAAGTATAGAAGAAGTTCAGTGGGTAAGTATAGAGTAACCGAATCCATTGCTCTCGAGTGTAGTAACTATAAATGCCTTACACCACGACATTTTACTTAGGGAAGCACTTTAATTACAGAAATAAATTACTCGTGTGGAGTTCCAAGTATAAAGCACTGCAATATAAATGAATATCGATTAAGTGTACTTGGAACGACCCTGAACGTGACAATAGACTTCGATCAAGACTTGTAGAGGTGTGTCAGACTCAAGGTCAAGTGTGTTCATGGTGAGGGTTATGAGAGGGGACAGCTGTGGGTTAGGCCACGTAAGTATAAATTAAAATAAGTTATAATAATATATGACTTTATTGTACACCAAGGATAAAATAATACAAAAACAAAGAAATGTTTGCACATGGTAAATACAAAATCAAAAATCATTTATTCTGTATAGACCATTAAACGGCACTTACAAAATGTCAATATCAACAATTTGTGAGTAAATGGATCACCAGTTCGAAACGCGGCCTCGACCTGAGATGTATGTATAGTGTTCAAACAATTGGCAATGACTGGGCAATGGCAAACATTAAGATAGGTGGTAGTATTCGTCCTGGTCCCAGTTTCGAAGTGGACGACTTGCCGCCTAACCCAGGTCTGCTTGTGCAGAAGTGGATTCTCTTGACTGACTAATATATCAACTAGAGTCTAAACAGCTGGACCTACTTTAAAATGTTGGCAGACCTTACCTTTTATGAATTGGATATAATTTCTGAAAATTTCACCACTAAAGGGGTGAAATAGGTGACAAATTCATATAGGATTGTTCAACGAATGTATTCCCTGTAGGCCTAGCATGGCGCGAAGACAAAAGTCCCCGGGGAGTGGAGAAAAATTTGTCTTTCCCTCCTTCTCTCTCCCTTTAGCTAGCATGGCGTCGAGGAGAGACTAGTTTGTCACCGGGGAGAACGTTTGTCCACTCAATGCTACCAATATACGAAAAAGTATTATTCGACCAAATTGATAAAACCTAGCAACGTGCATATTTTGGAAGTGCAACATTGACTTTTTAAATTGTCGGTGTTATTTTAATTTCATATAATGTAGATATAGCTAAGTTAGTAAGTAGGTATTATTACCTTGTAATGGGATGTATTGTGTTACGTAATGTGTCGTAATAATATAGGATTATATGTTTGGATTTTTTATACAACTTAGGTGGCAGACGAGCACACGGCCCACCTGTTGGAAAATCGTTACTATGGCCTATCGATGTTTGTAATGCCTAGGGTGTCACACTCGTAGTGCTGACCGCTGTAGGGGGGGGGGGTCCCACTATGACCGGTTGTAGAGTCCATATATAATATATATACATATATATATACCTACATATATGTAGATATACGTATATATATATATGTGTATACATACATACAAATATTAATACTTTATTACTGGATTTTAAATATTGAAGGTCAAAATTATTTGAGATAAATATTTAAATTCCCCATATATATACATATATATATATTAAAATTTTAATTCATTAATTAATCAATCAATTTCAATGTATTTATTTTTCGGTTACGATTTTTGTCCCCACCTCAATAGTTCGGAGACTAATATCTCTCTATAATCTGTCAAAAAGAGACATATCTTGTCCACTTTACGGCCGCCGTGCTAAGCAAGTGGAGAAAAAGTCCCTTGTCTACGTCACAGCGAGGGACATAAGTTATCTCCTTCGACGCCATGCTAGCAATTAGGGACAAACGCGTTTGTCCCCGTCAATTTGACATAAGCGGTGGAGAGAGAAATTTGTCCCGCGCCCATGTTAGGCCTACTGGTAAAGTTGGGACAAAGGTCGCCAGTTCATAAAAAAAATCTTTAGAAACTAGCTTTCAAAATGCGTGCGCAACATTTCGTGTATCGGTGACCGTTGATGGGTGTATGTGATTGTAACGATTTTGAAATAAAAAATATTTAAGAAGGTATTCAACAACAAAACTTATTTATCATAGACTATAAAAAAGTTCGTGATATGTTGGCTACTACCTCACCTCCGGCAAGTAAAAAACCCAAAGTTCCCCAAACCGACCCAAAGAAGTCGCTTCGAGTCCCACATAACCTACCCAACCGGCTCCGGTCGGGGGTACCCGTGGGGATTCTTTACACGATAAAAAAAAGGCTTCAATGTGAAAGTATTGGATCTAACCGAGAATAACGGTAAGACGATGATGATGATGATAAATCTTCTTTATTAGCCTGTAACATTCATATTCGTACTATCTTCCAAACAATTTTCGTAAAGCTGCGTATCCTTTTCTATCCCGTAAACAATAGAATTGTAAATGGTCCTGTGTTTATTTACATTTGGCCGAATACACAGACGCAGATCTAGATTTAGTAGGTATAGTTTGTACTAGACAATAACCATCTGCTGGTGCCAAAAAGAAAACATTTCGTAGAAATATTGTGACGTCATCAAATAAAATAATGTTTAAGAAAGTTTGAGAAATCTGTTTGAAGATTATATACCTACTATTCTGACATTATTATACTGTTGCTATTCACTCATTGTCTAGGCGTATCTTAACCAATCACAAATTAGATTACATCAATTACCGAAATTGACAATTTGAGAATAAAAAAATAATAATAAAGATGTATAAAAGTATACGATATCACCTGTTTAAGGTTGATATAATTACTCTGGGAAACGTTCAATAAAAATTATAGACTCAAAGAGACTGATCAGTGTTAGTTCAAGATGTTTGCCGGCAACTACCTATATACAAACTTATAGGTACCTTTTATGTTTCACTTTATTAAAGTTTTACAAAACTAGAAGATCGAGTACGAGTGAGCACGACTCTGTCGCAAAAGACCACTTCTCAAAATTACTGGTAGCAAAATGTCCCTTTCTCAGAATGTTCCTTTCGCAAAATGTCCCTTTCTCAGAATGCCCCTTTCGCAAGATGTCCCTTTAGCAAAATGTCCCCTACCTCAAACAGGCATTAAATTACTTTCATCAGTAAAAAAACTGGTCAATAGCCAGTGTACAACACAGAGGAATACTGTATCAATGTTCAGTCATTAAAATATGGGTAGGTAGGTGTATGCACATAAACAAAAATAAAAATAATAGAAATCAAAAGATCAATTTACACAATATTTAACCCAAAATATTTCTCTGGCCATGCAGTCTACTAGTCTACTAGTCTCATGGGATTTATATCTTGTTTTGTAAACTTTATCGGCTACAGATTGGATATTTGAGTATTATAGGTCAAGGAAGCTATCAACGTAAGAACTATTTGTTTTTAGGTGATGTGAACTTTTACATAACATAACATCCAGTGTGTCAGGGACGTAACCTTATTTATTCAAGAGTATATCCTGCTTTTGTTATATAATTAGATACAGTTTTCTTTCCTTGTTGTTATTAATATTTGTATATAAATATTTAATTTCAAATTTGCCTCTAATAACGTTGTCTGGCAAGGTTAATAACTTATTACTTTATAACATTAAGTCTATAATGCTCTAATCTATAATACCAAGTTCAAATAAAACAAGTACCTACTGCATTTCATCACTACATAATATAAAACAAAGTCGTGTTCTCTGTCCTTATAACCCTATGTTCATATGTCTCTTTGTATGCTTAAATCTTTAAACTACGCAACGGATTTTGATGCGGATTTTTTGATAGATAGAGTGATTGAAGAGGAAGATTTATATGTATAATAACATCATGCTATAACTTGGTTCATTAAAGAAAGGTTTTATAAATGGCGGACGTTATCACTTCCTCTCGCTCGCACACTAGTACTGTCTATACTCACTCACGCGCGTACCGTCAACACAAAAAAAATATTGATCTTTATTTTCTTCCACGCTATGTGCTCTTGATGCGATGCATAAAAGAAAGGATTTTTAAATGTCGGCTTGTACTTGCGTTAACAGATAGTACACCTAGCATACAAAATTTCATTTTTTTTTTCAGTTTAAAAAAAATATAAACAAGACCGTTATTCATAATAATGTTAGTTCTTTATTTTAACCAACATCATGATCTTGCATGATCCTCCTTATAGAATGTGATATACGTTCCTTTTTCAGGATGAAAGGACTCAATGTGCGTTTAAAAGGACTCTATGTGTAAAAGTAGGTACTGTTTCCGATGAAAACAAAAATAGATGCCGTCACGTGTCGCGGGCGAAGCCGCCGGCCGCAGCTAGTTGGAAATTATTACGACCCGGTCTTGTTTTTATTATTCTACATATGAAAAAAAAAATATTTGAAATTTTATATGCTAGCTGTACTTTCCGTCAACGCAAGTACAAGCCGCCATTTATAAAACTTTTCTTTAATGCACCAGCTTATACAACTGTTGCGGAGCAGAAATGAAAAATGTTGCAAAAACGGGGTGACGCAGACGAAGTTGCGCGGGTCAGCTAGTATTATATTAATTAACAAATTAATATTAATTAATATAATACTAGCTGACCCGATTAAATTAATTGGGTGGCCCAAGAAATTTGTACTTGTACCAGTATCATGATTCTACACGAATTAGCCAATAAATCAATCAATTAGTCTATTGCAGTCCACAACTGGACATAGACCTTTCTCAATGCGTGTCTTTGCTACCGATCTTCCGTATCCAGTCTCTCCAAGCCTTCAGGTCTTCAGTCCATCTGGCTAGGGGGCGTCCTACTATCCATTTGTCTTCTCGCGGTCTCCACTGAAATCGACTCGTGAGCTACAGCAATTACTACGCATTAGTACCAATCAATATTTACGACTGGGAGTCATTGGTACCAAAACAAACTTCTATTTATAACATCCTACGAATAAACAAATCTAATATCGTAACTACAACGTTATTTAACTTGTAACGTATATCTGCTATGAGCTGTTATAGCCTCTGAATCAGTATTAACCGAAACAAGAGAGGATTTCAAAATCAGTGATCTTCAATGTCAGCAAAAAGGGTTAAGCGACCCCGTTTCTTCGTGAAAGTTTGCAATATTTTTCTTTTAAGTGCCAAAAAGTTCTTTGACAATGATAAGCATAATTTAATAACTTTCTCGACTGCTAACTGTAGTTGTGAGTTTCTGCGTATATTTAATTGGCGAAGTTTGAGTGAAACTTCCGTGTTTGATTCTCTAAGATAACATTGTCTGATGACATTAGGTTTTAGACAAATGAATGTAGTAAGCAACAATTGACGCGCAACTTGGTGACCCTCAACAAAAAATAAATTGTACTCGCAACATCGTAACCGACACGTATTGTAACAAATTTTGATAATAATTCATTTGCGACACTTCTGTATACAAGTACGTAGGTACTAATAGGCTACTTATAGGCTAAGTTTTCACATCTGTTGGCACTCTCGTAATGCTACTCATATTTTCGCCAAGATTATTTTACAAGATCTCGGGCCCCTAATTCCAAGAGGAGTGAGTACACTAGAATCTTGTCCAACTAACTATTTGCAAGGTGAAGCTGGCTTGGACCCCGAAGGTCTTGTTGGGGTTTCTAGACAATATAAAAAAAGCTCCTTTTAAACATATAGATACACGCAATCACTACTATTCGGATACTAGCAACAAAATTTTGATCAAGGACTATTTTTATTATACCGCGAGTTGACGACAGCAAAAATAGGTAAAATCAAAAGGTGCCAACCCGGTGAATTTAGCGAGTTGACGAATGACCCAGACCTTGAAGGTACCTTGAACCTCCAGTTATCACTCTGTTTTTGCAATAAAAAAACAAACAAACAAACATTTAACGTGTTATTAAATTGTCTTCATCGCGTCACAAAAGATAATTTTGACTCCTCAAACTAACTTGGATATCGACATGGCAATAGGATTGCTTTTTAAAAATTACACTTAATACAAATCATTTCGATCTAGATCGGAAAAAAATGATTACTCCGAAGGGATGGGGGTTCGGGATTCACTATCTTTTTCTTGCAGGCGGAATGCTCTAGCCGCTGAACCATGGATGGTTTGAGTCCCGTCAGAGCATTCACTTTTTCCGATTAAAAACGATTTGAAACAGTTACAATATTAATTGCTTTAAAATTTATTTATACATACCTAATACTTCCACAAAATTACAAACGCCAATGTAATTTTCGTCAAAGACTAAACAACTAAATAAACCAGACGACTTAATTATTCATTTCCTGCCTAATAACTGCTGTATTGGATACCGCAGTATTAATTTACGCAACCACTAAAATTATAGCGTGATTTATTTGACAAGCAATTAATTCAACGATAGATCCAACTTCGCTGAAATGACAAGGGGCTCATAATAAATGACGCGACTGTAAACCAATATTATTATTAGCGCGGTAGCCTAATGTAATGGTAGTGGTAATGGACTGCTGAAACGAGGTCTCGGGTTCGATCCCAGGTTTTACCATGGCACACACCAATGAATTTTCGATGCTTTTCGAAGTTATGTGTGTATTTATCGCAGGTTTATGAGTGCCCGGTTAATGGCAATAGGCTCTCCACCTATTACATTGGGACCTAAACATAAACTGGCGAAATGTGGGTGCTAGCACCTCTGCCTACACCTTCGGGGATATAGGCGTGAGTTTATGTATGTATGTATATTATGTATTATTATTAGCAACGTCATTCTTTTTTTTACTTACATACAAGATAAAAGCAAAGTAATCATCCTATATCATGTCTTTTTCTCCCTGGGGTTGGCAGAGACAATAGCCCGAGTTCCTGCTTCTGTCCTTACACACTTCACGACAATGAATCAATTAGCTTATCGCAGTCTACTGCTGGACATAGGCCTTTCCCAATGTTGGAAATTTTTAGCCTGCTGTGTCTACACTGACCAGACAAGTTGGCACAAAGATTTATTTTGAGTTTTCCTTCTCTCGCATACATCTCCGTTCGCAATCCGACTTTGATAAGTTAGGTAATTAATCATTTTACATTTTTGTTTTTTATTTATACCATCCAGAAACAAGACAGAAAATGAGTAAATAGATTTCTCTCTAATGCGTCCGGAGCCGTATTTCTTTTTTTTTATTTAAGGCACGTCAATTTGACTTCACCTCGCCTGATGTTAAGCTGAAGGCATACGAACGGGTCCGTACGCATACGGATCTGTATAGTTTAATTTGCCGTTTCTTGAGCCGAACCTGTTTTTCAATACGCCAAAATTTGTTCAAAGTATTGTTACATATTGGTACATAAAGGAGTACCGTGAGAATTGAAACTAAATTAGGAGTTGACTTTGCCAGAATCTGGAACGATAGCCTAAATCTTAGCTAGCTTCTTACCATCTAGCAAGGTGAAGTTAATTGACGAACCTACTTTTTTTGTCGAATCGACGTCATTTTTAAGTTGCGATCGTTGTGCAGTTATTTATTTCACGGCAGCGCCACTACTCACGGTGAGGGCCCGACGGTATCGCTCTTCGGGAAGGCTTGGGATATAAGTACATATACATAGTACATTTACAGAAATAACTGAGAATGCTATAACGCTCCAGTGGTTCCAATGTTTTTGTTCCTCTACTAATGAAGCGTGTCGTATCCGCCTCGGTACCGTAATGGGCTGTCTGAGTAATTCAAGCTCCATTTCTTCGTTTCGGTAGGAAAAACCTATATTTTAATATAAGTATCAGAGTTTACAGTAAACTACGATTAAATTAGGGTGAAAGTACAGAACTGCATGAGTAGATTTCAGTATATTTGCCGCAGCTGATATTTATATTGAATTTAATCAAAATCAAATCGTCATGCACTGTGCTGTATGAAATGAACTCCATTCCACACATGTTCAAGCTGTGGAATGTATTCCCTGGTGTTCCCAATCAACTACCATATGGGGTTCTTCAAGAAGGGTTAGATACTACACGGTCGGTAGCATGAATTTGACGCCCCTGCTGTTGCATTTGTCCGTAGGTCACGGTAACTCTTTTACATCAGGTGGGTTATATGCTTGTTTATCTCCTAAGTAGTATAAAATAGTGCTGGTGCTAGCGAAGTTGTACTGTTTTGTATAACTTTATGCGGCTTCACTCATTAATTCTATGTGTATGATATGTATGTTATGTATATGATATCATGAATATATTCATTTGGTGTAGACTGGGTGCTTCTCATTGTAACGCTTGCAAGTAGAAATAACTAAATATACAATTTTCTGTAAGATGCACAGTTCCTTAAACAAACACAAAGAGTCTAACGCCATATTTAAAATACAAATGATCTCATAAGGCGAGCAATGAAAATAAAATGGAAAATAAAAAATAAGAAATTCACGCTTCTTTACACAACAATGACTGAAAGATTAGAAAGGGTCCCGAAGGAAGGCCGTTTATGACGTAACGTCCACTAACAGAGGACATAGAGGAATATTATTCCTTAGGCATGAAACCTTTTTACGGACTCGTGTATTTGCATGACTGGAGGAAAAAAAACTCTATGGAAACGGAAATTTAAAAAAAAGGAGTTAGGTTGTTGATGTTTACGCTTCTGATAGAGTCGGAAGCATATTCAACCACTCGAAATGATAGAAGGGTATGCTTTGTCATCGTAACTAGACAAATATTCTAATGTATTATATTCTAGGACATCCTACATAACGCTACCAAAACCCAGAAGCGAATGGCGGGTTGTAGCTTTAGGCAAAGTAAATCTATTGGCAAAAACGCCAGTGGAATCGTTTAGTAAATTATAGGATTGAAATAAATCTGTGATTAACTACATAAATCTATGTGAACTGATGTATGTACAAATAAAGTGTATCTATCTATATATCTAAATTTAAAGAAATTTTATTCTTTGTCACCTAAAATATTTTAATACGCATGCTTTTATAAAGTACAAATCACCGCAGTGTTAACTAAATCATTGCCAGCAATTTGAAAACGGTTTGATGCGATTCCATCAAAAGAATGTCACTTTGTCTAGAGGCCCTGTTATCTTTACCTATCCCCTGAGAAGCATTTTTTTATACTAAAGACCGAGTTCTTGTCTACCTAGGTGGTTGGTTTCGATTCAAATAATGCTTTCGAGAACCAAACAAGTCGTATCTCTGCTGCGCCATAAACTTTTGGAACGCTTTGACAGCACACGCATTTCCTTCCTCCTACAGTTCCGGGTTCATAAAGTGGGGTGTGAATTATTTGTCGAGGCTATCAAAGTACGGTCCGCCATTCTAGGGAAAGCGTTAAGCTATAATGGCAGCTATTATTCTCTGGACCGAACTCTAGCTTATCATCATGTGGGATGAGGACAATTGACGAAAAACATGAAAAAACCTGACATATGGACGTAATGTGACCCAGTGGGAAGTTACTTGAAGAATCCCATACTGTAGTAGCTTCAAAAGATATATCCTGTACTGACAGCACAGAAACTCTTAACCTTCACTCCTCCCCCTTCCCCTCAAAATGGTCGGCAGTACGAGTGTGATGTCCTTGGTGTTGTTACCGTTCATAGGCCACGGTAACCACTTTCCATCAGGTGGCTTTACGTTACGAATTTGATGGATTCTCATGCTGAGGGCACTGGACTAAATACACTAGGTTTCTGTCGGTTCCATCTGTCTGATCTATACCTGAAAACTTGTGTTGACGCAATAGAATTGGGTGAACTATAGTCACCTGAATTCATTGTACCTTTTGCATGAAACAAGAAAATTCCATTACGTATTCAGAGATTTATGCTACGGTTACGTCTAGAAAGAAATATATGTATATAGTCCATAAGGGTAAAAAGTACAACACAACGTCGCTGTAATAAACAAATCACTGTCCGGCTTCGTTAGGGGTGGAATGGGTAAATAAAGGCATGTTGTCACTGTACAGGGTGTGTCTCCGTTAAGTATGGGAAGCAAAAGTCAACCCTCGCAGGGACTTCATAATAACACCTCTGACATTTCAACTTGCAAAATGTAATGAGATAATACAAACAGAGGAAACGAATAAAAGGGTCAAGAAAGAGGTGCGCTAAACGGATGACATGTTTAAAATTGAGTGATGGTCTGGGTGTATATTTAAAAACAAACATGAGTGCTTATGTCAGATCGTTCACAGAAAATATCTAAGTTCAGCCGCATCTTAGTTAGATTAGACAGCCGACCCTAACTGAGTTGGAAATAGGCTCAGAGAATGATGATGAGTACATATTTGTTTATCCACCTAATGAAACCCATATTACAAGCTATACTTAGTTAAAGTCAAGATGTATGTATGAAATATCTTAGAATATTATAATTTATTCAGACACAAGAGGTGAGGGGTTGGATACAGACTTAGTACGCATGTGCATTAAATAACAAAACGGGCCTGTCATTTTTTTACACGACTATTGCGCTGCTCCCATGGTGCGCGCAGGGAGGCGGGGGACGAGGTAAAGAAAGAGAAAGAGGCGAGAGCGGTACGACGCTCGTAGTCCAGCCATTATAATACCGATGGCAAAGATAACGTCCGCCGTACACAGAATCATTACAGTTGCAAAGAATTTCTCTCTAAATTATCTGTCGACCGAAAAGTAGAACGCAGGTGTGAAAAATTATGCCGAGGACAACTGGTGCACTGCGTCAGATTGGTGAGATACAAAGGGACGGGCGGCTTGCGGTAGGTTTAAACTACACTGTTAAACTGTGGGTGTCAGCGTTTCGTTTACGAGAACACACAGTATATCTTTTTTTAAACCACTTAGGTGGCAGACAAGCACACGGCCCACCTGATGGGAAGCGGTCACCGTGGCCTATGTACGTTTGCAACACCAGGGGTGTCAGCCCTGTAGAAATTACAACCGGGAACAACACTAGATAATGATGAATGATAAACAAAAAGTTGATTTAGACCGCCCGAATATTAAGTTTTCAAGTAGGTATAGCATTTTTCCCACATTACCCCCAACCGTATGTATATACCAAAAAAGTATCTACCGGAAAAACATTCTGGATTTGCGCGCACGCGCTTTGACTGTACCAGTACTATGACCATCATTTTCCTTTTTGTTATCCGGTAATTAGAACCCTGTATAACGCTACCCTGTAACAAATTTGTGTCATTATCTGTGGCTACTCGAATGGGAAAGAGGCCTGAACGACGCATGCGAATAAAAATACGCACACACAGTTGAAAAACATTCTGAAATGGTCTGTTCTATATTTGCCCATTCAACTCAATTTGATTAGGAACAGGTTTTCTCATTTAAGAGGCAAAAAATTCGGGACAAGGTGGACATAATACTTCAATTGACCTTAATTGAATAACACCATTACTTTTATCCAACTGTGGTGGAGCCAAAAAAGGAGGGTAATGTGTTTGACCTATATACAATGAAAGTACGACGATACGTTCATGTGTTCTTCTTAATTATTAAATAGCTGAACTGAATTTGATAAATGATATAACATAACATAAACTCACGCCTATATCCCCGAAGGGGTAGGCAAAGGTGCTAGCACTCACATTTCGCCAGTTTATGTTTAGGTCCCAATGTAATAGAGCTTATTGCCATTAACCGGGCACTTGTAAACCTGCGATAAATATACACATAACTTCGAAAAGCATCATAGTCATTGGCGAGTGTCATGGTAAAACCTGGGATCGAACCCGAGACCTCGTCTCAGCAATCCATTACCCATACCACTAGGCTACCGTGGTCATATGATAAATAAATGATATATTATTATATAATACACCCTTTGTGTCTCGCCTATTGCTCCTACAAAGATATTCGATTCATAACTAAAAACGTCAGCAAGCCGGTTTATCCGTTGATAGAAGGACAATGCTCTGACTCAGAATTTTCCTTTTCGGTTTGGATGTTCTCGTAAATCAAATTATAAGCAGGACGAATCGGAAAACGAATACAGGGGAAGTAATAGCTTTGGATAGACAACTGAGATTGGCGTTCGAATGAAGGTATATTCATCATCATCAATTCCGGTCGGTTCCGAAGTCTCAGAGTCCGCTGTTATTTAGTTTATAATTTATTATATATAATCGTTTAATACTTTATTTAGTTTAACTGAAGCAACTGCCATGTGGCCTGCACAACCTATAGGTACAGGTGATATTGAAGTACTATAGGTAGACCACTAGTTGGATTGTTTAGGGTTGTAGCATGATGTTATATACAATAAACCTTCCTCTTCAATCACTCTATCAATTAAAAAAACCGCATCAAAATCCGTTGTGTAGTTTTAAAGATTTAGCATACATAGGGATATAGGGACAGAGAAAGCGACTTTGTTTTATACTATGTAGTGAGTAGTGATAGTGATGATCAATATAATAACTATAACTTTATCAATAAATTGTCAGTCGATCGATATATGGCTATGCAAGGGATTGTGGAAGATATCGAAGAGCTCAGACGCACTGTGAAATGAGATTACATAAAATGGATTTCTTAAATGTAATGGCTGTTATTCTAGTGGCTTATGTAACATTGCGAATAGTAAGAATATGCGGTTATATTGCTTTTGGCGCGGATACTCCTTTGAATAATGGAATACGGAATTAACTTCAAGCGAAGAATGTCTAAGAGAAATATTTTACTGGTGGTGGTGTAAAATCTATGTGGCTATAGGCCATTTCTAGTTGGAATTTGCTATTAAACAAGCTTTGGGTACGTTTTTCAACTTTTTCACTCCTTTATTTGCTATACGTATTTATAGGTAACTCTTTATTGTAAACAATAAGACAAGAAGATTACAATATGGTCATAAATAAACAGCAGAATCAACTCACCTAAAACGGCGATCTCTTCCAGGTAACCTTAAGTTGCAACTAACCAAAACTACAGAACTACATCTTGGTTTTTACGAGAAGCTATCACCAGACCATTCAAGCCCGAGATAAAACGCAACAAAGTCTCGGCCATCAATCAGAAGGTATACAGTCTTGTAAAATTGGGATGGCTTGGTCTGGATAATCTAATGGCTTATACACCTAACACGCCGCGGTAGCCTAGTGGTATGGGTAATGGACTGCTGAGACGAGGTCTCGGGTTCGACCCAGGTATTACCATGGCACACACCAATGACTTTTCGATGTTTTTCGAAGTTATGTGTGTATTTATCGCAGGTTTATAAGTGCCCGGTTAATGGCAATAAGCTCGCCACCTATTACATTGGAACCTAAACATAAACTGGCGAAATGTGGGTGCTAGGACCTCTGCCTACCCCTTCGGTGATATAGGCGTGAGTTTATGTTATGTTATACACCTATCTCTGATTAGTACCGACTTTAAAAAATATTATGCTTTTGCATTTCTACTGTAATTTGATCCTTATGTAAATTGTATATTTTCTTTCTTTTACTTAACAAGTTACATAAAGCCATCTTGAAACAGTAATCTTTACACCAAAAGATCGAGAGAATCCTCTTCAAACCTACAAAGTTTTATTCAAAACACGTTTCAAGCTTCCAAGCCAAATTAAATGAGGCCTGTAATTTTAAATAAACCTTTTAATTAATAGAGCTCACTCGAATACATTTACAGTTTCGAATCTATCTTCCGTTGTTAAGAGGCGATTTTAAACAACCAAGATATAAAGCAAGAATCGTTAAACGAAAATTGGTAATTCTTATACTCCATTGGTTTAGGTACTTCCCCGTCCAATCAGATCCCGTTCTCGCTGCTATATAAAAAACTTTCGTAGAGTTCAAGGAACATATGAAAAAAGAATTACTCGAATTGGTCCAGCCGTCTTCGAATTTTACGCTTAGCAACAAATTCCGCGTAATATATAAATATATTTACAAGAGTTATACACATCTCACCTTCCACTATCCCGTCGCAGCGACCACCTCCGGGAAGTCAACGCACGTATCATTTTGCAGTCAGCCCACTAACTCAACATCACAGTTCAAACCTTAACCAAACTTAACACTCATAATACTTATACAAATGCACTTATCACACTTTCAGTTACACTACAGGAAAGTTGGTTTGTCAATACGTTCACATTATCACACTTTCGAGGCACTAGTTTATGTTTTATCGATGAGTTACATTTAACACGATATTAGGCTAGATATACTAAAAAAACATGACATAAATAGTTTATACGTAACATGGTTAAGAATGCATAAATAAAAATAACCCGGTTTACTAACATCAACCACTAAAATCATTATAGGCCCCTAATTATAATTTATTTCATAATCTTGAGTTATTTCTTTTCATATTATTTAATTAAAAACAAATTACAATTCCTTATTATTTTGAACGCATGCTATTCCATTTTTAAATACTAAGGCTTAGCCTAAATTGCCATATGTATCAGTTAATTTAAAATGTGAACAGGTGTCATTTGAAAGTACCGTCAAATCTTCATGTCGTCAAATTTTTATTAAGTAGGTACGTACGCGTGAAGTAACTTCTATTTTATGTATTGAATAGTCTATGATGTCTTCTACGCATTACGCCTCGAGGCTCGAGACGAGGGTTGGCATAGCTAAGTACGCCTCAACCAAGGCATTATTGCCTCAGCTACATTAACTTTTAAAGCTGTTTTAACGTAATATTGTCCAAAATTTCAAAGCACATTACATTTCTCTCGTAAATAAGTAGGTAATTGGTTGTATAACGTTTCGCATTTTTTTAAACGTGCAATATAGCGAACAAGTGTAAAATTTAATGATGAGTTGTTACATTGGCTTGTGAACGCTTACGATTCCCGATAACTCTCTCTCGCCACAGATGCACTGTAAGTATTCTATGGTTTTGTATTGCATCAGAGGAAAGGGGATAAGAAAGGCACTAACCGGTAGCAAGTGCACGAAAAACAACAACAGTATGAAAGGAACTTCATCCCACGCACACTCAAGCTATAGAATGAACTCTCCTTGCTTTGGCTCCCAAGTGACTACAATATGGGTCTCTTCAAGAAGGACATTAGAAGGTTTCTAAAGGAACGGCGGCATGAGTGTGACGGTTCTGGTATTGAAAACGTCCCTATATCACGTTAATAAAAAAAACTAAAGTAAATGCAAACGATATTCGGCACTTCTTCAGTCAAGTATTCGTGCTGGGAGGTAATGACTATTATTATACAACTATAGAACTTATAAAGGACATATTTCAGCGACCACGTGTATCACAAAATAGATTCAGAAGACGAACTTACACTCACACACAGACACATGTAGTTCAAAACTCCCATCTTCAGGGTAGAGATTGAGATTGTCACAAGTATACAAGTGTTTATTACATAACTATAGAACTTATGAAGGAGATATTTCAGCAACCAAGTAGGTATAGTACAAAATAGATACAGAGGACCAACCAATACTCACACACATACTATACAAGTAGTTCGAAACTCGCACCTTCATGGTTGAGATTGAGATTCTTACAAGTATACAGGTGTTTATTATACAACAATAGAACTTATGAAGGATATATTTTAGCGACCACGTAAAGCGCAATATAGATACAGAAGATCAACTCAAAAACTTCAAATCTTGCATCTTCAGGGTTGAGATTGAGATTCTCACCAGTAGGTATACAAGTCTTTTGTTATGTTCATTGTATTAAGCTAGCCTGCTATATACATCTATTTACTTTGTGCACGTAGTTAGAACGCGCTGCTCGATAAATGTAGGTAGTAGAGTGGAACGACACGCGATCGGCAGTGTCATACGAGGAAGGAACTAATGTATGAAGCTGTTCTAAACATGCCACTGAGATTGAAAATAACTGATGTGCATGATCTCAGATACAAGCAGTTCATGAGACTATGGCTAATCACTACATAGTATAAAACAAAGCCGCGTTCTCTGTCCCTATTTTTCATGTCCTTATGTCCCTTATGAAGTTGCGGGGGTCAGCTATTATATTATAATATTGAAACATTGTACAGATGATGTTGTTAACTACTGCTACGTGGCATATACTAATATTCATTTTAAAACATATACTTACCAGAGAATTGCCTCGAGAATAAATTGAATTCAAATATATCTCGTAAACCCTCTCATGCGATTCAAAAGAATATCAGTATATATTACTAAAGAGTTTTGTATTCGTTTCTAGAAATAGAAAGTATAAGTGGATTCTTTAAAATCTATTTCGAATTATATTATTGAATAATGGTTCCAGGTAGAGTAGAATTTGGTCCACACTATCTCTTCTCATGTGGTTTCGTACTGTTTAACATCAGACAGATATATATACAGCCCAGATTCTGCCGCTAGAGTCAACAATGGTGCCCGGAATAGGGCAATAGGCTCACCCCTATTACGTGAGATCGAATACAATGATTAGTGAAATGTGGGCGTAAATTCACCTCTGCCTAACTCTTCGAGGACGAAGACGTGATTGTATGTGTGTAAATTTATCTACATTTCATTTTAGGTAGATTATTTTGGATCATACTGGAAGGTCAAAGGTCGTTTAAAAAGAAATATCGCTAGTCATTGTCTTAGATTACAAGAGTGAAATTAATTAACAAGTAAAACAACAGTGTTCTCCTTCAAAGTCCAATTATTTTCAACAGCTTTTGACGTCAGTTAGGTTTCAATGTTAGAGAAGTGAAGTGAAGAGAAGATTTTGACGGACACGTCGAGTTTTGTATAATAATAATTACTTACATGTGAATAGGCAAACTGACAATGGTCAAAGCCATCACACAGAGGACCAGGACAAGACCAGTGAGAACTTGTGACAACAAATCAAAGTAGAATAAGTGAAAACTGTATGTAAAGATCCTAGCATGCTGAAAACGCCGAGGCGGGTTCTAGCGGCGCCCATAGCTATGGGAGGTTTCAAAGTCGCCGCTTTGCTCACGGCGATATGGTACGATGCGTGAGCACTTGGGCTGTCGCCGTCTTATTGTGCCAACAAGTAATGCCCGAGGACGATATGGCGGACCGGGATCGGAGGCGACTCGGGCGTCTGAGGCTGAGTCCGCCTTCGAGTCTGACATAACCACTCTCACGACTACGTTGGACTCACGTTACATATGCCAGCAGTACTTCGGCGGCTCGTATTGTTGAATTTGAGCGTTCGACTGTACAGATTAAGCTCGCAACGCAACAGCAAATTTAAATTTAGAACGCGTGTAGTTCTTTTAAAGTTGACAACCAAATGTTGTGGGATTGGTTGAAAATGGGTTAAAACTATGGGTATGGGTATCAGTGGGGATTTAGGGCACGACAAAAAAAATAGTTAGATTTACTGACTTTTAAATCAAAATTCATTTTCCATTTATTTTGGTACGTATACAAAAACTAATGTCTATACTATTATATAATTGTAAAAAGTTTAAGTTTGCCCGCGATGGACGCAAAAACCACTGAACGGATTTCGATGCGGTTTTTTTTGTTTGGGTTTGGTCCAACTTAACATTTTACGTTTGTTTGATTGTAATCGGTTAAGTAGAACCAAAGATATGATTAGTAATATTGATATGGGGCGGAGTCGCGGCCGTAGGCTAGTTGTATATAAAATTATTGTAGGTCACTATCGCGTCATTGAAAGTGAAATTTTTGCTATAGTCACATACAATAGATTCACAAATTATGTAGGCAGGTATATACCTATTATTTTAAGTACTTGTAAGAACGATACAATCAATGATTACATCGAGGTCAAACTTTCACGTATTTCAAGGAATGTTTATGTTGTACTGGCATTCAGCTTTGAAATAACTATAAAGCTGAATGCCTATACATATTATGTTGGAACACTAGGGAAATCGTTACCAACACTAATTAACTAATTATTTGTGTATGAATAGTGTAATAAATATAACACAGTGTAACCTCGATATGTTATAACAAATTTGAAGAGAACACGGAAATATTCGTACTGAGGTTTGTTATATTGAGGTTCGGTTGTTTTTAAATTTTGAGGTAGTTTTTCAAATTCCTGTTCGTATTATGTAAAAAGTATGTATGGTGGGAATGTTATATAGAGGTTTTCAGTTTACAAAATGAGTTAATTATACACTTTTTTTAATTCTAAAGGTGTGGTTCACAAAAAGTAGCAATGCCATAAATGAATTTGTTATTTTGCGGTGCCTTACACCATGGTTGCAATGTTATTCATAACTGCTGCTTAGTTTTTTTATACCACTTAGGTGGCAGACAAGCTCACGGCCCACCTAACCTGAATTGTTACCGTGGCCTATGGATGTGTGCCCGACCATAAGAAAACCTTCTAATACCCTTCTTGAAACATTTCAATGCAGTTATTTCACTTAAGTTAAGTTATTTTCCTTTAAATGTAGAGACCCACTGCTTACCTAATAACTTAGTCTTTTACGTTTTATACGTCAAAAGCAGGCATATACTTGATAGAAGTCAATGTCATTGAACTTTCTGATTCTGTTTTTTTTGTTTTAATTATTTAATATTATTACCGGAGTTTTCTTTTTTAAACGTGCGAATTTATTAATCTAACTATAATGTTTTTAATGCAAATAGACGGATGAAGTTTGAATTATTTTCCTTGCTTGGTCAATATTATAAAAACAACACCATATTCGCCATTCTATCGTCATGTTCCTACTAAGTACTTTTGACCATATAGGTAGGTAAGTTGAACCATTTAAAATAACTATTTTCGCCAAAACCAAAAGGTATATTGGACACCTGCCAAAAGAATATAGTATCTAAGTATTTTTTTTGTTTCCACTACCGTAAACCGGGGTGAATAGGGATGCAGGGGTGAATAGGGTTAAAATGGTCAATGAAATATTTTAAATAATTTTTTTCACTAGATTTCAAATAAGCTTGTTATCAGATATTTGATAAGTCTGTTATTACAATGAACTAGTCCAAAGTTTCGCTTGAAAGAAAATAACAACAGAATTTAGATGACCATTTTTATCCCTATTCACCCCTGGATCCCTATTCACCCCGTTTGACTGTATTGTCAATTGAATTAAATTAAAAGTCGCGTTGTTTTTCTTTGTAGATATTAAAACGAAAACACTCACAAGTTCTACCTATATTATGATGAGAAATGTTATTATGGGCACTTTTCTATTGTAAGTTGGATACTATCGTATAAATAATAAAGGACTGGGACCACTGCATGCGTCATTGCTCATGTCTATGGAATGGTCAAGCGTGTGAAAGTGCGCCTGGCTGAAAACAATGGTCGGTTTTTGATGACGTCATTCATACGACTAAGGTAGGTACTCAATTGGATGTCACGTTCGATAGGGAGGAAATGATAAAGAATTAATATTGAACAACGGAGTAATGCGAACATAAGTTTTTGGCTGCAATAATTTGGGAACCAAACGATTCTCGCAAATAGATCTACTATATTTGTTGTGAAGATTTTTGGGGTACCTAGCATATTTTTTTTGAGAAATCGAATAAAAATGCGTTCGGTTTGGATAACAGCGCGGAAGAAAATAAATTACACAAACAAAAATACAACCCTACCTACCAAACATAAAAATACATGAAATAATATTTCTCACTATTTTAGATATGGCAACACGGGCCAGAATTATTTATCTATATTCTATTTACACCATGATACAGATAATGCAACAATTATGTAAGTAATGAAAATAATTATGTATCACGATTTCATTTTGTAAAACACCAAGCAACCCACTGGGAAGCCGGCAAGAATAGGATAAAACGGTAACCTTGCCCTTGCCCATAGACTTTAATATTACTAGCGTAAAAAGATCTACAGGCTCCTTCATAACCGCGTTATGGAATTTAAAATGTCAGTGGCTGTGTGACTCATAGTGTAGACGCAGTTACGTCACTAAACATAACATAACCTAACATAAACCCCTGAAGGGGTAGGCAGAGATGATAGCACCCACATTTCGCCAGTTTATGTTTAGGTCCCAATGTAATATGTGGCGAGCCTATTGCCATTAACCGGGCACTTATAAACCTGCGATAAATACACACATAACTTCGAAAAGCATCGAAAAGTGATTGGTGTGTGCTATGGTAAAACCTGGGATCGAACCAGAGACCTCGTCTCAGCAGTCCATTAATACCCATACCACTAGGCTACCGCGGTAAGTTACTAAAATGGTATGTATATTTCTGTCTAAGTTATCAACTTGGTTTATAAATAAAACCTTTCACGGTTCATATACACTTTCTCACGCCTAAGTTTTTTGTAAAGATACGTATGTCACTCGCACACTTCATTCCTCTAAGAACAACCTTATGCCGTCTCCATTGTTAATTACGCTTTTCAATATTCTCATAATCTCTGAAACTTGCTATACAATTCTATTTGAGATAGGAAATTCTAATGAATGAAATATTGCTATTCCTTCATTACAATTCCCTTTGACGACACTCACTTCAAATAATAAGCATTCATATTAACAGATAATAGAAATTTTAATGAAGACATCACAAAGGTATTCAAACACCGTTTTCATTCACAGCATAACAGGTGCCTATCGTTCATTGTTTATTTACGAGTATTAAATGAATTAAATCCAACACAATTGTGACAACATTGACAAATTGAAACATAAATTCTCATAAACATAAACTCACGCTAATATCCCTGAAGAGGTAGGCAGAGGTGCTAGCACCCATATTTCGCCAGTTTATGTTTAGGTCCCAATGTGATAGGCGAGCCTATTGCCATTAACCGGGCGGTTTAGGTCCTGCGTTGATGAATTAGTCATTCAGCCTGAACAATTCGTTTTATATAGAACTAGCAAACCCAGCGAAATCCGTTTCGCCACCAGATGGCTTCGTTTTATGTAACACTAGCTGACCCGCGCGACTTCGTCTGCGTCACCCCGTTTTTGCAACATTTTTCATTCCTGCTCCGCACCTGTTTGTTGTAGCATGATGTTATATACATATAAACCTTCCTTTTTAACCATTCTATCTATTAAAACAAACTGCATCAAAATCCGTTACATGGTTTTGAAGATTTAAGCATACAAAGGGACAAGAAAAATAAGGACAGAGAACGCGACTTTATTTTATACTATGTACCTAGTGATGATATAGTGATAATGATAAATTGCTTTCACTGATATAAATCGGTAATATCCAAAAACCAGAGTCCCCCGATTAGTTCGAATAATCAACGGTTTACAGTAACATTCCATAAGTACAAAGGGATTATCGGTACAGAATGTATCTTACGAAAGGTCACCGAAAGTTCAATTTTAACGCTCGAATTCCTTCACGGCACGAGCGAAGCCTCTGGAATGTCAATGTTATTGTTACGTAACTCAAGGGTTTGTAAACTAATGGCTATTGTAAAGAAATTATGAATAGCGTAACTTTAGAAAACAAAAATCCGAAGAGAATCGAGTGTACAGAGTGTATAGACACGGTAAAGATCGGTGTTTCTCAAAGTTGTTAAGTGACAAATTACGTACGGAATACCGGCAATCGCTAACTAATTTTTGAGTAGAAGGAAAGGGTATCCGGAGCCGACTATAAGCGTGGGAAGCTTAGCGATTAAGGAATCGGCTTTAGGATTCTGGAAATCTGGTCACGTGACAACTTTTTGCAGCGATTTCATTGCTTTTAGAGAAATGTCAATGCCAATGCTGAGGCTGCATGAAGGTGATGGATCTAGGAAATCCAGGAATCAACTACATTTGTGATCAGAAATACATCGTTCATTTTATCTACCTATAGTTGTATTCTTTAACATATGAAATTATAAGTTGCACTGAAAACAAAGTCATAAAGCTTCTCTGAACGACGTCATTTGATGTTAAATCATCGATCTGTATTTTAATGCATAAGACATTATGTGTAATGGGAATGAAAGAACGGTGGACACCTGACGTTTTAGAGACGAACAGTATCGCTATTTCACTCTACTATTCGTTCTGTCTCTTTGGTAGTTTTACTATTATTCATAGATTCACCGCGGTGATGGCCAGGATTATGGGACCTCTCAATCGTGCGACCTTCTTCTTAAACAGTAAGCTATCTCATCACACACACACACATGCTCATGCCCGTGATCACCGAAGGGGTAGGTAGAGGTGTATTAAAACTCACATTTCGCCAACTATGATCTTCGGACGTAATAGGGGGCGAGCCTATTGCCGTCAATCGGACACTTTTTGCAAGGAATGGGTATGCCTAAAATAAATTCCTAACCGAAAATGTAGCAGCTAAATAAATTTGGAAAAACAATTTTGGCTCGATTCCTTGCTATGTGGTTTAAATTGCAAGGAAATTACTTACGTGCTTAGCCGCACAAGCACTGCCAATTAACGTCTTAGAGCGTATCTAATCATCAATCAACACCCTATACCTAAGTCAACAATAAAATATCTCATATCCATCCTTGGCAACAAAACTAGCCTTCAAGGGAATGGGGGTCGATTTCTTGTAACATGTAGATGGGCACTCCCGCATAGTAAACTGGCGGACAGATAAATTGCCTATCGATCCGTGAGTGACGCACGTGACTTAGTACGATTTATTTCCAGTTTATAGAATTTAACAACATATACATTACTAGCTGACCCGCGCAACTTCGTCTGCGTCACCCCGTTTTTGCAACATTTTTTATTCCTGCTCCGCACCTGTTTGTTGTAGCATGATGTTATATACATATAAACCTTCCTCTTTAACCATTCTATCTATTAAAACAAACTGCATCAAAATCCGTTGCATAGTTTTGAAGATTTAAGCATACAAAGGGATAAGAAAAATAGGGACAGAGAACGCGACTTTATTTTATACTATGTAGTGATAGTGATGAAACCACACACAACAACACATGTAAAGGACTGGAGGAATGAACTGAATACACTGATATAAATATCTGTGGTTAATCCTATGTAGGTACAAACTTTTCAAGCTATAGGTACATTTGCGTAAATAAATCAGGAATGTTTCGAGAGTTACCTACTCGTATTGCAGCAGTGAGGATTAATTTATGGAATTAGCTGAAACTTTTGGAAATAAGGCAACGTTAAGTGCGTGACGGCGCGTCGCGTGCCGTGTTTTAGATACGTCATGATACGTACTAAAGATTGGTTTAGACCGTTAATGAATCTAAAGATATTTGTAGTTGGGTTCAACGAAAAAAGCAATTCAATAATCTGGTAAATTCTTCGACGGCTTTATTAACGGATGCATTTTCCTAAGCTCGATCATTTCGTTAGTTCAATCGATGTAGAATACATCGAAGGCTGTTACTAAAGCATCACCTGCGGGGTGCACGAATGAGGTAAGTGAGGTGAGGTAGAACGAAAATGGCAACCGCATGAGGTGCACGCGACGGGAGTTCGTAGCTTGCTTGCCGCCCACACCTCACATGATCTTCATTCTGGTTCGCCGCTCGTACCTCATCCCTGGTTCTTATCCTACATCACTGACTGTTTTACCCGCAGGCCTCAGTTATGTGGTCGGAATACTTAGTAAACTGTTATTTCCACATCAATACTTTGCTATCCAATACCGTAACTTAGACAAGATATTTGCAAATATTCTAACATCCCCAATTTCACTGCTTTAAGTATTACGAGTTCTAAATATGGAAATGAAAGAGAATCCTCAATAAATTTTGTCTGTAAACGAAATTTCTATAAAACTAAACTTAATAAGGTACCAAAATACCCAAACTTTACTGCGTGTATATTACCGAGTCGTAAAAGAAACGCGATACTTTAATAGACAGTATAAAATGGCTGAAGATCAAAAATATATTTGCGTAGAGAATAACTAAAAATTTAGTTAGGGGGAATATTAGTAATTCCTGTTGCTAATATTCTTTTTTTTTTTAATCTAGAGACCAATGTTTATAATAAAGGATATACTAGAAAATTTAAAAGCAACCAATTGGTAATTCAGGCAAACTCAAACGCCGACTGCATCTGAGCTTGAATGTCAATGTACTAGATCTAGATAAATTCATAGGGTAACTAAATTATCTGACATCTCAAAACTCATTAAAGACTTGTTAAGTCGTTAGCTGTTATCGATCAAATTGAGCGGCCAATTAACTAGCCACAGTCGTAGCAACTTGCTTCGTAACGTACCTACATAAAAATAGTGCAAAATCATATTGTTTCAGTTGAAATGTAATTGGCAGTTTCATAGTTAGACTTAATTTTATTTCAGAAAAAATATAACTAACTTTTCAAGAGTGTGTGATAGGCATAACGTAAGTACCAGACACAAAAATAATCTCGCTGTCCGTGATGAACCACACAGCCCGCGATGAGCGGATGCGACACGGGCGTCGGAGATCGCAGAATGACCTCCGTCCCCAAAGAGCGGGGGCCTGTGTCACCCTAGCAGAAGCAGGCCGCAACGGCGGCGCAATGTGCGCTAACCCCATACCCGGGGGCTAGACAGGGACACCGTCGTCCCTACACTCGAAGGGGGTCATCTCGAAAGAGACGGCCCCGGGTCCACGCGCATCGAGTCTACTTCAGTCACCTTTTTCAGGTCGTCCGTCTATCTGTCTAAGCTAATCTAACCTACTGCCACTTCAGTTTGCATATTCTGCGAGCTAAATAACTTATACAACAAACTAAATATGCAGCTCTATGGGTAGTCTTAGAGAGTTGAATACTGAACACAGCCAAAACAAAGCCTTTGAGAAAGACTGTAAGAATATTCTAGAATGCAAAATTGTATATTCATTAAGTACGTAATAATAAATGACAAGCAAGTAATTAGCGAGGTTTAGAAATAGTTTAATACTTGCGGAAGTTAGGCAAATATAAGTACACATGCAATTGGATTATTTCGCGAATTTATTACTATGAGTGTGAGTACCGGTTGTACCAGAGCTTGGACTTGGAGTCCGGACACCACTCGCATATTATTTAATTGATTTTGACTAAACCTGTGTAACTGCCACCTGACTTACAGGTTTTTTTTGAAAAGCAATTAGTATGCTGGCTGTTCAAATCAAATTTAGATAGGAAGAAGTGAATGCTTCGACGGGATTCAAACCCACGATCTTTTCCTTACAGGGAAACGCCTCGTCTGAATCATTCGAAATTCTCCTATACAGCCATTTTTGGGGCGATAGTGGTAGCAATCATACGAACTATCGGTCACATTTTGAACTGAACAACCAGAGAACAAAGCCGGCTAAAGCAGTGTGTGGGAGGCCTTAGTAGGTCACAGGATATCCTTGAACTTGATTACTGAAGAACAACCGAAACGTCGGGAATAGCGTAAATATAAATAAGTAGCACGTAATAAATTATGATAAACGTAGTTTCATTACAATCGTAAAACAGTAATTGGAAGTAACCTAGTATATAATTGAAGAATACTATTTACATCAATTATATAAAATGTATAACACCAATACAAATAATGGCCGTGAAACAAATTGCTACACCACGATGGGAACCCAATAATGCCGTTGATTCGATAGAAGAAGATAGTAATATATTTTATGTACACGATATGTTCCATATTAGCTTATGAAAAAATTGCTTTCCATTTATGAAATCTATTTTAATCTACATAATATTGGAATTGGTTCGACAGCCCACAGCCCTACAAGGGTCTGCAGATGGATTATTATTGATGGACTTATGTATTTAGTATGTATTACTGTATTACTGTATTACTATTTGTAAGGTTATTCATAAAGGGATGAATTTATCTTTACCTAGGTATATAATCATAGTCACATAGGATAACATACAATCATTTTACGTGTCTATCTGTTTCTTAGCGGACTTCTTCAAAATCAGTCAAAATATTTTGATGAAGTATTAAATTGATAGTTATTATCAAAGTTTACTTGATCAGAGATTGTAAATCATATCAAACTATTATACAAAATCGTATTTGTCTAGTTCTTATACAATTTCACTCCAGTCTTTATGAATATAAAACGCGGGAAATGATGATTAAAATTGTAAAAATCTAAAGAATGCTTCACATCAAATACCAAACGTCACCTCAAACAGACGTAACTGGGAACAATATCGTTAAATATTTATTAGTCATTGAATTTTTTAATAAAATCTGTCTACTGCAGTACAATGGGCACACGCTAAAAATATCACACTCATTGAACCTGACGCTCAGGTGCTGAAAAGGTAGCAATTTCCTCCACTAATGAGGCCGGATTACCTCTTTTTACTTCACTAATTAATCAATCCCATTAAAAAAAAAACAAATTCTTATAAAACCGGAATAATTTTTAACTTCGAATTTCCAAGATTCGAATTTTAAATATAAACAGAAAACTTCAATGCGCATTCGATTCACAAACTAATTAAAACAAACAAAACTAAACACTATACACAGGCATGCGCTCCAGAAAAAAAAAACGCACAACGTAATTGTGCAACGTACGTTATTTTGGCGAATTTACACGAGCGAGGGAGATAATCACGGGCAGTCGCGCTCAGTCGACGAGCGTGAGCTGGATGTATCGATCGCGCGCAACGAACGTTGTCGCAGAGGTGTGCCGCGCGGCACGTACCGTCGCACACTGAAGTGAGAGCCGCGAGATGAGCGTACACCGATATAGAACAGACGCACGGTTAGGTTAAAAGTGAAGTTTTTTCAGGAACTGTGTTTTTATTATTTTATCAATTTTAGAAAAAAAAAACTTTGCGTTATATTGATCACATTGCATTGCCAGCAACATAACAAAAGCAAGTGTTCTCATGAATTATTTTCTTTATTCGAGAGCCAATACCGGCAATTTCTTTTCCATATTTTGGTTTATTTTCTTTTATGGAGAACATCAATCATATTGTCTATTCAGCCGTACCTTTTTAAGTTAGAAAAGGGTTAACCGCAACGAATTCAGTAAGGGTTTATTTGTTCTGGAGTACGGCACTGTTGCAATCTACTACTGAACACATGCCTTTTCATGAATCTCTCATTTTAGATATATTCGCCTTCAAAAACCTTTATCTGGTTCAAGAAAATTAATTTATATTTTTCTATTATCGACAATAATTTTAAAAGTGAATTTTGTGCCTAAGACCAAAGTTAGCTTACTCTTTGCCGATAGACCGCATCGCGTCGGCGCATCGCTGCGGCGATCGACGGCAATCCAAGTTCGGATGCGTTCGTAACACATGCGAACTCTGTTTATAAATAAATGCCTCGTGTGCGTACGCTTTTACGATAACGACTTGCTTTCTTGATTGTACAGATTGAGATATTTTCGATACGGGTGAAAATACGTCATGTTTGTTTAAATTCAACAGCTTTTTACAAACTATGGTCATGTGAAAATGTTTTTTTTTACATGGAACATGTAAATTTAATGAAAATTTTAAATCGTCTGCTGGTAATGGCATACCTTCTTCAGCCGTGAAATGAGTGTGTAAGTAAGATTGGGGCTACAGATGACCCAGGACCTCTTCCACTTTAATGCTGACGAAGAAGATTGGAAACCATTCCAAGATTGGGTCACCAGACCCACCCAATCTTACCTCCAAAAAAGGGAGGCTGAGCGCATGTGTACCACCGCCGCAGCCTGCTTCTGCTAAAGGTGACACAAGAATGCTCCTGTCACCCTCAGGCCTGTTCTCATGCAGGACGGAGGCTCTATAAGTTGTCTCAGCACGTCACGGACTTGTCGCTGAGGCTAATTTACTTGTCCTAATCCAAGCATGAGTGTAACAGAACACTTGTTTTTTCGTAGGTGGAGTCACAGGCATCGAGTAGTTTAAGCAGCATAAGAGTGCGTTAAAATAAAATACCTTCAATATATTGACACATTTCAGATTGCTTTGAAATCTTATCCTCTACCTTCTCTAGAAATTTCAATGGGCATTCAATTGCATAGATTGGTTTAGTCCAACATTCAAGAGTGAATGCAAACAAAACATCATTCAATAATAGTGGCGTTTACGATACACGAAGAGATAGTGCTTCACAGCGAATGGCTGGATTAGTTTGTTACGATTTTCTATTCTAGGTCATTCTACTACGCGTTATATAGACCCAAAGTAGACGTAGCTTGACTAGCTTGTGTTTTTGGATTTAGAATGCGGATGAACAAAGTTAAATAGTTTTATGAAAATGGTACTAGGGACATTTTATACACACTCATAAATAAGTACATCTTATATATACCCAGATCAATGCTAACAGATATGTACTGAGCGGGCATGAGATTGCTTTACCGCCACGACACGGTGTTCTTGTCAGTTTGACATGTTTGCCCCGTTGGCTGGCCTCGTAAGTCACGATGCTGGCCATAAAAACCACGCAGGCCACGCAAGTCACTATTATATGGCTAGGCTAGTCACGGTGGTATTGAATATACGTCGAAAATTGTAAACAGCTTGCGAGAGAAGCAAGACTTGAAATAAAACCCTCTAAAGACCCTTCTGGCTGGTGTGGAAACAGCAGGCTATAGCCTCCAAACATTGGGAGAGGCCTATGTCCAGCAGTGGACGGCGATAGGCTAATTGATTGACTAAGCGATAGATCAATAAGCTAAAAGGTTAACGAAACGTTTTGAATAACATTAATTAGGATGCAAGGAATGGGTCTAGGTGGCGTCGTGTGGATTGTCCTAGAATAGAATCTCATCCTCATCATTTAGTGAGCCTATTCCCAACTCAGTAACTCAGTTGGGGTCGGCTTTTTAGTCTAAGATGCGGCTGAACTTAGATATTTTCCGTGAAGCGACTGCCATCGGATCTCACAACGAACTTGGCGCTATCGAAGTTCTGTAGTTAAAAATGTACTTTTGAGGGCTCCAACTACCCGCCACGACTGCCGCCGTAGATGTTCGTATTCGCAACCGGGACCGATGGCTTAATGAGCACCTCCGAGAACTGTTATTTTAAGTTATGTTTATCAGATATATCAGATACGTTAGTTCTCGTATACCTATTTAAATTTTTTAAGTGGCGATGCACCATACACATTTTATATTTTTTTACACACATTGGTAACAAAGGGGTATACTTTAATTTCGTACAATGTAGAATAGCAGGTAGGCACGTATACATAGGACCCTAGTGTTCCATTAACACATGGCAGTCAATCAAGAAGATAAACGAAGTTAACATTGATGCAATGCAAGGACGTTCGAACGGAAGACTGCAATAAAGTTTGGGTTCCATTGCGAGCGGAGAGGACTCGAGAATCAAAGAAGAATCAATTTCGTCTATTCAGTTTAGGCACATAAAGAGCACATATTAATGTCAAAATTTTACAATTATATTTGTTGTAATTTATAGAAAATACCCAGATATCTTTAATAGCACATAAAGAGGTAAAGAGGTAAACCGCGGTAGCCTAGTGGTATGGGTGGTGGACTGCTGAGACGAGGTCTCGGGTTCGATCCCAGGTTTACCATGGCACACACCAATGACTGCGATGCTTTTCGAAGTTATGTGTGTATTTATCGCAGGTTTATAAGTGCCCGGTTGATGGCAATAGGCTCGCCACCTATTACATTGGGACCTAAATATACACTGGCGAAATGTGGGTGCCTGCACCTCTGCCTACCCCTTCGGGGATATAGGCGTGATAGTATAAAAAAAAGAGGTAAAATGCCTCGAGATTCTCCTTTGTCACGTAGACACAGATTCCTACAGGCACAATTTCAGATCGATTTTCCAGCCATCTAAGTAAATTTCCGCCCTCTCCTAGAACTCGGTAGTTTATGTAGAAGGATGGAGTGATTTATTCACTAGGTCGAATGACTTTTAAACACAAACAGTATATAAATAAATAGGTGAAGACAAAATAGTCCACTAGGATTTTCTCTTGTATTTTGGCTACCCATTTTCATGTGTTGAGTTCTGTTTCGATGGAGAAACATTTAAATCACACTTGGACATTGTTATAGAATTTATTTTATTTATGTTAGAAGTCTTGGACGTTGGACGTTACCGTTCATGTGCGATTCTAACACTTACCTAACCAAATTTTAAATGAAATTTTATTTTTGGTGATAATATCAAGGAAAAAACATTAGAATAGCTTGTTTTTCCTCATTATAACATCGTTAATAGGACGACCACTAGTCTGTAATAATAGCAACAAGTTGGGCGTCGCGATAGTCCACAGCAAGTCTCCAATACGACTAAATTAGAACTTTAATAAACCCGTTATATTCCCAAGTCAGTATTTAATACCAAGGTTGGCGTCTCAATATTAACCAGATTATTAACGGAGCAACCAACGAAATGATAACATTTCATCGTCCCTAAAAAGCTGATATTTTGGTATTATAGATTTTACCATTAAAAATACTTTCAACTTTACAATATTTATTAATGATGTTTAGTGTATTTAGATGTACTCTGTTTTATAGTCATGTATTGCATTTCACATCGCTTCATCATAGGTACTCGCATTAGAGATACAAAATGGCATCAAGTGGAGTCGAAAGGTCGAAGAGAGTAGACCCCGGGCTCCAATAGCTTTCGAAGTAAACAGAACTGGCGCTCGGATGAAAAAGGTTCTAGAATATTTTATTGAATCAACTATAATGCGCAAGTCATCTGATGAGGCCGTCAAGCTGAGCGCCACCATTGTAGCACTGTACGTGTTTGCAATGGTAACCCTCTTTCATGAGACTTTGCCTTCAGCTTAACATCAGGCGAGCTGAAGCAAAATTGACGTGCAATAAATAAAAAAAAGTGTCCGCTATGTATTCAAGCGTTCATTGACTTATGTAATGACTGATAGTTAAAACGAAATATGTGCGAACGCTGGTATATTTATAATAATTTTCATATTAAACACATCTAATCTATTAAAACGGTATTTATACTCGGGTATTGCGTGTAAAATGGCGGTCCATTGTCTACTACGTGACCCCTTGTGGGAATACACCGTAAATGTCGCATTGTGTAAAACTGTTAGTTTATGATTCATAAAAGAAAGCTTGGCCGTAGAAGTATAATTATAACACCATTTCGCAAAGAACGTTAGTGTTCGGCGTTTATTGATTTAACCGGGACTCAGTCATGCCGGACATGCTACGTTAGCCTAAAACCCTTATGAACTAATAGCCATATATTTGAATACTAGCTGACCCGCGCAAATTCATCTGCTTCGCCCCGTTTTTGCAACATTCTACCAGTTGGTTGTAGCATGATGTTATATACATATAAACCTTCCTATTCAATCACTCTATCTATTAAAGAAAACGGCATCGAAATCCGTACGTAGTTTTGACAGGGACAGGGAAAGCGACTTTGTTTTATACTATGTAGTAGTAGTAGTAGTTCAGTACTATGTAGTGAACTAAAGCAGTCCTAAGAAAGGTACCTATACCATTCTTAGGACTGCTTTAGTTAGATCTTAGCATTGGCAGACCCTTCGAACAGAACAGAACTGCCGGGAATGAAAAAAGATTATCGTATACATTAACAAGTTACTTATAGAGCACTCCTTACTAAGTATGAACTGTAATCACAAGTATCATCAGTAGCCTTAGAACGAAATACTATCGAATTCGTAATGTAAAGGTATCGATACAACGGCTACACACGGGCTACACACGCACACAGGTTCACAAGAGGCAGACTGCCAATCACAATGGTCTGTTCCCTCGAAACCTTTACATTAAGATTTCGATAGAAGTTCATGCTAGTGCTACTGTACCGAAGATTGTTGACAATGTCAATCAGTAGCAAAACAGTGCACAATACCGGCTATGTAGTTGCAACTAAAAGTTTCCTCCGATTATGTTACCTTTCGATTTTTGACTAGCGAGACGAAATTAATTTTAAATGTGAATTCACGTCTTAAAATCACATCACTTAACTTATTTCACCAAGGTCTCTAAAAAGTGGCATTATATTATATTATATTGATAGGATTGCGTAGAAGCGAACCGTTTTCAATTTATGATGAATGGATAACTTGAGACTGCGGTGATTATATTAATAAATATAGATGAAATACTTTTCGAGTCAGATATATTTATGTTTTATTAAATTTTTGCAGTCATAGGTAGTACAGATTTATATCAATTTCATACTAACTAAGCGATTCCACTGGCGTTTTCGTCAATAGAATGTCGTGTGAATTTTAGGTAACGTACGAATTGTCACTATAAGTGCGTTATACGACCGATATTGATCGTATTATCTGCTTACCATCGTCATAAAAGACCAGAGTGATACTTGCACTCTATAACTTTATATAAACTCTAATGGGAGTAAGCTAATTTTTTTACCTTGTCAAGTTCCGATACGATAAGGCTTACCACATCCTAGTAAGAGCGACCAATAGTCGGTTCAGAATGCCAAAAAAGGATTAACGTTCTCCGGTTATTACCGAAATTGATTACCGAAACATTAACTGTCGTAGTTATAATTACAGTTAGAAGTTTGATTAATATTTTCTATTTTCTCATTCGTGTGGGCGTTGAGAGATACGCCACATGTGCTATCGTTATGACTAGCTATTCATAACTACAAAGGGTAAACTTGATTCAACGGAGATATTAATTTTGATATTATTCAATTTGAGATTATCCGTATCCAAAGGGTGTGTCAGTATTAGGCTGCGAACGGAAAATGCAAACAATAACTCTGCAAGAGAAGGATAACTCGAAATAAGACCCTGTAAAACTCATCTGACCAGGGTGGAAACAAAAAGTAGAATGTTTTCAACATTAGAAGAGGCCTATGTCCAGTATGTAGTGGACTGCTATAGGCTATATTAATTGAGGTTACCTTGAAGAAATCACCGTTAGCGATAACAGTGCCCATCGTTTTGGTGTACAATAAGTTTTTCTATCTACGTATTGTCAAGTAAAACCGAACGATTTCTAGTTAAACGGATCTTCACAAATGAAATGCGGTCTAAAACCTGGTAACGCTTCAGTTCACCATGATCGGGGTTCGGTTCGGGTGTAGGGAACTATGGTGCCGCCGCGGAACTCGTGTCCATACCTACATCCTACTAATATCCTACTAATCCTACTAATATTATAAATGCGAAAGTTTGTTTGGATGGATGGATGTTTGTTCCTCTTTCACGCATAAACGGCTGGACTGATTTGGTTGAAATTTGGTACAGGGGTAGATTAGAACCTGGAATAACACATAGGCTACTTTTTATCCCGGGAAAAGGTTCCCAAGGGTTGCGGGAACGGGAACAAAATTCCACGCGGGCGAAGCCGTGGGCATCAGCTAGTTAATATCATAAAGGCGAATGTTTGTGATAGTGGATGTGTGGATGTTTGTTCCTCTTTCACGCAAAAACTATGGATTGGATTTAAATGAAATTTTACAATAATTTAGCTTAAACATCAGAATAGCATATACGCTATATATCATCACGCTACCATCTAAGGGAGCGGAGCAGTATTCATAAATATCAATAGATCCGGTAAATTCCCATACACTGGAGCTAATATCGCTAACAATTACCATTGTCTATTGAGTAAGGGTGTTTTAGTGACACCCAGTGACATCAAAAAATGACAGATACAATCAGAGAGGAACGCCCATATTACATTTGTGGTAGGAGTAGACGAGACAGACATAATTATATTTTATCTCTATCTTCGTATACGATTTTAACCGACATCCACGCGGGCGGAGCCGCGGGTAATAACTAGTTTTATATATTTAACGACTAATCCTTTACTTTCCAGAATTAGTACGGACATATTTCGGTCAGTGATAGGTCATATACTGCTCGCGTCACGCGACTCTACTCGAGGTAAATGTAAGTTCAGCAGACTGATAATGAGTTGTGGCGTGCTTGTCCTCATTTTGGTCGGTTAGTTATTTACGGTGATTTATTAGTTCCATAGTTATATTACGACCATTTGAGGTAGGGTTATCTAATACATAAAATTCTCGTGTCACAGTGTTTCTTTACAAACTAGGGACAACGGTAGAACGCGACCAATTAAGTGAAAGAGTAAGTAGGGTAGCTAGAGCTCACAAGAGAGTTTTTGTGCTGTCAGGGAAGATTTTGTTGGCCACCTTTTTTTTTTTTTAATACTACGTAGTTGGCAGACAAGCACACGGCCCACCTGATGGAAAGCGGCCACCGTGGCCTATGAACGTGTGCAACACTAAGGGTGTCACACACGCGCTGCCCACCCTGAAGGGAAAGGGGGAGAGCTGGGAAGGCTAGGAAAGGGAGGGGAAGGAGGGGTATAGTGAGCTCTGGCTACCCTACTTACCGGCGGGAACACAACACGATGGTTATTACGACCGCGGTCTTCTGTAGGGCGGAGGTACTTCCACAGTTGGACAGCTCATTTCGGACGGGAGATACCGTCGCGTCGTGTCCTACCTCCTACCTCAGTGGTATAAGATATTTGGTAGGTCTGATAGTCAGTAGTCGGCAGTAGACTATGCCTTAAACCTTTGTCATTTTCCTCCATACATTCTTGTCTTTTTCTCAGTCACTCCCATCTTCAATTTTTTGTTTTTTGTGATGTCACTTCCAAGACTCTACATATATGCGGTCAACTATACTTGTTTTTTTTAATCACAGTGAGCACTAGTCGTCATTTAATTTTTATCGTCTCACCGAGTTTTAAATGTTTCAACTGCTATATATAAACTGTTTAACAGCTATTTAAATAGGAAACGAGCTATTTAAGTATCAAAAGAAAGGTATTCTTATGTTAGAACTTAAATAACTAATTCGTAATTAGACGCATAACTTCCATTTAAGTTACTTTCAGGAATTTTAGAACAAGAAACTTTTATCTTGACAGTTCTTGACGTTGTGTGACGTAGTTCATTACATAATTACATTATAACTTCAAGTTTGTTTGCTACCATCTTGTACGGGACGTTATCCTGTACATCAGTTTCCTTGCAGTGAAGGTTGCTTGGTTGTGTGGGGATCCAAAAGGAAAGAGAGCCGTTGTAGTCGCCCCGCATATTTGCCCCTACATAATGGTCCTTCGAGCCCCCCCCCCTCCCCGGCTCGAAGGACCATTAAATGTACGGAACGTTATCCTGTACACATTTATTCAATTTTGGATATTTTATTTCACTTTCGTACACTTGTACACTCACGAGGGTAGCATTTTCTACCGTCACTAAAACGTGAAAATTATTAATTTAAGTTATCATTTTCATATGAAATCGAGTCCATACAATTGCCTATCATGCCATATATTGCGGTGGGGATTTGTCGCATGAAAAAAAAAGAGAGAACTTCAGACTCACCATGGAAGTGATCATAGGACATAGTCGACTAAACACACTTTTATAAGTCTGAAACTAAAACTGTACCATTCCTTGCCTGGCTTCATTCCTTGTCGTTCCTGCAATGTAATCGAGTAATCTAATGTATGTATGTGAAATTATACGGATGTGGAATTGTACGAATGTAGAATTGTACGAATGTAGAATTGTACGAACGTGGAAATTGTACGAATGTGTCCAAACCCACCTGACGAGTAAGATATTTCTTGACAATTTTCTCTTTTTCTCATCACTAATATACTTTGGGGTGTGACCTCCCTATTGTGTCTAGAGGAGACCGATACACAATACACTCGGATAATATTTCTACTCATAATAGGCATATCATAATTATGACAGCACGGAGCATGTCACGCGATTGTTTTGTGCAAAAGTGAAAGTCGCTATATAAAAGCACCTGTCATTGTGCACTTTGCAAGTATTGTGACGAACACAGTATTAAATATCACAGTTTGTAGGTGTTATAAATGTTATTGTGGATCTGTAACACAAAAGGTTTTGCGTCATAGTTTGTGTATTGACAAGTTGTATAGCCCGCGACTCTGCTTGCGTGAGCTATTCTGATATGTAGAGCAGTTTGAAGATGTAAAAAACTATAGTGATATTAATCCCTACTATAGATTTGGTTCACTGGATAGGTTTTGTGTTGTCAGTGGGAAGATCGAGAAACTTTGCTTTGTCTTCTGCACTTGCAGTACCTACAGTAACTTTCTTAACCTTCACCCTTCCTCCCTTGATCCCTCTATATGGTCGGCAGCACGAATGTGGCGCCTCTGGTGTTGTGCCACGGTAACCACTATCCAATAGGTGGATCGTTTGCTTGTCTGCTACGGAAGTGGTTGAAAAAAAAAAAGATTTGAAAGTATTTATAATTCGTGAAATCTGGCTATACCTATTAGTACTTCGAAGCATAAAACAGCAATGCTTGATTACTTTACATTACATTAAAATGAAATGTATAATGATATATTAAAATGAAAAAATATATAATGACAGATTTCACGATTCATTTTAATTTATATAGATAGATTTCATATTTAGTTAATATATATGACAGAGGTATGACAGACGAGAGGAGGTAGACCTCTGGGGATTTCGCTAAACTGATAGTAACTGACAAAATGTACAATCAGCGTCAAAAGTGATGTGATCATGATTACATAAATTCAAATTTTGAAATCTTAATAAAGATTGAACTTAATTAGAAAAGTTTTAATAGAGTACGCAAAGTATTTAAACCGCATTTTCATTGAAAAATATAGCTTACAATTTTTTAAATCTGAAAACTACCTTCAATTAGACGTAGAGTACATTTGCTTATTTTTTACACTGTTGATTGATGGCACTTGGTGGAACTTATATTTATACAGGGTGTAAGGGGAACGCTCCCGAAGCCGAAGAACCCTGGTAGTACTCATGGTACACAACTTGGCACTAAAAAAACTTACGGCACGCATTTTTTTTTATTATTGTTGTATTTTTTAAACCTAATTTTTTTTTAATAATTTTAATTTGCATTAATCACTCTCGATCGTGTTAGTATAGCTGAATGAAATAAAAATTTGATGAAAAAGGATGACCTCGCAAGATGGCGCTACTTGTTCTTTTTTGCAGTGAGGTTTTTTTATGAAATTTTCGTTTCATTTAGCTTTACTGATATGATGGAGAGTAAACAATGCGAAAAATAATTAAAAAAAGTAAATAAAAATAAAAATATTTGCTTTGCTGTAATTTTTTTTCATGCCAATATGTTGTGTACCATGAGTACTACCTTCGACTTCAGGAGCGTTCCCCTTACGCCCTGTATACATTATTGATAACACACCTTGTATTTCCCCAAGATATTTATTATTGTATCTACCCAGTTTCGCCGTTAATTGACTGCGTGAAAGAAATACAAGTGTGTTATCAATAATGTAATAGGACCTACATTTGTTCCTTAACTAAACGTAGGTACACAGTTCATTGACCGTCGGCTTCAGGAGTAGCCTCGGTCGCATGACCTAAAAACAGCCGTGTGCATCGATCTTCGCGAGATCCGAATACGTGACTGGATGAAGTAATCAAGGTTATATTGAGTTACATTGAGGTCAGTGCTCCTGCTGTATATGCATTTGTGAGCGATTGTGAGGTTCGGAGTTTGAATCCCGAGTCGGTTTAAATGACTATTTATTCATTTTGCTTATTGGCACGAAATTTTAAGTCGGTATCGGTAGACGGCAATAGGATTAAGACTACACGTGATATGCCAAAACCTGTGTGGCCACCGTAGCAACATGCGTCGTCAGAATCATTATAAAAAAATTAGAGAGGCGAGGGGGGGGGGGGGGGGGAAGGCTGACTGCTCACCCATAGTTTAACAATCCCAATGATAGCAATAGAAAAATATTACTTATTTTCATAGAAAGGAATGCCAAACCGTACCCCTCATCATCATCATCATTTCAGCCACAAGACGTCCACTGTTAACATAGACCTCCAATCCGACCGGTTAGAGGCGGTCTGCATCTAATGTGTACCCGCGACTTTGACTATGTCGTCCGTCCATCTCGCAGGGGGCCGTCCCACGCTTCGTCTACCGGTACGCGGTCTCCATTACGCTCGTACCCCTCAAGGTAAGTAAAAAGACTTCTCACCCGAGGAGATATGATTACGTATGTTCGCTCAATTTGATTGCACTTAAAAAATGCTTATCTACATTATAAATGTAATGATGTCATAAAACATGTATGCATATATCCTCAAAACAATACATGTTGTCATATATTCCGTACTGACATTCGGCATGCAAATAGCATACAATATAGGTACATTGTCCACAGGACCCGTATTCCGCTTGACAAACTAGGTATAACATAATCATTTAAGTTGAGTTAGTTTTACGCCAGTTATATTTTTTAAACATAACATAACATAAACTCAAACCTGTATCACCGAAGGTTTAGGCAGAGGTGCTAGCACCCACATTTCGCCAGTTTATGTTTAAGTCCCAGTGTAATAGGAGGCGTGTCTATTGCCATTAACCGGGCACTTATAAACCTGCGATAAATACACACATAACTACGAAATGCATCGAAAAGTCATTGGTGTGCGTCATGGTAAAACCTAACCTAAGACCTAGTCTCAGCAGTCCATTACCCATACCACTAGGCTACCGCAGTCTTTTTTATGCTAACAAACATAGTCATGTGGAATAATGCACCAGGAACAGAAGTAGGTCGTGAGGGTTTAACGACATTGCTTGCACTCCTTGGAGGTTTACGAACTTTAAATACGCTTTGAAATTAGCGATATGTGTCGAACGAAAGAATTAGCGATATGACTGTTTTTTTAATTTGTGAGTCTATTTATTAAAAAGCCGCGGTAGCCTAGTGGTATGGGTAATGAACTGCTGAGAGGTCTCGGGTTCGATCCCAGGTTTTACCAATGACGTTTCGAAGTTATGTGTGTTATCGCAGGTTAAGCAATAGACTCGCCACCTATTACACTGGGACCTAAACATAAACTGGCGAAATGTGGGTGCTAGCAACTCTGTCTACTCCTTCGGGGATATAGGTGTGAGTTTATGTATGTATGTGTATGTATTTACACTTCTAATATTAATGTTTATGTGACAATGTCAATTTCCAATCTATCAATTCAAATGCACGACTTTTGCAATTTACTACCAAGTTTCTACTTACTAATGCGAACAGAAGTAGGTCGTGAAGGTTTTACGATGTCTCCCATTCCTCGGAGGTTTACGAACTTAAACGTTGTTATAAGTAAGATATTTGGAGAGGTGCAGCGCGAATTTTAAATTAAATTCTTGGAACGAATTTACAGCGAGCATAATGAGACGCTGTTTATGGTTGAACTAACCATTTTATACTGTATAGGGTTTTTTTTATACCACTTAGGTGGCAGGACAAGCATGCGGCCATCTTTTTTATACCATTAGGTGGTAGACAAGCAGCCGACCTGATGGAAAGCGGTTACCGTGGCCTATAGACGTTTGCAAATACTAGGGGCGCCACATTTGTGCTGCCGACCATGTTTGTTACCTTTAAAACTACTAAATAGATATTAATGAAACTTCACAAAAATATAGCTTATACGTCAGAATAACACATAGGCTACAATGTATAAAGATAATGTGAGAATTGTCCAAAATATGACATTCACGCGGGCGGAGTCGCGGGCAAGAGCTAATGTCAAATATATCTTTTATGTTAACCAATTAAAATCCACCGTCGAATCACGTCACGATTGCGTTTGAATTGTTAACTAGAATAATGCACCTGGAAATGAACTAGCCCGTGAGGTTTTAACGACATCCCTCTCCTTCCTCGGAGGTTTCAATCAATAAGCCTGTCACTGTCCACTGCTAGACATAGGCCTCTCCTCATGTTGGGAAGTTTTGGCCTACGGTTCTCACACTGGCCAGACGAGTTGGTATAAAGTTCGAGTTTTCCTTCTCTGGCAGTGATATCGTCTGCGTTTTCCGATAGTCACATTTTTATTTATCCATCGCCATACGAAGATTAACAATCTTTAATATTTATAATTTGGTGAGATTTAGCGCGTATTTCAAATAATTTTTGTTAAAAGAATTTATACCTACTGAGTGCAATAGCTTCTTCGTCCAACTAGCTGTTTAATATTGTAAAATGTGTGGTTTGGCATGAAATTCTAAATTAAAATAATTATGTTATAGGCTCTGCTTGAAAAAAAGAAAACAATACGATTTCTTGTTTCCTTGTTGAATTGTTCGTTTTCTTTTGGCTGTTTTACTTAAAGGGTAAAAACTGAACTCTTTCAGTTCTTAACTGTTTATCAGCCAGTCTTACCACCAGGGTCAAATAGCCGACTGGCTAGGTGAGATAGTATCTCACCTCCGGCAACTAAGGACCCTAGGGCGGCGAGGGCGAGGGTTTTAGTCGGTTCGAGTCCAACATAACCTCCCCAACCGGCTATGGTGGTAGGTATTTGTGGGGATTTTTCGCCCGAAAAAAAGAGGCTAATCTGTTACAGGTATAACAAGAATATAGTAATATTAAGGCAATATTAATGTTGCCATAATGTTACAGAATTCTTCGTGTTGACTTGCACTTGGCCAATTTGCCTTGTATCGCAAATGCTCTTCCTATGCTTTTCCTAACTCAGTTGGGATCGGCCTTTGATTGCACTTCAACATTTTCGTGAAACGACTGCCATCTGACCTATCTACAACTCACTGGTGATCAGTCTACTTCCACTACCCATTCATTTTCCGTAATCACTATATTATTTTTAAGAGTGCCATCTAGCGAAATCCAGCTGAACTACTTAGAAACTAATGATCCTGCATCGCACTATTATAATTCTGACGCTAATAAGAATGGTATTCAGTATTTGATTTAAAGGTCATCAACTTACATAAGCTGGAGGAACATCTCAATGTTCCTCCAGCTTATGTAAGTTGATGAACATCTTACTCTGATTAGTTTGATATCAAACTATTTAGAGGAAGAGGAGCAATTTTGGACATTTTTATACCACTTAGATGAATGTATTTGAGTTGTTTTTAATATAAATAGGCAACTTCTCAACATGATACCTCACCTCACCCAATGGTAAGCTGAAGGCAAATTCAAAAAAATCAGAAGAAACGGTTACCATTGCACACACCAATTATGTAACAATGGTGGCCCTCAGTTAGACAGCTTCTTGCTTAAATATTTTATCAATTAAGATTAGATTTATAACTTCCTTTAGTGAATCTTAAACAAAACTATTTACGTTCTTTCTCCTTATCTACTTACTATATAAAATAAGTCGGGTTTTCCTTCCTAACGCTATTACTCCAGAACGCACGAACCGATTTCCACGGTTTTGCATTCGTTGGAAAGGTCCCAGGCTCCGTGAGGTTCATAGCAAAGAAAATTCAAGAAAAAAATCAGTAGAAAAGCGGGAAAATCATTTTTTGTAGCCTCTGGTGGCGAAACGGAGTTCGCCGGGTTTGCTAGTATAATATGAAATAAATACAAAGGAAAATGATGCATTTCTGTGGTTATGCATAAGTTCACAACTTATTCACAGTAAGTACCCTATACCCTATGCTCACTAAGTTCGCTACAAAGTGTGTAACAGCACTGACCTGGGCCCCGGTTGCGGCGTGTGCGCAGGTTCGTCGTCCGCGTCGTAGAAGTCGTCCTCTCCCTCCGACGACGAGTATGAAGTGTCCGGGACCAGCAGGGACATTCCTGTACCAAATATGTTAAAAAACAATATCCATATTAAGACTCGCGTGATGGTAGAGAACGAGACTGCTAATCGGCTTTTATTGCAACATTGAGATACTAGTAATATGCAATATCAATACTAATATTATAAAGAGGAAAGATTTGTTTGTTTGTAACAAATAGGCTCCGAAACTACTGGACCGATTTCAATAATTCTTTCAACTCTAAAAAGCTACAATATCTACGAGTAACATAGGCTATATATCATCACGTTACCATCCAAGGAAGTAATAATCATAAACTTCAATCGATCCGGTAAATTTCTATAAATTGGCGTTAATATCGACAGCAAGGAAAAGTAGTATAGAGGCAAGTAGAGAATCGAGTAGAGCCGCGGGCTACAGCTAGTAAACAATAAATTACATTGGTTACGCCAAAGTAATATATTGTTTATTTTGGGCTTTTACTAATATTTAAGAGCGTTATTAAATTATCACACAATTTATTGCCATTGTTTTTTGTAGTCCGGTCAATTTAGAAATAAAAATAGTGCTCAAATAAAGAAAATTCTGACAGAGCCAAATCTTAGTAGAGTGTAAGCGCAATATCTGGGCAATAGTGGGTCTTAGAGAAAAAATCGTGAGAACCATTTTTATAGAGAATTTCAAGATCTACAACTTTGCTCAGAGGTACTTTTCGATAAAACTTACCGTTTTCGAGAAAAAAAAAACTTAAAATTTTGACCTTGGGCCCCGAATAAGTCTCCTAGCACACATGGGATTGATTGGAACTTTTGACACTTTATTCCTTGTGGTAAACCTACGAAGTGTGTGGTCTCTACGAAGATTTGGCTCTGTCGAAATTTTCTTTATTTAAATTGTCTAAATTGACCGACCTATTGTGTATTGACCACACTTAAAACTACCATTACAGGTTATTATAACATAGCCTTCGATTCATTAATAACTTACTGGGTGCGTCTAAATCTTCTAGCGGAGGCAGGGGGTGGGTCGGCGTGTTCAGTTCGCGGCACTCCGAGCCCATCTCCACGCGAGGTGACAGCTCGGGGTCTGTTGCAAACAAATTAAGACAAATTACGTTGAATCCAGGGTTTAGACGCATTAGGGCTAATTCTGATTATGGCAACCGACTCGCTAATGGACTACTTCTCATTATGGCCACTTCTCAGTTTGGCTACTTCTCATTATAGCTACTTCTCATTTTGGCCACTTCAGATTAGGACTACTTCTCACTTGGGCCACTTCTCATTTTGGCTGCTTCTCGTTTAGGCTACTTCTGATTAGGGCTAGTTCTCACTGTGTAACCCTGTAGTCTATGTCGATCACTTTCGTTCGTCTACGAATCTCCTCATTTCTGATTCGATCTCGCAGAGAGATTCCGAGCATAGCCCTTTCCATAGCTCGGTGTGTGACTTTGAGCTTTCTTGTGAGGCCCATAGGGTTTCGGCGCCATAAGTCATAATATATACTCTAATATTAGGAATTAATAAATGTTTATTTTTCAACGATCTGTAATCTCAATGCATACCTTGTTTGATATGTGATTGGGAAGGATTAGTTGGCCCCTGGTATATACCATTGACAGGATTTACAGTGTTCTGCAACAAAAAATATATATTAAAATGTAATGAAACACGTCAATTTGATGTGTTAACCTCATATGGAACATTTTTATTGGCGTGAATATGTCGTACAGTCAAATAAAATGCCTAACACCGTTGTACAAAAGTACCAACGTACAATATAACGGGGTGAATATGGATCCAGGGGGGAATAGGAATAAAATGACTAATGGAATATTTTAAGCACATAATTTATTTTACTACTCGCAGGTTTATAAGTGCCCGGTTAATGGCAATAGGCTCGCCACCTATTACATTGGGAGCTAAACATAAACTGGCGAAATGTGAATATAGGCGTGAGTTTATGTTATGTTAGATATCAAATAAGCCTTTTTTCAGATGTTTGATGATTCCCTTATTACAATGAACTAGTTCAAAGTTTCGTTTGAAAGAAAATAACTTCAGAACTTAGATGATACTTTTTTCCCTATTCACCCCTATCTCCTTTCACCCCGTCTTACTGTACATGTCTAACGTAACGTAAAATATACACGTTCTTGAAATATTCTGCATCTACAGGCTGTTTCAAAATAGTACACAAATTTATTTAGGTATACAGGATGAATAACTAATATACTATCGCTATCGATATAAGTTTATACTACATGGCCTCTACCTCTAGACATAGTGACATTCTATTCATGGAATCGCTTCGAAGCGAACTGTTTTCAACTTGTTATCAATGTATTACTTGACACTGCGGTAGTTTTAGTATTGAAAATATGTGAAATAAATTATTTCGAATCACAAAGATTCAAATTTTTATAGTCATACTAGGTGTTGCCAGCGACTCAACCCTCGTGGACTTCGGATCCCGTTCCTGCTGTTTGGACAACTGATAGCGTCTGCGCTGCTCCATAAAAGCCTTCCGTAGAGTGAAAGCAACAAATAAAAAAAAAGAATTACTCGAATTGGTAAAGCCATCTTCGCTTACAAATATATTTTATGTTTAGTTATGTGTTTACAAATATATTTTGCGATTCATTTTTATATACAAAGAATACTACTACACTACGGATTTATGTCAATGCCATACTTAGCGATTCCACTGGCGTTTTCGTTAATAGAATATCACTTTGTCTAGAACCCCATAATATCTAAACTATTTTACACTAGGTAGGTATATTGCTATTATGTCAGTATATTATTGCATTGTATTAACTCTGTTACGACCATCAAAATAGTAGTTTCGTAGCTGATGCATAGTCTAGTCTAGTCCCTACATACCTCTAGTCCCTAAGAATTAAGGAGATCTATACTATGATACAACTTTCACATACATGTCTTCCGAATAATAAATACCTACATAAATATACTAGCTGATATCAAAAAGAGTATTTTTGTATTACCAATTTACTATAATACTGTAGGTAGTTACTAATATGATACGATATACAGGGTGAGTTTATATGCTCACAATAATTTGATCACGTGATCAGGTATTATGTATCATCCCAGGTAACACAAAGATTCCAATTCGGCTGTCAGTTCCTATTCTACGACGAAAAAGGTGAAATACTCCGACTGACCACAGCGCGCCTAATTTAATCTCTTGATGTAATTGAACATGTGGCGCAATTTTGCATCTAAATTTTAACAGTTTAAATAATATTAGAATTGAAAGTGAGAGCCCGTTTCAATAAGTTTGCAGAAACATGTGTTGAAATGCACCCGCATCTATATCCCAACTTTAAATTGGATTCTAGGTGAGAATATGACGCTCAGACAAGTTCTTAATTTTGAATTTCATTCCGATTTTTCGATTTCGATACCAATTAATGGAATGATTTTAAATCACCCTGTATCATTGCAAGATAACTACTAATCTAAATACCAAGTGAAATTTAACGGGGTACCTTGAGAGTCGATAGCGAAGAAGTTGTGTTATCTTTAACTAGCCCCCGACGAAAAAAGTGGGGTGATATAGTTAAATCACGCAAGCTAAGGCGCGGGCGGCAGACTAGCCGAGGGCAACGACACTAGAGAATTACAAATTGAGTTTGATAGTCAATCTACACAGGGTGTTAGGGAATTGCGGGCCTGGGGGTGACGGGTGGAGCCGCCGGTCACCCTAGCAAAAGCAGGCCACGGCGATAGCGCAAAATGCCACCCCATACCCAGGGGCTAGATGGGGACACCATGGTCCCCACATTGGGGGAAGAGGGTCATCTCAACAGAGATGTCCCCGGGTCTGCCGGGGAGCGAGAGATATGTCTTGTATAATCTCATCTCCGGCAATCAAGGACCCATGGACGGCGTGCGTTTTGGTCGGTTCGAGTCCGATATAATCACCTCCATCGGTTTTGGTGGAGGTGGTATCCGTGGGGATTTTGTGTACGATAAAAAAAAATTAAAAATGGGTGTAAGGGAATTGCTTCCGGAGTCGAGGTGACATAGCAGTACACGCAATGCCTGATATTAAGTAAATATATAACGCACAATAACGTTGCATGCAACAAGTTATTAGCACCACCTTAGCACAGCTACGAAAACTGCTATTTATTTATTTCCTTTGTAACTAATTTTCGTTTTGAATACCATATCGTTTATACAGGGTGTAAGGGGACACTTCCGAAGCCGAAGGCCCCTTGTAGTAGGTACTACTGGTACACAACATTGTTTATTATATTTTTTTTATACCGTTTAATTAGCGTTATTCACTCTCCATCATGTTACTAAAAGTAAATGTAATAAAAACTTCATGAAAAAACATGAACTCGCATTATGGCGCCATTTGTATTTTTTTGCAGTGACTTTTTTTATGAAATTATCCTTTCATTAAGCTTAAGACGAAGAAAAGTAAATAAAGCTAAAATGTTTCATCATCACTATAAAAAAATAGCGTCATAATGCTAGTTCTGTTGTTGTGTTTTTTATAAAATTATTGCTTCATTTAGCTTTACTAACATCATGGAGAGTGAATAATGCTAATTAAACGGTATAAAAATATGTCTAATGTTGTGTACCAGGAGTACTACCAGGGGTCTTCGGCTTCGGGAGTGTTCCCCTCACACCCTGTATAGAATATTACTAAATTAAGGTAATTATTAATATGTTCATGTTACCTTAGCTATTTGAAGCAGTACTATGGAATGTTTTATATTGTCCAACATGGCCTGAAAATGAAAATAGGATCAGACATCTTTATAATGGAAATTATTTTTAAGGATTGAACATACAACATCTTCGGGGTTCAAATTGAAGTTAAATGCTAGTCGGTTCAACTACTGAACACAGGGCGACACATTCCTGGCGTCGGGTTGGGTAAGGTTAAACGATTAACTCTTTCAAAGTTATTTTTTTTATCTTGTCTGCTTATCTGCAATCAGTAGATTGATACTATAATCAAATGTGAGGATGGTTGATGGCGTGTGAGCGTGGCCTCGACTGCTTACTCACATTTGAATGGTCTAATATAACTTGTCCTTTACTCTTCTCATGCGGATCCGCTAATTCTGCTACCCTTATATTCATTTTCTGTAAAGAAAAGGGAAAGACAGTTCAAGACATGAGTATATATACACTTTTACATTATATACACTACTATTCCGTTTTCCCCACCCAAGCACATGTATAACATTTGAAGACCAATTCTTATAATAAAAAGTTGTCAAACTTCAATCTCAGTCTAAAGGCAATTTCTCATTTATGTCAAATATTATAACGATCTCAATGAAATGAACGACAATATTGTTTTTGAGAATTTGGCACTTGGGGTTTTGGTATGGAAGTTAGACTGTATAACTATTATGGTTTCAAGAAAGCGACTCCTGAGCTAGTAAGATAGAAATAGTATTACAGGAGTTTGTTTTCCTCTTAAAATATATAGGTACATTATATATAATGTCAACAGGTAAAAATGAATGTAGGTATACATGCATACAAGTAAACTTATGTACAAATACTTGCACAAAGCCGGACTGTGACCTCTGACTTATCAGTTATATGCTGTATCACTGAGAACTTGTTTACCATTCTGACTTCTCTTTTTTATACCCCTAGATGGTAAACAATCACACAGTCCACCTGATAAATGGCAACTGGTTAATGTAACCTATAGGGATGTTTGCAATACCAGAGGCGTGACACTCGTGCTGCCGACCCTATAGGAACCTTCTAATGCCCTTCTTGAAGAACCCCATATTATAGGTCCTTGGAAAAACTACAGCTGGTAAAACTTAGGTGGTAGACAAGCATATGCTCGCCTGATAGAAAGTGGTTACCGTGGCCTATGGACGTTTGCAACACCAGAGGCATCATACTCGTGCTATAGACCATGTAGGTTTCACCATGGCACACACCAATGAATCGATGCTTTTCGAAGTTATGTGTGTATCGCAGGTTTATAAGTGCCCGGTTAATAGCAATAGGCTCGCCAACTATTACATTGGGACCTAAACATAAACTGGCGAAATGTGGGTGCTAGCACCTCTGCCTATCCCTTCGGGGATACAGGCGTGAGTTTATGTTATGTTTCTTTAACTTCAAAAGCATCATGGATAACATTAGTTACCTACATTGACTAGTTCAATCATGATCTGCAGATAGGCGTCGGCCTCAGCTATCCGCCTCTCCAGGTCCCCGTGGCGGTGTCTCGGCGCCGGCATCGACCGCGACCAGCGCTCCCGTCTGCCGTGCCTTGATATGGTGTCTTCTAGTGCCCGCACCCAACGCTCTCGCTCTGAACCGTCTCGTGCCTGAAATAAGTCAAACGATGATTCTGATTCTATCTCTCAAATAAATATTATAATAAATATTCTAGGACAATTTACACAACGTCACCTAGACCCATGGTAAGCATAGCGTAACTAGCTTGTGTTACGGGTTCTAGAATGCGAATAAACATACATAGATACATTTTTTTTTTGTAAATACATATCTACATATTATACATAGGTACACCCAGACCAATACAGATATTCATATTCAAGCATACAAATATATTGTACTGAGCGGGAATCGAACCCGCGCCTCCTGCGTAGCAGTCGCGTTCACTACCACCACGCCACGGAGGTCTTTACTTCGATAGTGAGGATTGGCGTCGTCAGCGCCTGTCAGGACACACAGGAAACTAGTATTATATGGTTAAAATAAATCAAACAGTAACTCTAACTGTAGGTACTGGTTTTATTTATTGAATGTGTTTGAATCTGCATTTGTCTTACAAGATACAGTACACCAATATTGAAGGACTCGGCTGGAGCCGCGGTGATCATGCACCAGGTGATAACCGGTAAGTGTATTAAGATATGATGAGATGAGATGACGAGATCAGATGATGAGATGACATAATGTCTTTTTTTTTAAATAAAGGTGTCGTGTTTTATTCCCTTATGATTTTCGGCACCACGTAATAGGGAGCGAGCCTATTGCCGGCAATCAGACACTTTGTGCAAAAAATGGGTATGACGAAAATAAATTTCTAACCGAAACTGTTGCAGCTAAATAAATTTGAAAAAACAATTTTGACCCTTTCCTTGCTATGCGGTATGAGGGTTTTCCACCATAACATAAGATCGCCAGATCATAATCATTATTTACACAGGTTTTCTGCGTTGTAAAAATTAGACATCATTTTTGCGCGTTAGAGAGCAGAGTTCTTCTGAAGGAATAAAAAAATGTCGAAAGAGTTTTATAAGTCCATCCTATTAAAAAATGATTTATTTCTAGCTTATAATGATGTTTGGTTTTAAAATAGTAGCATACCTGAAAATGGAAAGTCTTGTGGTCGACCGTGATGGTGAAAGTGGAGTCATCTTCATCATCGATGCCTATGACCGCCGCTCGTAGCCGCACGCACCCGCGACGCACGCCTCTCGTCATCTTCTCTTTAGACTGGAAAGAAGAAAATATTCGTTTAACTAACGGTTCTTATACCATCTATTATATACTATCTGGTTTCGCCACCAGATGGTTTTTTGATTTTTGTTTTTTTTTTATTTTCCCGCATTTCTGTTAAAAATTTTCCTGAATTTTCTTTGCTATAAACCTCACGGAGCCTGCGACCTTTCCAACGAATGCAAAACCGTGGAAATTGGTTCGTGCGTTCTGGAGTTATAGCGTCAGGAAGGAAAACCCGACTTTTTATATAGTAGACTATTTATTATAGCACTCTGACTTACTTAGAATAATACTTACGCGCGATTCACACATAGCCCGGCTGCGGGTCGGTTTGCCGTCCATCGCCGTTTACAGGATCAAGTTAAGAAAAAATATTTAAAAACGGTGATGGAATGCAAATCGAACCGCGGGCGCTCTATGTGTGAATCACGCTTTATTTTACGAACATAACTAGGTATGTGAAAGTTTAGGAACATGTTTGGATATTATTTACGTAATATGGCTGTAAAGGCTGACCGAAACTGGCCAAAATTTAAGTAATATATAAGTAGTCTCCGAGCAATTGCTGTCGTTCCTTAGCAAAGCTGTTGCTAACTCACGAACTTAGTAAACTCTTAAAGCAGCTAGAAGATATTTATTTTCTTTGAAGTAAGTAGGAAACATAATTAGTCAAAGTAAACAGCTAAATAATGCTTTTTACAAAATGAATGTGTAAATTTCATGATTTGTTATTCAAATTGAATCGGATGATTTCCAACAAATTGAATAAAATTTAAGTCAACTCATAACGACAATATATTGCATTGTTTGCAATAATATGATATAGATTCATACATTAAGAAATTTTTGCATGCCAATAAGGTAGGCTGAAGAGAACTTATTTCCTATTAAAATGTAACATCTTTATATACCTTTGGTCAGCAAATAAATGATTATTATTATTATTATTATTTCCTTTATTTATTTTTAATACATATTGATTACATTTTTAAATACATTTATAAAAAAACAAAATTAAACATATTTAAAAATATAAAAAATAGTAGCCCACCGGTATCGGGTACAGGGACCAAGCTACCGGAGGTTAGGGCTCCAGAGAGAGGAACCTCCTCACAATACGTGCCGTGTCGAGGAGTACTGCCTTCTGCATCAAGCCCTTGACCCAACTGCCTAACGCGAGCCTCTTGAGATGTTGGTCGAGGCTCTTGGCAATCAATCCGTGAACTGATACGACAATCGGCACAATAATTGCTGAATCAACATCCCACATGTCGACAACCTCGTGAGCCAAGTCCAAATATTTTATTTGTTTATCTTTTTCGGCTTTCACGAGATTATCATCATGGGGAATGGTAACATCAACAATTATTGCGAGACGCTCTGATCGATCAATCACCACTATATCAGGCTTATTGGCTACAATAGTCCTGTCAGTGATGATTGATCGATCCCAGTACAATGTGGCACGGCCATTTTCAAGAACTGGGTCGGGCACATATCTGTAATACGGCACCTCCAAATCTACAAGATTGTACTTCAGAGCAAGTTGCTGATGAACGATCCTGGCCACTTGGTTGTGTCTATGCAAATACTCTCCGTTGGCAAGACGAGAACAACCAGAAATAATATGCCTCAAGGACTCTCCAGGACGATGACATGCCCGACATATGTCAATCGTACCATCCTTCAAGATATACCTCCGATAATTATTCGTCATAACAACTTCATCTGTAATTGCACAGACAAAACCTTCGGTTTCTCCAAAGAGATCTCCGAAACGCAACCAGGACACAGATGATTTTAAATCTACGTCGGGCCCATATAAGGCCCGATAAAATCGTCCATGTAGCTCTTTGCTCTTCCATATTTCCTGACGATCGGTGATGCTGAGAATTGCAGGTCTATGCCAGTTCTCTTTAGCCAGAGCAAGAGGAGTTAGTCCGTTGTCTATTGCCACTACATCTCGGTGCACATCCTCGTCAACATGCAAGAAATATTCTCTAAGGTTGTATATCTCACGGTTGTGTAGAGTCTTGGCGTTTAAAAAACCACGACCTCCACACTTCCGTGGGATATACAACCTCATTACTGATGACCGTGGATGATGCATCCGATGTGCAGTCAGCAACGTCCGGACTTTTCTATCCAGGGCGTCTAGTTCGGTCTGGGTCCATCTTAGTATGCCAAAGGAGTATACTAAGACTGGCATGACCCAGCCATTGTAGGCGCGCACCTTGTTACCACCTGATAAAAGACTTTTTAGTACTTTTTTCAGGCGGCCAAAGAAACGATCCCGCAATGTCTGTTTCATAACAGTCTCAGTAATACCTAACCCTTGTGACATACCAAGATATTTATAGGTTTCAGTTGCGGAAAGAGACCTCAGCCATGTAGAATCTGAAAGTTGAATTCTTTCAGATTCCACAATCCCACCCCTTTTTACATGCATGACCGCACATTTGTCTACTCCGAACTCCATTCCGATAGAGTTACTGAAGGTTTCAGTTACTGTAAGTAACTCTACCAGTTGGGGGCCGGTGGAGGCAAACAATTTCAGGTCATCCATGTAAAGCAGGTGGGACACAACTGAACCCCCTCTCCGCAACCGATAGCCTAGCCCTGAATTCTCTAGCATTGTACTAAGAGGATTCAGTGCCAGACAAAACCATAATGGACTCAGACTATCACCCTGGAATATACCCCTCTCGATCTTAATCGGTATACCGTCCCCAAGAACCTGACGACATCCTGGAGAAAGAAGAACCGTCCTCCATTGCCCCATACATGTCTTCAAAAAGGTGCATAGAGTTGTATCAATTTTATACAACTCTAGCACCCTCAGCAGCCATGTATGTGGCACAGAGTCGTAGGCCTTCTTGTAGTCAATCCAGCATGTCGCCAAATTCCTTCGGTTACGGCGAACCTGTTGGCTAATGGCCATGTCAAGAATAAGGAGCTCTTTCGTACCACGGGCTCCCTTCCTACATCCATTCTGAGAGATTGACATTATAGAATTATAATCAATATGTGATGATATTTTATCTCTAAGAATGGATGTAAGAAGTTTATAAACCGTTGGTAGACATGTAATAGGTCTATAATTTTTAGGGTCCGTGGTACTACCTGATTTATAGAGTAGGTGGGTTATGCCTGTAGTCATAAAAGCAGGGAGCGATCCCGACTCAAGTGATGATTGGAATTGCGATGCCAGACATGCATGTGAACTATGGAGCCATTTGAGCCAAAAATTGTGCAGTCCGTCTGGTCCTGCTGATTTCCAGTTTGGTAATGAACGGACTGCACTCGCTACGTCATCTACTGTTATAGATATTGGCTCCATTGCTTGTATTGGTTCACATGATTGTCTGACATCCCGTATCCATTCACCCTCTGTGTGACCAATTGGCACCGACCAAATGCTACGCCAGAATGAGCTGGTGGCTTCATCATCTGGTCGATGCATATCAGTCACATCCGAATCAGGTTGCTCCCATCTTCTATAAACCCACCTCTCATCTCTCTGGAACGAGCGATTCAGAGTATATCGATCCACTCTCTTTTTATAGCGGCGTATACGGTTTGCCCACGCATAGACTTTTTGCTTCAGGAAGTCGATGCGCTCTGTGACCCTTTGTAGGTACTCACGAGGACTGACATCAGTCCCCGAAAATGCCCGTTTCACAAAGCGCATCACTCTTGGGCGGGTATTGCCCGACCTGAAGCAGCATAGTTTGCCAATGAGTGTCCTGGTCTCGGCGATACGCCGCTCAATTCTGTATTGCCAATTAGGAACGGCAGGTCGAGGAGCTGTTTTTGTGTCGGGAAACCTAACACCAGCTACTCGACATGCCGCGATCGCTGCACAATACAAAATTGAGTGCGTATCGGTAAGGTCGACACTAGTCTCAATATAAGATGTTAACATCGAGTCCAGGGCACACACCAGCGCTATGTTTTTTCTATGCGTAGGCAAACGCGGAAGACGCGGTCTATTAATTATTATTATTATTATTATTACATTATCATCATCTTTAATATTTCAGCCATAGGACATCCACTGCTGAACATAGGCTTCCCCCATCGATCAATTATTCGACTATAACTATTATTATAGAGGTTTTAGTTAATATACTGCGTTCCATAAAATTTGTAAGTCCTCTTAGGGTAACTGTATACGCACGTATATTTATAACATAAATAACTTATCTACACTAATATTATAAAGAGGAAAACTTTGTTTGTTTGTCTGTTTGGTTGTAATGAATAGGCTCAAAAACTACTGGACCGTTTTTAAAAATTCTTTCACCATTCGAAAGCTACATTATCCACGAGTAACATAGGCTATATATCATCACGCTACCATACATGGGAGCGGAGTAATAATCATAAATGTCAATTGATTCGGTAAATTTCTATACATTGGCGCTAATATCGCTAACAATTTCCGTTGTCATGACAGCAAGGAAAAGTAGTATAGAGAGGCAAGTAGTGAATCGAGTAGAGTCGTACAACGCGATAATCGACATACACGCGGGCGGAGCCGCGGGCAACAGCTAGTTAATAATAAATAACTAACATTGACAGTTATTAACTGTCAATGTAAACTTTTGAGAACACCGCAAAGCGAAACCGGTTAGGTACAATAATAAATATCGTAGAGAAGTACAAGTGTGTCAATATGTAATATCAAGTTTATCAATATGTAATGTATAACAATAAGTTTCACTAAGTGCCATGAATCAAAACTACAATAATCATTCGACCAGTTTCTTATTCTATCACTAGTAACTACTGATGATATACTCATGTATTATTAACTTATATTTAACATAATGTAATGAGTGTATATTTTAATGCAAATTCAACTACCAACCAGTACACTGTCAATCAGTATTGATTGAATAGGTAGACAGTACAGTGGTGTGATATGGATACCGTGAAACGAGCTTATAATGTCGTCTTCTATGAAAGAGCAGGTATTGAGGCATTTGATTATAACTTTCTATGGATACATCAATATTGTAGGAGGTAGGACACGACGGTATATCCGTCCCAATCGAGCAGTCCGACTGGGGAACCAAAATTGTTGCATTTTCATTTTCATTCATCCATCTTTTCTTAGACCGATTTCTGCTTCTAAAACCCTGTAAGTAGGTACATTCATAATTTGGACCTTTTTTACAACATTACTATCGTCCCTTCTCATAGTGTGTCCATACCACGACATTCGTTCATTCTCAATTTGTCGTTTACTGGTGTTTGTTGATTATATAATTGAAATTAATTCAAATACGTACGTGCAGACGGGTAACGTAATTCATTTGAACATTAAATTTATAACTAACCGAACCTACCAATAACTTTTTGTATATATGTATACATATAGTGAATTTATTGTTGGCAGAACTAAAAGTCAGTGAAAAAACTAATTGAACATTAATAATTTTTAACTAACCTTACCTACCAATGATGTTTTGAATATATTCGTATAGTGAATTTATTGGTCACAGAACTCAAAAACCAGCGACAAAACTAATTGAACATAATATATTACGTCCATTAAGATCGAATGTTCAGATTTATAATCATCACCTTCAAAAAGCATAGCCACAAGCTTTTTGTAGGTGATTTTGATAGTAAATGGTTACCAGTTACTTCGTAGTAAATGGTTACCATGATGTTAATTTTTGTAATGTGGTATTCTGGGACAATAGACTCAAAGAGAAGTCCCCCTCCCTCCCACAATTGTTACTGGTTCCCGCCATATAACGCCAACTTCAATATCTTATCAAAAAAAAGTTTCGAATTGGTCAGATTTTCACTACCCGTACAATTCGTAATCGGATGGTTAAATTTATCAATTCACAACAAAACCGCTCAAACAACCTTTACTCTGATGATGCTCATAAGTAGGGAATCGCACTTTCGGCAATCGCAACCGTGCAATAACGAGCAAAAATGACGAAAATGCTACATTCTTTTTGGGGGAAATCTGTCATTTGTGCGAATGGGCCGGTATTTTATAAATGCCAAAATAAATGGCCTGGAACGACTTCCAGCAATACGACCTCCTTTGAACGTCGTTATATCACATAATAATTATAACTTGCGTGTACATTAATAGGTACCATTAAACTGCACTGAATACTTAATATGGAAGGATAATATATCTTTGATCTTTTCTTTGTACCTGGTTTTTATTTCAAAATCAAACAGTTCTCTATTATATAGGACAGGAGAGTGCAAAACGGTATAAAATAAACTTTTGTGAAACTTACAGGATCACCAGTTTAATATTCTTTATCATCTAGTAATAATGCTACTATCAGCAAAATATACAACTTTTACAGGACAGAATGTTAATTGTTTTGAAATTTTGGATTAGTATATATCTGTACGAACAGTTTACCTAATAAATAAGTTGCATATACATGTTACCTCAAAGTTCATCCAATTACAGTCACGGCTCCACAATAAAGTAAAATGTACTGAAATCCTTTCCGTGTTACAATCACGACGACTTGGTTAATTTACTACACCAGACAATTTGTACGCTAAACTACCGTGTTAAGGTACTTGTAGATGTGTCGTTGTTTATATTTCTCGATTATCATAACAGCATTATATTAGAGCCTGGAATCTGACATTTATTCTCGTTCTATTATACTTGGTGACATCTCGATCTAATTGGTCTTCCCTCAATCAAACTTAGTTTTGAACAATTTAATATGTTTCGATGAATCTGATATCGTGCCGTGCGGTTACAAATTTAATTTACTGAAAGACAGATAGGAGGAGGAGAGGACACTATTTACTAAGATCAACCTACTGACTTTGGTTAGGTATACTTATGGTGAAAAGAACTTCCTTGTCAGGTCGATCCACATCTGATTCAAGAATTGTAGGCTTCCAAATTGGCTGACTCGATTTTCTTTTTCAAATACATAGATAGATATCACGATGTGTTGTGCCATTTCAACATAAGTAATTTACTGTCGTCGCTGTGTGCGCCATCATTTGTTTCACAGAATAACATGATAATCACAAGTGTTAAACTGCTAAAATTATTCCCATTTTTCAAATTCACTTATCATTTCCAGAATCGGTTCAGGTTCAAGAACCAAACATATTGGCAGGCTCACGAAAATCTTGATTTTTGAAGTAGGTTGTTTAAGTAGATAGTAACTTAACCAGCACCACAGACTAAATAATCGTACTGCCTGTAATCTCCTTTAGACACATTATCCACGACTTACATAGATTAAAAATAAATAGAACATATAAAACATAGAAATGAGGAAGCTTTATAATGTTATGATATTATTATGTTACGAGCACTTTCGGTATGCTTCTTTATAGCCTTTTTTTGATAATTAACGAGCATATCGACATCTAGAGCACTGAGCACTTGATGTAACGATCTGTTAATTTTATACTAAGACATCAAACAAGCATGACTACCGGCGCTTGTTTGTAAACACTTCTACGAGTGAAGCATTTGTATAGCGTTAGGTTAAATAAAGAAGTTTTTAGGTAAATGAGGAACTGAGGCCTCTTGCCGAAGACTTCTCAGGCCGGGGCCACGTTTCAAACCGGTGGTCCATTTGCTCAATAATTTACCAAATATTGTTGATATTGACGTTTTGTAAGTGCCATTTAATGGTCTATACAGAATAAATGACTTCTTAATTTTGAATTTATAATCTTTTATGGCACAAAACGCACACATAGTATCCGGTTTTTAAATTAGCACATTGGGAAGAAGAATGAGAATTTGGTAAAGATCGGCTTATTTCTGTTTTGAAGAGTGTTCTTGAATTCAAATACAGACTATGAAGCCGGGCAGGTGCGTACTGTATTTCAACGAAATCCAGTGTTTGACATAGAAGAAACATTTAGACCTTGATGGTTCGTCATGTTAATTATTGTTAAGGAAATTTACTATACGAAATTTTCCGGGTTCAACTGTGAAATGTCACCCCGAATATATGGCCAATCCACTATCTCCTTTGATATGTGAACATTTCTGCAAACATACATACAAACAAATGCCGATGTCGAGATCCTAAAAGCCTCCGCGTCACGCTAATGCTCTTATTACACTAATGTGTCGCACACACAAAGGCCGAGCGGTCTAATGACATAACCAAAGTAACCGGAACAACCGATTAGGAGTACGTACATGGTGAAAAATAATGATACTGTGAAGAGCATAACAATAAACTTTCAAATGGACAATTTTTGATGTGAATCACATTTTTTTTATTCAATGTATTGAACCTCTTATGATGGCAAGAGAAGAGTTGAGTTCAGAAGATACTGGCCATTACGTTCATGTCCCTACGAGTACCAACTCTTTTTTTAATTTTTTTCATATTAAGAACCTTCACGGTCTGAAGGCTATGAAGGCAAGGTAACATTGATTGCTACACACATGTCACTAAAAATGCAGCTTCAAACTAGAACGGGAAATCCTAATCTGCACTATCTAATACCAATCTTAAATCTTAGATTTTGGCAATTAATTTTAACATACCCACTATTAGGCCCGGCGTTGTCTCTATTACATTAACATTACAAAACATACCAATCATGTTTATAAAATGTGTGAAGATAAATTATGCGAAACAATAGGAAATTAAATTTCAGATTAAGGACACGCACAAAGAGACTAGCACAAATGGACATAACATTGCGATCCTTTCACCTACCGACGTGTTGCAAAATGGCAATGATGAATAAAATACTACTTTTATACGGCTATTGTTACGCTGATGCAATGATAAGAGTAGACAGATTAATTTATGCCGATACATTTAGAAATAAATTGGAGTAGATTTTGTTGCGACTACAGGTGAAGTAGGGTTCTGCAGAGGAAAGAATTATGTTTTGTAAGTATTTCTGAATAGTACTCTGTCATAATTTTGAATATTTAAAGTTATTTAAAAGACACTACATTAACCAGAAAGTAACCATTTCTGTCCGCGCACTTCTCTTCACAGACAAGGAATTCTCCCTCACACGTTGCAACCGGAACCGTGCACACAGTGAGGTATGACATCAAATCGAAAGTCCATGCACGCTCGTCTTTTTTATGTTTCTGAATGATTTCATTCAGTTCCGCCTGCTTGTTTGTGGTTAAAGGATATCGAAGAATCTCGCTTCAGAATTAATAAACATGTGTAATTACACCATAATGATTTATCTATTTTAATGCATTGCGTGATTTTGCACCAATATAACCTCAAAATCTGGCATATTTGTTGCATTTTCGCGTTTTACACGCCAGTCCGTCTTAAAAACAATAAAAAAAAATTCCTTATTCAACATGCCTTTTCCATTAGTGTTGGTTCCGGGCCGAATGATGATCGGAGGCATATCAATGTCCTTCCATAATTGAATTTTATCTCCTTCCTGGCGCCAGATTGTTCTGATATTTCGTACACACTTGTAATTTGGATGTCAATACAATATAAAATTATTTAACTTTAAAAGTACAATTGACTTGTCAGTCAACAACAGGATTACAGATCTACAGTGTAAACAAATTTAATTAACTTATATTTGCAACGAATATGCATTTCAAACGCTTTGAAGGAGCGACAGGTCAAGTTGCCTACTCGAGACCGCACGTGAGTTTGAATGAAAACACAAATACTAGGAAAATAGCAGGTGGAAAGATTTGGTTTCTGCCAACGCTAATGAGAAAAAATGAACATTTGTAAAATACGTGAAAAATGTGGACTTGAATTTTCTTTTAAAGTTATATATATATGTTCACACTTGTTAATCTCACTTCTTACCTATGCTTGGGCCCTCTCAGTGAGTAGCGGCTGCCGTGAAACAAATTACTACACCACGATGGCAACTCAAAAAATGCCATCGATTCGACAGAAGAAGAAGAATCTCTAAAGACCTCTTAAAAGATACTTAAGAGACTGAAGTGTATTGTCACCCACATTTGGCCAAGTATGTTTATCGGTCCAACGTAGCCTATTGCCGTAATGGGTACTTTGTTATGGGTTGCGCAGCACCATTGCTTAGTCGCTTTCTACCGCACCCACGGGAAGAGATGGCGTGGTCCTAGTCTACTTCGCCAGAAAATTTAAACTTCCTGAACCAAAATTTACATACACATCAACTAATTTTCAACTCAACCGATGCAAATTTACAATGTTACAAAATCTAGGTCACTTTTAGCTAGACAGATTTTTGAGAGCCACAAATCTCAATTAGATTACCGCCAGCAGATAGAATAGACTACAAATAGCTTCCTTGTTTCTCTTATGCTTTGCGACTACACAATTTTGTTATGAAACATCACAGAAACGTTCATTTATTAAATTATGTTTCAGTCTAAAGTTAGTACAGTTATCGCCATATATATTGATGCCAGGGACGTCACAAACGTACTCTATGTGGGGTTTATGTATAAATGTTATGACATAATGTAAGGTTCTGCACGTGCTACGTCCCCAATGGTAGAACGCATTGCTTCCACTCTAGCTAGAGCGGTATTCTTCAGAAGGGAGAGATAGTAATTTATTTTATGAGTTTATTTTGTTTTTACTCGCAGTAGCCTAGTGGTATGGGTAATGGACTACTGAGACGAGGTCTCGGGTTCGATCCCAGGTTTACCATGGCACACACCAATGACATTTCGATGCTTTTCGAAGTTATGTGTATATTTATCGCAGGTTTAAGTGCCCAGTTATTGGCAATAGGCTCGCCACTTATTACATTAGGACCTATACATAAACTGGCGAAATGTGGGTGCTAGCACCTCTGCCTACCCCTTCGGGGATAAAGGCGTAAGTTTAAGTTATGTTATTTTGTTTATGGTAATGGTTACTACCCGACATTGTTACTTTTGAGAGAGCATGTCTCATTTTTCGAATTTATCTCATAGGTAAAAATATATAAGTTCTCTGGTAGAGCCGACCCCTTGATGCTAGAAAAAGCATGATTCTACCATTTTAGACTGTGCGACCTCGTACTATATCTAATAAATGACAATCACTACGCCGTTACTGCTAAATTACGTCATAAACCCATCAAACACGCTATAAACTTCTAAAGCAATTTCATTCAGTCATCACTGCAGGAATTATTACTTGACCTATTTTGATTGAGTTATAAAAAGGCAATATAACTACATAAGAATTTTCCTCACCATTAATATTAATAGGGATGTTGACAAGGTAGATCGAATACCGTTTAAAGATTTAACTGAAAAAATATGGTGCGGTTTCATTTGCACCATTGGCTATCACCATCAATGGTGCAAATAAACAAATAAAAATAAAGAAATAACTAACTTAAAGCATACTTTAACCTTTAACTTTTTTATAATGAATAATTCATTTAATTTATAATATTTAACCGTTTAATATTAAAGTTTTAACTAAACTGAACTGAACTGAAATAAAATAACTAAACTGATACCATAACTTTTCATTATTTAAAGTACCCGAAGTATGTCAAAATACAAACAATCAAATTAAGTCCAAACTTAGAACTTTTAAGATTTCTCAATAAATTTCAAATTGCTTTTATTATGAACAATGCACGTGAGAGATAAATACAATATTTTTTGCGCTCCATACAATTTGTAATACGCGCGACAAAATACCCGCTTGAGATCATAATTGACGAAATATGGATGTTTAATACACCTCTACCTTTACAGACTTTACTTTTTTCACACAGACAGGATTTACAGACGTGTATATGTTTATAATAACATTGTAACAACTAAAAATATGTACTCCATTGTCAACAGATCCCCGCGTTGAAGATTGGCTCCTCATGACATCACCGGTGCCTTTAATAGCCATTATTGCTACCTACTTGGTGGTGATCAAGGTTCTCTTGCCTGCGTTCATGAGGAACAGGAAAGCATATGAGCTGAAGAGCATCATCAAATGGTATAATGTGGTCCAGATTGTTGCCAATGTTGTTGTTACGTGGGGGGTAAGTTGAACATTAAAATAAGCTCAAATATTACTTATGATAATTTGCTTAGGACTTAGGGAAAATCTTAACATAGATTGCCATTATTGAGTACGCTTCCACATAGATACTTGGGGCAGTAAACCTAAATACTATATCGCACTAAAGATACCAACCGCGGTAGCCTAGTGGTATGGGTAATGGACTGCTGAGACGAGGTCTCGGGTTCAATCCCAGGTTTTACCATGATACACACCTATGAATTTTCGAAGTTATGTGCGTATTTATCGCATGTTATTTACATAATAAACGTTCCTCTTCAATCACTCTATCTATTAAAAAAACGCATCAAAATCCGTTGCGTAGTTTTAAAGATTTTAGCATACATAGGGTTATAGGGATAGAGAAAGCGACTTTATTTTATACTATGTAGTGATAGGGACCACCGGTTCGAAACGCGACCCCGGTCGGAAAATCAGCGGGCTTTGATAGTTAGATACTCTTCCACAGTTACGAAGTCCCGTAGACCCTTTCCATTGAATTCAAAGTTTCAAATTAGGTACTTAATCGCTTGCTCAAGCGACAGGGACTTATCAACAAACGGTTCACAAGTTCGCTCTTAGTTAATTAACCAAGACGTGTTAACCAAGTTTGACATAGTGTGTGTGAATATTACTAGTCGCAGTTATATCTAGTATTCCATGTATGCAGACCAGCATACAGCCCACATGGGCCTCGATTCTACTCACTGTCAAGGCACTGAGATTACAAAAAGTGCCATTTAATTTAGGACTCTAATTATATACTGTTAAAGTATAAAATTAACTGGCATCGTGTTGAGTGAATGAAATGATGATGATCTTTTTCATTAAATTTTACCTTTAAACCTATGTGAATAAAGTCAAAAATTCATGACAGTTTTTGTAATCTCAGTCATGTGACTACAGTTAATAATTAGAAAAATCGGCGTGGTTTCATTTGCACTATTGATCGGGGTCCGGATGGGTACGACACACTTGCGCTGCCCGCTCTGTAAAACCTTCTAATGTTCTTCTTGAAGGACGCCATATTGCAGTCGCTTGCGAAAAAGATTTTTTCACAGCCTGAGAGTGCGCGGAATGAAGTTCTTATCATACCTTACCATCATGTAATTATATTACGTGTACTACCTCGTATCGTGTATATACCTCGAGGTATATATCTTGACCCATTTTTGACCTTTGATATATTTGAGGACGAGCTCAAATCCACTAATCAAAGATAGCACGGGGTGCTGCTGTGGTGTAGAACCACCCAATCTTAGGAGGGACTTTGCCTCACGATGTGTGTTTTACAGCCTGTATAATTGTTAGTGTTCAGAAGAATCGTTCGACATGATGCCCACGCCTACTTTCTATTATCGCACTTCTCGCCATAGGCTTTGAGTTCATTTTCACGCATTACGACAGGAAACGGTGCGCATTGTGCGGTATGAAGCGAACTCCATGCTGTGCACGCTCAAGCTATGGAATGAACTCCCTGCTGTGGTTTTTCCAAGTGATCCCAATATGGGGTTCTTCAAGAAGGGCATTAGATGATTAGAAGGTCTTTACAGGATCGGCAACATGACTGTGACCACCATCCATCGGGTGAGCCGTGTACTTATCAGTCACCTGAGCGGTATAAAAAAACGCCCATAAACGCGAACTGCGCGTATAGAAAATATATTGAGCACATTTCAGGTCCAAGCTATATGCCCTGAGGTATCCCTAAAAACCTGATTCAAACATGTATTGTATAATAATACATACCGGATGTTCCCGTGTTATGAACAGTGCGCGGGTCACGCAGTGTCAATTTGATCAATTTCATACCGCCCAGCGAGTGTAGGGTGTTCACAAAAACGTATTTTTGTATTGTTATTCATGTCATGCGAGAAGTTTTCGCAGAAAATATACGTAAACAGGGTCAAAGCTATCAGAAATGCCGAATCGAATAAGTAATGCAAAAGTACTGAATTTATTTCAAAGTATTCTTTTTGGATATGAATAAACCATCCATGGATTCTGATGTCGATCCCGTGTAATGTACGTTTGTGTACAAGGCAAATAATGAATATAAATAATACGTGTAATAATAATATTGTACGACGTATGAGGGTTTAGAGTGCGAATAAAAATATCTATAGTCCATTTTGTTTAGGTATTTAAAAATACATAAACAATCTTGGTATATCTTTATAATATGTTTTGTTTCAAAACTCAATATAAAAATACTTTACTGCTTAGAAACGCATTTTATAGCCTAAAAACCGGTATTGAACCACTAGTTAGTCAGTTAATTAGCCCAGTTTATTAGCTTGACATATATTTATTTAAAAAGTTGCCACAAGATTGTTTACCTTTATTAAGTACCTAAACCAATGGAGTAAACATATTTTTTGTTGTATTTAAATGTGCAATAAATATAGGTATGCATAAACTAGTGGAAATCAAATCCGCAACCTCTAACGTCGTAATCAAACGCTCTACTTTTGCGCAACAGAGGTCGTCGGAAATATACCTAGACAGAATTGTGAATTATGACCTCACATACGATTCATAGATCATAACTGTCATTATAAAATCATTTGAAAAGTTTATGCAACTATCTTCCTTCATTAATCATCGTAGTTTTAATTTCGGTCTTATAAATGTCTATTATTAAATTTTTTGCATTGGCAAAGAACATACCTAATCACATTAATATCACTGTTTAACGGACTTATAATAGTATCACAATAAAACATCAATAGAGGGTTCTGAATACAAAAAGAAAATAAAAAGCAACACTATCGTTCGATCTTGAGTCAACAATATTTCTGCTGTACAGAGGACAATTGATGTCTCAGAGCGATGGCAATGCATTCATTCGATATAATCTTTTTGTCTTCTCCCGATCAGACGAAAATCTAAACTATTATCTATCTTTTGTTAGTAAGCATCCTGTTTAGGTCAAAGCAAAAACGGATAAGTATCAACTTCTCAACAGACATTACGAGTCTATTTCCTGAGAACTACAGTGCATGATCGCTTCTTTTCGAACGGAAGTTGTATGTAACAAAATTGACAAATGGGGACGTGGAAATTTTCGGAGTATAAGAAATTATTGCCATTCAATAACTTCCACATCGAATTTGAAATAGCATTTCGTTATACTACGAGTAGGTACATTCTTATTTCAATTCAATATTGCTCAGTCCACGAGTATTTGCCAGTGTCAAGTAATTTGATATGTATCATATTATAAATCTTTATTTATTACATTTTGCAGGGGTTTTTGTTATTTTTAGTCACGATCAAAGTCAAGTCACATCCGTCATAGATGTGACAGTCAAGTCAAAGTCATACACCAGTAAAGTAGTAGAGACTACTAGAGGCTTCTCTAAAGTTTTGGAATCATCTAATTACAATTTCAATTACAATTCAAAGCAATATGTCACCATCCTAATATTAGGCGCGTTGTCCAAGACGTTGTGTCTAAAAATTCACCATTGTTACACATAAAAACTCAGATTACACATAAATACCCATGTATCACAAATTATGAATAAATAAATAAATAAATAAATTAACGCCAATTTCAAGAAATGAAACACTGCTGTGATGCTATTTTTGCGATGGCGCCAAAATACTCTCGAGTAGGTACATATACCTACACATAGGAATCGAAGTGACAGATGGACTCACCTGTCACTCTAGCAGATAGAGAGGGTAGCGCGATACGCCTTTTTCGGGAGCAAGGTAGGAACATCTCGAAACACGAGATGGCCTAGGGTTAGTCGGGGTGCGAGGAATGTTTTAAGAAATCTTACGCCCTCGCATCAGAGGCTTACCTACTAGAAAACGTATATCACTATTCATAACAAAAAAAAATAGTTCGAGGGATGTAGTCACTAGGTTTGGTCGTAGAACTTTACGAGTACGAGACCTACAACAAATCATAAAATGTATCAGTTGGTGGCTAGCCGAGATAAGTCGTAAAAGTTGATTGAGGGAAAGGACTTTATTGCTAGACACTCGTAAATTTTGCACTTATGATGTTTATCTCTATAAGACTTACTACAGTACTGTTATTTATTCATATTTCATTACTGGTCTTCCTCTTGGTATATCAATAACTAATATTAACGACATATTTTGATTGATATAGATTAGTATTACTAAAATATTGACATTATAATTAGATATTAAGATAGCAGAATCGGTTTATCTACAAGTAAAGATAGGACTGTCAGATTACCAATAAATACGGTTAAGAGAGGGCGTACCTACCGCGTGGGAGGGGACTGGTTCGAATCAGTAGAGATGGTCTGGCACCCCCCAACCATACAACTAACTAAAACCTGCATATTACGAAACCAGGAGTTTAGCCCAAAAATTGTATCATAGTTCAAGGACGCCACGGGAATGAAAGGTTACGAAGCGCAGCAATTAGATGAATGAGTTAATGAATTTTGTCACCTAGCTGTACCTATAGACATAGCTGTTCTTTATACCTGTGAAAGAAGGCTCGGGTGGCACGCGTTGACGCGTAACGCACCCGCCCTACCTCTTTTAGGTAAGTTAAGGACACTGTGGTTTCCACACAAAAGGCATCTGCACTCTCGAAACCGGAATTGGCCATAAATAGCATAGGAAGCCGGTCCTATCAGTCACACGGAATAAACAAACATTGAAGTTTTGATACAATCCGATGTTTTGTCAAATCATGGTCGCGGTACATGTTTATACAACCAGTACAATGGCCCGATTGCTAATGACAGTGTGATACAATACCATTTGAAATGAACTGCATCAGACGTTTATTGTCTCTTCAATGACATGTTTATTCCACTCCAGTTAGATAATCGAGATCTTTAATGTTTTTATTGGAGCGGTTGTTTTTATTGCAATAATAAGTTCGTAACACAATCTCACTGATTTATAAACGATGTTTCTCTGATTTTACATGCGAGCGCATGTAAAATCAGAGAAACACATGGTGCGACATGCAAAAGGAATAAGGAAGAGAATTGTTTTTAAATAGATTGACGAACAAGAGAAGAAATTCAAATCGATGGGTTTTCGATGGAAAGAGTCTTTCGATTATAATGTGTATACTTGACTCTTCAAAGCGCGATTCACACAATTCGCGGATGCGGATAGGGCGTGCGTCGGGGTAAAACAAATATTATATTAGAAACTAGCCTATGCCCGCGGCCCCACCCGCGTGGCTGTCGGTTATCACGACCTAAGTGCCATCTGTGCAACTTAAATTCTATATTACTAATCATAACTCTGGTTCTACTTAACCGATTGCAATCAAACAAACGTAAAATTTTAAGATTTGCGTCCATCGCGGACAAATAAACTTTTTACAATTATATAATAGTATAGATAGATAGGTATGGCGAAAGGTGGTAAACCGACCTGCACCCGACACGCACCTGTGCCATCTGTGAATATTTAATGTCACTGTCGTAATTTGAAATTATACCCCCTTTTACGAATTCTATTGTTTCGGTGTTACTGAGGATGGTAGATGTCACATAATTTGATTTTTGAGGCAAAACTTTAGCTGTTATTACTCATAAATAGCGAAACCTGCCTAGACTGATTTTAATAAATAGTTAACTCTCATCTCCAAGATTTCTTACGTTACAGGATTGATATTTCTTTTTTACATAACATTTTTTCGCGAAATGTCTACAAAAGGAACAATGTACCTACTTCAAAGCCGCTAAGCCTAATAGAGCGCGGATGTGGTCAACCCCGTTCACCACGGAGCGCTACGTAAATTATCTCTACTAATATGAATCGGCATGTTGCCGTTTACCGTTTATCTTTTTAAGTGTCTCACATTGCTCAGGGTTAACTTTACCTTATAATCGCAACCCTATCATCAACAAAGGTTTAAATGGGCCGGTTTCGCCTTATACCTTTCTATGAGCGTTGCACTTTTACAAGCCTCAGGGCTGCTAAAATTAAGCACTCTTTTTTTTATACTCGTAACGTATCAGTCAGCCGAAAACCTTTTCTTTTTTCATTATACAATGAACCACGATTAGTATAATTTACTGTTATGTAACAAATGACACAGGACAGCCTCACTTTGCGAGGAACCACAAGTATGTAATCATCTGGCGTACTTCTGAAGGAAAACGAAGCTCGTCAAGGCGCACGAACGAAACTGTATTGTATTATTACATTTCAACGGTTTCTCTCTGAACTAACGAGTCAGAATTATACATTGTGAGCTGTTACATTTACTCTGTAAACTGTAATAAGTATTTGCTTAACTAAGAGAGTATATTTCAGTTATAAGAATTAAGTTTCCAGTACATTTTTACAATTCACCTACTGAGTTCATCTTCAGATGTGTTTGTATGATTTTTTTGAGTGAAGGGACGGGGTGACATGTTCCTACGATAGAAGGAACCCTATGTACTTTGAAGAAGAAGAAAAAAGTATTGCTATCCGTAAACATAGACGGACAAGGCATCAGAAGATTCTTAGATGGTCAACGCATCCGTGTTGCACGCGTTATAGGCCACAATAATCACATCCTATCAGGTGGGCCGTATGGTTGTCTACCACCTAAATACTATAAAAAATACGCAGTACGCGTTTTTTCGGCTTTCGTGGATAATATGAAGTACTACAACGGCTGAGGCGGACACATGTCGCTCTATTCCGGTTCAGAAGATACCTCGTGCAGAGGCAAGACACGCATCGAGATTTGTTCTTCGGACTAGTGAAATATTGCACATGCGGAAACATAATATATCTCCTCGGGTGAGAAGTCTTTTTACTAGTTTGGGAGTGAGTGCGGTTTGGTATTTCTTTCTATGACTTTGTTATGGTTGGGATTGTTAAACCCTGGGTGAGTGGTGGGTTCGGCTAACTCCCCCAATCTATTTTCTTTATCAAACAATCCGCGCGAGCTCAAAGCCGGCAATGTCTCGCTACTTGTGGTTAATTGAAAATATACTTTGTTAATTACAGAAGAAACTAATAAGAACATGTTAGAAAGACGTTGACGCCCGGTTACATAACACAATCCCTGTACTCGACCACTTTCTTAACCTTTTGTTCAAATCCGCCATTAATCGCACTTATCGACCGTTGAATTCAACACTGCGTAACATTTTAGAAATTCCACAATATAATTAACTCAAAATTTTACAACTTATGAGATGAAACGTGTTATGGACAGACGGCCACACCCGTACTTTCATTCTACAGATTATAATGCGGCCTCAAAATCTGTGCAGATGAGAACGGGATGAGTATCGGACCTTGTAATTTATTAAAGGAATGTTTTAAATTCAAAAACGATGATATCGTCTTTTGTTTTAAAACTTAACTTGTTTGATAGGATTAAAATAAGTATGTCTCCCATATACGTCGCGTGGTTTTCAGAAGACTAGATTTTTTCCCTTTCTAAGGGATAGGGCTGTTTAACATCAATTAGATATACCTATCCAGAATCAGCCTCAGATGCATTTAGTACCCGGAATGTGGCAATTGGCTCACTCCCTTTTGTGGACCAAATACAAAGGTTAGTGAAATGTGGATGTATAAACTCTTAAAGCAAGTCAATGATTGAACGAGTGCCCTACTACCAACTACATAAATAGTATGTAATCCTATATAAATTTATAGCATTACAAAGTTACAGTTTTGAAGTTGATGTTATGACAGTCTTTCAATTACTAATCTGTTTTTAGAGTTCGTGATACAGGCCCTGTACCATCTCTGCAAGACGGTAGAAATTAGATTATAGAGGCCCATCGCCACTGCACTTTAGTTTTATGAATACAGGTTTTTATTTACCTATATAGATTTTAAACAAAGACAGAAGATCAAATAAACCTTTAGTGGAAAAAAAAGAACTAGGCACTATGCGGAACAGGTCCGTAACTAATTAGGTCAGTTATTTCTGGAAGGTCGACCGAAGACTTGTCGCCCGACACGGAAAAGATTTTGCAAGCGGGAAGCCTAAATAAATAAGGAATGAAACACCCATTTCCTCGTTTCCCTAATTAATTTCTGTAATTTTCATAGTATTTTCTTTAATGAATAATGATCGAGAGAAGCCTGTGTTGCTAAAGGCATACATTATGATTTTTTTGTCATTTGAGTGGCATACAAGCACACGGCTCACCTGATGGCATGTGGTCAAGACCTACGAACGTTTATAACACCAGGGGCGTTACGCACGTGCTGCTGTCGACCTTGTTGAGACCTTCTAATTTTTGAAGAACCTCATATTGTAGTCGGATTTTCATTCCACAGCTTATGCGTGCGCGGGATGAGGTTCTTTTCATACTGACCAGTGCGCACCGTTCACGGTTGTAATGTGTGAGGATGAACACTTTGGTTGTGGCGAGCGGTGCGATGATAGAAAATAGACGTCGGCATCATATTCAATGCTGATCAATCACCTCATAAACCATTTTGTTGTGCTGTGATTAGTTATAATTAAATAATTTTAACATCGACTTTCAAAATATTGTGCCTATTGACTTTACATTGCAAAACAGAAAAATATTTTCCGTGAAAGAAAAACTGTGTGAAATTATTGAATTCGTATTCTACTCGTAACTTAGTATAAGTAAAAACTGAATTCAATGACGACAATGACGAATTCACATTTAGAGTTATAATCTAGTGCCAAATATGTAACTAGAATAACAAAACTTCTTCCAACTATGTATATTACGTTAATGACCCTTAACAACGGAACAATAAGGCCCGCAATAATTTACAATTGTCCCAAAACTTCATAACTATTACCAGGGCATATGTATATACACATATAAAGAATAGTAGGTATGTTAGTGGTCGCAAAATTTCAAAAATAGATGATTGCATTTTACTCAAAGAGTGGTTTAATAACCCTTTATCCCGAAGGAATGGGAAATATTTTTATGAATCCTCTTTCTTCCTAGTTCATTTAGCTCCTACATTTTCGGTTAGGAATTTACGCAAAGACGGCCGTGTGGTTTTGGTCTGTTTGAATCTGATATAACCACCCCCGCTGATTTCGACGGAGTTATGCGTGGGGATTTCCACACGGGGAAAAACAAAAAGGCAGTTACGTTAGTGTTTTCAAAGGTTTTTGTCTTAAACTCAGACAGATTGCATCCAGCGACATTTGCAAAATGTAAATGGTTATGATTATACATATTCATTACACTTTTGAAATGCGGTCTGGCGAAAGTACACATGTACATTTAAATGTTTTTGAACAGAAAACTTGGTACTACATCATAATACTGTTTAGATGAAAGTTTAGATGAATGGATGGATAAATATTGTTCGATATTGAACGTACTTGGCATAGTACAAAAGATCATTTTATCTCAGGGAAAGATTTTGAGGGACGCGAGAACAGAATCATATTTCACGTATCAGTAATTTTTTCATATATTCGGTAAGCGCAGGGGCAAATCTATGACAGTTTAACGAGCTACAAACTGGAAGGCTACTTAGTCTGGAAATTGAACCACACAATATTAAGGAAGCTCATCTAGAATGGGGTTACCATAGTCCCCACATTAGGGTAAGGGGGTCGTTTCAGAAGTCCCCGGGTTTGCTGGGGTGCGAGAGATATGTCTTGTATAATCTCACCTCCGGCAATCAAAGTACCATATACGGCGTGCGATTTAGTCGGTTCGAGTCTGACATAATCTCCTCCATCGATTTTGGCAGAGGTAATATCCGTGGGTGTTTTTGCGCACGATAAAAAAAAACTCTAACTTGATGTAAAAATGGTTACCGTGGCCTATGGATGTTTGCAACACCAGGGGCGTTACACGTATACTACTTTGTACCTCAAAAAATAATACAGTTTTTTAGTTGAGCTAAATCCGTATAGCGTGACACAATCGCATATAATACATTGGTAAAATATTACTGAAACAGTATACAGTGCGTGACCCTAATGGCGGTGGTGACTCGAACAAATAAACTAATTACACCGGAGCCAGTCTAAGCTATGCTCAGTCACGTATGTCGCCTTAATGAGGTGACTTAGTCACGTGGTGCGCCAGTTGAGGTAGGTTCATTTATACAGTCAAGCCCCTTATTCCGATTCCGTAACCGTACATAGAACAGAAACAATCGTATCGCATACAATACATACATATATCACGCCTTTATCAACGAAGAGTTAGGTAACTTAACGCCTGTATTTCACCAATCATTGTATTCGGTCCCATATAATAGGTGGTGAGCCTATTTCGGTATTTCGGGTACTATAGTTCACTCGAATCATGCATCTGATGTTAAATAACTCTATCCCCTAGTCGTCTTGTACGACACCGCATGAGCAGAGAAGTGGTGGCCCAAATTCTACTCTCCCGGGAACCATATTACGCCAGTTATTCTTACTTCCATTGTAATCATTTTAAAATCTACATACTATTACAGATTGTCAATAATATGGGTTATCAATAATATAATGTTTAACATACTATCCAATTTACGACAGTGGTTAAAACTCGTTTCTAAACAAGGCACTGCTCCAGAAAACAATAACAGGACAGAGGGTGAAGTTTTCCGAAAGAGTTCTGTAGTTGTATTCTAGTAACTATTACATTATTGTCTTGGGCCGAGTCTGGGAAAAACTAAGTAGTAATATATTACATCTATTTAGTAGAAATTTCGATAAAGTGGTAATTTTAAAATTTTAAATTTTCGTTAAATAAGTATTTGTTTCAATGTCTACTTATTTAAAAATAAATAAATGCCCCTTCGGTCTAACCTTGTGAAAGCCGTAAAGGGTTTGTCACAATAAAACATTTTAATAGCGTTGTCGCTCGCCATATTATTTGTTTAATGGATCTATGTATGGATAAATATAGACTAAACTATTTAATATCTAATACCTAGATGTTATAATTAAAATATCTTTTTATACCTACTACAAAGATAACAAACCAAACACCCCGGTATAGAACGGTACCACAGAATCAAGAACTTACCTTCAACCAACAAATCGTGAGGGTATTGGTGATAAGAACCCGACCAGGTGATAATGTCTCCCCCGGTGATGGGAGTCCCCCTAGGAATCACCGGGGGAGTCCTTATCACCATGTAGACTTATTTTTCTGATAGCTTCCGAGGCCAAGGTGAACTCGGAGGTCAGGGTTCGTATTCCTTTCGGTCTTTCGCACGATTTTGGGCGTTCATATTGTAAGACATGACATGCCAGAACTTCTTGGGCCTACACCACCCACTGGGACCAGGCAAGAGTGCCATTACCAGGCATTTGTTACCCGTGTATCTTGGATAGACAAGGCACCGTCGCCCGAACTGCTACGTTTGAGATTTGGAAGACAAATGCTAAATCTTCTTTAAAAACCCATATGTTAGTGTGACACCTTACACAGACTTCAATGGGAACGGGGCGTGACTTGAAATTGAATATGTTTACCAATATCAATATCGTATACTGAAGTTTATAACATAAATATTAAGATATAAAATAAGATTTATTGATCAACCGATAGATGATGCCATGTTTTACTTTGCAATGAAATCTTCTGTTTATTTTTGAAATCAGAAAAGTATCGGTAATGCGCATTCCGCGAATATTACTCATTGAAAGAACTGAATTTGATGGCTTCTATCGTGAAAATATATTATGATTCAGTTACTTTTCTATAACCCATATAATAAGATATATTTTGGGCCTAGGTACCGTTGTGTTACGAACTAGAAATTCAATATAACTATCCTCTAAGAGCTTGGCCCAATCTCATGTGGACGTTGATCCACTCTTAATAAGGATCGAATCATGTATTCAAGCTCTCCGGCAGAATATTCACAAACTAATGAGCTCTTATCGGATTTTCAAACCCACTTATTTAGGGATTTCCTTTGAGCATTTTGTTCAACAAAGGGACTGTTTATATGTCGAGCCGTTTTAAATATACCTTAAGAAAGCCTGAAAGGGTCGCGTTGGGCTTCCTACTATTGGTGTGGTTTCTTAGATTGCCTTTTAATGGTACTTTAGTGTCAGAAAAGTGATAAGTAGTAAACTCGGACTAGACAATGTGAGCCAAAGCGTTTGAATGGGCCAATCCACGCCTAAGAAAGCTTACAATCCAGACTTCCAGACTTTATCCATTTAAACATTCCTTTCATCCATACTTAATCCGTTTAAGTATTTCCTTATTAAAATTTCACCCTCATAAGTAATTGCCAAGATTAGGGACTGATGGAAATCAGGATTTTCACTTTGAAATTATTATAGCTGCACAAAGTTTGAACCAAAGTTGGCAACGTTAGGTATAACATCAAGGGATAAACTATTTTGAAGTTATTTCTTTTATCGTGTACAATGTCCCCACGGATAACCACCTTCACCAAAGTGCGGGTGATGACGTCGGACTCGAACCGACTAAAACGCAGGTCGTTTTTATGTCTTTGATTGCCGGAGCTGAGATAATACAAGACATCTTTTGAACCTCGGCAGACCATCAAGAACCAAGCGGTTCGGTGAGTCTTTCTTTTGCCGCACCATTAAGTTTTGGAAATTCTTACCAGCGCACGTGTAAGTAATTAATGGTACCACTTCGCACATACGACGTTATCCCCTTAGCCATTCAAAAGGGATTGAAAACTTTATTCCTGAAGGACTATAAGCATATGCGAAGTTCATCCAAGACGGAATTATTTGGATGATATTCTAATGCAAATGAGTCTTGAGGCCTCGACGAGAAGTTTGTGCGGCTGTTGAGAGTCTTCTATGAGTAAGAACTTGTTATAGGTATTTTGCTCGACTCACGATTGTACGTAACCATATTTAGGTATACCTTAGGACAATTGCGTGAATAATTTATATAAAATCAAAATTAAAAAGAAAAACCCGACAACAAAATATCCAGAAAAAGTAGTTTGTGGCGTCTATTGTCACTTGGGGGGACCTTAAAAATCGTACATATCTAGCAAAGTAGCGTCATTATCTACGAATTGGTTTTAATGTCCTTATGTCTTTTCTGCATAATGCACGCCTAAAAAGACCAGCAGGTAGTAACTCACCCCTTTACCTTGAACAATTTGTTTACTGTCAGATGAAGATCAGCCAATGAATTGCACAATTGAACTAAAGAGTAGTCCTTAGGAACATTGCCTTGAACAATTTGTTTTCTGTCAGATGAAGATCAGCCAACGAATTGCACAACTGAACTAAAGGGTAGCAGGGTAGGGTCCTTAGTCGCATTGTGCAACATCCACGCAAAGAGATACAGCCTTTGCTGGATAGTTCTTTACCTTCCAAAATATTCACTAAGATTACTTTCAAATCCTTCCAGATAATGACTTCAGGCTGGACAACCCACTACCACTTCGGTTGTGTGCTGCCAGACTACTCCATGGACCCTCTAGCAGTACGCATGTTACGGTACATGTGGTGGACGATTGTGCTCAAGCTGATGGAGTTGGCAGAAACAGTATTCTTCATTCTGAGGAAGAGAGAGCGTCAGGCCTCCTTCCTGCATATATACCATCACGTCAGCACGCTGATCATTATATGGGCTGCAGTTAAATATGTTGGAGGTAAGTGCAATTGATAAATCAGGTTATGGTGAGGCTTACAGTTTTAATCATGGAAACCAAAAAACAAGTGGAAGTGTGATGTAGTCGATGCACGTGTGTCATTGGTGTGCGTATTTACGCAACGAAGGATAAATTCGAATATGAACGTTTTGTAAGAATAGATCTAAATATTTTATTGTCGAAAATATTCAAGCTTGTTCGATCCAAAGTGTGAAACGCCATAAATACTTTTTTATCTATAGCAAAGTAATCGCTATTTTGAACGGTTAAAAAAAAGGTGGTGGCTGTATAGTTGCCACTATCTTAAAAACCTGTGTTTTCTTTTTGTAGTACGTATGATTTCAGCTAGTACGGCATTAAAAGTAGTAGTAGTAGTTCCACCACTCAAAGCAATTATTAGTAACGCACGGTATTTTTAACGGTTGTTATGTATGTTTGAGTTTGGCGACAATGGTTCCGCTACTGAAACTATCGTTTCGTATTTCTACTAGCCTTTTCTGTTCTGTGGTTTAAATTTTAGCTAAAATAATGTTCATTCTTCTGTCATGCCTAATTCTTCTATGGTTGCAAATGAGCTCGTTACATGTTTTATGGTAAACTTTTACTACGTTTGGATCAATGACGGAGCAATATTTGACAATTCCGATTTGAGACTATTTGTAAGTAGGTAGGTTCAGATTGTATTGTTAACTAAATTACGATTCACTAAATATGAGTGACGATGTCATGAAGGCACAGGTGACTGAAATTCACGTTCTACCATGTGTTACAATTTAGAATCTTTAAAATCAGTTTCTATTTGAAAAACACGGCTAGATTTTTTTCTCGGAGGGCGACCGAATCAATAGTCATGTACTTTGGCACCATTTGTCAAATCCAATCTATTAGTTAAGTACTTCTGAAATCTTTTAGTATGCAGCACAAAGTAACAATAATACCTCGTAGGCGTCGACTTAAGATTAATGATCGAAGCGGCGTGAATTGAAATCTTAATTTGAAAGCTTCCTTAGTGAGTTGAATACACTGCTCTTTGAAAGGCAATAAACACCGTTTTCAATCCAGTCTTTCAGTAAGTCATGACTCATGACTCATAGGAATAATGAAAAAAAAATTGGTCTATAAATAACAGATTTTTGCGTGTTTTCTAAGGGATAGGTAGAGGTGTGTTTTGATAGATAGATAGATAAATCTTTATTGTTCGCCTTAGAACAAAGTTAGCGGTACAGTAATAATCGTAAAGTTGCATGTACGATGGGCAGCCTTATCGCCAAAGGCGATCTCTTCCAGGCAACCTTAGGATGGACAGGAAAGTACAGAACAATCAGTAGTGTGATTCTGTGGTGTAGAGTGATTATGTATTAAGAAATATCGACATTTCCATAATCAAGTTTATTGATTTTAATTACATATCTCACGTACAATTCACTCCAGGGTAGGCAGAGTTGAATTAACACCTACATTTTGAAAACCATTGTATTACCACGTAATAGGGATTGAGCCTATTGCCGTATTCCGTGCACTATTGCTGACTCGAGGTATACATCTGAGGCTAAGTCTGGACTGTACATATCTGTCTGATGTTAAACAACCTTATCCTTTAACCGCCTTGTACGACACCGCATGGGAAGAGATGGGATGGTCCAAATTCTAATCTGCCGGAAACCACGTGGCCTAATTTCAACAATCTAATTAATACGATACCTACAAAAGTAATAAAAAAATCTATCTTGTATGATATAAGGATAACTCGCACTTGACTGGTTTTCAAGTTAGTAGTCTAGTATCAAATGTACCAACCACCATTCAAACTAATGGTAGGCCTTTTTACCTCGCTCAAGGCAACACACGTACTCAGACGTCCCCAGAGAATCATAGGAGAGCGGACGAGCCAACGGAAAGCTTTCTTAGCAATAGTGCAATAAAATAAAAGTGTAATTTATATCATACATTCCTACAAAAGACGATATCGCATTGGTTGCTCGATCTTTTTATCGTAGTCTTTGGAACAAGTCGGCAAGGAGTTCGAATTGGGAGGATTTTTTAAACGTCAATTGGAGCTTGAAGTTTGATTGAACGTGATAGAACGTCTATACTATACTTCGCCTTCATTACTCACTTTTAATCTTTTGCGTTGCATTATTAGTTAGCGAAATTCGGGTATTAACGCAGGGTGAAGTTTCTTCTTGTACCCACACAGCCCACAGAGTAGTGACAGTGCATACTCCAGTCAACGTGTGACCCAGGGTGGAGCCGTCTATCACCCTAGCAGAAGCCTATCCACATATCCGGGGGACAAAGGTGTCCCTACACCCGACGGGGGTCATTTTGAAAGAGACGGCCCCGGGTCTGCCGGGGTGCGAGGGATATGTTGACTACTATTTCATCTCCGGCAACTAAATACACAAAGATGACGTGCGTTTTAGTCGGTTCGAGTCCGACATTACCTCCCCAACCGCCTCCGGTGGGGAAGTGGGGTATCCGTGGGGATTTTTGTGACCCCAGTTAGTGCAAACTGGCCGAAATGTCAGGCAAATCAAAGGGCAAAATTATTGTATTTACCATATAATTGTGTTGATACCCGAGTTTCGCTAACTATTTACCTTAATTGTAGTTACTTTACACGCAAATGTCGTTATTAAACAAATGGTGCGTATTGTTACGAGCGTAGCGTGACTTTTTATTATAATTAGGTAAGTATTTTACACATAGGAGTACAGAACCTTCTGAAAATTAAAATAGAAGCCTAATTATGTACAATTTTACAACAAAAGTAAACTTGTTGAAACAACTAATAGATTGATATGAAAGTGATAAGATAAGTTAACTTTAATACAATATATTGCACCCTTTTATTGTGGTTTATATAACCATGGAAAATGGGTTGTAGCTGATTAGATAATTTTCCTATTTAAGGCGCGCTGCCCCAACCAAATATTATTACCTCTAAACTGGCCCGCTAACTAAGTGTATTCTATTAGCAGATTTGTAAAGAACTTCATATTTAAATCGTTCCTGGAGCAAAAGCTGGCCATCGCCATTCAGTGTGGAAACGCAGCCAGTGTGATGAACATATTTGCACCAATGGGCACATCTGAACCATTGTATTAGGTCCCACGTAGAAGGGAGACGAGGATTCAGTAGATAGGTCCAACATCGCCCCCTTAGACGTGTAAAAAGGATTTGAGTGCTGTAGATGGGTTTAGTAGGTCAAAGCGTCTAGAAATTTACTCTTTCCAATTTAAAATCGAATTGAAAAAGTTAGCAAAAGGTCTAGAAATTTCAAACACTATAAAGACTAAGATCGGCTACACTTGCTGGACTCTGTTACGCTTTCACACCTAAACCACTGAACAGATTTTCATGAGATTTAGTACAGCGATAGGATTTATCCTAGGGAACGGTCATAGGTTATATTTGGTCGCGATAACAGAGATACACGTAGGTAAAACCGCGGGCCACAGCTAGTAGTATCATAAAGATAATAAAATAAACAGCTTTTACCAATAACATCATTATTATTTAAATGCTTAACTTCGTTATCGCGTGCTATTCACCATTCAGGGCAAATACGACGCCATCTATTTTCACAAACGTGAAAATTTACGAGTATAAGAACTGAAATTGGCTTGTAATTTCTATACAGTATGTTGTTTTGGGAAGTCATGGCATTTTACATAATACCTAATTGCCGTCAAATTAGTAACTGAAATGTGAGCCAAAGCAAATCTACAATATTATACTGGCGGATATTATTAACTGCATGTGATGTTTAAGTATTTCTTCTTCACCTCGTTACTGTTGCATAGATTTGACAGAAAATTTAAACAAAGATAAATTACAATGAAATAGCACACAAAAATATACGATTGATCGAATAATGTGTGCGAATTAAGTTGCCGGAACCTAATAATTTATTTACTAATTACTACTTACTTCTAATATGCCTATGTCAATTCTACTTAATCTTAATTCAGCACCGCTTCGTAGACGCTAGTTGAGAAGTAGCGGTGCAACAAATTCCACTGCGGTATATAATTTGTATTTCTTTTGAACTGCCTGACGCTTCATCCAAGTTGCACTTGATTGACGAACCAGTATGGACGTCACGGTGAAAACAAGCGTGTGATATGATTTGACTACAATATAGCATGGCTATGGTAATTATTAAAGAATCTCATTGTGTGCCTTCGCTCGGTTAGGGCGTAGCCCGCATAGGTCCAGACTCCCCAGTACCACACCCACTCACTCAAACTTCGATCAGGATATTCCAGACGTTTCTATACCTATAATCAAGTCTTGATTGAATTCAAAGTCACCCTGTATATAGTGGACAGCAAAATACGGTTTTCAATAAATCTCCAAATTTATTTGGGCATGTCGCCGTAACAAGTTATGAATTGGACCGTTAAAAAGGACTGATTGGATTTCATCGACAAAATTACGGTTTTATTGATAGCTTTTGTAAGCTATTACGTATAGTAAAATAAGTTTTAATGGAGGTCTTATTGTTTCCTGCAATTTAGTCAAATAAAGGGAGATAAAATAGTGTTAAAATTATTATCGTTTATTTTAACTACAAAATACATTTAAATATGGAAAAAAGGTATTCTAAGTTTTTAGAAAAATATCAAATGAAGATACGGTATATTAACGTGGGTCACAATCAAACCAACTTCAACTGCACCCCTGAAGAAAAGGAAATTTGGAGTCAGACCGCAGCCGAAGTCAAAGGCAAATAAATAAACCAAATTGTAGAAGCGATGAGTGAAAAGCGAACATCGGGCTGTAAAATGCAAACTAAGGATGCAATCCCAGCCCTTGTTTTCACCAATGTTAATACATTTATTTTACAAGTCATCTATGACAAGTCAGTCTACTGCAGGATAAACGCAAATGTGTTTTAGACAAGTTTTGGACTTGTATATATATTTGTAGGCAACACAGTGTAAACGAAAAAATGGAACGGGACAGTTTCAAGTAACATATATAAAACAAGTAATTTTATTGTGATTTGAGAAGTCTTCAAGAAGTAAAAAAAAAAGTTTTACAAGTAAGCAACTTGTTTCTTGTTGAAAACGAGGGGTAAATATACAAGAATATACATATTCTTTTCACATCAATATGTTTCTTTAAACAAGCCAAGTTCGAGTTAGATTCGTGCACTAAAGGTTATGTGCCATTATTGTAATTTAATTTCGTTTTTACCCTCTTACTCAAAGGGTAAAGACGAAATTCCCCGTAAAGATAGTTTAGTTTAGTAGCTAGTGCGGCGTGTTCTAATGTTTCTACTATTATGAAGAAAAACTGTTTCCCGTAATCTAATGTAAGCTAGTTTCTCAAATTAACAAAGAAACTTTATTTGTTCGTGCTTAATGGAAACAACTCCCACTAATGGTAAACAAACCTTGGAGTCACACCCACTCGTAATGTTTTTAATCCGACAAGCACATAACGAGAATAGACACCCCTGATTGTATCGCACACACACATATATGTAGATGGCATAAACGTGTTTTCGACTGCCAAATTATACCTTACTTTTACAAGCACAATATGATATGATTATATTGACAATCACAGTTATCAAAAATTTCGGGAGACTCGGGTGTATCCGACTACACAGAGCGTGCAGGACAAATACGAACCTAACTGTTGCCAATATTCAACGATTTTTGACGTTTGATCGTGTTTTTGGATCATTTAGTGCCTGACGTGATAAAATAACCACCCAGTACTCAGTTCTTAGAAAAATACATAGCGAATGCCAACCCTATATACACATGACAGGCGGCGTCCAGAGAAACGGAATACGAACTGACATGACATTATTTTCCCAGACAGTAACATGGGAAGACACAACATCAATAAGGAAAATGACATTATTTCTTCTGAAAGAGTGTTTTTTTTTTCTTTACTTTTGACGAATAGATTTTTTTCAACCCAAATAAGTGGAATTGATATGAAATTGAAGGAACCTCGAAATGTTTTCATATTTTTTTTTTCGTGACAATGTTTTTTATTATGTGATGGGACGCAGGAACTAAATAAAAGCCTTGTAAATTCCGAGACCTTGGTACATGTTAACCTCTTCTTTGTATATCACTTAGGTGGTAGACAAACACAGAGCCCACCTGATAGCCTTTGGACGTTTGGAACACCAGGGACGTCACACTCTGCTGCTACTCTCGACCTTGTAGAAACCTTCTACTGCCCTTCTTGAAGAACCCCATATTATAGTCGCTTGGGAAAACCACAGTCGGGAGTTTACATTGGTTAAGGCACATTGCATTGGTAAAGGTGTTTGTATAACACAGATAATGTGATACATATTGCTAGGTTCTAGCGGTATAGTATAGAGGTGGGCTCCAAAAGTTCCTGGTCACCTTGAGATATATGATACTTTGAAAGCCTCAGTCTAATTTAACCAAAAGTAACACAAATATCTTGAATAAAATAAACCAGATCGATGTCTTGTTTCCTTATGAGAAAATAAGTAGGTAAACTTATTCAAGTAGTTTTCTAAATGTGATTACATTAATAAGCCTTAGTTGCACGATCTTACTTTGACCGTGACAAAGCTGGTCAACGTACCGGTCAGGTATAAAACGTCAAAGCCTTGGTTGTAACTATGACCAGCCACGCTCAAACGTCAAATTCTGTCAAAAACAGAGCTACAAAAATCATGGAAAACAAAAATAAGTGGAAGCGGCATGTAGTCGGTGCACGCGTGTCATTGGTTGACGTATTTATGCTACGAAGGATAAATTCGATAATATGAACGTTTTTGATAAGAATACGTCTAAACTTTTTGTAAATATTCAAGCTTTTTCAATTCAAAGTATGAAATGCCATAAATACTTTTTTCACTACGGCAGCTCAAACAAGTAAGTTTTACTGCATAACAAAAAAATGCGATTTTGCCCACTGCGTGAGACAAAGTAACTTTTTAATATATATTTTTTATTTTTTCTATAAACAGTGCCAACCATAGATTTTAAAAATAATTGTTCCGCGATGAACTTTCCAACTACATAATCTGCACTCTATTCCTTCGCCGTCCTTTAGAAAGTTCTTTAAAATATGAAGGTCCAATTTCGAAATTCTAAATTTGAAAGGTATTTGTCAAACGAATAACCATGTTTTTTATTTAAATTATTTAATATTTTAATGTATTATAACATAACATCAACTCACGCCTATATCCCGGAAAGGGTAGGCAAAAAAAAACAATTATTTACTAGTAGAGCACAGTATTATTAACGGTTATGTGTGTGAGTTTGGCGACATCGGTTCCGCTACTGCAGCTATCGCGTCGCAGTTCTACTAGTTTTTCTGTTCTGTGTACTAACCATAGAGTTAACCAAACCATTTCTATCAAACTGTTTAAATTTGACGGTGACCGTGACTTTGACGATGACCATGACAGATAGTTCGTGCAACTAAGCCTAAGTAGATCTATTATCTAGTAAGTTCTAAGATTATTAGTTGTATAGTGGCGTAACTTCATACAATTTTAGTTTCTATTGTCCAGGAACATTTGAAGCCCACTGTACATACATTTTCAATACCCTTTATAACCAGCCTATTGGTTATATAGGTACAGGCTACCTTTATAAAATAGAATCTACTCATAAAATATTCCTTTGTCCAGTCGAGTGAAAACACAAACAGAGCGGCCATAGTACAGTCTGAGACAAACTGAGTTAATTCTCTTTGCACAGGGCGTGTTCCAACTAGCAGACACTGTACATAAGTACAATTGATTTTGAGTTGTATAGTAATTGTACATTTTATTTGAAGCTAGTATTGTTCGATTCGTTTTCATTATACGCTCTTTTTAACCCCTGTCTCAAAAATAGTGTTCATAAAGGCTCTAAATATGTTTGTGTGTTTATCCGCAGCTTACAAACTAATAAGTTGATTTTGATGCGGTTTTTCTATTTTAAAAGCTGATGCTGATACGTTGACGTAGTCAGACGCAGGGTTGATATTATCATCAGTAATTGGCGCATGTATCTATATTAACTTTATGATATAAGTCGTAAAATGTCTATTTCCAAAGTTTACAATAGCGCTTGGCACATATGATAGTGTTTTGATTTACTTGCAATATTGAGCTTCATAGCTAGGTCCGATATTTAGGACAAAATCTCGGGACATTCTTGGATACAGTGATAAAGGGAATGTAGAGGTTGGGCCAATACGTACTATAGCCAAAGTACATCTGCTGATTGACGGATGAGACTCTGACATAGGTTCGTCAGATAATATCTGAGACGTCATTTGATAGTGCTGATGCGGCTAAGCACGTAATTAATTTCCTTGCGATTTACACCGCACGGCAAGGAATCTGGTTAAAAAGTTTTTTTCCAAATTTATTAAGCTGCAACATTTTCGGTTCTTAAGTTCTTATATTCTTAAATAATCAAAATAATCATCATCTTGCTGTTGAAGCTGCGAAGAAACTACTACGAGCATACACTGAAAAGACATTAGAGACATGAGAAAAACTCGTGAATCGTAGAAAACATCCATTACTTATTTACATGTAATGGATCGTGTCAATGTCGTGATAATCTGTGGGAGAGATCTTAAGGCACTGTTATGTTAGAAGGTTCGATATAAAAAGGAGAAAATCAATGAGTAAAATACGCTAGACATTCACAATAAAATAAAAAAAATTGTGTAAAAATAATGAAAGCATTAATAATGTTAAATATATTTATTTCATAAATCCAGGTGGTTATTAAATTAGGGTTGCCATCGTAAAATGTCAGTTATTTCGGGGAAGGGCACAAAGATCTCTGTAAAGCGCTGAACGTGTACAGCTGAATGAATTTTATTACGATCAAAGCCTTGGAGATTAGAGAAGGTTGGTTAAAATAAGCGGTGGAATCGGTTAGATATAATATTTTATTCAAAAGGTACACAAATTGGGTTATTACTCCAAAGTCTGTAACGAGCTGATAACGAACGATGCAGGTAATGAAGATTAGTCTATTAATTGTTCTTAACCATTTTCATTCGATTTGCCTTGTTAAATCTTTTAAGTTAAGATGAACATATTTTTGGCAGTCGGATGGATTTAAAACTTGTTTTTTTATGGATTTTTATGGATTGATCTTAGGGTGATTTTTTTGATATTCAGAACGCAAAATCTTCACGAATACCAATCGGTGTCGTTGTAAGTGGTTATATCGGACTCGAACCGACTAAAACGCAGGACGACTTTGGGTCGGTTACCGGAAGTGAGATAGTAAGTCTGGGTGTAGATCGTTTCAACGGCTATAACTAATTTCTGTGAGTAAACCTATCAAAATTGGGACAGATTTGGTTTGTTTCGTACAACGCTTGGCCAAAACCTCCCAAAATTGGAAGGGGCCTATGTCCAGCAGTGGAGTGTGACAGGTTAATTGATAGAAGCCTACAACACCTCCTTAAAGGAAGATACAAGAAAGTAATGACATTTGTGGTGCTTCAAGTTATGCAAAGCATCGCCCATCCCCCTTACTACCTGTAGCTTCTTAAGTAAAGCATATAAATAGAGATTTAACAGTATTGTCGAATATTAATTCTTAAATAGAAACTCTTGAGTGTAACTTGACCGGTTTTGATGTGTATAATCGTAGATTTTACTACAAATATTAATACAATAGAGAAAATATGTGTCTTTCTGTGTTAACATTTAAAACACATTACAGCTGTTAGTTTTGTGCACGTGTTTTATTCATATCACCACTTACCTATTAACTTCCACACTAGTGTGACAGTTAAGAAATAGAATTCCTAACCACCACACTAGTGTGACAGGGTGGTGTGATGGTCAGTCTGGACCCATATTTTCAATGATATATTGAAAATATAAGTGGTAACCTATGAAGTGTGGCAATATCAGAGAGGATTGACGGGAGATTTTTAAAATGTAAAAAGTTTGGAAATATTTACGCTTTCATAGATTATAATAGCAAAGGTTATTTATTGAATTACAGTCAGGCAATCCAAAGGATCGATTCAACCACTCATTAATTCCTGTTAACAAGAAACTTGAAGATAACAGCAAATTTCTCCAGGCTATTAAAGCAAAATTGTATCGAATAACTTAGAAAGTGACCCTAAGGTAGTTTTCGTTGATGGCCGCAATTACACCTTTTACACTATTTAGTTTCAAGTTTTATGATAATATTGTACCAGCTTAAACAGCTTTACTGGCATCCATAACATTATATAAATTCTTTTCTCATAATATATTATAATTTAGTGAGCAAATGGACCACTGCCACCTGTTCGAACCGCGGCTGAGAAGACTCCGGCAAGAAACTCAGCGTTTTTTTTGTATTTGGTCTATTTACAAACAGACTACAATATTCATGACGTAAAAATGTGATTAAATAACAAAAATGCTTAAATCTTCATAAATTTTCACGTTCATAATACCTATACTTATTAGTAACAAGTGAGATACAGTCAGAGCTCATAAGTGCATTAGCACATCAAGGCTCAAAATGGTTTAGCGTGCGGCCGGCGCGCTTATATGTGTGTGTAATGTTACTATGCAATACGAGGCGACGCTGGCTTGTCTTAAAAGAAAAAGGTCACAAGTAGCGTTAGAATGTTGACGCTATAGTTGCGTAGGATTGCTACTGCACTTTTGAGTTCTACTGTACATATAAGATAGGGCATCTAATAGGTAGTTGTTACAAAGGAAAAATATAGTTTGTCCTGGATTAGGTATAAAATTTACATAAAAAATCATTTTATATTCATGATCCTAAAACTTTATAATAATTAATATAAAAAAGGACTGCTTTGTTGGTTTTCTGATACATGTCCGCCTAAAGTACTTACACAATACATTATGGTCGCGCGTTTCCCGTTGGTAGTATAAAAAGAAAATTAACAAAGAAATGAAATCAGATTGTAGATTAGATAAACAAATAATCAGACATCTGGTATGTGTTTATAAACAGTTTGTATAATATAGTGTATATGTATACAGAGTATACAGTTATACGTTTATGCACACTAATTTTGTACACATTCATAAATTGAATGAGTTTGTATTAAGCGTTCATCAAAATAATGAGGTTTGTTATCAAAATAGTAAGTATTTTAGATCTACCACCAAAATATTTGGTGATAGATTTATCAACTTGGTTGATTTTGGTTTTGAGCAACGATGACGGGCCTCTATCTAAAAATGTCCAGATAGTATCACTGGGATAGAAGGAAAACTCGAAATAAAACGCTGTACCAACTCACCTGGCCAGCTTGGAAACAGTAGGCCAAAGCCACCCAATGTTGGGAGAGGCCCAGCATTAGACTGCGATGGGCTTGATTGATTGATTCCATCTTATTTACATTTGAAATTTTCAACTTAACACATTTTTTTCTTTATAATATCACGCCTATATCCCCGAAGGGGTAGGCAGAGGTGCTAGCACCCACATTTCGTCAGTTTATATTTAGGTCCCTATGTAATAGGTGGCGAGCCTATTGCTATTAACCGGGCACTTATAAACCTGCGACAAATACACACATAACTTCGAAAAGCATCGCAGTCATTCGCGTGTGCCATGGTAAACCTTGGATCGAACCCGAGACCTCGTCTCAGCAGTCCATTACCCATACCACTAGGCTACCGCGGTAGAAATAATAGTTCACCAAATAATGCTATCATTATACAAACGAGAAATTTCCACTTTTACATAGCGTTAGGCTTCATAAGACATCATTCGTATTTCCATCTGTCGACAGTTCAAATACATTTAGCAACTATATCTGTTGTTTATACATTTGAATGTTTTCAACATGGAATGCACACAAATGTGAAAGACCTTTCGTTTCTACAGTAGGGTCTAAATATAGCACTGCAATTATGTATTCAGTTTGTTTCTGCACTGATGTTGATGTGTTGCTGAGAAATGAGTGTTTTATTTCTAAAGATGCTTCTACACGGGATTGGAAATGTTAGTAAAAACTTGTAACAATCTGTGTGAGTTAACGAAATATTGAAGCAATTCCTTAGTTTCAGCAGGAAAAATCATCATTTAGAATGAGACTTGATCCTACTACCAGTTTTTTTCTTGAGAGCATGTTCATGAAGTTACCTGGACACGTGTTCAATTCTGTGTCAAGTGTTCAATAATATTAACTGGGAAATCTGCATTTCAGTTCCTACCTATTCCCAGTATAAAAAGTAGACTATTGCGTTCTTGCTATCATTATGCCACATTTCAACTAGATTTGTTCATCCGTTTTTACGCTCATAAATAATAATTACTAGTATAGAGACATCATTTCACTCTCATACTGCCAATAAGAGCTCTTCAGAAGCGATAGGTCACTGTAACCCGTTTCCTGCCGGCTTCTCAATGGGTCGCGTTTGATCAACGAAACGACATTGATCTAGGTATTTGTTTTTCACTGATTTCCCTTTTGAAATTTTCACTGTTCGACACTTTATGGTCAAATTTCAGTGAAACCTTTACAGATAACATAACCTACTTAATGTTTATGTTATTAGATTCACAAGGTAATTATCATTGACTTTCGTATCGTGTTTACTCAGCTTTCACATTTAAGTACAATTTAGTATCATCTATTTGATTTTCCAACAGATTTCTGCATTATATCAGATAACAAAAAAGAAGACATAACCTTAGAGAATGCCGTAAGGCGAAATCGGTCAGATTCAAAAATAAATATGTGGAGAAGTACAAGTGTGTAATAGTAAGTTCCACCAAGTGACATCAATCAACAGTATAAATAGTATAAAAAAGAAATACTCTAAGAAGACAACCAATCATGATTACTTTGGTCATAAAATTTCCTTCTTCTTACAGTCCCGGGTCATTTAAGCGGAGTAGGCTTTTTCCCACTACGCTCCACATTTGCTGAGGCCGTCAAGCTGGGGGTACCATTTTTATACAGACGACCCCGTATCTTGATGCTTTGCCTTCAACTTATCATCAGGTGATATGAAGTCATATAGACGGGTCCAATGTATGTGTAGAAATAAAAAGTATTATATTATTTGACTATCCAATTTTCAAACCTTATTGTCACACATTATCATTAATTATAATCGCTGAACATAGACCTCTCCACCTCCGCCATCGACCTCAAATTCGGCCGGTTGGATGCGGTCAGCATTCAGGCCTACCTGCGATTCTGATTATGACATCCGTCAATCTACTACACAGCCACTACGTATTCAGACGATTAATCAAGTAAAGCTTGTAATTTAGGTTCCAAATGTGACTTAAAACGAATCGAAACTGTGAGTCTGAGTGACGTGACAGTGAGTGACGTAACTGTGAGTGACGTGACTGAATCGAGAGGCCCAGCTCATCGCCTATTCTAATGCATCCTTTTACCTTTTGGTTCGTGTCTGCTTGTTGACGAATTTATTTATAAAACTGACTCTGCTGGAATGTAAAACAAACAAAAAAGGCACCCGGCACTTCGATAGCCAGAGACATTTAGAATGCCATTATTAGAAAACAGGATGAAAGAGCATAGTCTTCAAACTCAAATCTCTCTTAATCGTTTTATTTCCGTTCTTAACACTCGCTTTACCCAGGAAAATATTTTCCGATCTGATCCCATACGTATTACTACTGTATTACGGTACGGTATTACTACTATTACTGTTTTTTAGTTATTTTTCAAGTATGGCCCCCAAAAATATTTTCTGATTTCAACTACCTGTCATTCACCACTATAGCCTATTAGTTTTTGTCTGTACTTATACAGAAATTTTTCAATCACCGCATGCAATAGTACATTTAAAAGATCCAATAATACGGTCCTTTCATCTAAGCAGGCTGTTTACCTAATTATTTACTACTTTAGTAATATCAATAAGTTATCCTAACTCGAGATAACGTCAAAACTGGCTGTAAATAATATCGTAGCTTATGGACATGCGTTATGATACTCATCGAGTGAAAGTGATGGGACTGGCGCTGACCAATGAATCCGCAACTGAATCCGCACCATATTACATACTAGATAAGGTTTATTTTTCGATGGTAGATTTGTTAGTGACCTGTGTTATCACATAATTGTGTAACAGAGAATAATATATTGGTACCTATGTATCGGTATTGTTTATCGGGAGACAAATACTACAGTTCAATCACCTAAGATAATATTTTAATTAGTTTTATGTTCTAATTGCCAAGTTGATGCTGCCTCAGCACGATTGGCCTGGATCTACAATCGAAGAGATATTAATAGAGGAGGAACTCAGGCGGAGCCGCAGGAAACTGTTTCTATGCTTATTAGAAATAAATGCCTACGCTATTGTGTCCTAGAAAAAAAAGAACTCGAACAAAACGTAAAGAATCTAAACAAAGGAATGATAAGAGACAAAACGCTTGCGAGATAAGAACTTGTTGACAATCAATAATTCAGTATTGAATCAGACTTGAAATCAGTATTTACACTCAATACAAACAGTTTTAAACAATGTAGGGACGTGAGGAAATGGGTAGGTGGCGTAAATAAGGAAACCCACATGGATTGGGAATGAAATTGAGGAAAATTCAGTGTCTAACATAGTCATTACCATAGACCTATAAAAATAGTACCAAACTACCAAATTCTTTTTTTGGATAGCCCCATCGCGGTAATATAGCTCTTAAGGAACAAACTAGTGCAGTGATGAAATAATAGGTACTGACCACCGCATCTCATCCGAAAGGATTCGTAAGAGGCCATAACAGAAAACGCAGACGATGTAACTGCGTGAGAAGAAAATCTTGAAATAAAACCCCGTACCAACCCGTCTGGCCAGTGTGGAAACCGCAGAACGAAACCAACCGCAGAACGAATGGACGAAGTGGACTACCACACACTATCACCCAGTAGAGAGGCCATCCATCTATCATAGCACTAGAGAGGCGTAGATAGTAATGAATGTAGTCTTTTTTTGTCGGTTCGACGGTATTTATATTCCTAAATTCTGTATTCTTAGTGCACTAACACCCGGATTGCGTTTACGGAAGTGCTCATTAGATCCTCCGGTATATGGATATGCAATACACCCTAGGAGCTCTGTCGAGCAAGATGCAAAGCAGGTCCAACAGCGAGACGAAAGGGATTGGAGGCGGGCTTTACGCTCTCCACGCCCTATCCAGGAGGGGATCGTTATCCACGGGAACTGCTACCCTGAAACTCTTGCGGCTTTTCAACCTAATGTAGTCACCAAATGGAATGCTGCAAAATAACAAGGCACTTGACTGTCCGTATTACGTAGAGTGTTCGCACTAAATATATGTACTACTTTTCCCTATTTAAAGATTATATTATATGGAAGTGAGTCATGTTTTAGTACTTGTGTATTCAATTTATTCTCTATAAGTCGATAGTCACGGTGCACATTTTCAGGTAGTTTTATATAGAACCAAATATTTGTTTAACCCTACTCGAATAGCCAAACTGGATAATATGTAACACTGACTCGGCCTGTAGGAAGCAGAAAGAGTACTATAATATGGTATGGTATATATTTATTTTATTTTTTATTTATTCTTCATGTACACATATATTATATTTATACAAGATAGTGAGACGAGATGTACAAAGGCGAGCTTAACTCAAAGTTGAGTTTTCTTCCAGCAAACCTGGGAGTGCACAGAGGAATTGCTATATGAGTGGTTAAGTCTAATGTACATAAAGCATTGAATTTGATGTAGAAGGTATACGAGACGTATACCCCAGGTAAAAGGCATAGATATACATAGATAGAACATATACATACTTACAACATGCATTTATACATACATAAATACATACCTACATACATACATATATACATACATACATACATACATACATACATACATACATACATACATAAATACATAAATAAATAAATACATACATACTTTATGTCTGCTATAGTTGCGAGAGAAAGTAGTCTCTTGTTCGTTTTTTAAAAATGTGCGAAGATGGACTATCGCGTATGGTATGAGGAAGAGAGTTCCAAAGACGCACTGCAGAAATTGTAAAAGAATTGTCGTAACAGGAAGAACTATGACAAGGAGTTCGAAGTAGAAGAGAGGAGGAAGTACGACAGGGTTTACCCCTGGGCACAAGGAATTCAAAGCGCTCACGAAGATACGAAGGAGAATGAGGATTATGAAGAATAGAGAAGAGAAGGGAAAGAATATGTACATCTCGACGCCGCCGAATTGGTAACCATTTTAGTTGCTTTCGGAACTCGGAAACGTGATCGTATTTGCGGAGACCGAAAATAAAACGAATACACAAATTTTGCAGTCGCTCCATCTTGTTCCAGAGTTCTTCAGTTGCATCCAAAAAGGTGACGTCGGCATAGTCTAGAAGAGGAAGGAGAAGAGATTGAGCAAGACAGACTCTGGTCTTAAAAGGAAGGAAATTCTGAAGAAGCTTAAGTGAGTGAAAAGTGCTAAAAACCCTCCTGCTTACCTCGTTGACATGACTAGTCCATGACAGGTTGCAATCGAAGATAATACCAAGGTTTTTGGCAACCGAGGTAAAAGGTATCAAGGTGTTGTTATAGTAAACAGGAGGCAGAGAGGCATGGTCAAGCTTATTGTAAAAATATCTGCTCCCTATAATGACTGCTTGCGATTTAGCAGGATTGACAAGCAAACCGAAAGATTTTGCCCATGCACTAATGCCTCTGAGATCACCATTGACGGCCGCAATTGCCCCACCCACCTCGTCAGCCCCACAATGACGGTAAATCTGTAAGTCGTCTGCGTAGAGATGATAATTGGAAGATATAACTTTGTTGATAGCATTAATAAAAATGGAGAAAAGAAGGGGGGAGAGGACGGCACCTTGCGGTACACCCGCAGCCAGGTCACACCAGTCCGAGAACGCCTCATCAGAGCGAACCCGCTGCGAGCGACCCCGAAGATAGGAGTTGAACCAAGCGATTACAGAGGACGATATATTCAACGATGTAAGGATACCCAAGAGGATGTCAAAATCAACAGAATTGAAGGCACTGCTGAAGTCCAGTAAAACCAATACTGTTAGGAGTTTGTTCTCCATGGCCAGTCTTATATCATCTGATATTTTGATTAGTGCCGTGACTGTACTATGGCCTGAACGGAAACCAGATTGGTATGGACTCAGCAGACCATTAGAGGAGAGGTAACCGGTTAATTGATTTCGCACCGCGTTCTCGAGCACTTTGGAAAGGATCGGTAGGATTGAAATGGGCCGAAACTGGGATAATAAGGAGGGATTGGAGGTTTTGGGTAAAGGGATTACAAGTGCTTTCTTCCAGGCCAGTGGAAAGGAGCTATGCTCAAGCGAAAAGTTAATTATGTGAGTAATGGCTGGCAGAATATCATTTAGAATAGGTAGTAGCATTTGTTGTTGAATACCATCATTACCTATTGCTTTCGTTGATATTGATAGGATTTGTTTTTTTATATCGCTCTCCGTAACCGGGTTGAAAATAAACGAAGCACATTCAGGCAGGGGAAGACTGGAAATATAGCTTAACGTGGATGCCTTATCCACGTCATCTATCAAAGTCGGAGGCATGGAGAAATGAGTATTCAGCGCATTGAGGTCAATATTCTGCGTGATGTCATCGATTTTGTCGGTTTTACCGATACCGAGAGATCTTAAAAATTGCCATACCTGAGATGTGTTGGAATTATTGATGGAGTCGTGGATATGGCGCCTTTTTGCATCCCTACACAGACGACTGCAGCGATTCCGCATAGTTTTATACGATGCCCAATTGTTGTCCGTTGGATTGCGGTTGTAGCATCTTTTGGCTTTATCGCGCTTAGACATGGCCAGTTTAATATTTTCGGAGAGCCAAGGTGCAGGCAGATGCTTTACCTTAACCTTTCTCAGTGGAGCATGTTTATCAAAGAGGCACAAGAGGATTTTGTTAAAATTGTCAACCTTTGTGTCAATGTCCCCGGAGTTGTAAACAGGAGAGAAATCAGCTTCTCTCACATCGGCTCTCAAAGTTTCCAAATCGATTTTTTTGAAACTTCGAAGAAAGAAGAATTTAGGATTAGGTTTTGGCGTACGAATTTTATAGGAGAGGTAGATGAGATCATGATAGGAGAAAGGAGCAGGAAGTTGACCATGAGAAGCAACCTTATCACGGTCAGACACAATAATGAGATCTAAGAGAGAAGGAACAGAGTGAGGGGCGCGATGTGTTGCATTTGACGATAGGATATGCATGTTCACTGAAGAGACCAGGGACTGCAAGCGTCGACTACGCGCGTCTTCCTTAATTAAGCACGTATTAAAGTCACCGAGTATCAGGCAGTGCTGGTATATAGATGAAAGGTTTTCTAGCATAGATTCGAAGGAAGAGAAATAGTCAATTTTTAGGGAAGGGCTGTAATAAACACCCAAAAGGCATTTAGTATGGCAAAAGTCAATCTCAACAAAGATATATTCAGTGAGACCATTATAAACATGAGGAGACTGGTCTATTACTTTAAATTTTATATCCTTGCGCAGGTAAATCCCGACCCCGCCATACCCTTTGCCCACCCTGTCTCTTCGTATCAGCCTATACCCTGGTAATGAATACTGAGTAGAAGAGAGTGAAGGTTTGAGGAAAGTTTCAGATATGAGCACAGCATGTATAATATCAGAATCGAAAGCACAAAGTAGATCAGGGTAGTGGGCGTGAACGCTTTGAGCATTGATATGCACAACATTTAGGAATTTGTTTACAGACCCAAAGATAATGTGCAAGTCTTTGCGTAGGCGAACTGCATCCTCATTGCTATCGCTACACGCACTGGCGTAATCGTCATCAGAGACTTCGGACGAAGAGCAAGAAATATAACTCTCAACATGATCAGACATGAATAAATTTAAATATATAAAGCGTCTATAAAACTATGTAAACAGACTAAATGATAAGAAAAGAATAATAATATTAAAGTACCTATATATAAAAATATAAATATATTATAATATTAAGTATATATAAAAATAATAAACTAATATAAGTTCTCATTTAGATATCCTCAATGCACTATAGGGTCAGATAACAATATTTTGAATAACTAAACGCACTGAACACAGACATACATAATGAATGATTCTGAACGAATCTTATTTAACAAATAAACAAAGTTTTAAGTCACAGCTGTCACAACACAATCCGATATGACATCGACCTGTCATTCACGTCAAGGAACAAGAAAAGAAATTCAGTAATGCGAGTAAAATGAAAACAAAACAATAATTAACAACCAATAAAAAGATATTACATTACATTTTGACTTTGAAAGTTAGAGAGAGACAGTGCATAATTACAACTAACCTCAATTGGCGGTTTTAAAACAAATTAACGATAATGCACTCAAAATTTATCTGGTCGATGGAAGGTAATGTGAAAATAAAAAATATTGCTGCTACTTCACTTGTTTCCGGGTTCTTCTATCACCGACGGCGGTTCCACTGGATGATGCATGGATGACTGGCTGTGAAGTCTTTGGTATTCCGGGAGGCGGCAGCTGCGGGGTTGGGAATTCTGTGCACAACTTACGTAGCTCCGAGGGCGACTCAATCCTACGACGTACATTGTTAGGTAGTTGTACGACTATTTTCCCATCAGAGGTCCAACACTGTCTTACACCGAAATGCTTGCGGGCATCCATAAATTTATAGATGTTAGTTTATATGGTAGTTTATAGACCCGAAATGTGCTCAAAATGCGTTCTATACGCTCAGTATGGTTTTCGGGCTGTCTTTTGAGGATAGTACGGGGTGCTACGGTGGTGGATGACCTCAAATCTACCGATCAGAGCGTACAAATCGCGGATCGGACTTGCGACTTAAGTCCAAGATCCGTCTGAAGGGGGTCATCTCGAAAGAGAGGATCCCGGGTCTGACGGGGTGCGAGGGATATGTTCGCTACTTTCTCCCTTTTGGCAACTAAGGACCCAAATACGGCGTGCGTTTTAGTTGGTTCCCGAATCCGACGTAACCTCTCGCAGCGGCTCAAAAAAGGTGCAAGATCCATGTCGACAGGTGGAGGTAATGTATGATATGGCGTGAAAATGTAACAAAAACTGTAGTTTATGTCGTCCATAATTTATTTGCGGTCGATATAGGCTGTAGGGGTCTGTTGTTTTTCCAAAATATTTAAGTAAAATTTTCGTTGAACATTTACGTGACGACTTGGTAAGTTTAAGATGGAGGAATAAAGTTTTAATTGAACAAGGTATGAGTTTGTATACCCTTAGGGATAAAATTTATTATTCACCAACATTGTACAATCAAAATTGCTTATTTAACGCTACAAACTTGTTGACAGTTTATGTTCATGAAATGTTTAGGTGTTGCGCAGACGACGGCATTACGGCAACGGCAATACTCGCGGTGGGTATTAATGGGGAGAGATACTGCGTTTCTATTCAAGTAGATGTTGCAGTCAGCTACGGCTTACAAAAGATACACATTTGGGACCTGGAAACCTGGAAAATGAAAATAAGGTTCCGGTAGAGATTCGAGTAGTAGCTCATTAGGTAGCTTAAATTAAACTGAGAAGCTCTTACAAATGGGCCTACCCTCTCCTTTCCTACAGAGGACAATGTGCGCAGGACTTAGATGTCACCCAAATACGGTACAAGCAATTTCATCTAGAACTAAGCGGTTCGACGATTCTTTTCTATGTCACACCATTAAGTCCTGGAATTCTTTGCCACACATGTTTTCTTTAATCCTACAGTCTCGGGTTCTTTAAGCAGGACGTTAAAAAAATACTATCCGCCAGGGTGGGAACCGCTGTTCCAGGAACAGCACCTGTAACGGCGGCAACAGTCTTGGACTTCACCCGTGCTTACCATCAGACAAGGTGCAGTAAATTTGACGACTTAAAAACAAAACTAATAAATACAATTAAAAATAAAATCCGTCAAAGATAGTCGCGTCGATAATAAATGGACCAAATTCAAGAGAAGGAAGACTAAAATATCGGATCCCCGCGGAGTGGAGATCCCGGTTCCTAGGTAGTTGGTTGGATGCTTTCGGATTTGTGGTACAGATGACGATGATTGTAGGTGCAGCTTTTAACAACCAATTATGAAACTAAATGACCCGCGCAACTTCGTCTGCGTCACCCCGTTTTTGTAACATTTTTCATTCCTGCTGTTGTCGTAGCATGTTGTTATATAGGGGAGCGAGGGGCTTATTGTAACAATTTTCATGAAAAATAATATATCTTGAGATCCATTGATTAAATTGCTACTAAATAAAATTGGATGGATGCTGTAACTCTTCCTCTACCAAATCAAGTAAAAATAATACCATAACTATTGGTCATTATTTTACAATTATTTATTTTCTAGAAGAAGTGCGGTGTTACAACTTACCTCGTGCTTGGGGTAAGTTGTAACGTCTACCGGGGCAAGTAGTAACGAAAAAAAAAACAAAAATAATACCTCTAATCATTTATTCTTTGTTTATTTTTAACAAAATCGACATCTTTCTAAAGTAAGTATTATGTAATTCTTATCAAAAATCAACTTAAATATACTCTTTAAGTACAACATCTAAAAATTAAGTAATTAACAGTTGTATTTAGTTAAGCATTTCTTATAATTATCATGACACTTTTAAATCACAGTAAGTAATTAAATTATTTAAATCTAAGGTAAGATTTCATTGTAATTCAATTCAGTCTTTATCTAAGTAACAATTAATTCAAATAAAAGATATTATGTCTCCTGTAACACATCCTACATGTCCCCGCATCTTACAAATGATACACTCGACCCAATCTTCTTTATTTGAATCTGTGTACGCTTCACCACATACCAGACAATACCACTCTTCTGATTTAGATTCTGAATCTGAACATAAAACATTTTTTTTAAATTGTCCACTACGGTTCCTTTTTTTGATTTACCTTTGCCTTTTCCCTTTCCTTTACCTTTTCCTTTAATTTTGCATTTATGCGCATTAAATTTTGGAACCAGTCAGTACCAGTCATGTTATTTCGATCCAAAATATATTTCGGCGCACTTGGGTAGGTAGGAAGCTATCTTACCTTCTTATTCTGCAGTAAACACTTGTCTAGGCTTAACATATCCAACTCTTAAACTTTCATTATTTTTCTTTTTCCTTATAATATATATCTATAAAGAGAGACGTGACATAATCCGAAAGTCTGACTAGCTTTTCGAATACTGTAATTTCTTTCCAAAACTTCAGCTTCCTCTAACTCGTACACTTCTTGGCTTTGTGTTACCCGCTCTGATTTTCTTTTGTACACCCTCATCCTTGGAGAAAGGAAAAAAAAAATTATCTACATCATAACTTGGGGAATGTTGTAACACGTTACAACAAGCCCCGAGATTTTGTTACAACTAACCCCATGGTATGATTTTTAACATTTATCAAGATAACTATTTAAATAATTTAGCAATTTTAAAAACTGTTACAGGTTATCAGAGATAGATAAATTTGAATGTAAATTAGATAAAGAAAGTTTGAAATTAGTCGATAATAATAACTCAAACCAAAATTTTACGACAGTACAATTTTATATTACCTGGCAAAAATGAAGCACGTGCGCACTTCCGCTCACTGTGCAGGCCGGCGGGACCCTGGCTATGGCAAAATGATGCAGCGCGGTTTATAGGTCAAATCGAGTCAAAGAAATACGTCAATAAAATTTAAGATCCCAGTGAAAAGAGCCTGTTACTACTTACCCCTGCTACAACAAGCCCCTCGCTCCCCTACATATAAACCTTCCTCTTTAACCATTCTATCTATATCTATAAAAACCAAATCCAAATCCGTTGCGTTGTTTAAAAGATTTAAGCGTACAAAGGGACAGAAAACGCGGCTTTGTTTTATACTATGTAGTGATATCTGTATGTCTTGTTACAGGTGGAATATCCTCATTCTCTCCAATGATAAACAACTCTATCCACGTCATAATGTACAGTTACTACCTGTTGTCTGCAGAGGGCAGCCCCAGGGTTAAGGCATGCCTCGTCAAGTACAAGAAATGGCTTACGATTATGCAGATGGTAAGTATGTGAGAATAAGATAGAAGAACATCTAAGCAATGATCCTAGTTGCATCCAACACTTTCATCTGTGAGCCCGTTTTTATATACCTTAGGTGACAGACATACGGTCTACCTGATGGAAAGTGGTTACCGTGGCCTATGGATGTGTGCAAAACTAGGAGTGTAACACTCGCGCTACAGACATTGTAGGAATCTTCTAATTCTTAAAGAACCGTTTAAACGTTAGAGAAAACCATAGCATAATTAATTCTACAGCCTGAGCTTGCGTAGGATGAAGGTGCACGTGCCAGAGTCTCATCTGTTGGTCGGTTGGTGTATCAGTTGCTGTTGAGATTGGTTTTCAGGCATACTATGAAACGACCACAGTTTTTAGAGCGCCAAATACTCATACGTAACGAATGCCACATATGGCACCCAGGCGTCGTGGCTTTCATACTTTCTTTTTTTTCGTGCCAAACCCCCACGGATACCCCCTTCTCCGCCGGGGCCGGTTGGTTGGAGAGGCCGACCAAAACGCACGCCATCTTTGGGTCTTTAGTTGCCGGAGGTGAGATAGTAGTCAACATATCCCTCGCACCCCGGCAGACCCGGGGCCGTCTCTTTCATGATGACCCCCGTCGGGTGTAGGGACCACGGTGTCCCCGTCTAGTCCCCGGGTATGGGTACGCGCGCTTTGCGCCGCCGCCGCGGCCTGCTTCTGCTAGGTGACCTGACCTGACTAGTGTTGTGATTTTAAGCGCTTTCACATTAGAAGCGTGAGGAGCGCGTCAGTTACGCAATAGATTACGACGAATTTTCGAAATCAGTTTTTCACAAATATTTCTAGTAACTCTTTCCGTGGCCCTTTCAAATATACAAAATTATTAAATCACGCGATTTGAACAAGTAATTTTGTTTATTGAAGCCACGCCTGGCACAGTCAGATATACTAAAAATGAATCAGTGAGTGACATCATTGATTGCTGATTCTTATGATTAAGATTAGCTTTTGTAATCATAAATATGTAATATCATATCATGGACCATGGACCTAAGTCGCGAGAGAAACGAGGCCCAGGCGCGACCGAATCCGGATTCCGCCCCACGGAGCCAAAGCCGGTAAGCCTCTCTTACCGGCTTTGGCTCCGTGGGGCAGAATTCGGATTGGAGGTGGAGGTGATTATGTCGGACTCGAACCGACTAAAGCGCACGCCGTCTATGGGTTTTTGATTGACGGAGGTGAATATATACAAGACATATCTCTCACACCCCGGCAGACTCGGGGACATCTCTTTAAGATGACCCCCTTCCCCTAATGTGGGAACCAAGGTGTTCCCATCTAGCCGCTGGATATGGGGAGGCGCACATTGCGCCGCTGCCGTGGCCTGCTACTTGCTGCTGCTTCTGCTCTTCCCCAGACCCGAGCTCAGGGAGGACGGAGGTCATTGTGTAACCTCCGACGTCACCTACTTAATCTATGCTTAGATGATCGAGAGACGTTCTATCGTGCTCTCCTCAAAACACAGTCCAAAAAAGTGTAATGTGCGTATAGCGCGTACAGCCTATTTCCCTCCGGGATGAAGTAAATTAGCACTCATATTTCACACGTATTCAGTTCCACGTAATAAGGAGTGAGCCTATTGCCGTATTCCAGGCATTATTGTTGACTTGAGTAATGCATCTGAGGCTGAGTCTGGGCTATGTCTAATGTTAAACAGCCTAATCCCTTAATAGTCTTATACGACACCGCATGGGAACAGACAGGGTGGCCCAAATTCTACTCTACGAGGAACCATGCGGCTGTTAATATGAGTAGTGAGTATTTCAAAATATTTGAATACTAGTTATTGCCCGCGGCTCCGCCCGCGTGGATATCGGTTATCACGCAGTGTTGTAAATGTTAGCGCTCTACACGATTTTCTACTATCTTTTTTATAGCTTCTCCACTCGGCATACCTACTTTTGTTCTATCATCAATAAATTATTGATGCAGCAGCGGTGAGCAGCGCGCAACGAAAGACGTTTTGGGGTACTTTTTTACACCTTGAGCTCCGTTACTTAAGTTTTAGTAAGGATCCTCAATCTTTTTCATCAATAAATATAGCCTATGTTACTGAAGGTGAATGTAGTTGACCAATGGTAAAATCATTTTTGAAATTGGCACACACACACGCAGGCAGGCCCGGACGCACGCACGCACGCACGCACGCACGCACGCACGCACGCACGCACGCACGCAGACACAAATCTTTGTAATATTAGTGCAGATGTAGATTTGAAGATAATATACAAACAATTTATATTCTTCCAGGTCCAGTTCACAATCATGATAATATACTCGTCTCAAGTGTACCTGCCCAGCTGTCCTGCACCCATCGGCATCACATATATGTATTTCCCAAATGTAATATTTGTTTACTACATGTTCTACAAGTTTTACAAACAAAACTACGATAAAAGTCGGAAGCAAGACAGAAATGGCGTTAACAAGAATATCTAACTGTTGTCATATTATGTAGTAAGTAGGTAGATAACTAACTCTTGCCCACCAGGGTAGGCAGAGACAACCGCCAATCATCTAGGTACTTTAAGGAGGTTATAAATAAAAAGGAACCTTTTCTACAGGATAATATACCTAAACAGTGGAACCATCAGGGGCTTGCATTCCATAGACACTGCATACTCTAATCAAATTAGAAATTATGTGTTTCCTTCTTCCTACAGTCCCGGGTCCTTTAAGCAGGGTATGAAAAAGCATCTGATGAGGCCGTCAAGCTGAGCGCCACCATTGTAAAAAACACTGTGTGTTTTTATTGTGACCCTCTTTCCTGAGATTTTGCCTTCAGCTTACTATCAGGCGAGGTGAAGTCAAATTGACATGACATAAAAAAGTTCTTTATGCAATACTATTAATGTACCTACATATAATTTATCTTATATGGCATTTATATGTATTTGTGTTTCAGTGTGTTAATATTCGGTTGCTTTATAAAAAAAAATTAAGTAATACTAAATTAAAGTACACATATTTATTTTACTTGTGTGTGTGTGCACATACCTATGAAACGTTAAGATAACTTTTCCTATTAGGTCTTTGAAAAGTCTCTGAACCCAATAAGTGGAAAATGATAATGTGTAAATGTCAGAGACAAGTAATTTATTTCTCTATTACAATGTTGTATAATAAGATACCCTGTGAGTTTCTGTAAAAACAAATCTGAAGAAGATAAGGGGGCCCTAGACAAGGGCAATCATTTTATAAGATGAAATAAAATAGATTGAGATGTAAGGGATTGAGTTGCATTCGTTCATACATGAAATATACTACACTTTAAACTTCAAAAGATGTGTCAATCCCATGCATTGAATATTATATTCAACAAAATGACTACTCACAAATTGTCATTTGTATGGATCCGCTAGAAATATTAATTATATCTTAAATTGTTTGTTAAAATGAGGTTCCTTATATAGATTGGTCTTGTCAAATAGAGGTAAAAATATATTAAGGTTTGCAAATTTGTGAATGTACCTACTCATATTGTGTCAAATATAGGTAGCTATTATTGTGAAATATTTATTAATCAAGTAATAAAAAAAAATTAAACTAAGAAATTAGTTCTATTGAGGTGTTATATCAATGTACACTGTATAACTGATAAAGAGTTGAGCATTATCAATAAGTAGAAACGAGAACACTGTACGCACATAAATTACAGTAACAAAGGTAAGTTTTTCATGCAATGTTGCTAATTTGTACTAAAGGAAAAATTATAGATAAATTAATATAAAATCCTTAGGAATTATTGATAAAATCGCGAAAAGTACTTTCTGTAGTAATAAAAGTTTTTGAAACTTTAAAAAATAGTTCTAGTTAATAAAATGAATACTTACATAAAATAAATAAATATAGAAAAACCTGTAAAAGTTTTTTATTTGGCATTTTATCGGCTGCTTTCGCCTCACCTTGGCATCTATGGTACACATAAACAACAAACTAACCTTGACACTGACACAAAGAGTTTCCAATAGTTACATTTTATTTATAAAATTCATTAAAGTTAATCTAGGTCATGGGTCTAGAACATAGTCCAAGTAATAGTTCTTTCTCATTAAATACAATAAAAATATAGTTCACATAAGTATATCTACAACTTCATTCTATCGCAATAAAAGGTTAGTAGAGTTATACCTCAAGGAAATGTTCATTTTTTAAGTGAAACAAACGCAACCGTAGCCTATGTAGATACTAAAGTACATCTAGAGTAACAAGTGATTTAGAATTTGAGCTAAAAGAGATAATTTGTGATACGTTAGTATGAAACGTCACTTACCGTGTAATAAGAAAGCAGGCCAGCATTCTCGTCCAACACAAACCACCGGTACTGCCACCCCTTCATCACATTTGTCCATTTACTCAAAGAACCCTCCATCATGATTACAATTCAAAAACAAATATCAAAATACATGAAAAAAATAAAGACTGCGAATTTCACACTGCGGCACGATTCTTCCACCATAAATAATCCATACGTTTGACAGTTGTCTTTCTTTAGTGTTGCAAGCTGTGAAAAACGTTACTCGATTCCATTCAACCACATCAATGGAGTGCATAATCGATTAAAGCTTTTACTTTGAAATTGACGAAATAATAATTGGAGGGGACCATACGTGCATACCTATAATCAATATTGACATGTTGTCAATCATTGCATAGTTAGTATAAAAGTCTGTGTTAGATAGAATTTATTATCATAAATTACCTATGTTATGAAAATCTTGTGGTAAAAATTTTAGTGAAGCAACCGATCATGGATTACATTTCTGCGATTAAATAATATTTAAGCACGGTATTTCAAATTATTCGGATGCTAAGACATGTTGCTAACTGTATAACACTTGGCGGACAGTACTGTCTCACACTGTGTGGATGCAGGGATAGTACTAAATTTCATACGTTGCCCATGGACGTAGGGTCAATTACTAGTATTGTAACACAGTCTTTCTTCTCAAGATTGAGGGTCTGACGGCAATCGATCCAAATTAAATCTAATTAAGGCAATTCTGTCATGCTGTAATTTGAAGTAACATAAACAATAATTTAATATACCCAGAGGTATAAATTAAACAAAAGCTTAAAAGGCAGTTATTTTATATTGTACAACCATTATCACTTTTCGTATAAAAACATTAACACTAAACGCAACAAACGCGTCGATTTTTAATTTAGTAATACTAATGCTATGCTATTTACAAGGATCATTCGCCTTTCGGCCCTTAACATATCAATTTCGCCTAAACGATCTTCCAAGTTTTGTTTTACTATAACTTGAGGATATTGACACCTGATTTACATTTTCCTGGTTTAAGCTTAAGCCTGATAAGTCTACAAATAATGGCACATTGTCAGAACCAGCCGCTACTTTATCTTTTGTCTCTTTATCGAAACTCTCGGGAACTCCTTCTCCCTCGATAGCTAGGGCTTCAATATCTTGGCTAAGAGAATTATTTTCTGCAGCTTCAATAAAAGCATTTGAAAGATCACCACTGATTTTGTTAACTTTGCCAGATGGGATGTCATACATGAAGATTTCTTTTTCATCGGTAGCATCACCATCTCTGTAAAGAAAAAAAAAATTATTGATTTTCAGGACTCTTATATAAAAATCTATTATTTTTAAATCGATGTTCGCTTACCCAGTTACAAGCAAGACAACCGATTGCAAGTCAGTATCGGTTTTCTTTTCAACATCCAACCATCTTATAAAATTGTCTTTTGTTGGACGCTTCAGCACTTCCTGTAAACTTTCCCCTGCTATAAACCGAATACCTTTCAAATCTTCCTTGGTGGTTGCTCTTTCTTTCCTGGAATGATTTGTCAATGCTTCTGTTTCAACTGGAGCTAATACAACGACTGAAGTAACTTTCCACCCTTTAAGTAAATCTGGAAGTGGAAACTGATTACCGCTAACTTTCAGGGGCAAATATCTATTGTATCTCTTATCGTTTAATGCTACTGGATCCACTTGAGTTGCATTCTCTTGTATATATTCATTTGCTATACTCTGTCCCTCAAGAGTTGCAGGATCAAAATGCACCACTTTCATTTCAACAGCTTGATTCTTTGATGGTGGTGTAACATAGCTGGATATATGTTCAGAAGCAGCGAGGTCTTGATCATCGCTGTCTTCGCTAATGTCTTCATCTATTCTTGACTCAATTTGGTCACCATTGGATTTTACATAGACAGGTCTGTTTTCAGTAGAAGCTATTTGCTGACCGCCACCGGCTCCAAAGAAATTAGCCAGCTGGTCGGGAGGTAGAGATTCCAAAGGCGTCTCACCTACTTTATCATAATCTAATACGCTAATATCAGCATTGTCTAGAATACCAGATGACAGTAGCTGTTGACGAAGGTCATCGGGAACTTCATCAGGCAGTTCAAATGCTGGCTTCTTCTGCGGTTTTTCTTCTTTTTTCGGTTCTGGTGTCGAACTTACTGAATTTTGCGTAGAAGATACATATTTTTGGGTAGTTGGTTTAATTTCAACTGTTCTGGATGTCTGATAATATGGCGGAGAACTTGTGCTTGATGGAAAAGATTGCTGTGGTCGTGATCTTTCTTGTATGTACTGCGATCGTGGGGATGTAGCTTGGAATTGTTGTAGGTAGTTACCCTGTATTTGTTGTTGATGTACTTGCTGTTGCTGTTGAGTAGCCAATAGTTGGGCTTGAAGGCGTTGAATTTCTTCCTGCTGCTTTTGCACGTTTTGAGCTAATTGTAACCTAACGTGATCATCATGATACTGTTGATGTTGCTGTTTTAATAGTTGTTGTTGATGTTGTTGTTGTTGTTGGTGCTGTTGTTGTTGTTGTTGCTGTTGCTGCTGCTCTTGTTGCTGTTGTTGTTGTTGTTGTTGTTGTTGCTGTTGCTGCTGCTGTTGTTGATGCTGTTGTTGTTGCTGTTGTTGATGCTGTTGTTGTTGCTGTTGTTGCTTATGTATCTGTTGCTGTTGTAATTGATGTTGATAAATCTGTTCTTGTTGACTAGGAGTTGGTGATGGCTGACTAGGGCTAGATTCTCCTAAGTTACTAAATGGCTGAGCCGTAGGACCATTAACTGTAATATGTTGTTCATATTTGGGTACCGACGCTACGAGTTCCCCACCATTTGGGACCAACGACCCAAAATTTTGTTGAAGTTGATTAAAAGGTCTTTCAGATGGTCCATGTTGCTGGAATTGTGGTCTTTCAGATGGTCCATGTGGTTGGAACTGTGGCCTCTCTGACGGGTTTTGTGGACGGAATACTTCTGGCGTTGGCGATGGTTGAGGACGGAAGTTAAATAAAGGAGTAGAAGATGGTTGAGGAACAAATTGATTTTGTGGAATAGGTGATGGTGAAGCAGAGAATGAATGTTGTTGCTGTAGAGGAATTGACGATGTTGGTCTTGATAAAATTTGTGGTCCTTGATGAAAACCGAACTGCTGTTGTGGTTGTGGCTGCAAATGATGCTGTTGGAATGGTGGACGGTTATTTTCTATTAGAGGAGGTGATGGTTTAAGATTAAAGAAAGGAGAAGAACTTGGACCTGGATTGATTGTTGGATTGCGAACTGATTCGATAAACTGCTGGGGTGGTCTTTGTTGAGGAAGTTGCTGGGTTTGAGGGAGAATAGGGGAAGGACGACGATGATCTTGGAACTGCCCGGTGCTTGCACTTGGGTTAGGTTGAGAAAGAGGACCGAAACTTTGGAGAGGTCTGCTTGGTACCAATGGGCGTTTAGGTTGATCAATTAGGTCAGCCGTAATCGTGTGGTAGTTTTCTTGTAAGTATTTTGGATCATCGAAATAGGGTTTGGATTGCGATGCGAAAGGTCTCTGAGGGCCTGAGTGAAAACTAACTCTTGGAGGTCCGTTGAACTGCTGTCGTGGAGCGAAGTTTGGTTGATTATTTCGGGAATTAAAAGTTGGTCCGTTATTTGTTCTAGGAAATGCGGTAGGGAAAGGAGAAACACTTGGTGCTTGAGGGGTTGGTCCACCAAATTGTGTAATAGGACCAACAGGGCCGTTTGAGAAAGCAGGGTTAAAAGATGCAGTTGGTGCAAATGGAATACGGGGTGATAAAGGTTGTACTTGGGGTCTGAAAGGAGATACAGAAGGGCCTTGTCTGGGCAGTTGCTGCTCATTAGGAGTTTGTTGGGGTTGAAATTGGATTCGGCTTTGAGCGTGAACAGGTGCAGATCGATAAATGTGTGTGGGCTGTGGGTGAGGCGCTTGATGAGTAGGTTGTGGCTGGTGTTGGCTATAGATTGGTCTGGAATTAGGATCAAAGGATTGTTGAGACTTGGGTGAGGCAGAACGCTCTAGTTGCGGATAACTAGGGAGAGTGGGTTCTAAGGGCTGGCTAGGATGTACAATAGCAGGTTTTGGAGCTGTTTCTTCGTGGTCTTCTGAATTGTAAGTGTTATGACCTTCGCGTCGGTCACTATAATGGTGACCTTCATTGCCAAAAGAAATTTTTACACTGCTATCACTGTGATACACTTCAGATTCGGGTTTGATGATTGCTCTTAAAGTAGTTGTTTCACGAGGCACGTATGGTTCAGGAGTCACGGTAACATAACCATTATGTTCATGTTCATGTTCTCGATCATCTTCCTCATTAGTTGGTGGAGTAATAGCAGGAATGGGTTTTTCGTAAATAACTTTATCCTTAGAATGTGGGTCCTTACTATACTTTACATAGAACACATGAACTGGTTCCTTCTTTTTCTTTTGTACTGGAGGTGGTGGTGGTGCGGGCAAAGATTCATTAGATTCCTTGATAATGATTTCGATAATTGGCTCTGGAGCTTCATAATAATGAGGATGTGGTTCATGACTGTATAAGGGAGCTGTTGGCAAAGTTCCATATGGAGGACCATAGCCTTCAAGCGAATCATCTTGTATATTTAAAATCTTTGACTGAGCGTAGATTTCGTTTTTGTTCACAACGCCGTCATCTAAGTTATCCTGTTTCGGGTCGTATAGTGGGTCTTTCGGAGAGTATTGAACTACTGGCTCCATTTGGACCGCATACGGGGGTAGTCTTCCTTTTATTGATCCATGTGAAATTCTTCGATTATTGGTTAGAGCTCTAAAGTGCTGCACTCTTGAGTGTGGTAGCACAAGAGAGTATTGCAGATTCTGTGGTGTGCGTATATTGTCTAATTGTCGTTTAGGTTTCGCTTTTGCTGTTGAATTTTTCCCTGATGCTATGCTGAGCACAGCCAAGGCTGTGACCTGAAACAAGAAAAGTACAAGTTAAAATCGATTTGTTCATCAATTTTGAATCGATATTTTTGTATTTTTTGCAATGGGCAACTTTGTATCTTCACTTCAAGATTCTAGACAACATCAACAACAAAATTCCAGCTGAAAGAGTCTATAGAGGATGGTAGGTAGATACCTATATTTTAATATTCTGTTTTCTTCTTTCATTTTTTATGATAAAACATTAAAAATGAACACACTGTATTTTTTAATTCATCTAGTTTTGACATTATTTTATTGAATGATTCAAGATACTTAGGTACCTACATTATGATTGTTTTGATTTAGTTAAGTACCTACACCTAAGCACCTACCGGCACAGATCTTGAACCTAAGTCATTAGAGAAACTAGGGCGCAAGTGCACGTGAATTGTTTTAAAATTAGTTTATGATTTTTCCATCTGATTATTTGATTCCTATCTAACCAAATGGAGTATAGGTTGGTAGGTACCTACTTAATCATTGGGAGAATTATAAGTAGGCAGATAACTGTATGTAGGTACCTATAACATTATACAAGGAGGGGCCACCCTAAACCAGAGAATTACAGGCACCTACAATTTTGAGGAATAGTCACCTTAATAGAGAAGGCAAACGTGGGGGCCCATTTGGGGTCGACACAAAGGGTACAGGAGGGTCGAAGTGTTCCCAATAGCTATATAGCACGCACCCCAATTAATATACCTAGAATAGGATAAAATAATGACTAGTTTAACATTATAAAAGTAATTAATTGAAGACTGAATAATGGTCGTTATCTCAACAATACAAACAGAACCCATTATTGATAGAGTAGTGCGGTTCTTCTCATAACATGCTTATTGCTGACAATGTCCGATGTCACAAACTAAATAGAATCGATTTCACGGTGCGTCAAGTGGGTAAGAATCTTTTGTTTGTTTTGTGTTCGTGTTTATTTTTCGGTTAAACAACAATTCATTTAGGTAGGTATATTTCCTGGCTTATATTTTTACCCGCGGGGGGAAAAGAGGCCTGGCGCGCGTGTATAGGGTTGGAATAATCTATGATTGGTAGATTTGACTCTTGCATCGCCATGGGTATCACATGGATAGAAACAGCCAAACGGGGGTCAAAGGGGGTCATCTCAAAGAGATGTCACCGGGTCTGCTGGGGTGCGAGAGATATATCTTGTATAATCCCACCTCCGGCAATGAATGGCCCATAGACGGCGTGTGTTTTAGTCGGTTTCAGTCCGATATAATCACCTCCACCGTCTTTGATGGAGACGGCATACGTGGGGATTTTGTGCATGAAAAAAGGGGTAGCTGTTTTCCAGTCTAACTGCATTGCGGCTGAACTTCGATATTTTCCGTGAAGCGACTACCATCTGGCCTCTACAGTCATAGCCATACACACAAATATTTGCACTGAGTGGGAATCGAACGCACGCCTACTGCAATACAGTCGCGTTCACAACTACCACGCCAGGGAGGTCTTTTATATGTAACTAGCTGTTGCCAGCGGCTCCGCCCGCGTGAACTTCTGATCCCGATCTCGCTGCTTGGATTTCTGATCCCGTTCCCGCTGCTCCATAAAAACCTTCCGGAGAGTTCAAGGAACAAATAAAATAAGAATTACTCGAATTGGTCTAGCCGTCTTCAAGGTATGCGCTTACCAACATATTTCGCGATTCATTTTTATATATATAGATTATAAATTATATAGGTACCTATCTCAAACTAGTTAGTGGTAAGACCATCCAGCGGTGCGATATATGTAAACATATGATTATTACGAAGAAGACGCGAGTATACACAACGTAACGACGGAGAAAGTGTTTTAATGTGAAAAGACTCCATGTTTGCCCACTCTGGGACCACCGCCCGGGCAGGCGTGTGTAAGTCATACGCGGAAGCGATAACTCAACTTTGATATGACGTTAACCTGTAAAGTTTTATTTGAATTTGATTGGAGGTAACTCTTACTGTAATATTTGTGTATTTTCTTTTTATTTAGGGCACGTCAATTTGATGGTAAGCTGAAGGTAAAATTTCGGGAAAAAGGGTCATCATTACGTAGAGTGTTACAATGGTGGAGCTCAGCTTTACCCCTCCGGCCACTTGGATCCCATGTTTATAATCCCATGGGATCGTAGTATAATCTTTTTTTGCTTTTGATCCTATATTCATAGGATTGAAATATACTGACGATCTCATCAGATGCTTTTTCACGCCCCGCTCGAAGGACCCGAGACTGTAGGAGGAAGAAAACACGTGAGCTGGTAAGGTATTCCCAGACTTAATGGTGCGACAGAGGAAAGACTCGCCGAATAATGTATTACTTACATAATAAAAATGAAATGATAAAAAAGTGATGAGAAATAATGTGACCTATATCTTATATGACTACTTAGCTCGTATAAGTCGGTAAGTAAATAAATGGGAAGTTTTACGGTAGTAATATTTGAATTCCATCACATAACATAAACTCACGCCTTTATCCCCGAAGGGGTAGGCAGAGGTGATAGCACCTACATGTCGTCAGTTTATGTTTAGGTCCCAATCTAATAGGTGGCGAGCCTATTGCCATTAACCGGGCACTTATAAGCCTGCGATAAATACACACATAACTTCGAAAAGCATCGAAAAGTCATTGGTGTGTGCCATGGTAACCTGGGATCGAACCCTAGACTCAATCAGTCTTCCGCCCTTCGCATCTAATCTATCGCAGCCACCCTTTTCAGGTCGTCAGTTCATTTGGCTGGGCGGTGTCATGTCATTAGAATCATAATAATTATTCATTTATTTGAAGAGTCACTTCAATCGAGATCAAATACCGTATACCAATAAAATTAAAACGCTACCGCTTATATCTTAGGACTGACGCTAGAGGCGTAAGGAAAATTTCGTCGAATGACCAGTCCGTCGACATTCCAATAAAAATAAAAGTAAGTATACCACTGAAAGCTTTGGCATCCAAACTGACACTCCTTGTCTCTGGACCTCGAAACAAGAGCCGTATTCAAATAATATGTACAGTCAACAACAAACGTGTTATCTTAATATATTTAACAGTGTTCATCAACAATACAATTTCTAGGAAAATCTACACAACGCCACCTAGACCCATGGTAAGCATAGCTTGACTAGCTTGTGTTGCAATTTTTTTTGTAAATACGTAAGTATAATTTTTTTTTTATAACACTTAGGCGGCAGACAAGCACGCGGCCTACTTGATGGAAACTGGTTACCGTTCTCTATGGACGTTTGCAACACCAGGGGCGTCACATTCGTGCTGCCGACCATATAGAGAAGAGCTGGGAAGGGGAAGTGGGGAGGTTATGCCAGAACGGGACTTATTCGTGAACTATGAATAAAATGTTTGTTTATTACAGTCCTTTCGCTACCGTGGGCGTAATGTCACGTCCGAAAAACTATTTAAAAAAGTTTTTCTAGTACATCTAGGGCACCTCAATTTCACTTCACCTCGCCTGTTGGTGAACAGAAGACAAAGTCTTAGGACAGTAGGTACTACTACTTTTACAATCCTCAAAGGATAAAATTAAATACCTTCTAATTGTTTATTATTCTATTAAAGTTATAAGACTGAGTTCTAATTTATTAATTACCGCTGAAGGTAATTAATGAATTAGAACTTATGCCGTTGACTGTACCTAGGAACCATTGTTTTATGATAGGGTTCATAGAACTGTGTGGTTCGACCAACATGATTGTGATATGGTGATTCAAGAAGAAATTAAATAAATGAGGCTTGGGTTTATTTGTAGACACGATCTCATACGAACATGGCCGCACAGGTATAAAAGGAATGCTTTAATGTGTATTTAAAACGAGATCATTTAAAAATAAAATAAATACGAAATAAGCATATTATTATGTTATGTACTATAGTAAAAGTATCGAATCAAATAATTTATTAGCATAACACATGTTACAGAAAGCTGATATAAGATAAATTGTCATTAAATGATGATCCCCTTATTACAATTACAATAACATCTTTGAGGTTAAAAAATATATGGTTTTTTTTTAATTTCAAACAATGATATAAATCAATAAAGTTTACACAGTGCTACACAAGAGCTCAGTTTGTTTTTTGTATACCACTTAGGTGGCAGACAAGCACATGGCCCACCTGATGGGAAGCGGTCGCCGTGGCCTATGGACGTTTGCAACACCAGAGGCGTCACACACGTGCTGTTTACTTCTACAAGAGTTCTAAAGGAAACATTTGACAACAGGACATTTTATTATCATTTATGTAAAACACACTAGCAGCTATAAGGTAATGCATATTATGTCTCATGTACTATGGTGATATTGTTGAGTCTGTTTTTGAAGGCTTTTTCACATTGGTTGGTAAAAGAACTTCTTCTGGTAGTCTCTCCCTCTCCTTATGTCGCATTGAACATAGTTTCAGTGGGACAACCTTCAGGTTTGAGGGTTGAGTTTGAGGGTATCAATCTTGGACGATATTTATATTATAATTGCTGTTCTGTATTTTGTGAGTTTCAATGAGACTTCCTCTCTGATTTTCAAAACTCTAAAATTCAAAATTCTAATGTCATTTATTCTGTATAGACCACAAAAAATGTAACTTAAAAACGTCCCATACCCAGCGGGTTTCTTTTCTTTTTTCAAGTGATGTGAGCATAATGATTCTGCAAGCGTTGGTTATAGGATTTGCTTTTCAATACTTCAACAATTTTAGTACCTCTCTTCTGTACACTTTGAAGGAGAGATATATCCTTCTTAAAGTAGGCCTCCCGAACAACATAATGCATATTCCATTCAACAAATAACTTCAATTAGACAGAGAGTATTCAAAAAATTTTCAGAAACACAGAACATGTAGAGTACCTAGTAACTTTTATTTTACGTCAAATAAAAAAGTAGGCTCCTTAATTATTTTTTTTAATGATGAGCCTACTTTTTACAATTTACAGCCAAATTGTTACTAACAATGAATTGTAGATATAACAGCGTTAATGTAATGAATGCGGAAGGAAATCCGACTTTAACGAACTAAGCGGAAGGTATTTAACTAAATACAGTTCAATGATAACAAAAGAATGTGTTATTCTAAAACAATGTGTTCATTCATTCGTTCCGCAGATTCCCATGGCATCTCAATGAGCGTGATAATGTCAGTTTTTGTTTGCATTGCTGAGGCCCTACTTACGACCTTATTTAAGTTCCATCTTTTAGCCTGGGTTGCACGATCTTACTTTAACATTTAACAGTGCAGTTAAAATACCGGTCAGGTATAAAACAATGGTTAAAATGACGTCATGACTTGACGCTAACTGTAACCGGCCACGCTCAAAAAAGATAACTTTAACCGAGCTACTAAAAACTTTGGTGCAACACATTTAGCCAAATCATTAGAATCAATGTTACTATTACTGTTAAATTTGACGGAAACTTTAACAGGTAGGTGGTGCAACTAAGCCTACTAAGATACATTTATTTTATTTGATAAAGTTGTTTGAATATACACTTCTTGTGTTACAAGATACAGTACACAAATATCAACGGACGACAACGATTCGAGTTCGAATCACACTATGAAAGTATCTAAAGTATATTTTTGTGATGATGTGGTGGTAAGGCCCCTGATGGTGAACTAATTTTGAGAATATTTGACTAATTCAACGATTGTATCTCTTTCGATTGGAAATGGGATTTTTTTACTTTATTTTAATATTTAAGACAAAGTAAATTGTTAATCTTTGCTATTCGTTCTATAGGTTTTTAAACTGAATAAATGAAATTGATTCTTTGATTTTGTGCTGGTCTTAAATGAATATGGGTTTTTTTCGAGCTACCTAATCTGTAACTAAAAAGAGCTTTTAAGTTATAAAAAACTGATGTTAAAATTTTTGATAACTTACAATGGCTTTCAAAAAACCAGCTTATTTACAGAAATAACCTAACAATAACATTACAATATGTTCGCAAAAGCAACGTGTGCCATCAAATAGTCCACCCACTTCCCGCCCCAAACAAATTTAACAACCGTTTTCCAGTCGTTCCCACCCATCCTTCCCACGACCTGGCAAATTGCCATAAATGCTAGTCTTCGAAGCTAGTAAAGCTGATATTAGCAACACTTAGTGGTTGTATAAGGAAACGATTAGTGAAAAGATGGTTGAGGAAAGTAGAATAGGGTTGAAAGTGATGATGGGTTGGTGTCGTTGGTGTCGCTTGTTAGGTGTGAGTAGTTGAGGGTTATATAATATGACAAGAAGAACGAATTTTGGTGATTTATCACTCACGTAATACAGAATGAGTGGATGCCGATGTGGGGAAACAGAAATATTGAATACGATTAAGGAGCGAAAACTTTCGCTGTAAGAACTATAGATGATAGGTAGGTACTTCTATCTATCTATACTATTATATAATTGTAAAAGTTTGTTTGTTCGCGATGGACGCAAAAACTACTGAATGGATTTGGATTTCCAAACGTATTGAAATCCAAGCACCCAATCCAAATGGATGTATCGTCAACCTTTACAGTTTGTTCTAATGTATACAATGCGCAGCCTTTTCGATTTAGAGCCTGGAATACCACAAATGCTACTCTTTATTCAAGAAATAGAGGAGTCCTATGGGTCAAGGGTACGAGATTAGTATTCCAGGCATGCGGAACATGTAGTAACCTATATTATATTACCGTTATAATTGGTACTTACCAAGTAGTACGGTACGACACTATTTCAAATCAGTTTTAGGACAAACATCCGGTTCACGTCCTTTTTGAACGGAAGCCAAATATACAAAAATAGAACTTAAAACAGGGGATTAACCTTCATCGGCAGTGGTCACCTGTTGTCCGTTATAGTTTACTTATTATATACTTACCTACTAAGTAGGCAAGCATACATTTTTATGATAGTCACCAGTGAATGAAAAAAAAGACAAATTTATTAGATTTAATATATTTTTTATGTCCCACCAAGGAAACTGGTCAAAGTCAAAGTCTTCATTTGCAACCATGTCTTGCACAGTTATTACAAATGTTTTAAGTTCCAAACTGAAACCCTGTAGGGCACAGCAAAAGCATATAAATGGTTACCGTGGCCTATGGTTGACTTTTACAAATCCAAGGGTGTCACACTTCCGCTGCTGACCCTATAGGAACCTTCCAATGCTTTTGTTGAGGAGGTAGTTGGTGGAGGTAACTGGTGAGAGAGTTAAGAGAACTTCTGTACCACCAGGGCAGAAGCCAAATTAATCTCTCAATACTGGTTATTCTACTCACCGCCACAAACACAACACAAGGTTATTATTAGCCGCGATATTCTGTAAGACGGAGGTACTTCCCCAGTTGGAGTGCTCAGTTGTGACTGGAAATACCATCGCGTTCTATCCCTAATTATTAATTCTTCCAAACATTTTCATCCAATTTTATATAACTTTATTAATGAAAAATGGGTATCAGCAATTCATTTAAAATCATGAGCGTAACAACCTCAATCAAAACTGATCCAAATGACTCCACTCATACTCGCTTCAATTGGTGCCTACCTCAAATAGGTGGCCGAGATAATTGGCTATGCAATCAGATATGAATCAGACGCGAATGGAGCCTTTAAAGTAACATTGCAATATGTGATTATGGTTTGATTCTGTAAAGAATTATAGGTAATGTTTTCATGAATAACGGAAGTAGGAAAGACGGTATCCCACGTTCTAATTGCGCAGTCCGACTGGGGAAGTACCTCCGCCCTACAGAATACCGCGATTAATAATAAATAAATATTCTAGGACAATTTTCGCGCACCTAGATTCATGGTAAGCATAGTTTAACTAGCTTGTGTTATGGGTTCTAGAATGCAGATAAATATACTTAGATACTTTTTTTTTAATAATTAACAACAACAGACGAGTGCAAATATTCATGTACACAAATATTTGCACTGAGCGGGCTTTGAACCCACGCCTCTTGCGTAGCAGTTGCGTTCACTACCGTCACGCCACGGAGGTCGTCAATAACCTTGTGTTGTGTTTGTGGCGCTGAATAGGGTGGCTAGAGCTCTCTGGACAGTTGTTGTCAGTCGAAAGATCGAGAAATCTTTGCTTAAATCTTTAAAACTACGCAACGGATTTTGATGCGGTTTCTTTAATAGATAGAGTGATTGAAAAGGAAGGTTTAAAGGTATACACAAGTAGCGCTAGAATGTTGACGCTATAGTTGCGTAGGATTGCTACTGCACTTTTGAGTTCTACTGTACATAACATCATGCTACAACCAACTGGTACGGAGCAGAAGTGAAAAATGTTGCGAAAACGGGGTGACGCAGACGAATTTGCACGGGTCAGCTAGTTCTCTTTATGACTGTTTCCCGTGGAACAACGCAATCACGATGAATGCCCATCCACTTGTTGCACCGCGTCGATGGCGCAAATAGTTCCCAAGACCAACAGGTGCACTGTATGGGAAGTATAAACACTATACTGCAGTATGATGCAAGTGCGAGACCGGTCAAGACAGTTGCAAAAGTTTAGTGTTAACTAAAAGGTTACGCAGAGTAAGAGAACGTTCTTGTCGTTTACACAATTTTATAGTTTGGGTTTAGAGGCGTCTACTGTTAAAATAATCTACCTATACACGGTGATTTTATAGTTGTTTCGGAAAAAGAATTGGTATTTTGTTTCACACACAGTTTCGGTAGCAAAATCGACTGGAAGTTTCAATTTTGAAAAAAAAAATATTATTTATGTATGGCAATAATGTACAGGTGAACAGAAAAATGTATGGGACGTGTAAACAAAAAAAAATTTTTTTTGCCAAATTAGGAGTTCCTTACGATTTTACTATCGAAATTGTGGCCAAAATCTTTTTATCCGTTTATTCCGATTATACTATAAAATCAACCGGTATAAAATACTTAGTACACTTGTTTAGGTACCTACTTAAATTAAAAATTATAAACAATCTTAGCATGTCTTTTTAATATGATTTGTTTAAAACTCAGTATAATAATACTTTTCTGCTTAGTAACGCATTTTGAAGACTAAAAACCTGTATTGAACCACAAGCTAGTCACTTAGTTAGTCTAGTTTATTTGTTTAACACGTGTTATTATAAAAAGTTGCCATAAGATTGTTTACCTTTAAAACAAATGGAGGATAGGTAGGTACGAATAGGGGATACCTGGTAAAGAGGGTTCAATAAAATTTTGTCCTTATTTTTTTTTAATTTGAAGCATTTATTTAAATATTCCAATCGATTTGCATAGGAAAAGGAAAATGCAGGGGTTGCGGAATCAAGTTCCGTCTAATCATTAACGTTTTCTAATTTTAAATCGGGGTAGTACCTATCTTATAAATGTATATTGCTTACTTTAAAATTTATACAAGTAATACTTTTCCCATCAATTGATTAGGTACACGTACCTATTCATAATGAATGTGGAATGTGTTGCCATTACTCATTTTATTACGTTCCGATCTTACGAGGTGTCCAAGTATTTTTTAATTGAGCATCACTAATTGAGCGCATCTAATTGACATGCAATATAAATACAACTTGTCAAACGAATACACAGCTATATTGTTTTAAATGACGCAATTGCTGATGTTAACATAAATTAAAAATAGTCTATTAAAATGTATATATATTAATGACGCATAAGTTTGTAATTATAGATACCATATCGTAATACAAACAGTTTAGCTTAGTTGGAGGGGTTAAAAGGAATATTAATAATTGATGTTGCCAATATTCTTTTAAAAAAATAAAAAAAAGAAGCTCAACCAATAGTAGAAAGTGAATTTCTGATCCTACTAGTATAAATTTTGATTGAAACGGAACGTGAACACTATGTACAGTGGGCCTCAAAAGTTTATGGACAATTTGAAACAAAAATTAGTATATAAAAGTATAAAGTGTAAAAGTTTTTTATTCCAAGGTTACAATCTAATGAACACATTACAATACAATTTCTTGATAGTTTAACAACATAGTTTAATGAAGTCCGGTACCCAAATTAAGATTAAACTTGTGTTTAGGGTACCAGGAAAATTGTATGAAGTATTGCCACTACACAACTATTAGCCTAAGAAGCTACTAGATGATAGATCTACTTTGAATGTTAGTTGGTTTAGGATACTAATTACATGAGTTTAGTTCTACTCTACACAGTATAAAACAAAGTCGCGTTCTCTGTCCCTATATCCCTATGTCATTTTGTATGCTTACATCTTTAAAACTGAGAGAGAGTGATTCAAGAGGAAGGTTAATGTATATAACATCATGCTACGACCAACTGGTGCGTAGCAAAAGTGTAAAATGTTGTAAAAACGGGGTAAGGCAGACGTAGTTGCGCGGGTCAGTAATTTCTTACGAAACAAGACATCGATCTGATTTATTTTATTAACGCTATATTTATGTTAATTTTGGTTAAATTAACTTAAACTGTCAAAGTATTGTAGATCTAAAGGTGTCCAGGAACTTTTGAGGTCCACTGTACAGTCATAAATAATATTAGTAGTTTTCTGTGATATTACAAAACCATTTATCGCTGTTGGTCACATGCACCACACATAAATATGACAGTTTTAGTCATAATTAACGCCCAATTTTGCAAGGCATTCCATTTTACCACCTACATTCTTATTACAAATATTCCACTCTGGTAAATGATGGCCATTACTTTTACTTTTTTTGTGTGGCAATACTGTATAACAGTGTTGCAACATGAAAAAAATAGCAGCTATCATTAGTATTTTTGTTATTGTGTGCACTGTTATCGGCGAGAGGTATAAAGGGATGTGTCCTTAAGTAGGTATGATTACGTAGCCAACCGCATACGACAACTGCAAACGTATGCAGCAGATACTATGAACAGACAACAAAAGATATACGGTACCACATTTCACATACATCTTTGTATGAAAAAGTGGTACCTTATCTCTTTTGTCAACTGTACCTTTGAAATAGGATTGAATATGACAATATTGCTTATTGTTTTAGTTACTTGCGGTTTCTTAAAAGAGCCGTTGACCCATATCGAGGTTTAAGAAGTAATGTATGGGAAAATATTAAATATGTAGACATGGTTCTACAGGAATACATTTATTTATTTATTTAACACACACTCACACTACCTTCACAGAGGACCCCTAATACGATAGTGCCGTAACCTCAATTCCGGGGTTTTGCGAATCTGTCCTTCTGCTACAGAGGCAAATTAACATTTAATCTTACATAACATACATAACATAAACTTGCGCCTATATCCCCGAAGGGGTGGGCAGAGGTGCTAGCACCCACATTACGCTAGTTTGTGTTTAGGTCCCAATGTAATAAGTGGCGAGCCTATTGATTGCCACTAACCGGGCACTTATAAACCTGCAATAAATACACACATAACTTCGAAAAGCATCGAAATATCATTGATGTGTGCCATGGTAAAACCTGGGATCGAACCCGAGACCTCGTCTCAGCAGTCCATACCACAATGACAATATGCGGCACTTGTGAATTTACTCAGACTACATGTATTTAAATCGACTCGCTGTGACACCGCATTGAGCGTCATAAATCATGACCATCTTACTAGAAATTACTTGTACTTCCACAGAGTAAATAACTTTCAACTCGGAAAGGTTTACAAAGGTCAGAGTTGCTGCACGTTTGCGCTGCTCATGCTTTTCCGCGCTCAACCATTCGTCTATAGTCACGCTAAATTTCACGCTCACAAACAATAGAATAAGTAAGGAGGTGTAAGCGGGGTCTCAGATTAAAATAAACACATTAAAGTCTCTTAACAAACTTATATTTAACTTGTAATGTTTGTGTGTTTGTTTGTGAAGGTCGAATATTTTAAATAGCTTAGATCCTCTTCCTTTTAAAAATTGAATGGCTATTCATTCTATGGTAGCATCCTCCAAGCCTTTCTAACTTAATTGGAATGGACTTTGATATATTTCGTGAGGTGCCTTCAATTTGACCTTCTTAACCCTCTGATTGAAGTTCTGTAGTTGGATCAAGTGAAGCCACCTATAGTAATACTAAAGTAGTACCATTTCGCTTGTGCTTTCTTGTCGCTGCTAATACCCAAAATCCCCACTGATGTCACCTTTACCGGAGCCGGTACCTAAGTGTTGTTTTGTCGGACTTGAACCTACTACACGCCCTCTTTGGGTCTTTGATCGCCGGAAGTGAGATAATTCCGGACATATCTCTAGGGCCTGGGTCCATCTCTTTTGAAATGAACCCCTCCACCTGAAGTGGGGTCCAACGGTCTCCCCATCTAGCCCCCAGGTATGAGGATGCGCGCTTTGTGCCGCTGCCGAGGCCAGCTTTTGCTATGGCGAAAGACGGCTCCATCCGTCACCTCCAGGCCCGCGCTCATGGAAGACAGAGATCATTCTGCGACCTAATTCTGATACTAGTTTTAAGCGTTCCGTCTATCTTATTCTTTTAGTCTGATGTTTTTAGCGTTTATCTACGCGAAAGTATCAAAATTATGATAATTCTGTTTATCGCTAGACTCCTGTATAAAAACCACAACATTATAACATTCATTCAATTATCTAAATAGCGTAATCTTACTTAATGTTTGCAAGTTAATGATAATAATATCATAGACTACAGAAATTAAAGAGAAAACCGTATACATTGTAGATAGCAAGATGGAACGAATTTAGTTTTTACTTGCTGAAGTTTACTCTAATGTTACATAATCTTACATAGTGTAATGTAAGATTATTATTTACCTTATAATTCGGTGAACTGTAAGCATGTAACTAGATACTTTTAATTTTAGTGTATTTATAATGCAATCTAGTTTAACCGCGGTAGTCTAGTGGTATGGGTAATGGACTGCTGAGATGAGGTCTCGGGTTCTATTTCAGGTTTTACCATGGCACACACCAATTACTTTTCGAAGTTATGTGTGTATTTATCGCAGTTAAAGCTGAGCTGAAAGTCTACCCGCCTAAGTCTAAACCGCCGGGAGCACAACACAAGGTTATTGTTAGCCGCGGTATTCTGTAGATTGGAGCTACTTCTTCAGTCAGACTGCTCAATTAGGATGGGGGAAGTCTTAGAATTCCTTACCAGCTCATGTATTTCCTTCTTCCTACAGTCCCGGGTCATTTAAGCGGAGCGTGAAAAAGCATCTGATGAGGCCGTCAAGCTGAGTGTCAACACTTTACGTGTTTGTAATGGTGACCCTCTTTCCTGAGACTTTGCCTTCAGCTCACAATCAGGCGGGGGAAGTCAAATTGACGTGTCCTAAATGCTAAAAAAAAATTATGCCTTTCTCCACCTCCTTGAGGAATATGCACGAGCATAATACGAGTATATATGTTTGTATCAATGTATTAGATGTTTCATTTAGTGCCATCTATCGGGAAATACATGCTATTCTGTATCTTTCGTTATCAGACACGGAATCTGATGCGCACAATTAACAGTTACTACAGCCGTCACCGAAGCAAGACTATTACAATTACATACATTTTATGTCTTGCGTCTATTCCAAAGTTACAAAACTTTATCAAATATAATCAACGAAGCATAATTGTTTAACACAAGAACAATTACTAAAAAACAATTTGTATTGTTTATAACTCAATCAGTAAATCGCCTATCCACCAATCACCAAAATTATTAAATCATACTATTTTCTTTGCCTGTTGCTGTAACAATACCGCACACTTCTGATTGATAGTACCTACGTTTGATTGATAGATCACTTGATTCAATCTCTATTGATGAGCTGACAGGTAAATTACCAGTAATATCGGTATTACTGGATGTTACTGTTACCGTATTGTAATCGCTATTGCGTCACACAAGAGTGTTGGTAATTATTTTAATTACTTTCTTTTATTATCGCGTGGGCGAGAATATGGGGGCGATTGTCTTACAATAGGAATAAAAATCACGCTTGATGTATATGGCTTTTATGAATATATGGTTGCTCAAAAGACGTGTCGGGTATTGAGATGCGATGTTAATAACATGTTATTTTTTTATTTAAGGAAGAGAAAATGCTTTAGAATGGTCTGATGGTCTATTAACTAGTTACAACATCAGATGCACGTGTGTGGTAGGGAATTGTAAGGAAATGAAAGGTGTCTAATAAACAGGACAGGAAGGGAGGAAATTTTATCTGGATTCAATCCTTGCAGGGTAACAGTACCTATCTATTAATTCTAGTCGGACTTTTGAGGGCTCCTTGTACCCGTAACGACTGTCATAGATGATCATATGGCAACCGGGACCGACAGCTTAACGTACTCTTCGTGATACGACCAGATTAGTGCAAATAGCCATATTCATGAATACAAATATTCGCATTGAGCGGGGATCGAACCCGGCGCCTCCTGCGTAGCAGTCGCATTCACCACCGCCACGCCACTAAGGCAGTCAAAGCACACTGCTATTTAATGGATACAGTGAGGTACTTACTCACTGGTATCAAAAACCGATTTGAAGTAAATACCTCTCTCAATAATCGTTGAGAGAACTCTCACCAACACCTCCAAATTCTTTATTTTACCATTCAATAAAACTAGCCGTAAGAAATCTTCTAACGACTGTATTGCGTAATGCGGTAGTTTTGGGTTAAGTAAGTCCAATATTGACTTTGTCACAATCACTGTTGGCCGGTACGTGCTAATTGGTTGTGCAAATATGAAAGTGTTTGTATCAAGATTTTACATTCTCCAGTTCCTCACGGCGGCGGGTACATCACGACTAAAACCTCAACGAACTCAGTTTACTTTCATACTCACCCAACGCTCTTCGATTACGTGTATTTCTAACCTAAAGATTTAACAAAACGTCACCATGAACTTCTTCTTTATACTTATGGTAATCTTTACTGTTCCTAGATGTGTTAATCCCACTCTTTTTTACGTGGTGGAATGCATTTACGCACTTCGCTCACCCCCTACAGGGGCGGGGGGCGAACTTTGTGTGGGACTCCTGACCTCTACCGGGGACCAGACTACCCACTAAACCCCCACTGTGTCCGTCATCATCGCATATCGACGATGGCGGGAACATCATCTTCCGCCATCGCCGTGCGAGTTGCCCGCCGCTTCTCAGCGACAGGCCTATCTTTGGTGCGGCAGAAGAGGAGCCCTTCTGCCGCCCACCTAGGCAAGGCACACGTGACACGACGTGTGCCTTCAACCTCGAGGCCTATGTAAGGCCTACAGTTAGGGGGGGAGGAGTTGGTGGTACCGCCTCCTCTGGACCCCGGTCCGGTCTAGGTTCCACCTCTTCCAGTTCAGTCGCAAGGCGGCTGTAGTCTGATATCATACTCCACATATCAAGGTATTACAGACAGACCAGCTATTGAACTTTTTATGGCTCTAAGTACCCACGGAGACCAATCCCACCGGAGCCGGTAAGGGAGGTTATATCGGACCCGAACGGACTAAAACGCACGCCTCACGCTCTTTAGTTGCCGGAGGTGAGATAGTAGCGAACATATCCCCGTCAGACCCGGGACCCTCTCTTTCGAGGTTACCCCATTGGGGTGTACGCACCACGGTGTCACCGTCTAGCTCACGGGTATGGGGTGGCGCACTTTAAGCCCGCCCAGGGGCCTACGAGTACTTCAGCTAGGAACGGATTTTAGGAAATTAAAAACTGACAAAGATGTTCGTATGACGATCGGAACCGAAGGCAATGGTGACGTTTAGTTTACATGCTTCGAGATACGCACTGGTTTACCTACTTGGTGTCAATGTTTCATCAAGTAAATACCTCGATAACCGCATATAACACAGAACATGAGTGTTAGTAATTAAAACTGTAATTAGTTATACACGCCATCATCATTTACTTTCTACTTATTACAACGAACTCGGCTATTATCTCTCTCATCAACATAATTGTTCTTGTTACAACTTTCTGACACTTACAAGTGTTAAGTTAAATTATAATACAACAAATTATTTTATAATGTTGACTGATGACACTTGGTGGAACTTGTTACATATATTGAATTAATTCACTTGTACTATACTGTGTATTCCAATGTAAGTACACTATATTATTTAGAGGTTCTTATCAGTAACTCTGTACGTCAGGACGTAGTAAGTCTTCCCGAAGAGCGAATCCTATGTTCGGGCCCTCTTCGTGAGTAGCGGCGCTGCCGTGAAACAAATTACTACACAACGATGGCAACTCAAAAATGCCGTTGATTCGACAGCAGAAGAAAAAGACTCTGTCATAAAAACCTTTGAAAAATACAATGAATACCTATTGAAGAAATGGTACAAGTCACTTAAATGAAACAAATTTTTAAATAGGACTAATAGGATACGTTGTAGACATTAGAGGCCATGTACCAGGTCCCCTACAAGATAATATATAAAATGAAATACAAGTTTCTGTATATAACAATAGTGGCCTCATATAATTTCGTAGTATTAATGCCTTCTCATTGTTACCGGCATCGTAATCTGCATGCGTTACTACGAGTATATCGAAAAAACTAAAATTCAAATAAGTGTTGCAAACAATAAAAATTCTATCTTCATCGTGAGAATAAAAATAACAATAGATCTGATTACATCACTTTTCGTACACTTTCATTTAAATATATCATGTACTTTATGGCGAAGGGTTAAAGTCGACATTTTCGCACAATTGGAATTGAATAAACCAATGAGAATATTATGCTAAATTCTTTTCTCTTATGGGTGTTATGCTAATATATAGGTGTTTTTCCCAATCGTTTGTAGCATGTAAAGTAAGTTGAGACAATAAACGCTATACGTAAGTTGATCAGCGTTATAGTTCTTGTTACCACCATGTCCACTAAGATCCATTACAAAAATCCATTGATGGATCTTTTTACACTTTTATGTCCACTTTAATCCTCGATCCTAGAATATTACGATATGATTATCGTCCTATAACTAATGGAAACCGCGATAGTCTAGTGCTATGGGTAATGGACTGCTGAGACGAGGTCTTGGGTTGGATCCCAGGTTTGCCATGGTACACACCAATGACTTTTCGATGCTTTTCGAAGTTATGTGTATATTTATCGCAGGTTTATAAGTGCCAGGTTAATGGTAATAGGCTCGCCACCTATTACATTGGGACCTAAACATAAACTGGCGAAATGTGGGTGCTACTAATGGAATAGTGGAATTTAATAGAAGTTAAATGAGGCTATCGTTTGCGTCCAACAACCACAAATTCATAAAGTGTACAGTGAAATGAAATAGAAGGATAATTAATGTAGCTACACCAAATTTTTCAGAACCATTTCTTTTAAACGTTTATGTTATGCAGTCATTTTTTTTTCATGACAATATGTTGTGTACCTGGTATTACCAGGGGCTATTGACTTCGGGAGTGTTGCCCTTTCACCTTATATATCTGTCTGATGCGAAACCGCCTAATATCTATAAAAGCTGTTGCTATCATACATGCCTGTAGTGTGTACTAACACTTTCATCTCAGTTCTGTGGTTTGCATAGCAATTTAATGTTCATATAGGAATTTCTACATTCATTTGTATTCGACTCATTTGTATATTGTGTGCACTTTCTCAATTTGTTTTTGGGTATTAAATAAAACATCCAACAATCCAAACAGCAAAGGTAAGATACGACCGGAAATCTTTCTAAAAGAAAACATGACTTGTTTCTTAACGTAACCAATTTACCGTGGGTTTTTATATACCGATACAACATATGCCAGAAGTAGGCAGAAGTGTATTAAGTACCCACATTTCGCTAACTATGATTTTCGGCCCCACGTAATAGGGGGCGAGTCAATCGAGTACTTTGTATAAATATGGGTATGGCGAAAATAAATTACTAACCGAATATGTAGCAGCTAAATAAATTTGGAAAAAAAATTTGACACGATTCCTTGCTATTCGTTGTAAATCGCAAGTAAATTAATTACGTGCTAAATACTCCAGTAACAATTCTTCATCACCACCTTTTATAGCATAAAATTTTATCTAAATGAAAAACATGCATAACAATAACGTTTAAATGTGTAGTGTCTTATCGTAATTTGTAAATGATAATCATTAAGCAAATGATCATATTATGCAAATTGTCTATAAAAATGATTTTTCAAAAGTGTAGTGTCACTAAATATGCATTATATGTTTGTGTGTATGTGTGCATGTGTGGTTTTAAAATGTCCCTTTTAAAATGTCTATTAAATGACTTAACTCGCTTTTTTTTATCTAGGCCACGTCAATTTGACTTCACCTCGTCTGATGGTAAGCTGAAGCCAAAGTCACAGGAAAGAGGGTCCACTATTACAAATACGCATAGTGTTACAATGGTGGCGCTCAGCTTGACGGGCTCATCAGATGATGCAAGAGCATGTTGAACATGTTGGACACAAAAAAAGTGCGGAAAGGTAAGGAATGAAAAATGTTGCAAAAACGGGATGACGTAGACGAAGTTGCGCGGGTCAGCTAGTACTATTGAATATTTTAATAACAAACCCTACCCAAATACATCTATACGTTCAACATAAATCGAAGCATTGTCATATAGTAGTGAAAATAAAATGTGTTAATTGCGATAGAAAGTCTTATCAGAACATTTCTAAGAGTAGTCATGCACATACATTGGCAAACGGGCCGGTGATATTGACTTTCGCTGTGGATGTGTAACATATATAGGTATTTCTAAATGGCCATGTTTCCGTGCCCATATTGTGTTGGAGAAAGAGATTATTGAAATAGAAAGATACTCAGTAATCTATTCTATTTATATCTTTGATCCCATCGCTCGTGGCATTCTCGTATTTATGGCACGTCAATTTGACTTAACCTGGCCTGATGTTAAGCTGAAGGCAAAGTCTCATGAAAGAGGGTTACCTTTGCAAACACGTTCAGTGCTACAATGGTGGCGCTCAGCTTGACGGCCTCATCAGATACTTCTTCACACCCCGCTCAAAGGACCAGGGACTGTAGGAAGAGGCTTAGGTTAACAAACCGCAAAGTCAGCACTAACCAAGAGGGAGGTAATGAGACCACATCATGACTTGGAGGAGCACGAGAGGTAGTATCTTACCGTAATTTGTAAATGATTAATAAACTTCTCTTGACTTTGCTCCTAAATCCCTCTTTATCCAGATTTGTAACATTTCTCACAAAACTCCTCTGTGCACTATGAGTTAAGCTCGCCTTGAAACATAACATCTCATATGTATTGTATTGATATAATTTATGTGTACCATTAAGAATAGAATAAAAATAAATTTCACACACTTTTATTACTTTTCATAATTTTCACATTGGTAATAGTTTAACTATTTCCCAAGATTTAGATTCTGGCCTAGTTTGGGAACCAGTATGAAGATAATTTGTATTTAATATATAGCACAGTATCGTTCGTAAAAATATTGTGAGAATCAGTTATTTATTTATGAATCAAATGAATCAAATAAACATATGTATATTATATTCTATTCTATTTATATTCTCCATACCATTTAGCAACTTTCGATTTTCGTCTAAGAATAACATAGATAGAAAATAGGATGTTATCGTGTTATTCTTATTATATAAGTGTAAAATTGTTTATATAAACCAACAAAACCTTTAAGTTCAAACATGGTTCAAACTATCTTTACAAGTTCCGTGTGTCAAATATCTATACAACAAACAAAAATATGGCTGTCACCAATCACAAACGTCACGTCTTTATAGCAAAGAAACCATCATGTTCGGTGATCGACCGTGAAATTGGGGTTCAAATACGACATGGTAACATTCAAAACTGATTGAGAGATTGAAGGTTCTTTTTGAACTTGAATGGAGGCTGAATTGGGAGAGATAGAAAAAGTTAAACGAAGTTAAAACAATCAATGTTGCTATTCAATTTGGAGTTCAATAGCAAGGACTTGTATATGCGGAATTGAAATAACAGTACTTAGAAGATTTTTTTTATACCACTTAGGTGGCAGACAAGCACACGGCCCACCTGATGGGAAGCGGTCACCGTGGCCTATGGTTTGCAACACCAGACACGTGCTGCCTACCCTGTAGAAACCTTCTAATGGCCTTCTTGAAGAACCCCAGAAGAGTTCCTGCTTCATGCTTGGTATACCTTGTCGATACGGATTTGGTCGCGAGAGAAACGGGGACATTGTGCGCGCGGACATTTTACATAACATAAACTCACGCCTATATCCCCGAAGGGGTAGGCAGAGGTGCTAGCACGCACATTTCGCCAGTTTATGTTTAGGTCCCAATGTAATAGGTGGCGAGCCTATTGCCATTAACCGGGCACATATAAACCTGCGATAAATATACACAACTTCGAGAAGCATCGAAAAGTCATTGGTGTATGCCATGGTAAAACCTGGGATTGAACGCGACAACTCGTCTCCTCAGTCCATTACCCATACCACTAGGCTACCGCGGGATTTCTTTGATTATGTTCTGTTTTAATAGATTTCAGCTGTTGCAAAATGCACTTTTCACTCAAAGTACCAAAAGTTAATGCAAATGCGTGCGTTATGATGATGGAGGACCAGCTTTCTAACGACATGATGCGTACCCGCATATTGCGATGCACAGATTAGATAGCTCAAGTATTACATGGCTAAGTGAATTTGACGTAGGGAAGAGATTATGTATAGATTGTAATAATTTTGTTAATTGATACTGATGAATTTATATTAAACTAGCTGACCCGCGCGACTTCGTCTGCTTCACCCCGTTTTTGCAACATTTTTCATTCCTGCTCCGCATCTGTTAGTCGTAGCATGATGTTATGTACATATAAACCTTCCTCTTTAACCATTCTATCTATTATAACAAACCGCATCAAAATCCGTTGTGTAGTTCTAAAGATTTAAGCATACAAAGAGACAGAAAACGCGACTTTATTTTATACTATTTAGTGATAGTGAAGCTTCAAATGTTAGTTATATTTTTGTCATACACTTTATTTACACCAAGTAAAAATGCATAATTAAAATCAATAAAACTACGGAGCAGTACAATGGGCGGCATTATAGCTTAAGTGATCTCTGCCAGGTAACCTTTGGTTGGTAATTATGGTCGCAGTATTGAGTGGTAGTTGCTTGGTTGTTCTTTTATAATCTAAGTATGATAGGTAAATATATGGTACACAGATATATTCACACCTAATGTACAATATGTACATACACACAAATTTCCATTTACATATTCGCAAAATCTTTACTATTATATCATATTTTTATCATTCATTAGCTGTTACCAGCAGCTCATCCCGTTCCCGCTGCTCCATAAAAAGCTTCCGTAGAGTTCAAGGAACAAATAAAAAAAATACTCGAATTGGTCCAGCCGTCTTCGAGTTATACCCTTGCCAACAAATTTCGCGATTTATTTTTATGTAGGTAAATAGACTAAATAGAGTCAATTTAGCTAAACAACAGTTAAGTTGGCACCTATAGCTATTGCTAACCAACAAGTAGGTATATTTTTAGCCAGCGATATGGCAAACATGAGTGCCCTCGACTGGTCTGGCGGGAATGTCCGTAGAAAGCTGCGCGGTGACTGCTTCGCATCTTAATGAAGCAGTTTTGGAGATCCATGGCGGCGGTAAAAGCAGTTTTCTATAGTTGTGTGCACAGTATTAGTATTACTTCATTAATCGAAATTCGATCATAGTCATTTTTGAAAAAGATGACGTGACGAAACGGAAAACAGTCCTTATTTTTTGAACAATTTTTTCTTCACCTTGACTCATAGTAATTGTGATCACTTTTGCATTAACATTTAGGTATATCATCATATTTTATTTTATACGAATAGTACCTACGAATCGATTTTAGGGAATCGTTCAATGAGCGTTCATCATTATCTGAGCTTATTCTCAACTCAGTGGAGGTCGGCTTTCTAGTCTAACTAAGATGCGGCTGAACCTCGATATTTTCCGTGAAGCGACTGCCATCGGAATTTCACAACCAAATTGGCGATATCGAATTTTGTAGTTAGGCTAGTCAGACTTTTTGAGGGCTCCAACTACCTGTAACGACCGCTATATATGTTCGTTTGGCAAACGGGACCGACCGACGGCCTAAAGTGCTCTCCGAGACCAGACCAATGCAAATAGCCATATTCATGCATACAAATACTTGCACTAAACGGGAATCGAACCCACGCCTCGTCGCCCGTGAATCCCAAACGTCACGCAACCCCAACTCAAATACAGATAGTGCGCAATAACTCTAAATCGAAAGATTAACTGTACCGCACAATTAGAAGCAATACTTTATCACGAAGCATAGAATTAAATTGTCAAACAACGGGATTAATAAATGGCTATCTACCATTTAGATTTGTAAACAAACCGCCTAGCGATCACGCCAAGAATTTTCCCTGCGAACAAGTCGACGTGGGAACCAAATCACTACTAAAGGATGTAAAGCTGAGTATTCGACCGGTCTGCTTCAACTCAGGGCTCTGATAGATGATTTCACTTTAATAGGTATTTAGGTACACCGGAGTACCGTCCGCAGCACAAGATTAAAGTAATATGAAAGTTAATTAAGTTGTATATTGGTTTTGCACGCTCATTAAAAACTATAACGTGATGTTGGAGTGAAAGAATTATTCTGTTCGATTTCTACAGAAAATATACAATTTGATAATTAATGAAAATATAATTCATTAAAAGATAATAAATTTTCAAATTATAATTTATACATTATCAGGTAATTATTGAATATCAATAATACCAAACAATCCCTTAAATTAAATATAATGGTGAAAGCAATAAATTGTTTTATAATTTGGCGTTGAACTACTGTTATAAAGAATTTAAAAAAATATAATAATTATAAATATACTTTAGTATACACCAAAACAAACAAAAACCAAGAAAAGTTACATGTATAATAGATGAACATATTATGTAATACGGGCGGCCTTCACTACAACATAGTATAAAATAAAGTCGCGTTATCTGTCCCTATGTCCCTTTGTATGCTTAAATCTTTAAAACTACGCAACGGATTTTGATGCGGTTTATTTTTATAGATAGAATAGTTAAAGGGGAAGGTTTATATGTATATAACATCATGCTACGACTAGCAGGTGCGGAGCAGGAATGAAACATGTTGCAAAAATGGGGTGACGCAGACGATGTTGCGCGGGATGTAGCAATCTCTTCCTGATAACCAAATAAAATAATACATAATATATAACTGTTTTTATTTGTATGCATAAATTTTATGATATAATGTAATATTGCAATGCTACGTAACACATGAGTCACATTAACCGAAATAATCATAACTCACGTACATACTATTATAAAATTATAAATACGAAATTTCACGAGCGTGTGAACTCTTCATGCCACGCTGTGATTAATTTTTTTTTTTTAACCCGGTAAAATCATAGAATGCAAATAATTGGTATTTTATTTGGTTTCGTGAAGGTGTGAAGTTTGAATTTTTGTTATGCCTCTTTAACTATCTATCTCCCTTTTGTAAACTCTCTAGTTTATTTCATTTATGGTAAAAAGTAAAACAATTTTATTTCATAACAAAATAACTTTATTACGATTTTTTATAATTTAAGTCTTTTTTGTAGTTTTAATTAACATTTTAGTTTTAGTTTAATTAAAATATAGTTTACAGGTAATATCTTCTCAAATAATAAACAAAATATTAATCATATCTAGTTGCAATCTACATCCTCACTAATATAAAGACGAAAAATGTATTCTTGTGTGTGTTTATGTTTGCAACGAATAAACTCAAAAACTACTAGGCTGATTACAAAAATTCTTTCTCCATTGGAAAGCTATATTCACCCTGAGTAACATAGGCTATATTGCACTGCGCGATACCCGACATCCACGCGGGTCGAGCCGCGGGCAACAGTTAGTTTTTAATAAAGCTTTTAAGAAATAAAAAATAACACTGTTTTTAATAAAACTATACTGCAGACCATACTGTAAAGCATGCTAATTTTACGGCGCACATGATCTTGAACTGAACCGCTCTAGATAACAAGCCATTACACAGTTTATTTATCTACAGAGTGTTCTACATCCGCTGCGGTTATGGTGTTCAATATATTTAATATACAGGACGTTGTTATTAAATAACTCACTTAATTTAATGACAATTTCTCTCCTATCTATTCAATATCTAATTTAGTTTCCTTTTTAAGACTAGAGATGGCAAATATTAGAAATTTTGCTGATTAGCAATTAAGGGCTTCTGAATAGTAATATTAATTTAACCTCAAAAGACTACTCAAGCAAAAATTATTGTATCTAGACTAAGAAAGTTTTTGTGGATAGACAGTAAAAAGAAAAGCCCGCTGAGTTTCTTGCCGAAGCCTTCTCAAGCAGTGATCGCTTTTTGAACCAGTGGTGATGCTAAACTAACCTATAATAAAATTTTAATAAGGACGTTTTGTTAGTGCCGTTTAATAATGTAGGTATACAGATTGAATGATTTTTGAATTTTTAAATTTTGACTTGGCAGAGTTAGATCTTATAACAATACAAATTTTATGTCGGTAAAGCATGTGTTTAGAACAGCAAATAGTTTTTTTTATCTAGGGGCACGTCAAATTGACTTCACCACTCCTGGTGGTAAGCTGAAGGCAAAGTCTCAGGAAAGAGGGTCATCATTACAAACACGTACAGTGTTACAATGAGGGCACTCAGCTTGAAGGCCTCATCAGATGCTTTTCACGCGCCGTTTAAAGGACCCGGGACTGTAGGAAGAAGGAGTCAGTTGGTACTGACCTACAGTTGGTACACTCCCTAATAAAACATATTTACCATTTTAAACATTTCTCATAAATAGCTAGACCGATTTTGATTAATGATCAGGAGTAAGGCGCCACCGGTAGAAAGCCGAGTCACTGAGCATTTCCTCTTAAATTAGAAACTGAACCAATGGGGCTTGACTTAATTACTGGAGGTAATTACAACGTAATGCTCGATGGTAATGAAAGTTCATTTAAAAAAGGTCCATCTTCGTTTTTTAATCAAAAGCCCGTTAGAAGTCGTACCTTCTGACTATTCACAAACACATTTTACTAATCATTGCATTTGGTCCCTTGAAGGTGAGCCTATTGCCGTTTTCCGGGCATTATTGTTGACTCGAACCATACATTTGAGATTGAGTCTGGGTTGTATATATCTATCTGATGTTAAAACAAGCCTTTCCCTTAATCGCCTTGTACGACACCGCATGGAATGGGATGGGGTTGTCCAAATTCTACTCTGACGGGAACCTCACTTAATGAAAAGCTAATTCAGAAACTATCAATTCTAGAAAGGTGGTCTTGACTGTGACTGTTTCAACAATGCTTTTTCACACTCCGCTTACCGCACGCCTCGGGATAGGATAGGCCGCGATGAGAGGAGGCGACTCGGACGTCGGAGGTCGCAGTATGTCCCCACATTAGGTGGGTCTCAAAAGAGATGTCCCTGGGCCTGCTGGGGTGCGAGAGATATGTCTTGTATAATCGCCGGCAATTAAGGACCCATGGACGGCGTGCGTTTGGTGGAGGTGGTATCCATGGGGATTTTGCGCACGATAAAAAAGGGATAGGATAGGAAGCATATTCGTTAATTTCTCATTATATTCCTTAACAAAACTCAAAAGATTAATACCTAAAATTGGTTTTTATGACAGCGATTACCTTCATCCATCACTGACATGTTACGAAATGTAATAAAGGAAGAACGTACCAACTCGGAAGATCCATTACATACAGTAATGTCTTACAATTATCAAGTTTTACGTTTGTTTATGTAGTTTTCATGTTATGTAACTGATATTATGTTAATGTCATGGTTATATCTATGTCGTTATGTAGTCTTACGTACGAAGATGATATTTTAAAATGCTTTTGGTAATTTAGTTTTGAAATGTTCGAGATTATGTCGTTATAGTGGAAGAGTTATGATGTGTGTATTGTACCAAGTATTATTTATTGGGGTCAAAGTTTTATTGGTGTAGTTACACATTAGGCCTACTGTTTGATGTCTATAGTAGGTATTCAATATTAAGTGTCAGTAGAAATATTGAAATACTGCAGCAGAATCAAGGGCATCATAAATGTAATACAGTAGTCAAATTTGGCTTATTAGACTACCGATGTGCGTACTACGATGTGTTACCTAATCAATACCCGGCCTGTGTCGCCTCTGTGTGCATGAGGTTATGGGTTCGATTCCCACACAGGACAAAAATTTGTATGATCCACAAATAGTTGTTCCGAGTCGGGGTGTACTTTGTGTCCGTTAGTTGTATGTTTGTAAAGTCCCCCGCGGTACAGGGCTTGTTTCCTAGTACGGGAGTTGTAAAAATATGTATAAAATGTGACCTGCAAGCGCAGTTATTGGACTGACTTTTGAGGATAGCACGAGGAGCAATGGTGGTGGATAAGCTAAAATCTACCAATAATTGAGTACCTCGTTTTTCTTGCAATTTAGATCCAAGATTCATGCCGACAAGTATACCAACATTATAAGTATCGAAGTTGTTATATTACATTACAATAAAAGGGATATGAAAGTGGGTATGTATAATAGACTAACATAGTCTACTTTACGAATGAAAATGTGTTAAATACATTCATGTCATTAAATCGTTCCCATGCGTCACATAACTTTCTAAAATAAAACTATAAAGTCATAAACCACGTGAATTTATCAACTGCTTCCAGATAGAGATGGGCCATGGTAAAACTATCGATAATAATTTGACTCAAATAAATTAAAGGATTGTAGATTTATATTATTATTTTTGAAATACGTGATGTTTAAATATCCATTTGTAATCTATGAAAAGGGTATCTTGAATTACATATTTAATCATTAATCATCATCATAATAATTTTAAATCTTAACACAAGGAATGGATGTAATCAGATGACAAAGATGATCCGAGCTAAATAAATGAGATTCCATATCTCGTCAAAGATGAAAGAAGGGTATTATATAATATTAAATTTTTGAAGTAACCTGTTCAAATATTGCACTTTCAGTTTGCCGTCCATCAGATGTATTACAAAGGTCAGTCAAATTTTACATAACCTCAACTTCTTATAATTAAAGTAAACATAAATAATTTGATACATTTTATATAATTCTTCATAATCGTTGCGTGTCCTAGTTTGTTGCGTAATATGTCATTCTCTGCCATATATTTCGGTTTTAATTTGTTATAAAAAGCCACTGTAGTTTAAATACATGAATTATCTTGCACAAAGAATAATTAGCATATGTTTACCATTCAATGTGGCAATATTATCAGCATTCTGAAAATATTACCTGCATAATAGAAAAGATTAAGTTATCTTTTATGTAAAATAATTAGTAAAAACAATGAAATGAAAATAATAATAGAAACAAATATACATATATCAAACCAATAAAAGGTAAAGAGATAGAGAAAGAGATAATATAATATTTGAAATATTCTGAAAGAAGGTGCAATACTTCGATATTGTCAAGTGGTTGTGGAGATTCGTTGGCTATCAATTCACGGAAAATATCAGTAAGAGTGGAAAAATTTAGCTCTGGACTCTGAGGTGTAAATTCGGACGCTAAAGCCTTAGGCATTCTCTACTAGTACCTTGTAGGTGCAGAGAACAACAAAGTAGGTGCATTATGAGATACAACAAGATGAATACCATACACTAATAAAATATAGTCTGTGGAGTAGGAATTCCTACCAATATCTGTACAAAAAGCGGATGATAATAGAGATAGAATAAAATATTTTATCGATAAAAATAACGACTACAAGTTACCCCATCACTATCAAACGACATTTATTTCCTCGCCGTCCCTGCATTAGAGTCGTTAAGATAAATCATCCCACGGATTACGTCACATCATTACGAATCTGTGGTTGAGCCTAATGACCGTGTTCACGCATCTTAAAAAATACTTGTCAAACCTCAGAGTGGCGGTAAAATAGTAAAATAACAACATTTATTTTTATTTTATCTGTGGTATAATCTTTTACGGGTCTGTAGTATAATGTTAGTAATTTAGTTAAGTATATGATAACTTTTTATGTTGTAATTTCGTGATGTAGTTTTTTCGATTAGAATATTAGTATCTGTAGTTCGTGTATTATTCATAATAATCTATCCATTAAGTGTCAGATTAATTTATAAGTTACCTACGATAATACTTATCTAGTACAAGTTAATTACGGAAAGCGAATTGTATAATCCTTAGGATACTTATGTAGACGCAATTTTTTAAAGGTGTTTGTAATGGTGACCCTCTTTCCTGAGACTTTGCCTACAGCTTACCATCAAGTAGAGATGAAGTCAAATAGACGTGTCCTAGATAAAAAAGGCTATGTCCAATGTATATAGCAATAGACAGACTAAGAAACTATGTAACTATAAATGTACAATGGTTATTAATTAAATATTTATTATTATTTTTGTATCTCTATACCGTAACTCGCGGACCTATGGAATCCCGGGTCTTTGACAGGCGTGTGTCGGGCCGAAGTCAAGACGTAGAGGTCCTTTAAAGATGATTTGATATGCTAGGGATACACACTTGGCAGATACCATCCTCGAGTGCACAATATGATACATCCGGAGATGGTATCCGCCAGGTGCAGAGACTACCCTGTATTCTATTAGGCAAGCGTGGAATTAGTAGACTAAAGCCTGCCAACATTTGAAGAGACCTGTGTCCTGCAGTGGACTGCGATATACTAATTAATTTATTGACTCGACAAATGCCTCAAAATTTTCATTTTTGCTACTTTAGATGTATACCATAGTGACGTGGATATCAATATGTAGGTACAATATATATACCGAAGGCCCCTGGTATTACTCACGGTACGCAACATATTGGCACAATTTTTTTTTTTTAATTCTTTTTTATGTGGTTTAAAAAATTAAATGTCTGTCTATTCTTATCTTATGTATTAAGTTTTGAGTTTGCTACATTTCTTGTATCTAAACTAGATAAGCCTGTATCTCAGGCCCAACTGCGCGGTGTGAGTATGAGACTATAGCCAACAAACCCATAAAATAAACACACAGATGTAAACATAATGAAAGTGAATCTCCACTATTTGCTTAAGAAAATGTTCTCTCGCCTTTAACATATTAGTCATAAGGTTCATATTCGTCAAGCAAATTTTTTAAAAGCTATTTTCTATTACATTGTATGTGTCAATTGTGGTTCAAAACTTTCGCTGAAGGTCGTACAATTGCTGTGAAGGTTAGTAAAGTGTTGTTTGACGAATTCTTTGAGACTCATAAAACACATAATTTTATGAATATTATGTGTTTTATGTACATTTTAGGTCAGTTATAAAGATTAAATAACGAGATTCATCTCATTGTTATGACATATGGTACCACGTATAATATAAGTTTATGTTTTTTGTTACATTGTATTAAACATGTTTTTAAATTGGACACAAAAATGCAGCTGCGGTATTTGCCGGAGTCTTATCTGAATTAGACCCGTTATTGCTTTAAGCTTATTATATTACTAGTTTGATTCTTTTTTTATAGTTTATGTAATAATCTTCAAGTAAAAATTCAATACTAAAATATATACATTATAATACAATGAGATGTACACTGTATATCTTACACTACATATTCCACATTTCCACAAACGTCCATCTAATTAACGAACAAACTTCTCTATAGCTAACTAAACCTTAAAAGCTGCACTTCAATATCGGAAGTAATCAGATGTAAGCTCTTACATACATTATATCATACTAATTTCCATACAATAGTACTATAATTGCTAACAGAACACATAATACCATGTAACACAAAATAGCATCAATTATTTCCAATGGCTACTTATTATAGCGTGTTATTGATTAGTTACAACTGTTGTAACGATTAAATTAGCTATACTTTTTCGTTGTCTGCTATTTAAGTAATTCGATAATTCACGGTTGATATTTAACAGTTGAACGAGTCTGTATTTAAAGTTTTTAAACTGAATATATATTTTTTATAGGATACTGTGAGCCTAAATTCTGTGATAATACGACCGATGAACTGGCAATTTAAAGGGCTCGCTGGAATCCATCTATCAGAATATATGATTGAATCAAATATAAATAAATCTCCGAAAGATTTCTGAACTTTGAGTGTAGCCTGTCCTGTCTACTTCTTAAGTGATGTGTTAACAAACACACACATTCACTCCCAAACTTTCGCATTTACATAAATCAATTCATATCTTTCATTCATAACGAAGACGTAAACCGAATTCACCGTGTAATCGATTATAATCGGCAATTTCATTCATTCGTATGATTTTTGTAAATTCTATATAAAGAAAGTATTACTGAATAGTTAAGTGATGTAATATATTTTGATATCATTCAAGTATATGCAAATTAAAACATGAGTTACTGTGAAATTATATAATTATAATAATTAATGAAATATACATAAATAACCATCTTCTTAGGTGTTTTGGGGTCCCATAAAGATTTTCCGGACCCAAGTTAACCCCACCTGCAAGCCGGTTGCACCTGCTAACTAACAGACAGCACTCTGGGTACTGTCTGAGGCTTGGTTCAAAAGTCCAAAGAGTCAAAATTGGAACTAATCGTTCCAATTTTGAAACCTCAAAGACTACGACGTAGGAAAATTATCAGGGATAGGACGCCGCTAGCTTCGCTCGACTTCTGTGGCAAATGGGTTACGACTACCGTGCCATGGTTAAAGACGCAACATTAGACAGGAGACACGAAATTTTAAACATATATGCATCTAGGATGCCATGCTGATTCTCTGTGGATGGGATAAGACCACTCCATCTATGTAGGATAGTGTTTTTCCACAACAGTACACATACAGCTTATCACAAAGCACCAGTTTGATAGCAATAGATTCATCATTTAATTAATTTATTACTGTATTTATAAAGTTATCCTTAGAAGAACAAAGAATGCGAGTGACATACTTATCTTTACACAAAACTTAGGCGTGAGAAAGTGACAGAGTATATTAACTGTGAAAAGTTTTTTTATTAACCATTAACAACTTTCAAGGAAATAAATATTGCAGTGATGTCAATGTCTCCATACTAAAAGCAACCGACATTTTAATATCGGTAACACGGTAATGAGAAGATTGTTCCTCTATTTACCTCAGTAATATAAACTCTATTTTGTCAATATGCCTCACGGCAGTACGTTTTACTTATTATCGAATCTCCTCAATAGTTTCGTTATTTACAAGGAATTTGTAAAGTAAATATCTAAGAATAATGTATTTTAATTTGATTTTTACTAGCATATGAATTTCTTTTCTTTTGATAATAAAAACAATATTAAATGTTAATAATTTGTTGTGATTTCATATTACTGTTATATGATTATATGAATTAATTATAATTTAAGTTGACGTATTGTGAATTATCAACATATTAACATTCTGTTTCAACGCTAACCCGATGTTTGCATAAATAAATTTATAATTTGCGATAACGAAAATATTAATCAACGAAATATTAATATTTCGTTTGCACATCTCGTGTGGTAATATTGTACGGTAATGTAGGCCGACAAGCTAAGCGCCACCTTTTGTAACACTCTACGTGTTTATAATGGTGACTCTATAGTCTCTTTCCCGCGACTTTGCAGCTTACCATCAGGCGGAGTGAAGTCAAATTGACATGCCCTAAATGAAAAAATGAGTTTCAAATAAATATTTTTTTATTCACAATATTTTTAATCTGTACTTAAACATGAATCACAGTCCGTGACGTCATTTGAGAGCAATAAAATTCAAAAAAATCAAAAGTCAAATTCTTCTTTTGCTTTTCAATGGTTTGTGTTTTTGGTGATGTGCTCTTCTGTAATGTAAATTTGATTGTCTGGCATTTCTCTTTATGAGTATGGATTCTAGTTGAAAGGTCTTTCAACTGGGATCTATATAATCTATATTCCTAATGTAGCGTTGTTTCTGCTTCGAAATGTATTGCACGCTGTGTGTACTGTTTAGGTTCACATTCTAGGTCAAAAACATTATTATAGATCTAAGTTGCTGTACTATGATTGTGAACTGTTTGTACACCTAATAAAATAAATAAATAAATAAATAAATAAATAAATAATTGATTGCAACATTACGGGTTCTTGCGAGTATTTGGTTTTCAATAATTCAATAAGAAAAGTGAAGAAAGTCACACGTTCTTCAATGACATAATGTGGCATTTTGGAGGGACTTTTAAATTAAATATATTAAAACACGATTTTCAATATCTAAAAGGCTATAAGTAAATAACGTTTAATTTTTCGTCAGAATAAATATCTTTGAAGATTAGTTTAAAACACTTTCATAAAAAAATATTTCCATGTTTAGACCGAAACTTAGCATTCTATATTCAATCTGAAGTCTATTAGGCGCGTTCTATTTACTTTTCAGGCTGTAAGGCATGAACTTTAAGACGTAAATACTGTATACAATCGCCTTCACGGTCCATTTCATGCAATGTCAAGGCTGTGCCCAGCGGAGCGAAACTACATGCCGTTAACCCCATAGGATTATATACCTATTGGCACGGATTTTGGACCTGGGGCTCTAGACAATGTTAATACGGAACCCGAATATAGTTCAACTATAATGTTAACGCGATCGTGGCACAGTACCTTTGGAGATAGCCCTGAGTGATTCGGGTGCGACGATAGGTATGTTTTAAGCAATCTGAAGAATCGAGATGGTGCAGAGGGGGGGGGGGGTTAGTCGTTTCGAATTCGATATAACCTTCCCCACTCTTTCTATCAGCAAGGATTTACACACGAAAATAGCCTGCTTCAGAGGTGCACGCTCTCCATCATCGAGTCTGAAAGATTCATCATTCAGCCATATATTCTCAACTCCCAAGTTCCTACATCCTTAAACTTTGCAAACCCTACAACAGATTGTGACACTGAGTAAGTCAAGTGAAGGTACTACAATTATTGAAAAACAATTCACACGCATTTAATAATTGTGACCTACAATCGAAATATCCTTTAATATTGATCAACATTGTGACCTTAAAATCAAGTCAATATTTCGAACTAGTTTCTGCAAGTAAAAGGGACGCACACACACTTGCTAACACACACACACAAACATCAAATATGTCCTCTGGTAATGGATTTAAGGCAGACAGGTTACTGGTTAATATTACGCTCGCGTACAACCTCAATGGGTCAAAGAAACCGCCGCATTTCACTAACACACTGTTCGAATTAAAAAGTTTCAACCGACTTAAAAAAAGATATCGATGTTCGGCGGTAATTCTTGATCATTTTGATTGTAATTATTCTTTTGTTGTTTAAAGAAAAGTTCGTCGAAGGTGGTCTTATAGCAATATGGTGATATAATTCGTGAGATAATGATGAATCTCATCATCGATGTGGTGAAACTTTAGGAGGCTTTAATGGAATGCGTGATATACTCGTAGTTAAGAGAAGTGGGAAGGGTAGTAACCGAGAAGGTGATATCAGACTGATACTGAAGACTGATAATTTAGTTTTTTTATAGGTACCACTTGGTGGCAGACAAACACACTACCCACCTGATGGAAATTGGTTACCGTGGTATTTAGACGTTTCAACACTATGAGAGTCACACTCATGCTACTGGCCCTCTAGAAGGGAGGGGGGAAGAGTGGTAATACATGAAGCTTGAGAGAGTTTTTGTGCTGTTAGAGCAGAAGACGAAGCAAGGCTTCATACCATCGCAGAGCAGTGCTGAGCTCTTGCTATCCTACTCACCACCCGAAACACAATACAAGGTTATTATAAACCGGGTATTCTGTAGAGTGGAGGTACTTCCCCAGTAGGACTGCTCAATTAGGATGGGAGATACCGTCATGCACCGACCACACATATTTCAAACAAAAACAATCAGAATGATGATGATAACAGCACATCTCTAATTAGAACCCAAACTTAAAACTCTTTAACTTATTAATGTTATAGAGACATAACCATTAAAAAACCCTTCTGTTAATCATCCATCCTTTCAAGATATATAACGTTAACACTTTTCACACTAGACTGCAATATTCACAGTTTAAACATTCATACCTTCTCACATCTGACGGCCGTTCATTACATTCACTCGACCGAACGACACTTTCGACACAGCGAGCGTCGGTCACGTCACTATAAACACCTGTTCATTCGCCTCAGGTAATCTTTATCAGGATGACACGAAGTTTTTTCTTTCTCCGGAATTCAAAAGGACGTAAAAAAAACTTGTTTAACTACTTTATGTGATCTTTACGTACTGTTATTGTCTTTTGGCTTTTTACTCTGTGGTAATAGAGATTTTAAAATATCGCCTTCGAAATCTATTACAGGAGTTTTTCAAAAAACTAATGAACGGTCCCAAAATATTATTTGCGCTTGCATGAAGGTCATTATATTATACGTTTTTGTGATTATAATGTTAACACTATAAAATAATCACATTTGGAATAAACTTCTTTTGGATACTTCAATAGTTTTTTATGTGTTTTCGAGATAATAACTTTAATAATATACTCTATTATTATTAACAACGTTTAGTAACCTCTTGATATTATGTCTGTAATGATTATGAAGTCATTATTTCACCTTACTACGGTTTGATAATTACTGTAAAATATGACTTACACTTTCTACGGCTTAAGATTATGAAACAATTTACTAGACATTTTTTTAAATTTGACCGTAATTTGCTTGCTTTTGACGATTTTTTTAAATTAAAAATGGAATTATTTATTTTGTTTATTTCTGTGTCAGTTGCTGAGTCATAGTCTTAATTATTATTAATTAAAAAAAAAAACAGTGTCAACATCGTCATTATTACATTGATATAATTACGTTTATTTTTTTAACATTCTACTCCTCTTTATCTCATGTGTCTCTGTATGTAGGTGGGCAGTATTCTGCCGGGATACGAGGGATATGTTTGCTGTTATCTCACCTCTGGCAACTAAAAACCCAAAGACAAAGTTCGTTTAAGTCGGTTCGAGTCCGACATAACATCCATTTGGATTTCGCGAACAAAAAAAAGTAGGCAGTATAGCGGTTAACAGAAGTGTGATCACACTAATTTTTTTCATTATTTTGCTCTTCATCTCTTGATGGAAATTCAGTACGACCTGCAAGTCATTACGGAGATATTATAATATTTTGAAAAAGCAACTTTTTTGGTCTAATGTTGCACATTTGTGATTAACCTTGGCATTTCATAATAATTACTAAGATTACATGGATATTTTGTAAGTTTCTTGTTATATTAAATATGTTTCACTTTCACTATTTGTATGTTCTTACCAAGGTCTGGTCTACGTTTTACAAATCATTTAACAATATAGGAGATAATATTCACCCATGACTTGAAGACCCTCCATATTGAAAATCAGACAACCAAGGATAGAACATCCTGACGCCGAGTAACGAGAGCCAACCCTAAATGATGGAGAAAGACAGAGAAAAAGAAGAAGAAATTAATTAAAATATTCAGTGTAAATAGGAAAGTTTAGACGGATGGACGGTTAATACATCAGCTGGACGAGTGTAGATAAAATTTAGTATAGGGAAAGAAAAGTCTCGTATAGCGCAACGACTACCTGCAAAGAAGTAGGGAGGCTTTCCTAAGACAACAGTCACTTCCATAAAAGCTGTATAAGCCAAACCAAAAGGAAAATACTAAGCGATCTTCGGGCTACTAATAGTTGAAAGCATCAGTTGCAGTTCGAATAATGCTGAATTCTTTTTACGACTACTTTCTCAATAAAATAAGTTGTCAATTGTATAGAATTTGATCGAAGTCTTTCAATGTGGGGCAAACGTAACGGAATGCGGGGCAAACAAATAAGAATATCAAACATTTGAACTTTTCGCTTTTTGATCAACTGTAAATTCCTTTCTCTATCCATTTAGTTATTAGCTGTACATTTTATATTTTTTATTTGATCTCAAATGTAATATACTAGTCGTTACCTATAACACTGTCCATTTAAATACTAATCACGTTAACATGATCCACAAGAAAACCACAAAGATGTGAATGTGTTACCAGATTATGATAATATCTCCGTGCCAAATTTTATCCAAATCGGTTCAGCAGATTTCCTTCAAATATCCATCTAATTGTCCATCGCCATCAGCCTTAGTGATTAAGGAGCACGCATTGCTTTCTAGGGGTTGGAGGTCATATCTTGGTTAAGTCAGTTCTAACACAAGCAATTTAATTTAATTTAGGCGTAATACTAGTAATTTAGCTTACTAATATTCTCATGTACATAACATTTACGCCTGTGAATCCTTGAGGATAGTCAGAAGTGTATTAACACCCGCATTTTCTGAACTATGATTTTTGTTACCACATAATTGGGGCGAGCCTCTTGCCATCAAACGGAGTATAATCTTAGGGGATGTGGATATTTACTTTCAGATAGAAAACAGTCTACAATTCGTTTTCGTTTTTAAACACAATTATTTTTAAACACACATATTCTGACACAAGTAACGACCAGAAACGTACCGTAAACGACGTGATGCTGTAACAAACATCACATTATTCGAATCCGTTACGAAATAGTACACTTAAATTAAAACGATTACAACGATTACATTAATGCTAACTGTGGCTTTATGAGTGTCTCTGTGTTGTGTAAACTGTGCGGAAGTATATACCTCTCTTTTAATTAGGTACAAAGGTCATTATTTATATATATTAAGTATGTGTTATATCGCTTTACTAAACTTTACTATAGATGTTTTTTTTTAATCAAAATTAATCTTCCCGTTACGCTCTAAAATTAAAAAGTAAAAAATTACTGAAAACCACATTTCAAAGCCACAACCAGTCACCCGATTTTACCAATAATAGTTATTGAAAAATAAGCCAATAAATCCAAAACCAAAGGTGTAGAGCCATGACGGAACTCTCTCCACATAACAAAATAAATATAGAGAGTAGACATTGTAACAAGTTGTATAATATATCCGTACAGATAAGTAAATATGTGAAAACTTGCTCCGCGCAGCGAGAGGCGCGCGTCGATGTCTTTTACTCTAAAGTTCCGTTCGCGAATCCGCCCGTTGATTTGACCCACTTTGACCACTTTGCAGAACATTTTTGTGTATTTACGTAATGTCCTAAGATGTTACTCTGTTGAGTAACATATTCATCTGAGGTTATCTTTTTTTATTTTAAACTTGCATCGTTATACTGGTGAAATTTGGTTTAGTATATATTTTAATATATTCTATTCTGATGCTTATTCATTTGTATTATGTTTTCGATATGAATATATTAATTTATTGAATATATGTCATAATGGAAAGTATCAGTTGGATTAGTAATATATTTGTAAATAATAAGTAATATATTTGTAAATAATAGTTTATTAGAAAAATATTTAAATGTTTGTAATATTGTATAATTAATTTATACATATTTAATTTTACAAAACATAATACAAAAATTTAAGTGTATAAACATTTTAAATATGTATATATTCGTACAGTGTATATAACAATCACGTGTACTGAATTAAACATTTACCATCTTAATATTATGTTTTTTTTTTAAATTGTAATTAAAATAATGGCTGTCGAAACAATACGACTTTGTTCTAAAATTACACCTTTCTATTACGTACTATGATTGATCACAATCACATACGAATCGTGTTTTAATTCATTCCGATTTTTTTTCTAAAAAACATGAACCGACACGAACATTTTCACTCGGCTAAAACTTTCGTATCATGTCAAAGTTCAAATGTTTCAATTTAAAACACAGAAAAAAAAGACAACATTCTTTTTCCACAGAATTTTTTACACAAAAAATGCACTGTTTTTTTTTTTAAAAAACTTACCCAATATAAAAGCCTCATTTTTATCCAAACACAGCACTAAGTCAATTAAATAGTGGGGCAACTGACACTGCACATGCGCGTTGGGCCGCGCGGCTCTACCAACTGGAGGCTTCGCCGGCGAGCAGAGCCTCCCGCCGAAGAAAGTGTCCAACCTTCACATTATATATTATGTAAACCGTAAAAGCGCAAGTGCATTATGTCTAGAAGGCTTCGTTTTATGGCACTGCTAATTGTACGAGTGGGATGGGAGGTTGCTAATTAATTTTTCGTATCTTTACAAAATTGTTATAGTACTTAATGTAGTTACTATTTAAATTTGAAAATATAATGCAGAAGAGAGGGGAGCATACCGCCCCCAATGATAGCAATATCAAAACATCACTAATTGTTATAGAAACAAATGCCAAACCGCACCCCTCAAAGCAAATAAATTTTCAATTTTTTTTCAACGGATTTCTGCCATACAAGCAAACATAACAAAATTGAACAATTGAATTGAAATAAGAGTTTGAAGGAGGCGTTACCTCCTTCAAACTCTCATTTCAAATGAATTTTGTTATATTTGCTTATTTAAAATGTTGGAGTTCATACTTCATAATTGTATTCTGTCGATGTATTTTATACCTACTAACCGTAGATGTAAGACAATTGTTCCTAACAAATTGCGCCCGTTGCCATCAATTAATGAATATGATAACTATCACATAACTTATGTGACAGTTATCAATTATATACACGTATGTATATTAGTTATATTTATACTGTAGCTATTAATAGTGAACATCTTTATAAACCTATATGACATCTTTAGACCAAGTTCTGTCTAATAAAACTAATTTACTAATATTAGCAGTTTTTGTATTTTTATACAACTAAGGTGGCAGCTAAGGCTAAGGCACACGGCCCACGTGAAGGAAAGTGTTTACCGTGGCCTTTGGACATATGCAACGCCAGGGCCGTCACACGCTGCGACCCTGTTGCGGGGATGGGAGGGGGAGAAAAAAGACTGAAGGTTAAGAAAATTGCTGGGCTGTCAGTGCAGAAGTCAAAGCTGGGTTTCACACCACCACATAACATTGTCAACTGAGGTGCTCAGTCTTCTCACTGGCAACACAATACTTCCCTAGTGAATTCTGGCTGGCACAAGGTTGTTCCGGCAACTAAAGATGGAAGACGGTATGTTTTAATCGGTTCAAGTCGAACCCTCACCGGCTGGGGTGGCGTCCATGGGGATTTTGTGCACGGTATAAAAAGGTGTTTATTCCATAAACCCGGTCTAGTTTAGTGGTATACGTACAAAACATTATTTACAAATGATGTTTGCATTGAATCGCATGAATAAACATAACTGATATGGGAATGAGTTCACATTGGTATTACAATAGTCGGAGTTCAACCCACGACCTCTCGAACGCAAGTCCGACACCTTAACCTACCTCACCTATTGTAATTAAAGTGGCATTCTCAAAAGTTGTGTATTGGTACTCGATGTACGCTCTCCTACTGCTACAAGCTTCAATTACCCAATCAATCTATCAATTAACCTATTGCGGCCCCTGCTGGACATAGGTCTCTCTCAGTGTTGAAATTTGGGAGGTTTTGTTCTACTGTTTCCACGCTGGCCAGATAGGAGAAGAAGAACTTGAAGAAAACCCTTCAAAATTCTCTTGTATAGACTCTCTGTTCTTCTGTATAAACCACTAAAGGGTACTTTCAAAACGTCAATATCAACAATATTTTAAAGTTAGTGAGAAGATAGATCACCGATTTGAAACGCGGCCCCGGCCTGAGAAGACTCCGGCAAGAAACTCAGCGGGCTTTTCTTTTCTTTTAATCTATTTACAAACATTTACTGCGTAGCAGTCGCGTTCACTACCGCCACGCCACGGAGGTCAAATTATGGTAAAAGGTAAAATTATTAAAAACCAATTTCTTACGAAGCTATCAAAACACAGCGACATTTCTCGAGCTGACTGTACGCACAAGTACAATCACGCCTACAATACTGTGGCTATACCACATTGTAGCTGGTTGTACAATGGGTTTAATTATAGGATAGCTTGATTAGGGTTCTGTAGAGGTTGATGAGCACAATGTATTGAGGTTATTATTTAATAATAATACCGTACAGAGTGACCTAACGACATTTTTATAGGTATCACGTCATTTCCTATTCGAAATTGTAGCTGTTTGGATAGAGATGTACAATCAAGGACAAAAGTTTATTAAAACAAAAAATATTTATAAACGCTATTTACATAGGTATGCATGCAAGATGCATGGTGCTAGATGTATAACTCATTTATTCATAAGGATAATCATAACACATCTGATCATTCTCCATAATTCCAATGTGTGTGTGTCAATTACCATTTTAATTGTAATAATTACAGTATTCACTTCAATTTAACATTAAGTAATATTATATAATAAAAAATGTAAAACAATACATGAAAAATGTAAGCAAAATATATCAAAATTTTAGTAGATATGTCAGGATCAGCCCAGTCACAATATTATTTGATAACAGTTCTAATGAAAAAAAAAGACTAATTCTAATACAATGAGATATTCAATTATTTTAATACAAGTAGGTATTCGTATGTTTTATAATTCCCCAAGAACAATCCTAATATACACTGACGGACTCATAAACTGCATCAAAGTTCAGGTTTACTCTAAAAGGATTTTTTATAATAAGTATGCAAACTTTTTTTTTTTTTTTTTTTTTTTTTTTTTTTTTTTTTTTTTTTTTTTTTTGAAAAGTGGATGAAGAAAAAATTGCTATCTGCCAAAGAAAAATGGAAAGAAGTATGCTGGGAATAAAACTATCCGATAAATTTCGCAACAGTGACATCAGAAGCAAGACAAAACTGATAGATGTAAGAAAAAGAATTAGAATACTGAGTTGGCAATGGGCAGGACATGTTTGTAGGATGAATAATCGATGGACAAAACGTTTAACAGAGTGGGTACCAAGGGACAGAAAAAGGAGAAGAGGGAGACCACTACAAAGATGGAGAGACGCTTACAGTCGCAGATGTGGAAATCACTGGATGCAAATGGCTCGAGAAAGAGATTTATGGAAAGGTTTAGGAGAGGCCTACGCCGCAGAGGCGACCACTATTTGATCATTAGAATAATTATCTAAGTTGCATGCACACATACAAGGACAGATATATATATATATATAAATATATGTGTGTATGTATGTTCGTCTGTAGAGAAAAATAAGTATATAGATATATGGATAGAGCTGAGACTATTATATAAATTGCAAACACGCAGATGGATACTATTTATATACTCGTAAAGTTAATTTAAAGTAAAGAACTTATAAGAAAAAATATATAACTAAAAATTCTAATAGAAAAATACAGATGCAAAAACAAAAAGTGTAAACAGTTTTTGTAAGTAGTGAGTAAATAAAGGCTATTTTTATTTTTATTTTTTATTTTTATTTTTATTTTATTTTATTTTTATTTTATGCAAACTTTTTAGATTAAATTATATCAATATGGAAAGACTGGCTCTTAATCTTAAAAAAAAATTAAATTTAAAAATAGAACTGCAGTAAAACAAATGAATATAGCCGGGAAAAGAAAATTTACTTGTAGTATCAGATTTGCGTGTTATTTATAGCAAAGTTTTAAATTGATTCTCATTGATTTTTTTTGTTTTGTCAATTGAATTATTGTTACCAGCATAATTGTTGGGTTAGTTTTTTAACACATCGAGAGTTTTTGAACCATAATATGGATACTTCGTCCGAACAAGCGGCACAAATTGTAGCATTGGTGCGGGAGGGCTTGGATCAACGAACGATTGGTAGAAATTTAAATTTAAACCAGTCTACGGTTTCTACAATATACAGAAGGTTTGTAGAGACAGGTTCTTACAGGAGGAGACGTGGTACAGGCAGAACTCGAGCAACCACAGGTCGTGATGACCGATTTATTGTTATAACTTCCCTGCGAAATCGTTTCCTTACGTCAGTTAACATCAAAACCGAGCTTAATGAAGTGCGTGGAGTAAACGTGTGTGCACGAACAACAAGAAGAAGGTTAAAGGAAGCGGATATCACCCCTTTTAGACCAGCAAATGGTCCAAAGTTGTCTACAGCTCACAGACAAGCTCGCTTAAGATTTGCGCGTCATCACCTGAATTGGACAGAAGAGCAGTGGGCCTCTGTATTGTTCACGGACGAGTGTAGGACATGTTTATATGGTGCAGATGGTCGCAGAAGAGTCTATCGTCGACGTGGGGAGCGATATGCTCAAAGTTGCATTGAGGAGCGTGTTCCTTTTGGAGGCGGTTCATGTATGGTCTGGGGTGGCATATCGATGAACGGGCGAACAGAACTTGTGTTCATAGACATGGTCCGTCAAAACGGTAATAGAGGGGGTTTGACAGCATATCGCTACATAACAGAGATATTAGAAGATCACATGGTGCCTTACATGGGATTCATAGGCGAAAATTTTACTTTAATGCAGGATAATGCCCGGCCGCATGCAGCTGCACAAGTTCAACATTATTTTTTCATTTTTATTTAGAAACTATTTCAAATAGTTTTTTTCTTTTCAATGACACTTGACAACCGAAGCTTGTCAAATTTTCACAACCAAATGTCAAATCTATGGCTATCATAATTTAAAAATGAAATTCCGCGACGTAAGCACAGGCTTGCGAATACTACGAGATTTCCTATTAGGAAACCGTGAACCCCATCAACTTCACAATAGGTTCAACCCTCTACTGGCACCAAGAACCCTACCCCGGCCGGAAATCTCACGGGGCCCGATGGGGAGGTACTCGGACACATACTACTGCGACAGAAACCCCATAGCTGCGGTTAAACCCCCTGTGGTAGCACCCATTGCGTTGGGACTAAAACAATCTGGTGCGTCTGAGCTGCAGAGTGGGCAGGAACAACCTGGGGCGAAGCCATGTCCGGAGGGGGTAAGTACCATTTATAACAGAGCAGCGTAAATTTCAACGCCCGTACCAAATTTCAACACCCGTACCAAATTTCAGCACCCGTACCAAATTTCAACACCCGTACCAGACTTCAGTTAGTATTTGTTCTAACAGAAACACTTAGTGCGAAAAAGTCGTTACTTGGTGCAAATTCCGCTCATATGTACCAAACAATGAGGTGATACGTTCATTATACGTACAGCCAAAGAGTGGAAGGAGTGTACGGATAGCTATAACTTGGAAGTCTTCAAAACTAGAGTGAATAGGTTACTTTTAGGCAAACGTGTTCCACAAACAACCTCATCATAAATTACCAACAAGTGAGATGGTAGTCAAACACGAGTTTGTCGAAGTTATAAAAAAAATTTCAAATTTATATATTATTTTATACCAAAACGAAGAAGGAGGTCTGAACTGTATAAACACAAGTATCTAGTAATTAATAATCATTATTTCATTTCTCAGCCGCTAGTCTTCCCGAATCTACCAGCTCCTGGCCCGATCTATTGGTGGGACGGACATTGTTACTTCGAGTGCGTGCCTGACCCTCCCCCGAAGACACCCCCTCCTCGCCCCACCGTGTCCCCCTGCCCACCGAAGCCCCCGTCGTGTCCCCCGCCGCCAACGACGTGCGACCCTTGCGCAAGTGCCAATCCTTGTGAACCTATAAAAAAGTGTAAATGATTTTTGTTGATGTCTTGTAGAATAAATATTGATTTTTGTGGGAATTATTGTTTTAGTTGTATATATGACCAAACTGAATATGTTTGTGTCGTATCTACTAGACAATATCAGTTCGCCCTGTTGCGCAACGTTGCCCAGCATCGAGAAACTTGGTGGTCCACACATGATCAATCGTCAAAACAAACCACGCTTTTTGTTGAGCGTCAGCTGAATGCATTGCGCAACGTTGCCAAATATGTTGAGCGTCGTGTTCCACAACAAATGTTCTAGTGGATACAATAGTCATGCATAATCAAGATCATTGTATTATGGCCCAGAAATATCATGTAGTAATATACTTAGTAAATATTTATTAATGTGTGGTAATATTTAGCAAGTAGAAACTGTCCATACAGTGGACATCAAATTCTTCAAATATAGACCACAGAAAGTTGATTGTCATACCGTCAAGCTCATGGCCGAATTAAAACATAATTAACTCAGCTGCAGTAGCGGAGTTTTATGCAATGCTATGGGTTAATATTTCTCCGCACCGCTAACACTCTATGATGCAGCAGTCTACCAATGACGCTGAATCACATCGGCAGCTCAATAGACGTATCCAACAGTCCTTGCGACATCACATCCGTGTCTTTAATACGTAGTAAAGAAACGATTGAGATATTGGGCAGACCCAGTTCACGAAACTGTACACGAATGACGTCAGTGTCGCGGTGACTAAGGCAGATGTCTTGAGAGAGATCGAGCTCTCTTATGGACAGTTATAAGCCTTGGTTGGACTAATCTCTGCACTAAATCTAAGGTTAACTGGTAAAAAACTCCATGGCATAAAGTCCATCTTTGTACAAATATTACATATTTCTGCAAAAATTTAAATAAATAAACTAAGTAATGTTGCAAGAAAATATGCTTCAGAATGCAAATAAACAATTTTGTATGTAATAGAAATAATTCTACTGAGATTAAACATTGCAACAGATCTGTACTTAATGATAGCTTACCGATAAAAACGAATGCTATTATTTTTTGTTGGTTGCAATTAGTTTACAGTATTACAAAATCTAACATTGCATATTGAACATGTAAATTAAGAAATGGTGCAAGTTAAATAATTCATCACGCTGCCGTATATATTAATGGTTGAATCTCAAATTGATTCGACTCACGCATCTCTAATCAAATGTTTATAAACACAGACGATTAAATTAAAAAAACGTGTCCTTAATTGAAATAAAACCTTTTTTTACGGATTTGTATGTGTGATATTTACGTAAATTTTAAAAAGTAATTAGTAAAGTTTATTAGTAGTGAAGAACTTCTTTAAGATCGTCTTAGTGATGGTCTTGATTGCATTCGAAGCTTTCATTTCAGAAGCCTGGGTTCGTATTTAGTAGTTGAAAGTTTATACTAGCAGTTTTTCAGTTTTGCGTAAAGAACTATGAAGAATATTTTTTCTCCTTCATTTCCATGCTATCCAGAGATTGTACTTTAATATTCAGGGTAGGCTCATTACCCGGACGACAGTGGCTCTAAAACCGGATTATAGGAATTTTCTATAACAATATTTTCCTAAACAGATTTAGACTGTTGTTCCAGAATATACTCGTATAAACTATCTCCGTTACAAATTACATTCAAATCTGTAGAGCTTTTACAAAGAAGAGATATACATTACCTATACTATCAACTTTCGCTATAATATTCTGCCATATATCTTTATACATTTACTAACACATTATAATTTATTAATATAAGTCTTGATTATCATTTAGTATATTTAATCGCTTGCTTATGTTAATTACTTCACTTATTTATTAACGGTGCGCGTGTAATTTTGGTTTGTAATTGACAATGATGATTGATAATTAGCATTGATTACACATAACTTTTTAAACATACCGGTTTTGAAGCTAGTATTTTTGTTTATGTTTGCACTTAAACGTTGTATGTAATTATTATTCAAAGTTATAGCTAATATATTAATAATACGTTATACATTACTTAAAATAAATATAACTAAATATGTTATAATTTGTATAGACAAGTATAACTAAAAAATACAAAAATAAAATTTTATAATCGCTACGCTCGCCATAGAGTCGGAGTTCATCCTCACACACTACGACCGGAAACGGTGCGCACTGTGCGGTATGAAAGGAGTTTCATCCCAAACGCGCCTTAGCGACTACAATATGGGGTTCTTCAAGAAGGGCATTAAAAGGTTTCTACAGGGTAGGCAGCACGAGTGTAACGCCCCTGATGTTGCAAATGTCCATAGGCCACCGTGACCGCTTTCCATCAGGTGGGCCGTGAGTGGTATATAAAAAAATGTAATGGAAGCGACTGTTAACTTGTACATCAAAAAATTCCTTTCCATTGTTATTCACTGGTAGCGTATCCAGAAAGCAGTATTTTAATATTTATATAACAAACACCCATATTTACACATAGACAAACGCATTTTTCACAATGATACGTAAAAGGTAATCTTGTATCTATTAGGTGATCATCACTTAACTAATAATATGGCCATGTTACATGGAAATGTCAGCAATCCTAAAAGACAGGTGAACACGGCCAGGCTTGGGGGAGACGGGTGGAGCTGCCGGTCACCCTAGCAGAAGTAGGCCACGGCGATGGCGCAAAATGCCACCCCATACCCAGGGGCTAGATGGGGACACCATGGTCCCCACATTGGGGGAAGAGGGTCATCTCAACAGAGATGTCCCCGGGTCTGCCGGGATGCGAGAGATATGTCTTGTATAATCTCACCTCCGGCAATCAAGGACGCATGGACGGCGTGCGTTTTGGTCGGTTCGAGTCCGACATAATCACCTCCATCGGTTTTGGTGGAGGTGGTATCCGTGGGGATTTTGCGCACGATAAAAAAAAAAGGTGAACAAGGCCACACACCACGTAACGACTTTGCACTCTGTATGACGACATTATATTAAGTCGCGGATGTACCACCTTCTTACTTAGTATATCAATTACCTATAAAGTATTTTAAGTACCGGAGGCCTCACCTACCGTCTCTTCCTTCTTCCTTTGCGCCTCTTCCCCCGCTGCCCCTATGTAGGCTATGGGCAAGTGACATTTTTAGTCACGTAAGCCTTCCGAAGCAAAAATAACTGTTTAACATTAACTTCACCGCGGTAGCCTAGTGGTATGGGTAATGGACTGCTAAGACGAAGTGTCAGGTTCGATCTCAGGATTTACCATGACACACACTAATGACTTTTCGATGCTTTTCGAAGTTATGTGTGTTTATATTATATTATCTCAGGTTTATAAGTGCCCGGTTAATGGCAATAGGCTCGCCACCTATTACATTGGGATCTAAACATAAACTGGCGAAATTTGGGTGCTAGCACCTCTACCTCGGAGACATAGGCGTGAGTTTATATAAAAAAATAACAATAACAGTATAGGGGCGTGTGTATAATTAGTACATCATGGAAAACAAAAGAGGGTTGACCCCTTTACGTTGAGATGACTTGTGTTATGACTGGTGGTTATTAGAAATACCCAGGGATCCTAGGAAAGGCATATGTGCCTCTGTGTAGTGATACCAATGGGATCAATCATCATTTTAATGGGGAGAGAAACTGCTTTTTTGCTATACCAGATGTAGAAAAATCGACTATGATTTGTTAAAAGTTATCGAATCTCGTACAAACGTAGCAGCCTCGTTTAGTAGCACAAAATGTAGCGAAATAAAAACTATATCAAATGAACTAACTTAGAAAGAGATTAACTTACTAGAAAAAAGGATATTGACTTTTATACGACAATCAAAATGATCAGCTGTAATCTCAGTGTGTGTGAAACGAAATTCACGAGATTAAACTACGATAATAACATTTTATAGTCTCTGATCTTTTTGTTATAGACAACAGACCAACAGCAAAATGACACATAACTCGATGCTGGTGACATCTACGTCGACCTTTAAGTTTTATCTCTCCATTTTGATATAGGGTAAAAGCCGGATAGTTGCGCCACTTTTCAACAAAGCTATATAATGAAGAAATATGTGCTTAATAAGAATATTGCAAGGTGTATATCAAATTATAGGTCTTTGAGCTACTATAGAAGCCTATTGTAAATAACATAGTTATTATAGGTTTTGAGTAAAACCTGTTTTATTTGACCTCTCAAAGAGAGGATAGTTGCGCACTCTAGCGGATAGTTGCCTAACGTAAATAATACTTCAGAGGATACTTGCCTCATGCGGGAATAGACGCCTCACAATGACTTTTGATGAAAAACAAATTCATATTGATTTACTCAACCAGTCTTTATTATTTATTGCAACCTTTTATTTAATTCTAATCAACGTTATACAAAATATAACAAAAATAGCCAAAAATTATACCCCGTATCCCGTGGTATCCCGTACATTCGCGATATTCAGTTGATTCCCTTTTTTATCCAATTCTTGGAATGCAAGATCTAAACTTTCCTCTGTCCAGCTTATGTGACGCGGCAACACGCCGGCTTTACGCTGATACTTACGAGTCATTTTGCTACCTGAAAAGTTAATTAATTATTAATTTTATTTTATTAACGGGTAGAATGAACTCTGGGGTTACGTACGTCCATAGGCCACGGCAACCACTTTCCATTAGGTGCATATCTGCCACTTTAAGTGGTATAAAAATAAAAATAATAAGGAATCTGAAAAAGTACTAACACGGGTGGGCCTAGAACACACGACCTAAATACTTATTGTATTCTAGCTAAGTTACAGTCACAATGAATAAAAAAACACAAATAGAAAATATTTGCCTTTGTTCGTGAAAGAATTTATAGTTGCGAATAGTTGCTCCCAGAGCAACTATCCGCACAAGTTTCTCGGGCAACTATCCTTTTTGATACGGATACTTGCCCTTTTCATTTGCGAAATAAATAATAATTCTGTTACAAAAATAAGTAATAAACTTTGCAATGTAAAGCCTAATGCACGCAAAGAAATAAAAGGTGGATTGAAACCACAATTAGTAATAAAAATATTCAACAGAAATAACTTACCAATGTAAGTTCGACACCTGTCGAAGATTCACCGCGGAAGATTTTCGCTTGCACGAGTGAAACGCTTGCGTCTATGGTGACGGTTAACGTGGCCCTGAGGTCTACGGGAGGTGTACTTACAACTATAGTAAAACGCTAATGCCACTTACATCCGTAACATAGTGTATTCGAAACCGTGGCAAGTATCCCACTGGCGCAACTATCCGGCTTTTACCCTAACTAATTCACAGCTCGGCTCGGTAAAGTGGTGTTCATTGATAGTATCCACACCTACTAAATTAGAAAGAGATACATTCACAATAATGTTTTCGATTTCACATAAGGAGCTAGCATATTCTAAATCCACGAACTTTTCAAGGGTAACTTTTTTACTTTTGAATGAAGTACAGTTCTATCCCTAGTTGCTTTGTATAATACTCTCAAGAAGGAGTGGGATCACTCTTGTATTTTATTTCACCTCAATGAAGATGAGTGTAAATAATAGTTCTAATCTGTTCATACGATAGCTATACAGATTAAATTTACATAATGTGGTACCTATTAGAAAGTAGGTATATACTGTCCGAATATGCGTAAAACCAGTCCGAAGATACACGCTATTCTATGATAATAAATATGTTTTTAACTTTGGGAAAGAATTTATTATCATAACACTTATAACTTTCGGAATGTTTCAAATATGATTATTGATGTGAATTGCAAACAAAAGTTTTGCAATTCATGATGCGAAATATATTGTCTAGACCTTGTCTAGACTATAGATAGATATTTATTTATATTACAAGATATAATGTTATTACACCAATATAGTTCAATTGTCATATTATGTGTATGATGTGGGCGAAGGGGTTGGTCCAAGAAGTCCTGACTTGACGTCGTGTAGGGTGACATGCGTGCCAATGGTTTCATTACCATGGAAACCCATAGATCATGAATGAATAGACTAACTGCAAAAATCCGCAAAATAAAAAATGGGCTCTCAGTCCACACATACACAAATATTTCTCATAAACATGGTAACAGTATGAGTACAACCTGTTTTGCCTCAGAATGTGACATGCAAATGTTTGATAGTTATAATCATGCTGAATACAAATTTCATTGAGTAGGGGAGAGTCCCACAGTACCGAACACCTAAGCCTAGGTGACAGTTAAAAAAAAACGGATTTGGTATTTAACATTTTAATGAAGTTCTCAGTAACTTAACAATCATAGACATTCATATGCATAAACAGAACAATAAAAAATAAACATTACAAATGTTTTAACCTAGGTTCATCATTGGTAACAATTTTTGGTAAATTATATTGTGGCACCTAGTACCGAACATTGATATTAATTGGCACATATGGCCGAACACTCCTAAAAAAGATGGCATCGATCGCAAATATATAATTCTGAGCACTCTGGTATATCAGCACATGCCTCGTGTGCCCATTCTTTGCATGAATTGCACTGAATCCAGTCTTCATCGTGATCTTCTAGACAAACCACACACGTAGTGTCCTTGGTTTGCTGCGAAGGTAATATTTTTTGTGCTAATGGTAAAGTTTTAGTCTTTTTAATCTTTTCTGCTTTATCTGTCTTCTTAAATGTACGTAGTTGTTTCTTCTCCTCCTTAAGCGTTTTCTCATTTTCTTTATCTTCCAAAAACAATTTGTGTGGAGAAGAAGTTAGAATTTGACTTTTCTCAGACTTTCGTTTCCTTGTTTGAGCTCTTTTCTTTGCAGCGTCTGGCAACGGTGAGATGTTTAAAATGGATTGTCTTACAAAATCTGGACCTTTGCTCGTAGAAGGCTGCGGTGAAAAGCTTTGCGGTAAAATGCTGGCTGTAGGTGTTTGCTCCGGTATTATTTGAGGAACATCGGGTGGAAAATGATCGCCGCTACGTTGCTCTTCGATAATTTCTTCTATTGGAATATTCGTGATGTCACTTGGCAAATAATCCAGATCGCTAAAGATATTTTCATTAAACGGATAGATGCCGGCACACTTGAACCCTGCTGCTGCTATTTCATAACGTGCTACCTTTTTAAAAGCATCTGATACAAGTCCTGCAATATCATATTCTGTAATTCTGGCTCCTGCATTAGATCTTATCCACATTCCGCATTGTTCATTATAGGCGTCCTTAAAAGGCTTCATAAATGATCTGTCCAAAGGCTGGAGCTTATGTGTTGTGTGTGGTGGTGAGCTAATAAGGTGAATATTGTTATCCCTACACCAGTTTATTACGTCCAAAGTCTTGTGGCTGCTGTGTCCATCAAGCAAAAGCAAAATTGGAGACTCCTTTGAAGGTCGAGCAAACTTAGTGAAATGATGCAACCATTTTAAAAAAAACTCGTTATTCATCCAACCTTTAGGTTGGGCTACAGCTTCACTATCAGGGGGAGAATTTATCATAAGCCTTTCATGCATTCTCTGGCGGGGGAAAACAAAAAAAGGAGGTATAAAATAGCCTGTAGCACTCATGCAAAATAAGATCGTAACGTTTTTTCCCCTCTCGGCTGAAGTAAGCTTCCCAACTTGACGAATGTTTTTTTTTGCCATCACCTTAGCATGCTTTTGTACAGTTGTAACGCCTGTTTCGTCACAGTTATATATGTTTGATGGTGGGAAATTGTATTTGTCCAACAAACTTTTTACATTAGAAAAAAATACATTCACCTGGGCTCTGTTGAATCCGACTGCACGCATCAAGCTGGTAGACTCTGCCGTACGTAGTGATAGGTCTGGATGACGTTTCATGTATTCGTAATAAAAGTGTTTACCAGCAGTTTTTTTTTTAACATTAAAACGATGTGGTATCTTAAGATGCACAGCTAAATCGAAGGCTAGTCTCAAAAACTCCTTTTTTGTCAGTGGCATGCATCTGTCAGCTAAGTCTTTAACGTGACTTGCTAAGACATTCTCATACTCTGAAGAAAAGGTCTTCGTGAACCTCCCTAGTATTGGTTTTAACTCCACCTCCTTACCCTCTTTAATCAGTTTCAACTTATCGTACAAAGTGGTAGTAGGAATGCCATATCTTGAAGCTGCTTCTCTAAGAGAAATTTTTTTCGAGCTTACTTTTTCAATGGCAATCTTTAAGTTTTCTGATTGCCAAAGTCCTTTCTTGATTTTTTCCATACCGTAAGATACGTTTGTTCCTGAAAGAATTCAATAAATTGATAACATGCACCACATAGAATAACAGTGTGATCGCCGAAACATTTTTGTTCGGTCATAGGGGAAAAAATACTGTTCGGTACTAGGGACTCACTGGAGAGAAATAATCATCGTATAAAATAAAAACAATAAATTTAATTTATATTTTAGATAGCAAAACGTTAAAAGTACTTACCAATTATAATTCAGACACGTATCAAAATGAACCCACACTTATATTCAATCCACAACTAATACGTGAAGTTTGTAGGCGACGACAATTTCCCGCGTAAAATCCACAACGACCGTTCTTGATCGCGTTGCGTGCGCCACTGGCCGCTCCCGCGCCACCCGCAGTCCTTCTAGTTGCGTCTCTTTCTATTGCACGCCAAGGCGTCGTCCTTGTTCGTTTATTAGTACGGTTACAGCTTTCGTTCGGTACTACCTGCCGTTCGGCGCTAGGGGACTTCCCCCTACATTTATTAAATGTATTGATTGATTAAGTCATTAATTGCGTGCGAAGTCCTGAAAAAAAAGCAGGAAAGTGCACCCTTTTTAATCATGCGCGAAATCCCCGCGGATACCACCTCCGCCAAAGTCGGTGGGAGCTGATTATGTCGAACTCGTGCCGACAAAGATCCACGCCTTCTAAGGGTCTCTGATTGCCGGAGGCGAGATAATACATATCTTTCGCATCCCAGTAGATCCGGGAAAGGAAAGCGGACCCTGAACTCCGAGTTCCTCTTAGCCTCGGATGCAATCAGGAATAGGTATAATATAAATTATAGGTACTTTATTTCCTTCTTCTTTCTTTCTTTACATAATGATGACGTGACATTCACTCGATTTTTTAATCTTTATACACATTTTTTGCGCGTTTTACACTGTCTGAAGTACCGCAGATACCAGACCTGCGGGTCAATTATCTAATACAAATGTCTAATACAAATCTATTTAGTCTCGGTCTCTCAAAATCAAATGTAATGTCAAAAGATTGAATATATTTGTGATCGTTTTTAAAATTAGGACGAAGAATAATTTCGGAAATGATAGTTATAATCTGTTGTAATGAGAATTAGGCCTCTTTTCAATGACAGCAGATCCGGATATCTCTCTTTCGAGATGACCCACTTCGGGTAAGCCTCCCAATATTGGAAGAGTACTATGCCCAGCAGTGGACTGTCGTTCCTGGCATACAGGAGTTACACTAGTATGAATATGAGTGGAAATAATTCTGTTAAAAAGATGTTGGTAATCCTTACTTACTTAACAAGTATATTACGTCCACTTCATTCAACATTACCTTTCAACATTTTAAATTACTACTCAATTTCCTCTTACCAATCAGATAAGTTCCTACAGATGTCCGCACTTAAGACCATATGGTGCTTCGACCAATCATGACCTCAGGGCCTAATACATCAACTTTGTGTCTTACATAATGTGACCTATTGAGATGCGATTTGAAACGATAACGCAATTAGTAAAGCAGTGCGTATATGATGGAGAACCACAGAACAGAAAAAAAACAAGTAGAAGTGTGACACGATAGTTTTAGTAGCGGAACCGAATGTCGCCAAACTCACACAAATACCTATTAATACCGTGCATCATTCAATCTAACTGTGATGCGGCTGAACTTCGATAATTTCCGTGAATCGACTGCCATCTGATCCATCCAAGTTCCAAGTTAGACTAGTTGGACTTTTGAGGGCTCCAACTACCCGTAACGACTGTCATAGATGTTTGTATGGCAACCGGGACCGACGGCTTAACGTGCTCTCCGAGGCACGACCAGACCAGTGCAAAAAGCCATATTCATGCATACTTTATGCACTGAGCGGGGATCGAACCCGCGCCCCGTGCGTAGCAGTCGCGTGCACTACCGCTACGCCACGGAGGCTGTCTATGGCTGTCTGTGGCTATTAATACCGTGTATTACTAGTAAATAATTACTTTGTTTGGCTGTACCTATTTATGTACTACCTTTAATGCTATATTAGCTCAAATCATACGTACTACAAAACGAAAACACCTTTTTAAGGTAGTGGTAACTATATTGCCATCGCCTTTTTTTTAATCGTTCACAATAGCGATAAACTTGCTATAGATAAAAAAGTATTTATGGCGTTTCATACTTTGAATCGAACTTGAATATTTACGAAAAAGTTTATACGTATTTGTGCAAAAAGTTCATATTGTCGAATTTACCCTTCGTTACATAAATACGCACAGCAACGACATTCGTGTACAGTCATCTGCAATAATATGTATACGTTTTAGAACTTTTTCACATTAAACTTGTCAATGTTTACCGTTTCATGTCATATGTTGACTTGTCATTTATTATTGTGACAAGGTTCCAAAGTGTATACATTATTGTAGGTGACCGTACCGACAGTACCACACTTCCACTTATTTTTTGTCTTCCATGTGGAGAACTGTGAAATATAACATCAATATTTTGTAGTGTTCTTAAGATCTTGTTAGTATGAGAACTGGAATGACAGCTGACTCAGTCTATTTCCAGTAATGTAGTCTGAGAGTCTTTAGGTCTAGAGTGTTGTTTCTAGATAAGTATGTTATATCATAAACGCGTGATGATGTGATTGAAGATGCTCATCAATAAGTGAGAGGTTAAACGTGGAACTATTGAAATACAAATAAAAAAAGAATTAGTGTTACCTAAATATTTGTCTTTGCTTGCTTGGAAGGGGAGACCATTGACTTTAATATTACTAGCGTAAACAATTACAAAGACTCCCTCATTACCGTGTAACCGAATTTAAATTGTCAATGGCAAGGACTTGTAAAGTGTGCCTCCCCATACCTGGGGTCATCTCGAAGAGAAAACCCTGGGTCTGCCGGGGTGCAAGGGATATGTTGGCTTCTACCTCACCTCCGGCAACTGAAAACTTAAAGACAGCGTGCATTTTAGTCGGTTCGAGTCCGTCATAACCTACCCAACCAGCTCCGGTCGGGGGGTATCCGAGGGGATTTTTCGCACGATAAAAAAAAGTGGCAGGGACTTGTAAGTTTTAGTATAGAATCATTGACGTTACTGCAATATATTATTATATTTATGCCAAAGTTAAAAATGGTTTATAAAATAAAGTATCACGGTTTGTATATTCTATCACTTTCTCAGACCTAGGTTTTGTGTAAAGATAGGTAAGTCTCTTCCACACTTTGTTCCCCTAAGGATAATGGTTATGACCAAACAATTATGTCCTTTATCAAGCTTTCATCTATATTCTGTTCTTATTTTTCATCAGATAGGCCGTGTACTTATCTGTGTACCAAATTTCAGCAGTTTATCTTCATAAATGTCCTCGACTTTTATCGACAAATAAGTAGCTTATGTTCTTTCTCAAGCTCTAGTCCATCGTTATACTACATTTCATCAAGATCGGTTCAGTGGTTTAGTCGTGAAAACATAACAGACAGACATACAGTTACTTCCGCTGTTATAAAATTAATGTGAATATCATGTCACACAAATAGTACCAGTGTTATACAGAATGCCTCTGTGTACAAGCACCTTAAGATCACCCGCTTGCTATTAAAATTAATTACTATTTAAACATATTTTTTAACCCACAGTAGTACTATTATGCATTAGTTCGCTACGTAAACAGCGATTTCTCTCTAACTATTTGCTTGTGGAATTCCACGACCTTCGTGCTTTCGATGCGTCTTCATCAATACATGAAATCGATTATACAATGTGTAGATTATGTTATTTACGGTGTTGTTACATGATGTTTACGGAGTGATAAGATCTATACAACTGTTATGAATAACAGTGATCAGTTATTGTTACTTTTTGAATAGTTTTCGGGTTCCTTAACTATACAATAACAAAAAATAACAAGGGCTACGTAGCTCAAAAGAAAAGCGAATCTTTTATGCGGGCTATACAAGTAGACACGTCAAGTAGCAAGATTGTTAACTGCCAGAAATGCCATAGATCATGTGAAATTGAATAGGTAACATCAGAAAGTGAACTCCGGTTCAAGGGTAATACCTAATGAAATTAGATTTCTATACTTAAGTAGATGATAATGATGGCGATGTTCGTATCATTTATTTATTTATTTATTGATAAGGACAACCACATCATGTGTATTACACACTTCACAATAAAGAGTTGCTGGTATGGCATCCGATATACCTATATAACAATTGTTTGTTTGTTTTGACTGGGATTTTTTGCACTTAGTATATAACAAGTACGGTGTACATAACATTCACATTATCATTATCTATCATCAAAATCATCATCATCATCATCATCATCATCACACATTTCTGGTAGTAGTAGTTTATTTAACGTTCGTATGCAGTCTAGCCAAAATCTTCCATGTCTGTGTCAATATCGTCTGATAAACGGAACATACTGCAGGGCTTTTCGAACAGGGTTAAGAGTTCAGACGGCAGTCACTTCTACAAAAGTCAAATAAACAAAAAAATAAGAGTTAATGAAAATTAGGAGAGCAAATTCCGCCCCACATACATAAAGCGAGAGGACCAGGGGGTGTCATTCTCATTCCTTATCTACATAATAGATGATTTTTTTTACTAAATCGCCAAACATCTAGTACAACTATGTATGTATGTATGTATGTATGTATGTATGTATGTATGTATATATGTATGTATGTAGGTATGTATTTATGTATGTATATATGCATGTTGTATGTATATGTTCTATCTATGTATATCAATGCCTTTTACCTGGGGTATACGTCTCGTATACCTTCTACATCAAATTCGATGCTTTATGTACATTAGACTTAACCACTCATATAGCAATTCCTCTGTGCACTCCCAGGTTTGCTGGAAGAAAACTCAACTTTGAGTTAAGCTCGCCTTTGTACATCTCGTCTCACTATTTTGTATAAATATAATATATGTGTACATGAAGAATAAAATAAATAAATAAATAAACTACAGCATCTAGTACAAGCATGCATGTAAAACGTCTATGAAATCATTACATTATAAGTGTATTACATTAAACATACATAAAATTACTTTTACCGAATAGCGATTAAAATCACGTTTATCATTTGGCAATTGAATAAAACATGCAAGGACATTACATCTGATTCTTTTCACGAATTGAAAGGTATTGACCTTCTAGGTCTAGTTAGTACAAGATGCAATAAAAGTAACAAGGTTTGAAGATGGCTTATAACTCCAATTGTGGACGTAATAATTATATATGCCTTCACACTTTTGGTCATCCGCTGCCTTATGCGACGCCCGCACCTTGTAAGAAATTTTACACGATTTTTGTGGTAATCATTTAAAACATTTTTTATTTTTATTCATTTAGACTTTATGCACAAATACAAAGGCGTACTTAACGCCATTGGTATTTTCTATCAGTCAACCTATGGTGATGCAGAGATTTGTAAAGGTAGGTAAGTCGAATTGTTATGGTGAATTTCAACTCTATTGTGGTGTTAGCAGACTTTTGTAGAATTTACTAAAATAAACATAATAATGTACTTAAATAAGTAAGTAAAAATATAGACAAATATCATATAAACTATATACCTACGCACATAATATATATAGAATACAAACATACATACTCACATACATATTATATACAGATAGAGAGATCATTCTATATTATTTGCGTGAAACGGGCACCCGCACGCGTGTTCTCGTTCGAGACAGCGGATGGCTTTATTTGTTGGCCTTGGCATGGATGACCTGAAAGAGGGCTTCGATCAATTTTGCTTTGTAAGAATATTCAGTTAATTGGCAAAGAATATTCTTTATTTGGTAACACACAAGTAACTAACATACATATGTAGGTAGATGTTAATATTTGTAGGTAGGTGGAAATGTAGGTGTATATTCAAAGCATGTGTTTTTTTTTTCGTGTGAAAAGTCCCCACGGATACCTCCCCCGCCGGAGCTGTTTGGGGGGGGGGGTAATGTCGGGCTCGAATCGAGTAGGGACCACGGTGTCCCTGTCTAGCCCCTGTGTATGGGGCGGCGCATTAAGCGCCACCACCGTGGCTTGCTTCTGCTAGAGTAACAGGCAGCTCCACCCGTCACCACCAGACCCGCGCTCATGGATAACGGAGGTCATTCTGCGACCTCCGACGTCCGAATCGCCGAAGCATGTGTTCCTTTGCAATATTCTTTCTGTTCTCCTTCCATATTGATTTAGCTAGAGTAGAGCTCAATTAACAAATGAAATCTACAAAACTCTCAATGTAATCCAATCAACAATGTAGGTGTTATAAACTTGTATTTATTCAGTCATCATCATTCGCCTTGCGTTATCCCTGTCGCATCCGAAACTTTCCACCTTAGAGTCCGTATTTTTCAATCTAACTAATCGTATTTCGCGACTGTTATCTGTCGAATATACCAGTTTTTGAACTTTGAACTCTCCGACTAACCCAAACGACTATATCGACTATGTTCATATAACAGCCGAGACTGACGGCTTAACGTGCTCTACGGGGTACGACCATACCTATACAAGACGCCATACTTTGCGTAGCAGTCGCATTCAATACCGCCATGCCACAGAGGCTATCAAATTCTTTTGAAAAGCAAATGTATAAACATTCATTTTGTTTAGGTAGAAAATAATCTCACACAGTCAGACTTTTGAACACACCCAATGTAGTGATACAATATTTATTATTAGTACCATTAGAAAAACATATTCCATTTCTCAAGTTGTTTACACATAATTCAACCTACACATACACTAGAAGACCATCACTAGTTTAGTTTACTTAAATCGAACCCACACTTTTCGATTGCAAACTCAACACATGCTTGATTTTCTAATAACATAGTACAGTTACCCGCATATATTTTGGCCCAAAATGTGCTTTTATATGCGTAGTAAGCGTTTATGGGTGTTTTCTGAAGATATCTAAGAGGTACGGTAAGGTGAAGGAGCTCAAATCTACCAATCATAGAATAAATCGAATCAAACCGCACACCTCCACAGATACCCTCCCTTTCGCCGAAGTCAGCGAGGGTGGTAATGTCGGTCTCGAAACGACCAAAACCGCACAGTCGACTAGGGCCATCAGTTGCCGAGGGTAATTCCTCGGTTTCCCCGGAACAGTCAAACAACTGGTCTAATTGCAACAAACAGGTTGTGCAGGTCAGTTGGCAATCTGTTAACCAAAAATATTGAAGTTCAGCCAAAACGCAGTTAGACCCTCAAGTTGAAAGCTTCGGTTGCGACCAGAATTAACTCTAGAATGAAGACGAGAAATCCACGTGCATAAGTATCTCGTTTCTCTATCAACTTAGGGTGAAGATATATGCCGGCAATTATAACAAAATGTTTGTAAACATATACACTACAGTTCAAATCAAATGATGCTTCGATTATTGCGTTAGACACGGCCAAATCGCTACCATCTTGTACCACTCGTTAGCCTCAATTCTGAATAACTTAAGTGTATTAAACATTACTTAACTCATGTACTATCTAGTTTAATGTGTACACACTTAAGTTATTTAGTAAAGATTTCTGTGAATGCTAGAAATGCTACACGGAAATTAAACTGTTTTTTTGGTGTGGTTGATTCAATAGAAATTACATTAATCGCGTGGGAGCACCGTGTAAAACAGTGTCGACCTTTTCACGAGAAAAATGTTTGAACTTATTATGTACTTGAAAACTAAAAAAAGACATCACTGTAATATTTTATTTTAGTGTTCAAGTACATAATATAACGTAACAGTAACATAAGTACTGTTTAGTGGTCTACACATAGTAAATGATTAGGGCGGGAGATACCTCATTAGTAGTAGTAGTAGTCAAAGACTACCAGATTAGTATGTATTTTTAAACGACTTGCAAAAAGGAGCAGGTTCTCAGTTCGATTGGTATTGTTTTATTTTATTTTATTTTTAATGTACAAAGGTACTGTTTTATGATATACATTCGAAATAAGAATGTGAATAGAGATCGAAAGGTGAATAGAAATAAAATGGTCAGCTAAATCCTGTAGTTATTTTCTTTCAAGCGAAAATTTGGATTAGTTCATTGTAATAACAGAATTATGAAATATCTGATATTCTGCTCAATTAAAATTTTCTAAAAGAATTTATTTAAAATATTCCACTGAACATTTTATTTCAATCCACCCCTGGATTCCTATTATCCTAATATCCTATGTGTAAACTGTGTAACTCCATACCATTTCCATGTACAATGTTATTGTTGTATAGTGTACCTACTTAGTTGTACCTACCTACTTGTGAAAAATAACGCGTTGCATTTACTACATAGCTCAGTGGTTTCTAAATGCACTGTAGATTTTTAAGCATATATTGTGTTTGTAAGGTGATAAATAATTATTAAATAAATAAATAAATTCACCCCGTTTTACGAAACTTCGAAACCTATACCTATACAGTACTTTGACATTCTTGAATAATTAATGAAATACTTCGGTGAACTTAATTTCGTTTAACACCTCTTTGAATCACAAATACTACTAAGAAACTGGTATTAAAAAGGATTGTGCTACATACCTTCACGTAGTTTTTATACAAGGAGGTAAGTAGGGATCTGTGCCGGTCAATATTAACTGCTGTGGAGTTTCAAGGTTAAGTGGGATTATGATGGTTAATGTAGGGGCTGACATTTGTAATCAATAACGTCCTAACAACAAAGCGTCGATAGCTTAGCGGTTAAGGTCGGTCTTGCGATCGAAAAGTCTTGAATTCGAATAGTGACAAATTCAAATTAAAATACCATTTATTCTGTATAGGCCATTAAACGTCACTTACAAAATGTCAAAATTAATAATACATAATAAGTTGAATTAGTAAATGGACCACCACTGGTTCGAAACGTGGCGACTCCCAGCAGGTTTTTCTTTATTTTTAGGTCTATTTACAAACCACGGTAGTCTAGTGGTATGGGTAATGGACTGCCGAGACGAGGTCTCGGATTCGATGCCAGCTTATACCGTGGCACACATCAATGATCTTCATATAAGTGTCCGGTTAATGGCAATAGGCTCGCTATTACATTGGGACCTAAACATAAACCAGCAAAATGTGGGTGCCTTCCCTTTCGGGGGTATAGGCGTGAATTTATGTATGTTATGTTATGTTTACAAACATTTAGGTACTTAGTTTAGATACAATAATTTCCTTGAGTAGCAAGAGAGCTCATTTCCAGGCTTGTTTATCATTCAAATAATCTTAGATATTTTATCAAAATAACTTTGGATCATTAAGGGATATGAACCAAGCAATTTAGTTTATTTGGAGGGGTTGTCATTGGTTCACATCGGTAGTGTAATAGTTAGAACCCGAATTCGGGACCTTTCGTTTGTAAAATTCTTTACCACTAAGCTACAGGTGACGCTTCAATGAATTGGAAGTATTTGTAAACTTCACTTTCCTTAACATTAGAAAGTATATTATAAATTCAATATCGTGATATAGTCATTTTACTTTATACAAAATTTATTGAAGACAGTTAATTTTATTAACAACAATAACAAATGTACTTCATTTTATAAATATTTTATATTATGACTAGCTAGCTACCCGCGGCTTCACTCGAATGGATGTCGGTTATAGCATCTTTTGCTTATATCTCTGATTCTTTTAAATAAATATAATGACACATTGCAGCAATTAGCTCCCGTCATCGTCCTAAAATGGTTGTAGACGAGTATTTCGATAGTTCAAGATGTGACAAGAGGTCAGCGGTTAGAGCATTTCAGCTGTAAGGGAAAGATCGCGGGTTCGGCACCGTTTTGCCAATCTAAATTGATGTGTAACAAACGTAAGATTTTAAATCTGATCGAAACCATTAAAACAAAATAAATCCGCATCAACATCCGTTGGTTAAACAATTAGACAAACATTAAAAAATATATTATATTTTCGTGTGTATCTAACAAACTCAAGAATTATTTAAAATATCTTTAATGTTCAGACAGAACTACTTTACAATTATACACTGACGGACTCATAAACTGCATCAAAGTTCAGGTTTACTCTAAAAGGATTTTTTATAATAAGTATGCAAACTTTATAGATTAAATTATATAAATATGGAAAGACTGGCTCTTAATCTTAAAAAAAAAATTAATTTAAAAATAGAACTGCAGTAAAACAAATGAATATAGCCGAAAAAAGAAAATTTACTTGTAGTATCAGATTTGCGTGTTATTTATAGCAAAGTTTTAAATTGATTCTCATTGATTTTTTTTGTTTTGTCAATTGAATTATTGTTACCAGCATAATTGTTGGGTTAGTTTTTTAACACATCGAGAGTTTTTGAACCATAATATGGATACTTCGTCCGAACAAGCGGCACAAATTGTAGCATTGGTGCGGGAGGGCTTGGATCAACGAACGATTGGTAGAAATTTAAATTTAAACCAGTCTACGGTTTCTAGAATATACAGAAGGTTTGTAGAGACAGGTTCTTACAGGAGGAGAAGTGGTACAGGCAGAACTCGAGCAACCACAGGTCGTGATGACCGATTTATTGTTATAACTTCCCTGCGAAATCGTTTCCTCACGTCAGTTAACATCAAAACCGAGCTTAATGAAGTGCGTGGAGTAAACGTGTGTGCACGAACAATAAGAAGAAGGTTAAAGGAAGCGGATATCACCCCTTTTAGACCAGCAAATGGTCCAAAGTTGTCTACAGCTCACAGACAAGCTCGCTTAAGATTTGCGCGTCATCACCTGAATTGGACAGAAGAGCAATGGGCCTCTGTATTGTTCACGGACGAGTGTAGGACATGTTTATATGGTGCAGATGGTCGCAGAAGAGTCTATCGTCGACGTGGGGAGCGATATGCTCAAAGTTGCATTGAGGAGCGTGTTCCTTTTGGAGGCGGTTCATGTATGGTCTGGGGTGGCATATCGATGAACGGGCGAACAGAACTTGTGTTCATAGACATGGTCCGTCAAAACGGTAATAGAGGGGGTTTGACAGCACATCGCTACATAACAGAGATATTAGAAGATCACGTGGTGCCTTACATGGGATTCATAGGCGAAAATTTTACTTTAATGCAGGATAATGCCCGGCCGCATGCAGCTGCACAAGTTCAACATTATTGCGAAGAGGTTGGGATACGTACAATGAATTGGCCAGCACGCAGCCCGGATCTTAATCCCATCGAGCATGTTTGGGACAATTTAAAAAGAGCTGTATATGCGAGAAACCCTTCGCCCACGACAGTGGCAGCACTAAGAACAGCACTTTCAGAAGAATGGGACAATATTCCGCAAGATCTTTTAAAAACCCTTATAAAATCTATGCGGAACCGATTAGAATCCGTAATAAGGGCACGTGGGGGTAATACACCTTATTAAAACACAAATAAACCCTTGCATAAAGTTTGTGTCTATTGTTAAAACCAATTTTTTAATTGAACCAATTTTTCTTAAATTTCTGTTTTTTCTTCAAAAAAAGTCTTAAGGTCCTTTCCAGTACATAAACTTAAACTTAAAGATATGACCCTACGCTGTTTTAAAGTTCACGAACCAATCTAGAGGTTTCAATTTAAATCTGTATAGAAAGTATGCATACTTGGTTAAAATATTTATTTCAAAGTCGTCTATTACTTTGATGCAGTTTATGAGTCCGTCAGTGTATATATAAGAGTACCTACTACCTATAGTTAAATATCTTTCGAAAATAGACATTTGTGCCCCGCGGTGACGCCCACGTTAAACATAACATTGTTAAAAATAAACGTGTATATTTTTTGAATACATAATAACTGCTATAGAATGTTTGTGCATTAATATTGGTATGTTTTATACCAGCTGTTGCCTGCGACTTTGCCCGTATGAACTTATTATCCCGTTCCTGCTGCTGACCCTTCCCAACAGCGTGATGATATACGCAGTCTTTGGCACTCACAAACTCACGCCTATATCCCAGAAGAGGTAGGCAGAGGTGCTAGCACCCACATTTCGCCAGTTTATTAGGTCCCAATGTAATAGGTGGCGAGCCTATTGCCATTAACCGGGTACTTATAAACCTGCGATAAATACACACATAACTTCGAAAAGCATCGGAAAGTCATTGGTGTGTGCCATGGTAAAACCTGTGATCGAACCCGAGACCTCGTCTCAGCAGTCCATTACCCATACCACTAGGCTACCGCGGCTTGAAAACATTTCGAAAATATTTACAAGTGGTCTATTTCAGTTCGTGCCCGGGGTTGGTTTTCGCAATGGCAATTAACAGTTAATATTTCATAAGTAATGGAAAAATAAGAGTTGATTTACAAGATGCAATCATTGATGACATACTATCACAAGTGCTTTGAACCCAAACGAGTTCACTAGTTCAAAGCAGAAGGGCCAACACGCACCACGCATATGTATCCGCGATATTTTCCATATTCGGCGCCGCATAGATTAGGCTATTAGTATGCAGACACGACAGACGCTAAAGTTTTGTTTTGTGCATACGGTTTTACGTTAGGGTAATAAGGTTAGGTTTATTTAAGGTCAATGATATGTATAACTAGTTTATTTTAAATAAATCGATTCGTTCCCCTTAGTAATGGCAGTTTTGTAGTCTTGAGGGATTTAAATGACACTCACTTTATGTGTATTGCTATTATAATCTTGAACAGACTATTATCATCTAGAATTGGATATATAGAACAATCACTCAAAATTTTAACGTCAATACGTTGTATAACTGGTCTAAATATAATACCAGTCCCTTTTATTATATTTACACCAGTTTCTGCTCATAAATTTATCAGCTTGGACTTCATAATAATTGCACACAATCAACGTAAAATAACATTTAGCGAACTAATAAGATCTATTAATCCAGGATTTATAATACACTGCCTGCGTGCTATAAAACTCATCATACAATATGCCAATTGGAACGGACGAATGGAAACAAATGCAGGAGAAGCAAACAAACTAAAAAAACTAAAATATCTACTCTTTATAATCTCTACAGGGTAACGTGCGGTTTGACCCACATCCAATAATATCTAATTAAGGTTATTAATCACGTTTTGCCGACACTATCTCCTGAGTTATTCTACATAAGATTTATGTATTTTTTAATATAATTCTTCGAAACTGATACCCATCTTTTTGTTCCGCGTGTCATATCTGTTATTATATACAAAGATTTAATTTTTACTCTTTGCTATCACGTTCATGATGTTATAATATTACCATTTCGATATTACCCAATATTCGCCTATCGGTAGGTGAAGATTCTATACTTTTGTAACACGAAAATGTTGTCCATTACACAACATAGGGTTATATCAGAATATTGAGGTAATTACATTTCCTTAATGTGTTTAATTAGATGCTATTATTTTACATGGAAATTGGATACTTGACTTGCAAAAATGGAAAGTTTCACCACTGTAGTTTATTATTGAAGAGTCGCCGTGCATGGGTCGACTATCTAGTCGGATGTTTCATTCGAAAGAGTCGGCTAGAGTAGGGGTGGGTCGATAGGTTCGTTTTGCACCTCCCCTATCCTTGGACATTGTAGTCCGAGAACCAAAGGACAAACATCTCTGGACAGCCGGGGGGTCTGTTAGAACTACATACCATGCATAGAACATACTATTAATATGTATGCGAAAAATTCCCACGGATACCCCCCACCGGAGCCGGTTGGATAAGTTATGTCGGACTCGATCCGACTAAAACGCACGCCGTCTAGGGGTCTTCAGTTGCCGGAGGTGGGGTAGTAACCAACATATCCCTCGCACCCCGGCAGACCCGGGCTCTTCGAGATGACCCCCGTCGGGAGATAATCTAAAGACTGAAAAAGTTATGACATGATTACAATTTTGTACTAGTTTCAGAGGTTCCAGAAAATATAAGACTCAGGGGAGGGGAGAGGTCTTCGAACATAAAATTGAAAGAATTAATTTATTGTTGGCAGGTGGCAGCTAATAATAGATAGACAGTTAAAGAGGCTTTCGCTAAAATTAAATATGAATTTAGAAACTAGATACAGGCCCAATTAGTATAAATAACCTGAGGTTGTGATGACAAGATGGACATATCTGCTTTTAGGTTATTGTTTCTAAAATAACTTCTGTTTACATAACTTAACATAACATAAACTCATGCCCGAAGGGGTAGGTAAAGGTGAGCATCTACATTTCGCCAGTTTTTGTTTAGGTCCCAATGTAACAGGTGGCGAGCCCATTGCCATTAACCGAGTACTTAGAAAACTGCGATAAATACACACATAACTTCAAAAAGCATCGAAACGTGATTAGTGTGTGCCATAGTAAAACCTGGGATCGAACCCGAGACCTCGTCTCAGCAGTCCATTACCCATAGGTACCACTAGGCTACCGCGGTTATTCTTCTTCTTACTTCTTTTTACGTGTGTAATAATTGCAGTATATGTTTAAGTTATCATGCAAACATAATATTTAACGCCTCTAAATTACCGTACATAATAGGCTCGCCCTGTATTACGAGGAACATTCTCCATCCGACATATTACATATCCATATTACATATAGCCCCGCGGTCTTCTTCTTTTCCTTAGCCTTTTTCCCATTATCTGGGGTCGGCTCTCCTTGTCTACCTTCTCCATCTCTCCCTATCCTTCGCTGTGAATCGCGGTGAATGGGGAAAATTTTGAAAAGGGACGGCAACGGAAAATGTAACTTATTTCGATCTAGTTTTAAAGGAATCGTATTAAAGGGACTTTTCGCCACTATTACAACCTCCGAGAAAGTAACCGCTTAGCTGCGGCCCGTCAGCAATATACTGTATGTTTATTGTTCGAATGGAGACAGCCCTATCCCTTAGGTGACTACAAGAATAGCCATATTTTGGTGCCCTATTTTAGTCCACACGGAACCAACATCATTATTTTCATTCCATGTTTTAACATAAACCTGGAGGGAACGTAGTAAGTCTTCACGAAGAGCAAAACCTATGCTCGGGCCCTTTCCGTGAGTAGAAGCGCTGCGGTGAAATACTACACAACGATGGCAACTCAAAAATGCCGGGCTCAAAAAGACAGAAAAAGAATCATAAACCTAATACATCGCACATCATCGATATCATCATCCTAGCGTTAGTCTCGGTCGCTTCCGAAGTCTTCGCCTCAGAGTCAGGGGTCCGCTTAAACCTAATACATCGCACAGATTACCTACATGGATGGATCCTGTGACATATGCCGTAAGTATATCAATCAATCTACCTATAGTACTTCAGTGCTGGGCATAGGTCTAATGTACACATAATACACATATACCACGTATTAAGTATGCAAGCAAACATTTGCAACAAGGAATATTTGAACCCCAGATATAGTTGACACACTAGACCACCACGCCAAAAACCAGTCAAATAAATCATGTAAGTATGTAATTCGCAAAGATTTACACAATTTGTGTGCGAAAAATAAACAAGTTTATACATAATGTGCATATAATAGCAAATTATGTAAAGGATATGTTTTTTTCGTCAGTGTTGTATTCTGCTCTCGTTACCCCACATTTGAGTAATTTGTTAGAAAAATAAAACAGTAATTCCTCGGTGGTACAGTCGCTCTCAGAAGTGGTTGAACACGAATTTTACAAACAAGATCTTTATACTCTTGTATGAAACGTTTCGAAACGTCTTTGTGAACTTCAGCCTTATAATCGTTTTTGTAATCCCAAGACATGCATCAGCTCCTAGTGGGAGTCACTCTTAGGGCCGTGACCTGGTGCCGGCCCTTAGAGTGAGTGTTATTCACCGTCTACTCACCGCGATGATAAGATGCGCGAGCACTTGGGCGGCCGCTGCCTCCTTTTGCGAGCAAGTAATGCTCGAAAAACAGGTGGAGTGCGGCCGGAGAAGACTCTGTGCCCGCACAGCCTGCGTTGAGCGGAGGCATCTCGGGCATCGTAGGTCGCAGAATGATCTCCGGGAACGGGATGGGAAACGGTGCGCACTATGCGGTATGAAAACTTCATTCCGCGCACGCTCAAACTGTACAATGAATTCCCTGCTGTGGTATTTTCCAAGAAGGGCATTATAAGGTTTATAAGAGTGTAATGCCCTGGTGTTGCAAACGTCTATAGGTCACAGTGAGCATTTTCCATCAAGTCGGTCTTGTGATGGTCTGAAATCTAAGTGGTATAAAAATGTGTTAAGCTAATGCCCTCGACGACGACTGTACATCTTGTACAGCACGCGTCGTTCAAGCCATGCCGTTCACTTACTGATGAAACGTGTAGGTACATGTTTGTGCAATTTTGATGAGCACGTAAACTTTGAAGCTATGGTAATTTAAATTGAATATAATTCTCATTAAATGAAGCATGATATAATGAAATATTACGATATGAGGCTACTTACTACCTTAAGATACACATTATTGATAACACACTTGTACTTCTTCACTGTATTTATTATTGTACTATTGTATTAAATGTAAACCTTTGAGAATACCGCACGGCGAAACTTTAAAAAAATATCGTGGAGAAATACAAGTGTGTCATCAATTATGTATAACAATAAGTTCCACCAAGTGTCATCAATTAACAGTATAAATAATACTACCTTAAGATTATGGCTTTTTCATTATTCACAGTCCACTCCTGGACATAAACCTCTTCCAATATTGTGAGGCAATTGCTTACTGTTTCTTACTAGCGAAACGGGTTAGTACACGGATTACATAACATAATATAACATAAACTCACGCCCATATCCCCGAAGGGGTAGGCAGAGGAGCTAGTTCCCAAATTTCGCCAGTTTATGTTTAGGTCCCAATGTAATAAGTGGCGAGCCTATTGCCATTAACCGGGCACATAACTTCGATCAAGCATCAAATGGTCATTGCTGTGTCATCTTAAAACCTGGGATCGAACCCGAGACCTAGTCTCAGCAGTCCAATACCCATACCACTAGGTTACTTTGGCGTTACGTTTTACATAACATCACCTAATTACTAGACACGATACTGTTACTGAGGCAAAGCATTACAAATACAATATAATTTGCATAATATGGTGTCTTGTGACACGGAGAGAGGTTCGTAAGGCGAGCCGATTGCTCAAGACATGCGCTAAAACTGAAGATGTTATCCAATCCAATGAAAATGAAAGGAAATAATATATTATAATGGTTCCCATGAGTGGTGTATGCAATCATTGTGTTCTATATCGATGTAATTGAAAAAAGAACATGTTGATCTTAGTTCGTTATGATGAGGACATACGGAGAGAGCTCGCAAGTTCACTCGATGGTTTGCAATATGTTTGCCGAAATGCGTCGACGATGGTAGTCGTGCCTTGGAGAGCACCACGGTCCCGGTTGCCATACAAACATCTATGGCAGTCGTTACGGGTCGTTGGAGCCCTCAAAAGTCCAACCAGTCTAACTTGGAACTTCGATATCGCCAGTGGTCATTGGACCATTGGTTGTGGAGGTCAGATGGCAGTCGTTTCACGGAAAATGCGAAGTTCTGCCGCATCTTGTTAGACTGGAAAGCCGACCCCAACTGAGTTGAGAAAAGGTTCAGAGAGTGATGATAAGTTTGCCGAAATGCAAACAGATTACGGCTTTCTTTCCTTGCTGCCTACAGGGGAAATGATTGAAAGAGCTCATTCAGATAGGCTGATCAACTGTGCGGGCAACGGTATCTCTACTAGAAGTAGCAAGTAGCACCTAATAGTAGGGATCCCTGAGACCGGACCCGACCTTAACTGCTAGCGTTAGCATCACTTGATGCCTTAGAATGCCTGAGATTCAATATTCTCCCATTCCTATAGAAAGATGGGGTTGGGACCCGCAGCCGTAGTAACAATGGGACAAGATAGTTTCAGTAGCGGAACCGGTGTCGCCAAACTCACACATAATAACAAACTCACACCGTTAATAATACCGTGCATTACTAGTAAATAATTGTTTCGATTGGTCTGGCCAGAAGACAACATACCGCCATCCCCATGCTGATGCTAATGAAGACGGGACTTAATACCCCGATGGTTGACGATGATGAAACGATTTCATTTACCTCCAAAAACCAATTTAAACATCATTCAATCAATCAATTTTATGTATTTGCTCAAATAGTAATTGCAGGTGAAAGGATCGATTTACGATTATTATAAAGTAACTACTACTGTATGAGCTATACGTGTGGCGTATCAACAATACTGTATAAAATCTAAAGATGCGTCTACGCTAGACGAGACGAGTACGAATAAAGGACAAACCGTGCACTAATTCGTGCAGTGCGGACCAACTTACGTCTTGAGCTTTTAAGGCGGTTGGCACGCTGCCAATATCATACTGGTGTATGTTTTTACAATGGAAAAAGCTTCGGATGAATCATAGACATTAATAATTACACGCATAGACCCACTGATGCCTTCATTACCGCGTTCCCGAGTTTAAAATGTCAGTGACAGTGACAATATAAAAACATTGAGGTTACTGCAATATATATTTCTGTCAAAGTTGTTAATGGTTTATAAGAAACGTTTAATTGTTCATAGGTATACTGTGTCACTTTCTCAGATCTAAGTTTTGTGTTTTCCTCTAAGAAAAATGAATTTTCTGTGTGTTGCACTACGCCGGTTGTCACGTGATATGGGATAGCGTGATTATTTCATATCACGTATGGCAATTACCTAACTCATGCTTAAACGGGCATATTCGACCACTAGTTAATATTGCGACGCCATTTGTGGGCATTTTGACGAAAAAAAAGCGATCACTTTACACCGCAATCGTTGATTCCTAGTATGGTAACTCTCGTGCTCAACTCCTCTAGTCTAGACGCAGCTTAACTGTTCCTGTGAGGTCTTACATACAATACTAGGTCTTTGTATCAATATCAGTCAATACAGTTGAGTGACTGAATCTAAATTTGTTACGTGTTTGTTTTGAAATATTCTCAATTTTAATGGACGTGCTAGATGTGGTACTTTATTCATCTTGGCATATGAAATAGATGCAAATGAATTCGCTATTTATTTTATTGTCTGAGGTAATCAACGATGATGCGATGCAAGCAAATATAATTTGGTCACGCATATGAAATGTTGTTGCTAGTAATAAGAAGAATAATATTACATGATGCGCTCAATATTTTTGAGAAGGCTAATCAACGTGTCAGATCTATCATTTAGTTCATAGGACTCGACCAAATTACTCGAATTCGTTGAGGTACAAGATGTTATATAAAGCTTAATTGAAAAGCCTTAGGTCACGGTTACACCTCGACCCTGTTGGGTCGTTTTTGTCGACCCCAAACTGGCTCCTATGTTTGAGGAGAAATGAAAATGTATGTGACTCATTATTAAATAGATGACTCTTACAATATTTTTGACATACGATATTTTATGCACATTATGTTAACTAGAACAGAACCTGTATCTGAGGAGGGCCCTCAATTCGGGTGGGTCCTCAACTCTTAATTGTTGGTGCAAGTAAAAATCATCTGGATTGGCGTAGCCTTTCTCAAGAAGATCCTTTCGGAGCCTTCCTAAGACCTAACACTCGCACAGTATAATTATGTTTCATCGTTTTATCGTCCTCCTTGCAGTGTCTGCATGGCAGCCTTTGCTTTGGGTGGTCAGAGCTCTATAGAGTACCTACTGGTCAATACAGAGCTTATATATTATGGCTGATGCGTTATGGACGTGGGAGAGCAGTCTTCACAGACATTGCAGTTCAACCCCCTAAGACTGAAAAAGACTGGTCTTGAATGCGACCGGAACTAACGCATGTATGTCGAGATATTGGTGAGTAATACATTCAAAATAAGAAATTACGAAGGCTGTCCTTTGCACATATTAAAATTACTTAACATGTAAGCTAAATGATTAGAATTGGCGTTGTACAAAGAAGGTATAATAATACATTATCTATTCTCAGTGAGCATTACCTCTCAATTGACAAACTGCCTCGAAGGTTATATAAAGAGTATATCAATTACCTTTTTAAAGTTGAATAATTTCACATAAATTAATGACCAATATATTTCCCAACTCACTTGACTATTGCTAACGTATTTTGTGTAAAAATAATGATTTAGGTACAAAAGTTCACTTATGTAATGATTGTGTAACGAAGGTTACCAGTACAGGTTAAAAAATATCTAACGTTTGAGTGTGATTGCTTACAGCAGCTTTAAAAGGTTGATGTGGAAACATACGAGGTGATATTCTGTTGTCATACGGTACTTAATTTATTTATTACTTATCTGCAAACCGGTACACCAGGGAATTGGCGAGTGAGGCTCTGTTGTAGAATTTCTGAATTTCTTAGAGCAGGAGGAGAAACTAACTGAGTTGTTCCAGAGTTTCGTCAAGCAGAAGTCCTGCCTCAGGAAAGCATCTAATAAAACCATCAACCAGAGCGCCACCATTGTTACATGGAAAGTCTGACACTTTAGCAGACCATCAGGAAAATTGAGCTATCCAAAAATAATAATATATGTTAGTAAGTAGAACATTGTTCTGTACAGTATTGAACTGGAAGGGATAATACTATTTACACTATTGAACTCATCTACATTCGCGCATGTAGGTACATGTATTTTTGCCAGTTTGTTTGTAACGAATAGGCTCCGAAACTACGGGATCGATTTCAATCATTCTTCTATTCTATAAGAAGCTACAATATCTAGGAGTAACATAGGTTATATATTATCACACTACCATACAAGGGAGTGAAGCAATAATCATAAATCTCAATAGATCCGGTAGATTTATATACATTGGCGCTAACATCGCTTATTACTTGTGTTGTCATGACAGCAAGGCCAAGTAGTATACAGAAACAAGTAAAGAATTGAGTAGAATCGTACAACGCAGTAATCTACATCCACGCGGCCGCGGCCGCGGGCAACAGCTAGTTATTAATAAACCTAATAAACAGTGTCGTACACAATGAATAGCTGTGTGTTTCCAATATGTATAATTATTCTCGCGTTAGCTCTTAAGAGTGTTGCACTCGAATGTAAATTAATTAACTATTACGAGTTTAAAACAAAATGGCGTGTGCCTCTTTCAAATATTTAACATAATTGTTTTTCATTTTCGTATGTGACGTAAAATAGTTTTGTACCTTTTTACGAAATATGGGTAGATGAACAGTGGGCCTACCACGACTTACTACAAGCAGTTTGGAGTGCGACCGCGGAATATATAAGCTGACCCGTGCAACTTTGAGGAATGAAAAATGTTGCAAAAACGGGGTGATGCAGACACCCCGTTTTTGCAACATTTTTCATTCCTGCTCCGCATCAGTTGGTCGTAGCACGATGTTATATACATATAAAACTTCCTCTTTAACAATTATATCTATTAAAAAAACCGCATCAAAACCCGTTGCGTAGTTTAAAAGATTTAAGCATACAAAGGGACATAAGGACATGAAAAATAGAGACAGAGAACGCGACTTTGTTTTATACTATACTTATATAGTGATACTACGATATCCCTTAAACTAATACACAGCGCTATCTTTTTTTCAGGCCCCTTAGTAGCGTGGTAGTATTGAACTTCACGGCTACGCAGAAGACTTAGGTTAGATTCCTGCTCTGTGCTAATATTAATATAAAGCCTATAGCGGTGCAATGGTAGAAAATGGGCTTGGGAATACCACAACGGGGAGATCATTCCACAATCTAAGATCCTAAGTAAGCATAGTTTATTTATTAGTATACAAGAATTTTGACACAGCTCTTGATTAAGATTACACAAGCGCAAGTAGATCACTATTACTAATACATGAGCTATAAATATGCAATCTATTGTACGACTTGACGTGTATACCAACCTCTCACCTGGATAAATCTTTTGTGAACAATTGACTACATTATATTAACAAGATCTCGATTCTCATAAGCTGCTAATGTTGTATTGGTGAATGGTATTATGTAATGTGGAAGGGACTAATCAATTACGTAGGATTTGTTTTAATCTATTTAAGTTCAACATTGGCTAATGCTTTATATGCGTTGCAATACCTTTTTAGAGTTCCTTTTTAGATTTCTTCGCTGTTGTTGTTGGCTGAACTTCGTATGTATAATATGTATGTATTTACAAAAAAAAAGTATCTAAGTATGTTTATCCGCATTCTAGAGCCCATAACACAAGTTAGTTAAACTATGCTTACCATGGGTCTAGGTGGCGTTGTGTAGATTGCCCTAGAATATTTATTTATTTATTTATTATTCGATATTTTTCGTGAAGCGACTGCCATCTGACCTCCATAACCAATGGTCCAATGACCAATGGCGATATCGAAGTTCCAAGATAGACAGATTGGACTTTGGAGTAATCCAACTAGGTACCCTTGACAATTGTTGACAATAAAATATATACTCTTAAATCAAAGAGGCACTTCGCGTCCTAGAATCTAACCACACATCCTGGTCGATCATTTGATTTCGTGGGGGCGGACACACGGAAAATATTTCTCTGATTGTTTTTTTGGAAAAACTTGATATAAGCGTCTCGCCATTAATCATTTTGTATTACATTTAGCACTTACTTGTCACTGGCAAAATTGCGGCGATTCTGGTGCAGAAGATGTTCACTGAAACATCATAAAAACTCAGTATAAAAATACTTTTCTGCTTAGAAACGCATTGTAAAGACTAAAAACTGGTGTAGAACCACTAGTTAGTCAGATAGTTATAGCCTAGTTTATTTACATAATTAACATGTGTTTTTATAAAAAGTTGCCACAAGATTATTTACATTTATTTAAGTATACTTAAACAAATGGAGTATAGGTAGTTTACAAATCCATTACATCACTATCACTACATAGTATAAAACAAAGTCGCGTTTTCTTCTATTTTTCATGTCCTTATGTCCCTTTGTATGCTTAAATCTTTAAAACTACACAACGGATTTTGATGCGGTGTTTTTAATAGATAGAATGGTTAAAGAGGAAGGTTTATATGTACTATGTTATGTGTGACGAACAGGTGCGGAGCAGAAATGAAAAATGTTGCAAAAACGGGGTGACGTAGACGAAATGGCACGGGTCAGCTAGTTGTAGTGATAAAATGAGAATTAGATCTCAGTATTTGGATGATAAACAAGCCTGGAAATGAGCTGTTCATTCAACTTGCTATTTAGCTAAATTTTGTATCTATTTATTGTTATGTAATGTAAATTATTGTATTATAAATATACCAAAAAAAAAACTGTGCTCACTGATCTATAAGATGTTGTTGATATTGACGTTTTGTAAGTGCCGTTTACTGGTATATACAGAATAAATGTTTTTTTATTTGATTTGATTTGATTTGGATCGGCACTCGGGTGAAAAAGATTATTATCAAAATACAATTTAGAACTACCGATCCTATTATTGCTTTATATTGAGGGAAAGTTGACCCACTGCAGATGTTTGTTTTGATGTCATGATTATATCACGAGTGCACGGTTACTGAGTGTGATATGTTTTATTTATCAGTTATTGTTACGCGTGTTACATTACACTTAAAATATTTGTTGAGTAATTGTAATGTAATAGTCCCATCTTTATTGTACGAACGTATGTTTGAATTTTAATTTAGTTTGAGTTTTTCAGATTTCATTTGATCTTTTTCAGTATTTGGTGAGTGGAATTGATTTGGTTTGATTTTTTTTACTCAAACGACTAGATTGCCAGCCAAGCCACAGCCTTGTTACTCAGTCAGCTTAAGGTTAAGGGACTGGTTGCGGGTTCGAGTCCCGTTGAAGCATACTTATACGATGATACGTATACAAATAACATATTATTATTTGTGGATTTAAGGTCGTCTATAGACATTCAAAAACGCTTACTATTTTTAAACATTTTAGATCCAAGGTATAGTACACAGGGCGAATTTTTGAAAAGGATTTGAATGCCCATATCCGAAACTATAAGGAATAGCGAAAAATGCTCAAAGGAATCAAACCCGTTGATTTTCTTCCTCAACCATCCAAAGTCACGTGTGTGCACAGTGGGCTCCAGAAGTTTCTGTACACCTTAAAATCTATAACGCTTTGACAGCCCAAGTGTAACAGAGTAACATTGATAGCGTTAATAGAATAAACTATCGACGACTTGTTTTTAACATAACATAACATAAACTATAAGGGTAGGCGGCAGAGAGGCAGACATTTTGCCAGTTTATGTTTAGGTCCCAATGTAATAGGTGGCGAGCTTATCAACCTACGTTAAATACACACATGACTTTGAAAAGCATCGAAAAGTCATTGGTGTGTGCCATGGTAAAACTTGAGATCGAACCCGAGACCTCGTCTCAGCAGTCCATTACCCATACCACTAGGCTACCGCGGTACGAGTCGTAAACCTTTGAGGATGCCGTAAGGCGAAACCGGTCAGGTCTATTAAAAAATAAAAATACTGTGGAAAAGTACAAGTGAGTTCTCAATATGTGTAGAAAAAGTAAACTTCTGCAAGTAGTAGCCTTAACCTAATTACATTAATAAGTTCATTATTAACCAGTAACTTTTAAGACTAGAAGTTGTGTGGGGGCATCACTGCATTTTTTTTTTCAAATTGACCAGGAACTTTCGTAGCCTACTGTACATCGACGTATCCTTTCACTGCAATTTTTAGACTTGACTTGTAGCCTAACCGCCTAGCAGAAACATGTGTTGTAACACTGTAAAGAACTACCTGACAGTACTGTTAGGTAATTTATTTTATTGTTAGGTTTTTTGTTCTACAATAGCTAGGGTTGTAATAATTATTTTTTTACTAGGTAATGGAAGTCGGTTATCAAATTCAAACGACACTAACCATCAGAGAAAAATGTTTTCGTACCTAGTATTTATATTATACATGTCACAAACTATTGAAATTGTAATTGGTTTTCTTAGTCATATCTCTGGTACTATACAATTGATGCGATAAATAAACTTTTTTAGGTCTACCCAATTTTTTTTTCACAAAAAACGCAGCAAGTTCCGTGGAGTTGTTTTGGCGTAGGATAGGGCGGGGCACAAAGGTCCAACCTTACTATTAATAATTTAAACTGTGATAACCCAACATAAAACCTACTTCATCAAAACGCACAATACATATCAAACAAACAATTATAACATTATGTTTAATACAATTCTTGGTCAACAATAATAAAATATTTAAGTGAAAGTACGATAAAATATTTTGTAATCGCCATTTTATAAAACAATAGCGCTTTTTGTACATTCGTAATGTTGTAAACTTGGTGATCTCGGTTCAGATATAGCGATAAGATATTTATTGGAAAGTACAGTTAGCTTCATGAGGATGTGATAGAGTTATGATCACAATGTTGAGACGCGGTTGTATATAGTACTAATTAATTTAATTTTACCATGGCACACACCAATTACTATTCGATGCTTTTCGTAGTTATGTGTGTGTTTATCGCAGGTTCATAAGTGCCCGGTTAATGGCAATAGGCTCGCCACCTGTTGCATTGGGACCTAAACATAAACTGGTGAAATGTGGGTGCTAGCACCTCTGCCTACCCCTTCGGGGATATAGGCGTGAGTTTATGTTATGTTATGTAATTTAGTTTTATTAACCGTGTTCTGACCTAGAAGGAATAGCTATGATCACGGTTTTCAGACACGGTTATGTATAGTCCAAATTAATCTAGTTTCATGATCGTGCTGTAACGAAGAAGGAATATTACCACCCCATCTCATCCGAATGGAGTCGTAAGAGGAGACAATTTTTTTTTTCAAGAAAAGAGTATTAGCAACCGAAGTTACTAATATTCCCTTTAACCCCTCCAGCTAAGCTCAATGGCTTGTGTTAGGAGTGGGTTCACGTCGGTAGTGTAATGGCCAGGATTTGAACCCGGGACCTCTCGATCGTGAGGCCGACACCTTAACCACTAAGCTACCGCCGCATACGTACCTTACGCAAAAGCAACTCCACCACACCACATTATGCGGCGGTTTTTTGTAAAAAAAATTGGGTTTATTATTTTGTCTCGAACAATATGTTGATACTCTTAAATTAGTCCGACTGTACATTTTTACCGTTGAATGATATTCCATTGTAAAGATATTACGCAATGTTAGAGAGGTGATGATAGCTATATTCACACGCATAACAAGAAATTGTACTACCAGATATATAGTTAAGTCGAACGTTTAGCATGATAGGAGTAAAATAAAATAGGTCTTGACTAAACATTGTATGAAATATTAATGTACGCACAGTACATATATACATATATTATATATGCTCACAGTATGCACAGGTGAATTAAACACTCACATTTCGCCAACTATGATATTCGGTTCGGCCACGTAAAAGGGGGAGCCTATTGCCGCCAAACGAGCACTTTGTAAAAAGAAAATGGGTATGCCGAAAAAAATTCCTAACCGAAAATGTTGCAGCTAAATATATTTGGAAAAAAAAATTGACCCGATTCCTTGCTATGCGGTGTAAATCACAAGGAAATTAATTACGGCTAACGTACAAGCACTACCAATGGAGTCTTGGATAGTATCAGACGTAAGAGAGTATCAGACTTAAAATATACATGCAAAGATTTCTGGTGAGTGAGAATCGAACCCGCAATCTCCGATGTAGCAGTAGAACGCTCTAAGACTGTATGAGTTATAGTTGTTAGTTTCAGCTTGGAGTTTTGGGTTCGTTATCTCCTTCTCTTTTCGATTTAGCACATACGACTTTTATGGGAGCGACTGCCCTTTGACCTCCCAACTTCGAGAGGAAAACCTGCCTCAGTGCCTAATATTTTAATCTGTAGGTAACGGCTTGCAGGTTTAGCTGAGGCCCATAGGTCCCATGTCTGCACTAAGGTCTGGTAACATAGTCTATGAAGACAAAATTTCATTACGTGAAGCAATTTCAGTTGAGAGAACATTTACTGATATAATAACAATACGTCTTACGTAAGAAAATAATGAAGATGTCCGTTCGTCTGTTACTTAGAACGTAACTTGCGGAACTATTCTTAGCTGTAACTAAAATGAGGCACATATTACATGCTTTTAATGGTTTCTCCTTTTGATTAATGATAGATATGAGTTTAGATTTGTTTTTGGAAAAACGAAAACGCTAGCTGCTTTTTTATATTTGATAGGTTTGCTTTTGACCACTTATCTACTACATAGTATAAAATAAAGTTGCGTTCTCTGTCCCTATGTCCCTTTGTATGCTTAAATCTTTAAAACTACACAACTGATTTTTAATAGATAGAGTGAATAAAGAGAAAGGTTTATATGTATATAACATCCTGCTACAACCAACTGGAGCGGAGCAGAAGTGAAAAATGTTGCAAAAACGGGGTGACGCAGACGAAGTTGCGCGAGTCAGCTAGTACGTTATGAATTTATACGTTATAAACTTAAAATATAACATAACATAAACTTGTTAGACTAATTGATTGAAGTATACTTACATGAAGATTTAAGACGATTCTGGTTCATGCATCCATCCATGTTATTAGTAAACTAACAGACACGTCGTCCACCAAAGTGTTGAGAACACAAAACACAAAACAGAGATATCAAATAATAAGTCTTAATTGAAACGAAATCACTTTTTACGAATTCTATCGTGATATAATTTGGTATTTTTTTTCTTGTATCCCGACGTTTTGGCTACTCTTCAGTACCTATGTCTGCGGAGTAACTAAGGACGGTAGTTGTCATAAGTGTAAATTATCTCAAAATACCCGATATTGAGTCCCAATTTAGAACTTCTCATTTGTTATTGTTGATTGATTACAATCTTTTTCAAACCAATTTTGTTTTATTTTGGAGTCCTATGATATCATATACAATAAATATTGTACACGACTGTACAAAACCTCCATACAATATTTTTATCGCGCGAGACGACGACAACAAAAGTAGGTAATATTAAAAGGTGCCAACCCGCCCGAATCGGGCGACATTTTTCGTGCGAGATGACGAATTACCCAGCTGTAGGTGTAATATTCGTGTACACATCAGAAAATCACTACATAGTTTAAAACAAAGTCGCGTTTTCTGTCCCTATCTCTCTGCCTATATCCCCAAAAGGGGTAGGCAGAGGTGCTAGCTCCCACATTTCGCCAGTTTATGTTTAGTAGGTGGCGCGCCTATTGCCATTTTAATAATAATAATAACATGTCTTTATTGTACACCAAGAATAGAATAGTAACACAGAGAAATGTTTGCACATGATAAATACAATTAACCGGGCACTTATAAACCTGCGATAAATACGTCGAAGAGCATCGAAAAGTCATTAGTGTGTGCCATGGTGAAACCTGGGATAACCTACAGAAAGTACCTATATTCAAACATTACAGTCTATCTAAGTTAATGCTTTCATTGAAACTAGATAGTAGCGAATCTCTAAAAACGATTTAACAAACGAACGATTAAAAAAGATACGAAAAACACCATGCAAAGCGTGGACGATTAGAAAATGTGCGTGAGAAAATGGCGAGTTATTTTTTATGTAATAAAAATAGTTTGTTTACTTAATTACTATTGTGTAATATGTGCGTGTATAATATTAAAACTTGTTCAAATAATATAATATGTAGGTATTTCCGGTTTAGTTGAGAATCTTTAGGTCATCACTTTTGTGGGAGGAATGTACCTGTGTAATGCTTAGTGGTTAAGGAGTTGGCCTTACGATCGAGAGTTCCAGGTTCGAACCCATTCGGAACACAAGTCATTGCTTAGCTGGATGGGTTATCCTATCCCCTTAAAATAAAAGTACGGTCCGTGGCGTGGCGGTAGCGAACGCGACTGCTTCTCAGAAGGCGCGGGTTCCATTCATTGTGACTATCTTAACCTTCTCCCCTCCATCCCATCCCCTTCTTCATACCATTGGTCGGCAGCATTAATGTGACGCCCCTGGTGTTGCAAACGTCCATAGGACAGGGTAAGCACTTTCCATCAGGTGGGCCGCATGCTTATCTGTCACGAAAGTGCTATATAAACAACAGTCAAGCAACTATCACCAATGCTTTGTGGAGGTCTGATCATGAGCTCAGAGGATGATGAGTTTAATTCTTAATCATGTTCCTTTTTTGAGCTTAATGTAGGGACATTGACAGAGATTTTTAAAAGCCTTAAAACAGTTGCATACGCATTGGATACTTTTAAGAAATCTTCCTTAAATTAGATTTCACAAATTGTGGCTTGTGGCTGATGTTGAGTACAGCTAATGACGCATAGGTACGTCCGTGGAGGCGCGCCTTCGAAAGCAACAGTATTACAAAATAGTATTACATTAAAAAAAGTAGTATAGCTATATAAATATGGCACGTGTTTCTTTCTTCCTACAGTCCCAGGTCCTTTAAGCGGGGCATGAAAAAGCATCTGATGAGGCCGTCAAGCTGAGCGCCACCATTGTAGCACTGAAAGTGTTCGCAATGGTGACCCTCTTTCATGAGACTTTGCCTTCAGCTTAACATCAGGCGAGGTGAAGTCAAATTGACGTGCCATAAATAAAAAAAGACATGCACAGGACATTGTGAAGTGGTATTTGACCACTGACACACAACGCTGTACATTAACCGATATTGTCGACTGTCGTCAAATTTTATAATCTACCCAATTTCTGATGAGAATATTTCTTTATGCTTGATGCTAGATGATAAAACTACGGAACAGAACAGGTCTTGCACCAAAAAGTTATAAGTAATACTTAGAGGGACAAAGTGAGCGAGTGGTATCATGTCTTTACATAAATTCTAGATGTGAGAAAATAACTGAGTTTTTTGCACCTGTTAGATATAGATTGCTGTCGTAAAAGTGTATATTTAAACTAATTTGATATTTTAAATTCGGTAACGCGGTATGAGAAGACATTTTTATAAATTGAATTAAATTGAAACTGAACCTCATAAACTATTAATATAAATTGGTGACTGTATTGAAACCTGCCATACTGCATTTTTTGTATGCATACAATTTTTATTTTATGTCAGATAAAAGATTGATATTTTTAAGATTGGAAAGTTAAGCAACTTGCCGTAATGATTATTAATGATATATAATAATTATACATATTAATAAATAAGTTGTGATTTATGACTATTCCTCTATTTACGCTAGTAATTATAAGTTTATGTCTAGTACCTGCCTGAAGCCTCAGTATGAGGCCGTCAAACTGAGCGTCACCATTGTAACCTACGTGTTTGTAATGGTGACCCTCTTTCCTGAGACTTTGCCTTCAGCTTACCATCCAGAGTGAAGTCAAATTGAGGTGCCATACATAAAATAAAAAACCTCTTTTAAGCGATTTTATTGTTCGAAGAGAAATAAAGATGCTTATCTATGTCACCATACTGAAGCTGCTGGGAATAGGCGCACTGGTTGCACGTCATTATATTAAAATTCGCTAACCTCCGCTACCGCATCGAATCGTCATCGTCCACAAATCCGCATATGCGCGGGCGCAGACGCGAGCCGAATAGAAAGGTGACCGGTGAAAGCGAGTCGTGTCCTTGTCATAGAGCTATGTAGTGCTTCCTGTATAACGGGATGTTTAGTCAGAATACTTATAAAATATGACATCAACATTAAATAGGTATTGCGAAATTGTTATGGCGAGTACGTCAGACTTGATTTGGAGAGGTTACGAGTTCAATCACGTACTTACTGACACTACCATAACATAACATAAACTCACGTCACGGAGGGGTAGGCAGGGGTGCTAGCACTCACATTTCGACAGTTTATGTTTAGGCCCCAATTGTTATTAACCGGGTGCTTATAAACTTGCGATAAATACACACATAACTTCGGTCCCCGGACTCCGAGGTAACAGGATCGAATGCGACCGAGATTAACGCACTGATGTTGATAAATTGATCTCACTGTTTTGCTTCGATATCACCTATTTATGATGGAGTTAAGATGGCAATCGCTTCACGGAAAATGTCGAAAAGTGAAATCATTGCCAGAGCTATTTTTCTAGACTTCACCCACCCTATTTTTCTCTCCAGAATATACCTTTATCTCCGGTTATTCGCTCTAATAGCGTTATTGAAGATACCTCGTGTAGATGTTTATTCTACGCACTTGTGGAATATTGCACATACGAAATCATATCTCCTCGGTTAAGAAGTCTTTATTTGTTTTGAGGGGTGCGATTTGACATTCCTTTCTCATAATTTTCTGAACCGTAACTGAACTTAGATATTTTCCGTGAAGCGACTGCCATCTGACCTCCACAACCAATGGTTCAATGACTAATGGTGATATCAAAGTTCCAAGTTAGACTGGTTGAACTTTTGAGGGCTCCAACCATCCGTAACGACTGCCATAGGTAGATGCTGGTATGGCAACCAGGACCAACGGCTTAACGTGGTCTCCGAGGCACGACCAGACCCGTGCAAACAGCCATATTCATGCATACAACATTGACATTCCTTTCTATGATACTGATATTTTGCTATTGCTACCGTTAGGATTATTATCAATATATCTCTATATCTAGTCCTTTATGATTACCTACTCAAGCAAAAGCTATCGATCGTAATTAAAAGCTGATCATTAATCAGAGCTCGTCAATCCACCAACCTCCTGACACTTGGCCACGAAGTTGCTTAAACAGAGCCATCATTAACCTCATATCTTTTAATAGTTATATCTTTTAACAAAGCGCTAGTTCATTACCTTCAACAGGATTGCTTAAATATATAATTGAATGGTTACTTAACACGCTTGGCTAGTAATTATATGTAACTTATCGCACATAATAAAAGAGTTTCTTATAATTTTATTAATTAACTGTAAACTGCATCTTAGTTCGTGTTGACCTTGTGTGGGAGTAGAGTTGGGATTGAATCAAAAGTATCGTTACGTTATCGATTTGATTAAAAGTATCGAAAAAGTAAAGTATGTATATATATGTATAAAGTATGTAGGTATGTATATGTATATCAAATCAAATCAAAATGAAATCAAAAATAATTTATTCTGTATAGACCAGTGAACGGCACTTACAACGTCAATATCAACAACATTTTATAGATTAGTGAGCAAATGGGCCACCGCACCGGTTCGAAACGCGGCCCCGACCTGAGAAGACTCCGGCAAGAAACTCAGTGGGCTTTTTTATTTTTTTGGTCTATTTACAATCATTTAGTTAGTCTTAGACTTAGTCTAGATAAAGTATGTATGTATATGTAGGTATAATATGCTACATGCGTCTGCAGTTTGTGTATGTAGGCTGCCGGCTGTTAGCTATGCTTAATTTGGGCCTAGATACCGGTGTTATAACACACCGGCATTTTAGACAGTTATAGTTCTATTTATATCTAACAGTTAACAAATCACATGTTTCATGTGCAATTAATAAAGACTACTTTCAAACGGAATCGAATTTCGCATATTACGGTTCTAAGTTACAACACTAAAATGATTAAATATAAAATAATAATCGGTAAAGGCGTATCGAATACATCATAGTAATTCGCAGTTACTTATATTTGAAAGTTTTATACATGCTAATAGTATTGTTTTATTATTTATATTATATAATAATATCTAATATAATAATCACGTTTTTCTCACGCAATCTTTGTGAACATTTAATTCTGGCATGCAGGAATGTTCGCTTCTTTTTTTAACAGCAATTCGCGTGTAACACGATTCGTAACGTGGTGGTGGTCTATTTACTTAGTAGTAGATACAGTAATTTTCTTTATTAGTAATTTGAGTGAACAGCTCATTTCCTGGATTATTGATCTAAGCGGGTCCGAAGAAGGCTCTGAAAAAAAGATAGTTTATCATCGAAATTACCGTATCTACACCGTAATTGCATGTCCTGTATATATAATAGACGGACCTAAAAGAATCAATAAATATATCACTTGACAAGTGATATCACACGCAATGATGCACTTATAAATATATTATATAAGTGAATCGCGTGTTTGAGATCAAATATATTAAAATTGTACATAACATTGAACACGAACAAATCAAAGCCAAAAATGTGGAAAACAAACCAGTGTTTTGTCGAATTATAAGTACATTAACAGACAGACAGACGGATAGAATAGACGTTAACTACATTATTATGTAAGCATGAAATTCTATAACTGTCATTACATAAACCTAAACTCACGCCTATATCCCGAAAGGAGTAGGTAGAGGTGCTAGCACCCACATTTCTCCAGTTTATGTTTAGATCCCAATGTAATAGGTGGCGTGCCTATTGCCATTAACCAGGCACTTATAAACCTGCGATAAATACACACATAACTTCGATAAGTATCGAAAAGTCATTGGTGTGTGCCATGGTAAAACCTGGGATCGAACCCGAGACTTCGTCTCAGCAGTCCATTACCCATACTACAAGACTACCGCGGTACTTTATCGTAACTTTCATTACGATTTTTTTAATTTACTGTAACGTAACCAAATCGTCGGGGTTCCAGCATTCATTAGTTAAATCAGGAGTTTAACCTACCTTGAAAGGAATATAACTTACTATAAAAAGATAAGGCTTAAAACCAAAACCTCCCAGGTAATTGCAAAAAAAAAACAATGCTGAAATCTACTGAGTATTTATAGAACTGCCTACTCATTCTCTGAACCTTTTTCAAACTCAGTTGGTGTCCAGTCCGTCAGTCCTTTCCAGTCTAACTGTGATGCGGCTAAACTTCGATATTTTCCGTGAAGCGACTGCCATCTCACCTCCACAACCAATGGTCCAATGATTACTAGTAATAATAAATACTCTAGCAGCAGAAAGCTTATTCATCATTCTATACAAATCTATCAAAATATTTCACAGAAGAACCTCAGTTATGTATCACCATTCACAAAGTCATAAGCATTTTAATCACAGCTCTCTGCTGAAACGTGCAAACCATTCACCACAAACTAATAACAGGTTCCCACTTTCCTATAATAGTGCTTATCTAAACCAGTTGGCCAAAACATTCGCGGCAATCTTTGAATTCAACCGGTAATTCCAGCTCGTAGATTATCCAATTGTATTCGGTTATGCAACCAATTTATTATTATATCATTAGGTGTCTACGTGCTGTCTAGTTTATAGGTATTAGCATACTGTCCAGTACGCCGAACCTCGTTGCTGAAATCTAGGTCTAAGTGTGTACTTAAATATGATAAGTCAATTAGTTAGGACTTAATAATAACTATTGGTTTTCAGTGGAGTACAGTTAGTGCGAGGCTATATCTTCTCGTGGGTGTCGTGAAAGGTGCTTAAGGGCTGTGATCCATCCGAAAAGAAAATTACAGCCAAAGACAAATGCTCACTTGATGGTAATAGGCTTACCTTCTGTTACATAGCTACGACCGAAATTTATAGTTGGTGGTTTACTGAAGATGGAGAATTGAAATCTATGAATGAAAGGCCGAATGAAAGTATGAGAAACATTAATGAAAGAATGACACAGTGAACTGGAATGAAAGATGAATAGTGTAGGTTAAAAAGTCTGCGTAGACTTTAATTATAACAGCCTGAAATAGGCTCTGCACTATGTTGTGGAGGTAGGTAAATAAAAAAAACTTTCGAATCTGATTGTAGGTACCTACTTCAATATAAAAAGGTATCCACGTTGGCGGATGACGCCGGTTCAAGGAAGAGGCTCTAGTACACCTAGTTGGAGAATTGTATAATTTTGTTCCCGTAGCAATGGAGACTTTGGTGAGTTGGGGCGTTTCATCATTCTTTGAGCCAACTCAGTCGGGGTCGAATCTAACTAATATGTAGCTGAACTTAGATATTTTTCCGTGAAGCGACTGCCATCAGACCTCCACAACCAAATTGGCGATATCGAAGTAGTGTATAGTTAGATTAGTCAGACTTTTGACGGCTCCAACTACTCGTAACGACAGCCATAGATGTTCGTATGGCAACCGAAACCGACGGCTTAACGTGCTCTCCAAGGTACGACCAGACCAGTGCAAATAGTCATATTCATTCATACAAATATTTGCACTGAGCGGGGATGGAACCTGCGCCTCCTGCGTAGCCGTTGCGTTCACTACCGCCACGCTACAGAGGCTTTGAGGATTGATTAGTAAGTATTGACAATTATTATTACCTTTTTTTGTTTAATGTTAAGGTGACTTTTACTATTAATTTGGTATTCGTAATATTACAATAAAAAAAATGGTTTTAAATATTTCAATGTTAACAACTCTCCTTGGTTGTACATACTCCATTCTGTCAATATATTCACTGCCGTAAAGACCCACCTCTGTTATAATTGGCATCTACTGTTTGTCGTATGTAAATAAGTTAGTTCGTCCCATCGCCCATCGCCCACATGTCGTACCGATAGATCATCATTATAAAGTGGCTCCAGATGCTTAAACGAGATCGCTTTCTCTATGAAAGTGTACAAACACTATGATGGTTTCTGTGTTAGCTTTTGAAGTCGCAATCTCATTTCCTACTATTACAGAAGTTCAAAACTAGTTAGGTGTACCGCTCCAATTATGTAATACACATAAGTGCAAAGTAAAGCATAGTTAAGTGTGTATATTTGACGAAAAAGAATGTATATGTCATCTGGAATGGACATTTTGATGATGTCTGTGGCGTAGATGTCGACTGATACATCGGAAGTAGCGGGTTAGATTCCTTCACAATGTAAATACCTACGTGTATGCATGAATGATTGTTAGTTTATAAACTCATACTTCCATTCAATTTTGTATAGAACCCTTGGTGAGTGGACGGGATTTCCATTTGACTGGATTTTTTTTTCATATAAGTACAGTCACTATCAGAAGTTTTTAAAGAAACTATTTTTACATTTGATATGAATTAATAAAAGACTTTGATATTAATTTTTCAAAGCATTTAGACCTAAGGTGACAACTTGGGTTATTTGAAGGTGACTGTACCTAAATGAGTAACAATTGTTTCATCAAATGAACGATGTGTAGTGTCTAATCAACTAATCTCATTACTTACTATTTCTTACACACATTGTATAAAATAACAGATTATCCTATTACGGCTTAAAACTGAAATATTACAAAATCCATAGTCTATTAATCATATTCGCAACACAAGAACACAACAGTGTGCGCACGCGTCGAAATATCCGTGTTACTATATTATAAGCACTGTTATTTCTATCCCTCTCCCACAAAAGGCATTAGAAACATGCTTATAACCTCTTGTCAAAATTTGTTTTGTCATATATAGCACTGAGATTTGGTCATTAGAATGAATAATGTGTTGTAATAAGACAATATTATTGTATGAAAGGAAGTAGGATAGGTGAAAGTCCTGATAGTAGGTACGTCATAAAAGTCTATTGTTTATTAAGGTGCTTGGCCTAGTATGAGATGTGTCTCATTAATGTAGTATATTCAGATAGAATGCATAAACTATGACGAGACCAGCATACATTATCGAGTACCCCATGCAGCACATACTGTATCACGCCCTAGGACGACAAGGTATGGTTCTTCTCGGGATGGGCTACCCCAAACCAATGGATTACATGCGCCTACAAATAAGAGAATTAGCCACTATTGAGAAAGATATCTCTCATCACAGATAAAGGCCAGGTAGGTGTTGACACAAACGATCTAACAGGGTCGAAGTGTCCGCGATGGCTTCAGAGCACGCACCAATGAAATACTGCATTGTATGATTTTAGACTGACATTGGTCATTTACATATTCACTGTTAAATATTTTGGGATATTTACATTGTATGTTAATTTTATAGAGCAATCGAAATTTCGGCGCTGTTTCAAGTGCCATGATCACGGTGTGCATAAACGGTTGCTCAATAAAATCAACAAACATGGTAAATATCCCGAAATATTTAACAGTGAATAAGAAATACTGCATATAAAAAACTTGGAGGATCTGATAATAGAACAGCTCGTAAGATTTCAGAAAGAAATATGTCAATGGAACACTACGAAAGCCAGACATACCACTCTCTTTCCAAGAGAGAACCTCTAGGGAAGTGAATGACTCGTACTGGTAAAGTAAGTAGATCATTCATTCATTGTAATACTTGTGTCTAGACGGTTATAACTTAATATCGTTTAAACTACTGAAACAATTTGGATGAAATTTAGCACAGCTTATAGTCTGGAACACATACTTATAAGGTAGCTGTCACAATGAGTATAGCTTTTCTTCTGAAGATTTATAAATAAGGTCGTACGAAACACGATTGATCGTGTCGTGTGCAGCAGTAGGTTCCAATTAAGAGGTCGTACGGGAATATAGCCTCAAGAACAGGTACCGAAGTCCCTTAAAAACCCATACTCAACGTAAACAATACTTACCTACCGACAGAAACTATACTCATACAATTTTGACGACGTGAACCAGTTTCATTAGAGAGATTAATTACCTAATGTGTGATCGGAATTACAAGTTGCATTAGTTTAATCAAAGGATTAATTCTATTAATGATCTCAGAAGAGCTTGTCAGAGCTTCTCAAATTATGTAGTTTAATTATATTCGGCTATTTGAAACAAGTTTTGTAATTAACTAATGAACGCGAGTTACTTAATTTGGTGATTCAGTCGCCAAATGTGTTGAATGTGAAGTGGCCTTCAGACGTAAATAGCGTTAAGTTTCTCATTATTTTCAATGGCTAATAAAATACTGCAGATCTTCTGTTTATAAATAATCATGAAGAAAAATTAATCATCTGTAAAGACATTACCATAACATTAAACTCACGCCTATATCCCTGAAGGGGTGCTAGCACCCATATTTCGCGAGTTTATGTTTAGGTCCCAATGAGGTGGCGAGCCTATTGCCATTAACCGGGCACTTATAAACCTGCTAAATGCACACATAACTCCGAAAAGCATCGAAAAGTCATTGGTGTGTGCCATGGTAAACCTGGGATCGAACCTGAGACCTCGACTCAGCAGTCCATTACCCATACCACTAGGCTACCGCGGTTACTGTCTCAGTACATCTGTAAAGAAATATTAATGATTTTGAACTACTCTAATAGAAAAATATTATTTAGGTACTTGTAGTATCCTAATTTAGTGGTTTCCCCTTTGACCTCTACTACAGTTAAGCTTAAGTTGAGCCTAAGTTGTTAAACCTGAGTTAGGGGTGAATTCACATCGGTAGTGTAAGAATTCAAATTCGGGATTACTCAGCCTTACTCAGCACTGATTGACAATCCTGATAAGCTCACAATACACTATCAATAACCAAACAATACCCTACCTGCACTATTCCATTCTATTCTTTGACCATTACCAGGTTAATTGTTACAAAATGACCTTGATATATCATCATGTTATTGTGTGAATCTTTGTAATGCTATAATAAATGATTCGATTCACTTCGAGATCCTCCATATTTCATATTTCTTACTTACAAAATCTATTGTTTTGTGTGCCATTTTGCATAGTAGTGAATGCAAGCAACTAATTAATAGCAGCTAGTTGCGTATTTTTTAAAGAATATTTTTCGAGAAGAAAAAATTAATAATTTATTTATTTATAAGAAAGCCTAGTGGTATGGGTGGTGGACTGCTGAGACGAGGTCTCGGGTTCGATCCTAAGTTTACCATGGCACACACCAATCCTACGATGCTTTTTGAAGTAATGTGTGTATTTATCGCAGGTTTATAAGTGCCCGGTTGATGGCAATAGGCTCGCCACCTCGCCACATTGGGACCTAAATATAAACTGGCGAAATGTGGGTGCTAGCACCTCTGCCTACCACTTCGGGGATATAGGCGTGATATTATAAAAAAAAATATTTACATAAATGCACCTATTAACAAATCTTGGTATGTGCTAGTTTTTAAAAAAATAAAAGAAACAATAAAAACATAAACAAAAGTGCTTATTCAACAAACTGTTAACAAAATATGTGACAAATTCACATCAACAATCTACCGGCGCGGGCGCATCCATTCAATTGGTTTAGCTTGACTTTCACGACGGTGACCGTCGTCGTTGATAGCGATCTAGGAAGCTCCTAACAGTGTTAAATACAGGTTGCGTAAGAGTCAAGACACTCACCATTGTTCCGTCCTTCCGGTTTGACGCGATTTTTTTTTAATTAAGTCTTTCTGGAAGTATGTCACTGGTATTGTATGTGTGCTGGTCGAGTATGTGTACGTTTGTGGCTGAGAATATTTTAGATACGGTTTGTATTTTTGTTCATTGTGTTAAATTTGGAATTGGAAGTTAAAAAAAGTTTGTTGTGATCTGTTAGAATATTTAACTTTGTTATTGAGATAGATTGAACTGATTTAACAATAGTTAAGACTTCGCTAAAGAAAAATACAGGGGCTCTAGCCAAGATGCATTCGTTCCGAATCTACATTCGTCATCGCTCTGAAAATGTATGGCAGTGACATTTGTTGTCGGAATCGGATGTCACTGCCATACATTTTCAGAGCGATGACGAATGTAGATTCAGTTTAGCTAGAGCCCCAGGTCAAGTTTTGCTTCAAAAATAGTAGGTTTGGTTTATTTTCTGAGGTGATTGGTTCGGAACATCTACGTCCACAAGGCAGCGCCTCTCTCCCACAAGAGAGATGGTACTACCAACGATAAAATAGATAAGGGACCGGTCCTTTAGGCTGCTTAGAGTCCTTAGAGGCTTGCCAGTTGTTCCTCTGAGTGAGGATAGTCGAGACAAGGGGCAGGATGGTTTTCTGAACGCGAACTAAACGAGTCGGATGCGATCGCCTTTTTTAAACTACTTAGGTTGTGGACAAACACGCGGCCCACCTGATGGGAAGTGGTTACCGTAATAGATGTTTGCAACACCAGCGGCGTCACATTCATGTTGCCGACCATATAGAGAAGAAGGGAAAGGGGGAGGGAAAAAGGTTAAGAGAGTTTCTGTGCTGTCAGTGCAGAAGGCAAAGAAGGGTTTCTCGGTCTTCTCACTGACAACACAAAACCTCTCCAGTGAACAGCCAAAACCGTGAGCTCTGCTACCCTTCTCATCGCCGGGAAACACAACACAAGGTTATTATTAGCCGCTGTATTCTGTAGGGTGGAGGTACTTCCTCAGTCCAACTGCTCAATAAGGACGGGAGATACATTTATAATTTGGGTCCAAGAGTCTCCCTCCGAGATAAATTTAAGGAAATAGGCATTCTTACCGTAATCTCACAATATATATTCGAAAACTTGATGTATGTTAGAAAAAATATTACAAACTTTCCAAGAGTTTGTGATAGGCATAACCTAAATACCAGACACAAAAATAATCTCGTTGTCTGTGATAGTAGACTCCACAAAATTTCAAATTCTTTTCAGGGTAATTGTATACGCTTTTTTAATAAGCTCCCCTATGAAATTAGAGATTTGCCTATCAATAAGTTTAAAAATTTAGTAAAAAATAAGCTATGTCAAAAAGCTTACTATAAAATCCAGGATTATTTGGATGATAAACAAGCCTGGAAATGAACTGTTCACTCCACTTGCTACTCAGCTAAATTTTGTATCTAGACTAAGTAAACTATTGTAAATAGACCAAAAAAAAAAGAAAAGCCCGCTGAGTTTCTTGCCGGAGTCTTCTCAGGTCGGGGCCGCGTTTCGAACCGGTGGTCCATTTGCATTTGATAAAATATTGTTTGTATTGACGTTTTGTAAGTGCCGTTTACTGTTCTATGCAGAATAAATGATTTTTGATTTGATTTGATACCTGTTATGCCGCGTCCATTTTACCGTGACCGTGTCAGAAGTGCGTGTCCATCGCGTATTCAGCTGCGTGATAGCTGAGCTTAAATGAAACCATCGATCGACTGGTGATCGTGTCAGCGCAACTCTACTTTATTTGCTCTATGCTCATGTGCCACATCTTATTACGTCCACACACGCCGTTTTTTCTTGTTGTCATGAGTCACGCTGTTTGGTCCGCTGTTCATGTCACAAATGTGGACGCACCTTTACACATCACCTTCGCGATTGGCACGACGCGATTACAACTGAAACATAAAACGAATCCTCTTTTTGCAAAGTGCGTTCCGTCTCCAATTGATCTCTCAGCGCGGCAGTTATTCTTTCGACGTTGGCCATTCCGTCACGGTTCGTGAACAGTAGCACACATGTAGAAGCCTATATTTCTTTATTTTACGTAACATGTTAACAAAATCGTACATTAATTTGATAAATTAGAATGCCAGTAGGTACACGTAACGTAGGTATATTAGTCATGCGAGACTTAATAAAAAAAACATAAAACTGCTGTGGTACAGTCTACTGCCAAAGCTGTTATACACATTCTTATTTACTTGGCGACTGTCTTTCAGTATGGTGGACATGATCTGGCATATACCTTCATTTGACTAAGGCAAACCGGCAACCAACAAAATTGAAACCAGTTAAGGGTAGTGAGGAAGAAAATTCCTAAGATTCATAACACTGATGATTCAGTGATGGCGGCAAGGCAGTGTTTTGTCTCACCTTGAGAAATTAGCTTCTGTCTTCACTTCAAGGGGTGGAAGAAAAGCTGGTACTTCGTAAGAGGCTGATGAGATTCGTAAAAAGTTAATGGAGTCCAAAAATTGCTGATGGAGTCTAAGAACTGACTACCTCTGCCTACGCCTCTCCTAATAACATGTTTGATATTTTGTAAGATTGAGCAAGCCAAAAATAGGCAGCTCAAGGAATGGAGGTCCAAATCAGGCCTAACACATTCGAAGGAATTCATGAGCAATGAATTGGGAAGGCTGAGCGGGAAAATAATTAATCTCAGCAGGGACAGAATCCGGAAGATAATGTAGAGCGTTTACTGGCTACTACTGCACAAAATACACTTTGAGCAAGATTGGTATCATGAGCGAAGAAATATGCAGACACTGCAAGGAGGATGTTAAAATGATGAAGCACATACTGTGCGAGTGCCATGCCTTAGGAAGACATCGAATGGATCTGCTCGGGAGAGGTTACCCCAAACCAGAGGATTACAGGCACCTGTAATTGAGAGGAATAGTCACCTTGATAGAGAGGACTATCCTTCCTCTACTTAGGGGCAAGGGTCGACACAAAGGATCCAATGGGGTCGAAGTGTCCGCGATAGCTTAAGAGCACATACCCCAATAAAATAAGGTAAGATAAGATCGAGTTTGAATCCGGATGTTTCAACGAAAAGCCTATCATTTGGATTGTATTCTAATATAAACCGCATTACGTAATATTTCAAAGTACCAATCAACATTCGAAAAGAAGTCATCAAGATAGAACCAAACGCACGATTTTAAACTATCATAAAATCTATACTTATTCGAAATAGTGCTATTACCAAATATGATTCAAGAGAATATGATATGATCAGTAGGAGTGGTAGCTTTGACCTTTGACCTTTGCACTCCAGTCAATGGCCTATCTGTTGATACCGATAAACATCTAGAACTAGGCTACTTTCGACTGTCAACGGAGCTAAATATATACCTACCGGTCAACATAATATTATATTTCTATTGTGTCTATGTTTGTGATTATGTACATAGACATATATGAAAATATCATTCTTTTATTCTTAAATGCGTCTTAATCATTATATGATGGTGATGCCAAACGAACGTAATTTTGTAAGTTATAAGTCGCGTGAAAGTAAAATTGTAACTATAAATTATTGAGTATCTAAAAACCCACATATGGCTAAAATGGACTAGCGTCAGAGGAAGGTCTTCGCCACCATAATTGGGTCATTAAGAGAAAGCTATCCCTTCTCAAGCTCAGGGTCCAAGTTGGGGTCGACAAAAAGGGGCCAAACGGGGTCGATATGTCAACGATAGCTTCAAAGCACGCACCCAAAACAAAATAAGTTAAGAAGACCCCATGTAGATGATGTAATGTAATACTGCATGCAAATGGCTTGGAGGATCTGATAGTGGAACAGCTCGTAAGATTTTACAAAGCAACAAACAGGTCAGCTTGACGGAATATCACGAAGGCCGGCCGGCCGGTTCACCCTTGGATGTCGGTTATCACGACCAAATCTTGCCAATAGGCAAGGGAGAAGGAAGAATGGGAAAGGAAAGTCCTTTCCCCAATTCTAATCTATTTGTGTAACCAAATTTTATAAGTTTATCTTCAAAAATGCGGATTTTCGAAGATAAACTTATAAAATCTAGTCTTTAATCGCGATTAAAAAGTTAGCCTATGTTATTGCCCAAGCACAAGTCCAGTTCTGTAATAAATTTCATCAAGATCGGATTGGTGGTTTTAGTGTGAAGGCGAAACAGACAGGCAGAGTTACTTTGGTATATAAATAGTATTAGTATGGATATAGATTAAGCAACATACCTACTTTATTTGGCATACACGAGGATGTCGTCTACCTAGTTTTAATAAACCTGACTAAATTTCGAGTGTTTAAAATGCCAAGAAGGTATGTGAACATCATTACACACTTGCAAACACTTTGGAAATCCGCGTTTCTTCAGATGGTCGATCTAGATTAGATAAATGACGTAAAAGGCATTTTTAGCCCACGCTGGGAACAGGTTTATTCCTACGCATTCTTTTTCACCATTTATTTTTGCGATAGCATCACCCTTTCTTTATTACACACAATTGTTATTTTTTAACTTTCAAGGCCGTTAACAAATAACAGGTCATAGAGTAACGGCCTTTTTATCGAGCGCAAAATTCCCACAGGTATAACCTCCGCCAAAATCGGTGGAGATGATTATGTCGGACTCGAACCGATTAAAACGCACGCCGTCTATTGGGCCCCTGATTGCCGGAGGTGAGATTATACAAGACATACCTATTTTTCGCTGCCACTGCGGCCTGCTTCTGCTAGGGTGACAGGCAGGTCCATCCGTCACCCCCAGGCCCGCGCTCACATGAAGGATGGAGGTCATTCTGCGACCTCCGACGTCCGAATGACCGGTCTTGTTTCCCCTTAAAGAAACTGGGGAAGTAGGTAGGCACATGTCTAACCAACCAACTAAAGTGTCAAGTTTAACCAACTAAAACCTGATCTTCGTGGAGGGAGTTAGCATCGAACAGACTTGTTTTTAAACTCTTAGGTATTCCTTTAAGTGTCTATTTAAAATAGGCGGCGAAAGACAAAGGCGTCTTTTCATGTGGAACATTGGTTGATGACATGCTATCTCGCATTCCGCAACTGAGTATTTTTTATTTTTCGGTATACTTACTTGAGGTACAGAAGAGTCACCGGTTATTTTTTTACCAAACCTCCAAGAAGATCTCTCGAATAATTCTTCTTGAAATCTCCTGTCCCATGTGTCAATTTGTTTGTAAAAACATTGCATTCTAAAGATACGATGGACGATACGAACTGTTGAATGAACTTCCTGGTCTGGTTTTCACAAGCCCTTACAATATACTTAGGGTTCTTCAAGAAGGGCTCCTTCAGTGACAGCAACGCGAGCGTGACGCCCCCTACTTATGTAACCTACACATATTCATAGGTTCATGGTTCAAGTGGTATAAAAAAGAAATAGAAAAGTACTCACAAACTTGTGAATGACAAATTTCCGATTGCATCAAAGCGCAACAAATTATTACGGTGATGTGAATTGATTTTATTCGAGTTGTGTCGCAAGCTTCCTGCGACAACACACATTTATGTTTCTATATTTTATACAACTACCTATACCTATACATGCACCTTTCCCACCCATTCTTTTTTTATCGTACTATATAATAACTATATACGTACCTACTAAATATATAGGTACCGTCAAACTCCTCAATCTCGCCTGTGTTCCCTATATTCGCCCAATTTCAAATAAGTTGAAATTGCCAGTTCAAATTTAGACCGGGCTCTGCATAAAACAACTATTTATGTAGTATTTTTCATCTATGGCAAGATTCTGTGCGAAAATTGAAGCTAACTTCACGCTGTTCGTAACTAGTGCACTTTTTTCACAGCGGGAAGACCACGTGTTTTTTTGTCGGTGATTTAACTTTAGTTTTAAGCAGTGATATAGACAAGATAAGCTGATACTGGTAATTTTATAGTAATCCATTTTTAATCCTGTTTCATATGACAGTGGCTTTTGTGTCTAGTATGAATATAAAAGGAGAAATTTAAATAAATGTTATGAAGGGGATTTGGGAGCCATCTTGTTACCTAAAGTCGCCTGGCCTAGGGTTGTCAATTTCAACATAGTTTGACCGAGCGAATGAAGCAAGCGAAACATTTTGTATCCGTACAATTTTACTTTCGTATGTGTGTGTCTGACGTGTTTTGGGCTAGCGATCAGTTAAAATGAAATAGAAACGAAAATTTTTACACGTGTTCGTTGATTTGAATGTATTTTTTTGAGAGCTTTTCGGCTTTGTTTGTGGGGGTGGAGATTATGGTAATTATGGGCCATCATTAGTATTGGCATTTGGGCTCGTTTGTTTGTCATAACATAAAATTTAATCCTATCTAACTGGTATTCATAATTAAGTTAATTTGTTTATTTTTTGATATTTTACAAAATATGTTTCAGGCCAAATCGTTGATGGTCAAAAGTTGGTGATCATCATTTATTACATTAGCTTTTAGGCTTTCGAAAGAGCAAAATATACTTACCTTCTTAGATTCCAAGCTAAATACATTTTTTAGTTAAAAGGTAAGGTCTGTATTGTGTTATATATTTTTATACCACATTAAAAAGCTAAGTAACAAACATTGTTTTATTTTGCTAGAAACAGCTAACCACCATTTATTTTGTAGTTAGATGAATTCAAAAAATATTGACAGCCCTATCAACAATCCAACCAATGTATGGAAAAGCTTCAAAACGGACACTAAATTCGCCTATGACAGGTTTTTTAAAAAAAAATCAACCTTAAAGCGGTTTATTTAAATGTTTTATTCGTCTGTGCCTTCTAAAATTGCTTACTCTAAAGCTAGTAAGCAGTATTTCAAATAAAATGTAACGTTTTGATACTTTTACATGATGCAGGCGAATTTAAGAAAATTGCCCTAATCTCGCCTATCACTTTCAAAACCCATTTATAGGCAAATCAGCCATAAATTTGGAACCATAGATGATTTAAACGGTAGATGGAGATAAGTCATTTTGTTTTTTTGACAGTATGACTTTAATCGCCTTTAAACTTTGAAGATATGTCAAAAAAAGTGTCAAAACCCAGGCGAATTTAGGGAATTTGACGGTAGGTACTTACATGCACTTGGCAATGTGGTAGGTAGGTACAAAGTAAACACCTGTCGATACAATACAATAATACAATTTAATTTACAAAGTGTTTTGTTTTCCAAGTACTTACCTACATTAATATTAAAGATGGCCTACGTTTTAGTCGGTTCGAGTCTGACATAATCATCTCCATCGGCTTAGGCGGCGGCGGTGGTTTCTATGGGGATTTTGCGCATGATACAAAATAGTTATTTGTGCAACAAGAGAGCAAAACTGTTTTTTGCTGCGAGTGCTGATTTTGAATCCTGAGCAAGCGAGGGATTCTAGGATTGAATCACGAGCGTAGCGAGTGATTCTACTGTAGAATCCTGAGCGTAGTGAGGGATTCAAATGCACGAGATGGAAATAATTTTGCTCTCGTGTGGCACACATTACTTTTCACTTCAGCAGCGAGAACACATAAGAAATATTACTTAGAAGATAATGCAACACTTATTAACAGAACAGAACACCTATTATTAATTAAAATAATGCTGAAAATTTGAAAAGTTAATAATTAATCTAATCACTTATGTATTGCTGTTCTGCAAATTTAAAGTTGAAAGTTAAAAGATAAATTTTATACCCGTTATTTTTAAGGTGTGTTCAGAAACAGCGTATGTGACATTTTATTTTTCAAATGTTGATAATAGTAATCATTATAAATACTTATGCATACTTATTTTGGTATTCAATAACATTACATAGTTATTAAATAATGTAAATAAAATACATGGTTATTCTTTTACAAATATCTTTCAAATTTAGAATTTCGAAATAGGACTTTTGACGTGCCATAAATTAAAAAAAAACCTCCAAAATACTTGTGTTTGTCACTCGAACTTTTTTATGGACGGCCAAGAGACAGAGTGCAGTGTATGTAATTCGAAAGTTATTCGCGGAACAATTCTTTTTGAATCTATGGTTGGCACTCTTTATTGAAAATTAAAAAAAAATAATTAAAAAGCTACTTTGTCTCACTGAGTGAGCAAAATCGCATTTTGCACACTGTTTTTACGCAGCAAAACTCACTTGTTTGAGCTGCTGTGGTGAAAAAATACTTTCCAACCTTTTGGCCATCTTTCCAGACATAGGTAATTACTGACATGTCAGTAGGTACCTACTTATATCCGAATAAGCCGAAATCATATACGATTTAGTTATTAAGGTAAACTTAGCAGGGTGACCAGGGTGTAACGTCATAATAAAAGTTTGGTCAATATCGGCGTCATAAATAAATAGACTCTACTTACTAATTAGAATCTTTTAACTGTAGGCGTTAGAGTCCAATTAACATTGTAGGTATATTTTCTGTAGACAAGTGTAGTTAGCCGACACGTGGCAAACAAATCAAGGTGATAGGCTAATAGCTATATGTAGCATTTTATTTGTAACTTACCTACCCACTCAGAGACCCACTACTTTAGTTTACGAAATTTAACAACTCCGTAAAAGCCCCTTCACACTGGCGTTTATCAAATCTTAGGTGATGTCGCGCGGCGGGAATTCCATCTATGACTAAAGTCTCCGGTATACAACTCTTGGGTTCATATACTTACATATCCAAGATCAGAGTCACAAGAACAGCGAGACCCTTTTTTATAATGCGAAATATCCCCACGGATACCACCCGCCAGAGCCAGTTGGGTAGATTATGTCGGACTCGAACCGACTAAAACGCACGCTGTCTTTGGGTCCTTAGTTGCCGCAGGTGAGATTGTAACCAACATATCCCTCGCACTCCGGCACAGTATTGTATTCTCTTTGCTCCGGCAGACCCGGGATCATCTGTTTCGAAACACGATGCGTTCATCGAACTCCTACACTGAACCAACGCAAGTGTGAAGGGGCTTCAATGGATGAACTTGTTATTTATTTACAAAAGAAATTGCAAGTAGGTTTCAATAGCCATCGATAGTCCATAGTTGTAATTTCGAAGGACATTTTGTGGAATGTTAGCGAGTACCTAATTCACACAGAAATGTGAAAAATGTAGGCACAAAATATACCTATGTAGTTTTGTGCGCCTACGCAGCGAGTGTAAGAGCACAAAATAGAACAGCTGCTCAGGTAAGTGAAGCCGCGGGCGAAGTGGAAGTGATTCTTTCAAAGTGATTTTTTTTTATTTGCACGTCAATTTTACTTTTACTTCACCCCGCCTGATGATAAGCTGAAGGCAGTCTCAGGTGAGAGGGTCACCTTAATAAACATGTATCTAGTGTTAGGTATAATGGTGGCGGCGCTCAGCTTGACAGTCTCATCAGATCAGATGCTGTTTCACGCCCCGTTTATAGGTAGGACTCGGGACTATAGGAAGAAGGAAACACGTGAGCTGGTAAGGAATTCCTCGACTTCGACTCACGGAACCGCTTGGTTCTTGATAGAATATTCTATTCTATTTGACGTCAATTAGTTGTGTTAACTATAGGAAGGTATATTAACCACTGGAAATTCTGGGCACGTCTATTTGAATTCACCCCCGCCTGATGGTAAGCTGAAGGCAAAATCTCGGTTATGAGGGTCATTACCAACATGTAAAGCGTTACAATGGTGGCGCTCAGTTTAACTACCTCTTCAGATGCTTATTCAAGACCCGCTTAAATGACCCAGGACTGTAGAAAGAAGGAAACACGTGAGCTGATAAGGCAGAGGAAGGCTTAATGGTGCGGCAGAGGAAAGACTCGCCGAACCGCTTGGTTCTTGATGCGGTATGATTACCGCCTGTACAACGGGTTGTGTTGACTTGATTCGACTAACACGCGTTGTGTCACGGGTGTAAATGTGTTTCCACCTTTATTTAGTAACTAGCTGACCCGCGCAACTTCGTCTGCATCACGACGTTTTTGCAACATTTGTCATTCCTGTTCCGCACCGGTTGGTCGTAGCATGATGTTATATACTTATAAACCATTCCTCTTTAACCATTCTATCTATTAAAACAAACCGCATCAAAATCCGTTGCGTGCTTTTAAAGATTTAAGCATATAAAGGGACATAGGGATAGAGAATATACTATGTAGTGAAACACCATAAATATCACAATAAAAAATTTATTATCTATATAACATAACATCGGACCATAACCGTAGAATGAAACGACTGTATATTACATTGTATATATATGTATAATGGGCTATACATGGCATTGGGCACGTTACAATAACTGAGAAATGTTCAAAACATAACCCTTCCTTAGCAGTCGGGTAAGAATGTATTGATTTTATGTCAATTTGTTCAAAAACATTGTACTTTTTAAATAGATTGTTTCAAAAAATTATGGAATTTCATGGAAGCATTGTTTCCTATATCATTTTTGTCTATTTACACATTTTTATAGTTATAATGCTACTTAATAGTTACTATACTCGTTAGGTATCATACATTGTGTGTATATCTAAAAGTATTGTGTATTAATGGTGTAGTTCTAGAATACTCTAAAAATAATTCGTTAAAACAAGCATCATTTACGTGTTTCGTATATACAAAATAATAATGATGACGCTTGATGTGTGCAATATTAAATATTTATCAAATAATTGCAAGAACTTAAAATAATTATTACGACAGGTCTTTTTGCGTTTGTAACATTACTATATTAGTGTACCGTGCCAAAATACCTGGTGTCAAACGCATGAATGAAAAACAATAATAATAGTTATCTATAATTAAAAAGCTAACATCCTTTTTCGTGAAGTGATCAGAAAAAGAATTATTTTACAAGTAATTACTGTTACCACACAGAAATCCCTTTTGTAACTATTTTATTACTTGCTTGTAAATAAACAGTATGAATTGTAAACCTAAAAATATATGACAGCTTAGTAATACACTAATTCAGAGACAGGGGAAGGACAGGGGAATAAAAGGGGAAGAACAGGGGAAAGACAGGGGACGGATATAATACGACTATTTCTGTTTGTTTACAAGCAAAAGTGGATCGTATTACAATGACCTAAGTGTAAATAGCTCGAGTTAAAATATTTGTTTCTGACACCAGGTATGTCTCAGTGAAGAGAATGTAATGGATTACATAAAATCATCGTACTCGGCATCGTAATTGCCGTAAGCGTCGTACTGGTTGAGATGAGCCTGCGAACAAGATAACTCATATTAATCATTGATATGTTATGGTCACTGTATGTATGTATGTATGGTATGTATGTATGGTATATATGGTATATATGGTATGTATATGGTATAATCATTGGTATGATAGATAAAAAGAAACGAAGGTGACAATGATTTTTTTATGTGATCGTATGATGTCAGTCTGACTGCCATGAATGCGTCTAGTTTGTAAATACATACATACACTTCACAACCAGATAAAAGGAAGTTAGATAAATATAATCTATTTCCTTAGAGTATAATATTAGCGCTTCTTTTTTTTGTAAATACATACATATTATACATAGAAACACCCAAACCTATGCAGATATTCATATTCAAGTACACAAATATTTGCAATGAGCGAGAATCGAACCCGCGCCTCCTGCGTAGCAGTCGCGTTCACTACCGCTACGCCACGGAGGTCGTCAAGTATGTACTGTAAGCACAAGTATGAACAGTACCGAAGTTTCTTGACGAACTGAATCAGCGCATATAACTCGAAGACGGCTAGACCAATTCAAGTAATTCTTTTTTTTTGTTCCTTGAACTCAGCGGAAGATTTTTATGGAGCAGCGGGAACGAGATTAGAAGTCCACGCGGGCAGAGCCGCTAGCAACAGCTAGTTACTTATAAAATTACCACATACTGATTATCTTATCACTATGACCAAACTTGACCCGAAAATGATAAGCAATGGTTAGCTATGAGAAATGATAGTCCACGCGTCACGCGTTTGATTAAGATATCGCACGTAACTGATATTGTGATATCACGAAGTTCTAAAGATAATATAAAATATATATTTGTAATTTGATTTGTCAATTTTAAGTGGTACAATTGAGGTAGGACGCGGGATTGGTCAATGTAGAGTTTTTTACCATTATAAGGTATCACAGCGAAGTAGTAACCAAGTAGGGTAATCAGCTGCGAGGTTAAGCAACACTCCCCAGGTTATTTTTTAGCTAAGTGATCTTTCTTCTTCGTGCGAGTAATAAAAAGTAAATGTTGGTCCTAAGGCCATGTCGTAAAGACTTAATCGAGCTAGGTAAAACTTGGTACAAGGAGTCTAACAGTTTGAAATAGTGTAATACAACCTCAGTGCACCACTATGTTAATAGGAGGCGCGGGTTCGATCCTCGCTCAATGCAAATATTTGTTCGAATGAATACGACTATTTGCATTGGTCTGGTACCTATGGCAGTTGTAACGGCTAGTTGTAGCCATAAACAGTTCAACAAACTGGACTAACTGCATAGCTTCGTTGTCACGAATTGGTTTTGGAGGTGAAATGGTAGTTGCTTCACAGAAAATATCAAAGACCCGTCATAACTACAGGGCCGTGTGAACGCTTTTATTGCAAGTATGCTTAACTTTGCTAAGTTGCTTCAAACCAATATTTGCATTAAGCGGGGATTGAACCCGCGCCGCCCATTAGCATAGTGGTGTCTGTAATAACATTAATATTAAGCTTTATCCCCGACATAGGTTTCCATGGATTGCAGGAACGGTATCCACATGAAAGTCACGAACATTAATTAGTGAAAAAGAAATACTTACATTATCCCCTTCAACTTTTAATTTAGCCTTGCCCTTGCCCTTCGCGGGTTTCTTTGACTTATCACTCTTTTCAGATTTCTGTTTCTCAATGTACAAGTTGTCCACTGTCAACTTTATCCTTTTTATGTCTGCAGAATGCACTGGAAATGAAAAATGTGTTACAATAGTTTATTATAGTTGCGGCACGATATGGTGGTTGTTTAGACACCACTGGTTTTGCTCTTTTGCCCTTTTTTGGTGACTAAAATTATTAGACATGATTTTCCTATTATAGTGGTGTTTTCATTTTTATGAAAACACTTGCAGCGAGAATAAACCATAGAATGTACCAGTCCCAACTCAATCCGTCGTAGAAGTCGACTGTGGGAAATTTTGCTTGGTGCATAAATGAACAGCACTATTAAGGCACCCTACGGGCGGAGGGGAAACAGTCAACGAGTATATAATATTCCCAAGGAGGGTTAACGTCAGGCAGGCGGCCGGTTGGAAATTTTTAGTCAAAACCCATTTGCTACATGGCATCACAAAATATAAGTGGTGTTTTCATTTTTAATTAGATATAATAGGGGATCAGTAATCAGTAATATATACATACATAAACTCACGACCGTAATAATAATGAGTTTATGTTACGTTGCATACCATTACCGGTGAGCAATCATTGACTGCACCACTACGGGTTCCTGTGAGCAATTTTAAAATGATAAGGAAACACAGTTGACGTCACCCATAATGAGTTTATTATGAGGAAAAGTAAAATGTCACTTGCATACTTTATACCTCTAAGTATTACAAATAACTTTATGGTTCCTGCCCTCCTCATTCCTGCCATACCATTGCTGTATAAGAGAAGAATCTCTTTGTATAGGTGTATAGAAATATACCTCCATTTCTATAGTTCTCTACTCTAAGTTTATTGTTAATACTAACTTTGAACGATAATATTCTTGATGAGCTCATCAGCAAAGGCGGGAAACTCTTCTTTTGCTTTATACAGACATATCTTTTTGGTGAGCATATCGGCAAACTCATTGAACTCTTCCTTAGTATTTGGATTAAAACCATCTATTTTACCAGTTCCAAGTTCTGATACCCCTGAAAATAATAAACACGTATTTATATTATTATGTGGTATTGACATAGACCGGAGTTTTGATCAAAAAATGTGCTCAAAATGCACTTTGTACGCGCAGTACATATAGCACGCGGTGAAATGGTAGTGGACAAGTATATTTTAGTCAGTAATAAAAATAAGTTGCCTCTCAAGAACATGTCAAAAAGTCTGAAAGTTAAACCTTTTTAAATTTTGTATTCCATGATAAATTATTTTAAGAAGGCGACCACGAAGCCAATTCATCCTTTTGCCCATCTCTCCCCTTGGATAGAATTCCATAGATAAATACCTACAATACTTTTGATAACCTGGTCTACAACCACAAAACTTCGCTATCTGCGTTTACCTTTGAAAGTAAATATAAATATTCTAGGACAATTTACACATTGCCACCTAGATCCATGGTAAGCATAGTAAGCATAGTTTAACTAGCTTGTGTTATGGGCTCTAGAATGCGGATAAACATATATAGATACTTTTTTTTTGTAAATATACAGGGTGGAATTTTGTAATGCCACCTGAAGGGGAAGATTCGATTACCGGGTACGGCAAGCGAATTTTCCAAAATCATTGAATGCAGTTTTGTTTTTTTTTTTCAAAAATAAGGGAATGTTTCCTTTGAGTAAAAGTTTCTATCTACAGTATTAAGAGTACTTTCCCTTCAGGTGGCATTACAAAATTCCACCCTGTATACATAGAAACACCCAGACCGATGCAATTATGCATATTCATGCAAACAAATATTTGTACTGTGCAGGAATCGAACCCACGCCTCCTGGGTAGCAGTCGCGTTCACTACCACTACGCCACGGAGGTTGTCAAAGTGTATGAGAAAGTGTATGTTCAGATTACTAACCAAATGTTTCCATGGCGAGCCTCAGATCGGACTCCTCTTGTAGTTTCTGCTGACGCAATTTTTCAGCTAGCTTCTGTTCAGGGGTCAACTCTTCTACCTTCTCAGCAGACAGACGCTCACTCTTTTCGCGTTCTTGACGCTGTAACAGGTAGTCATGTCATAAAAATAAAAAAATTACATGTGATGAAAAAACTTGTTTTTTAAACATGTCCATGAAAAAAAATACTTAGAGGATAGGGAAGCAATACAATGAGCCTTATTGAGTAAAAACCATTTTTAGTTCCCTTTTAGATAAGGCTATAATTTATTTAAATTTTTATTGGCCTGGATACAAAGGCGTCTCTTTATTTAGTTGGGGTATCTATTTATACAATATTAAATTATTTAGGTACAACATTTCAATGAAACTGCAAGTTTTGTTGTCCACAAAGGTTAATTGAGTCCAAAAAACTTGATTAACTATTAAGTATGTGTTAACTATTGCTGGAAGTACTGCTGGTAAACAGGGTATCTGCCTTCTACGCCTACTTTCAAAGAATTTAAAATTTTGTTAAATGCTAATTATGCCAAAATCGCTTTTACAAAATTATAGATTATTCAGCTTAGAATTGAGCTATTTAATCAACTTACTATACAAGCAAATTGATATATGGAGAGTAAATAAATGTTTGTAACTGGACCAAAAAACAAAAGAAAAACCTGCTGAGTTTACTACATGAGTCTTCTCAGACCAGAACTACTTTTCGAACCAGTGACCCATTTTCTAAGCTAAATTTCTTTTCAAGATATTAATCAGAATTAATTAATAATCAGGAAAAAAAGAATGAATTGTAATTTAAATTTCTTGCATTGATAATCCTTTATAGGAGGAGAATAGCGGAGTACCTAGGACTGTAAAGTGCATTTTGGATGCAACAATACACTTGATATATCATAATTCCAGCTTGTGAGTCATAATACATCTTTCATATGTGTTACTAGGCTTAGATAATATTGTAGAGACATATAATATCTATCATATTATATAGACAACATTTATTACTTTATTACTTGAATTAAATCATTAATTGCTTAAGAAAATCATAATCATAATATATGCAATATGTTTGCTTAAGCAATAGACTAAAGGATGTTACCTAATCAACATTACATTTTTTGAACAAAAATTAAAAGTTTACCCTATTTAACTCACTTTTTAAGTAACGTTAATAAAGTTTGATCATTCTTAATTCATTTTTTTATTCAATGCCTATCATGTGTTTTGTAATAAAAATAGAAATAACTATCAATTTAGTAATACAATATAATGCTTAATTGGGACAAAACTTTTACTTGTCCTTGCAATAAATTCCATGAGGACATAATGTTGCATGACAAGTGGCACTCACCTCTTTCTCAGCAATTTTGTCTTGAATCCTCTTTTTAGGCTTTGGCGGAGCCACTGGAACTTCCGTTTTCTCCTCATCCTTTTTCTCTTCTTCCTCGTCTTCCCAACTTTCCTGCAATATCACTGACGTCAACACGTATGCACGAAAAATAAGGTTATGTATAACTTCAATGTGAAACTCACAGAAAACAAACGTAATAACTTTCAACGATATATATAAAGATTTTGGCAGCACATACGTTACCTTCACAGTCTCTTCCTCATCCTCGCCTTCCCATTTATTAGAATTAGTCAACGTGGTCGGCAGTTTAGGCTCAAAATTATCCGCGTCTGGAAATAACCACACATGACATCAGTATTTAGAACAGTATAAAATACATTTTTGTTTAAACACTATTTATTATTGCTCACCCCACGACACATCCATGATTGCGGACTTCAAAATAGCACCAATCTAATTTTGTTACTCGTTTCACGTGAAGACAAAATCAGACAGCGAAGTAACTTGCCGCAATAAAGGTTTTTGAACACAAGATGTCTCCAGGGTCGACAATGAATACAATAACAATATTTTTTCAAGCGAATATTGTCAAACGACCAAGGATTTTCTGCAGTGACCGCGACTGAATTGAGAAACGATAGACAAATGACATAATTTTGGCGTAATCTCAACAAAACTATGATCAAATTTGGTTAAGCAAAAATATGACTCCATTGCAGACGATAATTTTCGAATCACTAAAAAAATTAATATGGCCGTCGCGCCGGTATTACCATGTTTAAAATCGAGTTTCTTCTTCTTCTTTTCTTAGATGGCAACATATCAACCCAATTTCTAAAATCTAAAATCGAGGGACAATCTAAAATCGAGTTTATGTATAAAATGAATATAATAATAGTCGAATGCAGTCGAATGTCAAAAAGATATTTCGTTTTGTAGGGTTACTTTAGATCAAAGAGGTCAAAGATTTGGATTGACTTAATGCAGGTTAGTCTACCTAACTGGTTACACTGTGCATTCAGCGATTCGGTAGCTTAGAATATACATTTATTTTTGTAAAAAAAGACCTCTTACATTGTAAGCCTCTCTTGAAAACTTTTGTAATCAAAGTCTGTAGGTAGTCTTAATGTGTTTGCTGACGCATTTAGGCTGCGGAATGCGAACCGTAGAGAGTAAAAACTGCTTCGGTACGCGACTTAATGGCAATAATCACAGAACAGATACATAATAAAAACGAATGAAAAAAAATCATAAGTATGTAGCTTAAAAGACTTGTAACAAGGTCAAACTCTTAAAAAAACACCGTTGACATTTGACTTCGTCATTTTGTGCAACACATTGTGAGATTGTGCGGTAAATTCAAATGAAATAATTATTGTTGTTGGAGTTTAATTCAAAATAACTGGAATTAAATTCTCTTCTGGAGTGATGGGAATTTGGAAATCGATAAAAGAATATTATAAAACATCTGTTAAAGGGACATGGCACATATTACTAGTTTTGATGTGGAAACATTTAACAGAGCACCAAAATTGTTGGTGTTCCATGCTGTGGAGGATTATTCAAGGCTGTTCGGTCTTTATAACCTTATTCATAGTCACACATGCGGTGTACATCGAAGTTGATATCGATGCATCGAATTCCAAGCAGTTGATCAGAAAGGTAAATGTCACATGTTTGGCCAGTACCTATAGGTAAGGCCTTGTCAAGGTTAAGAATTTTTTCTTAAGAGTTCCTAAATATCTCTTTGGAAGTTTGTTTGATAAAAACTGCTATTTTGCGAGTAATTTGATACATTCATTATGAGATTTTAGTTCGACTTCTTTTTTATATAAATTTATTTATAAACCTCTTATTTGAGACCTCATTCGTAATAAAATTTAACTTAGTTTTTAAGTTAGTGAGTAGAGTTAGAGAGAGTAACTTATTGTGAACACAATCCCTGTTTTGGGATAAATATACAGTACAGGAGACCCACCACAGATGGTCCATCTGCTCCCCCAGAACTGCGCTGTATATTTTTATACTTACTATCATCATCATCATCATCATCATCATAATCCTTTCGTTAATCCCGCTCGCATCCGAAGCTCTCGGAACACGCAACATCATCGCTACTGCTTCTTCTTCTTCTTTTCCTTAGCCTTTTTCCCTATTATCTGGGGTCGGCTCTCCTTGTCTGCCTTCTCCATCTCTCTCTATCCTTCGCTGCTTCGGCGTGCATGTCGGATTTCTTTAGGTCAATATGCACTGCCGTCAACCAAGTGGATGGCGGGGGGCCTTCCGCGGCGTCTCGTCAACATCGCTACTGCATCGCTACAAAAAGTCGCCATGGATGTGGGGCCTAAGGATCTCAGGGATAAGCTACTTATAGTCGAACAGTACGTACCTAATTAACCCTGTTCGTTTTAGGCGCATACACATAATAAAAATGATAGTAAAATATTTTTCTCGCCTCGCAACAATATCACGAATAAACTAATGGACAGTGTAATAAACAAACTAAACCAGATGGATCTAGCAAACCAGCCAGGTATGTGACAGTGTTGTAGAGTGCTACTATACGTTTGAAATGAGAAGATAACCGCCATCGCGGCAACTTCACTCCGTACTTGTCGAAATTGTAGGCATATCTAACTATACCGTAAAACGGGGTGAATAGGAATCCAGGGGTGTATAGAAATAAAATGTATAAATAATAAAAATATTTAATATAACCGCGGTAGCCTAGTGGTATAGGTAATGGACTGCTGAGACGAGGTCTCGGGTTCGATCCCAGGTTTCACCATGGCATGGTATATTCCACCACTCAAAGCAATTTTATTTACCTACTAGTAACGCACGGTGTTATTAACGTATGTGTGAGTTTGGCGATATTAGTTCCGCTACTGAAACTGTCGTGTCGAATTTCTACTAGTTTTTTCTGTTCTGTGTGCATGCTTACATACAATCGATATTGATCGGTTATAATTATATACCTAAAATATAAACTAGTTAGTAAATAAAACTAGTTTCAATCGGCACAACAGACCAGAGTGATGTGGTCTGTTGTGCTTGATAACAATTGAAATTTGATGATTTCAGATTTGCGATCAGTTGGATCGTGGGAATTTGGTTTTTATAACAGTAGAAGGTTAATGAATGATACTAGAAATATGAACATCCTAGTCGATTTTAAGGTAGGTACTCCTTAGTACCTATACTTATTAAACATACGAATACATCCAAATCGTACCTACATACATCGTCATGCATACTCAAAGCAGGGCAAACTCTATCAGGGCCCCTAGGAAATGCAATTCTTGGGCCCCTGTCGTTTACTCCTCGTGTACATCCTTTGCTATTTGCTATTGCAATAACATAGTTCCCCTAGCATCGATTTTACAGCATCACCTCAGGGGTCTGGTTCTCTGTGTCTCACAATTTATTGAAATAATCGTTCTATGAAACTTTCTTCATGTTACGTGCTCGGGGCCCCTACGCGATGCGGGCCCTAGGCATTTGCCTACGTTGACTAAGGGATAATCCGGCCCTGTGCATACCTACATCTTCATATACGTTGAATAATAAAAGTTGACACAGTATTACGAAAAACGAATAAAAAGTTCGTTAAACTGTGGCAGATGTGTCCAGCCATCTAGTGAGAGATAGCTAAACTACATAATTACATTGGTATAAATTTTAGTGGGTAGTACTTCTATTGACCGGTAGATGAAGAGTAAAGGAGTAAGCGAGAGCTCACCACTCTTCACCAGCCACCAGCTTCACCCCCACTTTCATTTATTTTTTTAAATGGATATCTATTGCTGAACCAAACGATTCCATGAAATGGTGAAAATCAGAGCTACGGGTGTCACTCCCAAATGCATACTGTATAAACTGTACTGTAAGCCTTAGCACGAAATATCTACTATCGAATTCGTGATGTAAAGGTATCGACAGAACGGAGCAATGTGATTGGCGGGCTACACACGCACACAGGTTCACAAGAGGCAGACTGCCAATCACAATGCTCCGTTTTCTCGACACCTTTACATTACGAATTCGATAGGAGTTCATGCTAGTGCTACTGTAGGTACTGTACTGCACAAGTTGACAGTATTAAAGGGACGGTGGCGGCAACCTCAGTTCACGGAATTGTTGGTTTAACAATAATTATGACATCTCATCTCCATCTCCATATTTGCTGCTCTGTGGCTGCGCTTTTAATTTATTTATACTTGATTTTAGGATCTTGGATTAAAAAATAACAATTTGTCCTATTCCATCACTGTGTTTACCAAACCAGTGAGCCCGAAACACAAAAACCATTTCAAAGACATCCTTTATGAACTACTTTCTGCAGGTAGGTGCTCAAGTGTAAATCTTTTTTTATGTTTGGTAGGCATTTTTTTAGTGCGAAATATATTCCCGCGGATACCCCCCGCCAGAACCGGTCGGGGAGGTTATGTCGGACTCGAACCGACTAAAACGCACGCCGTCTTTGGGTCCTTAGTTGCCGGAGGTGAGATAGTAACCAACATTTATCCTTCGCACCCCGGCAGACCCCGACCATCTCTATTGTGATAACCGCCTTAGGTGTCAGGACCACGGTGTCCCAGTTTAACCCCCGAATGTAGGGAGACGCATTTTGGCGCCGCCACTGCGGCCTGCTTCTGCTAGGGGACAGGCGGCCACGGCCACCCGTCACCCCTATGTTTGGTGAGCTGGCGTTTGACTAACCTGCTACCTCACTTGTTGGTAAGTAGGTACCTAATGATGTGGTCGACGGCAGAACACGCTTGCCTTTTTCTTTAAGCAGCGCGCATAATCCACACGGGGACCTCCACCAAAGTCGGTGGCGGTGATTATGTCGGACTCGAACCGACTAAAACGCACGCCATCTATGGTCTTTGATTGCCGGAGGTGAGAGATTATACCTACAAGACATATCTCTCGCACAGGAGCACGCTAGAAGTAATTAATCTATTCAGTTCTGAAGACCTTTTCTCGCGGGTTCTATCCCCGCTTAGTGCAAATATTTGTACCCATGAATATGGCTATGTACACTGGTATGGTCGTGCCTCGGAGAGCACGTTAAGCCGTCGGACCCGGTTGCTATACATCTATGGCAGTCGTTATTACAGTTGGAGCCCTCAAAAGTCCGTCTAGCTTAACTACAGAACTACGATATCTTCAATAGAACTGGTGATATGACCTATATTGTGATAAGAACTTCGAGTAACAGCTGGTAACAGCTCGGGTCAGTCTCATATACGATGAAGAGGATGCCCTATAAAACCGATTCAAGCCGATCTTAGCCGAATGCCGTTCTTCGTTCGTTTGTTGTATGTAAACTGTACTTTACATGTTTCAGAAATAACCAATTCAATTTTGGGATCGTTGCAGTGGGCAATTGACAAGTCGTACTTGGAACATCTCGAAAATCACACAGTCTTACAAGTATTTACTTCAATTATAACAATTATTTATCTGAAGTACCTAGCCAACTTTTTATTTAGCTCGTCGGGAAGAAGATCTTATCGAACTCAACTAAACCGAATCAAATCAAACAAAAATGACAATTAGTGTTTTTTTTTTCTATAGCTATCGTTGCAGTGTTAAACCATGGGTGATTGGCGGGTTCCACTCCCTTCCCTTAATATATTTTCTCGTTTTATTGTCATATTTCAAAGGAATCGTGATCTATCTATAAGCAAATAGATGTTAGCTTAGTTTTGAATCTTCTTCCCGATGTGCCAAAGCAATAATCGTATACCAGGTAAAACGGGATGAATAAAGATCGAAGGGTAAATAGAAATAAAATGGTCAGCTAAATTCTGTCAAGGGTCTTTCAAGGGACAATTTGGTCTAAAAAAACTAGTTTATTGTAATATGAAATATCTGGTATTTAACTTAATTAAATTTTGGAAAAGAAATTATTTAAAATATTCTATTGACCATTTTATTTATATCCACCTCTGGATCTCTATTCACCCTGTTTTACGGTACTCTGCTAATAATGGTACGAAAAACATATTTATCATTTTTAGGACTTGAGATTTGAACAGAGGGCGAATAAAATAACCCCTGCACTCACGATAATACAAAATTTCTTACACTGGTGCACAGTAATATCATCTCTGCCCTTTTTCTTACATAAGTCTTCTAGACTCTCCAGAGCAAAGAGAATTGGATTTCAGGTATACAATACTGTCAACTTTTATTAACGGATTCCCTATCATAATAATTATTATAAATAATAGAATAGACCGACTTCGGTAGCCTAGTGGTACGGGCAATGGACTGCTGAGATGAGGTCTCGAGTTCGATCCCAGGTTTTACCAGTGACTTTTCGATGCTTTTCGAAGTTATGTGTGTATTTATCGTGGGTTTATAAGTGCCCGTTAATGGCAATAGACTCGCCACTTATTACGAAATGTAGGTGCTACCACCTCTGCCTACCCCTTCAGGGATAAAGGCGTGAGTTTATGTTATGTTATGTCTAGAATAGTAGAATTGACTTCCCTTACCTAGTTTGTATGTATGTTTCCTTTGCAATTTGCCACCATTTTTGTGCAGAATATTTTACGCGTATCGGGAGTTTCATCTAACATGCTCCGAGTTTCCCATCTCATGGACACAGCACTGGCAGGATCTATTTATGCTGTGTTTATTACCATCATTCTTAAGGTAAAATAATAGTAATAGTTACTGACACGCAGGCGGCACGCACACACACAGGCACGCACGCACACACACACACACACACACACACACACACACACACACACACACACACACACACACACACACACACACACACACACACACACACACACACAAACACACGCACACACACACACACGACGACGGCTTCACGGGCTGTTTCCTCACCTTCACAAGGATATGAGTATTATTTCTCTGTGGCTATGTATGATAGCTTTTTATACCACTTAGACGGCAGGCAAACCATTGGCCGACCTGATGCAAAATGTTTATCGTGGCCAATGGGCGTTCGCAACATCAGTGCTATCGGCCCTCTAAAGAGGAGGGAGGATGAAAATTTTTGCGGATGAGATGTCATCTAAGAAGGAAGGAATCAAAGGAAATCGAATTAGAGGAAAAGGTTGAAGAGTTGAGGGATTCATACTAGTACATGGCAGTATCAAATAAGCCCTCGGTCTTCCCACTGACAACACAAAACCTCTCCAGTGAGCTCTGGCTACACTAATCTCCGCCGGAAACACTACACAAGATTATTATTACCCGCAGTATTCTGTAGGGCGGCTAATATGATTGACGGCTGGTGCCGCGTCTACATTTACCTAACATTTTGCCGTGACCGTGTCAAAAGTCTGTGTCCATCACTTATTTAGCTGCGTGATAGCTGAGCTTAAATGAAACCATCTATCGACTGGTGTCCGTGTTAGCAAAACTCTACTAAGTGTGCCCATGTTGTGCTACAAGTTGTTACGTACACACTCAACGTTTTGTCTTGATGTCACGCTGTCCGGTCCGCTGTTCATGTCACAAATCTGGACGCACCTTAATATGGATATTTGCTTACCAACCACTTCACAATCACACACAAGTATACTCACACCTCCTTCGTGGGAGTAACCGATAACTTATACAAATTAGACTTCTTAGTCTTTAATATTAATAAAGTTTTTCCTACATACTGTTCATAGATGACGGCGAAGCCAATTGTGCCGTATAGTAACAGCGTTATTATAATGGTTAGCATAGTGTTGTACTTCTTAAACATCGTTGCCATGGCGTTTGTGACCAGTACTGTATCTTCTGACTGTGAGTACTATTTTCCATCATTAGCTTTTATAGTACATTTTTTTAATACAGATTTAAGTTTATCTCTTGAAATGGGTTATGGGACATCTCGCCCACACAAAAACTGATCTACGGGCCAAATGTCAACTTTTAAAATCACAGGTTAGTGAATCAGTTTTTTTCATTAAAAATCCAAAATTATTGAGCGACATGTCGCACCCCCCACCGAATAAAGTCGTAACATCAAAATATCAACTTTTCAGGAAAAATAAAAAACCGTTTTTGTCGAATAGCTTAACAACTACACGTCCTATAAAAAATATTGACATGTCAATTGAAAGCTAATTTTTTTTCTGCTAAATTTAACTATTTTTTAAATAAATATTGATAAGATTCTTTTAGATATTAAATAAAACGTGTAATACCACAACTTGAAAGAATTATTTTGGTGGTAAACATCTATTACCACTGTATTCGTGGCCAACAGTCGTCCTCGCGATTAGCGTATTAACCTATAGCCACTATATTCGATAAAACTTGCTGGTTTATAACTTACAGTAATGTATTATGACAGTTTTATTGGGATAAAAAACAAAGCAGGCTTGAGGTGTTTACGGCTAACAGGGCCTTATTTTCTATGTAATTAGTGAACTTCCCCATGCTCCTACTTTATTTTAAGCAATATTCTTTTTAACCGACTTCAAAAAAGGAGGAGGTTCTTAATTCGACTGTATGTTTTTTTTCCTTTTTATAGTTTTTGTTAATCATCATCATACGTAAACTCATACGTTCGACTGGGTTAATCGATTTTGATGATTCTTTTTTAGCTTGATGCGAAATAGTTGTTAAATGGTAAAAAAACTCTCAAAAACGGTTGAGCCGTTTTTTTAAAATATTTTTTGTTACCTACTATTTGAGGTCGGTTTATAAATAAAACATTTGAAGAATTATCACTTTGTATTTATTCTAGGATAGGATTTGTAGGATATTCTTTTATCACAGCATTCCTTAATTATTTTAGTGTTATCTAAATCACAGAACGTTAAAATCACAATATTGATTGTAAAATTATACTTCTTAATCGACTTAAATGGATGCTTAAAAAGTACGGGTAAGTTAATCATCGTCATGGTAAACTTCCAAATCCTCGTTATCAGTCGTTTGTTCACTAAACTGTAGATTTTTATAAAAGGCTTGATATGCTAGTGGAATAGCATTGGAATTACAAAGACTCATTAGGTCGTCATACAAAGCTTTTGATACTGTAAGTGGCTTACGATAAACTGGCAATAACTCATCTACAGGTGGTAATTTATCAGGCATATTCTTAGAAGTTTTCTTTCCTCGCAGTTTTGGCTTATTTTGGGTAAGTAATCTACAATATTCGTCATCAATGTCATATTTAAACATCAACACACCCGGTTCTGAACTTTTTGCACTAACTTCTTTAATTTTTGTCCACGTAATCTTGTTCCCAGACGAATCGCTTATCCAGTTTTTTCCTGACGTTAAGCTTTTGATATCTAAAATTTCATTTTGAACCATTTCGTTTATTTCATATTTTTCTTTGGTCTTTTTGGCATTTAAAATAATAGCGTACATCTGTTCAGGAGTATAAATTATTTTATTATGTTTAGCACGTTCAATACACGAGTGCATTGAATCTCCTTCTGACTGGCTATGCCCGACTTCAAAATATTTGTGAGTGATATCAATTTTATGTTTTTGGGCTAAATAAACATAAAGGGCATAAATAAAACGGTTCTTATTTTGACCGGCACAACTATCCGAATAAAATGAAAATGTTCGAATACCCTTATTAATTTCAGACTCAATAAACTTCAACAAACAACTTCCTATCTCTATAGCACCTCTTTTGGCAATCTGGAAGTGCCACACATAACAATGTCCTTTTCCAGTTAGGCTATTATGCACCGTAAAATTGTATATAGGATATTTTCTTTTATAGTGAAATATCCCAACATTTGACTGGGGGACATTCAAAACCTTTTCCAAATCAAATGTGGCGACCACCGTGTCTATAGGATTTGCCTCTCTCTTTTCCATTGCCTTTACTTCGCGTAACTTGTCTTTTCTCATTCTATGTAATTGATATTCTACGTCTAATATTTTTTTTCGGTCATCATCAGCATCTTCATACAGCGCACAGGTTGCACATAAGTCCTTTTTGGGTTTATGAAATGAGTAATTAAATCTCGTGTTAAAAATGGTTTCGTACTGACGCTTGCTAGCCTCTTTAACATCTGGATTTTCTTCTTTGTATTTTATAAACCAATCAACATACAGTCTATACATTTGGCTTATATTTAGATCCTCTGAAAGATAGAGTCGTTTTGACTGCTGTCTAATATAATGAGACTCTTTAACTGGAAATAATTTTATGTGCTTGATAATGCTTTCTTCTGTTAAGATATCCATTTTGTTGGGTCGATTATAGTGAACACCTCTTTGATCCTTAATATTTTTAGTAACGTATCCTTTTTCTATAGCAGTATATACCATTTTTTCCGAAATGGAGAGTGTATTAATAAAAAACTTTTTACAAACTTGTACTGATTGAGATTCACGGTTAGATGGTAAGTAATATTTAATAGTTTGAGTCCTGTTATTCTTTCGTATTACTTTTATTTGTTTGACATCATTAGTTGTAACATATCTCAAAATATACTGCCATTGATGTTCGTGATTTCCTAACTTCCAAAAATTGTTGAATATCTCTTTTCTTTTCTCTGTGGTGATGTTTTCATAACATTTTAAAGTACATGAGCAAACATTTTTAATTTCTTTGGCAGGGCGACTTTTTTTAGATCGAGCAGACGTATATGTTTCACCTGAATTTTTGAGCATTTTACTTTTTTTGTCTATCCATTGATTTTCGTGACGTACGCGTTTTCGCGACATGACAGCAATAGGTGCATTTGGAGAAGTTACTTCATTAATATTGTACTCTGTACTTGAGTTTTGCTGATTTACTTCTGATTGATTGTTATTTTCATGGTTATTAATGGTTTCAATATTTGGAGAAGCAAATGTTATCATGGTACCTTCTTGTTGATTAAAGCATTGTGATTGTTTAGGAATCTCAAGTATTGATGGAGAAATTGGTAACATTGGTTCATTTTGATTTTCTGCTTCAATAATCTCACTCACAACAACTGATTCGGAATTTTGAGTTATTATATTACGTGGTTGGGCATCGAGATCTAAAAATGTTTTGTCAACTTCAGAACAACAGGTCATCCTTCTTGTGGGAGTACTAACATTGCTTGAGACTTTGTGTATGACATGAGGAGAAGCGATGAAAAAATCTATTCCGAGGAATGTCGACACATTAGAAATGGTTGACGGTGATTTTGGGCCTGTATTCAGATAATGCAAGTATAGCGGGTGTCTACAATCTGGACTGGGTATATTATCATTATTATATTCTAAATCTAGTGGTTCAGGTAAAGTGGCTTTACTCATAATAGCAATATCCGAACTTGTATTATTCTCCTGTGATACTTGTGTTTGGTTACAAAATATTGACTGCGTATCTGATTCCGTATCTTGATCCATATCTAAAAACAGAATTTAACAATTAAAACCGAAATAAACTTACTTTTACAGACAAATCAGTATGACTGCGTCTATCTAGCTAGCTTTTGTTGTTTAACGTGTACACGCGTACACTACTATAACTATTATTAATATAACTAATGTCTGTTATCTTTTTAATATTCATTCAGCAAGTAGATTTGGAGTTTACGCCCTATACCTATACAAACTTACTGTGAGTACTTAAGTACTAGGTAAAATATTAAAAAAATGACAAGTACCTAATAATGTGTGAAAAAGAACGTTTACGATTATTATAATGGTTAATAAAAACGTTTTAGTAGGTACATGTGATTCTTATTACAGAACCCATTAAAACACGAAAAATACAGGTAGGTGCCTCGTTTTTGCCACCACTGACCATTTTAAAAATATTCGAGATACCTAGGTAATTATTATTATGAAACAGTCCTTTTACTTTTATGTTAGCATTAACTCAAACAGTTGATTGTCGAGCTCGTCATTTTAGGAAACTTTCTACTACCTATACTATGGCTTCTTTTTAATAGTAGGTATTATCACGTAAACAATCTTAGTAAGTACCTACAACTTCTTGATAAAAATGCATTTAAAATTTACCTAAACAAGGTAACATAATAATTTAACGTTCTACTCGATACTTTAATTGTTGTATGGATAGTTAGTTTTTAACATTTTAATCACAATTTTATGATAAAAAGACGTACCAAGATTGTTTACATGTTAGGATTCTTAGGAAGAAGCTAGGTACTTATCTCCATGTAACAAAAGCTGTAGATAAGTACCTAGCTAGTGCTAGCAGATGCCGATAAAATCAAAGAGGTCATCACAGAGTTTATAGGTAGGTATCTACCGACCCACATACATAATTATAAATTGTTTGGTAGGTAAATAAGTAGGTAGGTACTGTAAGTTGGTAACATGCATACTCACCTACGTAAACAACACAAAACTACGAACCCAGTAGATAGGTAGGTACCTAGTGCCGTAGTTAGCCTAGTACCTAATTAAGAAAAGATAGGTAATTTTAAAAAGTTAAGCATCTATTTATACTTATGTACATGTACAGCAGTGATTTATAATAGTGGCTATCGGTAATAGGTCATTCATAGGTATGGGGTAATCGGTATTAAATAAGTAGGTAAGTTTAAGGAATATTATTGAAATAGCTCACTTACTAGGTACCTCCTAGATTTAACACTACATTCCAGTTTCTACTGATACCTACAAGTACTACATTTTACAATTTGGACTTCAGTACTAACCTCTGCCAGAGCCGCTACTATCATCTCTAACCATAACAAGCATGCGTCGAACACGTTGATTCCTGAATGCTTTTTTTTTGTTTCTCCATCTTTACAATAATTTGTGAACTAGGTAAGTACTTAATACTCTTAGTTTACTAAACGGTACAAACGAAATACTTAATTATTATAATTATTTAAAACGGGTCAAAACAACGTTGCGCTTGCATCTAGCGATGAATTCGCACTGGCAAGGTAAACATTTGTCAGCCAAACAACAAGGAGGCAAGGAGTGCGGGCGGGGTAATACACTATTACGTATAAAATGTCTATACAACTAGGAGCGATACATCAATTTACGCTCTAAAATCGTGTTACTAAACACTTAAATCATGTTTACAACCAAAAAAATTATTAAATAAAAGGTTATAGCATGTTACTGAATACTGAGTAATAAAATATTTCCCGAATAAAACGGTCAAAGTTTGTTTGAGCTATACAAGACAATGCCTATTTCTGTAACATTGACTTACCAAAAATCGGCATTAATTTCTTCACGCGAATAAAGTGGTAAACGCGCCTTACAAGTTAACACGGTTTATTTTATTCCGTTGTATACAGTCGCCATGGCGTATTACAAGCTCGTTCGATACTTGTCCGAAATGTAAGTGTTTATTATGTCTTTATTCGATGGTGGAACGTATTTTTTTCATGCGACGAATAAAGAATTTATGTTATTATTATTATCAAATATTTAAAAAAAAATCTGAAAAAATTCTGACAGGTGTATTTGACCTTGAAGATTACGAAAATGAAAAAACCTTAAAAAGGTGGTAACCGCGTTTACGACTTTATTCGGTGGGGGGTGCGATGTGTCCATACCTCAGTCTGTGGGCAAATTGGCAAATTTTCTACAAATTGGCTATATTTGAAATTGTTTTCTTGACAGATAACCACGCCGACAGTATGGCTATCCTGGTATACCTCTACTCTTTCTTCCTTGGCTTTAAGTGGTTCACTCAGGAGAAAACGAGTGAAATAACCCGTGTTGTTGTATGTTGCTTGCTGCCACATGCGCCTATGTATTTGTTCTGGGACAAAGTTATTGAGTTGGAACGTGTAGGTTAGTCAAACATACATTCTAACAAATTTTACTAATTTATTAAGTGTTTGCGATTTATTTTTGATTCCACTGCCACGATACAAGATAGTGGAGTAACAATTTGCCTTTATTTTTTTACGAATCTCTTGTCTTTAAAAATAAATAAAATTGGAGTGTCTGTTTGTAATATTAAAATAACCGCTTTATACAAAATGCATATGAATGTATATATGGTACACATACCAAAATATATATTTTTTAAATTTTTTGTCTGTTTGTTCCGGCTAATCTCTGGAATGGCTGGATCAATTTGGACGGACTTTAACTGGCAGATAGCTTATGTTATGAGGAGTAACTTGGGCTACTTTTGTTTTAGAAAAACATTTTTTTATTACATTCCACGCGGGTTCGATCCCAGGTTTACCATGGCACCAATGACTGCGATCCTTTTCGAAGTTAGCCTTCTAGCCAAAGTTAGGTATGTGTGTATTTATCGCAGGTTTATAAGTGCCCGGTTAATGGCAATAGGCTCGCCACCTATTACATTGGGACCTAAATATAAAATGGCGAAATGTGGTTGCTAGCAACTCTGCCTACCCCTTCGGGGATATAGGCGTGATATTATAAAAATAAACCACGCGGACGAAGTCGCGGGCACAGCTGGTTGTAAAGAAGTTTCCAGTCACGTTATGGAAACGTAAATCTTCATCAATTTCAAGTTTCTTAACGAAACAAGGATCTTAGATGTAATATTATTCTTATTTAATTCTTTTTAGGAGAAGGTGTCAACTTCTCAAACATAAATCTCATGCATGATTTTCACCTACCTACAACGGTTTTGTGGTTAATATTTTTGATGCAATTGGTATTATTAATAATAGTGGATTGGTATCTGGAGCAAGTAATACCGGCACGATTTGGAGTTACCAGAAGGTGGAATTTTATATTTGAGGTAATTTTAGTATGTACAAGTTTTTATACTCTTGGTATACTTACTCAAGTATACTCAAACAACTTACTTATTGATTTTAACATCTTGCATGCATGTATGTACAACACGTGCTTCACAAAAATAAACGATTTGGTTTGAGTTAATATCTGCATACTATTTAATTTGTATGTTGCTTTCGTGATCTGCTTTAACTGTCTGCCAGGTGCTACATTGATTTAGCTTTGTTGTATTTTAGAATTTCTGGAACAGACTACCGTCTGATCTCTTATTTCCTTTACGGTGAACAACATCAGGTCCTTGTCAATCAGTAGGCCAATTAGGAACCAGAGATCTTGGCAGGATCCCTTTATTCAAGTTTGTCCTATGTGACAAACTTGCAATGCAATGATAATCTTTCAATTTCAGAGGAAAATACTGAAGAAAAAGAAAAAAATGGTGAACTTCCACGTGACAGCAGAACAAAATGTACACGTATTGAGAGATAGTAGATATTACGAAGAAGACCCTGAAGATGTTGCCATAATGGTTAAAATCAACAATGTCACAAAGGTATGTTTACTTTTATATTCAAAAAATAATTTGGAAAATGTAGACTTTTTGCAATTGACTTCGGTAAATAAATTTCTTTTTTCCAGCACTTCCATTCTTTGAAGAAAGTTGTTGCGTTGGATAAAATCTACCTAAATGTATTTCGGGGTGAAGTCACTGTAATTCTGGGGCCTATGGACGCTGGGAAAAGTACCCTACTGGGTATCATTGCGGGTATAATCTTTTAATATAATTTTCAGTCTAGAAACATCTCGGTTGGGTTTATAAAACAAAACCGAAAAGTCAGGTTCTCGTAAAAATCTGTTCAAAATTTAGTTTCGATCTAATTCCAATCCTCCAAATGTTAAAACCGATTTATTGTAATAGTGTTCGTTTTTGAGCATGAGATTAAATAGATTGCTACTTTTTTTATCATGCGCAAAATCCCCACGGATACCACCTCCGCCAAAATCCGGTGGAGGTGATTATGTCGGACTCGAACCGACTAAAACGCACGCCGTCTTTGGGTCTTTAGTTGCCGGAGGTAGTAGACAACATATCTCTCGCACCCCGGCAGACCCGGGGACCTCTCTATCGAGATGACCCCCTTTGGAAGTAGATTGATACTGAATTCAGAACAGATTTAGAAAGGCACTATTGCGTGCTATGGTGTACATTGGCTAAACTATGATCTGCATTGGATTAAATTAGACTGAATGATTGATTGAATACAGCATGACTTTTATATTACAGGAATACAATCAGCCAGCTCCGGATCAGTGTACGTTAAGGGTTTAGACAATGTTCGTAGGTCGCGCGAAGTACAAGACATTGTCGCTTTTTGTCCTCAAGAAAATATGCTCTTTAGGTATCTCACTGTCAGAGAGAACATAATGTTCTATGAGAAGGTTCGATCTGTTCTCTATTTTAACCATTTATGCTATACCAATATCGATAAGACTAACGACGGAGTGTAGGGTGCCCAAGTCAAATTCTGCAGGTGAAGTTCCATCTGATGATTAATGGATGTTTAGACTTTCTTCTCGGGCTTGAGGTTATAATGGTGGTCGCTCTTGTAAAGAAGAGGATCCGAACTACAAAGTGCAGTTAAAGACCAAATTGAGAGACTTGTTCCTTAACGGACATGGTTCTAAGGCTGATGCTGCAGTGGCAGCGGCTGCCAAGGATCAACGTTAAGTTTATATATAAGTCATAGAATTGTATTGCTATAACGTTAGAAATTCAGTAAAAAGAGAGTTTGTAAACTGTGTTGAAATCATGCACCTCTTGCCATCAAACGTCACAGTTTGGCGCGAAAAAGTTTTGTATGGAATCATGGATTAATGCTTGAATGTAGACAACGACGACGACGTTCGATGCGGGTTCGATCCTCACTGAATGCACATGAATGTGGCTATTTGCACTGGTCTGGTCGTGCCTCGGAGAGTACGTTGAGCCGGCGGTTCCGGTTGCCATACGAACATCTATGGCAAGCGTTATAGGTAGTTGGACCCCTCAAAAAGTCCAACTAGCTTATCTACAGAACTTGTTTGTCGACAATTTGGTTCTGGAGGTCCGATGACAGTCGCTTCACGGGCAATATCGCGGTTAGAATAGAAATCCAACCTCAACTAAGTTTGAAAAAGGCTTAGAGAATGATGATAATGATTGCTTTATGCCTCGAAAAATGGCAAGTGTATAATCATAATATAATGAGCGCCTAAAGTGACGTTTTCTTACTTCAAAAAATATTTATAAGGATATCAGATTTTGAAAATTAAATTTCTTGAGTCTCCTGGAAACGCCCCTGAAAACACTCTATATAATGACATCATGTTTTCGTAGGGCGTAGTGTAAATGCACGGATTGCAAAAGAATAGCGCCTTTTATCGGTCTGTGTTGAGTATATATAATTGTATGGTTCTTATTAAAAGTCATTTAATATTTAAACCCCAGTAGGACGATATTTCTCTCCATCACGAACCAAACAGTTGAAAACTTAATTTTTCCGCTTAACAAAGATGTAGAAACAATTGAATCTTTTTTAATGCATCTTTTTCAAAAATGAATATGCTTCTTCACATCCAGCGGTATGTAATTAATTTACAGATTTTACAATTCGTAAGATCATTTATTATTTCAATGACTTGATTCCAGTTGAGAAACCAACTAAATTTCAAGTCAACTGTGGATGAAATACTAAGCGTACTGCAAATGACGGAACATGCGAATTTTCTGACGGATGAACTACCCAAAGGGCTTCGTAGATGTTTACAGGTATTTTGTAAAAACACACATCAATTCCATTAAGCGATCACTGTGGTACTCTGTAGGGCGGAGATACTTCTCCACTCACACTGTTCAAATAAAACGAGGAGTATGTTAAGAAATATTCGGCGTTATAATTGAGGTGTATATCCGTGTGGTGATAGAGAAAAAATATCACCACCTCATCTAAAGAGTGTCATAAGAAGACACTGACGGAAAAATATGCGGACGATATCAATGCGAGAAAAGGAAAACATCATCAACCTTGCGTCAGTCCCGGTCGCATCCGATGTTTTTATCCAGGAGTCCGGGGTCATATAAATTTTCTTTCCAAAGGTGGCGTGCACTATAGTTAGTGGAGCAGACGTGCTAGTCTTAGATGAGCCTACTAGTGACATGGGGATTGCAGCAACGCATCGAATATGGGATGTCATTATGGTAAATTTTAATTAGGTATTTAATTTTAATTTTGAAAATAAAGCTTTAATTAGCTTTGTAACTATCCAAATGTAGTTAGAACCAATATCATCAGGTTCTTAAGTGCACTCGTCGATGTAAATTTAAAATAATAAATAATAAATTTAATCATTCCGATTAAATTGACACTACGCTACTACTATTTAACAGATGCGTGCTGATTTCGTGGACTACGTACCGTGATACTGCAGAGACGTTTATCATAGTAAATGCGTCGTTAAACCTCTAACCCCGGGAGCCCAGCTTACAAAGACTAACTTATATAATTTAAGAAATTGGTACTAGATTTTAGCTGCTTACTTATGGTTATCTTTGCACTTTCCCAGTTAGTTTTAGAATATTGTTTGCTGAGCTAGAGATGTATCCGAAAAACGGATATGTTCCTTTCCAGAAACTTCGAGGCAGAAAAACAATAATAATGACAACGAAGGTATTAGAAGAAGCATCTGCGTTAGGCGATCGTATTGCTATTCTAAATAAAGGGAAAATGCAGTGCCATGGTAGCCCCAGTTTTCTCCATGATGCTATCGGTCAGTTGATACAAATATATCTTAACTTTATCTCAATGGCACTCGGATACCACTCGGATTTCACTTTGGAGCCTAGAAGGCCAATCCCACTCATTTATAAAGATTCGACTCGATTCGCTGTCAAAGACAAATTGAATGTCAAAAACGATCACGATATAAAATGGAAAAGAGCCAATCTTTAGTAAAAAAATCTTTATTTTACCTCGAACTAATGATAAGAAAAGAAGAAGAAAAGAAAGAAAGAAAGAAGGGTTCATACGGTTTTTTATTTTTTTGTAACTTTAACGTCGTCGGGTCGAAATTTACAAGTGGCAGAAAAAAATTACCCTTTTGAAGTGGGTTGAGAACCGTATTACATTCGATAATATTATGCAGTTTTTAAAATATATTTGAAATACGTTAACTGTACATTATAATAACAAAATATTTTGAATACTATGTTCCATTACACAACTTCTTACCTCAATTAGCCTATCGCAGTCCACTGATGGATATATGCCTCTGTCAATGTTGAGAGGCTTTGGCCTATTGTTTCCACGCTTGTCAGATGGGTTGGTACTAGGGGTATAATAATTATCTACTACAAACGAATTGCCAATTATATAGGGGCGCATGATGGATTCGGTGTTTCCAACCAGCACCTATGTCTATATGGATATATTTAGCTTATATTATTTCTTAATTGAAACCATTTCATTTCCAGGTATTGGTTTAAATCTCACAATAACTTTAAAGAATAAGGATTATTTGGAAGCCTTACAGTTTCTTGTAGAAAAGGCGATACCTGATGTAAAATGTCAGACTCGTGGAGCACGTTGTATGAGTTTTATGTTACCTCAGAAAGAGCGGGCACAGTTTTTAACATTAATTGACACGTTAGAGTCGAAAAGACAAGAGTATTCTCTTACATCTATCGATATTGGCGTGTTTATGGAGGCAGTTTATCTACAGTAAGAGCAGATTTTAGTATCGTTTTGTGTCTAAATTATATATTTTTTAAATTCATTGAGGTAATTGTACCTAGGTTTTTTAAGTTTCCTTTCTTTCATTTATCATGCTTCTTAAGGTGATTTTTACCTTGTAATTAACCATGTAGATTTGTACCGTAAATATACAGGATGTCATTTTTATTACCGACTATCAAGTTTAAAAAAATCATTGTATGCAGTTTTGTTTCTTTCAAAATTATGCAAATGTTCCCTTTCAGTGAAATTCACGATCTCCAGTATTGCAGTAGGTACTTTCTCTCCAGATGCGGTTGAAAAACTATCCTCAAAGACTGATTTAAAACCGATTGTAATTTGTAGGTTTATTGACCAGTACAATGAAGAAGATGTGGTTATGGAAACAGAATTTGATAGTAAGTAACACAAATACATAATTACAATTGAATATGTTCACAAGTAAACCATCTGAGCCCTTGAGGTTCGAGTCTAATTTGACCTTGGACGAAAGTAGGTTGGTGCTTTGCCGAGAATCTTCACAAGTTGCACTCTGCACAACGGAGTCGACAACGCATCTCTTACGCAAGAGAGACACTCGGCCTATGCGAGAGCGGGCCTGTAACTGCTACTCGGAGGTTTACACATGGGTCTCTAAAGTTTCCCTAGTAGAAGACACACATATTTTACGCCGACAGTGTTTTAAATTGACAGATTGATTGATTATTTATTTCAATCAAATAAAGGCTTAGTTGCACCACCTACCTATTAAAGTTGAGGTTTCCGTCAAATTTAACAGTAACAGTAACATTGATTCTGATGATTTGGCTAAATGTGGTGCACCAGAGTATTTAGTAGCTCGGTTAAAGTTATCTTTTCGATAAGATTTAACAAATGAACGGTACTTTCACAGCACTGTTAATGTTAAAGCAAGATCGTGCAACTCAGGCTAATTGTTTTATTGATTGATTGATTTAAATATACTTTTCTGTCCCTAAACATACACATTAGCAAAATTTCTGACTCAATGATTATACCTAATAGGTACAGATATGAAGCGTTCGAGGGATTGGAAAGTGGTTCGAACTCAGTTTATTATATTAATACAAAGGGTATATCATTATGTATGGCTGAAGAAATACCAATTTATTTTGATGGTAAACTTTGATTTATTCTTAATATATTTTTTCACAAATTTAGTTATCAGCAACTTTGTGATGGGTAAAATATTGAAGTAGGCGTTACATGGCGGATATCAATTACAAGAAAATATATTGGGGCAGGATGGGGAACCCACTTTACACTTTAACAGTCCCAACGATAGGAATGCCAAACCGCACCCCTCTATGCAAGTAAAACGACTTCTTGCCCGAGGATGTGCAATATTCCGCAAGTACGAAGAACAAACCCTGTTTTGGCTCTACACGAGGCATTTTGAATATCGAAGTTTTTAATAAAAAATATCTTTAAAGCTGACCCTAACTGCGCTGGGAATAGACTCAGAGAATGAATGATATTGTTTCTACTTTTCGTCAGTCCTGATAGTACACAGTATCTTATACTTCGAATATGTAGTTATTTTAATTCATTCCTTTTCAGCAAATTCTCCTTCCTATGACCGGTATATTTCTAGTATCACTTACAACAAACCATGATATCGGTTACGGCAAATTTATTCGTTCATCATGGGGTGTCACTCGAATGGTTGTTGATATGGAACCTTATAGACGGGCCGCTAAGATGGAAGGCAGACATATTGACAAAGGTATTCAAACGTACAGTTGACAATGGAGATAGTTTAAATTAGTACAAGTGAATTTTTTATAGAACCCGTGACCGGGAAATTTTTTGGGCAACTAAGCTATATGAACACGTCTTGAATATTCAAAATTCTGGTAAATAACCATCTTGGTGAGATGGTGGAGCCATTTCATCAGTGTCACCCCGTTTTCTGCAAAAAAAATCACTTCTGCTCCGCAACATTTGGCTGTAGCATGATTTTATATACATATAAACCTTCCTCTTCAATCACTCTATCTATTATAAAACCGCATCAAAATCCTTTGCGTACTTTTAAAGTTTATCTAAGCATACATAGGGATATAGGGTATCGGGACAGAGAAAGCGACTTTGTTTTATAATATCTAGTGAAGAGAGGATATACTCGATTGGATGTGTAACCAGTGCCCCGTAGGAGAACAGGCCCTACCAACTGAGCTACTTAAATATGCCTTGAGAATTCAAAAGTTAAGAAACCGCTGAGCCACAGCACCAAGTCCTAAGCATTCCAAATTCTTCTGTACAACCATCTAGGCCAAGGTCGTCTTTACCTATGCCGGGGGCACTGAGAAGTTTTCGGCCATGTTTGTTTTTTTATACCGTTTAGCTGGCAAACAAGCTCACGGCCCACCTGAAGATTCGTTACCGTGGCCTATGGTCGTTTGTAACACCGAAGGCGTAGACCGCCGGCAAATTGACTTCAAAATAACAGTACAAAAACAATTCTCTAGTCACTTTTTCTGTGAGAAAAATGTTCTTAAGTTGGTGTGCGAGAAATTGTCCTTCCTTCGATAAGCTTCCCTAAAGCGGTGAGCCCTGGGCACGTGCCCATCTTTGTTAAAAACTATTGATCTTATCGCGGTGGTGTGGTCTGGATGGACGGTGATTTATACATGTTATTTTTTCAGGTTCAGAAATGCCTCATGAACTGTCAATTTCCAAGCATACATCACAATTATCTGAAAATGTGAACAGATATAGTAACATGTACTTAAAGTCGAACTTGCCCAAGTTAAATAAGAGAATTAGTACTTCATTTAGGGCATTGAATAGTACTGCAAATATAACGCAAGTGAAAAGTGTATTTCATTCTCTCAGTTGGGTTGTATGGATTATGTTTTGTAAGTACACCGGGTGATTTTATGGTCCTTTCTCAAAATACAATTTATGTGTTCCATACATTTTCTGTTTATCTGTCCATTATTCCCATCCCATACATTAATGTAAAATAAAATTGCCTAAATATTTATCTTACAGACGATTTTGGTGACGAAATTGTGCCTCCCTTCACTAGGATCAACAGTCTAGATCCACATGTTGATCTTTGTATACTTTTAATTCCTCTTCAATCCACATGTGGATCCTTGAATACTTTTACACCCGCTCCCATCCACACATAATGGATCCTTAGATAACTTTACTTCCACTTCGATCCACAAGTTAGATCCCTGGATATTTTTTATCAGTGGTATCAAGCAGTTCAGAACTGTCTGTAGAAATATTTTATTCCGACACGACTATAAATTAACGTGTATAATTTTAAATTCATTCACAATTATTCATGCATATTTTTAATGATGTTACCAGTAGTATTTTCTCAATTTAATTGTCATTATCATCATTCTAGCTTAGTAGTTGCGGTTTCAAATCAATTTAGATTGGAAAAAGGGAATGCTCCGACAGGCAACGAAACCGCGATCTTTCCCTTACAGGGGGGCTCTAACCGCTGAGCCACGGAGCCACGTTTTGATTAACTAACTTTCTCAATATTTCTGGATATTATCGATCACTTTCTTGGCACATTTTTGATATTTTTTTTCTTATATTTCAGTATCTGTGCTCCCACTGACCCCCTTTATAATGCTGGCTATAACGGAACAGAATAAAGGCACGCGGAACATATTTAACATGGCCGGTTGTTCCACCACAGTGCAATGGTGTTCGAAGCTCGTGGCACATTTTTCCATTTATATGATTATAATTCCACCCACTGTGGTTTTTGCAGCTAAATACCTCGATTTTGACGAAACCTTCCAACAGTTTCAGTTTTTATGTAAGATACTTTTATAATGACCATAAATTCCATTACAGTTCCTCATACATCATCATCATCCCTGTGCTAATCCAAGTCGCCATACATGCATACATGCATACATACATGCATACATACATGCATACATACATGGATACATACATGCATACATACATGCATACATACATGCATACCTACATGCACACATGCATACATGCATACATGCATACATGCATACATGCATACATGCATACATGCATACATGCACACATGCATACATGCATAGAAGAGCACTGTATCATAATATTAATAATATTGTTCACATTTTAATTTTAACATTTCAGTATGAGAGTCGATAAAAGATTTAATTAAATTTCAGGTGCAGTATTCCTGTTGCTGTTGTTCTTCGCATTAGCTTTTCTGGCTCATTTAGATTTCTTGAGCTTCTTCTTGCACGATTATATAGCTATGGGCCAGATCTACTTCATGGCGTTGGGAATGGGTTACTATATTCTAGATTGGTATCTTATAATTATGATTGCAGCCAGTTTCTAAGTATAACATCTTTCTTTTTTCAGGAGTTATAGTGCCTATCGTCATGTACTCCATAATATTTCTTGAAGAAACATTTAAGAATTTGGACATTATGTATCAAATATTTTATATTGTGGCGATTCTCAGCCCTTTGTGTCTGTTCAGCATGTGTTTGCTTGATGTTGTATATAGCGCGCGCAATAATGCATTTTGCAATTTGAATAGACACTTATGTCCTGATTTTGAACATATATATTTTGGGGTCTCTTGTTGTAGTAAGTTTATGTTATTAAAATAAAATACAGGTGGGAAGGATGGAATACAAAATCTGCCATCCAATCACTAAAATGCGGTTAAGTGACAACACTTAACCGCGTTTTAGTGATCGGATGGCAGATTTGCAAGAAGTTTTCAAGAAAAACGAGGGATTTTTATAAAAATAATGCTACTCAATTTCTATTAATATAAATTATAGTTGCTATATATCCGAAGTCTTTCTGCTCTTTCACGTGAATTGAGTTGCTATTGTTTATTATTACATTTATTTAGGAAAATTTCATTTGTAACCTGGCCGAAACGTCAAGCAAATCAAAAGGCAAATTGTTGTATTTACCATACGATCGTGTTAATGCCCGGGTGTCACTAACCAATTCATCCATCTTCTCTTAGATCTTGTATACTTTCTTATTACTTATCAACTTTTAATATTCTATGAGTATATTTCATTCGCAGGATCTAAGACGGACGTTCCATACGAATATTTTAATGAACAGTATTTGAAGGCTATATTCATTCTAATTGTGCTAATGATTTTGTACTTGGTACGTACCGTAATGTAGTATTTCGTCGTACTTTCTTACTTAATGATTTGCCACAGTGGTCAGGATAAATGGAACGCAGCCCGCAATAATAATAATAATAAATTATTTGTTGTAGACCATTGTAGTCCATATGGGGTTAGTAATGTAACGAGAAGCGGGTTTCGGGATTGGAACTAAACAACCTCGAGTGATTTTACACTTTATTCAAGCCACCAACAGTTTTAAGCGTACACACAGTCTATTGGCGAGGCACTCGTACCCACTTAGAGGACTGTACTGCACCGCACTGTCTTTAAATGCAGTTATTGCACATGCAATACTAGCATTTCACTTGCACTTTTTACTAGCACTACTACTTGCACTTTTCGCTTTACTTCTTCTTCCTCTTCTTCTTGTTTCCACTTAGGCCACTGAAACTTAACTGCCCTTTTGGCGCTCCCAGAGCAGTTTATATTCCATGCAGAATCTTCTGGAATTCCTAATTTCGCTAGTCTTTTCGATCATTATTTCGATTCTCTTTATTTACAATTATTCTAGTTTATTCCATTCGAGGAGTTCAATTTCAGAACTTTGGCTTCTTTTCGAGAATATTCTACCACTTGCTAGTACCTTATAAATTTCAGGATTTAAATTTAGAATTTCCCACCTTACCTACTTACCAAAATAAATTTCTAGAAATATGGCTATATAGCTCTCCCGCGTCCTACGGAGGATAGAAGCGCATCTCTTTCGGATGACGGCATTAAAACCATCAAGCCTCACCTCCACCGGTTTCGGCGGGAGGTGGTATCACTAACTCTGTAAAAATAATTGAATACATGACTATCTACTTCATCACCTTTACTTCGAAGCTTGGGGTCCATTTACTTATTCCACTGCTGTCGTTTGGCTTCTGCGGGTTTTATATCAGTGACTACCAGTGGCGAAGTGTCCATATAACCCGATTCCTGCCGGCTTACCTTTGCAAATACCCCTAAGCATTGGCTATTAATAAATTATAAATCAATGAAACCATATCCATTCAATACACAAAAATATAAAACAAAAAGTATTCTGTTACGTAAATCGCAATTATAATAATTATTTACATACATTACATATTACACATATTTCTCATAACGCCATCTAGTTCTCAAATAAAGAAGGAAATGATTCTGTCTGAACGCGCGCGAAAGGTAAGCCCGCCGGCGAAATCGGAATCTAGTAATACGCAGTCGCACGCACACATGCGCAATTTTTCTTAGTAGTGTTCGTAAAAATATGTGGCGGTATAAGCCGGTATTCGACGAGTTATGACAAAGAGGGAATATACGATAAGAATTTGCGAGAGCGAGAGAGCACTAATGTGAATGTAGTTTGTTTTGATTTCATTACCCTGAAGTTGAGGCGAATGAGCGATGCATTCAAATATTTCAAATTCATCATTCATTGACATTATTTTTTTATTTCATCAATAATTATTTATGTTATAAAGTACTGCAAGTAGTTTGAATTCGCTTTTTTGTGTGAAGAAGTTATTACTAAGTATAATTTGTGTTTGTGTTTGTGTAGTGTACTGACTGTTGTGCATTGATTGCCATTATATTGTCGCAGTACGTAATATTTTGGTAAGTAGTTTTGTCTGACTGATTATTTGTTGTGTGAGGAAACATCTGTCTCGAAATTAAATTATGAAAATAAGAAAACTTATAGTTCAGTTAGGTCGAGCCCGCCCTGTCATGAATATAGAATACTAGATGACCCGCGCAACTTCGTCTGCGTCACCCCGTTTTTGCAACATTTTTCACTTCTGCACCGCTCCAGTTGGTTGCATCATGATGTTATATACATATAAACCTTCCTCTTTAATCACTCTATCTATTAAAAAAACCACATCAAAATCCGTTGCGTAGTTTTAAAGATTTAAGCATACAAAGGGACATAGGCACAGAAACGCGACTTTGTTTTATACTATGTAGTGATAAACGGTGCGATGGATTTACGAAATATTTTAAATGTATCTCATTACGATAAATATAAGTGGTTCACTGTTATAATAATCATCAGTGCTCACACGTATAGTAAGTAAATGTGGGTTGAAATTTCCTCAACCATTTGAGCCTAAGCATCGAACCAGCCAGTCACAGCTTTTGAAAGGAGTACTACACATTACAATCGGCCATGGTAAGTTTTTTTTCTTTCGTTCGGCTTCCCTTTCAAAAAAATCCACCCTTCGCCACTGGTGACTACCAACTGAACTCTCAATCTCCTTCGAATAACATACATCAGAGCATTGTCCCCCAATCAGCAGCTTCAAGATATTGTTAGGTTCGGTTCTATATTCTTTAAATATCGTACCTACGTACGTATTTGAGAACCATAGAGATATGGATTATCGAAGCCTTAACTTGGTAGGTATACCTTGTCTGACGTATTGTGTCGTGACGATCTCTGTCTCTGTCGCTCTGACCGTCACTTGTCCCAGAGACAGAGTATCACGACACAACACGTTAGATAAAGGTAAACGGCTTTATTTATCTAATTTGAACGCGTTTGGAAGCGTTTATATAAAAGTAGTTGAAGTGAATAATTTTTCAATAATAGATGTATTTTTTATTGTTACAGTCAATCGCAATACTTTTCCAAAATAGAGTGATACAGAACTGTCTTGGATATATTAAATATTACCGTTTTAAAAAACGACGTAATCGATTTTTGAACAAGGATGTACAGAGAGAAAAAGAGCGAGTTGAGGACAGAGTTCTGATTAGTAAGTAGTTATTTTTTAATCGATTTACATTGCAAAAAGTGAAAGACCACTGAGCTGTTAGACCATTCAAAAATATATTTTACGTCTAAGGGGGCAATGTTCGAGTTTACGAATCGGAAACATTGAACGAAATTTTAATAACTTAGAAATTATTTATTAGTCAATAATATTTTTTTAATAACATTGGCTTTTTGATTACTCTCTTCAATTCATGTAATACAATTTTGAGGTATTAATTTACATTTATAATCGATTGGAAATTGGTAAAGTGAACGTCCAGATGTCTCTTTTCGGGTGCTCTTTTCTCATTTATCCCTATTTAGAACCACGATAGCCAATTATAACTGGAGCAGTGAAGAAATGAATATTGACTGGACTAAATGATGATAGTCATCAATCGATGCTGTTTTACCAGTTCAGTGCATCATTCTCATCTGATCATTTTAGCTAATGCAAGAATACCGAATAAAGGTACTAAGAAAAATTATGACGTTTAATTTTCAGAGGAGTTCAGTAATGAGATACTTATTGTTAGTAAAATATGCAAGGCTTACAATCATCGCGAAAATAGCCTTGATTCTGGTAACGTTGTGGGAGGAGTCTCATTTATGGTCAAAAAAGGTAAGATCTGGTCTTTTAGACGAACAACTGTTTAAAGAATATACATTATGATATGAGTAATAAACTGGGCATTATTTATATCACCCGGTCATTATGAAACATGCCTGATATGAGAGTCGATATATACTTACGTTACTCATGTTTTGTATCGTTGCTGGATTTAAAAAAAATAACCACGAAGGCCTAACTTTACCCGGTCAGTTAGAAGGTTGAGTACGGTTCCGTATGACCACAATCTGCCAGTCTCCAGCAAATTTGGTAAAATTAATATAGAATTAATGGCAAGACGCCAATGCCAAGGTTTTCAATAAAGTCTACCAGAGCCACGTTAGTCACGCCAGTAAATTTGTTTCCGTGTATCCGCTCCCCACGAGATCAGGTAGTCGATCAGGACATGTGGGTGGATTGGGCTATCTTTGCCTGATAGCCTACGTTGACTTTGGCCACCTCCGTCCAGAAACGATACACTAGAATATCATAGTGTTTATAAGCGTAAGTGTTCAAAAATATATCGCGTGAAGTCCCAAAACTTATATACACTATGAGTAAATGCCGCGATAGTTTAAAAGTTACACTAGAATATGATAAATATCAAGTGCTGCCATTTAATTTAATGTCAAGCAAGCTTACAAGATATTGCAGTGACGTTAATGTCTTGCCGAAGCGAGTCCTAGTCTACTTTTGCGAGCAAGTAACGCTCAAAAAGGAGGCGGCAGAGCGGGTCCGGTGAAGACTCCGTGCCTACACAGCCCGCGATTAGGCAAGGTGACTCGGGCGTTGGAAGTCGCAGAATGACCTCCGGCCTCCAGGAGCGCGGGCTTGGTGGTTACGGGTGGAACCGCCTGTCACTCTAACGGAAGCAGGCCGCGTCTCTCTATATCGGGGGGCAAGATAGAGTCACCATGGTTCCCATATTCGGGCAAGGGCGATATCAAAGAGATGTCCCCGGATCTGCCTGGGGTGCGAGAGATATGTCTTGTATAATTTCACCTCCAGCAATCAAAGACTCATAGACGGTGTGCGTTATTGTCGGTTCGAGTCCGACATAATCACCTCCACCAATTTTAGCGGAGATAGTATCCGTGAGGATTTTGCGTACGATAAAAAATGCGTGCGTCAATGTCTCTACACTACAAGATATTACCACTGACATGTTAAATTCGTTAACGCGGTAATGAGGAGATTGTTCCTCTATGTATATCAGTAATATAAACTCTATGGTTGTAGGTGAATGTTTTGGAATTTTGGGACCATCGGGATGCGGAAAAACTACACTTTTGCAAATGTTAGCTGGATGCATAACTTTGACCAGGGGTAACTGCTGGGTTGCAGGTCATAACCTTCGAAAAGAGAGGAGTAAGGTATGAAATTTGCAGACTACTAGGAAACTTACATACGAAACTTCGGATCTGCACAAAACACGAACGAAAGATGTTATATTTAGACATCACGAAGATAATACATATTTCTTCAAAGTATTTTCCGCTGATCGATCCCGGTAAATAAGTTTCTTAGTGCCAATTATCAGAAATTAAAGAAGGGCATTAGAAGGTTTCTACCGGGTAGGCAACGCGAGTTTAATGCCCCAGGTGTTGCAATCGTCCATAGGCCACGGTGACCATTTTCGATCAGGTGGGCCGTGTGCTTATCTGCCGCCTAAGTGTTATATATAAAAACTTCAGTTCGCAACTTCGGATGCATGTTTTATTTTATAGACGTTAGTTACATGTAGATACTTGCATGGACTTTATTGATTAAAAGTTATTCTTTTCTTTTTGTAATGAGAATAAATACATCATCACTCTCTGAGCCTTTTCCACACTCAGTAGGGGTCAGCTTTCTAGTCTACGCCGTACTTAGTTTATGGACATTAAATAAATATGAAATTGACATTAAATAAAATATTATGTTAGTAATTTTAATTGTGATTTGATTATTTTAATTTTTCGTGTAAAAAATATTTTAGTATAGAAATTAAATATTATGGTCTACTAATTATTGTATTAGATAATAACCTGTGAAGATGGCGGTATGTGGTATAAATAAATAAATAAATGAATGTTCTAAAATGTCTCCAAAACATACCCATTGTCCATTTTTCATTACCTACTTTTATTAATTAACCATATTTTTCAGTACTTGCGTAAAATCACTTCAAGTACAGGAAAATTAGATAGTTTCTACACAGGATATGAGAATCTGGTCCTGATTGGTCGACTGGCTGGATATTCAAAGAGCACCGCGGAGAAAATGACGTTGATAATATTAAGAGATTTGGGTAATTTTCTATCTATCTAATCTTGAGGAAGTCAAAGGACCGATGGCGTGTCTTAGAGTGGAGACTGTGAGAAAGCAAACGTAAAGCAGTACGCCGGGACGACCTTCAGCCAGATGGACTGGTGACCTGCAAAAGTTGGCAGGAGTGGACTGGATACGGATGGCTGAGGATCGAGAGCAGTGGCGCATATTGGGAGAGGCCTACCTAAGTCCAGTAATGGACTGCGATAGGCTGACTGTTGATCTAATTTTAAGCAGGTGTACCGGCTTCCAGGTTAGGTTGGTTTAGGATTCGAAGGTTCGAATTTCGAAGTTCGAAGGACTAGAGTTCATTTACCCTAACCATTTCCTATTCAAGATTTTTTATTTATTCATTTAACAAGCTATTAGGTACGCTTTTAATCAGAATAAACGCTCAATACATGTTGTTTACAACCATCCTATGCAAAAAGAGATTTATATGTATCAGTATTACAAAATATATATGTAAAAATAAATATACTCGTTCACACATTTCACTCTCATCCAACAATTGAACAGGAGTAACGGCTTCCAAGTCAGGTTGACTTGGAATTCGCAGTTCAATTTATATAAATATAGGATTTTTCTTCGCCTGATAGTAAACTGAAGGCAAAGTCTCAGGAAGGAGGGTTTTCATTACAGACATTAAAAATGTTACAATGGTGGCGCTCAGCTTGATGGCGCCTAGCTTGCGTTGGCATTTTGCTTAAAGGACCCGGAACTGTAGGAGTAAGAAAACACGTGTACTGGGTTTTATTTATTGATAAAAGATCGAATGTTTTAATAATGTTAATCGAAATCGAAATTTGAGATTGAAATACTAGGTAGGTGGGACGCTATCTGATGTCCCAATTGAGTGGTCCGACTGGGGAAGTAGCCCCATAGAATACCGCTTTTTTGCCGTCAATGGAAATATCAATTTGTCTTCTGCGCTGGCGGTACAGAACTCTCCTAACTTTCACTACGCCCCTCCCTTCCCACACATCTTCAAGAAGGGTATTTGAAGGTCTCTGTAGGGTCGGCAGCACGAGCATGACGCCCCTGGTGTTGCAAATGTCCATAAAACACGTTAGCCTCTTTCTATTAGATGGATCGTGTGCTTGTCTGCTACCTAAGTGTTATAAAAACTCACAAAAAATCACACAAATGACAACTTAGCATTTTTACATCACTTTGTACTTTGAACTTACGACTGTTGTGTTCCACTTAATTCTTGCTTAGGTAAACGCCCGCATCGGTGTTGCCATAAAATAAGTAATACTACACTGAAGAGTGATAGAAATAACTTAGCATTTTTTTGGAACAACACTAATGTGGGGATTTCCCTACGTACTCATAAAGTAGCACATGATAGCCTCAAGTTCAAAGTACATATTGATATAAAAATATTGTTTATGTAGCGATATTTTATTGTGATCTAATTTAGATTTAGAAATGCGTTATTTGCCGTTTTTAAATATATGCAAATATATTTTGTTTTCAAATTACGTTATATATTTATTTAAATTAGCGATTTTTAGTTTTTCCTTACATAATTTAGGGAAATTAAACTTAGATGTTTAAGTATTTTTTTACTTCATTCAATTCATTCAAAAACCTTTGAGGATGCCGTAAGGCGAAACCGGTCAGGTCTATTAAAAATAAAAAATAAAAATACTGTGGAAAAGTACAAGTGAGTTCTCAATATGTGTAATTTTATTCTTATTTACCGTATGATCACGATATTAGATCTCATTATGCACTTCAAAATATCTTAAAAACTTTTGGATTCTCTAGGAACATTTTACTGTATTGTAACCATATCAATTAACAACAAGGTTCTTACAAGGCTGTCAATGCTTCGTCTCAAACATACACCCTGCATTATAATGGTTAGTTACAGAAAAGTTTAAATTTTCAGGACTTTTGCCTTATAGTAATATATTAGTGCAGAACTACACTACCTGCGTCAAAAAACGTCTGTTACTATGTGTCATTTACATCCTGAACCCGGCTGTAGCTTTGATAGATGAACCAATGTTACACGTGGATCATACAAACAGGCATCTGGTTGCGAGAGCTTTAGAAAATTTATTAGCTGGCGGCACAACACTTGTTTTGGCGCAGACGAGGTAAGAACAGAATCTATGTTTCTTATCATCATGCATTTAAAATTTTCACTTCGGAGTCTAGGGTATGCTTCTGTTGAGTGACTCGGTACCTCCACGCGGTGCAGCCTGGGCATTGTGGATAGTAGTGCCTCTGTCCCACAGGGGAGACACTGCCACTTATAGTAAATTACTGCAAGGGTAGGAGGATTCCTGCAGAATTCCCGATGCGCGATCCTTCCTATCCGGGGAAAGATTTGCACATCGTAGTTACATAGCCAAGAGGGCTTTTGTTGACTCTGTGTCACCTGGGGCAACTAATGGCTCGAGATGGCCGTGCGGTTTTGTCGGTTCGAGTCCCACTCTGATTAAGGCCGGGGTATCCGTGTCGATTTCCGCACGAGAAGAAAAAGGTGAAGTTAAATAGGCTAGGATAGCGCGGTAGCCTAGTGATATGGGTAATGGACTGCTGAGACGAGGTCTCGGGTTCTATCCCAGGTTACCATGGCATACACCAATGACTTTTCGATGCTTTTCGAAGTATAAATGAATAAATAAATAAATTATATGTGTATTTATCGCATGTTTCTAAGTGCCCGGTTAATGGCAATAGGCTCGCCACCTATTAGATTGTGATCTAAACATAAACTAGCGAAATGTGTGGGCTAGCACTTCTGCCTACCCCTTCGGGGATATAGACGTGAGTTTATATAAATGTTAATGTTTAGATAGTCTTCTAAGACCATGATGGGGTCCTCTGCATCCTATATGAGGACTATTCTACCGATAACATAAAGTGTCACTTCTAACATTGCAGTTTGGACTGGTATCAAATGCAGTCAATATATGACCGTATTGCCGTCTTATATGATGGCCAATTCGCAGCACTTGGTTCTGCAGAAGACGTGATCCGTGATCTTACTACTGGATACTCTGTGCATATAAAGCTCAAGGTGTTTAAAGCTTACTGGACATCTAAAATGGCGCTGAAAAAGGAATGTTAGTTTGTTTCATTATCAAAAATCAAAAACCTAGATCAGTACCACTAGCATGAACTCCTATCGAATTCGTAATGTAAAGGTTTCTGGAGAACGGAGCATTGTGATTGGCAGTCTGCCTCTTGTGAACCTGTGTGCGTGTGTAGCCCACCAATCGCAATGCTCCGTTCTGACGATTCCTTTATATTACGAATTCGATTGTATTTCGTGTTAGGGTACTGGTGGTCGCAAATTGTAAATACTAGTAGTAAATTTAAATTTAGAATGTAGAGTGTTTATATTGCACATAAACTTTTAATGTAGACATTATTTAGCAGTAAAGTAGTTATATTTGACCTTATTTGTCAAACTAGTGATAGTACAATGTACACACCTTTTTGATTAATAAATAAATTTATTATCATGACGAGTACTTATTGGTGTAAATTGAGCAACAGTCTTCTCATTACTGTACTCCCAAATTTAAAATGTCAAGTGAATTTAAATATGCACTTTTTTGACAGCCGGCTATATCTCACAAGTTGATGGTTTGATAAAAATGTTTTACGGTTCATATACTCCGTCACTTCATATCCAGTAGAACTAGCACGAAATACTATCGAATTCGTAATGTAAAGGTATCGACAGAACGGAGCATTGTGATTGGCGGGCTACACACGCACACAGGTTCACAAGAGGCAGACTGCCAATCACAATGCTCCGTTCTCTCGAAATCTTTACATTACGAATTCGATAGGAGTGTAGAGAGAGTAGTGCTACAGGCTTTATGTAAAGATGAATGTCACTTGCACATTTTGTTCTTCTAAATGTAACTTATAACTTTATGATTCATGTGTAAAGGAAAATTGTTACTACATATATAAAGTTTTTGACAATGAATGGATGCTTTTATAACTCATTCGCCTATCCTGAAATTAACGGAAGTTCCGTTGTTTAGTATTAGCGGTTTGTATCTAACACAGACTGCTTGTTTGCACCATCTCAGATTCAATTTATAGCTTAGGTATGTTTCCAGTTTGGTTCCTTACTTCTCTGAACTCTACTTAGAGATTAAGGAGATCATAATACTCCATAACTGGAGATGCTAAACGAAATAATTCATATTGAAATAAAAAAAGAATTTGGTTCCTCAACTTTGACATCGAAAGTTGAACTAATGTGTTACTAATGACCATTTTTTTTCGTACAACAGTCACTGTGGACCATAATTACTTAACTATAGTGGAAAAACTAAAAAGGGACTTCAAATCCGAGTTCGAAAATTGTGTACTAGCTGAAGAACATGTGGTAAGTCTTTATGCTACATATCTTGTATTTTAGGATCTTGCTATCTTTACCCACTGTCTCAATAGAACTGCTCTGCACTCTCACATTGACCAGCGCGAGAGATTTGCAACATAAGGTCTATTTCTTCTTCCAACCAATGACATCCATCTGTACTAAATGAGTCCTGCCCACAATTAGACGACTTCTAAAACCGCTACTATCGCCTCGTTTAGGTCAGCAATAGAGTACGGCATAGCGGATAGGATATGGTCTATTTTTTCTAGAGGAGAACCATAGTATAACTCTCCACATCACGGGTGTTTCTGTTTGAAAGCTGTTACGATATCAAGCTGTTTCGGATGATAATGGTGACCATTCCAAGAACTAATAATGCTACAAGTGTGATTTTCTGTTTGACAACCTCATCAGATGCTTTAAAGAAAATTATGGCAAGCACTCCGCTTGATTGCCCAAGTTGTTTCTTCCCATCCTCTTTAAGCACTGGGATATTATAGAATCATCATTCTTTCTAAAGACTCTGTTCTCAGAACTTGCTCCATAATTCATACGTCACCAAATGTACTTCGATTTTTAATTTTATTGCAGTGTATGCTGTTTTTCTACATTAAGGATCACGATCGTACACTGTCATATATTGAAATCTTCACGAAACTTCACGTTTTCATAGAAAATCACCAACATATAGTTGAAAGTTATACTTTTAATAAGACTACTGTGGAAGAAGTCTTCTGGCGAATACCTTATCTTATCGATCAGTTGTAATTTACGTACGATTTGGCTGGAGAACTTGGCTTGGCGAAGGCTTGGCTAACAGCACACATTCAATAATAATGACCAAGTGTTGCCCGCGGCTAAATTATGTTCATGTTCTCTTTTTTTAAACATTTTCTTAAATTAGAAAAAAGATTAATAAAATTGGATGTTGTTAAACATTCTAGAACAGCACGAAAGATTCAGCAAATTTTTCTTCGTATGTTCCAAAAGTTCCACGGAATGTTTTTATTTATTAAAGAAGGGAACAGGAGCATAATTCCATGTGGACGGAACCACAGGCAACATTACAGGCATTAGTATAGATATAAGTGTTGTATTATTGGCAGTTTATGTATTTTTTTATGTGTGTGGGTCTTAGATAAAATGTGTTATTTTTGAACTATCAATAGGTTATTTGTTTTAAGATTATTTTATTTTTATTATTTCAAAGTTTTCCAATTAAATTTTTATAACTAGTTGATCTGATGTAATTTTTTATTTAGATAAATTATTACGTTTTAAAAAGAAATTGATGAAAATCTTTTTTAATTGCTTTTGTTAATTTTTATTCATTCTAATTTATTATTTTTGTTTAATTTTTTTTATATTAAATTTATTATGATCAAACGTATATTAGAATTATGACATTGCATTTACTTAAGCGCAATTCACACATAGCGCGGGTGCGGCTAGGGCACGGTTCGTTCTGCAATCCATTGCTGTTTTCTTAATATAGTTGTGTTTATAGAAGGCGATGGATGATAAAATGAACTTTTATTGAAAATGTATTTTGATTTATTTTCAGTATTATCAATAATTAAATATGACATTATGCGAAAATTTATGTACTTTTTAATGTCTTACTTACCTTTATATCTTACCTACAGTAATACATAGAAATTAGATGATTTAAGTGGTTAAGAAAAATAGAGGAGATAGCAAAAATTAGATTGACGAAATGTTTAATGAGATATGCAAATCATACACCGCTTTATGTGGCTCCCCTGCCGGTTATACTAACGAGTGCGGTTATATCGGACCCTTTCCGACTAAAACCGCACAGCCATCTCGAGTTATCAGTTACTAAGGGTGAAGTAGACTCTAGCATTTCCCTCACGCCCGGCTGACCAAGGGAGACATTGAAACCTCTCTCGAGTGTGGGACTACGGTATTACTATTTTTCATTGGATAGAGTGAGTGGTGCTTCTGCTAGGGTGAAAGGCGGTTTCATCTAGCAGCCTCAGGCCCGTGCTCATGAAGGGCGGAGGTCCTTCTGCGACCACTGACGTCCGAGTCCCCTTGAGCTTTACATGTCATCTCCGGACCCATTCCGCTGCCACCTTCTCGAATATTACTTGATTGTAGAAAGCGATGGCGGCTATGTGGCACCCTCACAATCATAAGAGAACGACCTACATATCTCCGATACTTTAATGCGGCTAAAATTATTTGTAATGCCATAAAAATATTGATACTGATGACTTGACTTGTTTGACTGAGCCAATCTCGTATTTGATGAATAGTGAAGACTATATGTATTGGCTTGTCAACAAAATATTAAGTAGTTTTTTATTTATTTATGGCACGTCAATTTGACTTCACCTTGCCTGATGTTAAGCTGAAGGCAAAGTCTCATGAAAGAGGGTCACCATTGCAAGCACGTGATACAATGGTGGCGCTCAGCTTGACGGCCTCGTCAGATGATGCTTCTTCACGCCCCGCTTAAAGGACCCAGGACTGTGGAAGAAGGGAACACGTGCGTCGGTAAGAAATTCGTTAATAGGTGTTAGTAAAGTGATAAACCTAAAAACTATATTATTTTGGCGATAATTTAAATAACACCTACTAAAAATGTACCTAAAACTAGTAGGTTAAGAAATGTTGTCATAAAATAATAAAGTTGATATCGAGTCAATTAAAATGGCTGGTAAAAAGAAAATTGAATTATTTGTTGAAGTACATAATGAAAAGGAGTTTGAGAATATAATCAAAAGTAATTCAGATCGGTTAATTTGTAAGTACACATTTTGCAGTTATAAGTTTAGGGGTCTTACCATCACCTCCTAAAAGTAATATTATTACAATGTTACTTATTTTCATAGTGAGATTCGGACTGGGTCCGTTGTCGTCCATCGATATTTGTGTACTCTTGTAAGACGAATGTAAAATCTAACAAATTAAACAAATAAATGTATCCACTATAGTGGCCCATTTCATCTATATGAGTCTAGTATCTTAAGGAACCTGACAGTGAGAGAGAGGGAGCTCGTCCTCACACGCTACGACCGAAAACGGTGCGCGCTGTGTGATATGAAAGAAATTTCATTCCGCGCAAGCTCAAGCTGTGGAATGAGCTCCCTGCCGTGGTTTTCCCAAGCGACTACATGGAGTTCTTCAAGAACGGCATTAGAAGGTTTCTACAGGGTAGGCAGAACGAGTGTGACGCCCCTGGGGGTTGCAAACGTTCATAGGCCACGGGGACCGCTTCCCATCAGGTGGGCCGTGTGCTTGTCTGTGAATGTGAATATTTTTGACAAATGTACCTAGGTAGGTACATAATTATTGTAAAACTTTGACATTCATAAGTGCTCTTTATGTGCCTAAACTGAATAAATGAAATTGATTCTTTGATTCTTTGTGACCTAAGTGATATAAAAAAAATTGAAATAATATTATTTTTAAGAAGTGATGGTAGGACCCCGGCACATAGTTCTATTATCATTTGAGCAGGAATGCAGGTGCGATCACTACCTGTTATTCCCTTATAAGTTTATTTATCGTAACTCTTGTAACCAGAGTGTGTATAACTCACTAACTCCGAGAAAAGCTCCTCGCTTCAAAATGTTATTCTTTTTCTTCTTAAAAAAGCTTCTGCAGCAGAATTGCCGTAATTTTGCCAGTTTTTAAGTAACAGAAAATTAATAACGAGACACTAATGTCAAGATTTCAAGAAAGACTAGACTCCCGCAAGCTCTCCAATAAAATTGTTTTCGGGTAGATCGAGATCAGGTAGTCGATCAGGATGTGAGTAATTTTTGGAGTCGGTTAATGAGTGTATAATTATAATTTTATTTATAGATTTAATTTGAACTAGGTGCTGAGGTCTACAGCTATGCTTTTGGATTTTGCACAGCTCTCGACAGACTCTTCACTATAATAAAATTGGACTGGAGCGATGGAAAAATCATATTACTCAAAGTAAGTTCCGAAATGATTCTATGATTTTGATGGTCGCTGTGGTAATGTCGTCTTACAAAATGGACCGCGGTAGCCTAGTGCTATGGGTAATGAACAGGTATCGGGTTCGTTCTCAGGTTTTCCCATGGCACACACCAGTGGCGAAGTGTCCATATAACCCGATTCCTGCCGGCTTACCTTTGCAAATACCCCTAAGCATTGGCTATTAATAAATTATAAATCAATGAAACCATATCCATTCAATACACAAAAATATAAAACAAAAAGTATTCTGTTACGTAAATCGCAATTATAATAATTATTTACATACATTACATATTACACATATTTCTCATAACGCCATCTAGTTCTCAAATAAAGAAGGAAATGATTCTGTCTGAACGCGCGCGAAAGGTAAGCCCGCCGGCGAAATCGGAATCTAGTAATACGCAGTCGCACGCACACATGCGCAATTTTTCTTAGTAGTGTTCGTAAAAATATGTGGCGGTATAAGCCGGTATTCGACGAGTTATGACAAAGAGGGAATATACGATAAGAATTTGCGAGAGCGAGAGAGCACTAATGTGAATGTAGTTTGTTTTGATTTCATTACCCTGAAGTTGAGGCGAATGAGCGATGCATTCAAATATTTCAAATTCATCATTCATTGACATTATTTTTTTATTTCATCAATAATTATTTATGTTATAAAGTACTGCAAGTAGTTTGAATTCGCTTTTTTGTGTGAAGAAGTTATTACTAAGTATAATTTGTGTTTGTGTTTGTGTAGTGTACTGACTGTTGTGCATTGATTGCCATTATATTGTCGCAGTACGTAATATTTTGGTAAGTAGTTTTGTCTGACTGATTATTTGTTGTGTGAGGAAACATCTGTCTCGAAATTAAATTATGAAAATAAGAAAACTTATAGTTCAGTTAGGTCGAGCCCGCCCTGTCATGAATATAGAATACTAGATGACCCGCGCAACTTCGTCTGCGTCACCCCGTTTTTGCAACATTTTTCACTTCTGCACCGCTCCAGTTGGTTGCATCATGATGTTATATACATATAAACCTTCCTCTTTAATCACTCTATCTATTAAAAAAACCACATCAAAATCCGTTGCGTAGTTTTAAAGATTTAAGCATACAAAGGGACATAGGCACAGAAACGCGACTTTGTTTTATACTAGGTATGTAGTGATAAACGGTGCGATGGATTTACGAAATATTTTAAATGTATCTCATTACGATAAATATAAGTGGTTCACTGTTATAATAATCATCAGTGCTCACACGTATAGTAAGTAAATGTGGGTTGAAATTTCCTCAACCATTTGAGCCTAAGCATCGAACCAGCCAGTCACAGCTTTTGAAAGGAGTACTACACATTACAATCGGCCATGGTAAGTTTTTTTTCTTTCGTTCGGCTTCCCTTTCAAAAAAATCCACCCTTCGCCACTGGCACACACCAACTTTTCGAAGTTATGTGTGTATTTATCGCAGGTGTATAATTGCGCGGTTAATGGCAATAGGCTTGCCACCTATTACATTGGGACCTAAACATAAACTCATGCCATACTTAAAAGAAGTCTTTATGGGTTGTTGAAGTCCAAAGAAATCAACAATTATTTATACAATTGTAGTACAGCTTTGATATAGCTTTATAGGTAAGTGGACTGCGGTACCATTAGGTCCTGGAATTCCTTGCCGGCGCACGTATTTCCTTCTTCCTACAGTCCCGGGTCCTTTAAGCGGGGCGTGAAAAAGCATCTGATGAGGCCGTCAAGCTGAGCGCCACCATTGTAGCACTGAACGTGTTTGCAATGGTGACCCTCTTTCATGGGACTTTGCCTTCAGCTTAACATCAGGCGAGGTGAAGTCAAATTGACGTGCCATAGATAAAAAAAAAAACAAAAAAAACAAAAAAGAAAGGCCAAATGGCAGTCGCGGTACAGTTACACTGGGAAAAAGAGACCGGAATTAGTGCAAGAATTATTATCGTTATTATGTTTTCTATTACGTATATTTTGTTTTTAGGTGCCTGCCGATGAAATAAATGCATTACAGAGGTTTAGAGACCAAAGTGAACCAGTCTATTTGTTCATATCGGTTAGTAAAAATATCATTTTCTCAACATTAATTGAGTTTTTCCTATTTGAAATATACAAGCAACAGTACGGATTTCACCAGTGAAACTAATCGCAATAAAATTGCGCTTAACGGTGTTCACTTATTGAAATTGAATTGAGTGAAACGCGAGAATTTAAAATTAGCAATGAGTAATAAAAATAACGTTTTAGTTTAATCACAAATCAGGGCCTCAATTATTCTAATTGTCAACCTACTGAGATTCCAAAAAAATGCCATTGATTGAATGCTATGCTGTTAAAACTCTAATCAAAAGGCATCGTGTAAAGGCAGTAGAGGTCACGAATTGATGCACTCTTTTTGATTTAATTTTGAACTTTATGCCCATATCAATAAAGCTATAAATTCAATGGCAATGAATTTAACCAGTTCGATATTTATGCAAATGGCACTAGCATGTATAGGAGATTGGTGATTGGGAGACTCCATGACCTAAGGACCGCCCTATAGCCCTGGGTTCTCTCGGTCGCCAAAAATTTTAAAAATTTTAATTTGACTTTAACTTTTAATTCTGATTTTGATTTCATTTTTTGATTGTGATTTTAATTTTAATTTTTATTTTAATTTTGATTTTTATTTTTATTTTGATTGTTTATTTTTATTTATTTGTTTTTTTTTTTAATTTATTTAGATTTTAAATTTAATTTTGATTTTGTTTTTAATTTTGATTTTGATTTCAATTGTTATTTAATTTAATCTGATCATATGTAATATTATCTAGCGCTACCACATTTACTAATTAGTGTGAAACAGTTGCATTACTCTTAGCCTTTAAGATTACTATGTACATACTTGTGATACCTGTGGTAAACGTCGTGGATGTCACAATCATTACTTGTTATAGCCCGACTATACTTAACTATCTACTATTGTGATGTTGTTTGTTTATCCAATAAATAATAAAAAAAAAAAAAAAAAAAAAAATGGCAGTTTTGTATAACTAGTAGAATCGGGGTCCAAGACGACACGACGCTAGTACGTTTACGCTGAGTTCAAATCGTCTTCAAAACTTTTAGAATGCAAAAGTCACTAAGTGCTTCCGTGGTGTGGATATGGTGAGATTTGGAGAAGTAGCAAAGAAAGAGATAGCATATCATCAGCAAGAGCGAGATGGAGTGAACCTGCAGAGACACTTATATGAATTGGATGAACCTACACCGGATGAACTAGTACGTACATAACCTAATAATATTTTGTAAAACTTTATTTGAAAATTTTCAACATTGTAATATTATTGAATGTTAACGTCAATATTGATAGATGGCGCTGTACTGGGCGGCTGTATCGCGCTATACAATTTCACGACACAATTTTCTATGTTTATTTTTACATACCTTGTACTACCGATAACAAATATATTTACCTAATGGTCTCAGGTTCAAATACTTAACCGATGTGAACAATATTAAATTATATGCTATAATTGCACTGGACAGGTTTTGTACTGTCAGTGGGACGATCGAGAAACCCCGGTTTGTGTTCTGCACTGAAAATATCCTGACTATGACAGTTCGTATCATACTAAGAAAGTAGAGTAAGATTGAAATATTATTACTGTTAAGTAGTTAGGCCTCAAACCTGAATAGGGGCTTGATGCGTTTCGTGTATAAAATCAATAATTTCACCGTATCAATTGTCCGAAACTTCGGTTCGTAATTTTGGATTAAACACGTTTCATGATGGCTCAACCGTGACAACAAAAGCCGTGTGTGGAAAATAAAAGTCACAGTTTTTGTTTTATCTCGTTACGATTTATGCCTACAACAGATTTCGGGTATTCCGAGAAATAAAAGGCAGCTGTCAGGATTTTGCGATCCCATATAAAATTTGTTTCCGAATACTGTGATAGCCGTGATGGATTGCTTTTATTTTGTTTTTTTTTTTGACATTTGCGTGTGTTATTTTAAAAAGGGTACATCTAAAATATCTAAAACTAGCTGAGCCGCGTAAATTGGTCTGCGTCACCCCGTTTTTGCAATATTTTTCATTTCGGTTCTGCAGTGGTTGTATCATGATGTTATATACATATAAACCTACCTCTTCAATCACTCTATCCCTTAAAAACCGCATCAAAATCCGTTGCGAAGATTTAAAGATTTAAGCATACAAAGGAACAGAGAAAAACGACTTTGTTTTATACTATGTAGATGATACAGGGCGTCCCTCGGTAATGCCACATGGAGGAAAAGTACCTTATTATTATTGTAGATGGGACATTTTACTGCAAGAATACTTGGTTTATTAAAAATGTATGAATGCGGTTCAATTGGTTTTTAAAATTAACATATAGTCTTCTTGCAGTAAAATGGTCCCATCTACAATAAATAAGGTACTTTCTCTGTATATAAAATATAACAAAGCCGTATTTGACTTGTATTGGAGAAGGCGACTCGAGGTCTCAGAATGTGGAATGTGGTCCCTTTTCCTTCATAAGTGCGGTGGGGTGCTCTGTGGTCCCTACATCAAAGGGGGTCATTTTGAAAGAGATGGCCCCGTGTCTACCAGGGTTTTGAAAGATATGTTGACTATTTTCTCATCTCCAGCAATTGAAGATCCAAAGATGGTGTGTGTTTTGTAGATTCGAGTCCAACAATGTCAATGTACAGCTACAATAAAACACATTTATTAGGTATATTATAATTGCAAAAACTACTGAACGGATTTCGATGCGGTTTTTTTCTGTTTGAAGGGATTTGGTTCAACTTAAAATTTCACGTTTGTTTGATTACAATCGATTAAGTAGAACCAGAGTTATGATTAGTAATATAGAATATAGAATATAAGTTGCACAGATGGCGCTTAGGTCGTGATAACCGACAGCCACGCGGGCGGAGCCGCGGTCATAGGCTGGTACTTACTATATAAACAGGTAGCACGTCACTTATTGTAAATACCGGTTGCATTATGACAATACGGCTTACAATATGTAATTGTAATCTCGGATCGTATTTTGATACCTGAGACCTACCTACTACTTTGTGTATATTTATAAACATTATTAGGTAGGTGTATCAGTAAAGTATTTTTGTAGGTGGTATAAGCTTGTCTAAGCCTGAACGATGTGTCTCATCAATCTCTAATGCACATTCCTAGACCCTAATGCTACCAATTGTCAATCATTGTCAAACCATTGTAGAAATGCCTCTGTGGCGTTGCGGTAGTGAACGCGACTGCTACGGCAACCCGGTTATTAACGCTATCATATGGCCAATACAATAATAAATAAGAATTTATGGTAATTAGGAAACATCGTAATTTAAATTGGGCCCCCCTTAAACTATTTTTGACATGGAATTTAGTAATTCAAAAAACATTATTGAAATTGGTCTAGTATTTTCGGTTACTTGCAAACAAACAAAAAACAAATCTTTCCTCTTTATGAAACACTAATAGCCCGCATAATAATTATTATTCAAATATATTTTTATTATTATAGCAGTGGATGAAAACCAGAGCGAGAGATAGACATCAAGAAGCAGAGTCTTCTGCCTCTCGGCGTATAGCCCGCCAAGCTGTGAGGAAACGTCACCGGGCCGAGCTGATGATACCATATCTGACTGACCTGAACTACGTTATGTACTGGCCTCATTGCTTGCACGCGCATCCTGAGTTATACGAACGTTGGGATAGTAACAGTTACGTATAATATACAATATATTTTAATTCAACCGATCTTCCTTTTACTAGAGACTGGCAAAATTGCAGCTATTCTGCTGCAGAAGCCATTTTAAGAAAAGAAGAAGAAGAAGATCTTCCTTTGATTTGGCTTTTATGGTGGCGACTGCTGTCTAACTTGTCACTACTGGTATAAGCTTGTCTAAGCCCAAATATGCGTCCCATCACTCTTTAATGCACACTCTTGGGCCCTATTGCTACCAATTGTCAACCATTGTCAAACCATTGTAAAAATGCCTCTGTGGCGTCGCGGTAGTGGATGTGACTGCTACGCAGAATGTGCAGGTTTGAACCCCGCTTGGTATGAATGAGTATGGCTACTTGCACTGGTCTGGTCGTGCCTAGGAGATCACGTTAATCTGACGGTCCCGGTTATCATACGAACATCTATGGCGGTCGTTACGGGTAGTTAAAGTCCTAAAACGTCTAATAACTGATCTAACTGCAGCACTTCGATATTACCTATAGGTTGTGGAGGCCTGATGACTGTTGCTTCTCGGAAAATATCGAAGTTCGGCTGTAACGAAGTTAGACTGGAAAAAGTGGGTCAAAACATTAAAGTAAAAAAAATATCAGCCAATGAGCCCGAAATATATTGCGAAATATGATTGGGCGATTCGGACCGGTATAGTTCGAAATGGGGGCCGACCTTAACTACTCGTATATACTATATTATACCGAGCTGATGATGTGTCTACCAAATGACTACAATAAGCATACATAGAAGACTTTTTGAAGAGCCAGAAGATTCTTAGACGGTCAGCAGCACAAGTGTGATGCCCTTGATTTTGCACACATCCATAGACCACTTTTCATCAGGTGGGCTGTACGCCTATTATATATATGTATATGTTTATTATGTAAGTATTTACAAAAAAAAATGTATTTAAGTATGTTTATCCGCATTCTAGAACCCGTAACACAAGCTAGTTAAGCTATGCTTACCATGGGTCTAGGTGACGTTGTGTAGATTGTCCTAGAATATTTATTTATTTGTCACCTAAGCGATATAAAAACGTATGTTTTTTTCACAGATATCGTAATGGTTGGCCGAGAAATGATAGATGTTACAGACGAGATAGCCGCTGATATATTCTATCAAGGAGATGCTCCACTCAACGAGGCTTCATTACACAAACTTAAGTCGGGTCCAGCATTGGCTCTTTGCTTGCGGTTGCTTGATCCGACTGATTTTACACGTTAGTGTCTACAAACTGTCATAAACACAATGGATGCTTACCATAAAGTTATCCATTTTTTTTTCTAAGGACAACGGTTGGGTACCATGCTTATCTGCCACCTACTTAGTGACAAAACCCATTTTTTTCTGTGCGCGAAATCTCCACGGATACTAATCCTATCGAAACCGATGAGAGAAGTTATGTCGAACTTGAACCGACTAAAACGCACGTCGTCTTTGGGTCTTTAATTGCCTGAGGTGAGATAGTAGCGAATATATCCTTCGCACGCCAGTAAACCCAGGGTCATCTCTTTCGTGATGACCCCCTTCGGGTAAAAGGACCACGGTGTCCCCGTCTAGCCTCTGGGTATGTCAGCACTTTGCGCCGCCACCACGGCTTGCTTCTGCTAGGGTGACAGGCGGCTCCACCCATCACCCCCAGGCGAGCGCTCATGGTGGACGGAGGTCACTCTGCGACCTCCGACGTCTGAGTCACCTCCGCTCATCGCGGGCTGAACGGTTCCGAAGTTTTCTCCGAACCTGTTCCGCCGTCTCCTTCTCGAACATTACTTGCTCGCAGAAGGAGGCGGCGGCGCCTAAGCGCTCCCGCATCGTACCATCACCTTGAGCAAGGCGGTGAGCGAAAGAACTCGCACTCCAAGGGCCACCACTAGCCTACAAAAAGCAAAAGCTTCTTTCTTTAGCTGAAATGTCTTTCTTCATGAAAAGTGGGTGCAAATAAACGTCTGCTTGCCCCTCAGAAATTTACAAGGTTACATAAGATACCTAAACCTCACATTTAGGGTCATATTAAAACATTTTATTAACGTAATAATTCACCGGTGGAATATCCCACCTTCCTTTTCCGTGTCAACAAATGATAACGCGTGCTGACCTAATCACATCCTCCCACTACTGACCATGACCCGTGACTGTGTTGATGACAACAATCTATCATACAGCTAAAAATAATAATGAGTTTATATATTTTATAATATAAATAAAAATGAAGATCTTCTGAAGAACTAAAAAATAAATATTTCATACGCTGTCGTGTTGGGGACCTCTAACTGGTAAAGCATTCCCACATGGTTTCGAAATGGTTATCTTGGATTTAAAATATACCGTATTCTAGTAGTCAAACCCTTTCATTTGACACCCATATTGAGGGGAAGGGGGCCATTTCAAAGCGATGCCCCGGGTCTGCCGGTATGGGAGAGGTATGATAAGAATAAGAATCTATTTCCTAGAATATGGTTGGTGTTGAGGTGATGTATGGTATGGTATGGTATGATATGGGTATGTCTTGTATTATCTCATCTCCGGCATCAAATATCCATAGACAGCGTGCGTTTTAGTTAGTTCGAGTCCGATATAATCACATCTGATTTTTCGCACGATAAAAAAACGTGATAATAATAGGTAGTTTCTGCGAACCTATGTCCAACAGTAGACTGCAATAGTCTAATTGCTTGATTGATGTTTTAAAACCTGTAAAAACCTATAAATAGTCGGATTTTCTCTTGAAAAGCTATATTAAAAATATAATTTTGCAGCTCTTGTACGGAGAATTCTATATGAGGACCTACGAGTTGCCCCGACTGACGAATCGACACCAGTCGAAAACTTACCCACGGAAACTGCCTTCAATTATTACAAAACTTATAGTCTACCTAAAGAAGAGGTATTGAGGCGTCGGCAAGAGGAATTTGAGAGAATGAAGGTAGTTAGCAACTTTATACAATATTGATTACACACTTGTACTTCACGATATTTATTACCTTACTTACCTAACCGGTTTCGTCTTGTGACATTCACAAAGGTTTACATTGACATTTAAGAATATTCCAATTCCCAAACACTACTATGACAAACTTTTTCCCCAAGATTTGGGGAAATAAGTTCCACCAAGGGTCATCAATCAACAGTATAAATATTTAGCAATTTTAATTTTCTATTCACTTACCTCAGTAAAAATCTCGCCCAAATTGGCCCAGCCGTTTCAGAGATTGCCAGCTACAAACAGACGGACACTTTTGAAATTGACTGTTTGTTATTAAGAAGGTATTAAGAAACTGTTGTTTTAACTTTATGGATTGACAATTCAATTTTATTTATTTGTATAGATTGAGAATAAAGAAAAACGTCATCGGCGACTGCAAGAGATGCAAAGATTGGCTCGGGAAGCTATTGAGGAGGCAGTGGAGGTCAAACGAAAGGAAAGAGAACAGCACAAGCTGGATCTGTTGAAGAGTGGAGTAAGAGAATCACAATAATTATACTTGACCTCATAAATAAATAAATAAAATATATTCTAGGACAATCTACACAACGCCACCTAGACCCATAGTAAGCATAGCTTAACTAGCTTGTGGTACTGGTTCTAAAATGCGGGTAAACATACTTAGATACATTTTTTTTGTAAATACATACATATTATACACGGAAACACTCGACCAATGCAGATATTCATATTTATGTACACAAATATTTGCACTGTGAGGGAATCGAACCCGCATCTCCTGCGTAGCAGTCGCGTGCACTACCGCCATACGCTACGGAGGTCGTCATCCTCATACATTATGACCGGGAACGGTGCGCACTATGGTAGTATGAAAGAAATTTCATCCCTCACACGCTCAAGCTGTGTGTGTGTTATTTAAATTATATAAATTATTACAGAATTTAGAAGCTTTAGAGAAGTTAAAACAGGAACCCGAGGATGATGAAGTGGATATTCTTGTTCCAGAGGTACATATAATAAATATTTACATAATTATGATTCACTGTTTTGGTGAGTACTATATATTTTGGACTTCCGCCATGTAACTACTTCAATATCTTATCTTATGATTTCCTCTATGTAAAATATATTCTTTTTAGGAACTGGATGACGACGATGTTTCCTTGGTATTCGAAGAAGATCCCGACGAGTATTTCCCCCCACCGGGTCTGCTAATACCCCCATTTTATGCGCCGCCTAACGATGTAGCCAAAGTTACTGGCCTGGCTAGGTTATTTCCTAAAGTAAGTAATATTTCTGATATTATAAATTTGTCTCTGTTACTCTCCAAGACGTTAATTGGTTGTGCTTGTGCAGCTAAGCATGTAAGTTCCTTGCGATTTACACAGCATAGCAAGGAATCGGTTCAACATTTTGTTTTCCAAATTTATTTACTGCCACCTTTTCGGTCAATAATTTATACCCATTTTTTAAATAACATTTCACGTTCTCATGCTTAAGTTTTGTGTATGTAACTAGCACATTTTGCCCTTAAAAGTATTATAAATAAAGTTCTGTTTCATTCATAAACTTAATGTAGACCAGATTATAATATGTAAAAGAGTTACAGCGTTCTTCCTGTAAGTCGAAGGCTGAAGTCCCGTGCACACATTCACCTTTCCCAATTTCAAATTGATTTGAAAAAACATAACATAATATAAACTCACGCCTGTATCTCCGAAGGGGTAGGCAGAGTTGCTAGCACCCATGTTTCGCACGATTATGTTTAGGGTCTAATTTAATAGGTCACTTAAAAAACCTGCGATAAATACACAGATAACTTCGAAAAACATCGAAAAGGGATTGGTGTGTGCCATGGTAAAACCTGGGATCGAACCCGAGACCTCGTCTCAGCAGTCTATTACCCACACCACTAGGCTACCGCAGTATTTGATGCTTCAAACTTTATTAAAATATTCCAAAGTGGTTCTAATCTATCTATCTAGCTGGTACAGGAGCGTGTGATACCTCAGGCGGAATACTTACCACCTCACGTACTAGTCCTGCTTGAAATATCCAAGAGACAAAGAGCGATTGAAGCCATAGGGCCCTATAAACATGCTGTATTACATGTAAGTTACTAGCATACGTATTTAATTGCCTTCTTCTCAGGGCGTGCGTTTTAGTCCCCTTTTTCCACACCGGCCAATTAAAACTGATTCGTGAACATTTTGGAGGGTTTTTAAACAAACAATATTAAAACATGGTTAATTCATTCTCGGAACCTTTTCCCAACTCAGTTGAGGATTAAAATATGGTGCAACCATTAAAATATGGTTCTATTCGTATATTCATTAAAAGCTATAAATGAATAAAAGCTTTTTTTCATGGAAATAAATATCTATGAAGATATATTATTTAGAACACTTTTTGAAAATTTGTCCGGTACCAGTTCTATTTAGTTTATTAATAACATAATTCATTCCCAGATGGGTATTTTCAAAGCGTCTTCTCCGTACGATGGCGTCCACATAGCATTTACGGTGAAGCAATTCGATACTCTGGATAGTAGTTCATGGAATTTGTAAGTAAACATTGTATCTACGAGTACTTTGTGATTCATACATCGTAAGTCTTATTGAAACATGGCTGCCCTTTTATTAGGCCAGTGACATATTGGAAACATTATTATTGACGACCTCTGTGGCGTGGCGGTAGTGATAGCGACTGCTACGCAGGAGGCGTGGGTTCGATTCCCGCTCAATGCAAATATTTGTGCACATGAATATGAATATTTGCATTAGTCTGGGTGTTTCTATGTATTTACAAAAAAAGTATCTAAGTATGTTTATCCGCATTCTAGAATCCATAATACAAGCTAGTTAAACTATGCTTACCATAGGTCTAGGTGGCGTTGTGTAGATTGTCCTATAATATTTATTTATTTATTTATTTTATCATAAAATCCCATGCGGTGTCATATAAGGCGACTATAGTTTTAGGGGAAGACCCTCTCGAAACCCAACTGAAAAGGTTTCTCAGAGCACATCTGGTGAGGGGCCAGTCTACGAAAGTGTGAAAGACGGGGGAACTGGTCAGATGGGTCCTGTGCTTATCTGCCTACAAAGTTTTTTTTTATTATTTATGGCACGTCAATTTGACTTTACCTAGCCTGATGTTAAGCTGAAGGCAAAGTCTCATGAAAGAGGGTCACCATTGCAAACACGTACAGTACAATGGTGGCGCTCAGCTTGACGGCCTCATCAGATGCTTTTACCCCGCTTAAAGGACCTAAGACTGTAGGAAGAAGGGAACACGTGCGCCAGTAAAGAATTTCAAGACTTAATGTTGCGGCAGAAGAAAGACTCACCGAACCGCTTGGTTCTTGATGGTATAAAACATCTTTTACAGGGATGATTTAAAAATCGCCTTCATGATATCGATAGAAAATGATGTGCCATTACTGCAATTGATTGAATGGCATCCATTCCACGTGAGCCGAGACGCTTCTATTGGTGAAGACGAATGCGCTGCAATGTTCCCCGTCGATTATGGCGATGATTACAACGAGTTCGAGGATTTTGTCTGAATGGTGTGCGTAAGTATGTATTTATTCCTATTTATATTATGTCACCGCGGTAGCCTAGTGGTATGGGTGGTGGACTGCTGAGACGAGGTCTCGGGTTCGATCCCAGGTTTATCATGGCACCCACCAATGACTGCGATGGTTTTCGAAGTTATGTGTGTATTTATCGCAGGTTTATAAGTGCCCGGTTGATGGCAATAGGCTCGCCACTTATTACATTGGGACCTAAACATAAACTGACGAAATGTGCTAGCACCTCTGCCTACCCCTTCGTGGATATAGGCGTGAGTTTATGTTATGTTATGTTTTACTGTTTACATGAAGGCCGGACGGGTTACTACTTTTCCTGTCCATCCAAATGTTGCCTGGAAGAGATCGCCGTTGGCCACAAGGCCACCCATTGTACATTCTACCATTTTTTTTATGTCCATTAAATAAATATTTGTCCGATTGTGAACAAAAAAGAGTTGTTTATCTATCCATCTAATATCTAATGCGCATAAATATTTGAAGCGGCTCTATTAGAAATAGTTTTGAATTATAATGCGTCAGCTTTTCTTGAGTCATTTGATGATATAGATATCTATAAATGTAACGTATCATATTGAATGATTGACATTTTTATGACTAGCCTTAATAGTCATATGAATAAAATAGGTATATTAATCTATGATATATACTACGCATTGGTAAGAGACCCAAAGTAAATATCACTACATCAAATCAAATCAAATCAGATCAAATTTATTTCATAATAATCATTGTACAATATTTTACATAGTTCTTAATCTATCGTGCGTTGTTACATTGATAGTTAAGTGTCTTTGCATAGGGATAATTTATTAGTGGTGCCTGAACTAGGTTATCCTGTGTTTCAAGCTTTAGGTGCAGATTTCTACTTTGTACTTCTTGAATACTATTGCATAGACAACAATTAAAGTTACAAATAGTATGAAACAAAGTCGCGTTCTTTGTCCCTAGTTTTCGTGTCCTTATGTCCCTTTGTATGCTTAAATCTTTAAAACAACGCAACGGATTTTGATGCGAGTTTTTTTAATAAATACAATGGTTAAAGAGAAAGGTTTATAACATCATGCTACGACCAACAGTACTTTGCTACCCGAGGCACGACCAGACCAGTGCAAATAGCCATATTCATGCATACAAATATTTGCACAGAGTTGGGATCGAACCCGCGTCCTACGTAGCAGTCGCGTTCACTTCCGCCACGCTATATAGGCATTTTTTGAGGTTTGACAATGGTTGACAATTGGTTCCATTAGGGCCCAGGAGTGTGTATTAGAGAGTGATGATAATGATGTACTCCATCGTGGCGGAGCGGTAGTGCACGCGACTGCTACGCACGGGGCGGGGGTTCGATCCCCGCTCAGTGCAAAAAGTTGTATGCATGAATAAGGCTGCTTACACTTGTCTGATCGTGCCTCGGAGAGCACGTTAAGCCGTCGGTCCCGGTTGTCAAACAAACACCTATGGTAGTCGTTACGGGTAGTTGGAGCCCTCAAAAGTCCAACCAGTCTAATTTGTAACATCGATATCATTGGATCATTGGTTGTGGAGGACAGATGGCAGTCGCTTCACGGAAAATATCGAATTCAGCTGCATCACAGTCAGACTGGAAAGCCGGCCTCAACTGAGTTGGGAAAAAGGTTCAGAGGATGATTATAATGATGTACTTTTATATCTTCTGAAAAAATATGCCTTATCTGCATTCCGCATGCGTTGCGTAGATGCCTAGACACGAGTACTAAATATGGTACTCTATTTATAATTATAATCAGTGTACTGAGTTGGTACTGCTATTATAGGGTATCGACTGCGCAATGAACTAGCACATTAGGTAGCATTTGAATGTGGACGACATATTTCGTGGGAAGCACTACTACGGTGGAGGGCAAACAATCTGTGGAGGAACGGAGTGAAATGTACCTCCGATACATAGTTATAACTCAACCAGACAAAGTAATCAGGTCTGCTTCCCGATGGAGGTCATCTCGAAAAGGCCCTGAGCCTGTTGGTGTGCGAGGGATATGTTGACTACTATCTCACCTCCGGCAACTAAAGACCCGAAGACGGCGTGCGTTTTGTTTGGTTGATGGATGGTTCGAGTCCGACATAACCTCCCTAACCGGCTCCATGGGGATTTGTCACACGTTTAAAACTAAAAAGGCCTTCAGGATTGGTAAGTCAGTGTCGGAAGAAAATTTCCAGGTAAAGTCTGCGGGACGTGATCACCCTGTGCAAATCAGCGCTAATAAAAATGCACACCGAAACATACAATAATAGTAGACTGGTGTTGGGTTCAAATCACTCTGTGTATGAAAATTGTACTTACATTACTGCATATATAAAAGCCCCCTCGTGCACTCACATGAGTTCATACATCATACACGAATATCGCCTCGTAATTTTATTGAACTCTAGCCGGCTCACCACCTCGGGTCTTAAGGGGTATAAAGTTTTCCAACATTGGCCTATGTCCAGTCTGCAGTATATGGGATTTTTTTCCCCATTTATCATCAGTGGGAACGACACCAGTGGTGACGACTGGGAATAACCGGACCTTGGCTATCTACTCACCTTCATATCTACACAAAAATGAGTGAAAAAAATTGTATTCCTCCCTGATGCACGCATTGTTAGGTAGTAATGATATGTAACTGGTTAGCATACTCTGTGGTCCACTTCGTTTCACGTTACGAAGACTCAGCTAAAATGCAAAGCATCGAATTATGTTACATAGTTCTCAACTGAAGTCACTTGGACTTTGAATTCGGTTTGATTGCGTCGTTATTTCGTTCCTTTATACATGGATATAGGTGAGTCTATTTATTTATTCTATTAATAATAGAAATTTGATTAAGAAGTTATGTTTAAATAGAGGGTGATGTTTATTATTTTTTCACGTAATAACTGCTGAACAGATTTGTGTGATATTTGGGAAGCGTTCGTGGCCAGGTGCGCTTATTTTTTTTTTATTTATGGCACGTCAATTTGACTTCACCTCGCCTGATGTTAAGCTGAAGGTAAAGTCTCATGAAAGAGGGTCACCATTGCAACTTTATAATGTACTAGCCTATGCCCGCAGTTTCGCCCGCGTGACTATCGGTTATCGCAACCTAAGCGCCATCTGTGCAACCTGAATTCTATATTACCAATCATAACCCTGGTTCTATTTAATCGATTGTAAGCATACAAACGTAAGATTTTAAGTTGGACCAAAACCCATGAAACAAAAAAAAACCGCATCGAAATCCGTTCAGTAGTTATTGCGTTCATCGCGGACAAATATAAACTTTTTACAATTATATAATAGTATAGATCTATGCATTATGTTATCTAGGTAGTGCTATTTCATTTAAACAGTTTTGTGCTTAGGAAAACAAGTTATAAGTTAATACTGGCTGTCAATTTCTTCAGGTCAAAACAGAGGCTACCTACTAACTATAAATTTGGCGACTAGAACTAACCAGGGAAAGATGGGAATATCGTAGTCCCACACGCTAGGGGCTTTAGATAGCCCTGGATCAGCTGGGGCGTGAGGTATATTCCAAAGGTTACTACATCCTTGGAATCTGATGGCTAGAGATGCGGTTTTCGTTGGTTTGATCCCGACATAACCACCCACGCTTACCTCAAAGGGGGGAATCTGTGGGAAATATGCCTATACACTATTGCTCGTGTTTTTTATCCTTCGATTTTTTTGTTTAAATTGACTCTTATGGTAGTAACTGCCTTCTGATCTCCCAAATGAAAGGAGAGCCTACACCAATACCTCCTCCTATATCCTCTATCAGTAGTATAGGTACCGGCTTGTAGGTGAGGCTGGCTTGAATTGGAAGGTTTTGATTAGTTTCTAAACATAATATAACATAATCTCACGCCTATATCCCCGAAGGGGTAGGCAGAGGTGCTAGCACCCACATTTCGCCATTTTATGTTTACGTTATAATGTAATAGGTGGCGAGCCTAATGTCATTAACCGGGCACTTATAAACCTGCGATAAATACACACATACAACTTCGAAAAGCATCGAAAAGTCATTGGTGTGTGCCATTGTGAAACCTGGGATCGAACTTGAGACCTCCTCTCAGCAGTCCATTACCCATACTACTAGGCTAACGCGGTCGTCGGTTTCCAAACATCCCCTGTTATTATTTGTACTGTTGATTTATAGTACTTGGTGGAACTTATTGTTATACATTATTGATAAACCACTTGTACACTTGTTTTAATCCCGATTGCATCCGAAATCTCCACGTCGGATTCGGGAACTTCAATACCACTTTCCGGAACGCGAGTACCATCTGACCTTTTTGAGAATGTTATCGCATTGAATTCTTGTGCATAGAATTTTGATGTGGAATTGGGTGTCTAAACTACATTTGTGTCATCGTGTAGCTAATTGGTGGCAGTAGACCGTTGCCACCAGAAAAATTCTGACATGGACATCTAGACTTTACTACCTTCTTCTCTCCCCAACTCTGAGGAAAAACCTGCTAGAGCCCCACCCATCAATCAGAAGTTGTGTCTGCTTATGGGTAAGGTTTACTTGGGCCTCAAAGATCCTTACCAGAACTCGGACATCCAAAGTGTGTCTATATTAAAAACATTATATTTTTATTTACAGTTGGTAGCAGACGCCATATCATCTACTCAACATGTTAAAAGGTAATTTATTTGATTTTTGTGGTTATGTGTAGGTTTCTGCAATTTACGGGTGGAACAAAATGTTGTAGTAGTTTTATAAATACGGTTGATCTACGGTAAGCGGTTGCCATGGGTTTTGAAACGCTTGCAATACAATCTGAATAGTATGTGCTTTGCAAATGGGAGAGTAAGAGAAAAAAGCGGATGTACCGATTTTTTTATACACCACTCTATATCTTTATACTAGCTGACCCACGCGACTTCATCTGCGTCACCCCGTTTTTGCAACATTTTGCATGATGCATGATGTTATATACATATAAACCTTCCTCTTTAACCATTCTATCTATTGAAACAAACCGCATCAAAATCCGTTGCGTAGTTCTAAAGATTTAAGCATACAAAGGGACAAGAAAAATAGGGACAGAAAACGCGACTTTATTTTCTACTATGTAGTGATGTATGACTAGTGGGAGACAAGCACGCGGACCACTTGTTGGAAAGTAGATACCGTGGTCTATGGACGTTTGCAACACCAGCGGCATCACATTCGTGCTGCCGACCATACAGAGAAGAGGGGGAAAGAGAAAGGGAAAGGGGGAGGGGAGAGGGTTAAGAGAGTCTCTGTGCTGTCAGTTCAGAAGATAAAGAAAGGGTTGCCCACTGACAACACGAAACCTCTCCAGTGAGGGACCTCTACATCCTCAACACGAAACCTCTCCATCCCCATCAGGTAGGCCGTGTGGTGCCACATAAGTGATATAAAAAAACCTATTGACTTTCTGTTTACAGTTTTTGAAACATTTCTCTGTATTTTGGCTGGAGTATCAGTTGCGGTATGCTATTGCACGACACAGGATCTTCACACTGTCACTGACTGCACGTTCCAGTTCACCTGCTTTGGTACTATTGAGCGCAATGATTTACAACTCCCAGATAAATGCCTTGGATCCACTAACTACCCCGTCATCGTTAGAGTCAACCTCAATGAAGCCATCGACAGGTTTGACGATACCATTGACATGGATTATCTCAGCACCATTACTGACCTCAGAATCTCAGCTAAATGGAAGGAAACTGCCTTTGCTATGTTACAATACACCATTAGACTTAGAAGCCTCCTTCTTGTCAATATTGGTCTGAAACATATTTCTGGCTCACCTTTTTACTATCTAAGCTACCTCGAAGATCTCAATTTATCATATAATCATCTTACAGATATTCAAAATTTGTTTGTGTTTGAAGCCTCTCCGAATAAACTTAAGAGATTGTGGTTATCACACAATGCGATTACAGATATACCTAGTTCTACTTTCGAAGATCTTTCTTCGTTAACCGAACTCGATCTTTCATTTAACAGTATTTCTGATCTCACTGAAGAGCCATTTTATAATTTAACCAAACTTGAGATACTTAGACTGAATAACAACAGAATCAAAGATCTGAATGGTGCTGTTAATAGCCTTCAAAATTTGAAACATTTGTACCTAAGAGGTAATCATTTACAAAATATTGATGACGAATCACTTAAAATTATTGAACATTTAGAAACTTTTGATGTTTCTGGTAATGATTTAGAAAACATGAAGCCTATAATTTTTTTAAGGCATTGGGAACATTTTGGTAATTATTCAAGGTGCAAAATTATACTTTCAGAAAACCATATTTCCAATGTTCCTAATGGTACTTCTAAAGAGATAACAACGAGATACGTTGGTAATTTAGATGACCGCTCTATGAATATACATACTGAGGTAGACCTATCTGTTAACTCTATAAAAACTATAGCATACAATGCTTTTCAGTCTTTGATACATGTAGAAATTCTAGATTTATCTAGAAATAGAATTACGGATTTCGTTGTAAATTCTGATGACCTCGCTTATATCCAATATTTAAACCTAAGCAGTAATTTTATATCGCATTTGTATTTCGAAAGTTTCTCCCGCATGAATAATTTGTTAAATCTTGATTTATCTAACAATCAGCTTGACTTCATGCCCGATATGTCTTTTAATGGTAAATATAATCTAAAGCTTGTAAATATGACTTATAATGCCATTAGCAAACTTGATAGGATCCATATAATTATGTTCCACCCAGAAGGAGGAGTTTTAGATCTTGCCAATAATTCTATATCAGAGTTAAAAATACCGTATGGTGAAGGTATACGTTTGATTCATTTAATATTGAATTCCAATAACATTACAAAATCTATACTTATTGATTTGAGAATGCAAACTGATTTAAAATACTTAGACATGAGCATAAATCAAATTGGTGAATTGGACGCTTCCTCATTACTTTTACCTAGAAATCTTGAAGAATTGGATTTAACATTCAACAAAATCTATCGAATTGGTCCATCTACTTTTCATACTTTGGAAAACCTAAAATCTCTACGTTTGGGACATAATCAGCTTATAAATTTCGAGTATGGCGCTTTCAATGCGTTAAAATCTCTTAAAAGCTTAGATTTATCATACAACAGAATCAAACACTTGGATTCAAAATTGTTAACAGATTTAAAATCACTTAGTATATTGTCTGTGAGATCAAACGATATGAATACGATAGATTACAAATATTGGTATGGCCACAAAGTTGATTTGCAAGTTTATATTGATAATAACAAATTAAAATGTCAATGGTTAGTACAGGCACTGCAAGATTATAAAAATGAGTTTTCTAAAATGAAACCTGTTGTGCTAGTATTTACCAGAGATTTGAATTCTGTGGAGGGTATCCCATGTGAACCTGATAAGGCAGAGCCGTATACACAAATTACTGATTATAAGGAAACTAATAATGATAAGTTATTGATAATCAGTCAAAAAATCCTTGAGACTGTCCGTGAAGAAAATATGAATTTAAAACAGTTTTTGTGGTACAATCTTCAAAAGGACAAAGAAAGGTCAGAGAAATTGAAAAAGAAGGAATAGGTTTAATTTAATCCAGTGTATAGTTTAACTTTAGTCATGTGTTTGCATATTAATCTTAGGGTATAAGAACGAGATAAAGATAAAATTGAAATGTAAACATGTGATGTGTTTTAGATTTAGATTTTTAATTTGTGTGTATAAAACTTATTTTATTAAAGTGTGACAATTTGTTCTTCTAATAGACTGTTGTTTTATCAAATTTATGTTTGTATACTTACAAAATTTTATACGAAATGAAATGTATTCTTTGTTACTTATGAACAAAATAAAAATTATCAAATATAATTACAGTTGGTTTATTTTAACAAATCTTTTTACAAAATTCTTCATCAACCGATAACTTTGGCGACTGCAAATCTTCGTTCATAATGTTGTATCTTGGTTTTTACTGAGTGTTTCGCCAGTTTTTTGGTCAGTCTAGCTAGCTGGTAAGGCTAGACTAGGACCCCAAATATTTCTGTATATAATTTAGTAACCGCGGTAGCCTAGTCAGTGGTATGGGTAATGGACTGCTGAGACTAGATCTCGGGTTCGATCACAGGTTTACCATGGCACACACCAATGACTTTTCGAAGTTATGTGTGTATTATATATAAGTGCCCGGTTAATGGCAATAGGTTCGCCACCTATTACATTGGGACCTATACATAAACTGGCGAAATGTGGGTGCTAGTACTTCTGCCTACCCCTTCGGGGATATAGGCGTGAGTTTATGTTATGTTAAATAATTTAAGATTCAAAAGATTGCCGCCGCTACTTTTGCAGAGACTTTTAAACGGCGCTATTACTCCAATTTCGTTGGAGACTATAAATTTGTACCTTTAGGAGTCTAAACGTTCGGGCCATGGGGTCCAAGCGCTGGCAATCTCTTCAGAGAGATTGCGCAGCGTATGGTCGACGCTTCTCGTGACCAGAGGCCTGACCTCTTTTTAGGACAGAGAATAAGCATTGTCATACAACGTGACAATGGTGCCAGTCTTCTAGGAACGTGACCACAAGAGGCATGTGATGCGGAGCAACTCCACGACGCTTTTTAATTTAAGTCTTTTTTTTGTTTTAATTTAGTTAAATAATTAGTTTACATTCCATTGTATAATACATATATTACATATATTTCAGATTCAATAGCATTTATTGAATTAAATTGTCGTGTTGTTTCCCGGTGAAGTAAAATAGGATCAACCAATCTCCTTCTGTGGGTATCTTAGAAGGCGACATAGGGATAGGGCCAACAGCAAACATACAGCCCATTTCAAAGTGTCTGTCTGCAATAAGGTCGCGCCCGATAACGTAGAACCGAAAATAATAGTAAAATGTGGGTGTTATTACACTTTTGCCTACCCCTTTGATGATTTAAAGGAATGATTATATATCGACGCCCCCGAGGAATAAACCTGTATTGTACTATTACTGGGTTATTACTGTTATTGCATTTTCGGTATCTATGGGTCGGAATGCACCTATGTAATTTTTTTCAAATTTTTCTAGCGATAATATCCAACTATTTACCCTATGACACCTTTGTTCTTCGGAAAAAGTGTTGATTTTTATGTACGAGAAGAATATCATAATACATTATTACAAATTCATTTGTGTGGCTACATTTCGGTAAAGTAATATTACTGCAAAATATTTTCTATTAATTACTGGTTAAACCGATTACAGGTTTATTCTCGTGATTTATGAGATTGACATTTTCGGTAATACTCAGTTACAGTAATCATTTGGGATCGTGATATAGGTATTGGCGTTAACTGCTTCGCATTTCGAGGAAACATTGCAACCTGAAAGCTCCCCCGTAATTAATAACACTTATTATAGGTACCACATTGACCAATAGTTGTCAAAATAAGCAACCTGATATTGGAACTGAATTAAATAGTTGTTAAAATGAGCAACCTTGGTGTTAGAACTGAATTAATACAACATTCAATAGAGTTGAACCAAAAAATTTGGAGGTACCTTCCACTTCCCTAAATGAAAATGAATACACCAGAAAACGTAAAACTAATGAAGGTCTATGGTCTAACAAGAAAAATAAATTACTGAAATATCCACAAAAGTCTATAGGACCTGTTGGGAATTGTAAATTAAACTGTGGTAGCCAATATACCTCTTCAGATAGGCAAGATAATTATATTTGATAAATTTTATAAACTAGCTGATCGAAAACTGCAATAGATATACTTTGCTAAACATACTAAAACAGAAAACATCAAACGAATGACTCTACAACGAAAAAATAATCGCACACAGACTATTAAATATTTATTTTCTTCAAGAAATGTGGATGTTTTGATTTGTAATAAGTTTTTTTCTAAATAATTTACAAATTAATGAACAAATGGTATACACAGCAATAGTAAAATTTAAAACAGATGACCGCGTTACAGACTTAAGAGGTAAGCACAATAATAGACCTGTTGATTTGGATTCGACGATTGACCTCCACCTCGAAGTTTGATCCGTCTAATCGGACCATCTGTCCAAGGTAGACGTACTTGTCTACAACTTCGAAGGTCGAGCCTCCAACTGACACTGGGGAGGGCCTTAGAATATGAGCATTCGCCATAACCTGGGTCTTGTCCATATTCATCTTGAGGCCCACCTGTTGAGAGACTCGGCTGAAGTCGTCGAGCATTGTGTTAAGATCCTCCAGCGATCCTGCCATGAGCACGATATCGTCGGCAAAACGAAGGTGAGTGATGTATTCGCCATAAATATTAATACCAAGACCTTTCCATTCCAGTAGCTTAAAGGCATCCTCCATTGCATTGGTGAAGAGCTTCGGGGATATTACATCTCCTTGTCTCACTCCCCTCTGCAACAGTATCGCCGCTGTGCTCTGATCTTGTACTTGGACTGACATGGTGGCGTTTTTATACAAACACTTCAGCACTTTGATGAACCGGTAGTCTATATGACACCGCTGGAGAGATTGTAGCACTGTCCATGTCTCGATCGAATCAAAGGCTTTCTCGTAGTACACAAACGCTAAACATAGTGGCTAGTTATACTCCTGAGTCTTCTGTATGACTTGCCGCAGCGTATGAATGTGGTCTGCGGTACTATAACCTTTTCGGAAACCGGCTTGTTCGGGCGACTGAAAGTCATCAAACCTGTGTTCGAGACGATTCGTGATAACCCTTGAAAACAGCTTATAAACATGACTCAGAAGCGAGATGGGTCTGTAGTTCTTAAGAGAGCCTTTGTCACCTTTCTTGAGGAATAAGATCACCATGCTTCTCTTCCATGTTTCCGGCGTAGTACCTTCGAATAAGACGGAATTGAAGAGCTTCTGAAGGACTTTGAGTATCGGTGTTCCACCCGCTTTCAGAAGTTCCGAAGTGATTCCGTCTTCTCCTGGTGCCTTGTTATTTTTAAGCTGCTTGAGGGCCACCCTAATCTCGTACAGGCTGATGTCCGGGATATCCTCGGTGTAGTGTCAGGTTAGCTTGACTCTTGGATCTTTAACCGTATCAGTAGCAGGCTTGGTGACTGAGGTATAAAGCTGTCCATAAAACCCCTCGATTTCCCTCAAAACATCTGCCTTAGTCGACGCGACACTGCCGTCCTTCCTCTTCAGCTTTGTCAACTAGCTCTGCCCAATAGACAAGTCTTTTGCGAACACTTTGGAGCATTTATTTCGCTCAATCGTTTCCTTAATACACTGAGTATTAAAGGCACGGATGTCGTGTCGCAAAGACTGCTGGATACGTTTATTGAGCTGCCGATGTGCTTCAGCGTCATTGATAGACTGCAGCCTCACAGAGCGTCGTTCGGCCATGAGTTTGAGGGTGTGATCGGTGAGCTTCTGTGGTCTATCTCTTCGACGGGGCCTGAAGAATTTGGAGCGCACTGAATGCTTCAACCAACCTGTTATTTATCTCGTCCACTTTACTGCATTCTTCTAGGCAAGAGAAACGATTCGAAAGTTCGAATTGAAAGCTCTCGGGGTACTGTAGATGGGAAGCTTTAGGTCGGAGCGTAGAGAGAACAAGATAATAATGATGATAACAATGAACTTAGTGATTGAGTACTGCGTTTGATGTTTTTATTTTTTTATATTTTTTATATTACAATTGTGATCTCATTATGGACATTATGCCCATTTGAAACAATATTTTTTAAATTTTATGAATTTTCTTTAATTTTCCCTTAGAGATACCGATAACAAATTTATTTACGAAATCTGTTTACAACGATTACATTAAAATATAATTACCCGAAAGATCTATAATATTCCAGTTTGTATAATTTACCATTATAAGGTTATTAAAAAGTTTACCGTAATAAGTCGGTAACTGAACATTACATTTATTTACTATTGAACATATACATCGTTGGAGAACACCGTAAAGAAGTGTTATGTCTATGATTTTTAAGAAAATATTTTTATATTACAAGAATAATTCGGTAAGTAGACATTGCTGGAATATTATTGATAGTTCATGGTGGTAATATATCAAAACCCTAAAAACTGTTAGAAATTATTTTCGGTAATTTGAACTTTGGTGAATATCTAATTCTGTGTTTAATCAATAGTTACAAGGCTAACTGTGATCTATTTGGGCAAAAATTAGCTTTCCCGGCGTATTAAAATGTTATCCTAATTGTCTTTTATAGAAAAGTTAGAGCCGAAAAACACTAAATCTTTTCTCCTGTAAAATTTGATTTTTGCGATTACCGGTTTATTCCTCGGGGACGTCGATATGTAGTATCTGAATGGGTGCCAATTATCAAAAGTAGTTTGACATCGTGACACCTGACCGTCTCGGTCTGAAATTAAGTAGAATAAACAACCGTGTTGTATTCGCAAGACCTCAATTTAACGAATATAAGATTAGGTACCTATAGATAATTTAGACACAGGATTCTTTGTGCACCTTTTTGATACTTGGTTAGAGTACAGTATCCACTTCCGAAGATATTTTTGAAGATGAATAACTTCCAGGGTGGGTACTGGAATGATGGTTTTTTAACGTAAGTATACTTATCTAAGTGACAATAAATTAGCAGATGAAAGCAGTATTACTTATATCTATACTTAAATCTAATTGATCTAGGCACATGGAGCTCATTAAGGCCCTAAAAAGTTCTGGCTTAGGTGAATTTCAGGATATATTTGAAAAAAAAAGAGCTTCTAATTCCGAAGATGTATCGAACTAGATTTATTTTGATCATTATGGAATGTTACAAAATGGCGAATACAGATGTACAAATAATATTATTTATTACTATTAGCCATCATAATAATTGCTTGTTCATTCGTATGATAGAAACGATAACCGAACTTGCGTCCTGTCAGCATTACTGATAAAAGTGTCAAGTGCGTTCGTATTTCCAATACGTTGGTTCCGTAACTGAGTTAAATAAAAAAATGCAGTACAATTTATATTTATGTTCAGTTCAGAGCCTATACTACTATGATGTAGTATGACGTAGTATGTTCGTAAACTTTTTATGACACGTCAATTTGACTACACCTCGCTTGATTTTAAGCCGAAGGTAAACTAATCAAAAGTTGAGATGACTCCAACAAAATATACGTGATGAAGTTAGCTGAGATAGGCATAATGGCCGTTTCCTCGTGGTCATACTAGTTTGTCACACCAGTATGACCACGAGGAAACGGCCGGCATAAGGTGCAAACTGATTGAAACCTATGTCCAGCAGTGAACTGCAATGGTCAATCGATTCAATAAAGCTAAACGTGAAGTGACAAATGAGTTGGACATTTGTTATTTACTCCTAACGCCGCTATACATAAAGAAGAGTAATAGTTTCAAATAGCCAATGAGGCAAGTAAGTACTCGTAATTGTTGACCTTATGTTAACTACCAGTATACTATTTTCTCCTAACTTTAACGGTAGTCACTATCCTCCAGTCCAGGAGAACCTTCGGGTCCAGCAAGTTAGCTTTGGATTCAACCGTAATTTTATTAAAGCTAGGGCGATTATGGATGACTTATGACTTAAGAAAAAAATGCTATATGCTTAGATTAACTTACTTAGTCAGTACCTCAATACTAAAACATCTTCAAGGTAAGTCTTATCTGAAAAGTAGTTGTATTAGGATAAGTTTATCGATAAGGCGACCTCCGTCGCGTGGCGGTAGTAAACGCGACTGCCACGCAGGAGGCGCGGCTTCGATTCCCGCTCAATGCAAATATTTGTGTGCATGAATTTGAATATTTGCATTGGTCTGGGTATTTTTTTATATCAGTATGTTTATCCGCATTCTAGAACCATAACACAAGCTAGTTAATCTATGCTCACCATGAGTCTAGGTGGCTTTGTGTCGATTGTCCTAGAATATTTATATTTATATTTATTTATTATCCTGTAACTAATGCGGCGCTATGTGTATCATACTATTTATTTCTCTTCAAAGGTTGATGCCAAGAAAATTGTAGCGTTTTAGTATTTGTATTCGCTGAACCCTAATTTGCATTGCGCTGTTCACACATTCGACTCGAAGAGTAACACGAGAACAGTCATATTCTACAACATAACCGGTGAATTATTGTTTTGTATACGGAATTTATTACAACTGTGTGAGTATACCTATGTATTTTATGGTATGTTAGGCGTTATATTTTATCGATTGTTTTTGTATATTTTATACAGAATTAAAATTACTACTTACTAAAATAATCTGCATTTTTATGTTTACATTCTGATATGTGCTCTTGTGGTTGAGTATGTGTTTGTATTTTCATCCAAACGGCTTGACTATACCCTAACAATATTTTAATGTTGTTAGGGTATCCTAAATAATTTAAAAATTGTAAATATAAATTTACATTATGTTGTGTGTTTGTGTGTGTGTGAATGTGTGTGTGTTTGTGTGCGTGTGTTTGTATTTTTCGTCCAAACGGCAATGATTTTAATGTTGTTATCCTAAACAAATTATTTGTGATGAATAATAAATTAAATAAGTTGTTTTATTTTTACTTAGGAGACCATCTCGGTTGTTTTGTGTATAGTCAAAACCTGAATTATTTCGTAACCAAATTCTTTGCATTTTTATGACATAAAATAATCAATGTAATTCTCATGGCTCTCTTTATATGATATTTTGATTTAGTGATTGAAATATTACAATATTAATTTAAACTACTTATAATATAGATATAGGTATTGTGTACTATTTATGAATTTCGTATCATGTAATATATATCTACAGTTTGTTCATTAGTTCTGTAGTTCTCAGATAGCAGGTTTTTATTAATACTACACATTTTATTTTTACAGGAATGTAAGGACCATGGATATACGAATATATTGTAAGTTATGGTTTTACTTATCTTTTTACTTTTGTAAGTGTAATGGGCGTGTCGTAAATAAATTCATTCAATTTCTTTATTCTCTTTTTACGAAACTTCATGAAGTAAGCGTTAGACGAAGCTTTTCGAGGTTCACATGCTTTAAGGTTTCATTAATTTGATCAATAGGATTCTGCATTGTAAGAGCGACTGCCGTAAGACCTGATAATCCCGAATCGACCACCAATGAATTTGTTTCTAATTAATTCTAAATCAAAAATGAACGTACAGTTAGGAAAGACTAGCTGACCCGGCAAATGTTGTCTTGCCTTATAAATTATTTCTAGTTTCTAGATAAATAAAAAAAAATATAAACAAAAAATTCGGCCGAAAGTAAAATAAATATTTAGGGTTGAACAACCCTTATCACTTAAGAGTATGGAAAATAGATAGTAGCCGATTCTTAGACCTACTGAAAACGCATATAAAATTTGGTAAAATCGGTAAAGCCGTTTCGGAGGAGTACGGTAACTAACAGTCCTTCCTTCTTTCTTCCTGTGTCCATAAAATGTCCATGTCCCATGTAATATATAAGCTTTACCAAGAACAAATCCAAATTTTATATATTAGATACATCTAATATATAAAATTTCCATGTCAGCTTTCAGCTTTACCAAGAACAAATCCATTTAGGTATCTATTCCACATACAAATTCATAGTAAAAAAAATTTTTCACTGAAGTTTTTTTTTTCTTTTTCAGATATCGTCATTTCCATGGTTGTGTCAAGTCATGCAGATTTGTGCAAGACGACCTACGAAACACCCTGTGATTACACATTATTCTGCACTGACTACGTCAATACAGATAGGAACTGGGATAGTTTCAGTTATTATGGTCGAGATCCAACATACGGATCGACGTGTAAACGATATGGTTCATACGAAGGACGTGAACTGTTCGGAGTGAAACTTGTTTTCAAGCAGACCAACATTAATATCACGGAGCCAATACCACCATTCTCAAATGACTGGAGAGGACGAAAAATTCTTAATATCATCCATGACTTAGATCTCACTGGAAATAATTATTATCAACCACCAGTTCTACAAAGTATGATAAATCTTGTAGTATTGAACATTTCAAAAAATGAATTAATCTCAGCTGTACTGTCCAATAAAAATCAATTAGTTAAGCTAGCTAAACTAGATTTATCAAATAATATGATAAGTAATATAACAGTGAATCATGATGAGTTTCCTTATAACAAGCTCACCGCAATTGATTTATCTCACAATTATATTACAAATATACCTGATGCTATCTTTGATTCTATGGATGGTTTACAAACACTAGACTTATCTTATAATTTTCTTGACATATTGGGTCAGTTTAATTTTGAAGGCATCAAAAAATTGGTAGACCTAAACTTATCTAATAACCGATTAACCGATATTAGTTCTTCACTGTTCAGGTTCACTGAACTTAAAATTCTTAATCTCAGTGGTAATAAATTAAAAGATCTGACAATAAATGATTTTAAGCAGTTGATCAAACTAGAAATATTGGATCTCAGCTCTAATAACATAAAGACTCTTAATGGTAATGTCTTCAGTCCCATGACTTCTTTGAAAAAGTTAGATCTGAGTAATAATTTACTAGACAACTTAGATAAAAATACATTCACTCACTTAAATTTACTGAACAATATCGATCTTTCAAATAATAAAATAAAAACTTTACCCATAGGTTTGTATAAGAATATTACATTATTTACTTTCTCTATAAGTGGAAATGTATTAGAAGGTTCGCTAGATAAAGGTATGTTTGAAGGTATCGACGTCACAAAATTAGATCTAAGCGGTCAAATGTTGACTGAAATCAAAGATTACGCTTTTTATAACCTCGTAAGACTTGATACCTTAATTTTGAAATCTAATAAAATAGAATCGTTAACAAATATGTGTTTTAAAACTTTAACAAATCTACAGCTACTGGATCTATCTTATAACAAAATAACAAACATAAATTTTGATAAAGCAGATTTAAGTAATCTTCAATCGTTTTCATTGAAAAATAACCGCTTAACAATAATAAAACATGAACAATTTCAACATTTAAATCGTCTTGAGTACTTGAACCTTTCGGAAAATAAAATTTCTCATATAGAACCAAGTGCATTTCAAATGCTTAGCAATTTAATACATTTAGAATTGAATAGTAATCCATTGGTTGGGACATTAGAGACGTGCACATTTCAAGGATTAGTTTTATTACCTAGTCTTGATATGTCACATAGTATGTTAACTACGATAGAAAACGCGACGTTCAGTGATATGGGTGCATTAAGGGATCTGAATATGTCATATTGTGAGGTAAGCGAGATAAAATATAATGCATTTGTGCATACGGGACATGTAGAAATACTCGACCTATCACATAATAAATTGAAAGACTTTAACATCAATACAACTGAATTATTTGGTCTGTCTACACTATTGTTGCATGATAATTTAATAAAAATTATTTCACCTACAACGCTTAGAGGCTTGTCTAGGCTGAATAAGTGCATACTGTCTAATAATGATATAATAAATATTGACATCAGTGCCTTTAAGAGTTTAATTGATTTGCGACATTTAGATTTATCTTATAATGCAAAATGTAATTTTACTGTGACCTCTTTAGCCGAAGTAAAAGAACTAACCACTTTGATTTTGTCAGGTATTAAAACTCCTATAAGTTTTGCTTATTTGGCACAGGATAGCCAAATTTACGACTTGGTGATCGCTAATGCTAGCGTTCAGAATATAAGTCAATTGCAATTTGATGCCATGCCTCACATAGATACGTTGGACTTGAGTAACAATAACGTATCTAATTTAAAAATCGGTGATTTTATTGGATTATCTACTCTTAGACATTTAGACTTGAGTTTCAATAAAATTTCGTCCATTCAACCGGGTGTATTTAAAAATAACACAGTTATGAATTCCTTGAACATATCTCATAATTGTTTAATATCTATTAACTATGGCATATTTCGTGGTTTAATTTACTTAAATATTTTAGATATGTCCTATAATTACATAAAAGATTTAGAAAGTGAACGATTTTACGAATTGAATTATTTAACTCAGTTAATTGTAGATCATAATCATATTAGTTCTGTAAACGCTGAAGAGTTTATTGGTACAAGTCTAACAAAATTAAGCATTGGTGATAATCCTTTACCTTGCGAAATTTTGGTCAAATTGTCAAAAAGTCGCGTGCCCTTTGAAATAACTGCTATTAAAATAAATGAGCATGCAAATGAAAATGTGAATGGTGTAACGTGTAACAAATTGACGCACATAATAACCCCCACTTCTAAGAAAACTGAAAATAGCAGTGATACTTTACTTTATTTACTACAAAATGTTCTCTCCAACTTAAGTAAAAGCAATATCGAAAGAGATAATAGAGATATAGAATATTTAGAGAAAATTTCAAGCCTCTTAGAGAAGTCCAATTCTTTTAACGATGATAAATTAACCAATTTAGTTGATTTAAGCGCCAGTGTCAATGATATAAATAATCGAACTAATATGATGCTTGAAAATTTACTAAACTTATTCAATAAAAATCTTACATCTACTAGTTCCAGTACTATATCAACTAAAATTGTAAAATCTGATAGCACGCATTTGCCAAGTACAGAAAATAATAACCAAACCTTAGACATAATATCTTACATACATAAAGTAAAAAAAGAATTAGAAAATGCTATAGCAAGTGAAAGACAAAATATTATGAATGAATTTGAAAATAAAATTCTTTTTAATAGAACAGAGCCACTACCAAAAACGAACGTTGGCCATGAAAAATTTGTATCAAGTAATGTTGTACCAACAAATTCTATGTTCACAGAAACATGCGTTGTTTTAATATTAATTATTTTAGTTGGACTAGTTTTATTTAAGTTTTACAAATCCAGAATGTTCATTAGGAACAGATTTTCTATAAGCACTCGGGAGTTACCGGGTGCAATGGAAAATTCAACTCTGTGATATCTTAATATGTTTTTTTTGTATTATAAGTTAAGTAGGTATATTATAAATGTGTGTGGTAGGTGAGTTGTACGTAAAATTTTTAGATGTTTAAACAATTTATTATTATGTTGTATAAATTTTAAGTTATACTCTGGTTATTTTTTATACTATACTTAATTCTGAATTGTTATTTACAAAATGCAAATAAAATAAAATATATTATGGGGTCAAAATAAAAAAAAACTAATGGAATGGATATAGGTACAAGAGAGGTGGACCTCAAGCTCCAGAGTGTAAGCATTGGATGTAACCAGTACAGATGTTCAGAAGAATTAAATACATGATTAACCAATCATTTCATTTGCCTAAACCCTGTAACGTACTATGAATTTAAATAAAACAATAAGTCTTTTGTATTTATAACTTTTATTTCTTAAGGTTACATTTTATGATCACAATTGTCAGAAGTATTAAGTCTAAATACAATAGGGCACTAATATTATCTATAAAAATATCGTTATCACTAATTTCTGTGTATATTATAATCTATAGAGCAGTGCCGGTTTTAACACTACCAGCGCCCTGGGCGAGATTTCTAGAGCGCCCTCCAACTGCATTTCAAACCCATATGAAAAAAGGGAAAACATTTAATGAAATAATTATTTATTACAAAAATAACCGTTTATTGAAAAAATAACTATTAAAATTTTACTTTTCTGGCCTTTCTTCAGCGAACTCTTTTATAAGGTTGTCAAAGTCGATGTTTTCAGCAATTTCGTTTTCAATTGACAAAGTTGCTAAGTTTGTCAATCTAGATTGAGATATTGTTGATCGAAGATAGGTTTTTATCAGCTTCAGCTTTGAAAAACTCCGCTCCCCACTAGCAACCGTTAGAGGTATAGTCACTAATATTCGCAATGCTATCCATACATTTGGATACAGTTCTTGTAAGTTGCGATCTTTGATGAAATTTAAAACAAAAATGGGAGTAACATTCTGATCAGGCAAAAAGGATATCAGACTTAAAAGTTCATCACACAACATACAAACATCTATGTCTGATTTAGAGTCTACAGTTAATTTTAATTGGAGATCACTACAGAGCTTGACAAGATAGGGTTTTTCTGGAATCTGTTTAATATTGTACAAAAAAGACCAAGATTCCGAGTACTCATTTAGCTGTTCGAATCTTTCATTGACTGAAATTAATGTAGTGTCCAAAAGACAGTTGAAAAATTCAACCTCAAATATTTTTTCTGGAGAAGTTATAGTGTCATCGCGTGCAATTTCACCAACTTGACGCTTAATACGTCGAATTCTTGTGGTAGCTCGAAACACAGGTTCAATTTCTAGTTCTTCGGCCAACTCCTTCGCAGTTATAATAGCGCTTTTAAAGCCTGTACGGCGCCCTTTTTTATCCGGCGCCCTGGGCGATCGCCCAACCGCGCCCTACCCTAACACCGCTACTGCTATAGAGGAATAACAGTAACCAAAAATCTGTATGGAGAAAACTCAAACAAGACAACAAAGGATTACCAATTTTACGCATCTTTTTGTACCTCTCATACAAATAATATGAAAAGGCGCACAATGCTTGTACTGTCTAAGGTATCAAAATGTCAAAATATTTATAAGTTTCGGGACTTCACGCGATATATTTTCGAACACTTACATTTGTCGACGTTTCGGGTGCGTTGCAGCACCCGTGGTCACGACTTGACTGGCTTGCGAGCATCGCGAAACTTATAAACACTATGCATAAACGCCGCGATAGTTTAAAATTTACATGTCAAAATATTTTTTATCTGCGTACAATTCCAAATTCAAAAATTATTCCCGCGTCATTTAAGATCCCGCCTCATCCAGAAACGGTGATAACGTCTTTGTTCTAAACTATTCATCTAATAATATACACAGAAGTAAATGGTCGTTATCATTATTATACATTCTTTGTCTGAGAGAACCTTATTGTGTTATATATCTTCCTCTTCTTGTAATCCGAAGTAATCCTGAGGTCTTAAAAGTTGCGTAGTTTTATCAAGCTGCAAAATAAATATAACCATTAAATTCAAATTACGAACCAGATAGATTTCTGAGACATACATTTATAATACTCGTATTTTTTTATCGTGCGCAAAATCCCTACGCATACAACCTTTGCCAAAACCGGTGGAGGTGATTATGCCGGACTCGAACCGACCAAAACGTACGCCGTCCATGGGTCCTTGATTGCCGGAGGTGAGATTACACAAGACATATTTCTTACACCCCGGCAGACCCGGGGAAATCTCTGTTGAGATGACCCTTTTTCCTTGATGTGGGGACCATGATGTTTATAATTACTCGTACTAATAAGCGCGTGTTTCTAATTTGTTATTGTTATCGACCTGACAAGATTAATCTAAACTATATAATAGATTAAGACATGATGAGATTCCCTAATCTCATTATTCGGTTCTATATTTGTTTAATTTATTATAACACTATATTTGTTAAGTACATTGGTGCACCTGCAAGTGAACATGACATTATTGTATCGGTTCAATTTCGACATGCCCTCCGCAGGTAAACATCCATACTGTATCGGTTCAATTTCGACGTACCCACCAATAGTCTCGTTCGACATACACCCCAAGTTATGTTCGTATAAGTTTGTATAATACAAATAAATAAACATACAAATACAATGTAATAACATTTTTGTGTTTTATTAAATTATTATTGTGTATTTAAATACATAAACTACTCAATTTTGTACGACTTGTGGTTGTGTCGGAGACATTAGTTACCTCTTTTCTGCCAGATATAAAATTAAAAAATTGAGAATCATAAATTCACGTAGATTATAAAAATAATTATTTAGATTGATAATATAAGTGCGTTGATAAACGATTATCGCATTATGACATTCCTGTGATTTTCGAAGCATAATATGCATATTATCATAATGCTAATCTTGCTTAATTAATATTATCTTCTTTGTTGACGTATTTTATTAATCTTGTTATGTGCCCACCTTCATAAACAATAGATTTCAGACAAAGAATTTTAATATTTGGCAGAATGACCTATTTTTTTTCGTTACTTGACTTTCAGTGTTTCTCTGACTCTCACTCACTTTATGAATCGCTCGCTACGTTCTCGAACAAAATGCTATTTTGATGCAAATAGACAGTAAATGGTGTCCTATTCTAGATGTGAAAATTGTTATTTACATAATTCCGGTGAAATTAGGTAGGACACAACGGTATCTCCTGTTGTTAATTCTGTAATTGAGCAGTCCGAATAGGGAAGTACCTCCGCCCTACAGAATACTGCGGTTAATCCATGGTAAAGATAGTTATCTAAAGAGGTTTTATAATTGACAAAAACAGTGCATTTAGAAAGAGCTCATTATGAGTTAACCTCTATTTATTTTGATTTTATGTTATTTTCCGTTAAAGACCGTTTGCACTAAGGACTACATGAATTGAAGACGACTTGCTTCTTGGCCGTTTTCACATTAGGTCACATTATTCGATAGACGTTTTGACTAGTGGACTAAACTTCCTATTTGTCATACCACATAGTAGAACACTTGTGATTTTTTTTCCTGGTTGTTATACTACTATAACAAAAAGTAGAACAATGGTGAATTAGTCCCATTCAAAAGACATTCAGCTTCGAGGACGTTCAAATCTTATCTGATGGTTTCATACAAACCTCCATACATCGCGACATTGCCCATTAACGAGTGCTTGTCCGGGTGGGCAATTAGGAGGCACGGTGATAACATTTCTAGAGTCTCCGTTAAGACTGTGAACACAAAATATGTAAAGTTTTAAATCACAGCATAACATAATATAAACTTACGCCTATATCCCCTAAGGGGTAGGCAGAGGTGCTAGAACCCACATTTCGCCAGTTTATGTTTAGGTCCCAATGTAATAGGTGGCGAGCCTTTTGCCATTAACCGGGCACTTATAAACCTGTGATAAATACACACATAACTTCGAAAAGCATCGAAAAGTCATTGGTGTGCGCCATGTTAAACCTGGGATCGAACCCGAGACCTGGTCTCAGCAGTACATTACAGATACCACTAGGCTACCGCGGCAGGTGAGAAAGTACTGGTGTTTTAAATCCCATCTTTTTAAAATACCTTGAATAAGAGTTAAATTAATTATTACATTTTTTTTTTAATTTTAAGACATTGATAGGTTTTCCACGATTCGTGGTTCTTGTGTAGGGCCACTGACCCGATAGCTTATTAATATGTCCTTTCCCAAGCTCTAGTCTATCTCTGTACCAAATTTCATCAAAATCGATATAGGCGTGAAAGCGTTAAAACACACAGGCAAAGTAACTTTCCTATTTATTATTAACTAGCTGACCCACGCAACTTCGCCTGCATCACTAAGTTTTTGCAACATTTTTCACTTCTGCACTGCACCAGTTAGTTGCAGCATGATGTTATATACGTATAAACCTTCCTCTTTAATCACTCTATGTATTAAAAAAACCGCATCAAAATCCGTCGCGCAGTTTTGAAGATTTAAGCATACAAAGGGACATAGGGACAGAAAACGCGACTTTGTTTTATACTATACTAGCTGACCCGCGCAACTTCGTCTGCGTCACCCCGTTTTTGCAACATTTTTCATTCCTGCTCCGCACCTGTTAGTTGTAGCATGATGTTATATACATATAAACCTTCCTCTTAAACCGCATCCTAATCCGTTGCGTAGTTCCAAAGATTTAAGCATACAAAGGGACAAGAAAATTAGGGACAGAGAACGCGACTTTGTTTTATACTATGTAGTGATAGTAAAAAAACATTAACATAAACTCACACCTTTATCCCCGAAGGGGTAGGCAGAGGTGCTAGCACCCACATTTCGCCAGTTTATGTTTAGGTCCCAATGTAGTGATAGTGATAGTGATAATATAATTAGTTTAAGTTACACAAACCTTGTCCACACCTCGCGACATATTCCATTAATTAAAGCTTGTCCAGGCGGGCAGTTTGGAGGTACGGTGATTACATTTCTGGAATCTCCTAACCTAGGAACATAGAACCAAGCGTTTCGGTGAGTCTTTCCTCTGCCGCACCATTAAGTCCTGGAATTCCTTGCCGGCGCACGTGTTTCCTTCTTCCTACAGTCCCGGGTCCGTTAAGCGGGGCGTGAAAAAGCATCTGATGAGGCCGTCAAACTGAGCCCTTCGGACTCATGACCCCAGTCCCCATCTCCATCAGTGGGGAAACGAGAACTTTTAAGTACTGATGTCTCCACTAGCGGTGGGTCAGTGGATTGAGGAGGAACGAGTTATCATGTTCGTCCGTGAGCGCCCATTGTAGCACTGTACGTGTTTGCAATGGTGACCCTCTTTCACGAGCTTTATATTCAGCTTAACATCAGGCGAGGTGAAGTCAAATTGACGTACCATAAGAAAACAAGTTTAATACAGACCTTGTCCACACCTCGCGACATTGCCCATTAATCAAAGCTTGTCCGGGTGGGCAATTAGGGGGCACGGTGATTACGTTTCTAGAATCTCCTTCGAATCTATGAACAAAATAATAAGCTGATATTGTTACTATTCTTTGACCGCGGTAGCCTAGTGGTATGGGTAACGCCTATATTTCCGTAGGGGTTGGCAGAGGTGCTAGCACCTATATTTCAGCAGTTTATGTTTAGGTCCCAATGTAATAGTTGGCGAACCTATTGCATTAACCGGGCATTTATAAACTTGCGATAAATACACACAGCTTCGAAAAGCATCGAAAAGTCATTGATGTGTGCCATGGTAAAACCTGCGATTGAACCCGAGAACTCGTCTCAGCAGTCCATTACTAACCGATTAATTACATTTACCGTGCATTATTCCACTGTAATTCCCGTTAACATTATTGTTTAGTATACGAACCTCCACACCTCACGACATTTTCCATTAATCAAAGCTTGTCCAGGCGGGCAGTTTGGAGGCACAGTGATTACATTTCTAGAATCTCCTTCTAATCTGTAAATACACATATACTTAAGTTAAGTTTTTGTTATACCTGCCATTTTATAGCGAGCGCTTCGCTTTTATTTTGTGGCTAAAAATATAATTTTAAAAGTGTAATTTTACGAATGTAAAATAGGTAATTTAAAGTTGTAATAAAGTGTGTAATGTATGTCTACATTACATTGCATGCCATCAAAGTAAATAACGAGATATAACCATAACTAAATGTAATTGCGCGAGACCGATCGAGGTGAAAGATAAAAAGCCGGAAAGCGGACCCCGGACTCCGAGGCGAAGGCTTCGGATGCGACCGGGACTTGCGCTAGGATGATGATGATGATGTACTTGAACTATATTTGCAAAATAAGTGAAGAAAAGAGTGCTGTTAGAGAGATAGACGGCTCCACCAGTCAGCCTCAGGCTCGCGCTCATAGGAGACGGAGTGTGACATCCGAGTCGCCTCAGCTGTGATGATATAGCCAATGTTACTGCATTTTATTAGTTTTTTTTTATTTATAGCACGTCAATTTGACTTCACCTCGCCTGATGTTAAGCTGAAGGCAAAGGCGTTCAGTGCTACAATGATGGCGCTCAGCTTGACGGCCTCACCTCACCTTTTTCACTCATTTTTTTTTCAGTAAAACAATTAATAAAATCGGTCCTGATGATTTCGGAGCCAATCCGTTACAAACAAAAATAAAAATCTTTCCTCTTTATAATATTAAGTAGTGTAGATTCTGTTTCAGTTAATATAATGAGCTAATCACTACATAGTATAAAATAAAGTCGCGTTTTCTGTCCCTATTTTTTTTGTCCCTTTGTATGCTTAAATCTTCAAAACTATGCAACGGATTTTGATGCGGTTTGCTTTAATAGATATAATGGTTAAAGAGGAAGGTTTATATGTATATAACATCATGCTACAACAAACAGGTGCGGAGCAGGAATGAAAAATGTTGCAAAAACGGGGTGACGCAGACGAAGTTGCGCGGGTCAGCTAGTGCGTTAATATAATGGCTATGAAATTGGTTTCATACAAACTTTGCCCATACGTCTCGACAATGACCATTGACCAACGACTGTCCCGGTCGGCAGTTAGGCGGAACAGAGATTACATTCTTGACATCTGCATCATACCTGTGGTCACAAAATGAATATGTTATTTATTTTCTCACAACGGAGAGATAATACAACCCAGATTCAGCCTTTTATTATAGTGTGAAAAATACTCACGGATCCCTCCAGAACCGGTTGGGAAAGTTATGTCGGCGTCGAACCGACTAAAACGCACGCTGTCTTTGGGTCCTTAGTTGCCGGAGGTGAGATAGTAACCAACATATCCTTCGCACCCCGGTATATCCCGGCCATCTCTGTCGAGATAACCCCCTGCTGGTGCAGGGACCACGGTGTCCCAGCCTAGCCCCCGCCAAGTTAACGCCCGTAGTCCCCGTAGGGGTAGGCAAAGGTGTATAAAACACCCATATTTCGCCTTGTTCCTTGCTGTGCCGTGTAAAACGCAGGGAAATTAATTATATGCTTAGTCGCACAAGCACTGCCAACACTGCCTTGGAGAATTGGTTGTACCTATAGGAGAATTTTGAATGTTTAAGATGTGTCTTCGTGATTCAGTTGTCAGAACATTCCCCCTATAAGGGAAGTATAACGGGTTCAATTTCGAATTCACTTTTTTCAATCTAAATTTGATTATCATAACATAACATAAACTCTCGCCAATATCCCCGAAGGGTTAGGCATAGGTGTTAGCACCCACATTTCGCCAGTTTATGTTTAGGTCCCAGTGTAATAGGTGGCGAGCCTATTGCCATTAACCGGACACTTATAAACCTGCGATAAATACACACATAACTTCGAAAAGCATCGCAAAGTTATTGGTGTGTTCCATGGTAAAATCTGGGATCGAAGACGAGATCTCGTCTCAGCAGTCCATTACCCATACCACTAGGCTACCGCGGTTATATTTTACTAGCTGTCCCAGCAAACGTTGTTTTGTTTGAAAAGTTTTAAGGGTGAAAATTATTAATTAGGGGTATGAAAAATAGATGTTGGCCGATTCCCAATCCTACTCAATATGCATTCATGAGAATCGGTCAAGCCGTTTCGGAGGAGTACGGGAACGAACATTGTGACACGAGACTTTTATATATAAGATAATATTAGTAGAATAGGACTTACTCATTGATGTCCTGTGGTCCTTCACTGGGACGTGCAATGCTCAAACTGACTACAAAGTATAGCAACGTCACTAATCTAATCATTGTGAGTGTCGCTTATATACTTCGATGGAACTTAAAGTCACACTGGGACCTTAATTGAATAATGATTATATTTATTTCAGAACAACATGATAACATATCAGTTCAATAGTATGTGATCCGGCTGTGAGATTACCACGATCTATTTATTTTTAATGAAAAATATATTTTTCCTAGATTGTATTTTGAACATTATATACAGCGCTAAAGTAAAGTATGCCGTTCTGGCAACATTTTTCACTTCTGCTCCGCATCAGTTGGTTTTAGCATGATGTTATATACCTACATGCATCCATGCATGCACAAAACAAGCAGGAAAAAGTATGAAACAAGATTTTCAGGTTAATGGATTGAACAACGTCACCAAAGAAGCAAGATAATCGACCCATAGACTAGCAAGATGCCTCAGCTGAATGTAGACAATACTACACATAGAAACCTTCCTTTTTAATTACTCTATCTATTAAAAAAACTGCATCAAAATCCGTTGCTTAGTTTTAAAGATGTAAGTATACAAAGGGACATATGGACAGAGAATGCGACTTTACTTACTATGTAGTGATAGATAACACACTTGTACTTCTCCACTGTATTAAATATTGTACTTACCTAACCGGTTCCGCCTCGCGACATTCTCAAAGTTTTACATTGACAGTCTGTCATTGCGGCATTCTCAAAGTTTTACATTGACAGTCTGTCATTGCGGCATTCTCAAATTTTACATTGTTCATCTCAAAGGTTTACAAGTTCTCCCCAACAATAATCGTCTTATTTGCGAAATGATTTCAAAAATGTCATTTTATTTACAAATAATACATTTTAAATCCATAGGCCAGGGTGACCGTTCTCCATCAGGGGGGCCGTGTGCCTGGCTGCCACCTAAGTGGCACCTAATATTCTGCAAGAGCAATATAACATATACGGAATCATCATTATCTCGTCGGGTAAAATAAGTCGTTTTACTTACTTTTAGGGGTGCGGTTTGGCATTACTTTCTGTGACTATTAGTAATGTTTTGCTATCGTTGGAATTGTAAAATCGTGGGTGAGTGATGAATTCCCCTCCCTCCTCCAAAATATTTTCTTATAATTTTACACTATATATTAGGATTTCTATCATGTAACGCTTATTTCAATATCTTATCAGCCAGTTCTGTTCAGCCATTTGAGCGTGTTTCAATAATACCTATATATCCAAATTTTCCATTTTTTTTATACCACTTAGGTGGCATGGCACCGTGGCCTATGGACGTTTGAAACACCAGTGGCTTCACACACTCCTTTTCCCGGAAACAAGGTCCCGTGGGTCGTTTATACAGAATGAGTATTCCCAACAGCGTCTGTTGGTAATGGTTTATATTTGCACAATTATATAAATCTACAAAAGTGTAAGCAAGTATTAGGAGACTGTCGATATCGTCTTATCGAATTAATAGATAACAGCGAGTTATCATCAAAAACATAAATTAGTACAAAGACGCTTCTTATCTTAAAATATACACAATAAAATTGCGCCTTGAAAGGATTCTTAAATTTTTCTTTCATTATTTACAACAAACAAAGAAAGAAAGAAAGAAAAATGTTTATTAACAACCTCAATTACTTAATTACAATTTATCGACTTATACATTTTGCATTTTATACCTTTATAGACATACCTTTACACTTTATTTAAATGAGATTGTCAAAGGGTTACACCCAACGCTGATTTTCAGCTGCAACCCAAGAGTTTCATACCTACATCAATCAACACGACAGAATTTAATTTTTTTTAAATATAATTACACTGCATACATTGTTGCATACATTAAAGAAGTAAGGTTAATTAATAACAATTAAAAGAACTACATTGAGTCAAAAGTGCCAACCAAGACTCAGTTAGATAAAAATGAATGATGATGAATGAATGATGAAATGAAGGATGAAGATATTATGTTATATATTATGGATATTATGTTTTGTATAATACTTATACATTATTAATGTGAGTCGAAGCTGAAAATAATGAAACAGTTGTTCAGATAATTTCCGTTTTTATTCAACATACGGTATAAAATGCTAATATACATCTCATAAATAAGACATGAGAATAAAATCATAAAACTATATTTCTTCTTCGCAGCTTCTTCGATTTTCACTTAGCATTCACTACATGGTGGACATCCCACTCGTATGTACTAAACGATTTGGTGATACTTTTAATATGCGTACAGCAAAAGATTGAAACGCTCTACCCGAATCTGTGTTTCCGTATAGCCTGCTAAAACTTGGAACTCTTCAAGACTAGACTGAATAAGTTACTTTTAGACAAGCGTACTCCACCGTTGACCACATCATCACTTACCATCAGATGAGATAGTGGTCAAACGCGAGTCTATTGAACATAAAAAATAGTATCTTTTCAACATGACAGTGTCTCAAATTTTAGGCTGTTAAATTTCACACGATGGTATATCACTTATGTTTATATAAATATTTCGAACTTTGCCTGTAATATTATTAATGACTAAATTATGAATTCCTATGTTATACTTATAAAATTAAAATTACAATTTACCTAAATCGTAAAAAAATAAACAATAGCAACAAGACAATATTTCATTTTATACTTTTAAATTAAAATACTGTTTTTACAATGAAGAATTGTCCATAGCTCCGGGTAATATATGATTGCTTATGGAAAAACTTCTTCGTAATCTGTTTTTATATAATCTATACAACACCAGTCCAATAAATATAAATACTAGAGATGACGATAGTATTAAAGCTGTATAAGTTAGTGCAAATAAATGTTTTTTATTTTCACTGCTATACGATGAGATAAGTTTTTCATGATCAGCGCTTATAGGGAAGGATTCTGTTCGATTACCATTAGTAGCCAGTTTTCTTTCAATTTGATCTATAATATTTTGTTTTTCAATAGCCATAACATTTTCTAACTCCCCCTTAACATGGCTCTGTAAGATATGATCTATGTAAGAAATTATATTAATCGCCGGCGTTACATTAGAATTATCTTTTTTTAAAGCTACACGAGTCGTTGGTTGAGTGATAGCTGCAATTGGTGTTCTTGGAGTAGTTAGAACATTTGTTGTAGTAACAGTTAAATTTTCCAGTGATCTTATAATTTTACTAAGCAGTACATCAGTACTGTTATTATTAATTAGTTTTTCTAAAGTATTAGAAATATTTTCTAAGTATTTATTAACACTTACATCTTTTTCAATATTTTTATTGCTTACACTTTTTAAAATATCATGTAAATTTTTGAGTGTATCATCATAACTGCTATTGCTATTATGTACAATTATTGGTTCTTTATTACGATCTTTATTACATACTATCCCATTTACGTTCTCATTGCTATGTTCATCTAGCTGTAATGCAGTTATTTCAAAATTTCTTTCAAATTTATTTAGTTTAACTAACACTTGACAAGGTAATGGATTGTTGCCTATACTTAGTTTTGATAAACTTGTTCCATCAAACTCTTCAATATTTATTAAATCTATTTGGTTGAAGTCCACTATCAACTCTGATAAATGTATAGTTTCATAAAATCTTTCATTTTGTAAGTCTTTTATCTTATTGTATGATACATCTAAAATAGTTAGAGAATTTAATCCGCGGAAAATTCCATAACCGAGAGAAGATATCAAATTATGCGAAATATTTAAAGAAACCAACAATGTGTTGTGCTTAAATATGCCTGGCTGTATATACAATATTCTATTGAAACTTAAGTCTAAAATTTTCAAAGTATGTAAATTATCAAAATCTCCTAATTGTAATTTAGAAACGTTATTAAAACTTAAATCTAATGAAATTAAACTAACTATTTTACCGAGACTTAAATGACTGATGTTACCAATACTCATGTTTGAAATTACAAGCTCTGTAATTTGGCTGTCGTTCATAATCGACTTAAAATTTATATCAGTTTTAATTCCAGACACAATCAATGTATTTAATTTCTTCTTATGGTTTAGCATTGACGTATTAAACTTTAACTTTTCATTGTAGGATAGATCTAGGAATGATACATTAATTAGGCTATAATATGTTTCATTGGCTATGTTTCCTAAATTATTATGCGATAAAGTTATTTTATTCAAACCAAAAATGCTCTCAATTGGGGTAAATGAAATAGTCTTTATGAAATTATTATTTAACAATAATAAAGACAGCAAACTCAATTCTGTTGAATTGATAGAAAAATCTTTCAGTCTGTTGTATGATAAATCCAGTGTTACAATGAACCCTGTATGAATGAACGCATTATATTGTAATTCATTTATTTTACAATGAGTCATATTTACTTCCTTTAGTTTCCTCATATTAGTAAATGAACCATTTTGTATAATATTGAACATAGTATGTGAAATATCCAGATGGGGCAATAAAATCAATCCATTGAAGGTTCCGGTAGCTACAGTTCCAACTAATGGGTTGCTGTGAATTTTTAAGTTTATTAAGTTTTCCAAAGATTGAAATAAATTAGGTGTGAGTTGAGAAATTCGATTTTCCGAAATATCCAAAAACTCAAGGTTCGTCAAAAGTTCAAGTTCCTCATATTTTATTTCTGTCATCAGATTATTTTTTACTATTAAAGATCTAAGGTTTATTAGATCTGTTTTATCAAAATCGATTCTCGTTATCTGGTTATTCGACAAATCCAAAAATTCTAGGTTCTTTAAAGTTTTAAAACATTTGTTTGATAAATTCTTTATACTATTCCAATTAAGAAGAATCTCTTTTAGTGCGTAAAGATCATCAAAAGCGTAATCATTTATTTCTGTCAAATACTGATTGCTAAAATCTAATCGAGTTACACTGATACCGTCAAACATTCCCCTTATTAGTCGTCCTTCTAATCTGTTTACACTAATAGAAAAGTAAGAAATATTGCTATTTTTAAACAAATTTATGGGTAGAGATTTCATTTCATTTCTTGAAAGGTCAATGCTAGTCAATAATTGTAAATTAGAAAAAGTATCCTCATCTATTGTTTGTAACAGATTATTACTTAAATCTAAGGTTTGCAGTAAAGTTGTCATTTTAAACACATTGACATCAATCACTTTTAGAACATTGACACTTAGATCAAGTGTACGAAGCTTAGATAAATGTTCGAAATCATTTGGTTGAAGTTTAGACATCAAGTTACCACTAAGATTCAGAATTTCTAGATCACTAAACCTGAAGAGAGATGTATTTATACTCGTCAATCTGTTGTTAGATAAATTTAGTTCAATTAATTGTCTTGTACCCTCAAAAGTAACCGCACTTATTGTGTTAATGCGGTTGTACGACAAATTTAGTACTTGCAGATTATCAAACGATTCAAAAATAGCTGCAGGTATTTCTTCCAGATTATTATGAGATATGTCAAGTTTTTCCAGTTTCTGGTATATACGTTGGTAGCTGTTTATTTGAATATCATTTATCATGTTGTATGATAAATCTAATTCAGTGAGCATGTTTAAATCATCATTATTTGATAATACGGCAGTGGTTAGATGATTTCTAGATATATTCAGTAATTGTAGATTCCTCATACTTATTATACTTGGACTAAATTCGTAGCCATTGTCACTTAAATCTAAACCATGAATGGCGTCTACGACATTTCCACCATACGATCCTGTCACGATTGGTATTGACATTGATGTTCTTGCATGTTTATAGATCAGTGTCTGTATAAATAATGTTCCTTGTGGATTGTCCCGACAAAGCAAACTAGTATCATAGTATGGGTTGGCCAGTCTTAGTTGCTCGTTGTCAATAGAATATGTGCAAGTCAAAATGCAGTGTGAGGAGTAGTCGTCGTCATAAGAGATCGAGCACTCTGCGTTAGTCTTCAATACGAAAGTGAGAAGGATAATATCTGAAAAAATAAGAAATAGGACTTGATTTACGTCTCAGTGTGTTATGACTCTGCTTTATAATATATTGACACGATGACTGTTATTCGTAAGGTTCAGCAGCTTGGTTTGTGACCTCCGACGTTCAAGTCGCCTCTGCTCATCGCGGGAAATGCGGTTCCGGAGTCTTCTCCGAACCCGTTCCGCCGTCTCCTTGTTGACCTTGTTGGCCACCCAGGCGCTCACGCATCGTATCATCGTCTGTGCAAGGCAGTGACCGAAAGAACTCGCACTCCAAGGACCACCACGAGAACCCGCCTCGGCGTCTCCCACGCCCTCAGTCCTCGCCCACATCGCAGTGAATGCACTTGGCCATTGGCTCCTTCTGGATCCGATGCAGGTAATCCCTAAAGCATCCGTGTCCGTTGATCACCCGCGTCAGCCAGTACGAGAGGCTACCGTGTGGCCTCTCTAGCCAGTCCCCCATGATGGGTCTTACTGCCGTTACTACGGCGTGCCCTTGACTATGATGTACTAAGATTACAAATAGGCAACTAACTGTATAGTCAAAATATCCCCTATAGTTTTACTTCGTAGTGGTGTTGACTGTTTATACTAATAAACAATAAAATTATTAGTATAAAAGAAAAATATAGTTTTATAAATAATAGTATTAGTAGTAGTAACATACTTACAGATGTTTTGTGATGCCATCATCGTCTTAAATATCTGAAATGTAATGTTCGGACTAAATGAAAAAAATATTAAGTATTTTGCGTCAAACTCTACACTAAGATGTGGAAAAGCCACTCCCGTCTTTATAATACTTCTATGGCAATGACTTAGTTCAGAAGATAATATTTGAACAAAACTTTTATTTTGATTTACCATCCCCATTTTAGATAGTGGTCCATGAAGTTTTGTTCTTTTACATTTCTTTTACAATATACCTATGAGTTTTATGATTAAATAAAAAAAATAATTTATAGAAAAACAAAAACCCGACTGCGTAAAAACTAATTTTAAAAATTACGTGAAAAAATGTATGAGTGTTTGTTTAAACACTAAAAAAAAGAAACAAGACCAGTAGTTTAAAATTCATACAATACTCACAGTCAGGGCCCTTTGGGAAGACTTGATTGGTAAAATTTGAATGGGCTATGGTAGAGGACATAATGGTTTCCTAATTTAAAATTTTAATGATTGTATTTTATAATTTTCTTGTAGAAATTATTTACCTGCCTGCCATAGTTATTACTAACCACGATATTCTTTAGGGTGAAGATACTACCCCAGTTGGACTGTTTAATTAGGACTTTCTCATGTAACAGACTTTCCCCAGAGACTTGAACACAATACCAAATGTACTACGCAGCTTTAACCACCAGAGTCATGCCAACTTTTATATAGAACAGCCATCAGTTTTAATATGAGTCTTCAAAGAGTGCTTTTTGCAGTCTGTGTACAATGTCTTGCATCTGATATGAGCGCACAATGATTATGTTTATTAATATTTATAGGTAATCCCGTTTCATTTGTATCAGAATATTCGTGTTACTTAAGTTTAAAATAAAAAATCATTTCTGTCACGGTCAATATTTCTATACTCGTAATGTAGTATATTTTCGAATATATTTAGAATACTGAAGACCTGTTTCACGTAACTCAGCGATCAGATCAATGCACTTGTAAATCTCTTAAAAGGGGAATGCTCTAGGGTGTGCCTCCGATAATGGGTTCAAACCCCGTCTTGAACAATACCTTTTTCAAGATACATAAATCAATGAATTTCTATTATATACTATTTTTTTTATTTATGGTTCGTCAATTTCACTTCAAGTCGCCTGGTGGTTAGCTGAAGGCAAAGTCTCAGGAAAGAGGGTCACCATTACAAACACGTATTATACAGTACTACAATGGTGGCGCTCAGCTTGACGGCCTCATCAAATGCTTTTTCATGCCCCGCTTAAAGGACCCGGGACTATAGGAAGACGGAAACACGTGCGCTGGTAAGGAATTCCAAAACTTAATGGTGCGGCAGAGGAAAGACTCACCGAACCGTTTGGTTCTTGAACATTCAATTCAATAAGAAGATTTTTTTAAATCACAACCCCATCAGACACTTCACTTTGTACCCGACTGCCAAGGAATGATAATTTTAAATTTATTTATTTAAATTTTCACACAAATTACTTACCGCTTTTATCTTCATTATCAGCTACAACAATCAATTAGATTTTTTCAATTATTTTCATTATTTTTCATTATAATTACTATATTACAAATAATATATTTTTGTTACACATTGAAGTAAGTACCTATATTTATATTCAAACAATTTAGTATTAACTGTATACATAAGTTCAACTAGACGTTTAGTAATTAAATATATTGTAATAAAGTTGGAGTTCTGAGCGAGAATACAATTTTTTTTTGTTATTTTATTTATTTATGAAACGTGTCATCAAAGTAACACTCACAGCCTTAAAATAACTATGACAATTATAAACTCGATTAATAAACAATGATATCACAGGATGTTACCCCGTTTATCGCGACTCTCGCGCAGGCAGACAAAGAACTCTTCCAACTTCATAATTATTATACTTAAATACATTATATTATTGTTGTCCCTACAGCCAAACGGCGAGCAGTGGTTGTTATGTCAGACTGAACCTGACTAAAAACGCACGTCAAGTAAGCTGAACAATTAGGTACTTCCTTCGTGTCCCAGCTTCGAGATCGAGATAAACCCGCGTGAGCTTCCATAGGTATGTTGCCATAATTGCAATAACTAGTAATACCCTTTCTATCATGCGAAAAATCCTCATTATGACCCCTTCGCCGGAGCCGGTTGGGGAGGTTATGTCGGACTTGAATCGACTAAAACGCACTCCATCTTTGGGTTTTTAATTCCAGGATGTGAGATAGTAGCCAACATTATCCCTCGCACCCCGGCAGACCCGAGGCTCTCTCTTTTGAGGTGACTTCCGTCGGGTGCAGGGACCACGGTATCTCCATCTAGCCCCCAAGTATTGGGGAGGCGCACTTTGCCTTGCCGCCGCGGCTTGCTTCTACTAGGTTGACAGGTGGCTCCACCCAGAATCTTACCTTACTAGTAATGTCGCCGTATGACCCTGCAGTTTTACCTGTGTTACTACTGGGGCTCTACAATATTATTACTTTACTTTCATAGTATGACCGAATGTCTGATATTCTTCAAGACGTTAATTGACTTGTGCGGCTAAGCACTTAATTGATTTCCTTGTGAATTACACCGCATTGCAAGTAATCGGGTCAAATATTTATCATTTATTTAGCTGCTACATTTTCGGTTAGGAATTTATTTTTGGCATACACATTGTTTTCAAAGTGCCCGATCGCCCCCTATTACGTGGGACTGAAAATCATAGTAAAGTTGGCGAAATGTGGGTGTTTAATACACCTCTGCCCACCCCTTCGGGGATTACGGGCGTGAGCATATGTATGTATGTATGTATGTAAATATCCTTACGGACGATGACCTTCCGAATCACACTATGAACGTTAAGTAAGACTTAAATAATATCAGTTTTATGAAGCGGGATTCGTTGGTAGTCGATCTAATAGAATAGAGATAATAGAATAGAATAGAATATAATGTTCAATGTATGGGATTCATACGTATTTTGATATTAATGATAAGCACGAACGCATGCCGCATCATTAAGTCTTGAAATTTTGAAATTCCTTACCGGCGCACGTGTTTCCTTCTTCCTACAACAGTGTGTGAGTGAAAAAGCTTCTGATGAGGCCGTCAAGCTGAGCGCCACCATTGTAGCACCGTACGTGTTTGCAATGGTGACCCTCTTTTATAAGACTTTGCCTCCAGCTTTACATTTGGCGAGGTAAAGTCAAATTGACGTGCCGTAAATAAAAAAATTGTAAATCCTATACATTGATCAAACTATTCTATTCCATTCAACAAAACAATCGCCACTTGTCTACGGCTCTTGATCCTAATTCGAAATCACCAATGAATTGTGAACGTCAACGCCAGAGACTTAACCGTTAGTCAGCAAGTTCGACGTCTTGCAAGTGAGGTTATCTGAGCCTAAGTCACTAGTTAGCTATAAACGAGAATATATAGGTAGCTATAACATCAACATGGTTAAATCTTCATCTTAGAAAGCTGGAATTTTCTAGAAAGTCTAATTTACAAATTTAAAACCTAAGTACCCGATCGGCGGTAAAATAAGGCTTGTATGTTTGCTCAAAATTATTTATCTATATATACAAATAAATAGAATTGGAATGTCTGTTTGTAATATTAAAATAACCGCTTTTTACTACATGCGTATGAATGTATACGGTACACAGACCAAAATATATATTTTTTAAATTTTTGTCTGTCTGTCTGTCTGCCTGTTTGTTCCGGCTAATCTCTGGAACGGCTGGACCAATTTGGACGGGACTTACACTGGCAGATAGCTTATGTAATAAGGAGTGACTTAGGCCACTTTTATTTTAGAAAAAAAAAATATTACATTCCACACGGACGAAGTCGCGGGCACAGCTAGTTATGAATATTTTATACGCTCCTGTGGCAACACCAATCCGGGGATTCTCAAGTTTATTAATAAGCATTGTGATGATATTGCGTTATCAACACATTTCACAAGTAGGTCCAGAAATATGCTAACAAAGTATTTTTGCCGTTCCAGTTTTACTATCGCTGCAATTTATAATTACTAACTATATTATATGACATTACTCATCATCATCATCCTTGCGTTAGACCCGGTCGCATACGAAGCTGTTACCTCACAGTCCGTGGGCCTGGGGGCACCCTAGCAGAAGCAGGACACGGCGGCGCCGCAATGTGCCACCCCACACGTAGAGGCTAGATGGGACAACATTAGGGGAAGAGGGTCATCTCAAAAGAGATGTCCCTGGGTCTGCCGAAGTGCGAGAGATATGTCTTGTATAATCTCACCTCCGGCAATCAAGGACCCATGGACGGCATGCATTTTAATCGGTTCGAGTCCGACATAATTATCTTCACCGGTTTTGGCGGAGGTGGTATCCGTAAGGATTTTGCGCACGATAAAAAAAAGAGTCAACTTCGATATTGTACGTGGAGCAACTGCTATCTGGCCTCCACAACCTGTAGGCATAGGCGATATCCAATTACTGTGGTTAGAACTGTGGTTGGACTTTTTAGAGCTTTAACTGCCCGTAACGACTTCTACAGACGTTCGTATAACAACTGGGACTGACGGTTAACGTGCTCTATGAGGCACGACCACACAATTCTTATGGACATATTCATGCGTACAATATTTGCACTAAGCGGGGATCGAACTCATGTCTCCTGCGTAGCAGTCATGTGAACTGACACTACGCCACAAAGGCTGCAAATATTATATACTAGCTGACCCGCGCGACTTCGTATGCGTCACCCCGTTTTTGCAACATTTTTCATTCCTGCTCCGCACCTGTTAGTCCTAGCATGATGTTATATACATATAAACCTTTCTCTTTAACCATTCTATCTATTGAAACAAACCGCATCAAAATCCGTTGCCTAGTTCTAAAGATTTAAGCATACAAAGGGACAAGAAAAATAGGGACAGAAAACGCGACTTTATTTTATACTACTAGCTGACCCGCGCGACTTCGTCTGCGTCACCCCGTTTTTGCAACATTTTTCATTCCTGCTCCGCACCTGTTAGTCGTAGCATGATGTTATATACATATAAACCTTCCTCTTTAACCATTCTATCTATTGCAACAAACCGCATCAAAATCCGTTGCGTAGTTCTAAAGATTTAAGCATACAAAGGGACAAGAAAAATAGGGACAGAAAACGCGACTTTATTTTATACTATGTAGTGATGTAGTGATAGTGATAGTGATACTAGCCTATGCCTGAGGTTCCGCCCACGTGGCTGTCGGTTATCTCGACTTAAGCAACTTAAATTACTTATTACTTACAGCATAAATTATATATTACTAATATTAACTCTGGTTCTAACCGATTGCAATGAAATTAATATGAGATTTTAAGTTGGACGAAACCCAGTTCAGTAGTTTTTGTGTCCATCGCGGGCAAACATAATCTACTTAAGTACAATTATTATAATAGTGTATATAGAAATGACATTAATAGCTATAATATATGACATTATTACTTATGTAGTATAATAAAAATTCGTGGCTGTGAATTTTAAGACAATCACGCATTTTCCTTTCACCAATATTGTTTCACTCTTGATATAAATATTTTATGTGCAGTCAAACGAATAGAAACGATACAACCATGAACAGTAAATGCTACCCCTCAGGGTTAGCTCGGGTAGATTCTAGTATGAGCAGTTATATTATGGAATGAGTAATAGCATACAACTTGATAAACTATAGTTTATATGAAACCGCGGTAGCCTAGTGGTATGTGTAATGGACTGCTAAAACGAGGTCTCGGGTTCGATACCAGGTACTACCATGGCACACACCAGTGACTTTTCGATGCTTTTCGAAGTTATGTGTGTATTTATCGCAGGTTTATAAGTGCCCGGTTAATGGCCATAGGCTCGTCACCAATTACATTAGGACCTAAACATAAACTGGCGAAGTGTGGGTGTAAGCACCTCGGGCTACCCCTACGGGGAAATAAGAAATAATATAAAGTAATTTATCAATCGGCCAATAAAAGCAAAATTTGATGAAATGTTGTAAAATCTCGCAATCAACTTTCAAACAAAATATAAATAATGGAAATAGCTATTAAATTACAGGAATAACGAACTCATGAATCTTTCAGAAAATTTCGGCAATTTCATAGATAAAGACCAATTATTTATACAATACATATTAATTATATAAAACCTTTGTACAATAAAGACCATACCATACCATATAATATATCTTGGATATCAGTGGATGAAAACCTTTAAAGTCCACCGTCGCAATTATAGGTCCCTCGTAACCCCGGGGCCTATTTTCTCCGACAATAGAGTTTTTTCTGTTGTACCTATGCGGCCATTTACTACTCGCTTACGGTTTGTCTGGCTCTGTGGCGTGGTAGTATTGAACGCGACTGGTACGCAAGAGGCGCGAGTTCGATCTCCGCTCAGTGCAAATATTTGTATACATGAATAATGGTTATTTGCACCGATCTGGTCGTACCTCGGAGAACATGTTTAGCCGTCGTCGGTCCCGGTTGCCATACCAACATCTATGGCAGTCGTTACGGATAGTTGGAGCCCTCAAAAGTCCGACTAGCTTAAATACAGAACTTCGATATCGCAAATTGGGTTGTGGAGGTCCGACGGCAGTCTTCACGGAAAATATTATGACTTATCGTTTATAAGTACCCGGTTTATGGCAATAGGCTCGCTACCTATTACATTGGGACCTAAACATAAACTAGCGAAATGTGGGTACTAGCACGATATAGGTGTGAGTTTATGTTTATGCAATGATATGCGTATTAAGCTGCGTGATAGCTGTTCGATCGATGGGTGGCCATGTTTTTTTGTTTTTTTTATGTTGTCTAATCCTTTGAGTGATGTGTGTAATGATTTTGGGATGAGGTTTGAATGTGATGATGATAGGTATTATTTAACTGTGTGTTGATGCCACATTTGTTGTATTTCATCAGCAAGTAGTATTTATTTTTGTATTCTGTTCGAATATTTTTTTTAGGTTTTCAGAATTAGGAATCTCTATTAAATATGTCATTTTTTCCGTTTTTAATGTTAGTGATATATCTGGTCTATTGTTTGTAGTCGTTTTGTCTGTAATAATATCCCGGTCCCAATAAAGTTTTGTAGTTTCGCTATTCAGAACATTATTTAGCTAATACTACTATATATTACTAGTAATATGGTACTATTTTATCTACTAAGTATTATTTAAAATATTGCATTGACCATTATAATCCGTATACACCTATGTATTCACCCCGATTTACGGTATTTCTTGGCTGCTGCCAGCAACCAAATTTGTGTAACCTTGGGCAACGCAACCAGTAAATAATACGTTTTCTTACAAAAAATACATACAAAAATTTGTAGCTTTTCCGGTTGAGATATCCGAAGGATATCCCGTCTGAGCTCTAGATAAAATTATCTAGTACATTCATAAAAATGAGTAATGTAGTTCTGTATACCTATAGATATTTGAAACGAGCTTACTATCACAGACTATGAGATTATTTTTGTGTCTGGTATTTAAGTTATGCCTATCACAAACTCTTGGAAAGTTTGCAATATTTTTTTCTGACACAAATCAAGTTTTCTAGTATATTTATTATGAGACTCCCACCCTCACCTTTCCTACACAGGACAACACGTGCAGGGCTTAGATGTCACCCGCATACGGTGCAGAATATTCAGAATATTCAAGAACCAAGCGGTTCGGTGAGTCTTTTCTCTGCCGCACCATTAAGTCCTGGAATTCCTTTCCGCACACATGTTTCCTTCTTCCTACAATCCCGGGTCCTTTAAGCGGCGCGTGAAAAAGCATCTGATGAGGCCGTCAAGCTTAGCGCCACCATTGTAGCAACTGAACGTGTTTACAATGGTGACCCTCTTTCATGAGACTTTGCCATCAGCTTAACATCAGGCGAGGTGAAGTCAAATTGACGAGCCATAAATAATAATAATAAACGTAATAATAAAAGATAACGGCAATAATGACCTTACTTTTCTCGGAGGGAGACTCTCGGGCCCGAATTATAAATAGTAAGTAGTTATCAATGGACAAAGTGGGCAAGTGGTGTGGCAGAACTGGCACATGACCCGCAGCGCGGCAGATCACGCAATTAAAACCAGAAAAACCTTTTTTTTATACAACTTAGGTCGCAGACAACCACACGGCCCACCGGATGGTAAGTAGTTACCGTGGCCTATAGGCGAGTGTAACACCAGAGGAATAACACTCGTGCCGCAACCCCTGTAAGAACAGAGACATTCTGTGTCGTCAGCGCAAAAGATGTAGGATAAGCCTTTGGTTTTCCCACTGACAACACAAAACCTCTCTAGTGAGCTCTGGCAACCCTACTCACCACCGAAAACACAACACAAGGTTATTAAATGGCGATATTCTGTAGGGTGGAGGTACTTCCCCAGTCGGACTGCTGGATTGGGACGAATATACCGGCATGTCCTACCTTCTTTAAAACTCCGTCATTCGTTCATAGAAATATTTGCACTCAGCGCTCATGGTATGGATATGTATTGGAATTCAATAATATGTATCTTAATATAACATAACATTAACATATACTCACGCCTTTATCCCGGAATATGCCACATATTGCCAGTTTATGTTTAGGTCCCAATGTAATAGGTGGCGAGCCTATTGCCATTAACCGGGCACTTATAAACCTGCGATAAATACACACATAACTTCGAAAAGCATCAAAAGTCATTGGTGTGTGCCGTGGTAAACCTGGGATCGAACTCGAGACCTCGTCTCAGCAGTCTATTACCCATACCACTACTTCTGTACTAGACTACTGTATCTAATTTATCAGCTTATTCGATCCTATAACAATATCTAGTTTAGTTATGTTTGCTGACGGTTTAGATACCGACGTGTTCAATGTTATAGATTACATACATAGTAGTTAGTCGTAGTTAATGATATATTTTTATATTTTTTTTGTCAGTGGCTAATGAATCCTAGTTTCCTTCGCCACAATAACACATTCATTCTGTAGTGCAAGAGAAGTTGTACAGTTGTTGGTGGGTTGAATTGATGAAAATCTGTTTAAAATTTAAAACCGTGTGTATAATTTTTTTATTTATCTACTATATAAAAATAAGTCGGGTTTTCCTTCCCGACGCTATAATTCCAGCACGCAAGAACCGATTTTGCAACCGGTATTGCATTCGTTGGAAAGGTCTCGGGCTCCATGAGGTAGGTATACAGCAAAGAAAATTCAGGAAAAATTTCAACAGAAAAGCGGGAAAATCATTTTTCACATGGCGAAATGGAGTTTGCCGGGTTTGATAGTTAATTTATAATTTTTTCATATGGGCATTCAAAATTCAGACCAGTCCAAGATCAAGGCCTGTCAGACATTACCTATTTTCTGAAAACTGCTGAGCACGTAAAAAAATTTGATGATTTTTCTTATCCCCACCTAAGTACCCGTCGTTGGCACCACCCTGCACCACACCCGCCAAACAGCCCCACCTCGACTATTATTACCATGCCCTCGCACGAGCCCAAGTTTATAGTCTACCTACTAGCTGACCCGCGCGACTTCTTCTGCGTCGCCCCGGTTTTGCAACATTTTTCATTCCTGCTCCGCACCTGTTAATCGTAGCATGATGTTATATACATATAAACCTTCCTCTTTAACCATTCTATCTATTGAAACAAACCGCATCAAAATCCGTTGCGTAGTTCTAAAGATTTAAGCATACAAAGGGACAAGAAAAATAGGGACAGAAAACGCGACTTTATTTTATACTATGTAGTGATTATAATGATTTTTACACATTCGTTTTACAGATCATCATGAAAAATTAATAATAAACATTACCAGATTGTTTGCGCCGGCAGTTATTTGCACCAGACGTAGGAAAGCGAGAAAAAAAAACGTAAGTCTATAAATATTTTTTTAACTCAAGTGTTCTGTGGGTTAAGTGTCCTAGTCTTTATTTTTAGGTTTAGGCAGTAGGTAGGTTGTACAGTAGGCTGCAAAAGTGAATGGACATTACAAAAACTAAATCGTTTGCGCCGGTATTCCTCGCCATCTGTTATAAAAAAAGTAAAATGTTGTGTTGTGTTGTTCACAAATATTTCACTAGATGGCGCCGCGTTACTTTTCAAATGTAAGAAACACTAACAAAGTAGTTTATTATATCAGAAACATCATTTTCACTTCTTTTTGTATATTATTTATACAAACACAAATTAATCTTGCGTTGAAATAGAATATTACTAGATTTTTTTTCGTTTAACTTAATGTTTTAATCTTAGAGGATGAACTTAATTGATAATTAAATGAACTTCGTTGGTAGTTCAATTTATTTATTAGCTGCTTAAACTCAGTGACTTGCTAGTTTGTTCGTTCGCTAACATCATTCCTATTTCTATTATCCTTGAGCTGAGTTCACCAAATATTTTTTGCTACTACTTACCACTAATACGCTTATAGCTAGTAAAACCACTGGCGCCATCTAGTTTATTTTTATATAAACTGGGGTTTGAAAGTTCATAGGATTATCAATCTTAAGCTATCCATGCACTTTTGCAGCTTACCGTACCTAGCTGACCGGACTCACGTGATCTTGTCTACCTACTGCCTACCTACCACCTACCCAACACTTACCTACCACCTATTTACCACCTACCTACTACAGCAAAGGGGGAGGGGAGAAAGTTAAGAGTCTCTGTGCTGTCAGTGCAGAAGACAAAGAAGGGTTTCTTGGTCTGCCCACTGACAACATGAAACCTTTCGAGTGAGCTCTGGCTACCTTACTCACCGCCGCCGGAAACACAACACAAGGTATTATTAGGCGCGGTATTCTGTAGGGTGGAGGTACTTCCCCAGTCGAACTGCTCAATCAGGACGGGAGATACCGTCATGTCTTACCTCCGTTAAATAATTAGTAAATAGTATACAGGGTGTAAAGGGAACGCTCCCGAAGCCGAAGACCCCTGTTAGTACTCATGGTACACTACATATTGGCATGAAAAAAAATTACGGCAAAGCAATATTTTTTATTTAGAATTTTTTTTTACTTTTTTTTTTACAGTCCTTATATCAGTAAAGCTAAATGAAACGAAAATTTCATAAAAATACTTCACTGCAAAAAAGAACGAGTAGCGCCATCTTGCGAATTCATGTTTGATTGATCATAAAATATTTGTTTCATTCCGCTATACTAACACGATGTTGAGTGAATAGCGCAAGTTAAACGGTTTAAAAAAAATAAAAAAAGAATGCGTTGCCGCAATTTTTTTTAATGCCAATATATTATGTTGTGTACCATGAGTACTACCTTCGGCTTCGGGAGCGTTCCCCTTACACCCTGTATATAACATAAAATTATATATATTATGTTGAAATAAAATATTATATAATTATATTTGCAGGTATTCAAAACGCAATGGATTTCCGAATGTTATGTAAGTTTTTTAATACCTACGTACAGTCAACGCCAAAAGTTGATTAAGTCAAAAATATTTAAAATCCTTCTTACATCGGAGTGAACGTGCCCACAGAGGTTTAGGTTTTAGAATCCCCTAAGGGCAAAGTTCATATATTCTGTGGTTTATTTATAATTTTATAATCGGTTTAACAGTTGTGGTAATCAATAAATTACCATTTGTTAAGCTACTTATGGCGTTGACTGTTCATTTTATTGACTGACTGTTGACAGCTTAAAATGTTAGAAGAGTGACTCCATCATCTTCTGCAAGATTTATAAAGCTGAACAGCATCTGAACGTTAATAAGGATACCCTTGTAATAGTCACTGAGTGACGTATGATTAAAGAAAAACACCGCCCAAGTGCGAGTCGGTCTCTGGCACGAAAGGCACTTACCACAGAATAGAAAAAACTAGTAGAAGTGCGACGCAATAGTTTCAGTAGCAGAACCGATGTCGCCAATCTCACACACTTATCCGTTAAAAATACCGTGTATTACTAGTAAATGATTGCTTCGATTAGTCGTACCTATTTATATACTACTTTTGAGGCCATATTAGCTCGAATCATACGTACTACTAAACGAAAACGCACTACTCTTTTTAAGGTAGTAACTATGACACCACCTTTTTAAAACTGATCAAAATATCGATTACTTTGCTGAAGAGTGAAGAAAGATTTCAAAGAAGATTATTAATATAAAATAAATACAGTGGAGAAGTACAAGTGTGTATCAATAATGTACTCGTATATTATCTATATGGGAGCCTCTTAAATATTTATTTATTCAGTTTTTAGTTTTTATCGTACAGCTGCCAAGCTTCATGAGTTACTGCCTGGTGACAGACAAACAGATAGGGAAGTAATAGAGTTCCGTTTTTATCCTTGCAATACGGATGACTAAAAATAAACATAAATATAATCTATTGATATTATATAATCTATTATATTTGATGACATATCTGATATGGTTGCGATCTGATACGATGGTCTGATACAATGCATTGGTCTGGGTGTTTCTATGTATAATATGTATGTATTTACAAAAAAAAATGATATCTATGTATGTTTATCCGCATTCTAGAACCCGTAACACAGGTTAGTTAAGCTATGCTTACCATGGATGAAGGCGACGTTGTGTAGATTGTCCTAGAATATTTATTATTATTTCCTTTATTTATTCATAATACATATAGATTACATTTTTAAATACATTCATAAAAAAAAACTAAATATATTTAAAATATAAAAAATAGTAGCACACCGGCTTTTCGAAGTTATGTGTGTATTTATCGCAGGTTTATAAGTGCCTCGGAGAGCACGTTAAGCCGTCGGTCCCGGTTGCCATATAAACATCTATGGCACTCGTTACGGGTAGTTGGAGCCCTCAAAAGTCCAACCAGCCTAACTTGGAACTTCGATATCGCCATTGATCATTAGACCATTGGTTGTGGAGGTCAGATGGCAGTCGCTTCACGGAAAATATCGAAGTTCAGCCGCATCACAGTTAGACTGGAAAGCCGACCCCAACTGAGTTGGGATAAAGGTTCAGGGAATGATGAGTAGCACACCGGCATCGGGTACAGGGACCCAGCTACCGGTGGTTAGGGCTCCAGAGAAAGGAACTTCCTCACAATGCGTGCCGTGTCGAGGAGTACCGCCTTTTGCATCAGGCCCTTGACCCAACTGCCTAACGAGAGCCTCTTAAGGTGTTGGTACAACCTCATGAGCCAGATCCAAAAATTTCATTCGTTTATCTTTTTCGGCTTTCATGAGGTTATCGTCATGAGGAATGGTGACATCAACAATATATAATATGTTATTATTTATTTTTGCTATATTATTATTATAATATAGCAAAATGACAGCCTTGGTGTGGCGGCTACGAGGGTTCGATCCCCGCTCAGTGCAAAAAGTTGTATGCATAATATGGCTGTTTGCACTGGTCTGGTCGTGCCTGGGAGAGCACGTTAAGCCGTGGGTCCCGGTTACCATACAAACATCAATGGCAGTCGTTACGGGTAGTTGGAGCCCTCAAAAGTCCAACCAGTCTAACTTGGAACTTCGATATCACTATTAGTCATTGGACCATTGGTTGTGGAGGTCAGATGGCGCAAAATATCTAAGTTCAGCCGCATCACAGTTAGACTGAAAAACCGACCCCAACTGATTTGGGAAAACGTTCAGAGACTGATAATATATATTTGATAATACGTTTATTATTCAATATTTTTTTCAGATTTAATCCTTCCTATGCTATATATGAGTACAACGTACGCGCGGCATAATTGTCATCTTAGTGAAAGGCAGTGCACCTACCAAGTGGATTGTTGGAGTTTAGTGGACATTTCAGATATCAATCAATTTATGTATCCACCAAATGGAGCTATTGGTTGTCAAACAGCAGTAACTTATAAAAATCAAAAATATTATGCTATAGAGCTTGGATTTCATCAGAGTAGTAGTAGTGTTGTACATGATCTTGAATTAATACCACCACTTGCAGATTATTATAACTATGATATAGGTGAATATGAAAATTATATATATCAAGATTTTACACATATAACAAGTAGTTTAGATCTTAGTCAGAAAACGTTTAAATATACTCCCGTAATAAGAAGTATGCAAAATCTTGTAACATTAAATTTGTCAAGTAATTATTTGAGTACAGCCGTCCTTTCGAATGATCATAAATTAAATTTGTTGACAAAATTAGATTTATCACATAATGTGATAAAATATATAAACGTAAATAGCAAAGCATATCCCTATGATAACCTTAGATATATAGATATGTCCTATAACCTACTAGATCAAATTCCTGATTCTATTTTTAGTGAATTTAAATATTTACAAAAACTTAATGTATCTTACAACTGTATCGATAACTTAAATCAATTAACTTTTCAAGGTACAAATAATGTTACGGATCTTGACATATCAAACAACAGGCTAGTCAGTATTAATTCGAGTTTAGTAAACCTGACTCAACTAATAAATCTTAATCTAAGTAGTAACAAAATTGAAAATATTTTACCAAATGAGTTTGATTGGTTGTTTAAACTTGAAACTCTCGATTTGAGTCATAACTTCATCAGAAAAATTAATACTAGTTTGTTAAGAAAAGTAACTCTGCTAAAGGTAATTAATTTATGTGATAATCTGCTGGAAGTAATTGATAAGGATATATTTTCAAATCTAAAGTTATTAAACAGTGTTGATATTTCAAAAAATAAGTTAACATTTTTACCTGTTAGTTTGTTTCAAAATAATATTTTGCATTTTGTTATTACTGAAAATAAATTAGAAGGTTCGTTGGAAAGAGGAATGTTAGATAAAGTTAATGTAGAAAAATTAAATTTCAGTCATCAATATATAAGTGAAATTAAAGATTATGCATTTTATAACCTCACCAAACTTAAAGAGTTACTTCTTAATTCTAATAATATAAAAATTCTCTCAAATGAGAGCTTTAGTACATTAGTTAATTTAGAGATATTAAATCTATCTGATAACCAAATTATCGATATTAGCTTCGAAAAAAAAGATTTGAGAAATATTCAATCTTTGCTGCTGCAAAACAATCGTTTGCTTGAAGTAAATTATGAGCAACTTCAACATTTAACCGGAATAAAATGTTTAAATCTTAGTGGAAATTTAATTTCTCGATTTGGCTTAAATACTTTCAGGTCACTTAGGAATTTGATGAAATTTGATATCAGTAACAATTCATTAGTTGGAATATTAGAATCTGAAACATTTTATGGTTTAGATTTAGTACCTTACCTCGATATTTCAAGAAATAAGTTGACTGCGATCCAAAATGCCACATTCAATAATATGACTGAATTGAAAGACCTAAACATATCTAATGGCTTAATCAATGACTTGCAATATAATGCGTTTATCAATACAGGCTTCATATTAACACTTGATGTTTCGTACAATAAATTACAATGCTTTACAGTTAATGCCACACATTTGGTAAGTCTGATGACGCTTTTATTAAATAATAACTTAATAATAACAATTACATCCAATTCATTCAGTACTTTGTCTCAATTGTATGTAATTAATCTATCTCATAATGCGATTAAAAATTTAATCGATAATATTGATAGTAGTACTACTGTTTTAGAAAAATCTTATCCTAATAATTTATACTCATCGGGAGCTGGTAGTACAGCTATGAAAGCATACTTACATTTGTCAGTTTTAGATTCTTTAGACTTAAGTCATAATAATATTTCATCTTTGCAAGTTGGATATTTTTCTGGACTTGGCGCAATTACTTCTTTGGACTTGAGTTTCAATGAAATATTATTCGTACAGCCTGGTACATTTAAAAATAATAACAATTTAATTTCTTTGAATTTGTCCCATAACTATTTACAATCTGTTAATTATGGAATATTTCGTGGTTTGAATAATATGATTGTTTTAAATATGTCATACAATGAATTGAAAGAATTGCATGAAGAATCGTTTAGTGATGTTAGAAGTTTATCACAGCTAATTGTAGATTTTAATCTTATTAAATTTATAGACTATAATCTGGTTGTCAAAATGGCAAAATTAAGTATTGGTGATAATCCTTTACCGTGTAAAATTTTGGTGCAGTATATACGGAAAGGGTTTGATTCCAAAATTACCGCCATCAGATTACACGAACATAGCAACGAAAATGTGGACGGCGTTGTATGTAATAAAGCACAAGATATTGAGAGCTCTGTACCTGATCACATGGCAGATAATGATATGATAACAAATAAGCTATACTATAATTTAAGTCAGTTATATCAAAGTAATAACGATATCTTAGAGAAAATATCACATATTTTTGAACAGTCTAACGATAAGCTTACCAACTTAACTAACCTTTCGAACCTGACATATAAAAGTTACAATGATATACTAGAGAAGATATCACATATTTCAGAACAATCAAACTTTTCAAACCCCACGTATTTAAATGGATATCAATGGCCTGCCTCTTCATACTTATATAATGAATTGACTATTATTGCTACTTGCTTAGCATTAATATTGCTGCTTTTAATTGGTTTAGTTTTCTATAAAGTGTATAAGTGTAAATTTATATTTAAAAATCAGTGTACGTATAGAATACGTGAATTTTCTGAAGGAATAGAAAATTCTGTTTTATAATCAACAATATCTCTCAAAAAATTGTCCCAAGATTAAAACAATTTTAAAAAGGAAGTGTATAATTTGTTTATATTAAGTATCTACTATCATTATTTGTGATAAATTTAAAATAATGGAAAAGCCATCGACACTAAAAATACCTCGAAAAAATTAAGTGATTCGTTGTCGTTTCGGGGGATCGTCTCAAATTCAAATTCAACATGGTGTATAGAGTTAACGTCTTACTAAGAAAGCATTCCGACATGTTTTCAAAAGTAGCCAAGGCCCCCGGACGGACGGACATCCATTCGGGAGTTGCGATGCCTTACATCTGCGTGCCTGTGTTTGTGCACTTTCTCAATCGCTTTAATAAGGCATGAACAAAATAAAATGCACAGTGAAAGTAAGAAACCTCTGTGGCGTGGCGGTAGTGAACGCGACTGCTACGTAGGAGGCGTGGGTTCGATTCCTGCTCATTGCAAATATTTGTGTGCAGGAATATGAATATTTGCATTGGTCTGGGTGTTTCTATGTATAATAAGTATGTATTTACAAAAAAAAGTATCTAAGTATGTTTATCTGCACCTAGAATTCATAACACAAGCTAGTTAAACTATGCTTACCATGGGTCTAGGTGGCCTTGTGTAGATTGTCCTATACTATTTATTTATTTAAAATCAATCAAAATGGCAGAAATAGGAATACACCACTGTCACACTATGTTACAGTGATCAAATACACACTAATCAAATGCACGAATGCATAAAAATGACGGCCTAATGACGGCCTCACTCGGTTCATGAAAATGTTGAATTTATTGTACCATAGTACCTATAGGTACTGGCGTCTGGTTGTCGCTGTGGTGAATTTTGAATATTGTCATGTCTTTAGTGACACTCGAATCGATTGACGTAAGAATAATCAAAATCGGCCTACGCATTTGGTTTCTAGAACCCCACATAGAAACAAACATAAATACAAATATAGACTGATAAACACATTACCCTCCTTTGCGTCGCGCAGTCGGATAAAAACGAGCGGGGTCCAACACACTGAAAATGCAATCACGCGTGGTGTGGCAGTTCACACGCGTACAAGTATGAAACGGGAGTCACCGCGTGTGATAAAGGGGAAAAACGCTGAAATCTAACATCTCGCGTGTGATTTAAGCAGGTTTTTAGTCCAAAAACTGTTAAATATTTCTGTGTAAGTTTAAGGTAAACTGAAAATTGGTGTTATTCCATATAAAAATGAACCTTTTTTCCGTGTGTCATTCCTGTTACATATTTAAATACAAAAATGTTGTATAGTTAAGAATATTATGATAACAAAAAAGGAGGAAAACGCTGAAATCTAACATTTTTACTCCAAAAACTGGTAAACATTTCTGTGTAGGTTTAAGTAGGTTTAAGGTAAACTGAAAATTTGTGTTATTCCATATAAAATGTATCTTTTTTCCGTGTGTTCCTATTACATATTATTTTAATGCAAATTATTTCTCGTAATAGTATGAATTTTTATTTTCTTCACTTTTCGATATTTGAACCTAACCCTTCTAAAGCCCCATCATGCGCTTATGCGCTCTTAGCTTTACGTGCAGTACCTAGAAGCTCCCGTCTTAAAAGCAGAAAAAGCTTTCTGCGATGTACTACACGGTGGGCCAACCTAATATCGTTTGGTACCAGAGCTGGTCCACGGAAAGTGCACCCCCTCTAGGCAGCATCCAGTCCGCTAAGAGTCTACCACCCGGCTATAAACTGAAATGGTCTCATGGAAGTCCCTAAATAAGTTGAGGTCTGAGACGTCGGAGATAGGCTGCTGTAAAGCGGACCAGGTAAGTAAAATAGGGTTACCTACCTGAATGCGGAGAGTAGTGGCTGTGACTGGGGTGCACTACTGCAGTCGATGGACCATCCCCTGTCGTGCCCGCTTTCCCCTAACACCTGCACAGTCGTTGACATGAATGAAGCTACGGAAAGTGCAGTTTAAAAAGTTTTAAAATTTAAGATTGGGTGCCTACCCAAAAATGTCATACAGCTCTCCAACTAATACTAATACTAAATTGGGTAGACTGATAGAGAATGCCTTGTATTATTAAGTTCGTCTACGTACTTGTGCATGAAGTTTTATAAATTAATGAATAAATAAATCGCAGACACGCGAGTGATGGCGCGCGTCCGCACGTGGCCGCGGTGTTCCACGTCCCGTTGCGTGGCGCGGGGCAATGTGCCAGTCACTTTCAACTTACTCACAATGTACTCTTTTCATTTGTCATTTTCTTAAATTTAATATAGGAGTACAAATATAATATTATTCACAATTTGGTAAAAATCGACAAAGGGTTCTAAACAAAAATTATAACCAATTGCAATATTAGTTCGAACTTCAGCTACAAGATGGCATTTTTTTCTCCTGAGTGTGACGTAATAGTTTTCTAAAGATAACATAGATGGCGTTAACTCCAGTAATAGGTCAAAGATTATAGTACTGTACATTTTCTGAACTCATCGCCTGGAAAAAAGCAATATTACACATATGTAAATTAAAAGTATACATTACGATATTATTATAATTGGTTTTTGAATTTTTATTTAAGATAGGTATGCGGATGCCCCCTAATCTGGCTGATAACACCTTTTCACCTATATCTGGGAAAAAAAATTGTGCTGGTATACTGGATTTTAATACTACCCACATAATGAAAAATTTTTAATTAGTGTAATATTTAGGAATTAAAACGTTTATAACTGTCAGTGGGAAGGTAAATCTTTGAGAATTCCCCAAGGCGAAACCGGTTAGGTCCATTAATAAATACAGTGGAGAAATACAAGTGTGTTAACAATTATGTATTAAAGATATTTTAAACATTTTTTTTTCTATTTAATTTAACTCAAAAGACTCCCCGTGACCAAGAACTATGAATTACAAACATACCATAATAATAATTTTTTCAGTGTAGATAATAAAATAGCAACTCAAATTTTAAATCCCGACCACAATGAAAAAGTGTGAAAAGGCACTACTTCTGTACCTACCTATAATAAAACGTTAAACGGTTTGATGTTTGCCTTTATTTATATTTAATTAAGTTTAAAGGCAACCTGAAACAATCGCAACATTGATTTCACGGGGTTAAGCGTTTTGTGTTTCGTGTTGGGCTATAAAACTTACTTATCATCATAATTTAACATTGGTAATCTGTCAAACAACCTGTGTCTGCATCTAACTCTAATCCAATCCAACTCTGTAACAAATTTTATCAAGATCAGTTCAATAGTTTGGGCGGAAAGCGCAGGCAGACAGATATATAGATAAATACTCGTAGTAGAAAGCTCAGACAGATATCTCTCCGTCTATCTGCGCTTTCCGTTTATTTATGTAGATAGAGTTATTTTTAGTTATTTATTTTTGCATTTACCTTTTCTATTAGTAGGAATATGACTACAATATTAAATTTACTTATATGTATATAGAGTAGTTTAGTTCAATTTGAGTTAAAAAGCGACAGTATGAAAAGGATCTTGAACTAAACGAACTTGAGTTTGAATTAAATTAGACATTGAGATCAATAAAATTATAGTAATCTAATTTGAAATATTACCTACTTAGATTAATTTTTAATCTGCATTGCGGTAACGAAACCGGTCGGTAGGAAACAGATTAAAATAATAAAAAAATGCAGTAGTAAACTGAACATACCTCGAAGAAATTTAGAAGATAAAATGAAAAATATCTTAGATCTGCAAATCGCTAATTTCATAGCCACAATCTTAATTCAATTCTCGTCGGCATAATTGAGTTCGAAATTTTAGGCCATAGCTAACACACATATATCATCACATCAAATTCCTACAATGTGGGCAGAAATGAAAGGGCTTTTTTTCCTGCGGAGATCCCTCCCTCCCCCCCCCCCCCTCGTGGGTGTAGATTTCCGCAAGGGCATAAAAACTGTGAGTCAGCGAACTCAAGTCAGTGAGGGTGGTTATGCCTGACTCCAACTGAAAAAAAACTGCACGACCGCCTCGAGCCATCAGTTGCTGTTGGTAAGGTAGTCTTCGGCATATCCCTCACGTCCCAACTGACTCACGACCATTGAAGGCCTTCTCGTGTATGGGACTGCGGTGTCCACATACCTCACCTGATAGGGAAGAGCGCACTCTCACACCTCAACCTGCTCCTCCTAGGGTGACAGGGAGGCCAGGAAGGGGAGGGGAAGGAGGGGTACAGTGAGCTCTGGCTACCCTACTTACCGGCGGGAACACAACACGATGGTTATTATGCCCGCGGTCTTCTGTAGGGCGGAGGTACTTCCCCAGTTGGACAGCTCATTTCGGACGGGAGATACCGTCGTGTCCTACCTCCGTTATCATCGCCTCTGCTCATGGCACACTGTACGGGATGGGTCTGACTTCTCAGGATATAGTCGCTATCTTCTCGAATATGCATAAGGCTCTGTTGATTTTTATTCAATAGACGAGAATGTTTTAAGGTGAATTTGTGTATAGGGTTATTGAAGGGAGTCCATAAATTCAGCTACATGCACCCTTCTTGATTGATGGTTGAGGCTCTGATGTAGAAGATCCTCATAGGGTAAGAAGTCGGGCGCCACCATTGTAGCACTGAACGTGTTTGCAATGGTGACCCACTTTCATGGGACTTTGCCTTCAGCTTAACATCAGGCGAGGTAAAGTCAAATTGACATGCCATTGATAAAAAAAAAAAAAAAAAAAAAAAAAAACGGGTCTGGAGAAGACTCCGCACTACCCGTGATGAGCGGAGGCGACTCAAACGTCGGAGGTCGCAGAATGACCTCCATCCCCCATGAGCGCGGGCCTGGGGGTGACGGGTGGAGCCACCTGTCACCCTAGCAGAAGCAGGCCACGGCGATGGCGCAAAGTGCCACCCCATACCCAGAGGCTAGCTACATTATAAGCTAATAATAATATGTAATTATCTCGTTAAAATTCAAGTGTCCCTTCGATCGGGTAAATGTTAAGTCATTTGTTTGATAAATGAAAGCGACACGCCCAATCCTTTGTTAGGACATTACGAATAGTGCGCGCGGTTATCGGAAATGATTATGTAGTTAATGAATCGGGTGAATTCGAGATCTAAACTTGTTACCGAATGCCTCGGATCTAATGGCGGTATAAGTGCTTTTACAGGAACTACGAATATTGGATGTGGTAAATTGAATTTTAAAGTTATATAATATGAGGTCACATTTAGATCCGTGCCATGAACTAATAAAATATGCCAATAATTGAACGGCTGTCATATCACCAATTGCATAGTAACCATGTAATGTTAATAGGTACTGTGTGTTAGGGATTCGACGACACATGGTAGTGAAAAAAAAATACCTAATCCTATTTTTTATTGCCAGTAGTGTACCCAGAGTACTACCACTTGTATTCGGTTTCGGGAGTGTTTCCCTAATAAAATTCTCGCATCACAATACGTGTAAACAGAATTCTTCGAAACTGATTATTTTTTATAAGTATATTTGATAGGACTACGAACGGTCGTAGTTTACTTTTGAGTGTTCAACATCTACACGGACATCAACTAGTAATTCAAATTATAATCACGTTTCTGCCATGTTTAGTTTGCATCTAGACAGCGTTGTGTAAACATTTGCAAATATTATTATTCTTAACTTGTAACAAGAAGAAATTCAAAGCAGTTCTAAAAGTATTATTTCCCGCGAAAGCTCACAGTTGATTTCTCTAGAGACTACAGCATGCAACTTAACGAAGCTATAGCAAGCTAGGCTACCAAGGAAAAATAACTATACCCTGTCCATAGGTTTATTTTCTTTTTGACAGTTTGAGACAGTTTGAAATTATATAGTGACGCCCTTGCACGTTACCGATGGGACACCCACCAGAACCAGTTAGTGGGGCCTGGGGGTGACGGGTGGAGCCACCGGTCACCCTAGCAGAAGCAGGCCACGGCGATGGCGCAAAATGCCACCCCATACCCAGGGCGTAGATGGGGCCACCATGGTCCCCACATTGGGCGAAGAGGGTCATCTCAACAGAGATGTCCCTCCCCTCCCTCTTTCGATCGGGTCTGCCGGGGTGCGAGAGATATGTCTTGTATAATCTCACCTCCGGCAATCAAGACCCATGGAAGGCGTGCGTTTTGGTCGGTTTGAGTCCGACATAATCACCTCCATCGGTTTTGGTGGTCCGTAGGAATTTAGCGCACGATAAAAAAAAAAGAAGAGCCAGTTAGTGGGGTTATGTCGAACTCAAACCGACTAAAACGCACGCCGCCTTTGGGTCTTTGGCTGCCAAAGACTGCTCGTAAAACGCTGGTCGCTTTGAGTATCAAAAAACAAGTTTGTAAATCAGAACGATCTAATAAATAGATGCGCTCTTTTGTACGGCGTGTTTTGACTCTTACACTAAGGTGATAGGTTTGATTTAGAATAATAATGACATTTGGCATTAAGGACTCACAGTGTAAACAAGGAAAAACTCCAAACTTCATTAATTTTTTGTTATGTCACATAAAAATAATATTTTTGCTTTAAGAAATTATACTTGCTATGAGAGAAAACAAAAACAGTGTAACTGTTTTTGTTTTTTCTGTAACATACCTTGTGTTTTGTTGGATCCGAGGCGTTGGTTGGTGGCAGACAAGCACGCGGCCCATGTGATGGAAAGTGGTTACTGTGGGCTATGGACGTTTGCAACACCAGGGGAGTCATATTCGCGCTGCCAACCAATGAGATAAAAGGGGGGAGGAAGAAGGGGGAGGGCAGAAGTTTAAGTAGTAAGTTTCTGTGCTGTCAGTGCAGAACACAACGAAGTGTTCCTCGATTTTCCCACTGACATCACAAAACCACTCCAGTGAGCTCTGGCTACCCTACTCACCCCCGGAAACACATCACAAGGTTATTATTAGCCGCGGTATTCTGTAGGGCGGAGGTACTTCCCCTTTTGATTTGATTTAAGTATATGTTTTTTATGGAATTGACTACCGTCTGATTTCTCAACCAAGACGTTTGGTATTTATAAAATCAATTCTATTAATTGTATTGACCCTATAGGTATTTGCCCTAGGTCCGAGTATAATTATTTATGTAACCTGTGTTTCTTTTTAAATTGATATTGTAATATAATTATTGACTTATCGACTGCATTTTATTCACTTTTAAATAATATTTCAACACAATGTTTTTTACGCAAATAAATTGAGTTCAATTGAATTGAACCCCAAATGGTGACTACACCTCGCCTGATGGTAAACAAGAGTGCAGTTCAAAGATCAATGGCCTCCGTTACGTGTGAGGTATCTGGAACAGCGCGGTGGTTGACAGTCTCGTCAGTTGTTTTTCAAGCCTCGCTTAAAGGACCCGTGACTTTAAAAAGAGGAAAATACGGGTGCTAGTATAAATTTCAAGGTCTATTAATAGTCTGAAATAGCATTTTGGCTATTTATCCCGAAAGAAATGGAGGAAATATAGTCGTGCCATGCATGTCAAAGTATTCAAATATTTTATCGATGCGTTGCAGTCTAAAACCTTATCATCAACTTACTGGACATAACGTCACCTAAACTCATTCCAAGAACATCAATTCATCGCTTCTTACTTTTATAAATATTGTATTATCTAAGCAAGCTTTACCTACCCACTAACTACATAAAAGAAGGAACAAAAACTGTTATAAAAGAACTGGCATGTCCAAATATATTTGTTGTTCTGAGTTTTCTAAGATGTTTTCTCGGCTCCACCTCACTGTTTGTAAAGAGACCCCACTTTTTCTGCATAATGACGGCCAATAATTGTAGCTATTCTCTTCTGAGGCCCCAACGAATTACTTTAGGCATTCATGAGGCGGGATGCGATCATTTTTGACACATTACGAAGAAGTCTGACAGCTGAATCATGAATTTTTCATACTTTATTCTTCGTATTATGTGTTAAAATGATTTTGGCGGTTCTTTGTGATTTTTGTTTCCATAAAACTTACTACAACTTACTACTGTAGGTAATTATTATCTGAAGTTAAACGTATGGTCAACAGTGTCTTAATGTTGTTACCTGCATCTGAGGCTTTCTGGAAGCTCGGGGCAATTTTTCCAAATTATTGATTTGACTGTTTGATGGGCGGGGCTTTAGTTCTGGTATTCTGTTCGGAGGTGAGACATCCAATGGCAGCATTCCACTAAGATGTCAATCCAATTTCAAAGCGCAGGATATGCTATTTCTTAGATTTCATTCCTAGATATTAATTTACTGTGCGTCTTGTTTGTGATTTAGTTTTTTTTTTCTTTTTTTCGGCGTCATGTGTTTGTTGCTCACCTAAGTGGTATATAAAAAGAAATATATCTTTATATGCGAGCGTGTATGTAAAGATCTTATGAACTCTGAACACATTTCACTCCACGTTTGAGCATACCTACCATTAATGAAGTACTAAATTTAAATATCCAACTATCTCACGTGTTACCTTCTGCTGCACAGAAACCATTAAACTATATGCAGAGCGAGCAATGTAAAATGTTCTTAGTTGTAAGCGTACATTCAACAAAATATTCTAGGCACGTACTCTCATGTACCGACAGAACTTTCCAAGAACCTCCAGGGTAGAAGCTTGTACGTTGAAATTAACAAACTTTGCGTTTAACAAATATATACAACGTTAGTAATTGTGCAGTCACGTATTTCTTTTATTAAGATGAAACAAAACCAGTATTAGTTCATATAAAGGATGAATAGAAAGTGAAGAAAGTTCTTGAAATGTAACTACTTTTATGGAGAATTCCCAGCTATAATTTTACAATCAATTAGACTATCGCAGTACGCTACTGGTCATTCTGTTTCCACGCTGACCAGACTGGATGGTACAGGGTTTTATTTCAAGTTTTCCTTCTCTTGTAGTGATAATATATCATCTATGTATTTTTCCGTTTGTTGTCTCTTACGACACCCTTTGGATGAGGTGGGGTGGTGGTATTCTTTTCCCGTTACCACACGCATTAGACATTTATTGGATGTGATGATTCGGTTACTTTTAGCAATAAATTGAGTTATAGTTATTAAATTCTGTATATAAATTGATTATAACTTTTACATCTTTACACATCTTTGTAAATAAATTGAGAATCTAAAATAAAACTTTGCTGAAATGAAGCCAGGATTCGAACCCGGGACCTTTCGATCGTAAGGCCGATTTCTTAACCACTAAGCTACCGACGCTTTTAGGTGACAAAATGTTATAACCTAATTCAAATTTCACCAGAATATCTAATTCAGAAGTAAAATGAATATAAATTATTCTAGTTCTAAATTATTCAAAATTTAACGAGGCTTTTTGTTGAATTCCTCTATTCTTGGATAACATCTGTTTTGCTTCATTAAATCGTACCTAGATAAATTTACAAAAAGTACAATTTTGTCTATTATTAAATTTAAATCAAGTTGGAAATAATAATAATTAAGTGTTTTTTATAAAATTATGACTATGGCGCAGAGACGTGGACCCTCACTATTATGATCCCAGGTTTACCATGGCACACACCAATTACTTTTCGATGCTTTTCGAAGTTATGTATGTATTTATCGCAGGTTTATAAGTGCCGGTTAATGGCAATAGGCTCGCCACCTACTACATTGGGACCTAAACATAAACTGGCGAAATGTGGGTGCTAGCACCTCTGCCCAACCCTTCGGGGATAAAGACGTGAGTTTATGTTATGTTATGTTTTCTCATAGTATACCACAACACAGTCGTTCATTTTTTCATTCACTGGTGATCCGTTTTATAAATAGCATTTTCAAAAGACCAATGATGCATCTCTAAGTAAGGGATACTGAACGTGCAAACGATTTTCATTCATGTAGCCACTTATAGATGTACTTTGTCAATTTTATGGCTATCCGAACGATAAAAAGTTTACAGATCGGTCAACATAAAATGGCAGTTTAACGATTTCGGGTAATACCCGCACATCGTCCGATATCTGAAAAAAACATTAAATATCCCATTGGGACATCTGCGCTTATATTTAATTTCCTTGAAACTTTTAAGTGTGTCGTAATAATATGAGAATAATAATACCTAGGTATGTGAAAAATGTGAAAAGCAGTGCACACAAAGCTCCAACATAAATAAACTTCAGGACGAAAGTCAGTCTTTTTTTGTTTGGGACACGTCAATTTGACTTCACCCCGCCTGATAGTAAGCTCAATGCAAAGTCTCTGGAACTAGGGTTACCATTACAAGCACGTAAAGTGTTACAATGGTGGCACTCAGCTTGACGGCCTCATCAGCTGCTTTTTCACGCCCGCTTAAAGGACCCATGACTGTAGGATCAAGGAACACGTGAACTGGCAAGGAATTCCAAGACTTAATGGTGCGGCAGAGGAAAGTCTTACCCGCAATTGGTTAATTTGTGGATTGACGGCCTTTTTTTACGTGGGCAAAATTCCTACGGATAACGACGCCACCAAAGTCGGCGAAGGTGATTATGTCAGACTCGAACGGACTAAAACATACGCCATCTATGAGTCTTTCATTGCCGTAGGTGAAAGTATACAAGATTATATTACTCATGGATTGACGGCCTGAGGTTTTGGCAGGTATTCGTCTCAAACGGTAGTCGTTTTCATAATGGTCATATAACTATCGCAGTGATATCACCTGCGTTTTCCGTAAGTTGTCTCTTACGATACCTTTCGGGCGAGATGAGATGATGACACGCTTTCTCTGTTCTGTTACCACACGGATTACCTCATAATAACAAAAAATCAAATAAAAGGTAGGTAATTGAAATCAAATCAGTTTCAGAGTCTAAATTAACCACGAATCTCGAATTTCAATGAAAGTACCAATTTGTTATGATAAAAAGGGATTTGAACGAGATTTCCTCGTCACTCAGTGGACAGAATGGAGCTTTCTCGTTAAGAAAAAATTAAATAAGACACCTAATATTTACAGTTATCTACGGAGCTATTTTGAAGCACTTTACTTTCTTTCGCTCCCCCGGTTTAGTAGGTGGTAAGGACGTGGTCTGCATAGCGGCGGGATAAAAGACAATCGTTATTTTACAAGACATCTTTACCACAAACTTTTTAAAGTGTTTAAGATTCAACGGGATATTTACCATGTTTTTTTGCGTATGGATTTTTTATTTTTTACCCGACTTATTGCCATAAGGCAGTGCAGTTTTTTTGAATTTTGAGACACGCGTAAAAAGCGAGTGTGAAATAGGGTAGATCGATATCGTTGGCCCAATAAGAACTAGCTTAGGGATCTTTAGTACATCCGTGAGCATGGCACTTAAAAGCGCCCAAATATCAAATAAACTCATACTCAATCAAATCATATTGCAATGACCATGTTTAATTTAAAATCAACAAACCTTTTATTTGCACGAAATACAGACTTATTTAATTCTGTAAAACAAGAATTTTGTATTTAAATAAAGATTTTATACCCTGAACACATCGCTCTTCTATGCGACAATATTATTGGCCCATGGCTGATGGCATAGACAAAATTATGATGGCATAAAATTTTGTTATTTTTAATGTAGAGATAATTACGCTCGCAGTTGTACCTTGCCCTATCGTCTAATGGTTTCCTCCCCACGAGTCACGTCCCTACTACTCTGGCCGTGTCTTATTTAATTAAAGAAAAATATAAATTAGAATAAATTTTAATGGCACACTGTTAAAAGTGTACAACTTCCATTGTATATCACATGAACAAATTGGTGACGGTGTATTATTTTAAGTTTCTCTGTTGTATTTTTTTATTGTAATTATGTATTATTTATTTTGTATATTACATTTTATTATTCCTTTTTATTTCAATCAATCAATCAATCAATCAGCCTATCGCAGTCCACTGCTGGACATAGGCCTCTCCTAGTGTGCGCCACTGCTCCCTATCCTTTTTATTTAATATACAAAATTATATTATAATTATATGAATTTTGAATTAAATAAATAGGGGGATCAGGGGTGGGTTATTCGTTTAGTATTAAATTTGTAATATATTGTGTATGCTAATGATGTAAATTTATGACAAAATAAATGATTAAATAAATTTATAAATAATTAAAAGCTTTACCCAGGTTTACCATGACACACACCAAGGTTTAACCACCCGGTTAATGGCAATAGGCTCGCCACCTATTACATTGGAACCTAAACATAAAACTGGCGAAATGTGGGTGCTAGCACCTCTGCCTACCCCTTCGGGGATATAAGCGTAAGTTTATAAGATAAGAAATAGCCCTATCCCTTAGTTGCATTGTACGATACCGCATGAGAAGAGATAGGGTGGCTAAAATTCTCTCTGCCGTGAACCACTCAATGTTATTCCGATTTTGGAAAAACCACTCTCCAGTTTGGCCCTACCCTTGCACTTTGTGGTGGAGAATACGCTCCCCGATATTTACTTTCCATAATTACATTTATTATGACTTTGACGAGACTGACAGCCTCCTATTTCGTTTTCCAGGAGTCGTCATTTTATGTAATATGAGCGTTATTACCACGGCCGTAACGAAATACATCGACTGATCAAAGGAAATACATACATAATAATAACATATTAATAATACTTATTTATTTTATTTATTTATGTATATGTTATGAGAACCGCGGTAACCTAGTGGTATGGGTAATTGACTGCTGAGATGAGGTCTCGGATTCAATCCCAGGTTTTACCATGGCACACACCAATGACTTTTTGATGAACTAAAATCCTTTCCTTCTTTCTCTTTCTCTAAGTGTAATACTTTTTAGTTTTGTTTACAGAGGAATCGTCATATATATTTCTTTCTGTTAATTAGATTTAGGCGCTCAAAAGAGTCTATATCTTAAGCTGTCTCTATACTTTTGACGCCCACTCTACTTATAGTAAAACCAACGTTTTCGTGAAATGGCAAAAATAGGAACTACGGTTGTCTCGATCAAAATGCATACAATTCAAAGACAATTTAGCACGATCTGACATTATTGAAGGTATAGTGGCGGCCTCATTCAGTTCACAGATACCTTGGTTCTACTGTATAGGAGTTGTGTACAATAGTACTCTTACTATCTGTACATCTACTCTAAAAAGCTCTTTCTCGTATATACCGTAAGTATTGCCATAACACTCTATAACTACCTCATAAATAAACCACTCGCAAGTGTTATTATTAAAAACAATTCACGAATTTCGCGTGTAAACGTTTTACAATATGAATGCTACATTATATAGCAGTTATCGCATTCCAGTCACGAATGACTGGGCGCCTACTGCCTAGGTTTTATTTTGACATGCAACGAATTTGCTGCGCCTATTAGGGAATCAAAAATGGCATTCGGTTTTCAAAGTGTTAAACAAAAAGCCAGCTTGTATTTGAAAAGTGAAGACGAAAATGTTGGATTCAAAAGATACTTATTTGAGTATCGCAATGAAATAGGATGATGATAAATACATACATACAAAAATATACTAACGCCCGCAATACCCGAAGGTAGTAGGAAGTAGGCAGAGGTGTATTAAAACACCCATATTAGCCATCTATGATCTTTGGTCCCACGTAATAGGGGGCGAGCCTCGGGCATATTGGAAAAAATGGGTATGCCGAAAGTAAATTTGTATTTTTTTTTATTTATTTTTTATTTTTTTTATTATATATTTTTTATTTATATTTATCAGTTTGACTTCACCTCGCCTGATGTTAAGCTGAAGGCAAAGTCTCATGAAAGAGGGTCACCATTGCAAACAAGTTCAGTGCTACAATGGTGGCGCTCAGATTGACGGCCTCATCAGATGCTTTTTATCCGAAAATGTTGTAGTTAAATAAATTAAAAAAAAAATTGACCGTATTCCGAATGTATTCAGTGAAAGCGTAGACAGCTACAAAGTCAAAGCGTAGAGAATTGTCCCGATTCTTCTACTCATAGTTTAGTTTACTTTAACTTTAAAAGAAGCCATTACCAGACTGTACGGTCACCTGCAATAATATATATACACTTTGGAACCTTGTCACAATAATAAATGACAAGTCAACATTACGACATGAAACGGTAAAATTCGATAAGTTTAATGTGAAAAAGTTCTAAAACGTTTACATATTATTGCAGGTGACTGTACCATAGCCTTAATTGCCTCAATCGCCAAGCAGTTTAATGGTGACGTGTAGGCCAATACACCCCTTAGGGCCAGTGCAGACAGAGACGAGCGTAGCGGAAAAGTTTTTTAAGACACTCGAAAACCAACTTTAAACTTATTATAATAAAGTTTAAAATGCTTGCACCTAACAAAAAATGCTCGCGCGTTCTCAAAGATACGTTGGCCAACTCCAATTCAACAAACAGTCCTGAAATGCAAACAAAACATTATAATCAACACAAAAAACTGTGTTGCTATAAAAATAAATCTTCCTGTCCGTCTTAAGTAGGTGTTCGTTGCCTTCAACAAAAACTCAATTAAAGACCATTGGAAACAAAGAAGCAAATTATTTTCCGCGACACGAAACCATGTCTTTTTGCCGCCACGCCTTTTATAGGAGGGCGAGAGTTTAATTTATCATTCTGACCAAGGGGACAGAGTTAATTATGTTAGTACAACACCAAGAAGGGTTGAAAAAATATGTCGGCTCGACATATTGTTTTGTGTGTTCGTTACATAAAATGAGTTTTGTTTTGTTTTACGCGCGCATTTTCATCAAGTGGGAGATATTTTTTTCATCAAAATTCTAAAATTAATAATAATTTGTTCTGTATAGACCATTAAATCGCACTTACAAAACGTCAATATCAACAATATTTTATAAATTAGTGAGCAAATGAACCACACCGGTTCGAAATGCAGCCCCCCGGCCTGAGAAGACTCCGGTGAGATACTCAGCGGGTTTTTTTGCAAGTAACTACTGAACAGTGGGCTCCAAAAGCTCCTACGTACCTTAAGATCCATAATTCTTTAACAATCTTAGTGTAAATCAACACAAATAAAAATAAAGACAGCGTTAATAAAATAAACCAGATCGATGTTTTGTTTCCTTATGAAAAATAACTATAATCACAAACTATGGGAAACCATAAACGATTCATAGCAGAATAATGTTATATTATTTCTTTATTTTGATATTCTGGAATAAGTAATATGCTATTTTCGTCCCGTCAAATAACCCACTAGTAAAATATATGCGTGAAAATGCACTCGCTTGACTATAAATTAATTTTACAGGAGCGTAATAACTGAGTCTAGTGAGATTAATAATGTATCAGGAAAACCTTTTAAATGTTATGCCTCGTTTGAACGGGAAGTAAATTAAGCGCAAGTATAATTTATATGCCGCAAACGTGATTGAGTTCATTTATTTTAATGCGAACAATATGTTTTTTAATGTGCACTCATTCGTTTATATGGAATATACATATATAATTAAAAGCAAGAGCCGCGTTGGTATTAGGTATAATGTCAAAATAATTTACAACCCAATTAGCTAATTCAGTTACAGTTAACTTAACCTCATACAAATAAATATAGGAATTACGTGTTTTGTCTAGTAAGAATTAGGAGTTTTAACTGAAATTCAGTTTTTAATATTAGTTTATTTGGTTTTAACAAAAGCATTTAATTTTAAAGAATCTAGATCTTACTAGGTAATACGAACTCTAACCAAAATTGCGTTTTAATAATACATCGCAAAATTTACAAAAAATCTTTGTAATAATATGTATGTTTTAATAATGACAGAATAGGACTTGTTCGTGAACTTCAAGTAAAGTGTCAGTATTATGTGTAGTCAGTAAAATGGTCATGTTTTTGAGAGGACGAGATCATGAGCGTAACGTCGCGTCCAAAACGTCAGGATCCAAATTAAAATGTCATTATTCTCTGAACGTTTTCTGAAGTTGAAGTCGGCTTTTCAGTCTAACTGTGATGCGGCTGAACTTCAATATTTTCCGTGAAGCGACTGCCATCTGATCTCCTCAACCAACCACAACCAAAATGGTCTAATGATCAATGGAAAGTTCCAAGTTAGACTGGTTTGACTTTTTTGAGGGCTCCGACTACCCGTAACGACCACCATAGATGTTTGTATAGCAACCGGGACCGACGAATTAACGTGCTCTCCGAGGCACGACCAGACCATTACAAACGACCATATTCATGCAAACTACTGTAGCAGTCGCGTGCACTACCGCCACGCCACGTATGTATATAAACATTCAACATTTGTAGTTCAAGAACAAGTCCTGTTCACGATTAAATCGCGTACATTTAAATCAACATTGTGTTCTAATCTACTCTACTAGCACTACTATCCAGCTAAGTAAACGAGGCACAAGTCTTGCATGGGTAATCATTCTCAGTTAACTCCATTTCTAGTACCATAGGGATTCAAACGGGACAAGAAAAAATGTACTTCACACATGTTATTTTAAAAGTGTAATGTGAGGTAAGTGGAACGTACGAGATGTTCAGTTTAGTGTATCTTTTGGTAAAATGAAAACTGATGGTATTGTTATATGAAATGAACTAAATGTTTTTACCTTTATTATTCTGAGGTATAACTCAATTACCTTTTTGTTGGTAGGAATAGTTTCCTTCTTTTTTCAGATTTTTTTTTTGTTTATGGCACATCAATTTGACTTCACCTCGCCTGATGTTAAGCTGAAGGCAAAGTCTCATGAAAAAGGGTCACCAATACAAACATGCAGGATCGATTGCGGAGTGCTCCGATGGAACTCGAACCCACAATCTTTTTCTTGCAGGGGCAATGTTCTAACCACTAAGCCACGGAGATAATATAATTGCTACTACTAATGTAAATGGAACGACAGTCTCTTTATTGACGGGTTATCGAATTTAAAATATCAAATCAACTTAAATATGCACTTGTTATGTTTCTATACTCTGTCACTTTCTTACGCCTAGGTTTAGTATAATAATATGTACAGTAGAACTCAAAAGTGCAGTAGCAATCCTACGCAACTATAGCGTCAACATTCTAACGCTACTTGTGACCTTTTTCTTTTAAGACAAGCCAGCGTCGCCTCGTATTGCATAGTAACATTACACACACATATAAGCGCGCCGGCCGCACGCTAAACCATTTTGAGCCTTGATGTGCTAATGCACTTATGAGCTCTGACTGTACCTATATCAGTCGCACACTTTGTCCCTCTAAGCCTTAACCTTAAGCCTATGTGCTATTCTATTCTAATATTATATTTTAACTTAATACGTCCCCCCGTGTATGCATGAGTATAACGAACATTCAAACATTTTCACAAACTTACACATTTCATCATTCTCTGAACCTTTTTCCAATTCAGTTGAGGTCTTTCCAGTCTGTGAAGCGACTGCCATCTGACCTCCACAACCAATGACGATATCGGAGTTTCAAGTTAGACTGGTTGGACTTTTGAAAGCTCCAACTACCAGTAACGACTGCCATAGATGTTTCTATGGCAAGTGTGTGCTCTCCGAGGCACATTTTACACCAACTTACACATTTATAATCTAAAAATTAAAATCTAACCGTAACACTAATTCTGAAGTGAAACAAAAGAGCACCTTTACAATTATCATAAAACTAAATTATATACTTAATACAGGATTATTAGAACAATGCTTTAACTGCAGAATATATCTGATAATAGGCGCCAGTAACTATTTGCTGACGATGTAATGAGGCCTGCGGTCAGTATTACTTACTAACAATAATTAAGATATACAAGAATACATCACATTCATAATACATTGACGTTTTAATTTTTAACACTTACTTTTACCATATAAGGAAACAGGCAGTGGATAGGACAGAATGAGATGTAGTAATGTCTGCGGTTCGACTACGGAGAACTTGGTACAGGGTCGTTATAATTTCAAAAGTAAGGGCTGAAATAGACGCCACGCAAGCTAGTTATGGAGGTGGAAACGTTAACCTCCGAGTCTAATGTGTTGGGTTTTGTTAAATTCGACTTTGTTTTTTATTTGAAACGGCCGTTTTTGTTTGTTTAATTTTGTTTTATTGTACGGGGGCAATTCGTGAACAATCCTTTACAGTGACAGTTCAAATATGTTGTTGGCAGTTGTATTTAATATTGGAGTTGTTTACAGAAGTAATCTTTTTTTCTGATATATCAAAGACAATTTTTATTTTTATTAGTAAAGAAATGACACAAATAAAACAATTATTAAAAAAAAAACTAAAGTATTAATATTACTCTCGTCACACATTGGGATCTAAAACATAAACTGGCGAAATGTGGGTGCTAGCATCTCTGCCTACCCCTTCATGGATATAGGCGTGAGTTTATGTTTTGTTATGTAAAGTAAAAATAGTAATTGAAAAAAGAAAACAAAACTAGGACTTAGACTTAAATTAAAGTGCGTCGTGAAATTCCTCCGCATCGCATGCCTCTTGTGGTAACAGACTGCCAGCATTGCCACCTTGAATGGCAATCCTGCCAGCCTTCTAGTCATGAAAAGGGTCACAGACTGAACAGCATTTTTAATATAACACTTTGTTTTTTAAGGGATTTCATGACATGGTAACTAGGACTTTTATGTCCAGTCTTATTTTAATTTGTAACTAATATTCACTAATCTAGTTAATGATGATGATGATGATGACGGATGATAGTTGCCTCACTAAAGTAGTGGAGACTTTTCTAGAAGCTTTTCTTAAGGAGATTTTCACAATTCACTATAATATTCCACTTACCCACACTTGTGCGCTTTGTCAAAGCCGTTTTGTCTAAAACTCCATCATATTTTCACATAAAAACTCGAAGTTACGCCAAATTTAGAAAATGAAACACAGCAACGTTATGACACTTTTCGCGTTCCCGCCAAAACTCCCCACAACATTTTGTAAAAAAAAAGCCAGTTAGTTACTCTGAAAATACGTTTTTAAAAGTATGATTTGAAAATATCAAATTAAAATTTGTAATAATAGGTAATGGAAAAAAAGTGATTCTGAACTAATAACCTTAGATGCCGTATCTATTATAAAAAGAAAAGGCTAGATAAGTTAGGTCTAAATTGTGGCCTAATTTTGTGTTTAGGCCACACCTAATTGGACTACTTCACCTCTGAGATCAATTTACAACATACGCTGATCTTCTACTAAAGTTTGAAGTAATTTCTCGTTCGGTTTTGTTATTATAATCCAATATAACTCGTACAAAAAAACTGTTAAACAGCTATTTGAACGATGAATAGAAATGAGCCAGAACACATTTTTCCTAATAATTTAAACGATCCCATCCAAAAGTTTCCTACACTCAATTTATTCCCTTGAAAAAATTACTAAAACATATTTATTATTACTTCCAACTTTCTACTGACAAAAGTTGGGTCCACGGGAAGAACAATTAGTCATATGAAATTGTTGTTTATCTCTGTGAATTAAGGTTCAAATTTCTTTGTGTGAAATAACATCTTGTTCTTCGCATTTTCTCTTTTTTAAATGATGATGTAAAGCTATGAATTTATGCCAGTCTCTAGACGTCAGAGCAATTTTCTTCCTCAAGTATTTGCAGTGAGGCTTTCACTAACTGGAGGTAAAATATGCGGGCTGCCCTTTCATTTGGTACCGCTTTTGGCAGTTACCATCAATATAAAAAGATATAAATTAAAAAAAAACTTTTAACGTCTAAAAAACAAATGCAATCATAACAAAACTTTTTTGATTAAGTTTATTTGTGTTTTGTGACAGTTCGCATAGCGGTCAAACTGTCTTCGAGTTAATATTTTCGAAAATCACTGATATTACATATATAATATAAGTCACACCTCTTTTCAATGGGGTCAGCACAGATTACATACGCTTACGTATATGGTATTCGCCGTCCCAATTGAGCAGTCCGACTGGGGAAGTAACTCCAGCCTACATAATACCGCGGCTAATAAATAACCTTGTGTTGTTTTTCTAACGGTGAATAGAATAGCTAGAGCTCACTCACACACAGTCAGTGCGAAGACCAATTTGTCTGCTGTACTATAGCGACTCAGAAGCTCTTTTAACTTTCACCCTATCCTACCACCCCTTCATGTAGGGCATTAGCAGGTTTCTGTAGAGTCGGCAGCACGAGTGTGATGTTTATGGTGTTGCAAACACTCCACGGTGGTCACCACATTCCATCGTGTGAGCCGTGTGCTTGTCTGTCACCTCAATGGTATGAAAATAAAGCAACAATTCTGATATACACAATTTCACTCATCCCGGAGTTTCGTGATGCTCCTGAAAAACAACAGAAACTTTGGGATAAGTGTGAATTATAAAATAATATTAAATTAGCTATACAACCTATATTTTCATTATAGCTATTGTCCAAATGTATCAATAAAAGAAAAGAAAAAGAAATCATTTTGACATTAGAATTTATTTTAGGACTAGCAATATGGTAACTAAATCTCAATTCAGTAATACGTATAACATATAAGGATAAAGCTTTCAAATCAATAAATCAAATCAAGACAAATGCGGTAAAGACGGTAGCCTAGTGGTATGGGTAATGGACTGCTAAGACGAGGTCTCCGGTTCGATCCCAGGTTTTACCATGCCACTACACACACGCAAGAACAAGGGTTCAAACTCAACCTGGGATAGCAATTTTTGTGATTTACAGATTCATAATTATTGTCCTAAGTCGTTGGGCTTCCTTCACTTCTGTTAATGAAACTTGTAAATTCTTAGGACTCTGACGTTGCTTCTGTTTAAAATTAAAAAAGTAATCAGATTTCATAATTATGTTATTGTTTTATTACTTACAATTGAAGTAATACTGCGTATTTGTATTTAAGCTACGAGAAGTAGCATACCAAAAATTCATACTTTATTTTTTTCAGAAAAAATTTCGTCGTTTATATTTTTAAACTCTCATTTCTTCCTCAATGTAATAAAATCTCATTATTATTATATAAATGTCATAATGTAAATAACATCGCCATCTCTTCATTACTGATACGATTATACCTACTGGAAATCTGCTCATTAAATAAAAAATTGGTTGCCTGTAAAGTCGGTATACGGGCGAAAGTTTTACGTGACAACGACTTTGAGTGGTAAAATAATTTTAATGTGAATATTCATTCGTCGAGTGGAAGGGACGCGTGCCTTTCACTTTTTATGTCTGTCTCTCTCGCTCTTAGGCGGGCTAACCATGCCCGAGTGGAAGGGACGCGTGCCTCTCACTCGCTCTCATTGTGAGCGCATAACGTGAGCGGAGCGTAACGCAGTTTCTTGAAGTGTCACCCGGCAAGCCAATTTATAAGACGTTGTCACGTCAAAATAAAAAATACTGAATTGAGCTGAAAGTTAACTAAAATTGTATCAAAAATAGATGAAGCATTTGATAAACCAATTGAAAGTAAAGTATTTTTTGTTTGTTTCTAGCCCTATATGTGTCATCTGACCTCCACAGCTATATAATATTTCTGTACGTGACTTTGACTATGTCGTCTGAAAGGTTCTCGAATGGAAACCGCGTATCGGTAGACGAGGCGTGGGACGGCCCCGGCAAGATGGACGGATGACATAGTTATCACTACATAGTATAAAAATAAAGTCGCGTTCTCTGTCCCTATGTCCCTTCGTATGCTTAAATCTTTAAAACTACGCAACGGATTTTATGCGGTATTTTTAATAGATATAATGATATAATGGTTACAGAGGAAGGTTTATATGTATATAACATCATGCTACGATCAACAGGTGCGGAGCAGGAATGAAAAATGTTGCAAAAACGGGGTGGCGCAGACGAAGTTGCGCGGGTCAGTTAGTTGATCATAAAGCTAAAATATACCTAGGCAGGAAAGATGTTATTATGACACTTAAAGTTTGAAGTTATAATTATGTGCACTTACTTCTAAATTGACATTGCATTCATAACTTTATGAATTTACTTTTAAGAGTTGAGGCAAATAAAGTTACAACTTACCAACTTGTTAGGCCTTTGAGGTAGAAATTTATTCACGTAGAGCTCTTACATAATTTTAGTTTTGTTTTGACGGTGTCGTATTTTGATTCAACAGTCCATATCTTATCTTGACGTTTAAAATTGCATAATTAATGTTGTATAACATATATATATAGGATTATTGTTTCCCTATATATCCTATAAAATCGATCTTATCTTATTTAACCTTACCTTAATTTCTTTCGCGTCCAAAGCTGTCTGTGGCTTGAAATCTCGAAAAAATGTTTGCGTTGAGCGGGTATCAAACCCGTGCCTCCCGCGTAGCAGTCGCTTTCACTGCCACCATGACACAGGCTATTTGTCTCGTTGTAATTTTTTTGTTAAATGCTATGAATTATTTATGCCTATGTGAGATGAAATATCCGCGGATAGCCGCAGCAGCCTAGTGGTATGGGTAATGGACTGCTGAGACGAGGTCTCGAGTTCGATCCCAGGTTTACCATGGCACACACCAATGACTTTTCGATGCTTTTCGAAGTTATGTGTGTATTTATCGCAGATTTATAAGTGTCTCGAAGAGCACGTTAAGCCGTCGGTCCCGGTTAACATTCAAACATCTATGGCAGTCGTTACGGGTAGTTGGAGCCCTCAAAAGTTCAACCAGCCTGACTTGGAACTTCAATATCGCCATTGGTCATTAGACCATTGGTTGTGGAGGTCAGATGGCAGTCGCTTCACGGAAAATATCGAAGTTCAGCCACATCACAGTTAGACTGGAAAGCCGACCCCAACTGAGTTGGGAAAAGGTTCAGGGAATGATGATGATGATGTGAGATGAAATATCGATGCAAGAAGAATACTTGACCAGCAAACGTCATACAATTTTTAACCTTAAAATCTACTAAGGCATGCAATATAAGTCATTAACTGTACTAGGTGAGACTGAATATAAACATAAAATAAAAATGGCTAACCCTTACTTGATATAAATTGATTAAAAACTCTAAAAAGTAAAGTGAAAAGTGAACAACGAAATATTCAAGGTCCATGTTTTGTAAGTTTTAATGACTTTTGTTAAAAATTGTAATGGTGGCCGAAAATTTTGAAGGATAGCTAACTTGGCCGGCGTTAATGTAACACAGTCAAAACATTTCTGAAATAACTTTTTTATGTTGTTGAGTTACGTAGCCTAATTAGATTTATTTATTACAATGCAGAATGGCCTGGGGGTGACGGGTGGAGCCGCCTGTCACTCTAGCAGAAGCAGGCCGCGGCGGCGGCGCAAAGTGCGCCTCCCCATACTCGGGGGCTAGATGGGGACACCGTGGTCCCTACACCCGACGGGGGTCATCTCAAAGAGAAGGCCCCGGGTCTGCCGGGGTGCGAGGGATATGTTGACTACTACCTCACCTCCGGCAACTGAAGACCCAAAGACGGCGTGCGTTTTGGTCGGTTCGAGTCCGACATAACCTTCCCAACCGGCTCCGGTGGGAGGGTATCCGTGGGGATTTTTCGCACGATAAAAAAAAAAAAAAAAAAGTGCAGAATGAACAAATACGCCTATGGGTTATGGAGTTCAGATGGTAGTCACTTCACGAAAAATATCGAATACCTACAGTCAAACTCGCAGTTAGATTGGATAAAGAGAATCACGAACGCTGAGGCATCGCATAAATTACTAGAATTTGCCTATCAATAAATTAATAAATTTAATTTAAAAGAAAGTTATAATAATCTAGCATTATTGGGATGATAAACCAGCCTGGAAATGAGCTGCACTCAACTTGCTATTATTTCTGTATCTAGAATAAGTTAATGTTTGTATATAGGCCAAAAAAGCCTGCTGAGTTTCTTGCCGGAGACTTCTTAGGCCGGGGTCGCGTTCGAACTGGTCGTCTATTTGCTCACTAACTCATAAAATATTGCTGTTTTGTAAGTACCGTTTAGTCAGATCACTAAGCGGTGCGTGAAAAAGCATCTGATGTGGCCGTCAAGCTGAACGCCACCATTGTAACACTATACGTGTTTGCCCTCAGCTTACCATAAGGCAAGGTGAAGTCAAATTGACATGCCATAAATAAAAAGTCAATATCCAAGACTTGAATCAGTCACATCAATGGTAAGGGTCCCCTTGTTAGCAACAATTCCATCTTGGATGTCTACTTATTCTGATTAAGATCTATAGAAATTACTTTACTAATAGTTTTAAGATTTCATTTAAAAATACACTTCAAAAGCGCGGTAGCCTAGTGGATGGGTAAAGGACTGCTAAGACGAGGTCTCGGGTTCGATCCCAGGTTTTACCATTGCGCACACCAATTACTTTTGGATGCTTTTCGAAGTTATGTGTGTATTTATTTAGGTTTATAAGTGCCCGGTTAATGGCTATAGGCTCGCCACCTATTGGGACCTAAATATAAACTGGCGAAATGTGGGTGCTAGCACCTCTGCCTATCACTTCGGGGATATAGGCGTGAGTTTATGTTATGTACTTCAATAATGGTAACCTTAAAGAAAACAAGCTACCTATTTAAAAGATAAACAGATACGTTGCCTTTGAAAAATAACAGTTTTCCTTCATTAACAGGTTAACATGTCATTTAAAGCACGTTCTATTCAAAATTTAAATTAAACGGCTTTCAGTCACAGAGTAGCTGTAGGCACAGAGATAGAGGCAGCCATTTTTGTCCTTTCGTATGTCGTTGGCTGTAAATGTGCTGCGCCGTTGTGAGTGTCGTTGAAACGGCAGTCTCTCACTAATTGGAGCTATTCATTACTCTGTGAAACGATGCCTTTACAAGTACAGGCGACATCAGTCTGTCCAATACAGTTCAAGCGGTAAGCGCTGAATAACTTTTTTTTTATTTTGAAATTTATTTTATTGGTTAAAGTTTTAAAATTCACCAAATAGTACTCTCTAGAGTATTATTTGAGATGTTTTCGGTATTTGGCAGCCTTCGTGAAATAGCTTATAAAACGCAGGAGAGTTGTCTTTGCTGGTTAGGTCATATTTATCAGTAAACGCTAGGCTATGTGGGTAACAAATGTGTGGCAATGCCACCCATTGACTGACGCCATTGACTTTTTCAATTCAAGCCCCAGCCCGGTTCCAACTAGGTGGTCGAAATATATGTCTTGTATAATCTCACCTCCGGCAATCAATGACCTATAGACGATGGGCGTTTTAGTCGGTTCGAGTCCGACATAATTACCTCCACCGATTTTGGTGGCAGTGGAATCCGTGGAGATTTCGTGCACGATAAAAAAAGGTTCCGTTAGGTGGGGTGGACCCAATATGTGTGATTTGACGTCGTATGAGATGCTAGTACTGCTTCATTTCATTTTATGATTGTTTTATAGGACTATTGTGAGAGATAGGTATTATTAGTTATTTATTACTACTAGTTATTTCATCAAGAACCAAGTGATTTGGTGAGTCTTTCCTCTGCCGCACCATTAAGTCTTGGAAATCCTTACCAGCTCACGTGTTTCCTTCTTCCTACAGTTCCGGGAAATTTAAGCGGGGCGTGAAAAAGCATCTGATGAGACCGTCAAGCTGAGCGCATTGTAACACCCTACGTGTTTGTAATGATGACGCTTGTTCCTTAGAGTTGCCTTCAACTTACCATCAGGCGGGATGAAGTCAAATTGACGTGCCCTAAATAAAAAAATAAAAAATTACAGTTTGATCTTCAAACCTAAAAAAGAGTGCCAGAGCATAGTGCGTTGAGTAGCAGGCATAACTACGGCTCTATTATAACTGCTGATATAGACCAATTAAAAATTAAAACCACTGAATTCGGCAATTCTCTCATTGCTCCCTAAAATACTGGTAACGTAAACAAATCATTGAAAAACGAAGAAGATTGGGTAGTGAAAACACGAGCTAGATTCCGAAGTAAGACTCATTTCATCACACCAATTAGTTCCGAACTAATTGGTGTGATGAAAATGAAACAGGTAATGATTTTAAGCGATTTATAGTTACTTATATATTTGTTTACATATGGTCACGGTACAGCAGTACAGTAGCCTTAGCATGAAATATTATCGAATTCGTAATGTAAAGGTATCTACAGTACGGAGCATTGCTATTGGCGGGCTACACACGCACACAGGTTCACAAGAGGCAGACTGCCAATCACAATGCTCCGTTCTCTCGAAACCTTTACATTACGAATTCGATAGGAGTTCATGCTAGTGCTACTGAACGCGACTTCTATGCAGGAAGCGCACATTCGTTCCCGCCTTAGTCTAAATGTATATTTACATAACATAACTCACGCATCATATTTATTGTGGCAATATAGAAAAAGTAAAAATAAAGAAGATAAATTAAAATTTAAAAACTATTCAGCTAAACTGAAAAAAATTATAACACTAACGAAAAAATCACAGAACAATTACTATATTAAAAATAGTAAAAATAAACCCAAAGCTATTTGGAACGTTATAAATAATCTAAAGCCAGAAGTTCCCAAGAACTCAATTACACGTCTAAAAATAGAAGGTAAAGTGATAACTGACCCATTAGATATAGCCCGAAACTTTAACAATTTTTTCATTAATCAAATCAAATCTTTGGCATCTATAAAAAATCAGACACTAGATAATAATTTAAAATCAAACAATGACTTGACATTAAAAAGTAACTTGACATTAAACAGTAACCTGACATTAAATAGTAATATGACATTAAATAATAGGACAAAAATAAATTACTTGACCGCAAACAATAACCAGACATTCAGAAACAATATACCATATAAAAACACTTTGACATTTAGCAATAACCATAATTCTATTTTTATCAATCCTACGACAGCATATGACATTGACCGAATAATCACTACTCTTAAGAATACAACGTGTACTGGTTACGACGGCATTACAACGGAAGTGATAAAGCATGTCAGAAAAACCATATCACCGGTATTGTCTCATATTTTCAATTTATGCATACTACAGGGTACTTTCCCTTCGAAATTAAAAACCACAATTGTTAAACCACTTTTTAAGAAACAGGATCGTGAAGATATGGCATGTTATAGACCAATAGCTCTGATTCCAGTAATATCTAAGATATTGGAAAAGATATTATACGAGGCACTTTACAAATATCTAGAAAAATATAACATAATTACGGATGCGCAAACGGGTTTTAGAAAAAATACTACTATAAATAAAGCAATTTATAAACTTATCAGTGACGTTATGGTCAATATAGATAATAAAACACCAGTTTGTGCCCTTTTTATGGATATCAGTAAAGCTTTTGACTGCGTAGACTACAAAATTCTAAAAACGAAGTTGGATAAGTGTGGCATTAGAGGTAATGTATTAAATATTATTATGTCTTTCTTAAGCAACAGAAAACAAGCGACATCAATTAACACAATAAATGAGTCAAAAAGAAAAGAAATTACGTATACCTCAGACTATGAACAAGTAGAATATGGAGTCCCGCAAGGCAGTGTTCTGGGTCCCTTATTATTTTTAATGTACATAAACGACTTCCCTAAAGCAGTCACTGTGCCAATGATTTTATTTGCAGACGACAGCACTTTAATATTTTCAAACAAAAGTCATACAATACTTAAAAACACCTTAAGTAATACACTTTCTGATGTAGTTGAGTGGCTGAGATCAAATAACCTTACAGTTAATTTCACTAAGACCACTATAATGGTATTTAGAAATAGAGTTAGGCCATCAATTGACGTAGCAATCGACTACGCGGGTATAAGTATAGAAGAAGTCGACACAACTAAGTTCTTAGGTTTAACGATTGACTGTAATCTGAATTGGAAACCACATATTGATAATGTTTGCAATAAACTATACCAAATTTCGTACGCTCTATACATTCTGGCAAAAACCGTAGATATATCTACTCTTGTGACCGCATACCATGCCTATGCGGAATCAGTAATACGCTACGGCATAATGTTTTGGGGTAACTCCACGGATTGGGAAATGGTCTTCAAAGCCCAAAAGCGATGCATAAGATCCATCTCTAAAATTTCCAAAACAGATAGCTGCAAACCGCACTTCATCAACTTAAAGCTGTTAACCTTCCCAAGCTTATATATCATGGAGGTAGCTTCATTCGTCAAAGGAAATATGTGTATGTTTGAACATCTTTGTGGCACTCGACATAAACATAAAATAAAAATAGTTCAGAGTAGGTCTGCTTTAATGAATAAAAGTATCATATGTATGACCTCAAGGGTCTTCAATAAACTGCCGACTGAACTGTGTTGCACCGATAATATGTACGAATTTAAAAACAAGCTGAAAAATATTCTAATACAAAAGGCATACTATAGTGTGCAAGAATATTTAAATGACAAGTGTGTGCAATGACTGGTAAAACTAATATAAACATTTTTGATTATAATTTTTGTGACAATAAATAGGTACCTAATGCTGTTCGCTTTTTTAAATATTGACACAGTTGTTATATATATCGACATTTTATTCATTATGACATTAATTATTTATTGACATTGTTATTAATTTTATGAAAATTGGAATTATTGTGTATCTTTTTTAAATTAGTATAACGTAATTTTATTGTGTTTCAATCTAACATCAGTATAAAATTGAACTGAATAAGTACCTATATTTGCATGCCTTGAGGCGGAATTTGGCTGTTCTAAATATAATATATCATGTAATCACATAATGTACCCATTTTCGCAAATAAACAACTATGACTATGACTATGACACGCCTATATCTTCGAAGGGGTAGACAGAGGTACTAGCCCCCACATTTCACCAGTTTATGTTTAGGTCTCAATGTAAATGGTGGCGAGCCTATTGCCATTAACCGGTCACTTATAAACCTGCGATAAATACACACATAACTTCGAAAAGCTTCGAAAAGTCATTGGTGTGTGCCATGGTAAAACCTGGGATCGAAACCGAAATGTCGTCTCAGCAGTCCATTACCCATTGTTTATTTGTATGTGTATTTGTCAGTATGTGTATATACTCGTATGTTGTAATACGAATATCTATGGCAGACTTTATGGGTATTTGGAGCCATAAAAAGTTTAAGACCTAGTCTAACAATGTTTCGATATCACCAATGGATGTGGAGTTAAGATGACAGTCGTTCCTCGAAAAATATCGAAGTTTTTTATTTTATTATGTTCACATTGAAAACTTTCAGCTAATACATCGAATAAATTAAGTACAGACTGAAGTATCTGAAAGTCCATTAAAACTTTTCACTTCTAGATTCGGAATAGTACCTACCTAACTTAATTGTAAGCAAAAGTTAGCAAATAACGACAAAAAAAAAAAACAAAACTCACACCAAAATACTGTCGCGCGATCTTTTTTTCTTCTTTTTTCTGTGATTTCAATATTCAGCTAAACCTGTAGTTAACTGGCTAACCCGATCACCGCCGGAAACACAACACAAGGTTATTATTAGCCGTGGTGTTCTGTATGGCGGTCTATGACTTCCCTAGTCGGACTGCTCAATAGGACGAGAGATCGTCATGTCCTATCTCCGTCCAATATATGAATTGGGTCCCAGATGACTCATGATGAAGAGAGTCGTCTATACTAGTCACAGATCGCCTCGAGAAGAAACAACAATCGCGCCCATATAACATGAAGTTGATATTGGTACTGGTGAGTGATAAACAAAATAGGTTTTTAATCAAATTTACATTGGAAAAAGATTCAAACCCACGATGTTTCCCTTACAGGGGGATCGTTCTGACCGCTAAGTCACGACAATTATCCTATACTAGCTGACCCGCGCAACTTCGTCTGCGTCACCCCGTTATTGCAACATTTTTCATTCCTGCTCCGCACCTGTTGGTCGTAGCATGATGTTATATACACATAAACCTTCCTCTTTAACCATTGTATCTATTAAAAAACCGCGTCAAAATCCGTTGCGTAGTTTTAAAGATTTAAGCATACAAAGGGACATAGGGACAGAAAACGCGACTTTGTTTTATACTATGTAGTGATATAACCATCATTGGGGCGTTCAGCGTTCAGTATTCCCTGTAAAGGAAAGATCGCGGGTTCGAATCCAGTCGAAGCATTCACTTTTTGCTATATAAATTTGATTTAAACAGTCAGCATATTAATTGCTTTTCAAAATTTCCTGTAGATTTTTACCTATTTTTATTAATTGACTACAAAAAGGAAGGAGTTCTCATTTCGATTGATACCTTTAAATGCAATATTTTATCTCACAATTTAAACGCTTTGTAAATGTACCAATGGCAAACGTTTATTTAATAAATTAATTCGTTTGAGAACGGCAACCTATAGTGCCAAAGAGAAATTGAATGAATTGATATATTTAAACATACAGGTGCTCAGTGAAATACGATTCAAAGTTAATTTTTACAAAATGAATATCTAGCCAGAGTTTTGTGTTGTCAGTGGGAAGACCGAGAAACCCGTCTTTGTCTTTTGCACAGACAGCACAGAGACTCTCTTAACCTTCTGCCCTCCCACTCCTCTTCTTTATATGGTCGGCAAAAAAATCAATATGGTAGATAAAAAAATCCAATGGACAATATGATGTGCGGTCGGATGATGTGTCTTGTATTACTTGTTAAACTGTGGTACGAGTTAACGGAATCCAAATGGAGTAACAATATTATATAACATTCATATCACGGTAGACTGTATCTGCTGCCGTGGTCTGTGGTCGGCTACGTACTCATACCTTAGTGACCGTCATTATTAAAACTTCACCTTTCACTAACCGTCAGGTGACTTGAAATTAATTTGAAATGATCATTGTACGCATACACTTGATTCAATTTGCCTTACAATCTCAGGTTCTTCAAGCGGAGCGTGAAAATGTTTATGTCAACATTGCCAAGGTACGTCTCAGCATCTAAAAAGTTTGTTAGGCTTTATCATCTATACTTGACCCTAGCCTCTGGTAAGAGGCTGCTGGGTGGTAATCCAGCAGGGTGTACTCAAGGTTGTAAATAAAAAGAAGCAGGCAAAAAATAGTTTTAAAGCGCTAGAAGCGCGTTCCATCCAAAACTTACTCAGTCACAGTTGAAAGTTTTTACGAACTAACATTGAAATGACATGACATGTTACCACCTAGACCGGTTGCCAGCTAAGAAAAATCCTTGACGCCACCCGTTGCCTCGTGGAAGTGAATTTTGAAAGTCAAAGCCAAAAATCATTTATTCTTTATACCATACTTTAAATCAAAGTTAAAATTTCGTGGTCTTGGTTTAAATGTACCACGCGGTTCCGATCTGAGAAGACTCGGGCACGAAACTCAGCAGTTATTTTTTTGCTGTTTATTTACAAACATGTTCACTTAGTTGATTTGTTTGAGTAGTATAATTGAGAAAACCACTCCATTTTAAGCTTGCTTTGGTTACTTTTAACTACGTACACTTTTAAATTTATTTACAGATACATACTTGTGCAAATTGCTTGCGGTAAAATCACACAAAAACACACACCATTCGCACATGATGCGTACATGCGCGACCCGCAAGAAGCAGAAGGCGACCTCACATTACTCCTTCATCATTCAATTTCAAAATGAAAGAGACTGTTGGCAGTCTTTTGTCTTGTTATAATGTGGTAAGTAACGTGTGTATATCTCATTGTGTTTAATTAAGTATTGTATTGTTACTTGTAATGTATACTGCTGTATAACTTCATGTGTAATTATCAAAACATTATAGTCATGGAGTTCTATGTATGTAGTTACGGACGTACATAGATACATTTCATAGAGTGAACAATGAAGGATACAATTAGTTCATTATCTCGAGTTACAGACCAACATTTTCTATAATTCTAGATGTTTTAAGTCTCCTGAAAAGAGCCCTTCAGTGTTCTAATCGCAACATATTAAGCATTTATTCCCACCAACTGCAGTGTATAAAAGAACTCACTTTCTGCCAAAGTGATTTGAAGAGTATATTTTGTTATTCCGTGCACAAAATCTCCACAGAATTCAATCTCGGAAAGTGAATTTGTCGAATAACACGGACGCCGAGTTTGGGTCTTCAGCTGCCGGAGGTGAGATAGTAAGCAACAAATCCCTCGTACTCCGGCCAACCCAGGCCCGTAAGAAATGGCCCCATTAGGGATCTGAGTACCACGGTGCAGTGTGTTCTCATGTAGTCCCCTTATAAGTATTTAATATGGTTAATAATTTATTTAGTTTATAATATAGAAAAGGACACAAAAATATCATCAGCATCATCATCACCTCAGCCACAAGACATCCACTGCTGAACATAGGCCTCCCTCATCGACCTCCAATCCGACCGGTTGAAGGCGGTCTGCATCCAATGGGTACCCGCGACTTTGACTATGTCGTCCGTCCATCTCGCAGAAGGCCGTCCCAAAAATATATAAAACCTATTTACAAAAAATGTATTTGCGTCTCCTATCTAGATTTATTGTGAGTGTAAGTTTGGTATGTTGATATAGAGTTATATTTAGTCATTTTTGTGTAGCTTCGGGTGTGTTTCCCTAACATTTTGTATATTACCGTCAAAATCTTGTAAATAATAAAAGAAATTCATCTTATGATAAAGGACTTGAAGTGATTACTTCGTGTGACGATGGCGCGGCATTTATTTTTATATCTCCGTCATACCGCTGTCTCGAAACTGCTGGGGTGTGTGAGCTAATATAGATATGATGTCAAGGCCGTAGTCATTTTTATTGGCCGTGTTAGTGCTGCCTTGGACACAGTTTTAAGACTGGCGCTTAAGTGTGGTACAAGCGGTTATTATAATTGTGGTATAAGTTATAAACTTACAAAGAATCAAAGAATCAATTACATTTATTCAGTTTAGGCATATAAAGAGCACATATGAATGTCAAAGTTTTACTTGTATTTGTCCAAAATATTATAATTTATAGTAAATAAAATATTATGTAAATAAACCATTTGAAAATGATTCTTTCGCTGGTTCGGTAGTTAGATCTACTGAGAAAAGACCAGCAATATACTCAGGTAGATTACCGTTTTTTTCTTTTTTTATATGTAGTTTTGTTTATATAGAATATTTAGGTCTCGGCACGGTCTAGGGCTCACTTTAGGCGGGTCACAATGAAACACATTCATCCAGTAACACGTATAATCGAAGACAAAGCAAAACAGCTGTTCGGCCTACCTTACAATTTCTCTTAACTACCTACATATAAATTATAATCCTTAACCGATACATCACAGCTTATTTGTAATAAATAGGTGCAAAAGCAAGAGATTAGGATGACCAATGCATTTAAGTCATCAAGATATTCGACCAATTTATAATAACCTTTAACATCTCACTTCTGTTTTAACCATTTCAAGGGGCAGGTCAGCCAAATCCTGAGGAAATATGTTAGATATTTTTATACATTTGCCTACAGTTACGGTCAATATATCTCAGTAAGGACTTAAAGATAATATATGAAAAAGAATGGATGCGTTTACTGGCCACTACTGCACAAAATACATTTGAAGCAAAGAAGATGGATTGATGAAACATAATTAAACTGTGCGAGTGCGAATGCTGTAGAGTAGTGTAGAGAATCTTCTCGACAAGAGTTACCGCAAATCAGAAGATTACGGGCACCTGCAATTAAGAAAAATAGTCATTTTAATAAAGAAGGCTATCCTACCTAGCTAGCTAGGTAGGTAGGAAAGCTAGGTAGGATACTACCTAAACGTAAGGGCCCGATCGCACGCACCCCAAAAACATAAGATAAAATGTAAAATAAAGTACACATTTTTAATTTTAACTTTCATTATGACTGTGTTCGTGATGTGTACAGTGTGTTGGCATACATCCAATAATAATAATCCAATAGCATTTCCTTTATAATACTCTTACCTCTAACTCATAAACTAACCCCAAATGACGTCACGGCAAAGTTATGGAGGTAGACCTAAATTACGATAGCTAAAATTGTAATGCGGCTCACGAACGACATCGCTTACGCCTTTAATTTATACCACCCAAAGCGAATGCCTCAAAAGGCTAGTCATGCAAGATCTGTGACGATCTCGGTTATAGCCCAATAAAATACCTCATGCTGTTCCTACTTAATGTCTCTCCTGCCCCAGGGTACTGTGTTGTATTTTATAAGATAGCTGACTGAAAAATGTCTTTTATTTCGATTTAGATTGGAAAAAGAGAATGCCCAGAAGGGGCTTGAATCTGCGAACAGTCCCTTACACGGGTAATGCTCTGAACACTAAGCTACAGAGCCACGTTTTGAGCCATTTAGCGATACTCTTACGACCTGTCGATAACAATGAACCCTCTTCCCCTCCCATAAAAGACAATTTTGAATGCTTAAGACGTAGCCCAGTAATAGCAATCAAGAACCAAGCGGTTCAGTGAGTCTTTCCTCTGTCGCACCATTAAGTTTTGGAATTCCTTGCCAGCTCACGTGTTTCCTTCCTCCTACAGTCCCGGGTCCTTTAAGCGGGGCGTGAAAAAGCATCTGATGAGGCCGTCAAACTGAGTGCCACCATTGTAACACTTTACGTGTTTTTAATGGTTCGTGAGACTTTGCCTTGAGCTTACCATCAGGCAGGGTGAAGTCAAATTGACGTGTCAAGAATGAAAAAAAAACGCACGTGTCGTACGGATATTCACTTTACAGTGTTGCATATTAAGTGCTTAAAAATTTCATTTAAATATCTTTTACGATTTGATTTCGATTTTAATAAGATTTCATCACGTGGGCCGTGTACTCGTTTGCCACCTAAGTGGCATATAAAATCCCGTTGTATCAGTAGTCCGATTAAATAGTTCGATGATCGAACTACTGAGACTTTTGCGGCTCAGTAGTCCGATGATGCAGATAATTCTTATGTTTTCAAAATTTAATATTTGCCATTAATTACTAGTTTCTCTATAAGAATAATATTTCTTTAAGATTGATTATTTCTTTAGGGTTGATTCAAGAAAGGTCTATCGAGCATAGTACAAATGAGCATACTGCAGTACTTTGGCCATATTTTTAGGTAACAACTCTATAGAATGGCTAACAAGGAAATATAGAGGAAACCAGATCTCGCAGCAGGTGACCTATGCGCTGGACTGATGATTTTGAATCCGCAGTAGAACGCGGCATGTCATACTGTGTTAGACAGTCTGCAAACAGAAAGAGAGAGTTAGTGGAAGATCGTGAGGAAAGCTGTGTTCGCCTCTAACACTAAGGCGGACGCCTCATCGTGACTACGAGACTGTGATCACAAGAGCAAAGCGACTAAGAAGAAGAAGAAGAAGATACATCATCATCACTCATCATCATTCTCTGAACCTTATCCCAACTCAGTTGGGGTCGGCTTTCCAGTCTAACTGTGATGTAAGAAGAAGATATATAACAAGGTATAATACTGTCAGGTAGTAATATACCATCATCATGTCCGAAATACAGTAAATATTATACATATATTATGATAAATAGATTAACATACATATATTTACATAAATAAACCGTACTAGTGGAATAAAATACTTTATTTTTTCAAATAAAATTAGGTTTCTAAAGTTTAGAACTAACTTTATGTTACAATACAATGAAAATTAAGTTAAGATTTTATAAAATAGACAATTTTAGGATAGATAAAATAATCTTTGCTATAACGTTTTCCCAGTGGGGTTATACTTTATACTAGCCCCGTTGGGTGTTCAAACTGATGTATAATAATATTTCTTTCTATAACCCCCGAGACAGCAGCACAGAGCCTGAAACCGAATCACACTCGTTTTCTCAACACTTATAAGTCTGCTATTTAATCTCCTGCCATCCTCACGATCGTTGAACTTCTCACATACAATGGTTAAATTTTAGTGTGGTACTTACGACCTTTATTCTTATTAACATACAGAGACTTGCGCTTAACAAGACAACCATTCATGCCTCATAAAATATTGTGAGTGGACTTTAAGGCGATACACATATACACAATACAACGTCGAATCTTGAATATCGGGTGTCTAATCTAATCAAATGAAATCAAAAATAATTTATTCTGTATAGACCATTAAACGGCACTCACAAAACGTCAATATCAACAACATTTTATAAATCAGTGAGCAAATGGACCACCATCCAGTTTGAAACGCGGCCCCAACCTGAGAAGACTCCGGCAAGAAACTCAGCGGGCTTTTCTTTTTTTTTGGTCTATTTACAATCATTTACTTAGTCTAGATACAAAATTTCTTCGAGATACGATACAATGTCTTGTCTTAGATTCCTAACAATACGACGTTGCTTCGTCGTAGATTTCCTCGATACGACGTTGAGGCATGGTAGCATGATGCAATTTCGTAGCACGATGTGATTTCGTAGCACTTTGTGACGTCGTAGCGCGTTGCTACATAGACGCACGATGCACGCTATGTCGCCATCTTGTAATTTGTGTGATATGGCATGACTTCTACACTGTATTGAGTCGTCGTATTGCAGTAATCTGCGATGTCGTACGGCGAAATATCCTATTTATATTTCGCTGCTTTGCGACGTCGTCTTCGCATTGTCATGTCGCAAATCAATGTTGTGACTTCCCCTTAAGAGTCCCTTAGGGCTATGCACTTAGCTGTAAGGTATATTGTAGTATAAATGAGTAAAAAGCTTCTTAAACATGTTGTTATACACCACTTCACTCATTTTTGTTCTAATATAATATAACATTTCTTAATATTATAAATAAATTTGAATACAAAAGTCATCAACTCATACCTAAATATCTGGTTAGTTTTAAAGTTCAAAGACTTTGTCTTTATTTGGATAAAAGACAATTGTTCAAGTAGTCTTACGATGTCATTTTGAAGTTACGTCCACTACTTTTTCTTTTTAATAAAATGAACAACAAAGCGTGGAATATAAATATGAAATATTTTATGATTTTACGCTGTACGTTTTTATTTTTTGTATTTTTTTCTAGAAAGATAACCTTTATAATACTGAAAAAATATTTTTTATACGCCTCAGAGGCGCACGGTTTTAAAGATATTATTTAAAAATTAACCAAGCTATCACGTTTTTATTAAGGTATGACATGTAAGGTATGGAATATCCATTATTACCGAGTAAATAAAACCAAAATGTTCATAAACCAATATGTATGTTTATTGTCATTTTATTATAAGGTATGTATACAAATGTATTTTTTTAAAAAGATTAACAAACATTAGAGGCACTTCTTCTTTCTTCTAGTAAGTAAGACTAAGGTCACTTGGGTTTAATATAATAACAACACTGTTATACTTGCCAAACTGCAGTGGTTGTCCTTCGGTAGTGTTAATTAGTGACTAAGTTGCCGCGGAAATACAAAATCTTACACTAGTTTTTTTTTACACTAGTTAGTTAAAAAATACGGCAGGTAATCTGTCCGAAGGCGCTTCTGAGGCGTTGGTTATCTTTCTACTGTTAATAACATAAGTAGCAATCAAAATTATTAGCATTCTCATTATACCAGCCCTTTAGTAGAGGTAAGTAAAGTAATTTACGGTGGTTGTACCAGTCAGGATTCGATCTCCGGAACCCGCAACCGTTACGAGCTTGCATGTAGGTAGTGATTTATACCACTCATGTAAGACCTCGAGCACATACGCAAATCAATAAATATAAAAGTGAACCGTACTTAACGTCAATATGAAGTGAGAGGGTGGTAGTTTCCCAGTTGAATCGGCCCGTTCGTGCTGGGAAAACATGGTACGGTACAGTCAAGAGAAAATTTATTTGTATTCACTGCATTGCAATACATTCAAATGTTGTTAATAAATATTATTGATATAAAAAAGCGAATGTTTGTCAATATTTTTGTTAATCAATGTTTGAACGTTACCTTACATTTGCAATCATCTTCTGAAATTTTCAATTTAGATACCATACTGTATATTTTTTTTGCCAATTATTACTATTTCTACTATTATTATATTTTTAAACATTTATTTATTCTTTAAAGGAATAACGTGCTAAAAATAAATATAAAACTACTATATAAAAATAAGAAGAACTAAAACTACAATGCGTCATGGAATTCATCCGCATCGCATGCCTCTTGTGGAAGCGTACCCAGAAGACTGGCATTGCCACATTGTATGGCAATGCTAATTCTTTGTCGGAAAAATTCCAGCTTCCTGGTAACAAGAAGCATCGACGAAAAAATTGCGGGCACTCCATGTTTCGATTCCAAACGGCACAAATTCATAATTTCCAATGATTGAGCAATGGTGTCAATGCATGTAGCATCCCACACCAGAGTCCTATTTATTTTTCAAGCATTACTGACATACCGTCTGGTCTCTTGCCATCTGTACTTTATAGGCTTGATTACAAGATAGTAATTGTCGGCGTGCAATTTCGCGATAAAAATATGTTCATTCCCAACGCAGTTGGGTTCAGCTTTCTAGTCTGACTAAGATATGGCTGAATCGATATTTTCAGTGAAGCGACTGCCGTCGGACTTGCACAACCAAATTGGCGATATCGAAATTCTTAGGCTAGTCGGACTTTTGAGGCCTCCAACTGCCGATGTTTGTATGGCAACCATGCAGGACCGACAGATCAACGTGCTCTCCGAGGCAAGACCAGTTCAGTATAAATAGCCATATTCATGTTTACATATATTTACACTGCGTGGGGATCAATCCCACGCCTCCTGCGTAGCAATCACGTTCACACGCCATACAGGCAAAATAAAAATACAGAGTTATAATGACGTTAATATAAGAAAAGCTTAATCCAAATATGAAAATCTCGGCAACAAAGCAATAAATTATTAAATAAACACGCTCCACTTGACAAAGGAATACAAAGTTATTATCTCCAAGACTTATTCTCTTTAGTGCACCTATTTAATAAGCAACTTGAGGAAGTGAAAGAAAATAATAATTAATATCTCAAACGAGGACGGCCGATTTAAATAAGCGCTCGCAAATATATTATATTACAGCAAATTGTGGTCTGAAAAAGTAGTCTGATACTCTTCAAGACGCTGACTGGTGGTGCACAAGCGGCACTAACCGGGCACTTCTGCCGTGCTTATGATAACCGCCGTATCCAACATCTTTCACGATATTGAGTTATTGACAGATTCGGAATCGCCGTATCGAGATCTATAACTTTGTCTTGATAGTTTATCAAAAAAATGCTTGGATCATACATTTTAGATTTTTATAAGCGCAGTAACTTAAAAAAAATATATATTTTCCTTAATGTCTTAGCCGCAAGTACTGGATGCAGCTGTAGCCTTCTCAATTCTGTATTATGGGGGAAACTTTTACTTAGCATTTATGTGCTTTAATCACCACTTGCGGCCATAATAATAAGGAGACTGGATTTATTTATTTACATTCAGTTACAGTGATAACAGCCGTATGTGCATATACGGCGCTTAACTTATACACCTATGAAACCCAAGATCTCGTCTCAGCAGTCCATTTCCCATACCATAATACTAAGCTACGGCGGTGAAGCTTATTAAAAAAATATATTCAATATTATTCAAAATCATTGATTTTATACACGCCACTGAATAGCACTAACAAAACGTCAAAATTAATAATATTTTAAGGGTAAGTTTAGTAAATGGACATTATACAATCCGACCCCGGCGTAAGAAGGCGTCGGCAAAAAACGCAGCGGGCTTTCCTTTTTTTTGGTCTATGTACAAACATTTACTCAGTCTAAATACACTAATTTGTTTGAGTAGCCAGTTGAGCGAACAGATCATTTCCAAGCTTCTTTATCCTCTAAGTAATCTTGAATTTCATTATAGCATTTTTAGTATAATGTATGTCCTTGAAAGTAACCAATTGTTATCTTGGAATATGTTTTCTTGGTCATACGAAACCAGTTACGATCGAGTATACCAGTTGAAATCAAAAACTATTCTTTGTATTATAATAATGTTATTTCTAAGTACTTAGCGTTTCTGAATGCAAACTTTGGACAGCTGGAAAATTTAAGTAAGTTGCTATCACATTTTAATGATTTAAAGAGTTCTTTGTGAAGTGATTTCCAGTTACCATATGGGCTGAGAACCGCACCATTAGATCTTGAAATTCCTTACCTGCGCACGTGTTTCCTTCTTCCTACAGTCCCGGGTCCTTTAAGCGGGGCGTCAAAAAGCATCTGATGAGGCCGTCAAGCTGTGCGCATTGTAGCACTATACGTGTTCGTAATTTCTTCTGATTGTAACTTTACCTTCAGTTTAACATCAGGTGAGGTGCAGTCAAATTGACGTGCCATAAATAAAAAAAATACTGTAATGGAGTGACGGTAACTTACTGGTAAAGGAGTCGGCCTTGCGATAGAGACGTGCTGAGTTTGAATTCTGTTCATTACACTACTGACGTGATCCCACGCCTTACATTAGCCTTTGTGCTTAGGTTTTTTTTATACAACTTAGGTCGCAGATAAGCACGCGGCCCACTTGACGGTAAGTGGTTACCGTGGCCTATGAGCGAGTGTAACACCAGAAGAATTACACTCGAGCCGCAACCTCCGTAAGAACAGAGACATTCTGTGTCGTCAGCGCAAAAGATGTAGGATAAGCCTTTGGTTTTCCCACTGACAACATAAAACCTCTCCAGTGAGCTCTGGCTACCCTACTCACCACCGAAAACACAACACAAGGTTATTAAACGACGATATTCTGTAGGGTGGAGGTACTTCCCCAGTCGGACTGCTCGATTGGAGGGATAAGAGAAGAATATTAGTACATAATACCTACCGGTTACTAATATTGCTCAATATATTTTTAGTAAAAATAAAAAAGGAAAATGTCATGACTTACTATTTTACATAAAAGAAATATAACTTGAAAAATGTAGTCTTATTTAGCTTTCAAAGTCATAAAAATACAGTATAAATTCTCATTAAGTATTCAAATAGCGTTTTGTATGTATTAGCAGTTAGTACTTGGCAAGTTAGGTATTTAAGCTAAGAAGTAACAATTCCTAATTCAAAACAAATTAAGCCTCTATTTATCGTACATTAAATTAGTAGCTGGGTCTTGCTAAAATTTTAGTTGGGGATCTTGGTAGATTTTGTGATTACTGAACTTAGTTGAAACAGTATTTATGCAATCTCGATAACTACAACTTCTTTTAAATTATTGTCATTGACAATATGTGCAGCGGCAGTGGCGTTTTGACAGCTATGTTAGAAATAAAATATTAATATAACATAACACATAACATAAACTCACGCCTTTATCCTCGAAGGGTTTATGTTTAGGTCCCAATGTAATAGGTGGCGAGCCTATTGCCATTAACCAGGCACTTATAAGCCTGCGATAAATACACACATATATTCGAAAAGCACCGAAAAGTCATTGGTGTGTGCAGTCTCAGCAGTTTTTTATTAAATATTAATATATATATATTTTTTTTATTAAATATTAATATATATATTTATAAAACAAGCCTATATTTAAATCCTTTAAAAAAGAGAAAATAAGATATGAATGCAATGATTACCATTTTATTACATTATAAAATTTAATTCCAGTTCGATCCCAGGTTTTACTATGGCACACACCAATGACTTTTCGATACTTTTCGAAGTTGTGTGTGTATTTATCGCAGGTTTATAAGTGCCCGGTTATTGAATATAGGCTCGCCACCTACATTGGGACCTAAACATAAACTGGCGAAATGTGGGTGCTAGCACATCTGCTTACCCCTTCGGGGATATAGGCAAGAGTTTATTTTATGTTTGTAATGCAAGTATTTTGATATCCCTAACAATATAAAATCTAAACTCTACATAAATTTTATTATCGCTTACAGTGTTCTGATAGTTCACAGTCAAATAATTACTATGATCAAGTTCTAGATGGTACTTTTTCGTAAAATCACATTATCCCAAATCTTCGATAATAATGGGGTGTTGCCACCCTCAAATGTTCTTACAATCTAATAATAGCATCAACCATTTACGCCGCCAGAATCAAATGGATGGCGCGCTATTACGTAACTGACAACGTTTCAGAAAAAAGTAATAATTTAAATATTAGCTAATGTTACCGGCTTTGTCCACGTCGATATTTGCTATCGTGCATCGTGTGGTGACAAAGTAAGATTAGACTAAGACTATATAGACTAAGTAAATGTTTGTAAATAGACCAAAAAAAATCCCGCTGAGTTTCTTACCGGAGTCTTCTCAGGCCGGGGCTGCATTTATTTTTGAACCGGTGCAGCGGTGGTTTGCTCACTAATTTATAAAATATTGTTTGAAATTGACGTTTAGTTAGATCCGTTTAGTTGTCTAGTATACAGAATAAACGGATTTTTGAATTTTGAATATTTATATGTAAGAGGTGAATTACGGAAAAATACGCAGCGGATATCATTGTGAGAGAAGGAAAGCTCGAAATAAAACCTTATACCAACCTGTCTGTAAACAGTAGGTTCAGTCTCGCACCATTTGGAGAGACTGCATATTTAAAATGCATCGTGAAAATTCTCCGCATCGCATGCCTCTCAAGTCGACGTTCGCAGAAGACTGGCAGTTATATGGCAATGCTTATTCTCTGTCCTAAGAAGAGGCCAATCTTCTGGTCACGAGAAGCGTTGACAATACGCATCCCAATGTTCGTGAAAAGATCTTTATAGTTGGTATTCCTATCAACATTACAAGTATACACACATATACATGCAAGACACATACACATGAATATTTATTTATCCCGGCATCGGAAGACCCAATTCGGGTGGTGTTTTAATCGGTTCTATTCTGACATAAACACCCCGATAGCCGACAGGGACGCCATCAAAAGGGATTTTCGTTCAGAAAAAAAATTAAACCCTACAAATCATGTCGTCTGAATAAAAACAAATCACTAAAACCTATACGTGTTTATGTTAACAGTTCCTCGTTATAACACGCGCAAGACTAACAAAGGCAATTATCCAGGCTCGATCTCGCATGATCCGAAAGCTAACGACTACCTCTAACGAGATTATGATAACTGACGGCAACTGATTTTGTATCTTATGACTTAGAACATAAAGCACATATTATTAAGTTTTAATTCGAGTGTTATTGTTTTTAACAGTTTTTAAACTTTTGAGTTTAAAAGTGATATATTTATTTTTACACATTGCTTTTTGACTGGAATCGAGTAGGTTATTGTTATGTGAGTACCTATTGTACTTAGAATTGATTTCTTACTTGCTTGAATGCTTCACTAAGTGTACTAATGACCTAGGACCCTTGATAAAGCGACATATTGAACGAACCGTGAAATATTTTTATATAAACCTATCAACTTGTCATATTATATAGCCGGCTGATACAAAAAGTGCATATTTAAATTCATTTGATGATTTTGAATTCGGTAATCCCGAGAGGAGACTGTTGCTCTATTTACGCTAGTAATGGGAACTTTGTGTTTTATGCTATTAGAGACCCATGCCTTAAATGTTTTTGTTCTTTTTATTTAAAAGTTTACCATTTTTTAAGTTCCCGGTTGTACCCAAAACGTATCCTTGGTTTCTGGAGCCAATAGTCCTGTTGTTGATTTTTCATAAAATTTAACATCACTTCACCTGTGCCTCTACTAATTGACTACCACTGTCCAACTATTGAAATGGCAAAAAATGCTATTGAATTTTGTACTTTACTGCTATATTGCTAAAGTCTAAAATAAATTGCCATCGTGCAGACCGAAGAATATGATGTTATGAGCTCTTTCATATTCAATTTGAACTTAGTAGAGAACTTAATTAAATTAATTTTGAATTTAATACTCCAATATTTATAAAGCGTAATTAAAATACAATGTTAATTTTTGTAACCTGAGTGGTTTGACAATGGTTAACAATTAATCGCACGAGGGTTCTGAAGGTAAAGTCAGAAGTGCACATAACAGTATTCTTGATATGCTCCAAACTTATGCACATGACATTTTTTCCCCTACTATGGTTGAAAAAGCGGTGTTGCTGTATGAAACTAGTTCGATAAGCTGAAAATTAAACGAACCAGGAATTTAATTCTCGTATAACCGTCTAAGACGGTATTATGCAAAAAGATTGCTTGGCATGCCTGCAAGAATTTTTAATAAATCGCTGAACGAAATCTTAATGACTCTATCAGAATTAATTTCTGAATAAAAATTCAAAAATAGCCTTTTTTCTATAGTGTATCTTACAATATACGGGGCTAGATGGGGTCACCCTGGGACCTACACACGAAAGGGGTTTTTTCGAAAGAGAGGGCCCCAGCAGCTAATGACCTAAAGACGGCGAGCATTTTAGATAAAAAATGGTTCGTAATTCTGTTTTATATATCACTTAGGTGGCAGGCAAGCACACGGCCCACCTGATGGTAAGTGGTCACAATGAACTATGGACGTTGGCAACACCAGAAGCGCCTTACTTGTGCTGCCGACCTTGTAGAAACCTTCTAATTAATGCATTCTTGTTTAAATTTATTTCAAATAAGCAGTTTTCTATTAGCTATTTATAGCTTTTCTAAAGACGCACTAGATAGCGCAGCCGACACTTTTGGTAAAAAGAGTGTGATATCACATCTAGTATTCCCTAATTTATGGAAAAAATATTCTTCTGTTAAGCGGAGCATTAAATTTTTAAAAATCAACTGATTATATACTTACTGGAAAACTATTCATTTCAATATGCATGGCATACCTAACAATACTTACGAGAATTATGTATCAAAACTATTTTTATATATCCAGTACTACAACAAAACAAAACAAAAAAATGTTTAATGAACACAATAAAGTCTCGACGTTCAATCTATCTCCCGTTAGAGTAGGCATGAATACTTTATAGAACTGTGACGTACATAAATACCCTCCCGAGTCAGCGACTGTCAAACTTTCCATGATGACTAGTTTCTAAGTTGGGAAAGAAAGTTCATAATGTTGTTTCACTATCTGTTACGCGTGTGTCGTAAAACAAATCTTGATATTTGTAATTAATTATGAAAGTTTTCACGTAAATGTTGTTGTGTATGAATAACTAACTTTCCGTCTGCGTGGGTATGGGTTAACGCGATATGTGGTCTGCTCATATCTCAGGTTTTACTGAACTGATTACGCCAAAACAAATTCAAGATTTTAAATCTGACCAAAACATTTCGAACCAAAAATCACATCAAAATCCAATCAGTTGTTCTTGCGTCCGGCGCGGAAAAACAGACAAGAATTGCCAAGAAACTATATGAAGTTTTTTAAAAATTTGTAATGTACAGACACGACCACGTTACAATAATATAAACGTTACATATTGTGGGAATACGAGTACGTGTGACACTTTTAATTATAGAGATTTTTGGAAGACCCGAGATCGGGCGGTAAACTTGGATTTGTTTGGATTAGCAGCGTTGATACAGTTTAATTAGTACCTAATATAAAGTAACAAGGGCTCTTTGCTGAAGGGGTTATGAAATTTTAGTCCTTCACTCATTTAACAGTGACAGACATTGTGACAGCGGAAGAAGTTAGGGCTTACTAGCTATTACCCGCAGCTTCCCCTATATTATTTCTAACTATAATGTTTCCTTGTATGAAATTTCCTAATTTTCCTTGTAAATTTCTGTTGATCTACAGATATATTGCAGGAAATTAGTGCCTAAACTAGCCTTGAAGTCTGTATTTAAGAGCACCAGAATCTCCTCCACCACCCTCACCTCCCATTTTATGTTTGAATAGTTAGCGCAACTGGTTGTTACATTGTGATGTAAATACAATGAGAGCATAATAGTAGTTTGCATGCAATGGAATGGGTGTTTGTATGTGCGTTGAGTATGGTATATATTTTATGTGTACGTGTACGGTAACTATATACATAACTTACGCTCTCGGGTTATATCCCAGGTTTTGCCATGGCACACACCAATGACTTTTCGATGCTCTTCGAAGTTATGTGTGTATTTATCGCAGGTTTAGTGCCCGGTTAATGGTAATAGGCTCGCTACCTATTACATTAGGACCTAAACATAAACTTCTGGGATATAAGCGTGAGTTTATGTTATGTTATGTTATAACGTGCTAGCTAACATGACAAACGAATCAAGTTCCTAAAGAAAGAATTTAACAATCAAATCCACGTTACGAACACGAAAATTGAGACTGACACCTCACACGATATCAATTGATTCAGAGCGAGTATGACGAGTAACGTTTTGTAGACATTATAGCGTGTCATGACGTTCATATTGCTACGTCAGTGGTTGTCAAACTTTTTCCTTAGCTATTAATTTGGAATTTTATTGAAAATGTTTGTAATTGTGATGACAGGTTCTTTTTTGAAGTTCAGGGACTTTGAACGTTCAAGGTTTTGGCTAATATAAGTTGATGGAGGGAAAAATTTAATAAAAAATTTAGAATAGATGTGATTGGAGCAGCAAATTGACTGCACCTACCTCTCATATCGCGTCGGTATAAATTTGAACAACTAAATCTACCGACCTGCTTTTAAGGAAGTTCTGAATCATTTTGAATTAAGAACTCAAATTTTCTGACGGTTGTACTAAAACTGTAATCTTTGAGTACCACTATCCTCATCGCAGAGCCGTCGCTGTCACTTTGAATGAACCTCGGCAGTAGCTAATGAGACGGAAGGGTCCTTTGAAATGATCATTTGAGCCCGGCGATACACCACTGTCATTGAGTACGCAAAGCCATCTGTGATTCAAAAAAAAACTACTGGCTTTTGTTTTAGAAATACTGCTTTTGAAAATAAAATTAAAGTAAAGTAAAGTGACTAATTGTGTGTGAAGTTTTTTATTTAAATAAAACAAATATACTGTTTTACGAATTTATCGATTATAATTCATTTAATTAATTGAAATGAGGAATTTTTTTTTTTTTTAAACTTTAGGTACTAAAAAATAATCAGTAGTGATGTCATTTAAACACCGGATTATAACGACACCGTATTAGGAGTTTCTAATATCAAATTATAGAGAACTTAAATAAATAAGGTATGCAAATAAAATATAACGCATAACGTCTGATACTCGCCAAGACGTTAATTGGTAGTGCTAGTACGGCTAAGCACGTAATTAATTTCCTTGGGATTTACACCGCATAGCAAGGAATCAGGTCAACATCTTCCTCCAATTTTTTTTGCTGCAGCATTTTCGATTAGTAATTTATTTTCGGCAAACCCATTTTCTTTTCAAAGTGCCAGAATAACGGCAATTGGCTCACCCCCGATTACGTGGGACCGAAAATCATTGTTGGCGAATATGGGTGTTGATACACCTCTGCTTAATCCTTCGGAGATAATGGGTGTGCAGCAAATGTATGTATGTATGTCAATAAAATCAAAGTTCAATGTACGACAGCTAGTTCTGTCCTGACTAGCAATAAAACATTGCTACATGCTACGAATTTTTTAAACGTGCGCGCTCAATCCGGACCGGACCGAAAAACGTATCGGAGCGTGACGTTAGGTTAGGTAACAATGCAAGGTTTTGCATGAAAATTTTTCCATGAAAACTGCACAAAGCGCTTATATAATTTGTCACTTCAACAAATCTCAAGCTGAAAACACACTCCATTCCCTCATTATCTAATCTTGAGCACCAGACAACACAATCACATTTTAATTCAAAGCTGTTGTTTTGTCAGTAAATAAAGATGACAATAATTAATTATTCTAAAACGTACGCAAACGTGAACAAAGGCTGATGTTTACACGGCATTAGCATTTAGTGCTGAGCTGACGAAATTCCAACGTAAAACATACATAACGTTTTATTACTTACATAATATGTGGTTGAGAAAAACTTCATGGTAGTGTGTCTAAAGGCTTAAGTTAGGTTGATTGTGTGAAATAACTAGCTTGGTGTAGCTTGATTTCATTCACTAGTGAACAACCAAATTGACTGCCATTTTCACTATATTTATTTAATGAAATGGCAGTTGTTATACTCGTTACACTACCCAGTTGGAATACTAAAACTTCAAGAACTAATGATGATGATGATGATGAACTGATAATGATGGTAGACTTTTCTCGGGAAATATCCAAATTCTGTCAAAACACACAGTGAATTTTGAGTTTTTCAAGCTTATCGCTTGGGGTGGGACTTGGTGTGGGGGTGGGAGGTCAATATGGGGTTCTTCAAGAAAGGCATTAGAAGGTTTCTATATAGTAGGCAGCACGAGTATAGCGCCCCTGGTGTTGCAAACGTCCATAGGCTACGGTGACCACTTTCCATAAGGTGAGTCGTGTGCTTGTCTTCCACCTAAGTGGCATAAAATTAGTTAGATCGGAAAATAGCGAACCCCGGATTCTGCGATGAATGCTTCGGATGTGTGCGGTATTACAGCAAAGACGAAAAATAAAATTAATAAAGTCTATTGAGAAAAGTGTGAATTAAAAATAAAATTGAAAATGAACAATAATAAACAATTGCTCATTTCGTTTCAAATTATGAATTATTTTCTGATTAAAAGAAAAAAATCGCTAAGGAACAAGTCATAATTCCTTTGTGATAAAAATATTATCAGAAATGATGAAGTTTTTTTAATTTTGTAAGAATCAAAGTACAGTCAACAAAGAAAACAGTTGAATATTGAGAAGAAATCATAGGACGAAAGTTTTCTGGGTAATATGAATGGTTCTATTGTTTTTGCGTGCTGTTAACTTCTTGGGAATCACTTTGGTCAAGTCAACGAAGAGGCGGTAACTACTGTTACTACGAGTTTAAATTATGATATTTTTTGAGACCGCTGCTTTAGCACCTCGTACGAGGTGTAATCATATTGTCAGCAGTGATACTCAATGCCAAAATCTTTAGGAAAGATTAGGGAAGGTTAACGACCGTAAATCAGTTACACGGGAAAGATTAGAGAGAATTTGCAAATAGAATAAAATAAAAACAAAACATTTATACAAAACCTAGGCATGAGAAAGTGACAGAGTATTTGAAACGTGAAAAGTTTCTTTATAAACCAAGTTGTTAACTTTGACAGAAATATAATAATGTGCTAGTGATATCAATGTTTCCACACTAAAAGTCTCAAGTTACTGCCAACATTTTAAATCCCATTCCGCGGCAATGAACGGTCTGTGGGTCTATTTACGCTAATAATATTAATGTCTTTGGTTCTACAGTCCAGAAGTTGAAATCGTAGTCAGTCGTATTTGCTGACTGTACAAAGTGAAACAAATAAATTAGAATTAGGAATAACTCAACAGACCATTCTTAATTCACGTTTATTACGATTCAAGCAATGAGGTCTTTTAATGATAAATTACCGCTGTCCGTAAACAGTGAAATTGGATTAACAGACAGGGAATATTTTGTGTAGTGTCTTTTAAATTTGTATTTAAATTTGGAGTTTCAAAGTTCAGTTTATGGCTTAGATCAGGTTTCACCAGTGTATATAATCGCGTTCAAGGTATAATAAATTGCTCTGCCTATTCAAAATATGGATCCCGTCCTTGCAAATCATGAGGATCTACTTTAGGGATAAAAAGTAATCAGTACTTCAATTTTACTAATTGTAACCGAGATTACAAAAGCGCCATTAAATTTTGTTCTTCATTTACATAAGATTAAAGTTCAAAATTATATAAACATAGTTTGTTACATCGTTTCCTTAAACATGATGCCATTTAATTTTAAGCTTCATCAGAAAGCCGTAAAGTCTAAAATTGGATGGCATATTTTGTAATCTCAGTGGTTTGACAATGGTTGACAATTGGTAAGATCGGTCTCCTGGTGTTAAATTTTAGCCAGATCCTTTTAAGGGCACCTCATAAACTTTAACAAGTTATTATATTACTAGCTTGCAGTTGTTCGCAGCTCCGCCCGCGTGGATGTCATATTTTGAACAATACATATAAAATCTTTATAAATAGCCTATGTGTTATTCTGATGTATAAGTTATATTAATGTAAAGTTTTATTAAAATCCATTCAGAAGTTTTTACTTTTACGTGAAGCGACTGCCAACTGACCTCCACTACCAATGGTCTAGCGACTAATGGTGATATCACACATTCATCCATATTAACAAACTATCAATTTATAATATTAGTAGAAAGTAAATGAGTCAATAAATAGAATCATATAATATTATTAAATCTTACCGACATTCTCAAACCTACTACCAATTGTTGTAATTACAATAAAACGTACCTAACATAATCGTTTGTACCATATGTACCACTTATGTGACATTTATTAGGTGTCATTACAGCCAACTGCAACTTACGGAACAAATAATAGTCCCAAATGGTACCTATTCGTGAATGTTCCACCGGAATCTCATCTTACTTAGTACTAGTGCACTTTATCGGTACACAGGTGCATATTACTGCTAATGTACTAGTATCCTAAGGGACTTATTCCGTTAGCTTGACTACATCCAAGATATTACAAATTTCTAATTGAGTTTTGCATTTATTAGATGTAATCACTTTTAGTATGGTTGTGAACTAAGTTAAATATTTAGCACTTTTTTTTCATAAGGCTACAAGAGGAGAGAATGACCTAAGAGGAGACAGATGGATTGTGTGAGAGGATATGGTCAGGAAAAAAGTACATGTGTGATAACAACCAGAGATGAATGGAAAAAGCAGTCATTTTGTGCCGACTCCAAAATTAATATGGGATAAGGGTAGGTGGATTTCTTCTGTCAAATCAATGGCATTTTTGAGTTGCCATCGTGGTGTAGTAATTCGTTTCACCGCAGCGCCGCTACTCACGGAGAGGGCCCGAGCATAGGTTCTTTCTTAGGGAAGGCTTACTACGTTCTTTCCTAGGGTAGGTGGATGATAAAGTATGATAATGTAGATTAGATAAAAAAAATTACAAATCTTCAATCGTATTATCTTTTCAGCAAGTCTTGTATTTATAAGTGTGAAGTTCTCCTAACATTTTTGAAACACAAAGAAACCTCACAAGCCGGTTCACCTGTCGATCAACAGACAAGACTCTAGCGAACGCTTTTTTCATAGGGTAGCGGAAACAGACAGTCATTACTTTAGTAAAATTCAAGATTACTCAATGCTGGCAGCATTGTTATTCAAAGTAGTAATGCTGCTATCCTTCTCGAGACGTTACCAGTCGGTCGGTGATGATGTAGATGAATTTCACAACGCATCATGTATGTAAATATTTTATTTGGTTTTTTAGTAACAGTTCCTAGTTTTAGGTAAATTTAATACAGTACTGGTTTATTGTATCTAATTGTACAGTGAATAAAAAACTTTTATTAGACAAAAATATAATTCAATTGCAATGATTGTTTTTGTGTTCAGTATTCCATCAGAATACAATCCTTTTATAACCGACTTCCAAAAAAGGAGGTTTTCAATTCGATTGGTATTTTCGTTTGTAAAATTTTAATACTACTGAGGTACTATAAAATATATGCAGCTGTAGACACTTTACTGCCCACTCTGTTAATGTTACAACTGAATCACACTCCTGATCAACAATAACAGATTTTTTGTAATTTGTTTTTTATAAAATCACGCCTATATCCCCGAAGGGGTAGGCAGAGGTGCTAGCACCCACATTTCGCCAGTTTATATTTAGGTCCCAATGTAATAGGTGGCGAGCCTATTGCCATTAACCGGGCACTTATAAACCTGCGATAAATACACACATAACTTCGAAAAGCATCGCAGTCATTAGTGTGTGCCATGGTAAACCTGGGATCGAACCCGAGACCTCGTCTCAACAGTCCATTACCCATACATACCACTAGGCTACCACGGTTTTTTTCCTTCCTTCATTTTTTTACGGAAAAACAAATAACAGCGTGCGATCATACAATAAGACGGTGGAAAACAATTTCGTTCTAATTAAACCCTTAAATCGTTCTCCGGAAAATATTAACATTAGGCTCATGGGCCACTAATCAAGATAATTACTGACGTGTCGAGCTCTGAGTACCGGTGTACAATATAAAATGGTGCTGGTTAGGGTTATAGCACTGTACTAAGAGGAGCGGTAGCGATTTTTTTTTTATCAACCCGTCAATTAACTATTTTGCTGCAATGTAAGACGTGAAAATGAATTATGACAGTATATTTTCCGAGCCCTACGCTTGGACACCGCATGGAAAGAAATGGGGTGATTCAAATTCTACTCTGTCGGGATACAGGCAACTTTCACGTCATCAAAATTCCATTAAGAAGCAATTTTACTACACCGAGATGTATCAGCTAGCATCTAGTAGGTAATTGTAGTAGTAAGTAATTTTACTTTTTTAACAGTCGAAATACAAATAATAACACGCTTTCGTATTTGTCCTTAAAAAAAAGGAGCGCCCAGACCTGTATCCTATTTTGCTTCAAGTAAGTCAGGGACGTAGTAAGCCTTCCCGAAGAGTGAAACCTATGCTCGGGCCCTCTCCGTGAGTAGTGGCGCTGCCGTGAAACAAATTACTACACCACGGTGGCAACTCCAAAAATACCGTCGATTTGACAGGAGAAGATGAAGAAGTAGATCAATTGGTCACAGTATCCCCATTAAGAAGGCACTGTTCACGGATTCGAGTTCTGTGCTTAAAAGTAACTTTATATTTTATTCTTCCACCATGTTCTAGGTTTACGTCTGAAGACAAGATCATTACGTCAGCATCTAGAGCTACATTTTTTTATTACAGCTCATCTTCACAGCTTGCCATAAAATATATTATGTGTTATAAACGCAACTTGTTCTAAACTCAAATGGAGAAAAAAAAAGTAAAAAGGCAAAACGCTAACATCTCGTCGTTACCATCTACCAGTGTACAAACATCTCCAAGAAATGACTCATGAAAAGAGTGTTGATTCTGTAGCTCTTAACCCTTTCAAGGGTTATCCTTACAGCAACCATTTTATTTGGTCGATTAACAAAAAAGGGTTAAATTGTTAGGTATAAACGTGCAAAGAGATTTTAGGTTAATCAGATAGTTTAGATAAAGAATCGCTTGCATTTAGTTCGGGAAACATTTAGTGATAACTAGCTGTTGCCCGCGGCTTTATCCGCGTGGAATTTTGATGCAGTTCCTGTTACTGGGAATGGGAAAGGGAATGTATTCCAGGGATAAAAAGTAGTCTATGTAGTAAGCTATGATTCGTAACGAGGTCATCCGACAAAGTACTAAAGTTACTAATATAGCTCGCTGAATAAGCAAGCTGGAGTGGTAGTGGACTGGTCATATCTGTCTAAGGATCTATAGCTGTTGGAGACGACGAGGACTTCAGTGGAGACCGTGAGAAGACAAACAGAAGGCCGGGGGCCCCCCGCAATTTAGGCTAATTGGTTGATTCGAATTTATCTCTGTAGCTGTGAAAATAAAACTGGCAGCAGGCTGCTACCCTACTTTTGGGTCCCCTTTCTTTTCCCATGCGAAGTACTAGGTAACTAAGGGATAAGGCGGTTTAATATCAGACAGATAATATGCCGCTCATACTCAACCTCAGATGCATGACTCGTCACCTATTACATTGGGACCTAAACATAAACTGGCGAAATGTGAGTGCTAGCACCACTGCCCACGCCTTCGGGGATATAGGCGTGAGTTTATGTTGTGTTATGTTATGTAAACATCATCACAAACTTTTAGATAAATTTATAATTGGCTACTCCAGCAAACTTTGTACAGCTATATCCTTTTCTACCTTGTTGGAATTCAAATCCCATTCCCTCTGTACACTCTATTCAAATTTCCTAGTGTATTTCTGCTCCAAATTCACATTACAGCTTCTATTGATTTTCCTAAATTTTCAGCAGCATTTCTGATCCCATTCCCACTGCATCTTCTATTTAACGGACGCTCACAAGCCCATCTCCTTGTTCTAAGCTACCTCTCAGCCAATTTTCAGGTTAATCAGTACAGCCGTTCTTGAGTTATGAATAGTGTACTTATAACACGACTTTTAATAGGTATATTAGTAAGATTTTAGTTAAGAAAACTTAAATACAGGATTTTCACACAAAAATGACTTTATTTCCTTTTTTTGACAACATATTGTTTATATTCATGCGATATGAATTTTTCAGCTCTCTGCACAAATAAAACAAGAAATCTTTAATCACTCCACCCAAAACGGACCCTTACAACAAAAATAACAGGGCCCTTAATTCAAGCTGGCAACCCTTTTAGCGCGTTCTCAGTAAACAGCCCTTCGTAAAGGTAGGTAGATTAAAATTATCAACATGTTTGCCGCCCGCCTATGTGGTTTTATTTGATTATTCATTACAAATATACCTATAGAAATAAAAATTTTAAATGACCTCTTTATTATTATAGCCATAGAGTCTATTATCGTTTGGCATAGTTGTGAGGAACTCCCAAAATTTCTTTTAACAATACGGTTCATTGTTTCCGAGTCCTTTTATTTGGTCCAATGGGTACAGTAATCAAATTTTATGGACATATGTAATGGAAAATATAAATTTGTCCTTTTTGTGTAGTAGTGTTTATTGAGTTTAATTGAAATAGTTAAGATATTTTCTTTCTGATGAATAGGTGTGAATATAACTTGACATCTCGAGCGACAGCCTCCGTGGCATGATAAATGATAAATAAATGATAATTGATAAATGATATTTATTTGCATGAATATGGTATAAAGGTGTTACAGTAGGTATAATAAGTTTCATCATATCCTGCAACTTACGGCGTGCAAATGTTTAGTTATGATGTACAATTGAACAAACATAAATTTAAAAAAAGAACATTCAAAATGGCGGTAATAAACGCGACAGCTACCCAGGAGATGCAAGTTCAATCCTCGCTCAGTGCAAATATTTTTATGTATGGATATGGCTATTTGCATTGGTTAAGCCGTTGCTCCTAGTTGTCTTACGAACATATAGCAGTCGTTACGGATAGTGAGAGTCCTAAAAATAGTCCAACAACTGATCCAACGTCTTCTTCGATATCATCAATAGGTCGTGGAGGTCAAGCGGCAGTCGTTTCAAAGCCAAACCCCTAGATAAAGTGATAAAAGTTGATCTCTGGATCGGAGGTGAAAACTTCGGATGCGACTACGATTAAGCCTAGGATGAGAAAGACTGTGTCAATATATCTCTTGCGGAGGATTTTGTTAGAGGTGGTAAACGGAAACGTGTGTTGTGTTTATCCTCATAAGCGTCAAAGTGTCTTAAACACCAGAAGAGAACCTACGCCATAACATCTGTCTGTGAGTTGTTCCACATTAGTTTCATATTAGTCCCATATTAGTCCGGCATGAGTGTGACTGCTGTTGCAAAAGTCTATCGGCCATGTTTGCATGATGCGGGTCGTGTGCATGTCTGCCACCTAATGGTATAAGCACAATTAGTCACTGAAAATACATAACATAACATAATATAAACTCACGCCTTTATCCCCGAAGGGGTAGGCAGAGGTGCTAGCACCCACATTTCGCCAGTTTATGTTTAGGTCCCAATGTAATAGGTGGCAAGCCTAATGCCATTAAGCGATAAATACACACATAACTTCGAAAAGCATCGAATATTCATTGGTGTGTGCCATGGTAAACCTGGGATCGAACTAGAGACCTCGTCTCAGCGGTCCATTACTCATACCACTAGGTCTTTTTAAATCTTTTTAAATCGCTACAGAAAAAAGGTACGTTGTATTTTAGTTTTACTGCCCTGTGTATAAAAAGGCAATAATTTAAAACAGTCTACAAAATTTTCTATTGCTTTCATTACATTGAACATTTACAGGATTTATGTTACAAGTTATACGCGACTAAAACCACATTACATGCTGTTATTGGTTTATTTGGGCCATATTTATGCCCAAATAGAACACTATAATGGTTTCAGCTATCTAGACTACAGATTAAACGTGTTGTTTCAATATCTTTATAGTTTGAAAAGGTATTTTGCGAGAATCTTTTCTGTAGAAATAAAGTTATTCTCGAGAGGATCTGAATAATTCAATTTCTGTTGCGTTTTGAGAAAATTTTGTTCTAAACATTACACAATGATTGTTTTTTTTAAATCTATCAGACATGTTTTCAAGATAAACTGATTCTCTGGTAACAATTCATTCGTTATTTAATCACTATTTAAGGCGCAATTCTTTCTTTTTATCTAGGATATGGCATTTGGACCTGACCTCGCCTGTCTCAGGAAAGAGGGTTACCATCACCAACGCGTTCAGTGTTACAACGCTCAGCTTGACCTTGGCCTCATCAGATGCTTTTTTATGACCCGCTTATCCGCGGATCCGGTGCCGTATGAAGAAGGAAACACGTGTGCTGGTAAGGAATTCCAAGACTTAATGGTGCGGTAGAGTAAAGACCTCATCAAACCACTTACATAGTTCTTGATGTAATATTCTGCACCATAATGCGGGTGAGTAAGTCTAAGGGTGAGTAAGTCTAAGCCTAGTACGCGTTGTCCTATGTAGGAAAGGAGAAGGTGGGATTCATTGGAAAAGCTCATCAGAACCTTCACCTATCTATCTCATTTTGAAAGCAAATCATAGAGTATACACTCACACACATATTCACAAAACATTAAAAATTCAACATGCCTGCCGTCTCACGCTAAGAAATTGCGTATATCTAGCCCGGAACAAAATGAGAGACCCACGTCACTTTAACTCTAAAACGACCACACCTTTCATTCTCCCCTCAACCTTTTTATTATCATTGAAATGAGGGGTAAATAATATTAGGTATAGAGATCTTAGTACGATGGTAAATGTTAGGTTATATTGTGACAGCGCAATAACGTCCGTTGGGTATGTGGTTTTGCATAGGTTTTTTTTTTTAATTGATAGCACGTCAATTTGACTTCACCTCGTCTGATGTTAAGCTGAAGGCAAAGTCTCATGAAAGAGGATCACTATTGCAAACACGTTCAGTGCTACAATGGTGGCGCTCAGCTTGACGGCCTCATCAGTTGCTTTTTCACGCCCCGCTTAAAGGACCCGGGACTGTAGGAAGAAGGAAACACTTGCGCCGGCAAGGAATTCCAGGACTTAATGGTGCGGCAGGGAAAAGACTCACCGAACCGCTTGGTTCTTGATGGAATATTCTGTACCGTATGCGATTGACATCTAAGCCCTGCACGTGTTGCCCTGTGTAGGAAAGGGGAGGGTGGGATTAATTGGAAGACCATGGCACATACTAATGACTTTTCGATGATTTTCGAAGTAATGTGTGTATTTATCGCAGGTTTTTAAGTGCCCGGTTAATGGCAATAGGCTCGCCACCTATAACATTGAGAAATGTGGGTGTTAGCATCTTTGCCTACCCCTTCGAGGATATAGGGGTGAGTTTGAAAAAAAAATGTAAATAGTTAAGTTTTTAATGGCGTCATGAGATGAATGCTCTTTTTGATACGTAATGGACAGGATTCGAGGAAAATCTTGGTATGTTTTTAGGGAAGAAACATATTGTAAATAATATATTTCTCTTCTAAAGATGACACGTCAATCAATCAAATAATTGACAGCGTCTATCGAGTGATGGAAGCTAACGCGACCAATATCGATAAATGTATCCACGAATATAGCTATTGGTGTTAGTCTGGTTGTGTAACTCAGGAAGTACAGGGCCTAAATGGGGACACCATGGTCCCCACAGTAGGGGAAGAGAGTCATCTCAATAGAGATATTAATATCCTGGTACAACATCGCATAGGAAGAGATGATTAGTTCATTTTCTACCGGGAATCACTACTAAGCCTATTGGTATCGGTAATGGACTGCTGAGACGAGGTTTCGGGTTTGATCCCAGGTTTTACCATGGCACACACCAATGACTTTTCGAGTTAATGTGTGTATTAATCGCAGGTTTATAAGTGCCCGGTTAATGGCAATAGACTCACCACCTATTACATTGGGACCTAAACATAAATATCGAAATGTGGGTGTTAGCACCTCTGCCTATCCCTTCAGGGATATAAGCGTGAGTTTATGTCATGTACCTTACATTAATATCTACTACATATCTCTCATCTGCAAGAAATATTCTCCAATCTGATATTCTATATTTACTAATGGGAGAATATTATCCGGCGGCGTAATGCCAATCAGTTACGTCTATTTTTGTAAGACATTCTATGATAACGCTCTGTCGAATTCAAAGACAAATGGGCTCCAAGATTCAAGATTAATATTCAAATGGTCTCCAGATATAACGAGAATATCTTACTCAAATTAATCGGCCGTGATTCATCGAATATCGGCTTGTAAATTAACCTAACGATGATCATTTAAATTAATGGCTTCTGTGTCGTGGTGGTAGCCCATTCGATCACTACGCAGGTTCGATTCCCGGTAATCACCTCAACTAACTTTTGCGGAGGCGGTCTCCGTGGGGATTTTGCGCACGGAAAAAAACCGTTCGCTCTACATTTTAAATAATAATAATTTTAAGTAATAAGGACTGTTACTCTATTAACGATAGTAATAATAATTTTATAGATAAAACTTTGTCAACTTACTTCAGCTTGTACTTGTGTGACAATAAGCTTTGTTTGGATCCGGTAGATTAGTCCTAAACGAATCACAAGATTTCTTTCTTTCTCATACAAATTTTCCTGCATGAAACCATGATGGATAGCTAGTTTAAAATAATTTACAAACTTGTGCTTAGAATATTGTTACAAAACTATTTTGAGCAGTAATAACTGTCTGAACAACTCATAACCTACAATACTCGCAAGGCCTCGTTTAATTTACAAGTTACACGATACACGTCCCTAGTGAACAACATATTACATACCCTTAAGCTTCACATACATTGGGCAACATACATTTAATGTTTTTTTTATACCACATCAGGAGGCGAACATTGAAAGCGGCTACCGTGGCCTTCGAGGTTCCAGTCATATAGTACTATATTCGGCGTTGTTACATGCTCCATGATCTCGGTGTACAGATAACTATAATAAACGAGTGAGAAAGAGGGTAGACCGATATGGTTGGCCCAATAAGAACTAGCTATTACACAGTGATCATCTTGTGAAAGCGCCGAAATATTAGTGAAACTCCGCATCAACAACCATGATAAAAAATCCGTTAACTTTTATTATAGTAATTTATATCATTTCTGTGTAAAATATGACTTGCTTTATTTCTAAAGAGTGAACATTGGTTTTCATTAGTAACTTAGTAACAAAGTCAAATATTGCCACGGTAATTACTATCTATATATAGTATCATCGTGGCAATGTGCACGCCATTTTATGATGACCTGTGTGACGATAGTGAACTTAACTGCTGCGCAGGAGACGTGAGTTCGATACGCATTGGACTGGGTGTTTCTGTGTATAATATATATAGTATCTATATAGGTATATAATATACTACTTCTAGCTGTTTTCCGCAGCTAATCCAAGTGGATGCGCATTGCAATATAATATGTTACCCAGGGTGAATGTAACTTTCCAACGGTGAAAGAATTTTTGGAATCGGCACAGCAGTTTTGGAGTTTATTCATTAATATCACACAAAAATATAAGTTCTTCCTCTTTATTATATTAGTGTATTTTATGTAGATATATAATTGTATGTAAGTATGTTTATCCGCATTCTAAATTCATAATACAAGCTACTTACGCTGTGCTTACCATGGGTCTAACTAGCGTTGTATAAATTGTCCTAGAATATTTATTTATTTTCAATCACATTATGTGAGGATGAGTTCCTTCCCATTCTACACCATTTGTTGCTTAGTGGACAGGGAGCTTTAGTTGGTACACTTTGTACTATTCAAAGATATCGTACCTGAAAGACTGCTAACAAAAGCATTACGTATCAATGCCTTCGTGACTTGGATATTTACTAAACAGATATTCTTCCATCTTTGTGCTCATTGAAACACGTCGCAGTGATACTGAAGATTGTGAATATTCCAATACCAGACTGAGACTTATTCTTTTTTTTTATACTGTTGATTGATATCACTTGGTGGAAGCCATTGTTATACATAATTGATAACACACTTGCACTTCTCCACTGTAATAATAATAATAATCTAGTGAAGAATCTAAATTCGCCTGTATATGTATAATGGCTTATGTTCAGAAGAATTGTTTGACATGATGCCCATACCTACTTTTTATAATCGCGCCTTTCGTCATAGTGAGGGAGTTCATCCTCATACACTACGACCGGAAACGGTGCGCACTGAACGGTATGAAAGGAATTTCATCCCGGGCACGCTCAAGCTGTGGAATGAACTCCCTGCCGTATTTATCCCAAGCGACTACAATATGGGGTTCTTCAAGAAGGGCGTTAGAAGGCTTCTACAGGGTAGACAGCACGTGTGACGCCTCTGGTGTTGCAAACGTCCATAGGCCACGGTGACCGCTTCCCATCAAGTGGGCCGTGTGCTTGTCTGCCACCTAAGCGGTATAAAAAAAGAAGAAGTGTAAGTGTGTTATCAACATAATGATAAATATTCTTATTTTACATATTCAATTTCTTACTCCTGGTTTTATATAATTCAATTGCAACAGCTGGAAACTTTCGGATAAGTCACCGCCCCCTTTCTGACTGCAGCATCCGCGAGCCAAGTACTTTTAGTCGACTCTTTGATATTATAATTTCAAAGAACGTACCAGTCCCGATTCCCACACCAAGTTGAGTGCAACGTACGCAGGAACTCAAACGCGAAATTTTGTGTAAATGTGGAATGGCGAGTTAAGAAAATAATTTATTAACATATCAGACGGGGTTTAAAGGCATTTCCGTGAGGGAAAGTATTTTCTACTTAAGTGTGTTAACTTTTCAAGAGTCTGTAGAAAATAAGAAGTTTAATGAGATTTTTCACATCGTGCAATATAATACATGGTAATGAAATTTGCACAAGTATCTTACAACACACGTTACAATATTTGTGCAAGTATAAATTTGCGCAAATATAAATTTGCCCAAGCATATTGTAATATTTGATGCGACTAATGTTTGTATGCCAACCGAGAGCGACGGTTTAACATGCTCTTCCTGCTTCCGACAATATTATAATATACGTACTTTATTATGAAGTATTATGACTTTATCCTAAGGTGGAATAAAGCCAGATCAGCACATCTTGAACACAAAAAGGACAAGATAGTTTATATATCGTCCTTAACATCTGCATCAGACAGTATTTCAATTTGCTGCACTCCTCCAGACACAGTCTGAGTCAAATTTTTCAATGCCAGCAACCAATTGGCAGCCATACGCTTAATGCAATTTCAGCAATAAATTCACCCCAGCTTGCCAAACCAGCTGAAAATAATTTTAAACCGTAGGAATGTTATCTTAGAGGCTATATTCGTAAGAAATGATTCAACGGAACAGTTTCTTCTATAAAAGAGAGGTTCTAAAGAATCGTGAACATTGTGATATATTATGATTTCCGTGCACAAGCTCAGTCCAATAAACAAAACGTTATGATGGCTAAAAAAAAAACGCTTCTTTCATCTTGCTTTCATTTTTCTTGACTCTATTTGCGTTTTTAAGAATCAATTATATTATGTACGAGAGGATAACCCAAATCGATTCAAAGAGGATTTTATGCTGAGATAGGCACATTGAGGCCGTCAAGCTGAGTGCCACCATTGTAGCACTGAAAGTGTTTGCAATGGTGACCCTCTTTCATGAGACTTTGCATACAGCTTAATATCAGGCGAGATGAAGTCAAAAAACGTGCCATAAATAAAAAAACAGGAATATTTTATTTTTACTACATCCGAGGCAGACGAGCATGTGGCCTATCTAATAGAAAGTGGTTATAAAGGCTGGATGAGCCATAAATGTGCAACACTAGTGATGACAGTCCTATAAGAATCTTCTAAAGCTTTCGTGTTGATAGTATACAGCCCATCAAGCACTTTGGGGCACACAGTGCGTGATTTACCCTCCCTATACCCGGGCGCTAAATGAGGACACCGTGGTCCCCTTACCTGAAGGTAGCCTCCCCTCCAACAACCGAAGACTCGAAGACTGCGTGCGTTTTAGTGGGTTCGAGTAGATGGCTTGCACATTGCAAGGCATCTACCGACAATCATAGGAACTATCGGTCACAATGAATGACGTTACAGTCATTATTATACATTGTATTTTTTTACCATGTTTCCATTACATTCAAAACTCTAAGCCTTAGTTGCACGATCTTACTTTGACCGTGACAAAGCCGTTGACCGTGGTCAACGTACCGGTCAGGTATAAAACGTCATAGCCTTGGTTGTAACTATGACCAGCCACGCTCAAACGTCAAATTCTGTCAAAAACAGAGCTACAAAAATCATGGAAAACAAAAATAAGTGGAAGCGGCATGTAGTCGGTGCACGCGTGTCATTGGTTGACGTATTTATGCTACGAAGGATAAATTCGATAATATGAACGTTTTTGATAAGAATACGTCTAAACTTTTTCGTAAATATTCAAGCTTTTTCAATTCAAAGTATGAAATGCCATAAACACTTTTTTCACTACGGCAGCTCAAACAAGTAAGTTTTACTGCATAACAACAGTGTGCAAAATGCGATTTTGCCCACTGCGTGAGACAAAGTAACTTTTTGATATATATTTTTTATTTTTTCTATAAATAGTGCCAACCAAAGATTTTAAAAAGAATTGTTCCGCGATGAACTTTCCAACTACATAATCTGCACTCTATTCCTTGGCCGTCCTTTAGAAAGTTCTTTAAAATATGAAGGTCCAATTTCGAAATTCTAAATTTGAAAGGTATTTGTAAAACGAATAACCATGTTTTTTATTTAAATTATTTAATATTTTAATGTATTATAACATAACATAAACTCACGCCTATATCCCGGAAAGGGTAGGCAAAAAAAACAATTATTTACTAGTAGAGCACGGTATTATTAACGGTTATGTGTGTGAGTTTGGCGACATCGGTTCCGCTACTGCAGCTATCGCGTCGCAGTTCTACTAGTTTTTCTGTTCTGTGTACTAAACATAGAGTTAACCAAACCATTTCTATCAAACTGTTAAATTTGACGGTGACCGTGACTTTGACGATGACCATGACAGATAGTTCGTGCAACTAAGCCTAAATTATTTTCGAAAAACAATTGAATGGCGTTGAAGCATTCACTAATCAAATTTTGATTTATTTCACCTGACTATCCAGAACCAACAATTTTCATCATTTTAGAAATAACAAAATTCAAAGTTTTTGTCAATATTATCTAATTCGTTTACACTACACGTGTACAACTTTCTATATGAGCTCGGTCATAAATTGTGTAGCTAAACCATCAATAAGCTGCCGAACGCCATTCATGCTTCAATCCGAAACATTAGTGTGAAATATTCAACACCGAACCCGTTAATTCGGCGATTCGGTTTCGATCGACAGTGGAGGGATACTACCGTTGTTATCATCTAAACAGTTGACAAAAATTTTCAGTTACTTATTGGAAAACTGAACCTGATGAAAGGAGAACGTCTATGGTGTGGCGGTGAACGTCACCGCTACTCAGGAGGTGCGGGTTCTATTCCTGCTCAGGACAAATATATATGTGCATGAATATGAATATTTGCATTGGTCTAGGTGTTTCTTTGTTTAGTATGTACTTACGAAAATGTATCTAAGTATGTTTATCCGCATTCTATAGCCCATAACACAAACTAATTAAACTATACTTACCATGTGTTTAGGTGGCGTTGTGTAAATTGTCCTAGATATTTTTTTTATTTTCAGTCGGACTGCCGCACATATCAGAGTATTATAATTTTATTAGAACATTCTAGATGTTTCGTGTTTTTTACGCATGTGAGTACTTAATATTATCATGAATAAATCATCTATAATGAATGTTACAAAATAAATACATGTTTCATTCAAATTGTAGTATGGTTCTTTTGGGAGCTAGACTAAGATATTTCACAGATCGTGGTTTTAATACACAATATTTGCATGTCTAAAATAAATTGAGGTCCAATAAGGCTTTAGCAAAAAGTTCAGTCGTTTCAGAATGGGCTTAACGAGGGTTAATTCCCAGGAGACCTATTCTCATTTTAAAACGAAATATCGGTCAACGAATCAGCCCTTTCGATCTTGATTATTCGATTGTCATCATTCGAATCATTTGATGAATTCAACATCACAGGCAGGGAGCTCATCTTCACACATTACGATCGGAAACGGTAACGAACTGTACAATATGAAAGAAACTTCATACCGCGCATGCTCAAGCTATGGAATGAACTTCTTGCTCTGGTTTTTCCAAGCGACTACAATATGGGTTCAAAAATGCCATTAGGTTTCTACAGGGACAGCAGTGCGAATGTGACGCCTATAGTGTTGCAAACGTGCATAGGCCAGGGTAACCACTTTTCATCAGGTGTGCTGGTTTCTGCCACAAACACACACTCTGTACCCTATAGAGAAAGAGTCTTTGTTCCGCAGCGAAGTACTACTTCGCCCGGTTAAGCACTCCTAGTTCACACACACAACATCCGATGTTTCATCGAACGGTGGGGGTAGCGATGAAATAATATAAAAGCGCCAGACACTCGCAGCTCGGCTCATTTGCTTGAGAGTGCTCCTGAAGATGCCTCGTGTAGAGGCGAAACACGTGTCGAAGTTTAAGTCCTTCGCATTAGCGGAATACTGCATGGTACAACATCTCCTCTTTGGTAAGATTTTGTGTTTTTCTTACTTTGAAGAGGGTGGTTTGACATTCCAATATATATTGTTGGAGTGTTGAACCGCGGGTGAGCGGTGGGCCCTCCTCCCTCCCCAATATATATCTTTTTGTAATGGATTTCCGCCAGGTAACGCCTATATCTATATCGTTACTCCTAGTTTCTTTGATACCAGCTTAACCTTTTGCTTCCAATCGACAGCGGTACTGAACCAAGGATCCCAATAGTCCCAATACTTGAAGAAATCGTGAGCAGTGTGTTCAGGAATTGCGACGTAACAATTAATGAGATTTTCTTAACGATGAATGCACATACTTGTGTTTTAGTGGGATTCAAATGTAGTTTGCGTAATTTACTTGACTGCAGCAGTAACTTTCATGATATGTACATTAGTATACGCCTTATACTCGGCGCGGTAAAATATTGGTTCACATCTGATTTTTTCTTATGTAAGACATGTGTATCGCCAGTTTCCTTATTTGACGAAGGTGGGGATTATTAAACGACTGCGAAATCAACATTTTTGTTGTGTTTTATTGCAAGTTTTAGTACTTACAACTACCTGACTGCTCATTGTAAACAAAGATAATTTATTTTCTTATAATTATTGATAATAATGAAAAAGTAATTACATTTTTCTAGCGTTCGTTTTGGAATTTAAAAATTTCAAGACAAATATTATTATTTCGGTTGCTTAAAAAAATAAATAAATCGATGTTCAGACCTGCTATATTGTATGACCTATAGTCCTGTTTAACCTTAAAAACGACGGATGAAAGAAAACTGCATGTAATGGAGATACGAATGTTAATATAGATGTGTGGTGTGACAAGAATGGATAGAATAAGCAATGACTATATTAGAGAAAGCTTGATAGTGACCCCAGTAAATGAAAAATTGAGAAATGAACGTCTGTCGTGGTATGGACATACTATGAGAAGAGATAAAAGGTCCAAATTGTAAATGTAGAGGGCTTTAGGAGCGGAGGTTGGCCCAAAAAGAGACGGATAAATTGTGTGAAAGAAGATAAGGCAAAGAAGGGAGTGACTGAAGAATTGGCATCTGAAAGGAATGTATGGAGGAGAATGACATGTTGCGCCGACCCCAAATAATTGTGACAAGGGCAGGAAAATTAATGATGATGATGACGACAACGGTTACTTAAAAAAAAGAAAACATAAAAGTCTATAATATATTCTTAAAGTATTAGGCGGCAGTAGATATGTTCCATATGTTATATCAAATACGTTACCGACAAGTTACTTCCAAGATTTCCATGTAACAACTTTTAATGTTAAAGAAACGTAATTCATTTTGCGCATACATCGCCAGATGTCGTGGAATGAAGTCGCAAAGTTCAACAGTACTCTGCAAGTACAATCATCACGAAAATACTTAGTTTTAGAACATCGGATGTACAAAATAACTCAGCCTTGTCTGCGGAGTTGCATCACCGGTACATATAAGTACTACGAGTTTGTTAGAGTACGACTTGGTCATGAGCGGAGCGGCAACTTAACATTATTTTATTAATACTTTAACTCCAGAAATATACGTTTGATATTGCAACACATACAGTTATTTTATCACTAGAGGATATCACATTGACATTTAGTGGCGTGGTGAAGACTGGTTTTCACTGAAGGGGTGACGGAGAAAGAATATCACCTAACCGTCTCATCTAAAAAGTGTCGTAAAAGGTAATAAACTGAAAAATACCCTGACAGGAAGGAAGTAATAAACCTAAACTTGTTAAATCATAGCAGCCTGTATGTGAGAACCAAATAGAACTAAGAAAGAATATCTGAAGAAAATAATCCGAAGTAAGAATATCCCCAAATCATCGATAAGTTTTGGCCTCCAACGTCGCGTCGACAACCAAAGCCAAACCCTGATCAGTAATTCATAGTGTGTATTGTTGGGGATGATTTGCAAATCATTCCCTGAATCATTGTGGTAGGTATAAACAACATATATTTTAGTACCATTCATTGAATAATTTATCTATTAGTAGGTATCAGATTCAGGAAACTCTTAAAAGAAATTCATACAGTCAATATACATGAAAATATAACATTATTATATCAATGTGTCCTCTTCACATACTGTAAATGGCTTGTACGTTGTACAGGAGTACACACATAGTCGTATATAGACGATATTAAATTGTTCATTCCATGCAGAACTAGTGAAGTAGAATTGTTGACTCGTAATATGGGTTTAACATTTTTGTTGAATAATTTTGTTCCATCAAGAAGTCTAAGAATGGCTTCTAGACTTTTGATCTTAACATTATTTCGCTATTATTAATTTGCTACATTATTATCATCATTTGCCAGCCTTCACACTTTCCTGTCAGTAATAATAATTCGAGTCGATAATATTCACCATTACCATCTTAATCTTACTGAAATATTCCATCGTCTTTAATGTTATTTAATTGATTCCGTGAAAATTCGCTTATAAATCTCTATTCCAACAATCTGTAATATAAAGATAAAACATATTTACCTTTCAATGTGAGTGTAATCATTTTGTTATCGTCTGTACACGCCAAGTTACAACATTTGTGTGCCAGAGTTGAAGTTCAAAGAGATCTCCCAGTTTGTTATTGAAATATTTTCTTTACATAACATCTAATAATAAAATTCTGGCTGGATTTTAGCGTGAAAATGCCATTATCTCCGTGATTGAATTTGCTATTTTTATCAAGAATATAATAATATGTGCTGTGCTTTACGTTCTTGTAAAATCTTACCATTACTCTGAGGAAAATAAATTTCTAAATGTCAATTATGAAAGTAATACCTCAGTAATTGATTACAATTATTCCAATTAAGCTGTCGCTTATTGCTTTATGTGTTGATAGGATATACGAGCATGTTTACTAGAATTCAGATAAAATGTAATGAAATTAAAATTACACTCGAGAGCAAAAAAATTGACTCATTCTGTTTCACGTCTTAAACATAGTAATTGGTTATCTTTTTGAATATAAATGGTATAAGCAGAACTTGTGAATTAAATTTAAAAATATTATAACACTTAAATTGAACTTGACTGAGTATAATATTATTTATATATAATATATGATTTACTTTAGTTTTATAGTTTTTTTAGTACTAAAGTACAGTTGTGCTTGTCTGCCACCTATATTTTTTAGTATTTCATTTATAAAGCAGTTTGGATTACAGTATTCAGAGAGACTAAATTGTCTTCAAAAAATAATAAATGTATCTTCATTATCTAGACTCTCGACTAAAAGTTACTAGTTCAGATGTTATAGAGTCTAGAACATCTTATCAGGATTAAATTATTGTGAACTGATTTACACTTTTACGGATTCTATTGCGATATTTTTGGTAGGTATTGTTTACTTTTAGTCCAATGTTTCCGCTACTTTTCAGCAGCGATGTTCGCGGAGTGACTTAAAGATGGTAGCTGTCACATAGTTTAATGTACAAGTTATGTCAAAGTACCCAAACTATGACAAATTGTTGGTGTTACTATTTACGCAGAATGAGCTCACTGTGTCGTTAGGTGATGTTGTATTTTGCATTGTCTTAAATTGTCTTATACTGTATATTATACTTAAGTAAGTCTTAGATTTAAATTTAATATTCCATCAAGAACCAAATGAATCGGTGAGTCTTTCTTCTGCTGTACCATTAACTCCTGGAATTTCTTGCTAGCTAACGTGTTTCCATCTTCCTACAGTCTCAGGTCCTTTAAGCGGGGCGTGAAAAAGAATCTGATGAGGCCGTCAAGCTGAGCGCCAACATTGTAACACCGTACGTGTTTTCAATAGTGGCACTGAGACTTTACCTTCAGCTTACCACTAGGCGAGGTGACGTCAAATTGACGTGTCTTACACAAAAAACAAAGTAATACCCTCTATCATTCACCACCGACCGGAACCAGCATGGAAAATTTACAGACGCATTTTATAAATAAATGATGTGAAAAGTTTTGCGATCCTCGACAATCCTGTATAATGACTTAAATATTTCTTCGTGAATAATTTTTAACGCGAAACAAACAACTTTATGATTATTTCTGAGAAATTTACAAACAAGTGTTTATCATTTCAATACTTGAAAATGCTGACTCCTCTGAAGTTACAGATGACATAATCGGGTAATTCCCCGCAATCGTTATAAAGATGATGACAATAGATTAAGTTCGTGAGGTGTGTGTGGACAGAAGCCGGTGTCTATGTTGTCTCTTTTTCTGTATAGATTTAACGGAACTTACAAAACGTCAAAAATAAAAATGTATTATAGGTTAGTATAGCAAATGAACCACCGATTCGAAACATGATCCTGGTCTGAGAAGACTTCGGCAACTCAGCTGAACTTTGCGTTACCTTGAGAGGACCATGACGTTTATCAAGATACTAGCTGTTACCAGCGGCTCCGCCCGCGTGGACTTCAGATCCCGTTCCCGCTGTTCCATAAAAACCTTATGTATAGTTCAAGGAACCAATAAAAAAAAAATTACTCGAATTGGTCTAGCCGTTTTCAAGTTATGCGCTTACCAACCATCTTATCCACTAATCAAAATATAAAACCATCTTGGGAAACTGAAAAGAGTGCCTTACTAATGGCAAAGTACAATATGTGAATTGGATCGGTCAATTTGACTAATCTTAATATTAAAAAAGCAAAAAAACTCTGAATTATCTTAACCATCTATTTGTAATCAAACTCTTAGAGAATTACACAGAAACCTTGTTTTCCTAAGACGAACACCTCCAGCCAAGAACAGCGGTGAGAATTAATCTTGAAACGGCGAACACACTCAAGATCTTGTTGAAATTACACAGTGTTCCATCTACCGTCCATTCATTTTTTATCTCTACTAAGTACTAAATCGAATGAAGAACATTAATTGTGCCCAAGTGTTGCAAGCTCTTAACTTTTGAACAGAATTAGGGTCATTCATTATAATCTTAAGTGTGTTTTGGCGGTTTTTTCCACAGTTTTTTTTTTGGAATTTTAATCGTTTTTGAACTGAGAACAGTCGTGTTTGACATTTATTCTACTTTCAACTTGATTTGATGAACTGGATCAACACGCCTCTATTCCATGCGTCCGGCGTAGTACCAAGAAAGGTGACAAAGCCTCCCTTAAGAATTACAGACCCATCTTGGTTCTAAGTCATGTTTATAAGCTGTTTTCGAAGGATATCACGAATCATCTCGAACGCAGGTTTGATGACTTCCAGCCTCCCGAACAAGCCGGTTTCCGAAAAGGTTACAGTGCCCTAGACCACGTCCAGACTAGTAAAAAGCCTTTGATTCGATCGAGACAGAACAGTGCTAAAATCTCTCCAGTGGTGACAAATAGACTACCGGTACTTCGGAGTACTTGTATTCGGAGTATTTGTATAAAAACGCCACCATGTCAGTCCTTGTTCAAAATAATCAGAGCATTAAGGCGATGCTGTTGCGAAGGGAAAGGAGATCTAATATTTCCGAAACTCTTCACCAATGCAATGGAGCACTCTAAGAGACGAAAGCTTTAGATGCGAATGGGAGTAAAGCTGGGGTAGATGATCTCATCTTTCCGAGGGCTAGATAAGGATAGGGTCGTTCTCCATCTGACAGCTAACAAGCAGTGTCCTATAATAAAGTACCTGCTTAATGGCAATAGGCCGCCTATTAGCTGGGACAGAAAATCTTAGTTAGCGAAATTTGGGTTTACACCTCTTCCCACTCCTTCGTGGATTTATAGACAAGTATATAATTTATGTATGAACCTTAATATTTCTAAGGACATTTTGCAATTTCACCGCAGTGATGAGGATCGTTAGCGAAGTTATCAGCAATATTTTTTTTCAAGCGACCAACGAATCCTTTGAAATAATGAACCGAAATTACAAAGGAACGTGGATTCATAGCAAATAGGAAATTATCTTGATTGGTTGATTGATTCAGTATCGTTGTTTTGTTAGTGTTCTGCACTTGAATGGTAATGGGAACCTTATTAATAAATATTCTACGATATCCTACGTCGGGCCTCCAACCCCCCTCCCCCTTCGCCCTCCACCACAATGCCTGGAAAAATAAGTTCTTCGACTAATGCGTCCTAGATGTATACTCTACGGTGCCGAAACGTAAAAAATAGGATTGCGTATTGCTTTTAATCGAATTGTTGACTTTGCCAGAGGTAATCTTTCAAAAAATATTCAAACCTGGAACTACTAGAATGACTGGCGATAAATGACTATGAGCTGATAAGTGAACTATCACTTATAGATAGACGATAGATACAGCCGCCATAGGAACGGCCTGGTACCAATATTACAGAGCATGGCAGTAAAAAGTTGTATTGTCATGTTCTCCAAACCTTTTAAATGATATCTTTATTTACAAGATTAGATAGGTAAATAAAAGTTTTCAAAGAGTTCCGTGCGAACTTTTGTTTAGATAATTTGTTCGTTGTGGGAATAAAATTAAGATTTTGAAATGACTACCTATACATAAAATTGCCCACAAAATGTTCAATTGTAGGATTATCTTTGCTTTTTAAATAATTATCTTTAGTTAATAATTTACTTAAAATAGTTGTGAGGAAGAATCACCCCATCTCATTCGAATAATGGAAGAGATGATAAATGGAAAAATACACAAGAGATATCACTACGAGAAAAAGAAAACTCGAAATAAAACCCTGTACCAACCCGTCTCGCCAGCGTAGAAACCGTAACCCAAAGCCTACCAACATTGAGAGGGGCTGATTGATTGAATGGTTGATGAATGACCGCTTAGTGGTAATTCCTCTTGGCGCTTTCGTGCTTTGGAGGGGAACGCTTAAAGTCGGTCCCGCTTTTCAATGGTCATTATGTCGAGGTGGAGTCCTATATGGGTGACTTGAGTAACTCAATCAGTGGTCACTAACTTTAGGTCAGTTGGATGCGACCGGGACCATCACAAGGATGATGATGACTGATGATAGTTATGGTTTGGTTATAGTCAACATATTTTTATTTTAGGAATTATATTTATGGAACTTGACCAAGTGTGACTTAAGACTTTATGTTATGGTTGATTTTAATAAAAAAAGTAATAATGTATTATTAGCCGCGGTAGCTTAGTGGTATGGGTAATAAACAGCTGCAAACATAAACTCACGCCTGTATTCTCGAAGGGGTAGGCAGAGGTGCTAGCACCCACATTTCACCAGTTTATGTTTAGGTCCCAATGTAATAGGTGGCGAGCCTATTGCCATTACCCGGGCACTTATAACCTGCGATAAATACACACATACCTACAAATAAATAAATATTCTAGGACAATCTACTCAACATCATCTAGAACTATGGTAAGACTAGTTTAACTAAGTTGCATGATGGGTTCTAGAATGCATGCATACGTACTATACATAGAAATAAACTAGCCTAATGCAAATGTTGATAATCATGCACACAAATATTTAAACTGAGCGGAAATCGAACCCACACCTCTTGCATAGCAGTCGCGTTCACTACCGCCAAGCCATAGAGGCCATCAAATGTTATAGCGGTAACAAATTTTACTAGTAAACTTCTTCTGAAATTTCCCAACGGTCTATTCCGAAATACAATTACAACAAAATACACCTTCCATATTTGTTACTAATTAAAAAGTAATTCGTAAGGGGTACGTCCCTGGTTGCGACCTCAGACGAAATGAGAAGCCCTTTAATTAAGGCTCTACTACCGTAGGTATTGCAGACATGTGTCGCTATGTCGAGATACCCTTTTCATTGTCAGTGAGGACACATTACTACACATTCTCGAAGTTGCTGTGCGTTCGAGGATGACATTATCGGGACCTGCTTCAGTTTTGACAGTATTGGGTAGTGATTGAATGTTTTATTTATCGTTGAGTATTTTATAGATCAAATTTAGATCCGAAAAAGTGAATGATTCGACGCGAATCGAACCCGTGACCTTTTATATACCCAGTCGCTGTTTTCTGCACATTTATGTGAGATGATTTTATGTAAGTACCTCATCAGAGGTATCAGAGAGTAAAAGGGTCTACTAAGACCTTGTCAGCTCAGCCAACCTCACCTGAGAGTTAGTATACCGTTTGATGGAGATCCGATGGTCTCCGTTTCGACAAAATGGTTGGTCCGGAAGGCACATTTCTTAACAGATTTTCATTAAACTTTGTACACTTTTTCTTTGATTTAAAATGGCTAATATAATATAAATAATACTTTTTGTTGGGATCTTTTTGATTGTGCAGAATGTACTCCCCCCACCCCTATTTTTCTGGGAGGAAAAACGTGATTTATGATCGAGTTTTAATGACTTTTGGCTGAAACATCAAGGACATGATTTTTGTGAAAAATAAACAAAAACATTCCTCCCGAGGTTTACTATTCAAAGGGCTACTGCCATTACAATTTTTAAAGAATATCCTTCACCATATTGTCTCAATACAGTTTCCAATAGTTCTCTCCACACAATAGTTGTCTTATGCTAAAATTCCACGAATTGTTTAAACCACTGAACATTATAATTAGGATTTACTCTTCTGATGTGAAGTTGAATATTCTACAAAGAGGCTCATATTACTCATATATTTTAAAGGTAATTAATAGTTAAATGGCAAAAGGGTGCAAGTGACGTCGTATTCGATGTCACTTGCAATTTGAAACCAAAATAAATTTCTTTTTATAACAACATAAACTGAAAACTAATTCACTGTGATCACAATAAAAGGGTAGGCAGACATGCGCGCACGTAAATGCCAAGATAAAATGAAAATATTAAGGTATGGAGAAGATTTAGTCTCCAAAGGGTATGGATACAATGAAAACTGTCCTAACTCTTCCTTCCTAAATATGGTTAGAATTTGTAATTAGACTTTAAAATTAATGATGAACATGCGAATCCATTCATTATGTATCAAAATAAGAGTACCTAGGAGGTCATAAAGCTGTACTTAACGGAAAAAGTGTGTGAGTGACATGCGTATAACACAAAACCTAGGTGTGAGAAAATAACAGACTATATAAACCGTGAACCTTTTTTTTATAAACCTATCAACTTGTCAGATTTTGGCAGTTATCGTGAAAAGTGCATATTATTTAAATTTAATTGACATTTTAAATCCCGTAACGCGTTAATGAGTACACTGTTCCTCTATTTACTAGTAATAAAATCACTTAACGCGCCGACATGGGTTGAGATCATCATATTAGTCATATCATCATATCATCCCGTTAATGAAATAGTGTCCTAAATAAACCAATTTTACCCTCTAACGAATCAAAAATAATTTAATATCAACAAATTATTAATTCGGGTCATGACAGTTTTGTAATCTATTTTTGATGCTGACTGTACCCAAGTTATGTCACAACCCGACATTCTATTAAAAGCCGTACTTTTTCATCCAGAAATATGTAACAAGGGTTCCCGTGTTACGTCATAGGGAAAATTGTCTTGACTAGGGACAAAAGTGGACATTTTTTAAGACAATTGTATTATGCGGGTCTCGATTTGTGTTACTAGCGAGTTCTTCCGTGCGGATTTTGTACGGGGTTTCTTTTAAAATGAAAGTAGCCTATGTTACTACTTATAAAAGTAACTATAAACAGTAAAAATTGGAGATAGCCCATTACAAGCAGACGGACTGACAGATGCGATTTTGTTGCAGCTAGCTGGCCAACCATTTTTTTATCGTCCACTGAGTTCCCACAAATACTACCTCCGTCAAAATTAGTGGAGGTGATTGTATCGGACTAGAACCGACGGCAATCATAAACATGCTGTTTATGATTGCCGGAGGTGTGATTATACAAAACATATATATACAAGACATATCTTTAAGATGACGCCCTTCCTTTAATGTGGGAACCATGGTGTCTCTATGTTACTCCTGGATATGGGGAGATGCACTTTTTGCTGCCACCGAGCGATGGCCGACATACATTCGAAGTTCATTTATAACTTCAATTTAGATGGGGATCTCTGGTTATGGTGAATTACTGAAGAGCATGGAGCTCGCCTGTAACCTGGTCTTTCTTCGTAGGTAGTCTTCCCCCTTGGGCATGACCTTCCCAGGATCAGGTGGAAGTCCGTAAATCATTTGCATTTATACTTTACTTTTAGGCTTTATAAATGGGCACCCTGATTTCATATACTTGTGTATGTAGATGTATAGTTGAAGAGTATTATGCAAATAGTGCTGTTCCCTTACCTCGTAAGCACACGTATTCGCTATCATTAACCTGTCTTTAGAATAACTTTATATAAGATATTTTTATAATGTCTATATCGCTGCTAAAATGTATTCCACAAAAAGAAAATTTATGAAAGTTAAGGTGGATAAATCACTGGGTATAATATGATTCAAAATAATCGAGTCGATAAACTGAGATAGAGTTCACCTTTGCCATCACTTGCAGAGGTGAACGTCACGTTAAACAATTTTTGTGGCAATGAAATAAAACTTCATTTTAAAACCACAATATTCTCGTGCTGTTGCTGCTGCGTCTGGCACCCCCTGCGTGTCTTAGCTTGACGTTATGGGGGATGATATATATAATAATATCAGCCAATAGTTTCACCATAATTTTTTGTGTGTTTCACCAGTTTTTGAGTCAGTTAACACTAATGACTTGGCTCGTATAAACTTCTTATTAATTATTTATTGACTTTTAGTAAAGGATTACTATATTTCTTGAAGAGTTGTTTTTGGGGTCGAAAACATAAAATGAGGTCGTATGGCAAGTTTTGTCTGAGGGTCCACATTTTGAGGTTGTAAAAGAATGTAACCAATAATTATAATTATAGTTACTCGTAGACGACCTCCGTGGCGTGGCGATAGTTAACGCGACTGCTACGCAGAAGACGTGTTTTCGATTCCCGCTCAGTGCAAATATTTGTGTGAATAAATATGTATAGTATGTATATATTTATAAAAAAAAGTATCTAAGTATATTTATCCGCATTCTAGAACCCATAACACAAGCTAGTTAAACTATGCTTGGGTCTAGGTGGCGTTGTGTAGATTGTCGTAGAATATATTTGAGAATATACTCCATAGCACTAATTAAAGAGTAAGCATTATAACAGACGTAATTACGCAAGAAGTAGGGGTAAGTCACACGTCACAAACCAGACGGGGTTTTGTTTACCGTGCGGAGGCTAAGCATACATGCTCGTTTGTAATCCAGTGGAAGATTCCCTGAGGAATGGACCACATTCTAGTTTATTGATATTGAACATGTTGTCACTGTACAGCTGTATCTTCCCACGGTTTTATATCTGCTAATTAGGTGGATATTAGTACGATAGTGCATCAAGGACAATTATTAATAACTGTGGGCTGCAACTCTGCTTGCCAGGATGTAGGTTATATAACATATCTTATGTCCTTTTCTAAACTGTCGTCTATTTTTTTTACACTATTTTATCAAAATAGGTTTAGTAGTTTAGGTATAGAAGTGTAACAGACCAACTGAGTTATTTTTACATTTATATTTGCATTGATGATTGACATATGGGATTAATAAAAATGCGCGGGTTATACACAAGAATAGAATTAGAAAGGGATTATATCTATCTGTTACCTTTTGATGGTCAATCTAAGAAAATATTTTTAACTAGCACCGCCCGTGGTCCTGCCCGCGTGGATATCGATTATTATGACTTTGGTTGGATGGATAGAATCTTTATCAGAGATTTGAAATTTAATAAATACCTTTCAAAAAACCACATCAAAATCAAAGCGTTTCGCATCCATCGCGGACCGACAGACACAAGATTTTTATTTACGATACAAGACACGTAGCACTTCGTAGTACATGTAACCACACGTAGCACTCGTAGCTCTCGTAGCAGAAATCATTCGACAACTTTGACAAGTTAAAATAATTGATAATGTCGTTACTACTAGTATTATTACTGCAGTATTGAATGCCGCAGTGGCCCGATGGGTTTTAATGGTAACCCGTGCACCCATACTTAATTATAATCACGCCAAATTGGGGTTATAGGAAGTAGAAAAAACTTTTTTTTAATCTTCAGCCTTTCAAGTGAACCCCATTGGATGGTAAGAAGCTAGAGTGAACCTTCCCCGCCAAATTTTTCTTAGCCGCCTTTTTCAGATCATCGGTTCATCTGGGTAGGGAGTATCCTACCTTGCGTTTGTCTTCTCATGAGTTCCACTCAAGGACACGTTTGCTCCAGTAGACATCGGTCCTTCAGCAGATATGGTCAGCTCACTGCCACTTCAGCTTGTTTATTCTGCGAGCTATGTCGTTAACTATAGTTTTTTACCGGATGACCTCATTAAGCAATAATGATGAGAAATTTATTTTGTGAATAAGCCAATGAGTAGTTAAACTGTATCATTGCAGCAACAATCTAACGGTATCCAGCAATGTTACATAACATAAACTCACGCCGTTATCTCCGAAGGCATTGGCAGAGGTGCTAGCACCCATATTTCGCCAGTTTATGTTTTAGGTTCCAATGTAATAGGTGGCGAGCCTATTGCCATCAACCGGGCACTTATAAACCTGCGATAAATACACACATAACTTCGAAAAGCATCGAAAAGTCATTGGTGTGTGCCATAGTAAAACCTGGGATTGAACCCAAGACATCGTCTCAGCAGCCCCCCCGGTCCAGCAATGTATAATATAATCAAGTTAATTTCTTATTTATACCGTTGATTGATGGTATAACCAGTTTCACCTTGCGGCATTCTCAAAGATTCCTAATTCCTAAATATTACACTATATGAATTCATAACTACAGAAACTATTACATCATATATACGACTAAGTTTATAACATACAGTTTATTGCTTCCCAGATTCAACTGTTCTTTTGTTGTCAAATTTATTGGTGTCATAAAACGGACCGGGCTCATAAGTTGGTCCAGTGAACTTTGTTTTCAACTATTGTGGAGTGTGTTGCATCAGGGAGTATTGCTATCCGACTATTGTTCGCTATCGGTCTAGAGCTCATAGGTATTGAAGGTTATTACAGTTTCTAATAAATGATAGTGTCTAAAAAGCTCTATTTTATGCAATAAGTTTTGATTGCTTATTGTGTGAACCTGGCTTAAATGTTCCAGTTCGAGTATAGTTTAATTTAGTCTATATGTTAAGCGATTGAATTCACAGCTTTAGGTCATATAGTACTTGCCATATATGCTAGTGTTTCCTTAGTAGTAGCATAAGATTTATATGCTACCATTCTGTTGTTGGGGTAGGCTTTCTAGTCTCCAAGATGTGGCTGAACTTCAATATTTTCTGTGAAACGACTGCCATCGGACCTCTACGACCAAATTGGCGATATCGAAGTTCTGTAGTTAGGCTAGTCGGACTTTTGAGGGTTTCAACTATCCGTAACGACTGTCATTGATGTGTACTCCGAGGCACGACCAGCGAAAAAATAATTATTGTCTAACTAAACTACAATAATTATGACTTTTCATTAATTTTAGTTACCAATCGACCAATCGAATTCAAGACTTCTTATTAAATTTCATATAACTTTTATTAATTAACATTCCTGTGTAATTGCAACACAAATCGAGATAAATGCGATATTCTCTTGCGTTCTGCTACGCGCTAAGAAGGCACTTAAATTTCTCTATACCAAATTTCAACTGTATACATTCATACAAACTTTCAAATTTACAATTACTATATTACGATTGTTAACTAAGTAAAAATTTAAATTAAATAATAATTGATGTCACCTCACACACAGTACTTTTATTAAAATCTGCTCCCTTTACTTTGATATCATAAAATTTACATTTACATACCTAATGACGTCACGAGATTATACAAAATGTTAACTCAAATACATTTAGCTACGCATTTCGGAATTACATTTATGTTTACCAACCCTGGCAGTCACCCTTTGACACCTCAAAGATCTCTTTTTATTTGTGTTTATTTTTTTCTCTTTTGAACACGAGTGTACCGACGGTTGAGCGCCTCTGTTTACACCAAACATACCACTTTTTGCCGACTGATTATAATTATTATTGCGATGTAATGTTGGTTTACTTTTAATAATTTATTTCGTACCCTTTTTGTGAAATTCGTATACGAATACTGAAGCTGTTTAATATTTAACTGAGCATGTATCGTTGAAATAACTGTTAGGAGTGAAATTATTTTGCTGTTGTATAAAAGCGAATTTTTCAGGATGGATGGACGGTTGATGTTTGTTATCCAATCTGGCCAAAACGGCTGAACGAATTGGAATGCAATTTCGGCATAGTTTTTTTTATTCCATTTAAGTGGCAGACAAGCTCACGGTGAACTACATCACACTCGTGCTGCCAACCCTATTGAAACCTTCTTTTTGACATGATGAACTTCCATATACCATATGGTTATTATTAACCGCGGTATTCAGCAGGAGGAGATACTTCCCCAGAGTCGGACTGCTTTACGTACTTACGTACTTTATACATTTCCAGACTTCCCCAGACTTACTTTTCAATTGGGACAGAAGATATTCCTACCGTCAGTCCTACCTCAGTCAATATATTAGTGAAGTAACTAGTACATACCTACATAACAAACCTATGCTATGGCGCAAATAACCGCCGATACAGGTGCTGTCCCTGCAACAGCGGTCCCCACCCTGACGGCCTCGACGGTTATTTTTTCACGCCGTTAGAAGGACCCGAAACTTTATAAACCTATAATAAGTATTGTTACTTACCCAAATTTTCATATTTTGGGAAAGATCAAAGAATCAAAGAATCAAAGAATCAATTTCATTTATTCAGTTTAGGCACATAAAGAGCACTTATGAATGTCAAAGTTTTACAATAATTATGTACCTACATTTGTCAAAAATATTATAATTCATAATAAATTAGGATACTTAGTAAATAAATCATTAGAAAATGATTCTTTCGCTGGTTCGGTAGTTAAATCTCCTGAGAAGAGACCAGCAAGAAACTCAGGTAGATTATCGTTATTCTTTTTAATATTTAGTTGTTTATTTATAATAACTGGGTGCAAGAGCAAGAGATTCTTATGACCACGCATTTTTATCATCAAGATATTCGTCTACTTTATAATAGCTTTTTTTAATTAAAAATCTTTTCAATTCTATTTTAAACTTATCAAGTGGCAGGTCAGCCAAATCCTGAGGAATTTTATTATATATTTTTATACATTTGCCCACAAACGAATTACTGACTTTATGAAGCCTTAGTTTCGGTATCGCCAGTTTATTTTTATTTCGCGTATTCAAGTTGTGAAAGTCTGATTTTTTTTGGAAGAGGTCTAGGTTCTTCCTTACATATAAGGCGTTGTCGTAAATATATTGTGAGGCAACTGTTAAAATATTAATTTCTTTAAACAGTTCTTTCAGCGAGTCACGGGGTCCGAGGCAATAGATTGCTCGTATAGCTCGTTTCTGTAATATAAATATAGTTGCAATATCGGCAGCTGAGCCCCACAGCAGCAGACCATATGACATAACGCTATGAAAGTAACTGAAATAAACTAATCGTGCCGTTTTCTCGTCAGTTAGTGACCTTATCTTTCTAACCGCATAGGCAGCTGAGCTAAGTCTTCCTGCTAAGGCTGTGATATGAGAACCCCATTGTAGTTTATTATCTAGTGTGATGCCAAGAAAAACTGTGGTATTGACTATTTCCACAGTTTCATTATTCATTATAATGTTTGAGTCTATATGTCTTACATTTGGCATCGTAAATTTTACACATTTTGTTTTTTTGGCATTAAGTAGCAGGTTATTACTCGTGAACCAATGCAATATTACAGAAAGGGTATTATTCACATCGTCAAGTATTACTTTTTGTCTGTCAGTTTTAAAAATTAATGAAGTGTCATCAGCAAATAATACTATTTCACAAAGATTTTCAATGAAGTATGGAAGGTCGTTTACATATATCAGGAACAAAAGGGGTCCTAATATCGAGCCTTGGGGTACTCCCATGACTAGCGGGGCGCCAGAAGAATCGGTGCCATTAACGTTTACTTTTTGTACTCTGCCAGTGAGGTAAGACCTAAGTAAGCTAAGTGAGCTATTCGAGACACCATAATAATCTAACTTTAATAACAAGGTCTCATGATCAACACAATCGAAAGCCTTTGATAAGTCACAAAAAATACCAATGGCATCCTGCTTCTCCTCCCATGCATCAAATATATGTTTAACTAGTGCGACTCCTGCATCTGTTGTATTCTTGCCTTTAGTAAAACCAAACTGTTTTTTATGAAGTAAATCATTGGCTGCAAAATGTGAAAGCAGTTGATTAAATATTATTTTTTCAAAAATTTTACTTAGCGCTGGTAATATAGAGATGGGACGAAAATTGGATGGGTCACTTTTGTCCCCTGCTTTGAATAACGGAATGATTTTACTGTACTTCATAAGATTTGGAAATTCTTTTTCATCTATACATTTATTGAATATGAATGCAAGGTAGGGCGCAATAGTGGGCATTATTGAATTTATTATATTGGTTGAAATGCCCCAGAGATCTTCAGTCTTTTTTATATTTAATTGTTTAAATGTTTTAAGTATTGTTTCAGTGTCTATATACTGAAAATTAAAGATCACATTACATTTAGGAACACAAGATTTAAGAAGGGAATCGGCTACGTTTTGCGACGAATTTAATTCACTCGTAGTAGTAATTGCAATATTTGTGAAAAAAGATTCAAAAGCATGGGCCACTGCAGAATCAGTGGTAATGTATTGATCATCTATTTTTAAGTCGAAGGATCGATCACGTGACCTTGTTTTACAGGTTTCTTTGTTAATGACATTCCATGTTGCCTTAATTTTATTATCAGATTTTTCTATTGTAGCCCGTATATGATTAGATTTGGCGATTAAACATACTTTCTTGAATAATTTCGAGTATATTTTAATATTTTCAATTACCTGTGGCTCACTAGTAGATGCCTTTATATCGTATAATTCATATAATTTCTTCCTACTTTTGTATATTCCAGGTGTAGCCCAATCACTAAATTTAATTTTAAATTGATTTACATTTATTGTTTTTTTGGTGAAAATATTGTTAAATTCACTTTTGATTACTCCGAACAAATCTCTGTAGAGATCATTCGGATGATCGTTATTATTCATCTCTAGTAGAGGTATTTTATCTTTAATGTTTCCTTTAAAATGTTTTAATCGATATGTCGTGATTGGTCTACATACAATATTTGTTGTTAATGGAATATGTTGGTGCTCAAATCTAGCTAGCTGACCTGTATGATCTGATTTAATGAAATTTATTATAGATTTCTCGTTTACATCACCGTCAGAAAAAATGTTATCTAAGCAGGTAGCTGATGTGGCTGTTTTGCGAGTTGGTTCTCTAAAGAGATTTTGTAAGTTAAAAGATTTAAAGAGATTAAGGAACCTTAACGCGTTCTGGGAGTTTTCCAAGATATTAATGTTAAAATCGCCACATACAACTACCATCTTTTTACACTTACATACCTTTTTTAAGGTTTCTTCCATAATAGATTCAAACTGGTGGTAATCGCCAGAAGGAGATCTGTAGACGCTAATAATAATAAATTGCTCAAGCTCTGCACATGCTAACTCAATATTTCGCTCACTTGAGAGTGCTACTATGTCTTTTCTTTCTTTGGATTTTATTTTTTCATTAATTAAAATGAGTGACCCACCTCTAATAGCAGAATCTCTAGTAAACGAACTAACAACTCTGTAATTATCAATACTAATTATCATTTCGTGTTTTTTTAGCCAGTGTTCAGTTACACAAAGTACATGAATATTTCTTTCATTTAAAAATAATTCCAGTTGTAACTCTTTGCCTGAAAAGCCTTCAATATTCTGGTGAACAATATTCATGAACACAGACTTCCCCTTAGTTTTTGAATCTAATTTGCAAGAGATTTCCTCTATTGTCCTAGAATTAAATTTAAATTGTTGTCATTATTAATTGGAACATATTCCAAGGTTGCAAGACACTTATTGTCATATTTCTGCCCAATAAAAGCAGATTGGCTAGCCAAGTTCTTGGCTGAGTATTTAATACAATAAGATAGCGAAGATGCTATCTGTCTCTTAAAATACCTATTCAAATAGAATTTATTTGATGTCAATAACAATTTATTTTCTAAATATGTATTTATGTCCATTAAGTGGAACTTGTCTGAATTATGATACATCAATGTATGTATCGTTTGATTAAGCTTAAATCTAAGGTTATTTTCTGCCTGTGACAAACTACGGCTATATGGCAGTGTAAATAAAATTATGTTTTTAACATCTAATGATCTCAACAGTTTAAGACAATGCTTGAATGCATTCCTGTCCGTATTTCCCCTATCACCAATTAAAATTATTAGGGTATTGATACCGTCTAAACTATAATTGTTTATTTTTTTAATAATATTAGGGTAAGTTAATCCCGGTAAACAATAATTAGTTATATTTTGTTGTAAATATGAACTTAATAACCGGCCCATTGATTTCCCTAATTCATCACAAAACATGACTACTTCAGATTTTACATTTTCATTATTTATATTATTTTGATTATTTTGAGCGCAGAGGGAACTACTGATCTCTTTTGACTCAAGTGAAGTAAGAGAGGGCGTACAGACTGTCTGAGGACTGAGTGAATTATCTTCAGATGTTAATATTGGGTTTGGACTCATCAGATCCTTCATAGCCAGAATGTATTCCTGATACTCACTTTTGACATTAAAATACTTGTCGGTCATTATATCTAATGATTTTTTCAAATTATTCATTTCCGTTTCTAATTTCATAATATTGTTATTATACTCACTGATATTATTTTCAATTAATAATGAATACATATCAAGTTCATCTCCTAGTTTCCTTCTCTCATTAATAAACCTGACTTTTGTGTACAAACACTTTTGTCTTTTAATAAGTTTTTGTGTTTTCTTAATGTATTTATTAATTTTTATATATTTCTTAAGTTTGTTCCTACTGCACTGAACTACCCACCTTTTTGAATTAGGATTATGAACTATTAAGGTATCATCCTTTGTTAAATCTATGGTCACTGTGGGTTCTAAGTTTGGCTCAGTAGAAACAAGGCTGGGTGTGCTACCGACTAATTCCTCAAATAAGTTATGGGTTTGAGTTGCTAAGGTGTCCCGTTTCTCGGCCTCAAGGTGGTTAATGTGGTGGTGGGCTTCATGCAGTTCCTGCTCTAAGACCGACATCCGCTTGAGGCCCTGCTCGTACTCGTCGCTGCACTCTCTAAACCCAGTCACAATATTGAGTAATCTGTCACGTTCATCTACCACTAAACTGTGCTCTGTGTGCAGTTCAGCCATCCGCATTTATTCAAACTATCCAGTAGTTCCCTTTCATTGTCATCTCTTTCTCTGTGCAACTGCTCAACCAACGTTTTGGATATATCTAATTCCTTCAATGTTAGATCAAGTTTTCTCAGAAGATCATGTTTGGTCTCACCACGTCGAGCAGAAGACATGCTACGTGTGACTGGCATCTCAATATTAGTTACTTTAATGTATAAGGAATTAAATACCAAAAGGCTGCCCGTTCAATACACTACCTACGCAAGTAAATAAGTCGGTAACCTCAAAACGAAATGTATTAAAATACGAGAAGTATATACTAATATGATAATAAGTAGTTTTTAGTACGATTACCTGTGTAACAATAACTTAATATTTAGTAAAAGAGATGACAAAGTTCACAATTAAAAGAAATCACTTTTATATTTTTTATATTGTACGGTGTCATTGACTTCAGTCGTTGAACAAAATCAGCTGGACGCAATTATCACAAGTTTTTTACACTTTTACACACTGATTTTTTGCTTAATACACTTTTATGATGATAACATTGTGCTTTGTGATGAATTTTAACCCCAATTATCGTAATAATTAAATAAAAATTAAAATTTATACAAGACGAAATACGATCAGATGTTAGCCGTAGTGTTGCCACACGCGAAAAAAAAGATAAAACACACGCGCACACGCGAAAAGAAAGAAAGAAGAAAGATAATTATTCAAATTGATTTAGATAAGAACATTAATAAAATAAATGAAATCATTTGCATAATTCGTGCCCATTGTACCGCAAAGCACTGACTCCTATAATATATTAACTTAAGCTGTTTACGAGTTAGAAATTTAGCACATATGTTGAAAAGCACTTTAATAACAATTATCATTATTATTTGGCCGCAAAGCATTTCGCACCTCCGCACATTTTGGGTAACATAATGACGGTATAAATTTCAACTGTGTGAGTTTAAATCAAAACAGTGCAACATCTGTTCCTAGCCAGTCTGACGGGTGCAACAGCCACATTTCCCGGATAATTGATGCTTTAAAAGCTGTGTCTAAATTAACTAAACTTAAATATTAAACGAACTCATCTATAGAATGAATATTTTAGAACATATTACCATTATCATCTAGCTTGGAATTAGCTTAGCTTGCAGAAAAAGATACTAAACGTATGTTACCGTAAAACGGGGTGAAAAGGAATCCAGGGGTGGATAGAAATGAAATGGTCATTGCAATATTTTCAATAATCTTTTTTACAAAATTTTAACATAGCCCAATAACAGGTATATCGTGATTTTGTTTTTACAATGAACTAGTCCAAATTTTCGCCTAAAAGAAAGTAACTACATAAATTTAATCAACCATTTTATTTCTATTCACCCTTCGATCTCTATTCACCCCGTTTTACCCGGTATGTTTTTGTAAGAACGTACATTGTTTATTCTGTCGTCCAAGGATAGTACTGGAACATCTCCAATTTTTTTTGTTTTGAGTTAAGTATGCGGTTTGCTTAAAATTCAATATCCTACTTAGTTTAATAATGGAATAAGCTAAACCCTATTTTAAATTTGAATAAGTCATTAAAACCACAAAACATCAAGGAAAACGTAAAGTTTTTTCTTATTTATTATGGGTTTATTTCAAAATGATCCAATCTAGTATTGTATAGAATCGGTAATGATTATTCCATTACAACGCAAATGTCATTAAAACCCATATACGCCGCATTGCAATGCGATTCACATGACTATTATGATCGCTGTCCTTTGTTTTGTGATCACATTATTTTTAACGGCTAACTACTGAATGCTGTCATTAAAACTTAGCTCTATTTATGATACGAATTTCCATAATCAATGTGTTTATCGCTGTTATTTTGTTGATGTTGTTGCATGTCGCAAGGCCAAATATTAGTGATACTTACTTTGTAACGAACAAATTGTATCAACTCTTCACCTATATTTGCAATTTAATATATATATATATTTATTTGGGGTACGAAACGCTGGGGTCATGGGGTCCGAGCGCCTTTCTCAATATTTTCAGGGAGATAACGAAGTGTATAGTCGACGCTTCTCGTGACCAAAAGGCAGGCAACTTCTTAGGACAGAGAATAAGCATTGCCATACAACGTGGCAATGCTGCTAGTCTTCTGGGAACGTGACAGGCCTCTCTATATGTCACCCCAGGAGGCCCAGGCCCGCACTCTTGTAGGATGGAGGTCATTCATAGCCTCCGACGCCCAAATCGCCACCACTCATCACTGGCTTGTGGGCTCAGAGTTCTACATATTTGAAGCAGAAGTTATAATATAAATATTTTAACATAACATAACATAAACTCACGCCTTCATCCCCGAAGGGGTAGGCATAGGTACTAGCACCCACATTTCGCCAGTTTATGTTTAGGTTCCAATGTAATAGGTGGCGAGCCTATTGCCATTAACCAGGTACTTATAAACCTGCGATAAATACACACATAACTTCGAAAAGCATTGAGAAGTCATTTCATGTGTTTAATATAGGTAAATATTTTAAATTTCTGTTATATGATGAAGACGAAACATTCAACGTGTTTGTTACTATTTTATTACACGTACAGTACAGCACACGAAGCTTGTTTCTCTAGAGTAAACAGAATAATAAGTTAAATAACAAGTGGGACGCCAACAGGAGCTGCTACTGCCAGGTTAGTTTATTCTCAAAGAGAATTCTCATATACAAACTAGATGTGGCGTTATTCGGTAAACGAATTGTGCGCCACCAACGTTTAAGTTAACATTCAAACTACATGACAAAGCGTTTATAACGCAAACTTTTGCGTCAGGGAAATCACAGCATGACCTAAACGCAATTTTGTCGTGGGTATGATTTACTGGCGGATGGTCCTTTGAGGAAATTCAGCGGGTGTTATTATATGATCTCACCTACCTTAGTGCTGTTTATGACTTTATCTTCAGTGTGTACCTGGTCTTATGCTTTGTTCGAGTACTATACATAAATAATGAATAATAAATAAATATTCCTTTTTTTCCACTTAGGTGGCGGCAGACAAGCACGTGTCCCACCTGAGGGAAAGTGGTTACCGTGGCCTATGGTCGTTTGCAATACCAGGGACGTCAGATCAGTGCTTCCGACCATATAGAGAACAGGATGGTAGCGGGAAGGTGAAGGGGCAGGGAAAACGGTTAAGAGAGCCTTTGTGCTGTCAGTGCAGAAGACAAAGAGTTTCGCGGTCTTCCCACTGACTACACAAAATCTCTCCAGTGAGCTCTGGCTACCCTACTCACCGCCGGAAACACAACACAAGGTTATTATTAGCCGCGGTATTCTGTAGGGCGGAGGTACTTCCCCAGCCGGACTACAGTGCATGCAGTTTTACGATATTTGTGTGCATATTTTGTTCTAGCGCAATTGTGAGGTTTTGGGTATTATTATAAACTTGCGTAAAGTGTAAACCTACAAACTTAGATTATTAATGTGTCCCTACAACTATCATTTGCATAACACAGATATTCCAAAGAATCCACATCGACACCGTAATGAACACTTTTAAGCTTGTTATCTATTGAAATATCAATATTTTGTGCCAAAACTAGTCCATACTATGACCACACGAACTATAACGCTTCTAAAACACTTAATTATGTATATACTCATATTCATGAAAATGGTACATCACAATACCTGCCTTTATACCGCAATTATAACCGTATTACGTATTCAAAATATTCAAAACCCACATGATCTATCTGTCTAAGGGTTATAGGTCCTAAGAATATTATATATTCACCTACCACATAGGTAGGCAAGCTCACCGGCAATAATTTGTGGCATAGTGTCGTAGTACCGTTGGCCAGTCGTTAATTAGATGAGTTGACGAGGGTATATGCAGTACCGCCTATATTGTTAATGATTCTACAAGGGACACCTACCTATATTGTTAATGGTCCTAGAAGGTACATATATTGTAGAGGACATAAATTACGTTTCTGATTATAATTTTTTTCGGTAGAGCAGTTTGAAAACGTAATATTCTAAGGGTGAAAATGATTATGTAGTATTGTATGATGTGTAGGTACCTACATTTTGCAAACAAAACCTATGCTACTGAAAAAGAATGACAGTGATATTTTATTGTCAGCTACTTTTCCATAGATTTTGCAACTTTTTAACCAGTGGCACACTTCGCATTATAACAATAATGTATGGAAATTCAACACATGAAAAAAAAAGAGTAAATATTTTTACTATTCGAACCCGTAGATCCTAAGATTATCGTTTACAATTCATCAAAGAATAAAAACATACTCTTTAGTTTTATTATACATTATGTACACTACAAAACGTTTCTACATGGGTTTAATTCTTGGGGGAAGAGGGTCATCTCAACAGAGATGTCCCCGGGTCTGCCAGGGTGCGAGAGATATGTCTTATATAATCTCACTTCCAGCAATCAAGGACCCATGGACAGCGTGCGTTTTGGTCGGTTCGAGTCCGAAATAATCACCTCCATCGGTTTTGGTGGAGGTGGTATCCTTGGGGATTTTGCGCACGATAAAAAAAGGGGTTTAATTCTAATGTTATGTCACTTTGTCTGGAAGTTAAGGCACATTTTTTACAATCAATTAGACGACTGCCGTCCACAGCTCGCTGCAGTTGCTTAATTATATATATAAAACAGAAGGTACTAAGTAAAGGTACCAAGTTCAAAATGGTTAATGATCCTAAGTCTAACGACGAACGACCAATGATTATGATTTTTCAGTGAAGCGGTTTAAAAATAATCTTTCCGTTTATGAGTAAAGAAGGATCATCAAGCTTTATGCCTGTAATATTTTATTTTATGGAAAAATCACGCGATGTCGCATGACAGAAAGTCTTTTTTATGTAGGCTTGGTATTCAATTAGGAGATTTTGCAAATCAGATCAAACTACGTAATAGATTTTAAAGTACATGCTATACTTAATGCTTATCATGAATATATGGAGTCTCATCAGGACAATGTGGTGACGAATCCACTTGTTTTCGAAAAATTATTTCACTGAATAAGAGTTGGGAAAATATAAAAGAATATTTGGGGTCAAACTAACACTGCATGCTAGTACACCTTTTTAAATCATTAAGCTAAACTGTTTGATAGTACAAAATCTGGTCGGTTGCGAATTTGGTGAATCGAGAATCTGGTAAATTACGAATCTGGTAAATTGCGAATCTGGTGAACTGCTTCTGAGGGAAAATAAGGCCCACTTGATGGAAAGAGGTTACGTAAACGAGTGCAACACGTACTGATGGCTTTCCTATTGTACTTAATCAATTAACTTATAGTAGTCCACTGTTGAACAACGCTGTCTTCCATTCTTGGGAGGTTATGGCCTACTGTTTCCACGCTAGTCAAACGGGTTGGTACCGAGTTTTGTATCGAGGTTTCTTCTCTCGTAGTGATATCATCTGCAAATGTCCATTAGCTGCCTCTTACGATTCGCTTCTGATGAGATGAGGTTCTCATATTTGGTTGGATATCATTTTCTTAAAAATCTAAAAGGTAAAACAATACAATTGGGATCTATACAACCAATTTCTTTAATGGTACAAAATAAATGAAAGTCATGATGATAAAATATCTCCCGGAATCAAGTTGAGTCAATTCATAACTGACGTAGATTAAAAAGGGTCATACGAAGATTTTTACCCGAAGGTTCCAAATTTTGAGGTCATGAGAAAACGTAACCAAGTTTATGTAATAGGTAATTCAATTCGTTGAGATGAGGGAAAATAAAAACTATTTTTGTAGATAATGATGTTACCAGGATTACCGTTTTCTTTCTTCAGCAGAGTCATTAGAAATGTACTGGGCCTATGTTACGAACTATTTCGTATCAAGTTTCATATAATTTTATTTATAAATACTGAGAAAGATCAAACAGCTTTATGACTGTTGTAGACGACTGTACATAACCTTCATACATTTTTATTATGCCACGTGTTGACGACTTCAAAAATAGGTAAAATTGAAAGGTGTCAACCTTTTAGCCATATTATCTCCGGTTCTATTTTTTATCTAGGACATGACAATTTGATTGCACCTCGCCTATGGTGAGTTGAAAGCAAGTCTCAGGAAAGAGTGTCACATACATACAGTGTTACAATGATGACGATCAGCTTGACGGCCTCATCAGATGCTTTTTCATGCCCTGCTTAAAGGACCCGGGACTGTAGAAAAAAAAAACCAAATGAGCTGGTAAGACATACTAAGACTTAATGGTGTGGCAAAGAAAAGACTCACCGAACCCCTTAGCTCTTGATGAAACATTCTGCACAATATGAGAGGTCATCAGAACATTCATCATGGTGGAGACAGTAAAATACTGCTTCTACTCAATGAATAACACCTGAGGTTGCCACCACTGCCACTTCAGCTTGCTAATTCGTTGAGCTGTGTCGATAACTTTAGTTCTCTGCCGAATTACTTCGTTCTGGATTCGATCCCTCAGAGATATTGACCACCTTGAATTTGTGGACATTACAGGTAGAATGCACTGGTTATAGACTTTTGTCTTTAGACATTGTGGGATGGGCGACAAGAATAGCTTTATGTAGGCTTTTGAATGCTACGAGAGTGACTCCTATCTGACCTCTGAACAAAGAGACAAGAACATCACGATCAAACATTCAATGGAAAAAATATACAAAGAATTCAACCAGTGCCTACTATATTGTTCCTTAACCGTAGTCAAGTAAAACTTGCTCTTTAAAACGAACTGTGTTTCACTGATGCAAAAAAATATTCCCTAGTATTGTTCTTATAAAAAGCTTTAACAAAAGGTTAAGTTGTAAAGGAGTAACCGTTGAATGCCCACTTCTTATTCCTATTGTACAAACTACCTACTGCAGTTTAGTGTAGAATTCTTTTTGTTAAGTTTTTGCCAAGACGGCTGGGTACTTAAATTTTAGTACAGTAATACAAATTTAAACCCTAAACCGACGAGCATGCATGAATAAGGTAATGAGAGTGAATAAAGCCAGAGTAGTATGTTGGGATCGTAGCAAATGGAGATTTGTGACCCCTATGGAAAACAGGCATGATTTTATGTATGTATGTATGTAATATAAGTTTTGCTACTTTAAAAGCTCGCGATTTTATAAGCTACTAATGTCTCGACCGATGTTAGCGATCTCATGAACAGTTCGCTTTGACACATTAAGATCTACAATCCTTTGACAGCCTAAGTCCAATTTAACCAAAAGTAACATAGATAGCGTTAATAAAATAGAATAGATCGATGTCTTGTTCACTTATGAAAAATATAAGTAAACTTGTGAAAGTGATAGCCTAAACTTAATTACGTTGATAAGTAGATCTATTATCCAGTAGTTTATAAGACTATAGTCTCCATATTTGTTTATTTGTTTAGGTAAATAAAAAAATGTATACAATCTTAGCGTGTCTTTTTAATATGTTTTGTTTAAAAACTTATTATTTATAAAATACTTTTCTACTTAGTAACGCATTTTGAAGACTAAAAACCTGTATCGAACCATTAGTTGGTCAGTTAATCAGCCTAGTTTATTTATAAAAAGTTGCCACAAGATTGTTTACTTTTTTTTAAGTACCTAAACAAGTGGGGTATAGGTAGTAGTTGTGTAGTGGCATCATTTCATACAATTTTTGTTTCAAACTGTTCAGGAACTTTTGGAGCCCACTGTACCTACCTAGTCTTCCTAAGTCTATTTAAATATTTGTATCCTAGGTTTACCTCGAAATATTCTTTCATTCGAAACTACTCCGGCTACATATTGTAATACCAACATTCATATTATTCATAGAAAACGTACATTCTCTGTACTCCAATCTGCCAATACGTCACCTTTCGCAAAAGGTAAGTTTGACAGATTATTTTTGTTTCATTCTCTCAGTTTTCGTCACGTTTGACACAAAAAGGGCATATATTATTATTTTCTGAGACCCAAATTGTTTGTTGAAAAATACTTGAGCAACATTATGATGGAAATGATACCTAAATAGAGTCGGACACTTTATATTACTAGCGGAAATAGACTCAGTAGTTATCGCGTTACCGAGTTTAAAATTGCTGGCAGTAACTTGTGACTTTTAGATAGAGACACGACATCACTGCAATATTTAGTTCTATCAAAGTTGATAATGGCTTATAAAAAAAGTTTGACGATTCATATACTCTGTCACTTTCTCGAGTCTAATCACTCGTACACTTTGTTCCTCTAAGATTATCTTCTTAGATCTGATGAGGCCGTAAAGCTGAATTTGTAACACTATACGTGTTTGTAAAAGGTGACCCTCTTTTCTGAGACTTTGTCTTCGGCCTACCATCAGACGGGTTAAAATCAAATTGACGTATCCTAAATAAAAACAAAAGTTCATGAATAGAGTAGAAAAGTAATCGGTAGTGCATTGATAACAAGTGATCAGGTTTGATTTTCGGAATTGACAACGTTATTGGGCTTACTGAATGGAATGTAGTACGCGGAAATTGTAATAGTACCAACGTGTTTAGGGAGGCAGAGGCAGTGTTCTTTCTTTACAAACCTTAAACGATTTTGTGCCGATAACAGATGAAACAAAAAGCGGTCGAAAATGTTGCACTCTATAGCCTTCACGGCTGTTCACAGTAGGTACTATATTGTTCACTTTTTTTGTCATTGCTCTGGTGACAAAATAACCGGTAAATTGTGTATTTATATCTGTGAAGTGGTGGTAGTGAACGCGACTGTTACGCAGGAGGCGTGGTTTCGATCACCGCTCAGCGCAAATATGGCTATTTGCAGTGGTCTGGTCGATACCGGTTGACATACGAACATCTATGACAGTTGTTGCTTTATCCTTGCGTTAATTCCGTTCGCATTCAAAGCTGTCACATTGGAGTTCAGGGTCCGTTATTTTCCAGTCACTGCATCAAGGCTAAACTTTGATCTTTTCCGTGAAGTGACTGCCAACTGGTCGCCACAACCTATATGGCTCTAACAACCCGTTTCAATTGTCGTAGATGTTTCTATGATAACTGGGAACGATGGCTTAGCGTGCTCTCCGATTCATGACCAGACACAAACAAATATTTACACTGAGCGGGGATCGTTTCCGCACCTCCTGCCAAGCTACAGAGGCTTCCTTTGCAAGTTCATGTGTTATAATTTTAGTACATTCTGTAACTGTCTTAAGTTTCATCTCAAAGAACAAACAAACACCCTTATAATGAACTTAGTTATTTGTTTACCGTCTGTTTTACGAACTTAGACTTTCATTCGCTAATTAGAGGAACACAAAGATTGTTAATTATTACGATTTAAGTAATTTTGTGTTATATACGTACCTTTAAAACTTATTAGTGCATTATTTTTTTATTTAGGACGCGTCAAATTGACTTCACCACGCCTGATGGTAAGGATGAAGACAAAGTCTCAGAAAAGAGGGTCGCCATTACAAATACGTAGAGTGTTACAATGGTGGCGCTCAGCTTTACGGTTTCGTCAGATGCTTTTCATACCCCGTTTAAAGGACCAGGGATTGTAGGAAGAAGGAGACACGGAGCTGGTAAGGAATTCCAAGACTTTATGGTACGGCAGAGGAAAAACTCTCCGAACCGTTTGGTTCTTGATGGAAAATTCTGCACTGTACGCAGGTGACATTTAAGGCAGTGCACGTGTAGGAAATTTTAATATGGAGTTTTAAGTATTTTTTTTATAAACAGTATCTTTGCATTAAATCCTGCATAGCCATCCAACTTGGCAATGTCGCCTATCTTTTAGACACGTTACCAGTCGACATCGATGGGCTGGAATTTTTCGACGCTTGAAATTCCGCCCCTACCATTCCTTTTTCACTCTTTAATTATTGTATGTGAATATTGTTGTTTGTATTTTTACTTTAATAAATGCGGTCGTTGTTTTAGTCATTTTTGTGATAATTTATGTATATGTTCAAAACAATATCAACAAACTATTAAACCTATGCAAAACGCTTTAAAATCGTATTGAAATAGCTTGAATATTTTTTTTTAAATGGTTTAAATTGCTGAAATTGGGCACTTTTGCGTAAGTACACCTTCTTCCTACAGTCCCGGGTCCTTTAGGCGGGGCGTGAAAAAGCATCTAATGAGGCCGTCAACCTGAGCGCCACCATTGTAGCACTGAACGTGTTTGCAATGGTGACCCTCTTACATGAGGTTTTGCCTTCAGCCTAACATCAGGCGAGATGAAGTCAAATTGACGAGCCATAAATAAATAAATAAAAAATACGCATTACACGCGTACCCCGCCTGATTCACACTTCCGTTGGTTTTTGTCTTCGGTGGTTTAAATACATATAAATGTAGATCTGAATTTCAATCTAGTATACGTCACTGTAACATCTCATAAATATGTATGGCCGATTGGAGAATATTGGTAGATAACATTAAGTATTCAAATGTGATGCGATCGGCTGCAGAATTAGGAGATACGCAGTATTGAGGATTTACGAGTACTGTATGTATGTATATGACATCGTCATATTGCGGTATCTGCATTTCAACGTCTAGTTATTGCAATAGGCAAATCATTAAATGGAGCACATCAAGCCATCGGTTCCGGTTGTTATACGAACATCTATGGCAGGCGTTACAGGTAATTGGAGCTCTTAAAAGTCCTCAAAAGCTGCGGTAGCCTAGTTGTATGGGTAATGAACTGCTGAGACGAAGTCTCGGGTTCGATCCCAGGGTTTACCATGGCACACACCAATTACATTTCGATGCTTTTCGAAGTTATGTGTGTATTAATCGCAGGCTTATAAGTGCCCGGTGGGCGGTGACTGACAAAAGGCTCGCAACCTATTACATTGGGACCTTAAAATAAACTGGCGACATGTGGGTGCTAGCACCTCTGCCTACCCCTTCGGGGATGTAGGCTTGTTTATGATATGTTGTTATGTCAAAAGTCCGACTAGACTAACTACAGAACAAACAAACGAATTAAATAAGTCAGACCAAGATTTTCCAAAGTAAAAAACAACACCTAAATCCGTTCTGTAGTATTTGAAACATATCTTCAGTCATCATCATCACCCTTGCGTTAGTACCGGTCGCATCCGAAGCTTTCACTTACGGAGTCTACTTTTTGGCATTTTCTCTTCCACATCGCATGGTCTTGTGCATCCATGGTGGTTAGCTCATTGGCATGCATGTCATCCTCCGCGATGCCAAGTCAGAACTTCTTGGATCCACCCCTCCTACCGAGACCTGGTGAAAGCGGTATGGTATGGCCAGACAAAATCATCATCAACCTTTTCCCAACTCAGTTGGGGTCAACTTTCCAATCTAACTGTGATGCGGCTGAACTTCGCTATTTTCCGTGAAGCAACTGCCATCTGACCGGACAAAATATCTATCAAAAATATCTTTAGTATTTTTTCTAAATATCTCAAATATTAGACGACTTCTTCACATATTAATATGAAAGTATAGTTATAAAGAGAAATACTTGATCACATTAATAAAATTCCACAGACCTTTATGAGAGAAAAATGTAAATAGTTCCAATAAATAAGCTATTTAATAGCTTTTTAGTTCTTGCTGCAATTACTCGTGAACTAAATCATAAGTAAGTAGGACAATTTTGTTAAGAATTTCCTCTATCTCTTCATAGATAAGGCTAGGTGTAATCTTTTCATGACACTACATTCTACTTTTGTTTACCTGCTAGATTTGTCAGAATATATTGCATCAAAGTATATTTTATAGGTAGCAGTACTTCCTATTTATAAATAAATAAATAAAATAAATATTCTAGGACAATCTACACAACATCACCTAGACCCATGGTAAACATAGCTTAACTAGCTTGTGTTACGGTTCTAAAATGCGGATAAACATACATAGATGCTTTTTTTTGTAAATACATACATATTATACATAGAAACACCCAGATCAATGCAAATTTTCACATTCATCACACAAATAATTGCACTGAGCGGGAATCGAATCTGTTATGCAGGAGGCGCGGGGTGCATAACAGTTGCGTTCACTACCGCCACGCCACGGAGGTCGTCTTCTTCGTCGGAGGAGATATCTTACAACAAAAAGTACTATAGTTTTAAATTTTAAAAATGTTCTCCGAGGCACGATGGGGCCTTGCAAATAGAAATATTCACGAATATAAATTTTAGCACTGAGCGAAATCGAACCCATGCCTCCTGCGAAGCAGTCGCTATCACTACCGTCACGCCACAGAGATTATATATCCCTGTAAATATTACATCATTTATTTGCAATTATATTATAATACATAAGCAAACCTTTTATTTTCTTTATAAAAACGATTCTGTCATCTCTCTCTATTGTTTTCAATAGAGTAGTGTTTATTACCCAGTACAAAATCCAAATAAAGATAAATTCAGCACGATAACCGTTCACGAATGTTATTTTAAAAGGAAAACACACTGAAATATCCTAATCCTATCACGAAGCTGGAGGCATACGCAAACACACGATACAATAATCGTTTATACACACACACATAAACACATGAACATACAATAATCATTTACACTTGACACACACACTCACAATAACCATTTGGAACGAGAACACCTTTTGCAATTCACAATTTGCAAGAACGCTCTCAAAATCATGAATTGTTCAATGTATTATTAAACTGTGGAACAATAGACTAAAACACTGGGTTGTATGGATCCCTGGATTAAAATATGTAAAGGAGTCCCTGTGATGTTTGTTTCAATCCGTTTCAGTGAATAGATATCGGAAACAATAGGAGTCTTTTGGTGTTTCTTGAAAGCTCTTTGTATAAAATTAACTGCAAACGTTTATGGCTGAGAATTTCGATATGGGAATAAGAATCGGCGTTATAAAGTTGATTTGCTTTTTTTGTTTTCATACAACTTTGGTGTTAGACAAACACACACACACACGTCTTCAAGAACCAGGGGACTCGGCGAGTCTTTCCTCTGCCATATCATTAAGTCTTGGAATTCCTTTCCAGCGCACGTGTTTCCTTCTTCCTACGGTGCGGGTCCTTTAAGCGTGGCGTGATAAAGCATCTATCTGATGAGGCCGTCAAGCTGAGCGCCACCATTTTAATACTGTAGGTGTTTGTAATGGTGATCCTCTTTCTTGAAACTTTGCCTTCGGCTTACCATCAGGCGAGTGAAACCAAATTGACGTGCCATAAATAAATAAAAAATAATGTAATCACGTTATATAATATAATTACTTATTACCGAAGCGTCAGGTGATATTATACCATCAAATTATACTCACCTATATTTACCGACTAGAGAAATACACTGAGGACTCTAATTTAAAAAATTGTATTCATACACGTGTGTACATACACACGCATGCACACAAAAATACTCATATACACACCATTTGTCCAGGAAGTACAATGTAGATGCTGTAGACTCTAATTTTTAATATTTCCATTCATTTACGTGTGTACAGAATAAATACACACGCACACATACATACTCATATAGACACACACACACACACGCTACTACTAAGTGGACTACACTAAAAATTCGAATGTATCTTACTGTATAATACCTATATTGTAGATTAAATCACATAACAATACGTAAGTATGAGTAAATTATCTGACATTTCAAACGTACACTCTGATTGTGCAGGCATATCGCTTTTCCCGGGGGTATAATGATGTATATGAGGGACTACATGAGGAAATCGGGTTTCCACATCCATCTTCGTATCGGTAATTGCTAATATTCGTCGATTAACTTTATGATTGTGCAACTTTATCTTTGATTGTTATTCTCAGAGGAATCACGTCGATTGACGCATAATTTGTTTTTTTTTTTACAAAAGAATATTAGCAACCGAAGTTACTAATATTCCCTTTAATACCTACAGCTAAGCTCAAAGACTTGTATTAGGAGTGGGTACACGTCGGTAGTGTAATGGCCAGGATTCGAACCCGGGATCGAGAGATCGTAAGGCCGACTCCTTAACCACTAAGCTACCGCCGCTTTCACAATATATGAACATACTAGCTGACCCGCGCAGCTTCGTCTGCGTCACTCCGTTTTTGCAACATTTTTTACTTCTGCTCCGCACCAGTTGGTTGGAGTATGATGTTATTTACATATAAACCTTCGTCTGTAGTTATACTAGGCGAACTTTTGAGGGCTCCAACTACCAGTAACGACTGCCATAGATGTTCGTGTGGCAACCAGGACCGACTACGGCTTAACGTGCTTTCCGAGGCATGACTAGACCAGTGCAAATAGCTATTTTCATGCATACAAATATTTGCACTGAGCGAAGATCAAAACCGCACCTCCTGCGTAACAGTCGCTTTCACTAACACCACGCCAAAGATGCCATCACAATTCCTAATTAGGATTATTATACCTAATGGCTACCTATGTACATGATACGAGGCGAGTCCATGTAAAAATGTAAATTTTATTGCCCAAAAGCAACCAAGTCTCATATAAATATTTGAAGTTAAGTTTGGTGCACACTGGTTATGCGCTATGCGGATGTTATATTATGTGCTGTTACACCGATTTGTAGCCGATATCATACAAAGTAGTTTAAAAAGATAATAGAGGAGATTTTCCTATATCAAAAGGATAATTTATTGTACCTACCAGTTATTCCAGCCTAGTCTCATTCAAGTGCCACAATACTAATTATCAGGAGTAGGTACTTATTCCGCTAGATGCGGTAACCATGGTTCCAACATTAGCGAAAGGGAGTCATCTCAAAGAGATGTCCTTGGGTCTGCCGGCCAGGGTGCGAGAGAATATATGTCCTGTATTATTCACCTTCGGCAATCAAAGAGACATAAAAGGCCTGCGTTTTAGTCGGTTCGAGTCTGATATAGTTAGATCCTTCGACTTTGGTGGAGGTGGTATCCGTGGGGATTTAGCGCACGATAAAAAAAGAGTACCTATTCCAGATTTGAAAATTATTTTTTGTTTTTCTGCAATCTATAAGTATCACTCACCACGCGCGGACAATTTATCCTAATGGAACTAAATGGACAAACCCACCTAATGGAAAGTGGCTACCATGGCCTATAGACATTTGCAAAACCAGGGGCGAAAACCTTATAATACTCTTTTCGAATAGGTAGTGAGGGAGGGAGGGAGGGAGGGGGTGAAGGTAAAAAGAACTTCTGCGCCAACAACGCAGGAGACAAAGTAGTCTACTCAGTAATAACACAAAAATCACATCAAAATTCAGAAGAACAACGTCACTATTAAAGCACTATACAATCGATATTGATCGATATTGTATAAAAAAACATCTTACAAATGCCCCAACAAACCGCAGTGAAACTCACACTATATAGCTATATGTAAACTCTAAAAGACAAACTAATGACTAATTATAAGCGCCTACCTTTCACCGTATATTCTATTGTAGTCAAATGTTAGTCATAGCAACATTGTACGCTACCACGCATGATGACACATCAAAAGTGGCTGAAGTAATCATTTTGCATGAGCTGGCACATACCTTACCTCATCTCAAACTTTGTACAATACCGACGATGGTTTTTACTCGAAATTGAAGACATATGTGGTTTTACATTTTCATACTCTCTCAAATTTAGTCTTACTTAATTGTGGTATAGTATGGTAACAACTGGCGACCTTTATGGGATGGCAGTAGTGAACGCGACCGCTACGCAGGAGGCACGGGTTTGGTCCACGCTCAGTGCAAACATTTGTATGGATAGCTTTTTTTGGTCTGGTCGTGCCTCGGGGAGCAGGTTAAGACGTCGGTCTCGGTTGTCATGCGAACTACTATGGCCGTGGATACGGGTAGTTGCAAGCCTTAAAAAAAGAGTGGATTTCGATGTAAAAACGATAAGAGAACTTTTTTTATTTAGGGCACGTTAATTTGACTTCACTTCGCCACATGGTAGGCTGAGGGCAAAGTCTCAAGAATGAAGGTCACCAATACAAACACGTAAAGTGTAACAATGGTGGCACTCAGCTTGACGACCTCATCCGATGCTTTTTCACGCCCTGCTTGAAGGTCCCGGGACTGTAGGAAGAAGGAAACACGTGCTCTGGTAAGATCAGGTAAATGATTTGCTGTCACTGTCAGGGACTGTAGGAAGAAGAAAACACGTGAGCTAATAAGGACATGTAAATGATTTTCATCACTATTAAATAATTAGTAGTATAATAATGATGGTCTCTGTACCGTGTCGGTAATGAACGCGACCACTACATAGGAGGCGCGGGTTCCACCTGGTTATACGGAACCACGCTACAGAGGCTCACTGTAGAGGTTATATCTGCAATGTAACATAATGTTCGCTGCAGTGGAATCGCTTCCGAAACCCGGTCCATGTGCACTTACGTCACTGTCCACGAAACGTGCTTCCTTATGCATCGTTAATCTTGTTTATTATACTATTTATTATATCCAGCAGCACACGACTACATATGAGGAAGGGATTTTTAGAATTATACCCGAATATACTGTGATTTAGATAGGACAGTCTTTTACCTGTTATGTTTTTATATTTGTATAATTTATTTTGGATATAAATAGGAGTACTTCGTCGATTCACACCACAAGCTTAGCTGAGTAGCAAGTTGAGTGAACAGCTCATTTCCAGGCTAGTTTATCATCCTAATAATCCTGGATTTTATAATAAGCTTTTTGACATAACTTTATTTTACTTAATTTTTAAACTTATTGATGTACAAATCCCTAATTTCATTAGGGAGCTTATTAAAAAAGCATATACAATTACCCTGAAAAGAATTGGAAATTTTGTGGAGTCTACTATCACAGACAACGAGATTATTTTTGTGTCTGGTATTCAGGTTATTGGTTTGGTGTCTGGTACTTGGAAAGTTTGTAATATTTTTTTCTAACATACATCAAGTTTTCGAATACATATTGTGAGATTACGGTAAGAATGTCCACTTCCTTAAACTTATCTCGGAGGGAGACTCTTGGGCCCAAATTATCGGTAAGTAGCATATCCCTCACCGCTCAGCTGACCCAAGGCCAAGGGGGACACTATGGTGGTCTCATCTCTCACCGGGTGGAGAAGAGTGAGGCTTGCACCGCCACCGCAACTAGCTCCTGCTAGAGTGACAGACGACTCCACCGGTCACCCCCAAGCCCACGCTCATTGATGGAGGTCAGACGCCCGAGTAATCTCCATTCATCGCAGGCTGTGCAGGCCCCAAGTCTCCTACGGATGCGCTCTGCCACCTCCTTCTAGAACATTCGTCCGAGAGAGTCAATTGGTCCACAGAATCACAGAACTCATCAATCCTTTTATCTATCACCTCCCATTTCTAAAATGAAGTAACAACGTACTAATTTAAATACTTTAATAACAACACAATACCTACAGAAAATGAAAATTTTCCACGCTCAGCACATCTGTTCTGGTATTAATTTTGTCACTGGTCCCCAAAGAGCAGTGTCCTAGTAATGTTGAAACTGGAATGTTTATTTAACGTACAATGAAAATTTATTTTGTTTCAACTTCAGTCTGTGTACTACAAAAAAGTTTGATTGCCAAATTTTTTTTAAATTAATATGCTTTGTGACAGATGAGACGACTAGGAGCCTATAATGTTTTGGGAGCCGAGCGGGTACAGGGAATTTCAGGAGATGAGTGGGCACGTCGCTATGAAACGTACTGAAAAATATTGCGAAAACAAATTATTTACTTAATATGTTTTTATGGTAACAGATTTTCGGTATACATCAGTAATTGGAACAATCGGTAATTATAATAGCCAATTTTTATATTTCCGTCATGTAGTGTACATAAATGAATCTATATCCATGGGAATTGAGATTGTCCTTTGTAGCATAGACTTTGAAAGGCAATATAGCAAGAAAGTGTCATTCAATGGACGTGAAAAATTTGCCAGAGGCTACCTCACCCTTGGCAACTGATGGCCTTAAACTGTCGCGCGGTTTTGGTTAGTTCGAGTTCGATATCCTCGCTGACTTCGGCACTGAGGGACTTCTGTGGGTATTTTCGCAAACATTGGGATTTTTGAAAAACATTTCATGATGGAATACAGCCCTACAGAATACCGTGGCTAATTATAACTTTGTGTTGTGTTTCCGGCAGTGAGTAGGGAGCTAGAGCTCACAGGATAGATTTTATTGTTCTGTCTTCTGTATTGACAGCACAGAGTCTCTCTTAGCCTTCTCCCCTTCCCTTCTCCTTCCCCCCTCTTCTTTAAATGGTCGGCAACACGAATGAGACGCTCCTGGTGTAGCAAACGTCCATAGGCCACGGTAATTTTTAGCCCTCTTTCTATCGGGTGGGCCGCGCACTTGTCTGCTACCTAAGTGGTATAAAAAAGGCAAAATGTGGTAATCGATTTCAATTGATAATTCTGTGCAAGTCGATACAACGGTAGTTTCTGTATATCTTATTTTTAAGAAGCACTGCAATGAAATCCATATTCCTCAAATAAAATTTAATAATATCCTTTGTAAAGGAAACAGTACTGACGAGGTACAATGCATTGTAATTCAGTATCCTCAGTGCACATTCGCAACAATTTAATGATTGTATGGTTTAGAAATTTGAGCCTTACTGCTTTGGGATAAGGTATTATATTCTATATTTTGTTGTTCGACAACAGACAACATTATATTTAAACTAGAAGTGACACTTTCAACGTTTCGATTTCATTATAATAATCTAAAATATATAAACAATTTTGCACCCAAGTTCACTGTTCAATTAACGATAAGTAAATAGGTTACAGTACCGATGTGTGACCGATTAATCATATCCGTTTCACAAATTTCACCAAAAGCTCTTGAACACCTACATCCTGGATCTTTAAAAAAGTTTGATTTTGAAATCTATATAAATGTGATATGGTATGATCCAGAAGTGAAACCGATGTCACCAAATTTACACATACACCCGTCAAAAATACGTTGTATTACTAGTAAAGAATGGTTTTGTTTGGTCGAATTAAAATTAGCTCAAATCATACGTACTACAAAATATTATCTTACTATACATAAAAAAGTATTTGTCACGTTTATACCTTGAGTTGAAGTAGTTTCAATATTTACGAAAAAGTTTAGAAGTATGCCAGGAAAATTATTTGAAACTTTAACTTCCTTTAATAAGGTTCATATTGTCATCTTCGTCCTATGTTGCGTAAATACGCACATCAATGAAACGCAAACCCCTGTTTACTTTACTTTCACTTGTTTTCAACGGGTTTTGCTAGTCACGCTGAAGCTAAGTACAATTCACACAATTAAGTAATTACACACTTAGTTATGAAAACTATACTATGAATAATGCTAGATTGCTTGAAAGGCAACACTCTCTACAAAGATACATTTGTAACCCGGTCACATCCAGTGGCTATAAAATCTTCATTCTATGTATTAAATTGTGAAGCAAAACGGATTCCACAAGACTAGACGTCATTCTGAGACGAATTTGGAATGTTGATGCACCATTATAGTTTGAAGGTAAGCTTCGAAACAAACGGAGCGGGCAAAACTAGTTCAGAATGATGAAATATGTGTATATTAACACGAAATCTTATGTATCTGTATTTACACTTCAAGGATATGGTTGATTTTAAACTTAGAACGATAACCTGATTTTCTACCATAAATGAGGCATAGGTTATCTTACTAGGGTATATGAGGCATGAAAAACTTCTGATGAGGTTTTAACTTAAGGCCACCATTGAAATATAACGCAAAGGCTGAAGACGGATCAAACAGACGTACTTCTGTAATAATGACCTTCTTTCCTGAGGTTTTGCCTTCAGCCTTTGCCTGATATTTCAATAGAGGTGTCCGTCAGTAATGATGACCCTATTTCCTGAGGTTTTGACTTCAGCTTACAAAAATCCTCGGCATCCAATAGTAATCTATTGGTTTGGACATGAGTATTGCGTAGAGATGAAAGCAATATCATAAGAAAAGCACTAATCGTGGAAATGGATGACAACAAGGAGAGAGCAAGACGTAAGAGGAGATAGATGGACTGTTTAAGAGATGATTATTTGTGACTAAGAATTGAATCGAATCGATGAAAATAAGAAAGAAAGAAAAGACTGTTAAGATGACTGCAACCCGAGATGAATAGACAAAAGCACTCATGTTGTGCTGACCCCAAATAAATATGGGATAAGGGTGAACGAATGATGAACTTTTCACATCTGATTTAGCAGTCAAACGCAAATAGGTTATCTTTTTTTTCTTTATTCAATAAACTTTGTCATTCGCTTTAAATTTACCAGCCATATTTACTCTTGTTATGAAAATATCGATTACTTTTTATCTGAGTAGCTGAGAACAACAACCTGCTTTGAATAACAAACACAAATGTTAAGATCTTATTAGTATGCAGTGCGTTTGCAACGAGATCATCGTATGCAACGAAATAAACTGCAATTTTAGATACTATTCAGACTGTTCCCAGATTTTATCTGCAGATGTAATTCTGGGATCGCGTCGTTCTGGAACGGTTAGACATTGTCTTGAATTTTAAAGTTGTTTCAATGAAATTGTACGCGAAGTGCAATTGTGAATAAATATTTTGATTTACAGACTAACTGTGGCTGACCCGCTATTTATTATAATAGAGTAGTCAAATATATATATAGAAATATAATATATAGATCCAATTCTACCCAATACTGCTAATAGTAATTGCTGTAAAAATTTTATGCAATGTAACATAAATGGTTGCCTAATTAGATATTTTTAATTCCTAAAGTGGGTCATAATTGATGAAATAAATTGAATCTATATCTTTTTAGATTCCTTTTATTATGAACCTTACTCGTGTAAACGCAACTTAGACCAAGATAATATGCGGTATTTTCTTGCGCTAGCGCTCCATGCATATTATGCACTACTCCCTAAGAAGGGATGACGTCACTATTTTCAAAAAAATTTGCGAAGAGGGATTTCCAGCGGATCTTTGGTTTTCAAAATCAAATATTTTCAAAATTATCTATTGGAAGAAAATTTCACTTCAGCAGTGTATTCCAAAAATTCTTTGTCAGTGCACGTGTTTCCTTCTTCCTATAGTAGCGGGTACGTTAAGCGGGCGTGAAAAAGGATTTGATGAGACGGTCAAGCTAAACGCCACCATTGTAACTTTATACGTGTTTGTATTGGCGACCTTCAATCTTGAGACTTGGCCCCTTAGCTTACCAACAGGCAGGAGAAGTCAAATTGACGGGCCATAAAAAATATTAGTATAAACTAGTTATTTATTGAGAGTAAAAGAAGTAGTCATCATTCCCATTATCCTACTACCTGTTGCCCACGGTTCCGCCCGCGTAGAATTCCGATCCCGTGCCCGCTGCTCCCTAAAAATCTTCCGTAGATTTCAAGGAACAAACAAAAATAAGAATTACTTGAATTGGTTCTGCCGTTTTCAAGTTTTGCGCTCAGCAACATATTTCGCGATTAATTTTAATTTTTATAGATAGTATAAATGTTAAATTTAAAAAAGCTCTGAAGGAATTGGATAGATTGGAATAACACATAAAGCCACTGTTTATCCCAGAAAATAGGTTCCTGTGGGTTGCGGGACTTTATAAAAATTCCATGCTGCGCAGTGAAGAAAATAATAAGGCATTTTTTTGTAAATCCTACAGAATTAAAACTATTACTATTTTGTATTATTGAAATCTTTTTCATCTAAGAGATCCTATTGTTATGACATGCGAAATGCGATCGTAATTTATAAGCTGCAAACACATCAGGGGATATAGCTCAGTGGCAGAGCAATCGACTGCAGATCGATAGGTCCCCGGTTCAAATCCGGGTGTCCCCTTAGAGAAATTTTTTGTTCATTTAGTCTTATTTAATTTATATTTTTATGTTTATTTGTGTAATTATGTTTTATTTTTATTGCCATGGTAAGCACATTCATATGACGTCACTTATCAAATTGATTATTATTTTATTTCCTTTATTAAACCACTGTAAACTATGGATATTTCGATCTAATCCCAAAAAAAAAGTTAAGGATACATACGGTCACGCCCGTAATCCCCGAAGGGGTAGACAGAGGTGTATTAAACACCCTCATTTCGCCAACTATGATTTTCGTTCCCATGTAATGGGGAGCGAGCCTATTGCCAATCGGGCACCTTATAAAAGAATGGTTACGCCGAAAAAAAAATTCTTAACCGAAAATCTAGCAGCTAAATAAATTTGGTAAATTTTTGGACTCGGTTCCTTGCTATGCGGTGTAAATCGCAAGGAAATTAATTACGTGCTTAGCCGCACAAGCACTACCAATTAACGTCTTGGAGAGTATCAGACGTTTTTAACAAGAAACAATCTGCATTTGCGTCGTATTCAGAGAAAAATTAATAACCTCCAGATTATCTCTATAAAACCCAAACGGTTTACTCAAGAATTTTCTAATAATCATTAAAATATGTTTGTCTTTCTGCTGCTGTCAGATAGGGCTGTGTACAAACGTACGATTTTTACTCTGTTTACATTGTGTAAACGGAAAACGAGACCACATCTTTAAATTATATTTTTGGAGTTTAATAAAGAAGAAAAATTATATCTTTTGTGATTATGAATTTGTTTGCTTAGAGTTGATAGATTAGTTTTAAGATAGGAGAGGATAATCTTGTTTACAAGATTGAATTGAAATCCTTGGTCAATCAGGTCAATATAATGTCACAAAATATTGTGCGCTTTTAGTCGGTTCGAGTCCGATATACCAACCACTTCAATGTTAGACCATGGGAGGGAAAACCAGAGGGGTATCTCAAGCCGAAAAGGGTTATAAATAGCAATAATTTGTAATCTCTTTGGGCTTTTCATATACGATATATATGCATATATGTGCATTCGATAACTTCTGTGGTATGGCGATAGTAAACAGAAGTGCTTACCCAGGCAGCGCCTGTTTGATTCTCACTCAATGCAAATTTTTATATGCATAATTATGGCTATTTCTACTGGTCTGATCAGAGAGCATATTGAACCGTCGGTGTTGCGATACGAGCGTATTTAAACAGTCGTTAAGAGTAGTTGAAGCCTTAAATAGTCCTACTAGTGGAAGTCAGGTGGCAGTCGCTTCACGGAAAATATCGAAGTTTAGTCGTATCTTCGTTAGGTTAAAAAGTAAACCCAAAGCAAGTGAAAACAAAAGGCTTAGAGAATATTAATTTAAATACAGACAATAAAAAATAATAAATAATGCTTGCATAGCTCGTAAAAAATATAAAATAAGAGCAGAAAATTTAAATAAAAAAATACTATGTGAGAAGGGGACACCCGGATTTGAACCGGGGACCTATCGATCTGCAGTCGATTGCTCTGCCACTGAGCTATATCCCCTGTGTGTATGTGTTTCGTAAATTGATACTATTATCCTATTTCCATCTTTTTAAACTTCTTTTGGGGAATTTCATTAAATAACTAGTTACCAATATTGATTTAAGTGTATCGACGGGTGATTCCACCGATGTTATAAAAATAATATGTATAAGTAATATTTTTAGCATAACTAGTAAGTTATAATTTAAATAGTAATTATATATTTGAACCGATTGATGTCGAAACGCTGGGTCCGTTGGGTCCAAGCGCACATGTTATCAAAGAAATAGCAAAGTGTTGTGCAGTGTTTATGTGTGCAAATAAAATAGGAGGAGAACAACTTTCAATGAGCTTTTCATTAGTACCAGTGAGTTTTGCACCCCTGTATTTGAGCTCAATCTTCAGTTTGGTGACCTTCTTCAGACCGTAATCCATAATAAAATGAATAACACTTTTAAATACAATAGAATTTCAATAATTTATGTTAAGTAATAAAGTATCAAAAACCCTCATTGAGATCATATCTAAATATTCCAAAAATAAAAATTGTTTCATACTAAGTAATCAAATAAACTACAATAAACGCCAGACGGTTCAGTAGGTAGTTCTCTCCTAAAGTTTTCAAACTTTCCTTGACTATTTAAATATGCTAACCATCAGATGGTGAACTTTAAACAGATTCTGTTCAAAGTTTAAATTTAAACAATAAAAAAGCATAATTTGAATAACCAACCATAACTGCAGCAAAACTTTGCACCACAATATAAAACCATCTAAAAATAATTGAACAATTCACCCTCTGAATAATTAATTACCGTCAGACTTCCGAGAAACAGGTTAAACTTTGCAAAAGAGTTGGTTTTTTATTGCAATGTTATCTTAATAGTTGCACCGTAACTACTTCCCTTATAAAAGTTCCACAGATTAAATATTTTATGGTTAATACTTATCTCTGAAGTTTATTACTGCACTGTATCCTGTTATGTGAGGTATAACTTTATTCTAGTTTTAGAACGGTTACTTCTATCTTTTTTTAAGAATGAAATCTTTTATTGGAATTAAATTTTTACCTTTTAGGCAAAACTAAGAACTTGCGTTTAAGTGAACCAAAAATAGATAAAATCAAAGAAAATATCGCAAATACTTACATACCTATATATATTATATTATAACCATTTCTTCGAGAACCAAACGATTCAGTGAGTTTTTGTTTCCTTTAACCTACTCGGTTTATTAAAACATCTGTCAAAGTAGAAACCGCCGCATTTAGCATTTATTTATATACAAAGTTATAGGTGAAGCGAAGAATAACTGTAATAAAAAGATAACCGACCAGTATGATAATATACTTTTAAATTAGATCTTAATTTAGGAAAAGGAACTAAGCTTTATAAATATATTCCATTTTTTAATAATTACTAACTGACATTATCTTGATGGATAAACAGTGTAAACTTTAAAAGGAAAATCGTGTAAAAAGTGAACACCCAGGTATTTTCTTAAGCCCTTGCTGTGAGAACCAAATTGTTATACTTCAAGGCAATTACTGCTCTCATAATTCTTAAGATTATCTTTTAGGCAGTAAATGATGCTCTTACTGTCTAATATAATTAATTAAGGCCTTTACCTCAAGAGGAAGAGGCTTTAAAACTTGATAATTAGAAAAATAGTGTGGCTATTTCTCAAATATTTAGAACAATCGCGTCAAACAATAAAAAAATAACCAAATAATAATATGACGTCAACTACTTTAATAATTAAGAAAAGACACTGAAATTGAACCGAACTGATCATTTATATTGTTAATTGATGGTACTTGGTGTAAGATATTGTTATATACATTGATGATACACTTATACATTTTCTTCACTATGTTTATTACTAGCTGTTGCGCGCGGCTCCGTCCGCGAAGATGTCGGTTATCGCGCAGTGCAGTATAGCCTATGTTGCTCAGGGTGAATATAACTTCCAAATGGTGAAAGATTTTTTTGAAATTGGTACAGTAGGTTTTGTGTTTATTCGTTACAACTGGCTGGACCTTTGAGAATGCCACAAGGCCAAACCAGTCAGGTTCAATAATAAATATCGTGGAGAAGTACAAGTGTTTATCAATATGTTTGAAACTAACTGAGTACCTATATAGATATACTATTATATTAGAAGTCAGTGCAAACTTTTAGTTTGCATCATAATAACTTAGGCACAGCAAACAAGAGTGACACTATAAAGTTATTCTTAGAGGAACAAAGTGTGCGAGTGACATACATAATCTTTACACAAAACCTAGACTTGAGAAAGTGACAGAGCATATTATTATTATAAACCGTGAAACCGTTTTCATAAACCATTACATATCAACTTTGACAGAAATATATAACGTCAATGTTTCAGTACTAACGTTTAGTTGCAGCAACTACCTGTTAAAGTAAGCGTTTACGTCAAATTTAATATTAACGGTAACATTGATTTAAATGTGTTGCACCAGTGTATTTATTAGCTCGGTTAAAGTTATCTTTTTGATAGAATTTGGTGTTAACAATTAACAGTAACCGGCAGGGCGTGACCGGTTACAGTAAGCGTCAATTTATGACGTCATTTTATCGATTGTCAAATTTAGCAACCTGTTTTATACCTGACCTTTAACTGCACTGTTAATGTTAAAGTAAGATGGTGCAACCTAGTCTTAAAGTCTCTAAGTCACTGCTACTGACATTTTAAATTTGGTAACGCGGTAATGAAGGAGTTTGTGGGTATATTTAGACTAGTAATACTAATATCCGTGGTTGACAGTAACTTACAGATAAGTAAAATTAGTTATTTTTTACCTTTTAATCTTTTTATATTTTTAAATTTCAAAACAGTGAACGGCCTTTTTCTTAAAAGAAGTTAATAAATATAATAAAGCGAAGCAACGGAGCAGGGTAACTAAGTAGGTACTATAATTTGTTAAAAGTTGAAACCATAGAATGGCCAAGAGTACGTACCCAAGGCGCCATCTTGTATTCAGAATCAAACTTTATCCAAGACAATCTGTTTGTTCAGTTAGAAAGTTGGCAAAATGAATAATTGGATATTTACAAAGTATTTTTGGGGAGTTATAATGAAGAGGGCATCCACGGCTCCCAACAATTTGGGAATATCAAAAAGTTAAGCATAATTGTGTTTTCGATTCATTTCATAGGGAAAGTTGTTAATCGATCTTATATACAAAAGTACCTATTTTCTGTACCACAATACAGTTATATTGTAAGGTAATTTATATAAATAATAGTCTGTATAATGGCGGTATTTAAAAATACTTGGTTTCACACCGGGTACAGGTTTGAACGCATACTTTTTTATTTTTTTTTTCTTTTTAATTTATTTATAATAGTTATAATAGTGGTGGTGGAATAAAGTATTGTATAAACTTTATTCCACCACCTTAAAAGTGCTATCCCCAAGACAGTGAAAAAAGGGGACTATGTGTAGTTAACTGACTTTGTTTAATTAAATGAATTGTATTACTTTATTGTTTTTTTTTTTTTTTTTTTTTTTTATCTTTGGCACGTCAATTTGACTTCACCTCGCCATGTCAAGCTGAAGGCAAAGTCCCATGAAAGAGGGTCACCATTGCAAACACGTTCAGTGCTACAATGGTGGCGCTCAGCTTGACGGCCTCATCAGATGCTTTTTCACGCCCCGCTTAAAGGACCCGGGACTGTAGGAAGAAGGAAACACGTGCGCCGGCAAGGAATTCCAGGACTTAATGGTACGGCAGAGAAAAGACTCACCGAATATATTTATTTATAAAACTTCACACACAAGTACATAGGCATATGCATATGCTATAATGCATTCTCTATCAGTTAACTAAATAACTGTTCGTATATTTACCCTGACGTTTCGGGCTTGACGTTACCTCAAAAGAAGAGTCCTGTCCAGACCATCTGGACAGGACTCTTCTTTTCCTTGCCCCCTTCTCCCTTCCTCCCTCCGCTCTATATGATCAGCAGTACAAACATGACACCTTTGGTGTTGGAACCGTCCATAGGTCAAGCTAACCACATTTACATCAGGTGAGTCGCGTGCTTGTCTGCCTGCCACCTAAGTGGTTAAAAAAAGCAATATGGTCCCTGAATATTGCCCATAATGCCTGCACAATATTTAGTACTTTCAAAGTTCAAAATTATTGATTCTCGCAAGTGCTTTGCTTCCAATTTCAATATGTTTCGTCTGTATTTCATCTGCATAACTTAAACTAATAACTGTTTCAGTACTTTTCCGAAGTTCTTGAATAACTGAACGATTTTGATTTCATTATTTTCTCATCACTTCTCGGGGCTTTGACCCGGGTGTGAAAAAGTATCTGCAGTCCAGCATTGTAACAATGTAGGTTTATTATTGTATTGTAGGTTATTGTATTGTAGGTCTATTATAGTGACCTCTTTCCTGAAACTTTGTACCTAAAGATAAATTCTCTCCCTGTAGAGGGGAGGCGCAAGGGAGAAGATGTTTTAAATAGAGAATTAAGAAAGTATTTCTACTGTCGCTGCAGAAGACCAGACATGGTTTGCAAACGTCACATAGCAGTATTAAATTAAGTCCTTGGTAAGACTTAACACAAAAACCTTTCCAGTGAGCTCTGGCTACCCTACTCACTGCCGGAAACACAACACAAGGTTATTTTTGACCGCGGTATTCTACAGAATCACGGCGAAATACTTCTAGTGTCAGTCGGGCTAGCAGAATCGCAATGGCTATTCTTAACACTAGAAATGAACCGAATCGAGATACTACCTTACCAGCATTTTGTATTAACTATAAATAAATAATAAATTCTACGTGTGTTATGTTTCATGTTTAGAGAAAGATCACTATGCAACTATTTAAAGGCACAAAGGCCATCATTTTATGAATACAGACACAACACAGCAATGCTCACTTAAATTATTATCTAGTACATTTGGCATTTCACCAAAAGCATGGAACCATATTAGTAAACAACTCATACACACTGTTATTAAGAGACAATTCAAACCTGTGCAGTTATTTAAGATATTTGTAAAACTATTTCGTGAAGCAGTTAATAGTTTAAGCTATGCAAACGTTATTCATAACATAACATGTCATAAGCTCACGCCTATATCCCCGAAAGGGTAGGCAGAGGTGCTAGCACTACCTTTCGTCAGTTTATGTTTGGGTCCCAATGTAATAGGTGGCAACCCTATTGCCATTAACCGGACACTTATAAACCTGCGAAAAATACACACATAACTTCGAAAAGCATCGAAAAGTCATTGGTATGTGCTATTGTAAAGCCTGGGATCGAACCCGAGACCTCGTCTCAGTAGTCCATTACCCATACCACTAGGCTACTGCGGCTCAATCGATGAATATCGATATCCAGACATTCCCTGGAAAGCTAGCTAAGCTTTATATTTATAAAAAATCATAAGGGATCTTCAGGTCACCATTACAAACATTTACAATGTTTAGTCAGCTCAACGGCCTCATAAGATGCCTTAATTTATAGTTAACAAAACTCGAGTATTAATGGGATAATGGCAAATACAATAATTTACCTTTTGATGTGCTTGACGTTTCGATCAGGTTGCACTGACCGTGGTCACAAGCTGACTGGGAGAATGTGCTGTCATGACTCTGACCACTGCGGGGAGGGTGAAGTTTCTTCTTCTGCCCCCCACACTGTAGTGTACACTGCCCGTGTCTTCGTTTTCCTACACTACCGACTGCAAACCAAGAGGTAAATTATTGTATTTACGCTATGATCGCGTTAATACCCGAGTTTCGCTAACTATATATCATGCAACACAAAAGTTTCAAATTGAATCTTAAATCAATTCATCTTTCAGCACTTTTATATAAAAATACAATCTTCACAGCCCAAAGACAATATTATACGTATATGCATTAAGTCCCGAGATTTTCACACAATATCAGAGCATATTGTATAAAATTACTGTTTAATTAGCTGAGCGGAGGTTCTTGTTATATTCCGGAGCGTCCCGGGAGAAAGCCTCCGTTTATAATGGAACATGTCGTATCTTGTATGTGCAGGTAGTATAAAGAGAACATCCTATAACAGTTTACTCTAGTCGAGATTTTGTAGTCAGAAAATTAATACCCGTTTGAACTTTTTGTATGCGTTTAAGTATACAGCGTGTATTATTAAAAATCATGGTACCTACAAATAAAAAATATTGTAAAAAAAAGTAGCCTAATTTTTTTTATTGTCAGATTATAAGTCACCGACGACCAAATTAAAACAATCTTGTGTCACCTTATTGAAATAAATATTGTAGGACAATCTATACAACGACTTCTAGTCCCATGGTTGACATAGCATAATTAGCTTATGTTATTGGTACTAGAATGCGGATAAACATACTTAATAATTTTTTTTGTAAATACATACATAATTATATACATAGTAACACTCAGACCAATGCAAATATTCATATTCATGCACACAAATATTTGCACTAAGCGGGAACGAAACCCATGCTTCTTGCGTAGCAGTCGCGTTAACTACCGCCACGCCACGGAGTTCGCCATATCAACTCCATAATGATTTTAATCTTAGCTTTTCAAAATTAACTTAACGTGTACTCGCTACAAACTTGTAACAATGTAACATTGGTTTAGATCCAAAATCCGGAACTTTATAGCGATTACATTTAGTAATTAATGACTCCAATGCGATAAAATTCCCATAAAAGGTTTTACACTTGAGAGGGGTTTAAGAGGTACTTCTTAACCATAAATTAACCTCCATCCTCCATCTTTAAAAGCCTTTTAAACATCTACTTGTCTGGTATGCTCGTTTTCTTTGAGTTTGATTTTTTTTTGAAAGATTCTTCGTTATGTTTCGTGTCACCTAAATTGAAAGCCAAACTGCAAATATTTTAAAATTATTTATCTCTTTTAACCATTTCTACGTTTTGAATATTATCAGCTAAGTTTTTTTTCTTTTCCAGACTGTAATCAATGCTTTCAATTTCAAACAAATTAATTTAGCCCATAAAGGTGGGCCCAGTTGTCTATTAATCAAATTAGATAAGGTAGGATTCGTCCTGGTCCCAGTTTCGAAGTGGACGACTTGCCCCCTAACCCAGGCATTCATCATCATCGTTCCCTGAACCTTTTTCCCAACTCAGTTGGGGTCGGCTTTCCAGTCTAACTGTGATGCGGCTGAACTTCGATATTTTCCGTGAAGCGACTGCCATCTGACCTCCACAACCAATGGTCTAATGACCAATGGCGATATCGAAGTTCCAAGTTAGGCTGGTTGGACTTTTGAGGGCTCCAACTACCCGTAACGACTGCCATAGATGTTTGTATGGCAACCGGGACCGACGGCTTAACGTGCTCTCCGAGGCACTTATAAACCTGCGATAAATACACACATAACTTCGAAAAGCATCGAAAAGTCATTGGTGTGTGCCATGGTAAACCTGGGATCGAACTCGAGACCTCGTCTCAGCAGTCCATTACCCATACCACTAGGCTACCGCGGCTTAACCCAGACATTCATATCACCAGCATAAATAAACCCACAAACTACTTACTATACTACTACTTAATATATAAATATATATTAGATACTGTAAACTGTATCTTTACTGTAACTTTTTTGTGTATAAATAATAAAAAAAAACTTCTTAAACGCGTAACTCTTGTTACGTTCAGTATAGAAACAACGTTACTGCAATACACACTTCTGTCAAAGTTACCCGGTTTCCAAAAAAAAGCCATTTCTATTGTACGTACGAGTATTGAAGTCCTTTCAAGCTCTTCTGGAACTCGGAAAAGTATAAAAAGTATGGTGAATATCCCGATGAGTGTTATACTATTTATTTTTATATTTTATTCTGTTTTTGTTTTTCTGTTTTTTATTTTATTCTGTTGTTGTTTTTATTCTGTTTTTCGTTTTTAATCCGTTTTTGTGTCCTTCTGTTTTAGTTTTTATTCTGTTTTTTGTTTTATTCTGTTTTTATTTTTATACCGTTTTTGGTTTTACTCCGTTTTTAATTCTATTTAGTTTATCATGTTTTTTGTTATGTCCTGTTGTCTTCTGAAAAAAATGATATAACTTATTTTTTCCATATTTTTTTTCTGTTCATTATGTTATGTTAATCTGCATAATGAAATTATAGTCGTAATTTGTACGTAGGTAATGTCATCCTTGTTTGTTACCTGCTCATGTACGTCATATTGTATGCCATTATGATACCTTTGTAATGTTTTGTAATCAACTTTGTTAACTAACATCTTCGGTGTTGCCTTTTTTTTAATCGTGCAAAAATTCGGAGTCGGTTGGGTAGGTTATATCGGACTCAAAACGACTAAAACGCACGCAATCTTTAGGTCTTTATACATATTTCTCGCACCCCGGCAAACACGGGTCCTTCTCTTTCGAAATAACCCCCGAGTGTTCCCTGGTGTGAATATTTGATATATATTTCCTCAAATTCTAATTAATCCAAAACATTTATTGGAACAAGATTAATTGGAATGAATTGTACCGTTACTTATTAAATTAGTACACTTTCAACAATATCAAAATTTTACTTTGAAAATTTGAAATTGGCTTCATCGTACATGAAAACTAATTATCCCCTGATTGGTAACCTTAGAAGGTATTTCACTTTGTTTATCTTTTAATCAGTCAAATTTCACTGCCAAGCGTGGATTGGAGCTAAAATATTTAAATAAATAATTACAATAACTCATACAATATTAAATCCATACATACATACATACCGCGGTAGCCTAGTGGTATGGGTAATGGACTGCTGAGACGAGGTCTCGAGTTCGATCCCAGGTTTACCATGGCACACACCAATGACTTTTTCGATGCTTTTCGAAGTTATGTGTGTATTTATCGCAGGTTTATAAGTGCCTCGGAGAGTACGTTAAGCCGTCGGTCCCGGTTGCCATACAAACATCTATGGCAGTCGTTACGGGTAGTTGGAGCCCTCAAAAGTCCAACCAGCCTAACTTGGAACTTCGATATCGCCATTGGTCATTAGACCATTGGTTGTGGAGGTCAGATGGCAGTCGCTTCACGGAAAATATCTAAGTTCAGCCGCATCACAGTTAGACTGGAAAGCCGACCCCAACTGAGTTGGGATAAAGGTTCAGGGAATGATGACATACATACATACATACTTGTTCGATGCCATTTCAAGATGTGAGACAATTACATTGTAAAATTATTATTATTAACAAGAAACAATGAAGCATACCAGAATTGAAGTTATTGAGCAGTCCGACTGGAGAAATGCCTAGGCCCTACAGAATACCGCGGCTAATAATAACCTTGTGTTGTGATTCCGGCGCGGCGGTGAGTAGCCAGAGCTCAGAGAGAGAGGTTTTGTGTTGTGAATGGGAAGGCCGAGAAACTTCTTTGTTTTCTGCACTTACAGCACAGGGACTCTCTTAATCTACTCCCATCCCTACTTTTCCTTCCTCTATGTGATGCCCCTGGTGTTCCAAACGTCCATAGGCCACGGTAATCACCGGTGGTATAAAAAATGTCGTAAGTGGTGCTGTCTAAGTAGTATAAAAAAATCACTTTGTGAAGTTAATACTAAATTAATGCATGTCACGTCTTCAGTCTTTGAAAAAAACTGAAATAAATGTTCTAAAGAACAGTCATGGGAGCTTCGATACCGAGCATTAGCATAATTTATTCATAGTTTAAAAATGGTAGCCTAGTTTGTGAATAATATAAAAACTCTAATGATACGAAAAACAATTCGATCTAGCTAAGGTTTCAGTTTTTTTTCACCATCTACCAAAGACGACAGCGCGGCGTTGAAAATTTTATAAAATTTGAACTTTTTAGTCCTCACTACGACTACGAGCCCGCGGCTGTACAGTACGAATAGCTAACTGCACCGCGCTACCTGCCGCCTTCAGTGTAAACGCGTACTAAGCCTTTATTACACCAATATCACTTATTGACTCGGACGTCGGACGTCTCTGAACGACATCCGTCCTCCATGAGCCCGACTCTTTTTTTAAAATCCCGACTTCGAATTCCCCTTCCACACTGGTTGGGGAGGTTATATCGGACTCAAACCGACTAAAACTCACCTCGTTTTTGGGTCTTTAGTTGCCAGATGTGAGATAGTAGCCAACATATCCCGCGCACCCTGGCAGACCCGGGACCCTCTTTTTCGGCATTAAACGCGTTGGGTGTAGGGACCACAGTGTCCCCGTCTAGCCCCCAAGTATCCGGGGTCTGGGTGGAGCCACCAGTCACCTTAGCAGAAGCAGGCTGCCACGCGACGGTGGCACGTAGTGCGAGACTTCCCCATACCCGGGGGCTAGACGAGGACACCGTGGACATGTTAGGCAGTTAAATATAGTGCTCAGCAGTAGCCTAGTGGTATGGGTAAAAGACTGCTGAGATGAGGTCTCGGGTTCGATACACGTGTACACACCAATGACTTTTCGATGCTTTTCTAACTTATGTGTGTATTTTAGAGAAGCATCGAACAGGTTCATCACCTAGTACATTGGAACCTAAACATAAACTGGCGAAATGTGGGTGCTAGCACCTCTGCCCACCACTCCAGGGTTATAGACGTGAGTTTATGTTATGTTATGTAGTGCTCAAACAACGTCCGCAAATCTAAAAATAATATAACTCATTCTCTTCTAGTAATTAAAAAATTACTGCATTGAAAATTAATAATAAACTTAGTTCCCTCAAAGGAGTTTCTCTAATTAGCGACCATAGTGAAAACAAGCTGCATTATATTGTTTTTCTTTTTCATTTTCAGGCTTGGAACACTGCATGATATGATTCACAGTACTACTGGGATTCGTACGGAACCAACAATTGCAATATTTAATTCGTTCGGATATAATTTATTTTCACGTCGACATGTAATGTCCTGTTTAAAAGTTTTATTGTTGAAATGTTCCCATGATTTTAATTTATTGAATTTTAAAACATATTGTTACATAGGTGTAGTGGCAATGAATGCGACTATTGTTCGTGATGTCTCAGCTTCAACTCACGAAGTTCTTATTAAGTCTTTTTTATACCACTTAGGTGGCAGACAAGAACGCGGCTCACCTGATGGAAAGTGGTTACCGTGGTCCATGGACGTTTGCAACACCAGGGGCGTCACATTCGTGCTGTCAACCATAAGAGAAGAGAGTAGGAAGAGAGAACGTTAAGAGAGTCTCTGTGCTGTCAGCGCAGAAGACAAAGAAGGGTTTCTTGGTCTTCCCACTGACAACACAAAACCTCTTCAGTGAGCTCTGGCTACCTTACTCACCACCGGAAACACAACACAAGGTTATTATTAGCCGCGGTTTTCTGTAGGGTTGAGGTACTTCCCTAGTCGGACTTTTTTCAATAAGGTTAAGTTTTGCCATTTAAAAAAGTTTCTATAGAGTCAGCAACACGAGTGTGGCGCTGTTTGTGTTGCAAACATCCATAGGTTACGGTGACCACTTTCCATCAGGTAGCCTAGTAAAATAAAAACAAAAATTTCCTTTTCACCACAGCAGCTCAAACAAGTGAGTTTTGCTGCGTAAAAACAGTGTGCAAAATGCGATTTTGCTCACTCAGTGAGACAAAGTAGCTTTTTAATTATTATTTTTTAATTTTCAATAAAGAGTGCCAACCATAGATTCAAAAAGAATTGTTCCGCGAATAACTTTCGAATTACATACACTGCACTCTGTCTCTTGGCCGTCCATAAAAAAGTTCGAGTGACAAACAGAAGTATTTTGAAGGTGTTTTTTTTAATTTATGGCACGTCAAAGGTCCTATTTCGAAATTCTAAATTTGAAAGATATTTGTAAAAGAATAACCATGTATTTTATTTACATTATTTAATGTTATTGAATACCAAAATAAGTAATGCATAAGTATTTATAATGATTACTATTATCAACATTTGAAAAATAAAATGTCACGTACGCTGTTTCTGAACACACCTTAAAAATAACGGGTATAAAATTTAACTTTTAACTTTCAACTTTAAATTTGCAGAACAGCAATAAGTAATTAGATTAATTATTAACTTTTAAAATTTTCAGCATTATTTTAATTAATAATAGGTGTTCTGTTCTGTTAATAAGTGTTGCATTATCTTCTAAGTAATATTTCTTATGTGTTTTCGCTGCTGAAGTGAAAAGTAATGTGTGCCACACGAGAGCAAAATTATTTGCATCTCGTGCATTTGAATCCCTCACTACGCTCAGGATTCTACATTAGAATCACTCGCTACGCTCGTGATTCAATCCTAGAATCCCTCGCTTGCTCAGGATTCAAAATCAGCACTCGCAGCAAAAAACAGTTTTGCTCTCTTGTTGCACAAATAACTATTTCCATTCTATCACGTCAAAAAGACACACAAAAGGTGCTTGATTGAAGTTTGATATTCATCTTTGAATTTAAATCCTTTGCATAAAGTGCATACACGCTTTACACAGTGTTAACCCGTTAATAGTCTCACATTGTTCTGGGGGCTTCGAGGCCCCCTGAGGGCTGGCGAATGACAGCTTAATAACACTAAATCAAGTATCGGGCCGATGTTTTCATTCGAGGGTTAATAACGTGAGAAATATAAGTTTATTGTGTACCGGCGGCGGTTACGGGTTGTGACGTATGATTAATGAATGGACTCTTTTTATTAATTGAAAAAGTTGTGTTGATTGTTGGTGGACTATTTCGGGTTATGGCTTTTATGTTATGTTTTGTATTCGGTTGGATGAATTGTGGAATTTATGTTTTGTCTGGTTTTTCATTATATATATCCTATATATAAAATTCTTGTGTCACAATGTTCGTTCCCGTACTCCTCCGAAACGGCTTGACCGATTCCCATGAAATTTTGTGAGCATATTGAGTAGGTCTGAGAATCAGCCAACATCTATTTTTCATACCCTTTAGTGATAAGGGTTGTTCATATTCACCCACATTCTTCCCATTGACAACACAAAATCTCTCCAGTGTGCTCTGGCTACCCCCTTCGGCTGGAAACACAACACAAAGTAATTTTTAGCCGCGGTATTCTGTAGGAGCTACTTCCTCAGTCGGACTGTTCATTTAGGACGGGGGATATCTTTATGTCCTACCACCGTTTACGTTCGTCTTCCATCTACCGTCTTCTATTCCACAGTTCTTCATCGTACGAGTACGAGAGTATAAAATAATAATTGAATTTCTTTAGGAGTTGATATCGTCTGCATTATATGAGAGTGAAACCTGACAATTGCACGTGTTGTTCGGAGAGGTTCATGTAATGTTATTCATATTCCGTGGTCCCCGTCAGAGTAGAACTTCCCTGGGGTCCTGGAGCCATTAAGGGGGGTATGAAAAAGCATCTGATTAGGCCGTCAAGCTGAGCGCCACCATTGCAACACTGTACATGTGTGTAATGGTGATCGACCCTCTTTCCTGAGACTGCCTTCAGCTTACCATTAGGCGAGATGAAATTAAATTGAAGTGACACAAATTCTACGTGTTTGTAATGGTGACCCTCTTGCCTGAGACTTCACCTTCAGCTTACCATCAGGTGAAGTGAAGTCAAATTGACGAGCCATAAATAAAAAAATGGAATATAACATAGTTATATGTTACTAGCTGTTGCCCGCGGCTTCGCCCGCGTGGATGTCGTTTATCACGTTGTACGACTCTACTCGATTCACTACTTGCCTCTCTATACTACTTTTCCTTGCTGTCATGACAACGGAAATTGTTAGCGATATTAGCGCCAATGTACAGAAATTTACCGGATCAATTGAGATTTATGATTATTACTCCGCTCCCTTGTATGGTAGCGTAATGATATATAGCCTATGTTACTCCTAGATATTGTAGCCTTTTAGAGGTGAAAGAATTGTTTAAATCGGCCCAGTACTTTTTGAGCCTATTCATTCCAAACATACAAACATACAAAAATAGGTACAAATCTTTCCTCTTTATAATATTAGTATAGATATAGATTACCATCGTTTCTACGGACTAAGTTTGGCACCGTTCCTTTGGCTTCCTCATGCGCTCACGTTCCGTTTTAGCCCATGTTTGTATTCACTATATTTCTATAAAACAACTACAAGTATTTATCTTACAACAACTATCATAAATGTAAACACACAAATATTCTGCAAACAGTTCATCAAAAACACGACCTAAATACAAGTCATAGTTTATTCCAAAAGCTAATGCAACCAAATTAACTACACTCAGAGGGACCACCACGGGTATTACCCACTCCATTACCTATATTCAGATTGTCATACAACATATAACAAGCGCGGTAGTTCCCCGGGGACCGCACTACGTTTGTTCATGTATTATGTATGATCACATTGCAGCTGACGGCGGCAATTCTGATATGATGTACTAGGGATGTGTTTGGTTTCTTGGTTCGATATAAAATGGATAAATTGGTAGTATGATAGTGTATTTGCACTAGCGAATCCTCTATCATACTACCAATTTGACTTATTGAAGGGATATAGAAAAGAGTAAGGACCTTTGAGTTTGGGAGACTTTTGAGTGTGTGATCTTTGAATTTGGGAGACTTTTGACCAATTTAAATTTTAGGGGTTAAGGCTGACTCATTTTAATATTACCACAGTCGTATCCGTATTATTTACCTTAGAATCTGGAATCCATTTTTACTAGTCTGGGTGTGGGTTTGGCTGAACTTTGATATTTTCGGTGAAACACTGCCATGTGATCCTCCAAAACCCATTGCAGTTAGACCAGTTGTTAGATTTCTTAAGGTTCCAATTAGGAGTTTATATGACGAACAGGGCTGAAGTATTACGTGGTCTCCGACAAGACCAATGCAAATAGCCTATATAATAATATATATACATTAGCACTAGCACAACTTGGAACTTCGATATCGCCATTGGTCATTGGACCATTGGTTGTGGAGGTCAGATGGCAGTCGCTTGACGGAAAATATCGAAGTTCAGCCACATCATAGTTAGACTGAAAAGCGGACCCTAACTGAGCTGGAAAAAAGGTTCAGGGAATGATAATATGCATTAGCACTGAGTGGTATTTAAACCTATGCATACTGAAGTGTATTCAACCAGTCCAATGCAAATATTCATATTCATGCACACAAATATTTACACTAAATGAGAATCGAACCCGCGCCTCCTGCGTAGCATACAGAGGAGAGGACATACTATGAGAAGATATGATGAATTCTGGAATAATATTTTAATAACAATATAAGAATGACAATACCGATGTGACCTGCTACGTTCTGTCCAATATGCTACGGTCTTCCTACGATAAAGGAGCTACAAGGAAAGTGCTACAATTTATTGGCTACGACGTAAGTGCTACGACAGCAATACTTTATGCATACAGATCAGAATATCGATTTTATTGAGCTTTTAACCTCCCTTATTCTAATTTATTTCTCCGTCTATGGTATATCAAGTTAATGAAACGTCTGTTTATTTTGTAACAACAGAATCGAATCAATGCTAATATAGTTGGCGTCTTCATTTGCGTCACTAATTCAGTGCCAACAAAGTAGAGAATCGTGAATGGATTTAACTAGACTCATTATGAGTAAGTATTTCTTTACTTTTAAATATTGATGACATATTAAACTATTTTGTCAATTTTCAAATTAAATAATCCCTTGAATAGGGTTTAATGCTGATATAATAATAGTAAAATAATTAGTTAGATAGTCATTCGTTAGAAAATAGATTTAAAACTCTGAATTCACCATTTGACCACTATAAATTACGTAGAGAATAATATTTGTTTATGTCTATTTACAAATACATACAATAATACCAATTGTTCATTAATTTCCCTAGCCAAATTCAATCTGTATTCTAATAGTGAAATTGAGGGTATACAAATAAAATCGGATTGCGTTTCAAACGTAATTAATGGAATATTTGGATAAACACACGGTTGATTAATATAATTTGTGAATTATGCAAATTTTGTTGCGATTGGTGCACAGGGGGAGAGTCCTATATCCAGCAGTGGACTGCAATAGGCTAATTGATTGATTGATTGTTACAATAGCAGGTTTTAATCTCCAATATATAAGTGGGACGCGAATAGAATCTGACGTTTGGCACGATGTATCGGGCTGGTTATAACTGGCTCATAATCTCATGCTTTGAATGAAATGTGAAATGTCAAACCCTGTTGTCCTTAAGGGAGAAATATATTTCTTTCAAAATAATACTGCGACTAATAATGACCTTGTGTTGTGTTTTCGGCGGTGAGTAGGGTAGCCAGAGCTCACTTGAGAGGTTTTGTGTTGCCAGCGGGAATACCGAGAAACCCTTTTTTTTTGACTTCACTGACAGCACAGAGACGTCCTTAACCTTCTTTCCTCCCCCTTCCTCCTCGCCTCTTTCCCCTCCCCCTATTCACTTATTGAAAGGCATCGCGAATGTGACACCCCTGGTGTTGTAAACGTCCATAGGCCACGGTAATCACTTTCATTCCGATGGGCCGCGTGCTTGTCTGCTCACAGCTTGCGCGTGCGCGATATGAAACTTCTTTCATACAACCTCTCAATGAAGTCATTTAGAATCTCTCTCTCACTTGCTGTTCAATTCAATAAATACTTAGTCTTTAATATTCCATTACTGTTCAGTGAAATTTTGCATTAAAATGTGATATTTAATCATCGTTATCTATTGGCGAACTCCGTATTCATACATTATTAACTTTGACTGTATTATTCAAGTATGGAACTCATTTGAATACAAATGAATGAGAACCTTGAAGCGATTGCTTGCTTCGTACAATTGGAGCGCGAATGCACTGCGCTTATTGATTTTGTACACAAGAATGACTATAGATAGGACTATTGTGTACAATAGAGAAGAGTATGAATAGAGCTTCGTTTATTACGAACTTCGTCTAGAGATCTCTTATAGCTTTCATTGGTTTTCAGCTTAAACTAGATCATGAAGGTTGGGTGATTGGTGAACTTCGGTGTTAAACACAGATCAACTTTACCTGTAAGATAAATAGATAGACAGATATAATAGATAGGTAGATAGATAACTATTATACACCAAAAATAAATTACATTAAGGACAAGTAGTGAGAGTTATTGCTGTAAGCGATTTCTTCCAGACTACCTTGCAATATAGAACATCAGTTCAGACGGTTGGCAATGACGTCAATCCAGACATGTCTGTTTGAATGTTCGGACTGACTTGCAGTTCACAGTATCACTTGTCCACACACACACACACACACATAGGTTTACATTTCATTGGTGATACGGCAGGGCTATGATTATGTGACTGCGCCTAGCCGTTTGACTTGGCACCGACTTCAAAAAAGTTTTACGCGCATTTTCATCTTGTTTCTGTGCATTATTGTTCTTAAAGTCGGTTATGTCTTTGTGGTAAAAGTAAATTTATTTTGTATTAAATTTTTATACATATACATACATAGATATTATGCTCCACCCGTAATCCCGAAGTAGTAGGCAGAGGTCTGTTAAACACCCACGTTTGATTGCCGTCAATCGGGCACTTCACAAAAACTATTCTAACCTAACTGAAAATATTGCAGCTAAATAAATTTGGAAAAAAAAATGACCCGATTCCTTTTTATATGGTGTAACTCGCAAGGAAATTAATTACGTGTTTAGCCGCACAAACACTACCAATTAACGTCTTGGAGAGTATCAGACGGAAATCAGGTGAAATGAATAATTAGGTGTTTGCTATCACAATGATATAAAAACTGAATATTTTATCTTTATTACTAAACTCAAATCTAGCATCCTTTGTGACTAATAATTAATTAAATGACTTAATGATAACATTTGAAATAATTAATTTCTGCAAAATAAAATTAACGTACTAATTTTGACAAGTTAAGCGCTCAAAGTTAAACATTAAATAAAATGAATAAATAAGGATTTAAATAAGCCTGATGTTTTATTTTAACGTTGTGGTCAAGAGCGAGCGAGTTGTTAATCAGAGTCTACCACAATCGTGCCAGTACTGGAATCATCCCACCACATAATTGTACTTACTATTGTGGAATCAATTCAAAAAATAAAAATTCTCATTACAATATTAGTTAGCGTAAATTTTGTTTTTTTTTATAATATCACGCCCATATCCCCGAAGGGGTAGGCAGAAGTGCTAGCATCCACATTTCGCCAGTTTATGTTTAGGTCCCAATGTAATAGGTGGCGAGCCTATTGCCTTAAACCGGGCACTTATAAACCTGCGATAAATACACACATAACTTCGAATAGCATCGAGTCATTGGTGTGTGCCATGGTTAAACCTGGGATCGAACCCGAGACCTCGTCTCAGCAGTCCATTACTCATACCACTAGGCTACCGCGGCATAAATGTTGTGTCTGTTTCTTTTTGAGTGCTATGTGGTATTTTGTTTGTGTGTATTTTGTCAATATTTTTATACTACTTAGGTGGCTGACAAGTACGCGGCCCATCTGATAGAATCACATTGCCGTGGTCTATGGATGTTTGCAACACTAGGGGCGTCACATTCTGAGCCGTTCTGTCTACTATATATAGGGCAGGAGGTAGGAGAACAGGGAAAGAGAGGAAGGAAAAATATTTAGAGAGTCTCTGTGTTGTCAGTGCGGAAGACAAAGAAGGGATTTACTGTCGTCCCACTGACAAACAAAATCTCTTTTGTAAGTTATGTTTTGAAGTACAGTTTTATAGTTTACAATAAATTACCATTAAAAAGAAAAGACAGAACTAATTCAAAAAAATCCTTGTGTTGTGTTTCCGGCGGTGAGTACACTAGAGAGGTAATGTGTTATCAGTGGGAAGACCGAGAAACCCTTCTTTGTCTTCTGACAGCACAGAGACTCTCTTAACCTTCTCTTCTTCCCCCCCTTCCTCTTCTCATTCCCCCCATCCTTAAAAAATATTGTACAGTGATTATTATGTAATAAATTTGATTTGATTTGATTCCCCTTCTATTTCCCCCTTCTCACATCTTGTGTAATGGTCAGCAGCAAGAATGTGACACCCCTGATGTTGCAAACGTCCAAAGACCACGGTAATCACTTTCCGTCACGTAGGCCACGTGCTAGTCTACCACCTAAGTTGTATAAAAAAAAATTATGCTAAGCTATAGTTACAATAATTAATCTGAAATCTATATCATATCTAATCGTGTTTGAGTTTAATAACCCTGGATTATAACTGTGTGATGGGCTTACAGTATAATTAGGTCAGGATCGAAGATTAATTGTGTTTCGAGACTAGCTTTGAGTCACTTTTTATCGTGAGTTATTAATTATACAAAACATCCATCATACTCACGGTGAAATGTTATATAGCAGCAATTTCGCAGTTATTTTTGTTATATCACGTTATAAGAACTAAGCCTTGATGAAAAAAGACGAAATAAACGACGGAGTAGACGAATATCTTGAGGATAAAAATTGATGGTCATTGTAATCTCTTGTTTGCTTGAGATTCCAGGGCAGAATTTGGTGAGCCAACGTCCGAGTGCCATCACTGTGATGCAAGCGAGGATTCGAGGCTGCACACGCTGATCGGCGTGAGTGCCCAGCGTGGGAGACCTCGCTTACCGTCTTCATCACGGAGATGGCTAGATGGGGACACTATGGTTCCCACGTTAGGGGAAGGTCATTTTAAAGAGATGTTCCCGGGTCTACCGGGGTGCAAGAAATATGTCAACAAACCCTGACATGCGTTTCGCCTCTATACGAGGCATCTTCAGGAGCCGTATCAAGCTCGATGGGCTCCATGGTGATTCCCTCCCACCCGCAATATATTTACTTGTAATAGGTTTTCGCAATGTAGCACCTTATATAAAAAATATGGTTGGAGATAATAGTAGCCCCCTAGTTCTGTATAATAGCTAGAATATTCTAAGACAGTCTATACTCGGGTTAGTACTAACCGTACATAGTTTGACTTCCAATGGTTATCGATAGGGCAACCATAAAGTAACCTTTCTTGATCCTTTGCACAAATTTGGTTAGAAACTGCGGTGTCAAAGATTTAGAGTCAGTAAATGTCGTCCCTTTGAAAAAGGGGTAACAAGTAGGTAGATAACCTTCATCGCATTTATATGTATAACAGGATATGTTGTAAAAAATGTGGTCACAGATAAAAGTGATTTAACTCATTCCAAAAACATATAATATATTTTAATACTAGTTTTTTCCCGTGACTCTACTCGTTCAAAACATTGAGTCGTTTCCGAAACCAACAAAACTTGGAGATCCTGGTATCTTAGAATGGAATAAGATGGTTAAAATATCTAAAAATAGGCTCGCTCCCTATTACGTGGAACTGAACATCATAGTTGGCGAAATGTGGGTGTTTAATACACCTCTGTCTACTTATTCGGGGGTTAAGGGCGTGAGCATATGTATGTATGTATGTAATATGTGTGCAATTATTATCACAATCTATCTCTGCGCAAGGTCCACAAATCTATTCGTAATAAAAGTCTCCTGTAAACAACTTGAGCGTCAGAGAGCACGTTAAGAGATTTGTTTCTGTTACTGTAAAAATATTTATGGCATGCGTTATGGGTAGCTACACCTATAAAAAGTTATATGGAACATCCTATATCGGCCCGATCACTTCGTGCCTCAGAGAGCACGCCAAGCGATTTGTCCCGGCTACCATACTTTCCGTGGTATTGGCTATGGGTAATTGGCATCTAAAAAGTAACAGTCTATATAAGCCAGATCAGTTCGTGCCTCAGAGTGCACGATAAGGAATTTGTCCCAGTTAGAATAAAAATATCTGTGGCATTCGTTATGTATAGTTGAATCTCAAAAAAGTTATATTGGGATGCTTTTAGTAACAGCTTTTTTGTAAGAAATGCCTAGATGATAGTAATCATCTGGGACTATCTAACAGATTTGATTGAAAGTTAGAATCTGAAAATCAAACGTAAGCCCTTCAATTGACCGGGACGTGATGGATATGCCAAAGACTACCTTACTCTCGGCAACTGATGACCCAAAACGGCTGTGTAATTTTGGTAGGTTCCCGACTAAACCACCCACACTAACAATAAAAAACTAACTATAGTTATTTACATTTAAATTAGTACAAAAAGATCGGGCCTATAATCTGTGTAGACCATTAAAGCTGAAGCTTTTACTTCGAGTTTTGAGTTCTTAGGAGCTCATCCATACTAAGACTATTGAAGGGCTTTTTCCTGTTAGCTAGTTAGTATAAAAGTAAAACCTTCAGCTTTAAAGGTCTGCACAGATCACAGGCCCAATCTTTTTCCATTTATGTAAATGTGAATATTTCCATCTTATATCCGAGTTCTTCGAACCAGTTTGGTCTCCTTAGTGATCAAACTAAGGAGCAAGTTTTAATTGAAACGCTCGAATGTGACTTTCAAATCTTATGACCCATTACGATCAATGTTATCATCAAAACTGGATGTCTTCAATATGGATTCAACTTTTTATTGTAAAGATAAGTATGTGATATCTACCTATAATCCAGTTCAAATGGCTTGTTTTATGAGATTGTACCTATATCAGTACGTAAGAGTAATGTGTAAGCCGAAAATGTATGGCTTTTGCTCGTTTCTTGTTATATTTTCTATAAATAGTCTTGGAAATATAAATGACTTACGTATTTTCTTACTCACGCATTAAAAGCTTTATTACTCAGTGGGTAATTGGCAACTGAGGAGGTGATTACATTACAAGGTAAGGTAATTCAAGCTTTTTTTATTCAAGTTTGGCTTATAAAGCTTTTAGGGGTGTGATTACCGCCTGATTTTCCAGCTTCAAGAGAAAAATCTGCGTCAAATTGCCACCTGTACATAGGCTGGTGTATCAACTTGCAGATAAGGTTGACTTGAGCCTCAAAGATCTTGATGTTGCCCAAAATCTTCCCCATACATACACGCCGATATATAACTTACCTTTATTATTCAAAACGTTCAATCGATTAAAACAGATCATAAATTGCTCCAGCAAATTACATCCTAGATCAATACCAAATACAAAAAAACAAGCGCTGGCTCAATTCACGGCATTGTCACGTTTTCAATTCGGAACTGATCTATATCTCGGTGTATCTCAGCCTAAGGCCTCATCTACAGAAATGCAGAACGTCACGCTTTTATGTTGGTTGCTGTACCGCGTCTTATTACTTGCTGAAAATCGCATGATTAGTATTTTTTTGAACAATCTCCCTTTTTTATACCACTTAGGTGGCAGACAAGCACACGGCCAACTTAATGGGAAGCGGTCACCATGGTTTATGGACGTTTGCAACACCAGAGGCGTCACACACGTGGTGCCTACCCTGTAGAAACCTTCTAATGCCCTTCTTGAAGAACCCCATATTGTAGTAGCTTGGGAAAACCTACGGTCTTCTTCTGTCGAATCGACGGCATTTTTGAGTTGCCAGCGTGGTGTAGTAATCTGTTTCAGCCCTGCTACTTGCAGAAAGGACCCGAGCATAGGTTTCGCTTTTTGGGGAGACTTACTGCGTCCCCAAACGTGGACCCTGGCGGTGGGACCAGTTCACAAATTTAAAGTCGCGCAGTGAGTTGTGGAACGAGTGATGTTTGGAGTTTCTTTGCAGGATAACATTCGCAATATAAGGTCTTCCTAAAAAGAATTAAAATCACTGACGTAGCTCACAAAATAATTAAGCTGAAGTGGTAGTAGACTGATCACATCTGTCGAAAGACCGAGGGCCGTTGGACCATATGAGTCCTGAAGACCGCGAGGAGGTAAAGTGAAAGCCCCCGGTCAGATGGATTATTGACCTGAAAAATGTGGCAGGGGAAGACTGCACGCGGAAATGCTGAGGATCAGTAGCAATGGTTCATATTGGAAAAGCCCTATATCCAGTAGTGAATTAGTAGGCTAATTTATTAAGGAGAACATGAGTTTTAATGCTATATGTTTTTCTTTCACATAACATAACAAACTCACGCCTTTATCCCGGAAGGGGTAGGCAGAGGTGGTAGCACCTACATTTCGCCAGTTTATGTTTAGGTTCCAATGTAATAGGTGGCGAGCCTATTGCCATTAACCGGGCACTTATAAACCTGTGATAAATACACACGTAACTTTGAAAAGCATCGAAAGTCATTGGTGTGTGCCATGGTAGACCTGAAATCGAACTCGATACCTCGTCTCAGCAGTCCATTACCCAAACCACTAGGCTAACCTTTCACGCGATCGTTCCATAAACGAAAATCGTACAAAGCAATGCGTAATGCCCCGTGTCTTTATAAACGAGGCCTAAGCTTATACCTGGGACCTTCCACTTAATTGACTATTTTGGCGAGTTCCGATCTGAAAGCCGATCTTTCAATGACCTTCTGAGAAAAATTTCTAAACTACTTTGTGAGTTAAATTCAGCGACATTTAGAGTTCGAATAATGTTTAATCAGATTTTACCGAAGACTATCTTTTATTTGAAGTGTAATGTGAGCAATTTATTTAGTCTAGACTTGTAGTAGTCTAAGAATAGAATATGTAATTAACTTCTATTCATAACTAGTGTCATGGTTACAAAGTAAAATCACTATTATTTCGATAACCATTTCGTCTATCTAATTGATGAACAGCTTTACTGATACGATATAACAGTGAATAATGCTATGTAAACGGTATAAAAAAATAAAATCACGAAACTGTAATTTTAATGATGATTTAGTGTACCCGGATTAATACCTACCACGTGCCTTTGACTTTGTGAGCGTTTTCCTAATCTATACATAAACAGGGGTTTCGGTCATACAGTCATCATTCTCTGAACCTTTTCCCAAGTCAGTTGGGGTCGGCTTTCCAGTCTAACTGTGATGCGGCTGAACTTCGATATTTTGTGTGAAGCGACTGCCATCTGACCTCCACAACCAATGGTTAAATGACCAATGGCGATATCGAAGTTCCAAGTTAGACTGGTTGGACTTATGAGGGCTCCAACTATCCGTAACGACTGCCATAGATATTTGTTTGACAACCGGGACCGACGGCTTAACGTGCTCTCCAAGGCACGACCCGAGCAATGCAGACAGCCATATTCATGCATACAACTTTTTGCACTGAGTAGGTATCGAACCCGCGCCCCGTGCGTAGCAGTCGCGTGCACTACCGCCACGCTGGGTAGGCTGTCTGCTTCCGCTGACGGTTTCGGTAACAGTAACAGTGTCGTAAGTTAAAAAAAATTAAAATGAAAATGTAAGAAGTCCCAAATGCTTCTAAAAAGTTTTCACTTCGAAAATGTCGTTGAGATAAATAATAAATCAAATCCCAAACCACCGCTATAAGTGACTCCTTAAAAACAAACTACATTTCCTTCTATTAAGAGCTTACAAGAAAAACGTTTTAAATCGAACACAGAACGCCTTTTTTAAGTACTTTCTTCTAAAGTAGATATATATATTATTACCTACGGGTGGTGTTAAAACAATTGCGATATATTTCTTTTTAATAGCCAATCTATAGTGTCAAAGTGGTAAATGTTTTGGAAACTTTATTTATGAGGTACTTAGAGTTCTTTAAATTACCTTTTAGATCAAGACAGGAATTACTATTTTCTAAGATATACTTTGAAGTTGATTTATATGTTGTTTGGTACAACTTCAATGGTAGATAAGCACACGGTCCACCTGATGGGAAGTGTTAGTATAGATATTTGCAACCCCAGAGGCATCACATAATATGTGCTGCCGACTGATGTGTGCTATTCCTAAGCCCCATTGTAGTCGCTTGGAAAAGCTGTAGCAGGGAGCACATTCCACAGCATAAATGTGCGCGGGATGAAGTTTCTCCGCCTTTTTTAAAACATAACTTAACTCTTTATCATACACCAAAAACCAAACATATACCTAAGTAAACAGTTGAATGTAGGATGGGTGGCCCTATTGGTCATATTCAGTTTAATATAGCATAACATTATAAAATATTACTTTAACATAAAGTTCTGACAATAATATAATAATATCTTGCTACACCCCTCCCCCCCACCGCTCCCCGTGAGATGGACAGTTGACATAGTCGATCGGATTGGAGGTTGATGGGGGAGACCTGTGTTCAACAGTGTGGACGTCCTATGTCAGAAATGATGAATAAATGACTAATGATAGAAAAAATACTATGTTTGTATATTTTTTGCGATGAACACAAAAACTACTTAATAGATTTGACGCGATAGTTTATTAAGGTATTACTCAACCTTTTATTTGATCATAATCGCTTGAGTGGAATCTTAGATATGACTAAACCTCGTTATAAACGACATACATGGGCGGAGTCACGGGCATACGCTAGTTCTTAATAAGTTTATCCATTACGAGAGCCCCAACAAGTAGTATTAAGAACCTTTGTCATATATATATTTGAAGGAAAACTTCCTGCGCCCGAGGTAATGTTTCTTAGATGTTTGACCTTGTCAAAAACATATCTTAGGGAAGTTAGATCATATTTTCTCTTCTAAAGAGGGCTCAACCGTGAAATTAGTGGAGGATTTTTAGATTCACTTAATGAGCAGTTTTCCAGTAGGTATGATCGTATCGGTGATAAAGAGATGGCGCTAGCATAGCTCTTGGTACTTTTTTAATTTGCGTTGTAGAGGTCAATTTTGTTTGGGCTAGAAAGAACTGACCGAATATCTTAATTTGATTGATTGTTGTTTCTGAAGCGTTGAAGTTTGTTTGTATGTAACATTGTAACCTCAAAAAATGGATAGGTTTTAAGGATAGAAATAACTAATCAGATACAATGACAACGGCACACAATAAAACAGATTCAAACATAATAATAGTTGAATTGCAAAAATCATATCAAATTACTCAAATAACAGAATAAACAAATCACGAATTGAAATTGAAATATCATTTACTTTTCTGACTGCAAAATATTACCATTACGAAGAGTCTGTCATTAAACTTTCTTCACTAAGTTGGTGTGGAACTTCTCACAAATGTAAAGTTTTAATTGAAACCTCAACGTCTCGTCTATGAGTTTGTGCCAGGCTTTGTTATATACAATCGGTTATAGTATATCCTGAAACTACATTAATGTGTACCGTGTGGTTCACAGTGGTATAGAACTGTTTTGTTTTCCGGGGGGCTACTATTATCTCCGACAACATTCTATCTACTGTGGATTTTAGTGAAGTGAATTGAGATATCGACTTTATAAAGGTGTCAATCTTAGTTTAACAATTATATTATTTATTAAGGATAGGTGAGGGAAAGGGTGGATTAAAAGGAGAAGGGTAGAAGGGAGGGCAAGGGAAAGCGGAAATGACATGTGCTGACGACAGGGAGAAGAGTTAAATGTTCGTTCAAGGATGGTTATTACGGCATGAAGAAATCGAGTAATAACCGGAAAAAATTGTAATTTCCCATACAAACGTTTTCTAACTAACATCTTTTTGACAGGACAAAGTCTGTCAAGTCCGCTAGTTTATTAATAATTTTGTTAAAGTTACTATACATGGTATACAAATATTTGGATGGCCGACAACTTTCCAAGTTCGACGATTCTTACTATGTAATTAAGGAATTTATCCGTGTAGTGTGGTGTCGTAAGAGGAGACAAACTGAAAATGCTGACGATATCACTGCGAGGGAAGAAAACTCAACAACACATCGAGCCAGCGTGGAAACAGTAGGCCAAAGCCTCTCAAATGGAAACAAACCAACACAATGGCTCCCAGTTTCTGGTGCAGCAGTGGATTGTGGACAGTTGAATTGATTGATTGAAGTAGAGTTAGACTAAAATAATATTGCTTTAGAAATGATAGTAGACCACCCATGTAATCTATTCGTGTTAGTTGACGTCTTAACATAAATTCTAATTTAGTGTCTTGTGCTGAACTGGACTGTGATGAAGAGAACTCTGTAACTTAGTTAAGGTTATGGATTCGGGAATCACTAGATAAATTACTATAATATAACTTTGAAAAGTATCTTTTTCATTTAATTATATTTTGCACTTTTGTACTTGTGACTAGTATTTCAAAGTGGTGGTATGTCGGGTGTCATAAAAAAACTACTAAAAGAAAAGGTTGGAAGTACGGAGATAATATCTATATTGTCCTCATGTCATCTCCAAACACGTGTCGAAGTTCGTCGCACTTGCGGAATATTGCACATACGATATCATATCTCTAAACCCTTCGGGTAAGAAATCTTTTTACTTGCTTTGAGGAGTGCGGTTTCACATCCCTTTCTATAAAAATGAGTGATATTTTACTAATGCTTTCATTGGAATGTGAAGCCGTGGGTGGTGGGTTCATAAGATTGGGTTCCTTGGAAGTGATGAGTTCTTCTTACTACCCCAGTTGTCTTGTTATAGATTTCCGCCATATAACGCCTAAACTGTATCAAATAAATTAATGTGTATACTCAAGCCGGTTAAACTATTTGTTATTTTCAAGAAAATGTACGATCGAACGTTCAAAGAGGTGTAACACTTAACCTTCTTTTTAATTTTGCATTTTAGTAAGATAGTGCAACCGTAATAGTAACTAGCTTTTAATTTACCTTCTCGTTTTTTTGTCGTGCGTATAACTTTCCATGGATACCACCCCCGCCACAAATTCGGTGGAAGTGGTTATGTTGGACTCGAATTGACTAAATAGCATACCATCTTTGAGTCTTTGACTTCCAGAGGTGAGATAATACAAGACATATCTCTTGCACCCCGACATACTCGGCGCTATCTTTTTTGAGATGTCCCCTAATGTATGAATACCTAAGAACAGACCTTTAAAGCCTAACGTTTCAACAAAATTATACTCACCGTGTTCGTGTGAACACAGTTTGTAATTGGTGAAATCGCTGACTAGCGCAGTGGCGTTGAACATCAGTCGTCAATTCTATGAAGCAGAAGATAATTTCCACCACGTTGTGTGTATTGAAATGGGAAATATCAGAAGTTATTTTCATGTGGTAGGATGGAGTGTATTAAGGATTTAACATGAGGGATGGTTTCTGCATCTAAAAGATGTAATTTAACGGGTAGCGGTGACAAAAACTGGGTAAACTGGGTTAGGTGTAAGAGGAACACCATAGCTAGAAGTACGAGGACACCGAACCCCAACAATAGCTAGCTAGAACTACGCTGTGCCTGTTGTCAAGCTAATTCTAAAAATGCGTGAAGGTGACCGCCATTACAGATACTAATCTACCATAGTGGTCTGATTTATCAGAATATGGTTTTTTCATAATTATTCATTCATCATTCTCTGAGCCTATTCCTAACTCAGTTGGGGTCACCTTTTTAGTCTAACTACGATGCAGCTGAACCTCGATATTTTCCGTGAAGCGACTGCCATCGGGCATCCATAAACAAATTGGCGATATCGAAGTTCTATAGTTAGGCTAGTTCGACTTGTGAGGGTTCCAACTACCTGTAACGACTGCCATAGGTTTAGACGTATAGCAAACGGGACCGACGGCTTAAGGTGCTCTCTGAGGCACGACCAGACCATTGCGAATAGCCATATTCATGCGTACAAATATTTGTACTAAGTGGGGATCGAACCCTGACCTCCTGTGAAGCAGTCGCCTTCACTACCACCACGCCATTATTATTAGTGTACAAAATTCAATAGCGTGATGAACGAGTAATAGTTTCGAATTACTACATAATAAAGAAACACTAAATAAAAAATCACTACAAAAAATTGTGCTTCAATTTTTTTTTCCGTCATAAATTTTCTCAACTCATGCAGACACTCAGTTATATTGAGAAAGGCGTTTGAGAGATTAAACTGTTGCAATCTATTTGTGTGATGTGCGTAAGATACAATGTTCAATTTTATGTTACATTCTATTTCCTAAATTTTGTAATATAGGTACGTACACGCAATAAATGTTTAATCAACTCCGCATCTAAACATTTCCTATACCGCATATTACTTACCTATGAATTCAGCCAAATTTTTATTAAGAATATTAGTACAATTATTGATATTCCCTGTAACCTCTCCAGCTAAACTCAATAGTCTGTGTAATAGTAGTGACGTCAGTATAATAGCCAGGATTAGAACCCGGGACCTCTCAATCGTGAGGTCCACTCCTTACCCACTAAGCTACTTAAAGTTAGTTTATGGCTGCAATCAGTCCAAATTGGTATAAGTTCTTAACTTAGTTACAAAATCATTTTTTAAATACCATAATGATTAGCAATATTTAGCTATTGGATTATGTAGATGTGATGTTCAGATCTTAGAAGTGTAATTTGTAATTAAAGTTGTTGTTCCAAATTGTAATTGTAATTAATCATCATCACTATCACTACATAGTATAAAATAAAGTCGCGTTCTCTGTCCCTATTTTTCTTGTCCCTTTGTATGCTTAAATCTTCAAAACTATGCATCGGATTTTGATGCGGTTTATTTTAATAGATAGAATGGTTAAAGAGGAAGGTTTATATGTATATAACATCATGCTACAACAAACAGGTGCGGAGCAGGAATGAAAAATGTTGCAAAAACGGGGTGACGCAGACGAAGTTGCGCGGGTCATCTAGCATTTTATAAAATGTATCTTATAGTCAGTCGATCTATTTCTTTCTTAATTAAAACTATAATTAACAGAATAAATAGAAAAGTGACGCGCATCCCAGTTACTTACAACGTTTCATGCATAATTCAGTTCTCAAACTCCTGGTCACCAGCAGAAGTGTGAGATAATTTCTCTTATTTAAATTTACTAAGTTTGTTGAAACCGAAACTTGCACCAAGAGCACCTTCCGAAGTTTCTTTAACTGTATTAACTAGTTTAAATTCTGAGATTAAACAATAGAAATATGAATTATATAACGGCCACTTCGAACGTCTGCGAAACTAGATTTGCATCTCGGTTCAGGTTGTGACGTCATATTCACAGTCGCAAAGCTGATAAGATATTATTTAACTACAGACGAGATATATTCGACGACCTCCGTGGCGTAGCGGTAGTGAACGCGACTGCTACGCAGGAGCTTCGATTCCCGCTCAGTGCAAATATTTGTGTGCTTAAATATGAATATCTGCATTGGTCTGGGTGTTTCTATGTATAATATGTATGTATTTACAAAAAAAATGTATCTATGTATGTTTATCCTCATTCTAGAACCCGTAACACAAGCTAGTTAAACTATGCTTACCATGGGTCTAGGTGACGTTGTGTAGATTGTCCTACAATATTTATTATTATTATTTATTATTTTTATAACTGAATTTGTCCGGAAATACATCATCTTCATCATCTTTGTTTACGCTTTGAGTAGCATTTGAAGCTGTCACTACAGAGCCCAGAGTCTACTTAATTCTAGTACTAACCTATGCCCGCGGCTCCGCCCGTGGGACTGTCGGTTATCGCGACCTAAGCGCCATCTGTGTAACATAAATTCTATATTACTAATCATAAGTCGGGTTTCTACTTAACCGAATGCAATCAAACAAACGTAAGATTTTGAGTTGGACCAAACCCCTTCAAACAAAAAAGCCGCATCGAAATCCGTTCAGTAGTTTTTGCGTCCATCGCAAACAAATATAAACTTTTTACACTTATAAATAATAGCATAGAAGATAGATAACTGTGTCCTGGCTGAAGTTCGATGTTTTCAGCGAAAAAACGACTGCCATCTAGCCTTCAATCGATTCCGTTCAGTGCAAATATTTGTGTGCATGAATATGAATATTTCATTGGTCTGGGTATTTCTATGTATAATATGTATGTATTCACAACAAAACATCGCCACCGCTACATGGTGGACATTACATTTATACGTACCAAGCGATTCAGTGATAAGTTCATCATGCGTACAGTCAAAGAGTGGAATGCCTTGCCCGAGTCTGTGTTTCCTGATAGCTGTAACTTGGAAGTCTTCAAGACTAGAGTGAATAGGTTACTTCTAGGCAAGCGTGCTAGCGGTCAAACGCGAGCCTATCAAATATAAAAAAAGTATCTCAGTATGTTTATCCGCATTCTAGAACCCATAACATAAACTAGTTAAACTATGTTTACTCCATAGTAAGTGAAACTTCACAATTTTTTCACTAGACCCATGTCTAGTGAAAAAATTGTGAAGTTTCAAAACGATCCCTTTATTAAATTGCTATACAAGATCAGCTAAAATAAATACATTAAAAATATTCTAGAACAATCTACACAACGGCATCTAGACCCATGGTAACTAGCTTTTGTGGCGTTGTGTAGATTATCCTAGAACATTTATTTATTTATTATATAAGTAACTCAAAGTAATGTTTTTATATTCACTTAATAAACGTCAATGATAGATATGAGCATCCCTACAATATAACTTGTTCCAATAAAGTTATTCTCCCAGTAAACTTTATCAGTACTATACGATAGTAGGAATCGTAAAATTTAGACCTGACATTTATTGACCTTGAATAATTGTAAGGAGAATCGTTATCGTAGGTAATTGGAAGTGAATTATTTTAATTATAACATAACATAACATAAACTCATGCCTTTATCCCGAAGGGGTAGGCAGAGGTGCTAGCACCCATATTTCGCCAGTTTATGTTTAGGTCCCAATGTATAGGTGGCCCGGTTAATGGCAATAGGTGGCGAGCCTATTGCCATTAACCGGGCACTTATAAACCTGCGATAAAAACACACATAACTTCGAAAACCATCGAAAAGTCATTGATGTGTGCCATGGTAAACCTGGGGTCGAACTCGAGACCAGGTCTCAGCAGTCCATTACCCATACCACTAGGCTACCGCGGTATTATTTTAATCATTAAAAAACAAAAACAATATACGTTCTCGTCAATGTTAACCGGGTTATAAACCTTTTGTTTTTCCGACATGGTGACGTCGACAGCCACAGTTGGAGCAATCCGATCAAACCGACGAGGAAACAAAAGGTACAGTACCTTTTGTCTTATCGCGAGGTAGACCTCGTTTGGCGTTTAATTATGTGGAAAAGTTGTGAAATTTTAAAACGATCCCTTTATAAAATTGCTATACAAGATCAGCTTAAAATAAATACATTATAAATATTGTAGGACTATCTAAAAAACGCGAAAAAGACCATAGATTTAGGTCGCGTTTTTAGATAGTCTTGTGTTATCGTTTCCAGAATGCGGACAAACGTGTTTTTTTTAAATACATACCTACATCTTATACATACGTGCTTCCTTCTTCGTACAGTCCGGGTTCTTAAAGCTTGGCGTGTAAAAGATGAGACTGTCAAGTTGAGCACCACAATTTTAACACTTTGCGTGTTTGTAATGGTCCCTCTTTCCTGAGAGTTTATGGTAGACCAACAGGTCACCCATATAGGACTGTGTCTTGATATAGCGATTACCTCATGTAGACTTCGCCATCTAGCGACAGCAAGACGAACTAATACGTCACTAAAAATCTTGCATCGCGAAAGCGAAGTTCTTGCGCTTCGCAACATTGATACTGTAACTCAACAACAGCCGTTGGGCCGTGGTCCGCCAGGCGTGATCACCTTGCCTTGTTGGAGAAACATATCAGCACGTTCCTCCAAATGATTACTGGAACCAACTATTGACGTACCCTCTGAAGCAGGGAAGCGCTCAGATTCCATATCCCTAAGCGGTCATCCATTCAAATGCAGCTGAACCTACCGCTTGTTTACCAAACATTGAGCACACCTAGGCAAGAGCGTTTCCTCCTCCCCCCAACCATTTGCCTTAGCTAAATTGAATACAGTGTTGGGTTGAAACCCTACACAGACCTCAAAAGTAACCCCATTCAATCATATCTCCAAATTAGCTAAACCAGTGTGGTTTTTTTATCCGGCAATAAATAATACAAAAGTCATTTATCCTATCCCAACTTCGGAAGGTTTTGTCGCCAAAATTAATGCGGTTTTATCGTTCTTGTAAATCACTTGTTAAACAGTAGGAGCATGAAAATAATTTACTTTTGGACAAGGAGCCTGTCTCTCCAGGCCTCAAGTCACCTTAACGACGCGCCGTGTGGTTTTTACAACATTCGTTCGGATTTCTAAGTAAATATTTAATTATAAAAAGTTGCGGTAGCCTAGTGGTATGAGTAATGGACTGCTGAGACGATGTCTCGGGTTCAATCCCAGGTTTTACCGTGGCACACACCAATGACTTTTCGATGCTTTTCAAAGTTATGTGTATATTTTATCGCAGGTTTATAAGTGCCCGGTTAATGGCAATAGGCTCACCACCTATTACATTGGGACTTAAAACATGAAATGGCGAAAAGTGGGTGCTAGCACCTTTTCCTACACCTTTGGGGATATAGGCGTGAATTTATCTTATGTTATGTTATGTAATGTAAAATTTTTCAGCATTAGGTATGCTATATTCAAATCAATTTAGATTGGAAAAAGATAATGTCTAGACATGACTTGAAAATACAACCAGTCCGTGTAGTCTTTTAGGTGAAGCACTCTGATCAACTGAGTTACCTTATCATCATCATCATTTCAGCCACAAGACGTCCACTGCTGAACATGGGCCTCCCCCATCGACCTCCAATCCGACCGGTTGGAGGCGGTCTGCTTCCAATGGGTACCCGCGACTTTGACTATGTCGTCCATCCATCTCGCAGGCTTCGTCTACCGGTACGCGGTCTCCATTCGAGAACCACCAAGTTACTAGGCCACGTCTAAAGCATTAGAAATTCTCGTTAACGTCTTAGAGGGCAATGTTGGAGCCATCTACCACAACAATCTTACGAACTATCGTTTATACCGTCTGGGTATTTACTTTTCCAATTTAAATTAAAATATAGAAGATTTCACAATGCGGTAGTCTAAGCTTCATTTAACCTAAGAAGAGTTTATGTAAATAAAAGTCGATGACGTAATAAGTGTAAACGGTTTCCGGAGTTAAATCTAAAATACGAGCAAATAAACTTTATACAGGAGAGAAAATGTGTTCACCTTCGCCCAAGACAGACTTAAATATAGAAAGTAGGAAAAGATACTTTCTTTCATTCTATGGTTCTCTTTTCAAGATATACCTGGATTGACATAATCGATTTCTTCAAATTATTCGTGTACTTATTTATCATTTCTTGTTAATAATAAAAACTTGTGCTTTAGAGTTACCTAAAGGTATGATTCCGAAGCCGACAGCAAATCGTAACAGCAGATAGAGCGTACTGTGGTATAGATATTGTTTATTTATTTCATTACGGTTTCTCATTGATGCCTATTATCTGTATTGCAGTTTATCAAGTACCTAAAGTGCGACACGTCACCTCACCACCTATATTGCCCATCAAAATCAAGAATGCCAGTCCTTCAATACATTCATCTGTCTATATCTACACATTTATATTTATTTGACATACATTACTTGTTAAACCTTGATATGAGTAAATGGCCTCATTGAGAAGCCGCAAGGAATTAAAACAAACAATACCTATCATATTCTTACCTATTTCATGGTACGCGTTTTGCTACTGCAGGCGTCTGCAGTTGGCGTATGCGGTCGGCTACGAAATCGTACCTTTACTGTACTACTATAAACTAAAACTTAATTTTCAGTAGCTCCTATACTTGATGATAAAAATATACAATTTAGTCCAACAAGAACACAGAATTTAACTAACCTCTATTTGTCGAACATCGCTCTATTCGTGTTTTGGTGTAGCCGTACAGAGTGGTCACTGTAAATCAATTAAAGTACTAAATAAAGCACAGCATACGTACTGTTCTGTGGTTGAAGTGTGAAGGTGCTGCGGTGCGATATATAGGTAGTTGGGCTTTCTATTGCAGCCAATATTAGAAATACACTTCTACGTCTATAGTTGCCGAAGGTGAGATAGTAGCGAACATATCCGACCCTCTCTTTCGAGATAACCGCCTTCGGTTGTAGAGACCACGGGGTACCCGTCTAGCCCCGAGTATTGGGTGGCACACTTTGCAATGCAGCAGCAGAACCAGGGTGACAGGTGGCTCCATCCATCACACCCAGACTCGCTCTAAAGGGTCTTTCTACGACCACCGTCCGCGGGCTGTGCGGTACTGGAGTCTTCTACGAACCCGTTCCGCCGTCTTTTTCTCGAGCATTACTTGTCGCAGAAGTAGGCGGCAAGCACTCTTTACTTTAGTAGACTTTTATGCATAGATATTATTAGTTGTCAATCATTCTAATAATATTGTATAAAAGTGACTTCTGTGGCGTAGCGGTAGTGAACGCAACTGTTACCCGAGAGTCTCTGGTTTGATTCTCGCTCTGTGCACATATTTGTGTGCATAAATATTTGCATTGGTCTATATATAATAAGTACATATTTAGAAAAAAAAATCTAAGTATGTTTTTATCAGCATTCTAGAGTTTATAACACAAGCTAGTTAAGCTGTGCTTACCATGGATCTAGGTAGCGTTGTGTAAATTGTCCTAGAATATTTATTTGTTATTTACTAACTGTTGTCAGCGGCTCCGCCCGCGTGGACTTCTGATCCCGTTCCCGCTGCTTTGACTTCTAATCCCGTTCCCGCTGCTCCACAGAAACCTTCCGTAGAGTTCAAGGAACAAATAAAAAAGAATTACTCGAATTGGTTCAGCCGTCTTCGAGTTATACGCTTACCAACATATTTCGCGATTCATCTTAATCTTAATATATTATATAAATCTCGTGTCACAATGTTTGTCCTCAATGGACTCCTAAACCACTTAACCGATTATAATAAAATTCGCACACCATGTGCAGTTCGATCCTACTTGAGAGATAGGATAGTTTAAATCTCAAATTATAGTCGCAATTTTAATTTATTGCTAATTATTTGTCTGTTATTATTTGACAGTCACAATTATCTGTTAACTCCAAATGATTCTAACAGATTCTGATGTCGATACCTTTCGACTGGGTTGAGAAAGTAATCAATAGATGGCGCTGCTATGGTAAATCTACGAACGTGACACATAAGCTACATTTTAACAGCATAATTACCACGTTTTGTTGACGCTATGAAACGCAGACGAAGTTGCGCGGGTCAGCTAGTTTTTATATATAAAGATATTCTGAACTAAAAAATACCTACTTTTGCATAGATTGAATACATAACGACTAATATAATATAAAATACATTCATAAGTCTTCGATCAATCTAATCATAGAAAGGCTATTCAAAAAGTGCAAGCAACATTCCTACTTTCCAAACAGTACGAAAATAGTCTTAAGTAACGTTTTTTATTACGAACACCGCGCTTCGCGGTACTCGTACGTGCCCGCCTCTAAAAAGCTTATATGGAGCTGTGTGAACACCCTGTATAGAATAGAAAGAGTCTGGATTTTTACGCCAGATTGGAGTAAAGGCTTGTTTCCGTGATGTATTAGGTTCTAGATACGGTAAGGAAACATAATCTTTGGTCATAAAAAACGATAATAAAAGTTTGTTGGCTGAGGTCTTTGATTTGTGGAATGATTCTGTAGATTTAACGTACATAGATATACAACAGAATAGAACATGGATACTACAATTGAACACCATATCGTACAATATATTAGCCGTGTATTGACAGAAAAAGAATACCCATACCGTTACCCAATACCCTGCATTCGAAGGGTGTCGTTAAAGACGACTAATGGAAAAGTAGACGATATCACTGTGAACGAAGGAAAACTTTCGTTTTAAACAGATTTAAAAACCGATTTTTGGGGCACGTCAATTTGAGTTAACCCCGCTTGATGGCAAGCTGAAGGCAAAGTTTTAAGAAAGAGTGTCACTATTGCAAACATTTTTTGTAATGTTGAAATAGGACTTTGTACCAACCATAATAAAAACCCAAAGACGGCGAGCGTTTTAGTCGGTTCGAGTCTGAAATAACCTTCGGTATCCGTGGGGATATTTTGCATGATAAAAAAAGGTGGCGGGGGAAGACGTGGTCAATAGCTAGTTATTTAAAACAAAATTCTTCAAAAAGACTTTAAACCAAAAAGTTACGACATCAATATTTGCAAAGCAAAACATGTCTCTTCTTACAAAACGTAGAGCCATATGTGAAAGGCTTTACGCGAGTAATAAGGTACACCTTTGCACCGCAAAACTTTCTCAGACGGTACGACAATACTCTTTGTATTGGCCGATAGAAAATCGAGATTAAAAAGATAATATGGTGTGTTTACACTGAACGTTAGACTTACAGAATAAAGGTCCAAAGAGGATTAGAAGGGTCCAGAAATCGAAATGAATTTGGTATTTTAATGTTTTACTGAGAAATGTCTAAGGGTGTGATCTTTTATTTTATCTTTTCCCTTTGATTGTGGATTTATTTATTCTTTTCATGTAAAAAGACTATTGTTGCTGTATGTATTGTATTCACAGTTTATATATTTCATATTTTTCGGCGTGGAAACCACATTGTACCAGACACAGACTTCTATAGTATCAAATATGTTTATAAACAGCCTTTCTTAAATCCAAAATGTGAACGTGGGTCTTCGGATGACTTACAAAGTCACCAGACACCCTAGCAGAAGTACAAGTACACATACTAGGGTTAGATAGAGATATTGTGGTCCCAACACCTTTTTTTTATCACTACTTGTCGGGTAGGTTACGTCGGACTCTAACCGACTAAAACGCTCGCCGTCTTTAGGTCTTAAGTTGCCGGACTTGTGATAGTAGCCAACATATCCCTCGCAAACTGGCAGACCCGGGGCCCTCCTTTCGAGATGACCCCCGTCGGGTGTAAGGACCACGGTGTCCCCGTCTAGCCCTCGGGTATGGGGAGGCGCACTTTGCGCCGCCGCCACGGGTTGCTTCTGATAGGGTGATGGGCGGCTCCACACGGCTTTCATAGAGGACGGAGGTCATTCTGCCACCGTCGACTGAAGGCTGAAGGCTCTAAGTAGGCTGGGGTGCGAGAAATATGTTTCTTATGACCAAGTTACATATAAAGTATAACTTCATACCTCTCTCTCAATAACACGATTGGATAAGGCGCGTGACAAATTACTAAAATAATCAAAGAACAAAATCTAAAAGTTCATTATGAACTTGCCCTTTAGAAAATTCTTAGAAGGTTTTCTGTGTAGAACGCAGAGTTCTAAATTGAAATATGGTAGCATAATTGTTTGTTTTTCTTTTCTTATTTATACATTCTAGATCACGGTCGGTAAACAGTAAAAAGCACTAAAGATATTATTACAAAAGTATGTTTCAGTGTTTCAGTTACGCTCTCTTATGGTTTTAGTCTAAAAATGTAATTAGAACTAGTATTGTTCGAGAACTTTTCTTTTATGGTTGGAAGTCTGAATAATGTTTGTTACGTCTTTATACGTTGTTACGAAATAAAAGTGTTGTAATTTATGTGTGACGATTTTCTTTACATTACATTACTTTACACGTTAATTAAATTATTATTATAATAATTAAATTAGAATAATTATTACGGTGTTGAAAATACATACATAAAATTACGCTCGTTTCCTATATAGGGTTAGGTAGAGATCACAGATCTCCATTTACTACGATCCCGACATACTACTCATTCATTTCAGACTAAATAACAGATCTTATATAACTTTGTATTGTGTTACCGGAGTAAGGTAGCCAGAGCTCGCTGGAGAGGTTTTGTGTTGTCAGTGGGAAGACCGAGAACTTAATCGATATTGCTATTGATAGTTCTGCACTATACATAGGCTTATGGATTGACTTAATCCACGTTATATATTGGTCCCCACGGATACCACCTCTGTCAAAATCAATGGCGATTATGTCGGGCTCGAACCGGCTAAAACGCACGCCGCCTATAGATCCTTGATTGCCGGAGATGAGGTTATACAAGTCATATCTCTCTCACCCCAGCAGACTTTATAATATTTATATTGGTCCCTGAAAATATTAGGAAAGCAATAATTTTCTTGTGTAAGTAACGTGCAAAATATTGCTAGTCGAGACTAATTTATTTACCCTAAAATAGGCTACATTTTGATCAGAAAACATATTATGTAAATTCCCACTTAAAGTAAGATTACACAGAACGTTACTTACTTTTAAAATCAATATCGATTTTATAAAAATAAAATGAATAAAAAATCATCTTCACCTATTGAATAAACCTCCGAAAAAGAATGAAACCATCCATTCGCCTCCACCATTATCATATTTGTCATTCAAATTCGTCGTAGCAAATAAAATATCAAGCCACGATGAAATGTTACCGGAAAATGACCGTTATGGCAGCGATTATGTGCAATATAGCTATTACCGGTTTGAACGATGGCTTTAAGGGTGAAAATACTTAATTGTGATATAAATGCTTTTGGTTATTTACGAGAGTATATACAGTTCAAGTTGTATGAAAGATTTTTATTTGTAAGTAGCTGTAATCACAGTAGGATATGTTAGAGAAATATTTTCCAATCTTGCTCGATTAATTTCAGTTTTGTTTACTTCTATGAATATAAAAACTACACATTGTTAACACCCGACGTGATGAGACACGATTTTTGTTCGAATCTGACGTCGCTTCGGTTTTTTTTTTATACTACGTAGGTGGCAGACAAGCACACGGCCCACCTGATGGAAAGCGGCCACCGTGGCCTCTGTACGTGTGCTTCACTAAGGGTGTCACACACGCGCTGCCCACCCTGAAGGGAAAGGGAGAGAGCTGGGAAGGGGTGGGGAGGCTAGGAAGGGGAGGGGAAGGAGGGGTACAGTGAGCTCTGGCTACCCTACTTACCGGCGGGAACACAACACGATGGTTATTATGACCGCGGTCTTCTGTAGGGCGGAGGTACTTCCCCAGTTGGACAGCTCATTTCGGACGGGAGATACCGTCGTGTCCTACCTCCGTGTGATTCTGATCTATAGAAAATGTATAGAATACAAGAAACCGTCTTCGTTTTTAATAGGTCGTCTTTAAGACCGAAACACATCATTAAAACGCGACGTGACCTAAGGCGTGTTGAGTTGAATCAAATGTATAGTGTTCAATATGTGGTGTTTGTAATGGTGACCCTCTTTCTTGAGTCTTTGCCCTCAGCTTACCATCAGGCGAGGTGGATTCAAATTGACGTGTCATAAATACATTGAACAACACCAGATTCAAAGAAAAATCGTATTGTGTCACATCGAGTGTTAATAATGTGTTGCCGCTTATATTGTTTCAATCTGGCGCCACGTCAAATGTTCATAGCGTGCATTTGGTCTATTTTCTTCTATGGCACGTCAATTTGATTTCACCTCACCTGATGGTAAGCTGAGCAAAGTCTCAGGAAAGAGAATCACTATTACAAACACATGCAGTGCACCAGTGTTACAATGGTGGCGCTCAGCTTGACGGTATTTATGACGGTATTTTATTAGGTATGACGCGTTTTAATAACGTGATTATGCCATAAAAGATGCTGTTGTTTTTCTCTGTACGCAGTCTTATAATAGCATACAGTTTGTTTTTTGAAACGGTCAGTATGGGCAAGTACCTTAAGCCTCAGCAAGCACTATTCATGCTTAATATACTGTTACGAATGTCACCACTCATGACGTAAGCCGTCAATGATTGAAGCACTTGATAATTTTGACTAGAATCTTAAAAACCGCGCTGGGCCAATGCGTACAACGATGTCTGCTGTGCAAGAGGTTGACGGTTCGAGCCTCGCATGTACATAAATGGGTTTTTGTGATTTTTAATATTTCTAGAAATTTATTTGGTAAGTAAGGTGGAGAATTCTTGATTTGAAAATTTATAAAGTACTAACAAGTGATAGAATATTCTCGAAGATGAGCCCAAGTTCTGAAATTGAACTCCTCAAATAGAATGAACTAGAATAATTGTAAATAAAGAGAATCGAAATTACGATCGAAAAGACTAGCGAAATTAGGATTTCCAGAAGATTCTTCATGGTATATAAACAGCACCGGGAGCGCCAAAAGGGCAGTTAAGTCTCAGTGGTTGAAGTGGAAACAAGAAAAAGAAGAAGAAGTAAAGTGAAAAGTGCAAGTAATAGTGCTAATAAAAAGTGTCAGTGAAAGTGTTAGTGGTGCATGTGCAATAACTGCATGTGTTGTGAACCATACACGCTCAGTGAACGTAGCCGTGCTAGAGACTGTGTATAAAGACAGTGCAGTGCAGTACAGTCCTCTAAGTGCGTACGAGTACCTCGGACAATAGACTGTGTGTACGCTTAAGACTGTTGGTGGTTTCAATAAAGTGTAAAATCGCTCGAGGTTGTTTACTTCCAATCCCGAAACCCGCTTCCCGTTACAATACGATTGTTCCAAAATCTATGAATGCAGTTCAGAACGAATTCAAAAGTCTCCTAAAAACGTTTTGCTGTAATTATAACAGTTAAAATACTTCTTGCAAACCCGTTTCATAACGACACCTTGTATAAAACCTTATGCCTCATAATATTCAAACTAGCGGTTACACGGATTTAATTCTCTACCCTAACTAATTCTAAGTATTTAAGAAACAAAGAGCCTTGAAGATCTCATCTGTTGTGTCATACAATAACGTGTTGTTTTATAAACGTGCGGTGTTGTGACACATGTTCTCATGATACGGTGAGACATTTACATATGCAACCTAAACTAAGCACCATCTTTACTATATTATTATGTAAATACCTGCATTACAGGATGTAATATTATGTAACACTATCTGGACTTAAACTGGACAGCCTCCGTGGCGTGGCGGTAGTGCACGCGACTGTTACGCACGGGGCGCGGGTTCGATCCCCGCTCTGTGCAAATACTTGTACGCATGATTATGGCTGTTTGCACTGGTCTTATCGTGCCTCGGAGAGCACCTTAAGCCGCCGGTCCCGGTTGCCATACAAACATCTATGGCAGTCGTTACGGGTAGTTGGGGCCCTCAAAATTCCAATCAGTCTAACTTGGAACTTCGATATCGCCATATTGGTCATTGGACTGTTAGTTGTGGAGGTCAGTGGCAGGCTTCATGGAAAATATCGAAGTTCAGCTGCATCACAGTTAGACTGAAAAGCCGACCCCAACAGAGTTGGGAAATTGTATACAACTTGTCTCAGCAGTCCATTACCCATACCACTAAGCTACCGCGACTTCACGGCTGTATACCTATTACTTTAGAATATCCTTATCCAATCAGTTTCGTTTTATTTTAATTTATAATCAACTGAGTCTTGGAATATAACATCTAACACCGCTTTTCAGCTGAAACTAATTATAACTGTGTCAAAAATTTTCTGCTACATCGAACTCTTAGCTGAGAAGAACTTTTGGGAACATGTAGCCGGCAAGATAATTACTTGTACCTGTTAGTTTTAAGACTTGTAGGCACAATAGGGTCTGCCTGGAGTATAGTTCAAGGTCATACACCGGTATTGATAGCAACTGGAACGCTTCAGAAGACGAAAACATGGGATACTTCTGACCATTTTAATAAAATTGTGTTACTTCTTTTTTAATGAAATACTTTTATTGGAAATATCTTTAATGTGTAATTAGGTTAGGAGTTTGCCTATCCATTATTATTTTTTTAAGAAATTTATGCCAAAAAGGTTATTATAAAATCTATCATTATTTGGATGAATAAACAAGTCTGAAAATAACTTGTTCACTCAACTTGCTACTCAAACTAATTACTGTATCTAAACTAAGTTAATGTCTGTTAATACACGAGTACAAAACAGAGCCTGCTGATTTCTTGCTAGATTCTTCTCAGGAACCGGTGATTTATTTGCTGACTAACTGATAATATATTATTGAAATTGATATTTTATAAGTGACATGTAGTGGTCCATCCTTTTGAATTAAGAATTTTGAATCACGTAACTATATATTTTTGCTTCCCATCGATATACAATAAGAAAGTACAATAATTGACTATCGGTTTATTGAAACGGACATTCCTGAAATGAGACGTACCTACGTTCAATTTAACAAGGTCCAGCTCCATTCCGGCGAAATTTCATGCCACTGTAAGCAGTGCTCGAAGTTTGGTGATTGGTTCTACGTAGACGGAATTTCGTGTCCCGTATTAGACTGCACTCGAGTTAACATCTCTTGGGGAGAAAATAAATGTACACTGGGTTTCAGAAGTACCTGGAGATTATGTAAAAAAATATTCGCTTCATTATAGTTTTTTTTTATAATATCACGCCTATATCCCCGAAGGGGTAGGCAGAGGTGCTAGCACCCACATTTCGCCAGTTTATATTTAGGTCCCAATGTCATTAACCGGGCACTTATAAACCTGCGATATATACACACATAACTTCGAAAAGCATCGCAGTCATTGGTGTGTGCCATGGTAAAACCTGGGATCTAACCCGAGACCTCGTCTCAGCAGCAGCCCATTACCCAAACCACTAGGCTACCGCTACATTATAGTTTCATTGATAAACTAGCTATTGGGTGGCTCCGCCCACGTAAATGTCGGTTATTGTGACACTACGACCTTTATTTAGTTATTTAAACTTTGTGCACGAATATAAAATAATTGTACAAAGGCGGACTTAATGCCATGGGCATTTTCTACCAGTCAACCTTAGAGTGATGTAGAGATTTGTCTAGGTATGTGCTCGAAGTGTTATGGAATTTCCACTCTATTGTGGGACCTTTCCCAATCTCTAGTCCATCTCTGAACAAAATTTCATCAATGTTGGTTCTATTCAGTGGTACAAGATTCAGTTGTGAAAGCGTAATAGACAGACAATACATGCATCATACATATGCTCACGCCCGTACTCCCCGAGGCAGAGGTGTATTAAACACCCACATTTCGCCAACTGTGATTTTCGCCAATCGGGCACTTTGAAAAAGAATGGGTATGCCGAAAATAAATTCCTAACCGAAAATGTAGCAACAACATAAATTTAGAAAAAAAAAATTGACCCCGATACCTTGCTACGCTGTGTAAATCGCAAGAAAATTAATGTTCAGCCGCACAAGCACTACTATTTAACGTCTTGGAGAGTATCAGACAGACAAAAGATGGAGAAAAGAGAATCAGTGTAACACGAAACAAGATGTAGTCATAAGCTCCAGGAGAACCCAAACACCAGCGTACAGAATAACCTTTTTTGGTGTTTCTGGCAGTGAGTAGGGTAGCCAGAGCTCACTGAAGAGATATTTAAGCTCCCTTCTCCGAGAGCGAAACCTATGTTTGCGACCTCTCCGTGTAGCGGCTCTCCAAGTAGCGGTAGTTGTAAGTGGTAGAAAAAAACTTGCAGAGCGCCATCTAGTAATTCAACAATTGCAAAACGTCAGCTTTGGCTGATGAAATCAATGCCATTGAAGTAATTATGTTACTAATTGTATGTATTCATATAATTGCACCGATGTAATAAGCTATAGAAAATCTATTCAAAAGAGTGTTATAAATAAGATAATCCTCCTAGCGACCTCATTTATTTGATAAGATAAGATTCATTTATTTGTAAGAATATTGTATAAAAGTTGTTACAAATTTGGTTGTACATAATATTCTGCTGTCTCCAGCGTACAAATATTAAAAGGTTGTAATATAAATTTAAATTATGTCAGCATACAATTTATAATAATATAATTATTCCTCGTTTTTAAATATAGTCATAATAGAAGTTATATAATTACAAAATGTCAAATCATAGATATACATGTCAAGGTTCACAAAAGAAGTCAATATTAGACTCAAAACGTTCACTTAGGAAATCTTTTGTGGAATAGTAACATTTATTCAGAAGGAATTTGAATAGTTCATATTTAAATGTCTTAAGCTTTAGAGTCTTAAACTGGGCGGGTAGTTTATTATATATCCTAATTGACATACAGTGTACATTGTTAGAAAATATTTGAAGATTTTCCTTAGGCATAATGTAACTTGTGACTTCTTCTACTACTTGGTCGGGTTACCATATCATTATGGAAATCAAACAGACCAATATGACCGTGCACAAATATACACATTTCAAATATGTATAAGGCAGGTAGTGGTAATATTTTTAATCGCTTAAACAACGGGACACAGCTTTCTATGGGATGTGCTTTGCACATTGCCCGTATACATTTTTTTGGGCCCGGAAAGCCACAATTAAGTTTACAGAGTTACCCCATATTATTAAGCCGTAGCGCAACGCCGATGAGACATACCCATGATAGGCACATAGTGCAGCCTCTAAACCAGCTACACGTGTCAATTTGTACAGGACAAATACAAATCTATTTATTTTAATGCATAATGTGTCAATGTGTGCCTTCCAATTACAGTTTTTATCAATGGTTATACCTAGAAATTTAATATTATCAACTTCTTCAATGGGTTCATTCGCATGGTTTATTTGAAGTTGCTGGCGTTTACTATTGTAAGTTTGGAATTGTACCAGTTTGGTTTTTTGTGCATTTATGTGTAGATTGTTACTTTTTAACCATGTGGTAACGTTGTTTAATGACCAATTGATTTCTTGTTGGTACTCGGAATGATTCATGTTCTTAGATTGAATACTGATGGTTGTGTCATAACTCATAAAAACATTTCACCGAAATTATTATATGAATATTATTATTGTTCATATCTCTGGTTCCATTCAACTGGAAACAAACATAAGATGGACCAATTGCTTACTGATCAACATCGTACATAGATCTTCAGTAGTTTTTATTAATCCGTTAGACCGTTATTCTTGTAATCGAACCACAGTATACCAAAATCGACAAAAGTCCCAAGAAATAACTGTAGAAACTTATTACAGGCATTTTTAAATAAAGAATTCCATTATCAAATAATATAGATTCTCCTACTGCAATTAATTAAAAACAACATTTTAAAAAGTGCGAAAGATAACAATACAAATACGGTTTAAGGACTCAACGAAAATTGTTTAAGTATCCTTAAATTTGTTTGAAGCAAATGAATCTCAACTTTAAGATATGAATAAAAAGCTCAAAGTCGCCTGTAGTATCAGTATTATTATTCGCCAAGAGCCCGATTGTAACAATAAAGTCCACTTTGGAAGTATCTCCTAGTATTTTCTCGAGTGCGATCTCGGCATTGCTTCAGCACATTTAATGGCGAACGTTTTCTAAGTGGTCAGTTTTGATAATGCAGTATACGAAGATAGAATATCGAAAATGAAGACTATTGACCGCATCTGAGCGTTGCCATATTGTTTTATATTTATACCTAGTTTATATAGAAGAATAGAGGTAGGTATTGCTTCAGAAACTGTGGAGCACCAATTTAGATATTATTTATTATTAGCTGGTTCATCATTTTTGTTAGCCTATTGCTGCATAATTTCCTCCACTAATTTTTTTTTCCCACGGATACCACCTCCACCGGAGTCGGTGAGAGTAGTTATGTTGGACTCGAACCGACTTCAGATCCGAGCGACGGTCGGTCGGGTCTTCGGTTCCTGAAATTCTTGCCGGAGTTTGCTCAGGCCGGGACCGCGTTACAAACCGGTAGTCCATTTGCTAATTAACTTACAATATATTACTGATATTGACGTTTTGTAAATGCTGTTTAGTGGTCTATACAGAATAAATTCTTTTTTATTTTGAATTTTTTTTTAATACCCTGTAAGGCGTTAAGGGAAATAAATAAAATAAGAAGTAAACCAGACACTAAAAACTAATATACCGACTATGAATAAAGAATTGCATTATATTTCAACTACGTATACGTTCCGTATCGTCTAAAATGCATTCAAGTTTGTTATGAACCAGCTTTTGCAAAAATTTAAATGAAAATAAATTTTAAAAGGAAACTATAACGTCCAAAATAATGAGAGCCTGAACTTTCTATTAAAAATCTGTATTCACTTCGTAATTTGCACGTTAGAAATGGTGTAAAAGGTCAACTTATAATGGTAGTGTTAAGGTTGTACTATTGAGGTCGAGTTTACAGATAGAGGTTGGGAATTTAATTAATGTGGGCAACATTCTGTTAAGGCGATAGCGGCAAGCTCAATTTGTGTTCAATTTCGTCTTTCATTTCTATCACTCAAATTGACACATGAGAATAAAAAATTGATCGATAATGCCGATTGAATTCACTAATGAAGAAATCCGACAATTCCTTTTTTTACTCACAATCCATTTGAACAAGAAATGAAAAATGTGAATACTGATTGAATAATCATACGATTATGGTCATTTTTTCTTGAGTCTTGCAGCTGACAAATGTTATGTATCACTTTGCTTTATGGGGAAACAGCAAAGTGATACATGCATCAAAGAAGAAGTAAAGCAAAGTAATACATATGTGATACGTTATAGCGTTTAAACTAATTCCAAAACTTATTAGACGACATATTAAAAAATTCTCAATTCTATTTCACTCATGTAAGCCATGTGAACATAGATCGAAAGAAAAATGAAGCAATCACCCGCGAGAACATTCACTCCAGTGAACCGTCTGATACAAGCTGTAGTAAAAACACTGTTGTAACATTTTAGTTATGCTGTTAAAGTGCTTGGGCATTTTAAATGCTAATAATGACGGTACAATGCATAATTATGTCTGTTCGTTGTACAGAAACTCCATTTTGTTTTATTTCAGTACTGTTTTATTGAGTTTTTTTTAAAAAGAGTACAAGCAATAGAATTTGCTCGTATTCCTGTAACCCACGTGTTAAAATAATTAATTGCACAAAAACATTAATTGCGGTTGCATCCGAAGCATTCACCTCGGAGTCCAAGGTTCAGTTTTCCACTCCAACTGCGTGCTCGTTAGTGGGAGCCTAAAATCCCCTCTCTCTCGTACTCTTTCTCTTGATCAGCCTATTGCAGTCCACTGCTAGGCATAGGCCTCTCGCATAATGTGCCATTGCTCCTGATCCTCAGTCTCTCACATCCAGTCCTTATCAGCTTAAATTTTAAGACAAATTCTCAAAAGTAGTCTCTCAAAAGTAGTTCTTTAAAAATTGTCAAAAATAGTCTCTCAAGGGTAGTTTATCAAAAATAGTCGCTCAAAAGAAGTCTCTCTAAAGCAGCTATCTCTCAATAGTAGTAAAATAATAATTCCCAAATCTGACACAATATTCCGAGTAACAACTCACGAGACCAAATAATTCGAATATGAACATACCTAACTTTCTCACTAAACGAAATTCCCATACAATTCCATCTGCTCAGCTTACACCGCAATTAAATATTAAGTGTCGTATTACATTTTGTTGGCTAAAGCACTCAAACTCGTGCCGAATGTGGAACAATGCCTGTCGCTGAACAAAAGCCTATCTATAGTGAAAATAATATTGTATTCCCTTTATGAACCTACTGTATCGTGATCTCAACGTTTTTGAAGCTGAAAATGGAAACATGTATTGTACGCCTTCCGTAACTGGAACTAAATGCTTGAAAAACTATCTATGATGAGTTTGAACTAATTGATAGAATATTTTTTTTTTTATAAATTCACGCCTATATCCCCGAAGGGGTAGGCAGAGGTGCTAGCACCCACATTTCGCCAGTTTATATTTAGGTCCCAATGTAATAGGTGGCGAGCCTATTACCATTAACTGGGCACTTATAAACCTGCGATAAATACGCACATAACTTCGAAAAGCATCGCAGTCATTGGTGTGTGCCATGGTAAACCTGGGATCGAACCCGAGACCTCGTCTCAGCAGTCCATTACCCATACCACTAGGCTACCGCGGCAGGCAGGTGATAGAATATGTGGTGTACTATAGAGTCCAGGACCGTTTCCGTCCGGAAATTCTCCAAATACCACCTCGATATCAGACCGGGGTGAAAAAAAACACACCTTTTCGGGTCTAAAGATCTAATATGGCATTCCCAGAACCATCTCTAGTAGTATTAAAATAATCACCCCTGTATACATTATTGCTTATTGATTGCTATTGGTACAGTTACCATAAATGTATATAACAACCAATAATGTATACAACAACCAATAATGTATACAACAAACAATAATGTATACTTATCTCTAATACTTTTGTTTTATGAGAAAATATTATATGAAGAGTTTGCCTCCATAGCTTATAGGAAAATGTAAAAAAATTGGTACCCGGTTTTTAATTCCTGCTTTTTCTATGCAAATATGACACACTTGATTACTATTTAAATTCCTAAAAAAATTGCTCATAAAGTTAGCTACGGATAGAGCAACTGCACTACGGCAGAATTTATGAAATTTATCCAATTTTCACGTTACTGGTGGAGTTGAATTTTCGGAATGAAATTGCATGCTTTCACACCAAACGTGATTGGTTTCGACCATTCCTAAGCCTTGATGAGTGCTAGTATCACTAACAATTCTAGTTAGAAACTTTAGTTATGACTATAGATCTATTTGATACTCTCCAAGACGTTAACTGGTAGTTGATCGTCTAAACGAAACTTACAAAATGTCAAAATTAAGGTTTGTTAAGTAAATCGCACCGGTTTGAAGCTAACGCCCCGAAGAGCGCCTCGGGCAAGAAACTTAGCTGACTTTTTTGCCTTACAAACATTTTTACTTATTCTACGTACAATAATATGTTTGAACAGCTAGCATAGTTTAGCAAATAACTCATCTCCAAACTTGTTGCTCATCAAAATAAACTTAAATTCATTTGACAAATGTACTTTTAGATACATTTTCAAAATTATTTACAGGGGAATTAATTTAATGTCTTCCCTCTTTGGCTAAACGAATAAGTGGCCAATGCAGCGCTATAATAATATAAGGAAACTACCACACTCTCGCTGAATAGTCTAGAATAAACTCAGAAACCCATTTAGAGTCGGATGCCGATACATTAACCATAGTGTAGCCTGTTACACTAACATTTCCGAGGCATTGTTTTTCTTTTACCCGCCCAGTTTTCCTCTTGTTTAGAAGTTCACGCTGTAGAATATTTTAAGTTTTTACGTTTAGATTTTTTTATACCACTTAAGTGGCAGACAAGCACGGCAAGATGTATTTACAAAAAAAAATCTAAGTATCCGCATTCTAGAACCCATAACTCAAGCTAGTTAAGCTGTGTTTACCATGGATCTAGGTGGCGTTGTGTAGTTTGTCCTAGAATATTTATTTATTATCTTATATATAAAATTCCGTACCCCTCCGAAACGGCTTGACCGATTCTCATGAAATTTTGTGAGCATATTGAGTAGGTCTGAGAATCGGCCAACATATATTTTTCATACCACTAAGTGATAAGGGTTTTTCACCATGTAATTTTTTTAGACAAAACAAAGTTTGTCGGGTCAACTAGTTTTTTATAATATTTAAAATGCTATTGTGCGAAGTAAGTGGTAAATTAATTAGACAAAATCTCCTTATATGAATTTTAATTGCAACTTGTATGACTCTAATTGGTCAGCCTGAGCTTTCCTCAAAACAATAAAACCTACTTAGAATTAGGGAGAATTAAAACAGCTTAAAAGCTTCTGCTTTTAGTATTATTCTGTTCAGTGGCTTTTAACTTTAAATATTTTGCTAGAATATACTCTTATTTGTGAAAATGCTGGCTTAGAAAAGTTGAAGGTAGAAACGTTTTGCAGTGAATTTTATTGTGCAGTTGTTGACTCCTCCTGGCTTGGATGGAAAAATCCCATAACCCGATTGTTGTGCCACCTACAGATTCCAAATAATATCTGCAATCTTGCGTAAAGTGCAAGCTTAACACAAAAGTCTTTTCGTGATATTGTTAGAAGTTTATGTGAATTGTGACATTACACATTACATATTGGAAGAAAACTATTTTCGTAATTAAATCCAACTGGATATTATCACGATAGCCTCCGTGGCGTGGCGGTAGTGCACGTGACTGCTACGCACGGGGCGCGGGTTCGATCCCCGCTCAGTGCAAAAAAGTTGTATGCATGAATATGGCTGTTTGCACTGGTCTGGTTAAGCCGTCGGTCCTGGTTGCCATACGAACACCTTTGAGAGTCGTTTAGCCGCATCACAGTAAGACTGGAAAGCCGTCCCCAACTGAGTTGAGAAAAGGTTCAGAGAATGATGATGATGGGATATTATCACGTTTGTTGATTTTTTGGAGTAACCGATATTTCAGCGCTGTTACAACTACCAGTTATACAAAAAATCCAACAAACGTGATAAATATCCCGTTGAATTTAGTACTGAAAGTATAAATGAGCATATGAATCTAACACCTCGCTGATGGTAAGCTGAACGCAAAGTCTCAGGAAAGCGGGTCAAATGAAACCTAATACACAGTCCTTCTATAGTGCAATAATGGTGGTGCCTGGGGGTGAAAGGTGGAGCAGTCTGTCACCCTAGCAGAAGCAGGCTGCAACGGCGGCGCAAAGGGCTAGATTCTAGCCCCCGGATATGGGGAGGCGCACTTTGCGCCGCCGTTGCAGCCTGGTGTCATGGTGTCGCCATCTGATGGCGACACCATGGTTCCCACATTAGGAGAAGGGGGTCATCTCAAGGAGTCGTCCCCGGGTCTGCTGGGGTGCGAGAGATACATCTTGTATAATCTCACCTCAATGAAAGACTCATGGACGGCGTGCGTTTTGGTCAGTTCGAGTCCGACATAATCACCTCACAACTTTTGGTGGGGGTGGTATCCGTGGGGATATTGCGCACTGAAAAAAAAGGAAAGCGTTCTCCATTACGATACACAGTCCTTCTATATTGCAAAAATGGTGGTACGTAACAATTCTTTCGTACTATCGAACGCAGTTCCGTTTCCGTTTATTTTTCCATCGGGTACAGGCATAGGCTCCACGTGTTTGCATTGGAATCTCAATTACACGCCGCCGCGCCGTTTCCACAAAGACTTCGTACACTGAGTTGTTTTAATTTTATTTATTTTTTGCAAAAATTTGGCGTCGATTCCGAGTAATGAGTTTTGTTAATATTTTCGCTTAGTTTTCCAATTATTTGTTTGGTTTTCGAACTGTTATTGTAGTTACTGGGTGTGTTTTATGGGGATGCTTAGTAATAATATTATAAAGACTTGCTTCTATTAAGTGAAACCGTGGGAAAGTTTTGAACGACGCCATTGACGAAATATATAATAGTTAATATATCTGCCTACCCCTTTGGGGATTACAGACGAGTCTATTTGTATGTAGGTATACATAGTCGAAGGTTTTAACCTTACTTAGAGGAAGCAATAAAATTCAAAGATTTTCAAGAACACGTTTGGCAGTGACTTTTGGAAAAACTTTAAATGCTGTTTTTTTAAAGAATGTTTCCCTTGAACAAAATTCTCTATATCCAGTATATAGAACAATTTCCCACCAGGTAAGGTCAAAATCTTCCCCTGTGTAAATTAATATACCTATTTGTGTTGGTTTCGCTACTAATAATCTTAACAGAGTAATTACAGTATATCAAACAATTTGGTGGCAAGAAGCCAACTACGTACATTGTCTAAATTCCCCTATTATTATGAACAAAGCCTTATAGTTAGGTACTTTTATACAGCGTGTTAGGGAAATGCTCCCGAAACCGGATTCACGTAGTAATACTTTGGGTACACTACTACAATATTGGCATAAAAAATACGATTCGACAGTTTTTTTATACCGTTTAATTACCATTATTTACTTTCATTTCATCATGTATACATTCTATGAAACAATAATTATACATTGTATCTGATACAATGTATAATCATTGTATATTAATTCTCATTCCTATAACTCAATCCTATAAACCCAGATGGGCTTTGTGTAGGATAAACAATTTTAACATAATTTATCCATAATTATCTGCTCAGACACTTTTGTGATCATTAGAACATTTTAATATTATAATATAAAAAGTAGGCGGGTAGATTAAAACCTAAAAAATGACTCGCGCGGCGATCATCTGTGGTACGGGCGGACAATGCATATCCCCACCAGTACGAATCACGCACAATACGGGATTAATTTCTACTCAGCCATAGACTTATAACGAAATTTCTATGTACTCAGTATTATGTTCGATCAATCATCTTGATGTCATATTAATTTTCCAAGTTCAAAATTATAAGAAGAGTTCCTACGCACCAGGCGCATACCCTTGGGGGTGACAGGTGAAGCCGCCTATCACCCTTGCAGAAGCAGGCCATGGCGCCGGTGCAAAGTGCCACCACATACCCAGGGGCTAGATGGGGACACCATGATCTCCACATTAGGGGAAGAGGGTCATCTCAAAAGAAATGTCCCCGGATCTGCCGGAGTGCGAGAGATGTCTTGTACCTTTAATCTCACTTTCGTCAATCAAGGACCCATGGATGGCGGCGTGCTTTTTAGTCGGTTCGAGTCTGACATAATCACCTTCACCAGTTTTGGCGGAGGTGGTATTCGTGGGGATTTTGCGCACAATGAAAAAAGGCGCATACAATAAATTACAATACCGGTACTGTTTTGGCGGGTATCAATCCAATAGTTTAACCGGATAACTCTTAATGAACTTGGGGGTACTTTTTTTCCTTGCGCGAAAACCCCACGAATACCAGTCGCACTGGAGCCGGTGAGAGAGGTTATGTCGAACTCAAACCGACTAAAACACACGCCGTTTTTGTGTCCAGTCGCCGAAGGTGAGATAGTAGCGAACATATCCCTCGCACACCAACAGAACTCGGAGGTATCTGTGATAACTGAAATGTGGGTAGTTTGCAAACTCGGGAATATTAGTCTCGCTTTAATTTTCGTAACACTTGGAAGTCTCAGTATCGCATCGCGTGTAAATAGTTATTTTTGTACTATTTAAACTGTTTTTGATGGCATTTGGTAGAACATGAGTGCCATATTGACACATTCAGACATACATATTGATATTTACTATCGAAGTTAATCGGTTTCGCCTAGCGACAATCTCAAAGGTGTATAGTGCTATTTGTTTTGTGATTCTGACTTCTGAAACAGTTTGTGGTGACTAGCATCTACAAGGAAGTCAGCGCGAGGTAAGTAATTCTATTTGCATGTTTATGCAAGCCATCCATATTATTAATTGTAATAAGTTCTCAACTAGCAACGAGGGTAGGGCTATTACAAGCATATCACTCCAGAAACCAAGTATATTCGTTGACTGATAACTGATTATGATCAACATGAAACCAATAAATATTCAGTATTTCTTTTATACAAACTGCGTAGCCTAGTGGTATGTGATTAATATTCAATTACAAACCGTGTAATTGAATATTAATTGTTTAAGGTCAACCACGCGAATAGCAGCATTTTAAACTGAAAATAAAATATGATAAAGAAAAATTGAATCAAATTTTCTTTTGTGAAGGATATCCATCCAAGTTAATAAGAATAAGAAATATCAGTCGTTGAATGTAAGAAGATATGCTCAGAACAATGATGTACGAATAAATTTTATCTTAATTCTGCTAAAATTGTAGCCATCGTAGCGTTCTCTACAGGCGAAACCGCTACATCGGTGTGCCCATTAGGTAAGCGACATTATGAAACATTGACTAGAGTAGCGTCTACTACACAAACATAATTTTGAACATAGAATAAAGTGTTAAGAACAATATCAATAATCTTATATAATATTCATAATTAATGAATTCTTAATTAATAAATTTCTTACAATGCCAACTCCAATGAAGAAATATATTTTGCTAACTGTTAAAATTAAATATTGATCGAAAAAAGTTAATATTTCGACGGGATTAGAACCCGCGAACTTTCCTTTACAGGGGAAACACTTACCGTTAAACCACGTAGCTATGTTTGAAGCATTTGAAATTCTCCAAGGTCTTTGGGTCAATGATGGGAGCCATCTACCGACAATCATATGAACTATGGGCCACAATGTTAAATTTGGTCATGAAAAATGTTGATTCATTAAATAATGATTGAAAATAATGTGACCGAATAAAAAAATCTTACTTATCGTTCAATACTTCTAATGCACTCAATGCTTTATCAAAATCACAAATGTGCATTCACTCATCCATTCATATACCGCCAGTTGTAATGTTTTCGTGGCCCCACAATTACTTCGTAGCTACGTAGCAGCGTAGAGCCGGAAGACTGAGCGATTCTAGTTAGATAAACAGTTTGTTTTCGGCCTGAGTTATGTGCGAAATTGTATCATAAATAACTATGTCCGTACTCTGTACCCTTTGTATCTATACTACACACACCAGCTGCCTGTTTGTTTCACATACTGGAAAGACATATTTTGTAATGTTATCTAAATTTAGAAGATCCATTTATAATGCCAAGCAAAGTGAACAATTTATATAAAAATCCAGCGCGTAGTTACCGGTTACGTAGAACTTGGGCCCCTCCATATCTTGCCATGCGGTGTCATACTAGATAAGTGAGGTATAGGGCTGTTTAAAATCAGACAGATATATTACAGCTCAGACTCAGGCTCAATCCCAGAGCATCTGGTGAGACCGTCAAGCTGAGCGCCACCATTGTAGCACTGTACATGTTTGCAATGGTGACCCTCTTTTATGAGACTTTGCCTTCAGTTTACCACCAGGCGAGGTAAAGTCAAATTGACGAGCCCTAATTCAAAAATAGAAAAAGATCTCGTGTTAACAATAGTGCTCGAAATACGGCAATAAGCTCACCCCCCTATTACGTGAGATCGAAAATTTCCTAATGGTTGGTGAATGTGGGTATTAATTCACCTCTGTTTACCATGGAGGGCAATAGGCGTGTGCATATGTATCTCTGTAAAAAATTATTAATTAAAGAATGGATGAGAACAGTCTAAGCTTGGCCTAAATATTCCTCTCCTAGCTACCTGCTAACAAAAAACTAAAAACTTCTAAATGAATATTTAAACCTCAAATCCAGCATAAAAATGGAAATCTTAGTGTTTGTAATATTATTTATGTGCTTCCACTGAAATCTCTGGTAAAACACTCACCTACTTAAAACATTGTTCAGTTTGAAATGCATTTTAATTTTTTGCGTCGACCGGATTCGAAGCAACGGGACGTCCTTCCGCCCCAGTGCGACTATTTACGGTGTTCTATGATGCCCGGTTCTTGTAATGGCCCAAGTTAAACTATAAAAATGTGAAAAAGCATTTTTCAAATGGTTAACGAAACCCGGATATTAACGCGATCATTATGGTAAATACAGTTATTTAACTTTCGATTTACTTGACGTTTTGGCCAGGTTACATCAGCCGTGGACACTTTTAACATAACATAAACTCACGCCTGTATCCCCGAAGAAGTAGGCAGAGGTGCTAACACCCACATTTCGCCAGTTTATGTTTAGGTCCCAATGTAATAGGTGGCGAGCCTATTGCCATTAACTGGGCACTTATAAACCTGCTATAAATACACACATAACTTCGAAAAACATCGAATAGTCATTGGTGTGTGCCATGGTAAACCTGAAATTGAAGTCGAGACCTCGTCTCAGCTGTCCATTACCCATACCACTAGGCTACCGCGGTTTCTTACTGTATTAAATACATTTATTTGTTTAATTTGTTAGATTTTGCACTTGTCTTACCAGATACAGAGCACAAATATCGACAGACGACAACGGTCTGAGTCTGGAAATAATTACTTTTGGTAGTAAGGCCCTTGAAGGTTCTAATAGGATCGGCAACACGAGCTTAAGGACCTTATGGTGTTGTATACGTCGATAACTTCCCATTAGAAGGGCCGTGTGCTTGACCGGCAACCTAAGTGGTTTTGAAAAAGAATAAAACTATTTCAGGTCATTTTGTGTGATACAATTATTTATACTAGTGTGCTCGATATCAGTCATGATTGTTCCATCAAGATTTACAGAGCCCAAGTCCACCTTCCTGTACTTACAAGCCTCTAAAGGGTACATGCAAACCGCGCATGACGTATTTAAAAGCGATGAGCTGGGATTACACACACCAAGGTCCATACACCCAAAGGATGTATCTCTATCGAAATGACTCCGGTTCTGCCAGGGTGCGCGGGATACGTTGGCTACTATCTCAATGGCAACTGGAACCCAAAGGCGAGTGTGTTTTAATCGGTTTGAATTCGACATAAACTCCCCAATTGACTCGGGTGGGGAGGTATCCGTAGGGAATTTTCGCACGTGAAAAAAAGAAAGAAGTCCAATTAGTCAAATCTACGTTGTAAGTGTAATGTAGCTGAAACTGAAAACAGCGCAAACCTGGATAATAGGGTATACCTCACGCCATATATCTTGAACCTAAATCGCCAATAATCAATGATTGTGTGAGCGAGTGAAAGAGATTCAAAAAACGCGTATTGCGCATATTTGGGTTCAAGATAAATGGCGGAAAGCATACTAGAGTGGTTCCATAAATTATTGACCAAAGTAGCAATTTATATAACGATATCTTGTAACTTGCACCACACAGAACCATTAATGGAGTAGGTCGTTAGCCACAGCTAAAGATTATCAGAGAAATCTGCACCTAATGTGTTTACATTTTATACTTATTAACACAGTTTTGGTGTGTATTAACCGTGCTATCCTTAAATTAACAACTTAGAACATTTAAGTATAATTAAGTTTTAATTGTTACGAAATCAGTCGTAACTGATTTTATTATTTTCAGTTTTATATAGGCAATTCACGAGGAGATCGCGTTCAAAATTATTTTTAGGGTTCCTTTTCCAATGGAAACCAATTGCTAGTGGTAGCAAATACACGTTAAAGTATAACTGCGCAATCCTAGGCGATACGGGTGTAGGAAGACGCATAATGCCCGCATCTCTGTCCTCCATGAGCTCGGGTTGGGACCATCTGTCACCTTAGCAGAAACAGGACACGGTGGTGACGGTGCAATAAGCACCTCCTTATATCCTGTGGCTAGATGAGGATACCCTGATTCCTAGACCAAGGTAATCTCTTTCGAGATGGACAACTTGTAGAAAAAAAAAACAAAAAAGGCTAGTGCAAATACATGTTAATGAAATTTGTACAAGTGTCTCTCAAGGTAAGTTACAATATATTTGAGAACGCCTAAATTTGCACAAGCATACCTCTAGTCGCAGTAGTTCAGTTGCTAGTCCGGTTGACCGGACTACTGCAACTCAAGAGTCGCAGTAGTCCGGTTGTCAAATAGCATCAAACTATTGCTACCAATGTGTAGCAGTAGTTCGGTGGGTGGTCCGGTTGACCGGACTACTGCAACTTGTTAGTTTCAGTAGTCCGGTTGACAAACAGCATCGAACTAATTGTTACTTATGTGTAGCAGTAGTTCGGAGGTCTAAAAACATTGAATAATTGTTCTTCTACTGATAGGACGGCACAACATAGGTAGTTTGATGTGTAGTTCAGCAGTTTTATTAGTTCGGTAGTAAAAAAAAGCAGTAAACTATTTACAATTCTTGAGTTGCAGTAGTTCGGTTGACCGTAAGACCTTTAATAGTTGCTCCCACCCACAAGCGGGAAGTTAAAAAGCACGTGATTGTAATGGTGATCCTCTTTCCTGAGACTGCCTTTATCACCAGGCGAGGTGAAGTCAAATTGATATGCCATGAATAAAAAAAGGCGAAACTATACTTAGTTACATTATGTAATTTTTTATTCGTGTTATATCGAGTACATACAGCAAAATGTGTAGAGCACTTCATTTCTTTTGCCGATATGTGTTCCGCGTTAGAATTAAGCTAATAGGTACAGAAAAAATTACACGTTGTATCGACGAGAATGCGACTAATAAATTGAACATATCGAAATGTGGTTCCGCCTTAAGAGCAAGAGCTTGTAGTACATGTGGGTGGCAATATGTTCCGCTACTTATGACTCGAGCGCTATAAAATAGCTTGTGCTACCGATACTGAAGCGTATTAACCCAGTCCTAGTACAGTCGCGGTCGGTATTTGCTAACCACATTCTTAGTTTTTTACCACATTAGATCTAAAACTGTACATAAGATTATAAATAGGAATTTAATCATCGTCATTAGCCGACAGCAGTCCACTGCTGGACATAGGTCTCTATGACACGCCATTTGGCTAAGTGGATGCCACGCCACTTGGTTAAGTGGCCAGTCTTCAGCTGTCCTCCTCTACTCTCAGCCAACTACTCTGCGTATAATCGTCGCTCCATTTAGTCGCAGATAAACAATAAAAATTTGAACACATTAAATCTGTTCTTTGAATAACCAAAATAAAAACATATATATTTACTCCTGCAAATCTCTAAGAGGGTAGGAAAATGTTTAATATTTTATCATCTAATTACCAATTATGATTTTCAGCCACACGTAGGTTAGAGAGAACGAGCCCATTATTGTGACACGGGCATTTTGTTATAGGCTTGTATGTTTATTGTCAGATGGAAAAAAGAATATTCATCATTCTCTCAGCCTACACGTATTCCCAATTCGGTTGAGGTCGACTTTCCAAGTCTAACTAAGATGTGGCTGAACTTCGATATTTCTCGTGAAGCGACTGCCATCGGACCTCCACAACCAAATGGGAGATATCAAAGTTCGGTGGTTAGCCTAGTCGAACTTTTGAGGGCTTCAACTACCCGTAACGACTGCCATACATGTTCGTATGGCAACAGGCACCGACGGGTTAATGTGTTCTCCGAGGCACAACCAGACCAGTGCAAATAGCCATGTTCATGTATACAAATATTTGCTTTGAGCGGGGATCGAACCCGCGCCTTCATCGTAGCAGTCGCGTTCAATACCGCCACGCCACAGAGATTTTCATGGAAAACAAAAATGATTACATAAAATTCTATTTTATTAATTTATTTCCATCAACAACTTCTGAAGGCGACTGTACAAGTGTTGAAACTAAACGTAATTACTTGGTGTGACCCACATTAGTGAAGTTATTAATACCATAGACTACCACAGACTGAATTCTACGTAAAGTTACAGCTAGTCGCCATTTTTTTATTACAGTTGTAAGATTTATTATAATGATGACATTATTTGTCATAACATCTCGTAAATTTACAATATACGAAAAATCCCCACGAAAGCCCCTCCTACGGAGCCAGTTGGGGAGATTATGTCGGACTCGAACCGACTAAAACACACGCATTTTTACAGTATCAGAGCTTGGGATTCCCTTATAATTTTTGTCAATTTTACCCACGAAGTATTGGTGGTCTTACGATCCAGAGGTCCTCGGTTTGAATCAGGACCACGGTATCCCCGTCTGACCCCTGGTATACATGACAGGCGGCCACACCCGTCACCCCAACCAAATGAACCGATGCCTACGTTCGTATTCCCTGACATCAGCTAGTTGTGAATAGAATAGACGGAGAAACAAAAGGTTGACAAAAACGAGAATACAATATTATTATCTGCGCAGTCAATTTCAAAAGAACAAAAGTGTATTCTATTCGTATTTGGAACGCGTTAACTCAGTGTTCAAACAGCTGTATTTAAGGCTACGGGCATGGTGACGAAAGTGAAAGTTTCATGTTTGGAACCTGGTATATCGAGTTTTTGAGCGATTAATATTAGACCTTCACACTTGGAGAAGAACTACCTACGCCATCCTAGACTTTTTGTCTTGAGATATGTAGAGAAAGCCTTGAGATATAGTACATTATTACTGAAAGTTAACTGAAAAAAAAATATTCAAAATAAACGACTGAATGTACCTCGAAATTATACTAAATTTCGAATACGAGTCAATAATATATTATTATTATTTAAATCGGTTACCTGATTTAAAAACACCTATAACACACCTTACCGTAATTACATCTTTTTATGGGTGTGATATAAGCGATCATTACAATAATCGAGTTTGCGTCCAAATTAGTAAATATAACAACAAAATATTTGGTGGCCGATTAATTATTTTGGTGAACTTACTATTAAGACTTCAAGTGACGTTGATGGGTCTCTTATTTTCCTTGCGTTATCATAAGCCGGTGGCGGTGCATTTTAGGCGGAGAATAATCTTTTGAGTAAGTAAGTACGTAAGTTAGTAAGTTTTTTATACGATGCAAGCGGCAAATAAGCACACGATCCACCTGATGGAAAGTGGTTGCCGTGACTTATAGACATTACTAACCCCAGTGGCGCGACGCCCTGACAATATTCGGTGCTAGATTTACTATATTGAGTATCAACATTTGGTGACAGATCTACGCTTTTGAGTACCAAATAATATATATTTTCTTATTTTACTAAGCAATTAACTTTTAATACAATGACTGCAACTTGCTCAGTCAGTAGAAATAAAAAGAACTGAATTATTGGATTAAGTTGGAACTAATTAGTTAAGAAAATCAAACAACTGATGCCGCTAGACAGTGGAAAAGAGATACCGTGGAAATAAAATAATCAAAGTTAAAGACTTATCTTTTCCGAGGTATTAGCTACGATAGTAACTAAATGGAATGAAAAATGACGCAAACTGGATAGTTGCAACTATCCGCCTTACCTTCGATATCTGATATTTTGACCTTAAGACGATAGTAACAATAGTGCTCATTAGATATGTTCTGGAATTGAACTTTTCAAAAAATAATATATTTAAAACGTTTAAATATTATTTTTGTACATTCTGTCCAGGATAAAAAAAATTCTTTCTTTCAATCTACTAATATCAATGTAATTAAAAAAATGTATGCCGTATTTCTTGCAAACAACTTTCATTCACTCATTCAAAAAGTATAATCGCTACCGCTACCTCTCATCACTAAGCTCATACCTATCGTTGCAGCTGATACTATAAACAATAAACCACAGCCTGTACGCTAGGTGTAGGCAACATGGCCGAGCTATTCTGACGAGAGCCTGTAATGGCGAAGAATATTTGTACGTCTATAAATTTCGTTGAATACCGACTGAAAATGTTCTCCTGTGGACATTGAAATATGGAAATGTTTCTGATTACTATGGAAATTGTAGGTCTCTTGTAGTTCCGTTCTCTTATTTCATTATGGAACTAGTGGAATTTTCTCTACCAGTAATTTCATAGAATTATTGGAATTTTATTATGGAACGATTGAGATTTTTTTCTTCTAGTAATTCTATGTAACTCTTTGGAACCCATGTCATTTCTGGAACGCGGTATACATGTTCATTGATAGGCAAAGCTAAGGCACAGTTTTTCTTCTCAAAGTTAAGAAGTCAGAAGATAGCCACTCAAAATCAAAATAAATCGAATCAACCTAGCCTCAACTAGTCATAGAAGTTAATTTTTGTTTCAATATAATATACAAATGTATAGTAATACCTCAAAGACGAATAATATTCAACTATTAGGTCTTCAAGATTAAAAAAAAAGCTAAAGAATATTCCATAATATTATGCCAGATTTGCCCAAGTCATTTACCTCACTTACCTACTGAATAATATAATATGTTTATTAAAATTTATCCGTAAAATAGATACATCAATAAAGCTTTATAAATAAGCACTAAAGTGGTGCTTGCATATTTTATTACTTTACTAACGACTTCTATGATGTTAACTTTTTGGGAGGCAGTGATCTTTGGGGAAAGTTACGTTGTCAGTATGAGTGCGCATTTAACTTTATAAGTGACATCACAAAAGGTAGAGTTAAGAAAAGTGATTACCGTGGCCTATGGATTTGCAACACCAACACCAGCACTCGTGTTGCGGACGTATAGAAAGCTTCTTATGCCTTTCTTGAAGAGATGAAGGAGGTGTAAAGGTTAACACAGATTCTATATTTAGGGCCCGGCCACAACCTCTCAAAGGTAATATTAATTTAATTACATAGTGTGACTTGGACTTTCATCCGTCAGGATACTAAAGAGACTAGTTGTTATATGGTTAAAATGGGTTTAACAGTGTTACTTACTGCAGTGGATACATATATTCTCTTCATTTGTAAGAATTTACATTCGCCTTACGAGATACAGAACATAAATATCGTTGTACGACAATGGTTCGGGTCCGACTCACACTACCAAAGTAAAGTATAAAAAATTGAAATAATATCACTTGTTAACACTCCCTTATTATACCACTTAGAAGGCACAAAGCACACTTCCCATCTGCACGCACGTGTACGGGTCATAAAAGGTTATGAACAGTCACCGATCATAACATTAGTAAGCAATATTTTGTTTACTTAGCCACTAGCCAAGTGAACTTTGTGACTACGCTTAATTAATATAGGGATCTAAGAGCAAGACCCAGATGTTGCAACTACTTATGCCAGTTACAAGTATTGAACCCTAATAAATTCAAACAAATGTATCCCAAGCTGTTGCTCGTTAGTTTACATACGCTACTAGTTGCTGTATTAAAATTTATAATTGCTTTTATATTCCTGATACATAGCAATAAATTAAAGAGATACCAATTAGAAATCTTGGCTTTAATCAAATATATGTTTGCGTAATATAAGAACGTTAGAATGGAATAAAAATGAATGACAAGGTTATAAATGATAATCTTAACTAAAGAATAATAAAATATGAAAAGAGATTATATATCAATTCCTGACCGGTTAGTCTATTTCAACATTACACAAATTGAAATTCCATCATGGGGGATTGGTTAGAGAGGCTGCATGGTAGCCTCTCGTACCGAATGACGCGGGTAATCATTGGGCACGGGTGCTACTGGGATTAGGTACCTGGAGTCAACGTCTGAGTGCCTTTACTGTGATGCATGCGAGGACTCTGGGCTGCACATACTGACTGGGAGCGTTGCGCTGGAAACGCTGAGGCGGGTCCTAGTGGTGGCCATAGATATGGGTGTTCTCTGGCTCGCCAACTTGCTTACGGGTCACGAGAAAGTAATTCTCAAGAAGGAGATGGCGGAAGAATGGAATCGGAGGAGACTCCTGGCCTGCATAGCCTGCAATGAACAGAACACGGGCGTCGGATGTCGCAGAATAACCCCGTTCTCCATGAGCGCTGGTCTGTGGGTGACGGTTGGAGATGCTAATAATCCTAACAGAAAACCCTATACCCGGGGGCCAGTTGGGAAGACTATGAGAATATCGTTAAGCTTATTATCTAAAGTAACTAATTTATAAAACACATACTCTGTTCTAATTAACTGTTTAACATACTGAGGACAGGTTTTAAAATCAGGTATCACTATGTGCTACAACGTTGGTGGCAATTCTAGTGTTTGGGTCTAGGTTTTAGTCTAAAATTCTGTTTAGAGTTCAGGTCTATGCTGTGCTCCGTTCGTACTTCGCAGAAATAGTTAAACTATACTTATGGAGGTCGATGATATTCAGTTACTATTAGGATTACTTTTCTATCATCATAATCTTACTGGTATTCGCATGGAGCGTGCCATGTAATACGCAGACCATATCACTGAGAGAAGGAAAGCTTGGAATATAACCCTGTACCGTCCCATCTGGCCAGCAGCGTGGACACTGTAGGTTAAAACCTCTAAAGTCGGCAGTACACTATGTAATACGCAGACGATATTACTGCTAGAGGAGGAAAGCTTGAAATAAAACTCTGTACTAACCCGTCTGGCCAGAGTGGACACAGTAGGCTAAAGCCTCTCAACTTTGTGAGAGGCCTATGTCCAACAGTGGACTACGATTGATTGCCTTATGGTAAAGTATTGTGCGGCCTCTGCAAAAGTAGATAAGTAAAGAAACAATAATTTCAATGTTGCCGATGGTTTTCAATCAAATATACTAAACAATCGTATTTTTATGCAATGTTTGAAGTTTAGAGAAATTCAAATCAGGTCTAGCAGCTATGTTCAACAGAATAGGTGCCATTGTCATATATTCCTGGCAGCTTCCGCACAGGCGCGAGGTGAGTCAAGATTTTTATGAATTATTTATGAAACACCCCGTTTTTATCGCGGGAAGCGTACGTCCAACGGAGGCTCTGTTTACCAACGGATTTACCGAAAGGTGAAATTAGGGTTGTCGAAGATAAAATTTGCTAGTAGTGTAGACATTGATGGGTACTATTTGGTAAGAAAAACATACAGTTCCAGGTGTTATTGTGCTTGGAGAAGGTTTTATTATTATTGTACCTACTTGCAGACCTCACACTGAATTCGATGTTATAAGGTTTTTAAAATACTGTTGAATAATAAATAGTATGGTCAGCTTTATCAAAAAATGTTGAAGAATATTTTTATGGTATCTAGTTTATGTTTGATTTGCAAAGGATATTTGACGATTAGTGATCTCATGCTTCAATATAAAAATAATATTAAAATTATTTCTTAATTTTTTGCAGCTACTCGGTCATCAGAACGCTAGTTTTGAACCGAGGTTTTATTTTAAAACTGGTTTTTATCATCCTTGTTCTTCTTTTTTCTTGGATGGCAACATATCAACCCAATTTAGGGGACAATCTTGCCAGTGTCGAGTTGGGAATTTCCTTTAATTTTGTGATAAGTGTAGTTGGAATGATTGTTGATGATGATGATGATGATGATGAAAATGATGGTAATGATGACGATGACGGATGATAGTTGCCCTAGTAAAGTAGTGGAGACTTTTCTAGAAGCTTTTCTTAGGGAGATTTTGACACCAACACGAAAAAGCCCAATTCACTACAATATTCCACTCTTCTACAATTGTGTGCTTCGTCCAAGCCGTTATGTGTAAAACTCCACTATTTTTACACATAAAAACTCGAATGCACACCAAATTTAGAAAATGAAGCACTGCAGCGCTATTACACTTTTCGCGTTCCCGCCAAAACTCCTTTTTTGTCATTATATTTTGACAAATCCAAATATTATGACTTTTTTGTGTATGAATGAGACAACAATAAGCAAAAAGCAGTTTTTATTACATTTTTGAAAAGCGATAGCTGTAAAAAAGCAATACGAAATTTATCATCAATATGAATAACATTTTGGGAAGTACTGTTTTTGAAAATCGAATTTAATTAATCAAACTGCCAATACAAACAAAATTTAATATAGAGTTTTAAAATCTTGATATTAACTTATAAACAAAATATAAATAATGGAAATAGCTATTAAATTACAGGAATAAGGAACTCATGAATCTGTAAGAAAATTTCGGCAATTTCATAATATAAAGAGCTATTATAATGTGCCGTGACAACAGCGCAGAAATACAAATGTGCATGTATTTGCACCTAATAGAATCCTTATTTCTTCCAGCTCGCCCTTCCCTAAATAAAATATATCTTCATATTGACAACGATCAAACAGCTCATGAACCAACACATTGACTTGAAAACCATAAAAATACATCACTCATAGGACACATAAACTTACGTGGCAACCCTACATAAGATCCGCTGGATCTTGTTGTCAACTCGCGTGTATATCCTGATATTTTACGATGAGAATTATTTTTGCTTGAGAATTGGCAGCTCCTATCGATTTATGGGCACTCCAGGGTGACATTGAGTATGTTTAGTGAAGTAAAGTGATATTTGGGAGTGATGAATTGGTATTTTAAGTTATTTGATGGGTTGAGTTAAGACGGTTGGTAAATTTACGGAAGATGTCTTTATTTTAGTTAGGAAATGCAATTGGTTTTAGTTTGCGATTTAATTTGGAAAAGGATAAAACTGATTTCAAATAAATAAGAAACTCATAAAATAATATTTTTCATTAAAGTGCCAGGTATCTCCAAGACTAGCAATTTCCCGTGTATATCGGGGTGCGGGGGATATGTTGTCTACTATCTCACTTTAGCAACTAAGGACCCAAAGACGGCTTGTGTTTTAGCCAGTTCAAGTCCGACATAACCGCCCCAACCGGCTCCGGCAGGGGAGGTAGCCGTGGGGATTTTTCGCACGATAAATAAATTAACACTTGCACTTTAAAGTCCAGAATAAGCTATCTTACTAAAAAGGAATTCCTTTACATAATTTATGAGAGAACCTTACTTTTCACCCTTCAACCTCAACCATACGTATTGTACTCAACCATATAGTATACGAGTATGATACTCACTAAACAGTTTGCGGTGTTACCAAATGGGCTTAGAACCACTAATACGGCGATGACGTAATGGTTTCATCACTGTTTCGTTAGCAGTAAACACACCCTGTAGCTTCCTGCTTCTAGTTAAACTAATTTACTTACCGGTTGAAAAAGCTATGCTTCGGTTTGAGTGTTAAATTAATGTAAAGACAATAATATTGTAGTCTAGTGGCAAAGACATTGCTAGCATGAGTTTTCTGTGTAGCAAACAGCAGTTGGATCTCAAGAGGATTCTTCTTTTTTTTTAACTTAAAGTTGTATCCCTCAAGCTGGATAACCTGCCTAAAGTATACATAATTTTTTATAAGACTGCACGAAAATTTAAAATTTGGAGAACCAACTTCGACGTTAATCGATCTATACTGTATTTGTTTAGGTACTTAAATGAAGGTAAACAAACTGAGACAACTTTTTATAAAAACACATGTTAAACAACATACACCAGGCTAACTAACTGATTAAATAGTAGTTCGATACCTGGTTTTAGTCTTTACAATGCGTTTCTAAGCAGAATTTTTTTTTAATACTGAGTTTTTAAACAAAACATATTTAAAAAGCCACACCAATATTGTTTAAGATTATTTAGATATCTAAACAAATGGAATATAGGTGTTTGCATGCCAATTAAACATAACCTAGTTTCTGTCTAACTTTTTATGAAGAAGCTGTAACCGTTACTCTAAAGATCATCCAATAATTACATTATATAGTTAGTACTAAATTGCAAGGTCAGTCGGAGGTCTATAAAAATGGTCTCGAAACTAACTGTACTATAGAGCTTCATAGCCGGGCATCAAGTCCGCTATAAAATAAGTTTACTGTTACATTATTATGTGCTTTAGATCTACGCACATCTTGAAGGATATTTTCGTAAGAAAATACAACTGTAATAAACATTGAAACACCTAATAATCTCTCCTAAATTCTCATTGGCCGGAATGGCGAGCTCGTTTTACCTTCGTGGCACTGTGCCAGCATCTTTGCCTCCATGTTACGACTTCATGAGATAAATTTGAAATCTTTTAAAGAAAAATACAAGTAGTTGTGTATTTTTAAGTAGTTGGAAGTTGTTGACTTAGGTACTTAAGTGTTCGAGGTTTATCCGTAAACAAATTTTCACGGGTTGAATTTGGTCGATTATATTTCAAAGACCATGATGGTTGCGACATCGTATGACGTGTTGCTTCAGCATCTAATTATAGATAAAGCAAGTATTCCGTGATATTATTGGTTCCACTAAATTTAAGTAGACGAAAAATGTATAGGTATAGTCAAAATATTATGTGTATAATGATACAAAATTTATATAAAATCCCATACATTTTAAAAGGAAATCCAGGTTCAAATCCAGCGTTCAGCTGGCAGAGTGGTTTCAAAAAGAAAGAAAATAATTTAGATATTATATGACGACCTTCGTCGCGTGGCGGTAGTGAACGCGACTATTCGATTTCCGCTCAGTATAAATATTAATCTGCATGAATATGAATAGTTACATTGGTCTGGGTTTTTCTATGTATAATATCAAGGTATTTACAAAAAAAGTATCTAAGTGTGTTTATCCGCATTCTAAAACCCATAACACAAACTAGTTAAACTATATATGCTATGCCCTATGGTAAGTGTGACAATCAACACAACACCAACTAGACGCATGTCTAGGTAGCGTTGTGTAGACTGTCCTAGAATATAATATTTATGCTAGACATAAGCCTATCAAAATGTGCGCCATTACTCCCGAACGCATCCTACCTTCCGTTTGCCGTCACGGGGTTCTCTCTCTACATAGAATACAGTAAAAGTTACTTAATAATCAAACCCATATATTATTCCTTGTTAAATGCTGCGAAAGCCTAGTGGTATGGGTAATGGACTGCTCAGACGAGGTTTCAGGTTCAATTCCAGGTTTTACCATGGCACACACCAATGACTTTTCGATGCTTTTCGAAGTTATGTGTGTATTTATCGCAGGTTTATAAGTGCCCGGTTAATGGCAATTGGCTCGCCACTTATTACATTGGGACCTAAACATAAACTGGTGAAATGTGGGTGCTAGCACCTCTGTCTACCCCTTCGTGGATAATGGCGTGATAGTATAAAAAAAATTGAAAAAAATATATACTTTTGAATTCAAGCACTGATGGTGGGTACTGATTTATTTTGAAGCATGAAATAAATCATTACGACTAATGGTCAAAATCTTTTTGCATACATAATCAATACTAATATTGACCTATTTTCTCTCCCTGTTGTGATCATGAACGAGCATTGTTTGTTCATTATCAAGATCATTGTTTGTAAAACAATAAAACAGTACTGCACTACTGGTTTGCACATATTATTTTCATGGCCCTATGTCAACCACTATTTAGACAATGCTATTGTTAGACCTCGAATTGTTGGTACTGTTCTTTGTTCGATGAAGACTGTATGTATAATAGTCCATGGAGAAGTGCTCGATTACCGAAAATAGGCTACTCGTCTATCACAGAAATCCCAAAATATATTGTTAAATTCGGGTATTAATAAACGCAACATATATAGTTCTTGGAAAAGTCTCCGATTGCCGAGAATAGGCTACTCGTCTATAAAAAAATGTTAAATTTGGTTACACGCAACGTAGGTATATAGCTCATGGAAAAGTCCCCGATTGCCGAAAATAGGCTACTAGGCTATTAGAGACATCCCGAAAAAAAATGTTAAATTTGAATATTAATACACGTAACGTAAATAGTTCATGGAAAAGTGCCCGATTGCCGAAAATTGGCTACTCGGCTATTAGAGACATCGCAAAAAAAAAAATTTGTTATATGTGTGTAATAATACACATCCGCCTGCCTTTTAGGACATACACCGTGAGTATATGTAACTAAGTATAATGAAGAATAAATTACATTAATTCAGTCGTCCCAGTACTTAAAACATTTCGCAAAGTTTGTAAAATCACTGAGCTAGTACGCCAATGATATAAGTAAAAGTCCCATTCAAAGTATTGACTTTTTTCAATTTAGATTTATAAGAAACGGACAGTAAGTTTAAAAGTAAAATTTTCTATCTTTCTTTTTTTATACCACTTAAGTGGCAGACAAGCACGCGGCCTACCTGATGGAAAGTGGTTAACGTGGCATATTGACGTTCGCAACACCAGCGTCACATGCGATACTTTTTTTAACGAATACATACATATTATACATAGAAACACCGAGACCAATGCAAATATTCATATTTATGCACACAAATATCTGCATTGAGCGAGAATCGAATAGTCGTGTTCACTACAGCCATGCGAAGGAGGTCGTTTTACTTAACGAATAATTACTATGAAAAGTATTGGCAGATTTTTATGCTTCAAAATCATAGAATTTACTCAAGGCATTTTTTAGGAAATTAAATGATATAAATAAAACGGAACGTGTATTTGTTAAATCAATATCTTCGAAGATATCCAGGGCACTCAAATCTAGACTTAATTTAAATGCCAGTGTCATAACAGAACGTTGTTCAAAAATAACTTAAAAATCTGTTCTCCGATTTGGTTATGAATATAAATGAAAGCCTACTAATACACATAAAACATAACGAATAAGAAAATAATAATTATGTTAATACGTTTGAATGTTTGTTACTCAATAATACTTAAATACTAGAACTGAGTGTGAAATCCCCTGATAAAAATCTATTCAATTTAATCTCGATCTCAATTCAATTCTCCAAATTTAAAAAACTACAATTTTTAATAAACCAGTGCCAGAATAACATAGAATGAGCTACATTTATCAATCGAATTGGTTCCAACGGGTTGCGGTTACAGCATCGGAATTTCTGGTAGCCGGAGCCACGGTTTCACAACGTGTGATTCGAAATCAATTATTAGAAATCATAACATTAAGAAAATTTTGGTATTCCTTATGGTATTATCTGTCAAAACAAAGCCGCACATTTTCATGACATTATTAAACCTCTAGAATAACTCATAGTTGTATACAATTCGATTTTATAATTTTTACCGAAGTTTTGAAATCTTACGTATTAGAAAGACAATTTTACTGAATTGCGGCTTGCTGATAAGTCAAAATAAATACAAGAATTCTAAACAAAGTTCTCAGGAGTAAAGCTGTAGAAAGTATCTCCACAACATAAAATAGATACATCTAAGTATGTCGATAAGTAACAACATTTTTTACCTAAATGGCATCATGCCAGACACGTCGCTACGGCTACATCTTCTTGAGATTTTGAAGGTTTTATATCGAAATATCAGTGTAAAGAGTCGGGCAAAAATAGTACCGGTATTTTGGTTAGTTTGTTTTGTATACGTGTAGGAAAAATTGTGTTTATTATAAGGCAAACATATTCTAGCCGGCAAAAAGTGTTTGTATGAATAGATGATTACTTTTCGGCAGGACATCACTTTCGGTAACTAAATATTAAGGTGGTAATAAATCCATATATTAATATTCATATCTATTAAAAAACTGCATCAAAATCCGTTGCGTAGTTCAAAAGATTTAAGCATACAAAGGGACATAAGGACATGAAAAATAGGGACAGAGAACGCGACTTTGCTTTATACTATGTAGTGATGCCAAAAAATTATAAATCTGACCAAAAAATAAAAATAAACCGGCTATAACAAAATAATTTTATTCAAAGTCTGAAATAAAATTATCCCATACAATGCGATCATATAACGTCCAGCACCCGGTGGGTGTCCCATAACTTGCCATATAAAAAAACCCTTTAAAATGAAGATAAAGTTATGGTATTTTTACGATATACCGCAACTTAATGCGTTAAACCGTTAAATATAAGATTACCTCCATAAATTTGATGATATGATAAATTAAGGGGCAGTTCTGAAGAGTTCTATTAGTTTAGTGTATAAAATACATACATTCATACATACAATGCTCACGCCCGTAGTCCCCGAAGGGGTAGGCACGGTTGTATTAAACACCCACATATAGCCAACTATGATTATCGGTCCCACGTTATTAACCCCTATTGGGGGCGAGCCTATTTCCGCCAAACGGGCATTTATTAAAAAAAATGGATATGCCGAAAATAAATTCGTCTGTATTAGTAGTATTTTCGAACGCACATTTCGATCGATATTGGCGATGAATTGAGCTAGGTATAGAATTCGATGTCGTCAGTTTCTTGTAGAGACCATTGAAATGTACCTACTTACCTACTTATATAAATGCAAGAAAAGCAAATATGCTAATAATATTTGCAGTAACTAATTAACATATGCTATTAGAGTTAAAGCTTTAACAGATTATCCGTATAACATAGAACAATAGATAATTTAGATGTTATATTCAGAGAATTCTAAGACAAAGGGAGCAATCAAACGCACAGGCTATGTACATTACTGTATCAACAATATTAAGTTCTTAGCATCAAATAATGTAGTCTACCTACAACAATGGATTTCAATTTCTGATAATATAGTTTATAATAATCCGACATAATCAGACTTAAGCCTTATTAGAGGTTAATAATACGTACTCAATAATATAAGCAACTTTTAGGCCTAGACAACCTTCAAAAGTTATAATATTCTGATTGCGAGTGAATTAAATGGGCTCTCAAAGTCTCTGGACACCTTAAGATATATAATCCTTTGACAGCCTTAGTCTAATTTAACTAATAGCCCTTCGGCCGCCATCGCAACCATGTTTCGCAACCAGTAGTAACATCGGTAGCGTTAATAAAGTAATAATAAGCGATGTCTTGTTTCTTTATTACAAAATAAGTAACCAAAACTTAATTACATAATTAGGTTTATCTCTGCGAGATTGAATTGGAAATGAGGAGATCCGTAGACGAACGGAAGTGGTCGACACAGCCTACAGGCTTAGCAAGTTAAAGTGGCAGTGGACGGGGTACGTAGCAAGAAGAACAGATGGCCGTTGGAGTCGAAAGGTTCTCGAATGGAGACCGCGTAATAGAGAGCGCGAGACCGGTAAACGAAGCGTGCGACGGCCTTCCGCAAGATGGACGGAAGACATAGCTCGCGGGTACCCGATGCAGACCGCCTCCAACCGGTCGGATTGGAGGTCTATGTTCAGCGGTGGACGTCCCATTGCTGAAATGATGATAATGATGATTATCCAGTAGCTTCTAAAACTAATAGTTGTACTTCATACAATTTTAGTTGCAAATTGTCCAAGCACTTTTGTAGCCCACTGTACATATAATTCTACTCGAAGAGTATAATCTTTTTATAAACTAGAATCCCGCCGTTCAGGATTATTTCAGATGCATACAGGATTCCAAAATACATCCAGCACAAGCAGCAGATGCTCGTACTGTGAAATAGACTTGAATGTGATTCATTGTTTTAATTCATTGGAGGTTTTTAATTTGGTCAATAACCTATCTTGAACGCTCGTTAGCCATTATTTTCAGTCCCTTCCAACACATTTTAATTGTCTCACATGCGTATGTGAAATCGTCCCAACCTCCTTCGCGTTGCGGTAGTGCACGCCACTGCTACGCACGAGGTTCGGGTTCGATCACCACACATCGGAATCGCTATTGGTCATTGGACCTTTGGTTGTGGAGGTGGTGGTGGAGGGGGTTAATGAGGGGGATCGAACCCGCGCTTCCTGTGTAGTAAAAAGGGATAACGTTTTGAATTTATCTCACTACGCATATAGGAAAATATTCATAAAATAACTATAATCTTTAATACAAAACAAAATCTGTAAAAAACGCTCGATACCTGTTCCACATATTTAGACTTCAACACATTATTAGGTATTTACAAAACACGGAACGAAGTCACATCCTCATTTCTCTGTACTCTGTAATGTGCGTACTTACTTAATGTTTAGTTTACCTACCTTTACCATCTTCTTTGAATAAATTTCACCTACCGTATTTTTTTATTGGCCACAGAATAAGTACTGTAATAACATCAGATTTTATTGTCACCGAAAAAATTACTAAGTTCAGCAGACATCTTATATTTCGGAGATATTATCACATCTAGAGAGATGAACCGGAGCAATAAAAGGATATTTGAATATTGTTTAGATAATATTTCCATAGATAATATTTTGTCAAGTAATAACATTGTAGAAATCATAAACTTTATCACGAATAAAAATCTGACTATAATGAACCCAAATACTCGTAATAGTACTTACTCTTATTATTCATTCAAATGTGCATAGCTTAAATGGATGTTTGTTACTCAAACAAGCAAGAACGGCTGAATTGATCCCAATGAAATTTTACACAGAAATCCTCTCGATTTTGGAAGGTGAAACGGTCTGCTCCTGTACAAAAAAATGCCACAAATGGAAAGAAAAAACTAGCATAATTGACAAAATAGACCACTATCACGAATAATTCGAATTCATTCTAAAAAAACTCTACATTAGCTCTTTTCTTCCTTTGGTTCTTTGATTCTTACAAACATGTTTCATTACCAGCTTCTTTTGTATTCGCCTTCAAAAAATCAATATTCGCACTCAATCAATCTCAAAGAAAAAACTTTCTAAGGGCCTACCCATTAACTCATCAATTAGGTAAGCTCAAACAAGGCACACGGTGATTACACCGACAAAATAATGTTCTTAACTCACGCTCGCTTCAAACAATTTCATCTCCACGTTCACACTGACATGTAATTAATTTACGGTACAAAGATTTCTCTTAATGTGGCCTTGAGAAAAGCGTATCGACCGTTGAACTGACATTACTATTTATATTGAATCTCATTTTTATTTTTGCTTTTCCCGTTTTTCTTGGATTATTATTTATAACTTAGGTGTATGCTTATACAAAAGCAACTTTAAACTGATGTGTTCACTTTTTGTGATCACTATCACTACATAGTATAAAATAAAGTTGCGTTTTCTGTCCCTATTTTTCTTGTCCCTTTGTATGCTTAAATCTTTAGAACTACGCAACGGATTTTGTTGCGGTTTTTTTCAATAGATAGAATGGTTAAAGAGGAAGGTTTATATGTATATAACATCATGCTACGACTAACAGGTGCGGAGCAGGAATGAAAAATGTTGCAAAAACGGGGTGACGCAGACGAAGTCGCGCGGGTCAGCTATAAAATATAAAAGTCTTTCTTCATTGTCCGTCACTTTTTAGACACTAAGTACGTCCTCTAGCAGTAAATTTCAATTATGGACTACTCTATTAACGAAGAAGATCAGTGCTTTTTTGTATTTATTTTTTTAATGGGAAAAGAAAAGAGGAATTTGGCTATCAGGACTATGAAAATTTTACAGTATTGAAGGAAAAGTTAAGAATGTGATACGATGAGAATACACCATGTCTTCTACAGTCATATAAAATATGAAGAAAATTGCTACAGACAATACATCTTTGAGATTTCAAAAATATTGACTTCGAAATCCCTGATAAAATATGAAAATATTGCTATCTTATAACGTGGAAAGAATTCAATTTGTCAAATAATATAATATCTAGATCAATAAAAATCAAATCAAATTTGAATCTGAACACAATATGCATAGACTGACATACCTTACAGTGCGATACAATCTGTGGGCCTACCATGAAAAAATGAAACGGTCTATAAAAAAGATAATTTAGGTTTATTCATTGAAATCTCATCCAAATAAAATAATATGTATTCCAAATAAACAATCAAGCAGTCAACAGAAAATAGGTAACATTTTAATTAGCACCCACATGAAAACTTATAAGGAAACTAAATAAGGTATGTATTTACCATTGTGATCGTGTTAATATACGAATTTCGCTAACCATATATCGTGCAATGCGAAAATTAAAAAGAAATAAAAATACCTACTAAATAAAATCGTTTAACGTTCAGCTAACGTTATTATGGTGATTATCAAAAAAATAAATCATTATAGGAAAATAAAAATCCCGAATACGCAAAATATTAAGAAATAAATAATAAATATGTGCACCCATTACCTACTCCGATAATTTAGAGTCAGGATCACAATGTCAGTTAATTATATTTTATATACCTAGTAATAATAACAGACACATATTATATTGTTTCATACTACTTGATAGTATATAGCTCTTGATAGTAGATATACAAGCAGGTGAGACTCATTTCAAATAGTAGGTACCTACATAATTTAGCTTCTGCAGCTCTTACCATAGTTACAGATTGAAATCTCGGATAGGCGATTGCATTAATCACATTTATTCTAAAGCCATATGTAACTTCATACTATACGAATCTACATGCCAATGTCACATGTTTCGTTAGAGATTTATGCGGGTCCGAAATTTCGAATGTTTTATAGTAGCCCCCTAATATTGTTACAACCGCCGTATTTCCCGCTCACTTAATAGCCCGCCATTAAAACTGCGTTACGCAGCTTACGTTTCCTTATACCACATTTGCCGTTAATAATGACGTAATTTCGGATAAATAGGTAATTTTGAAGAAATAGGTTATATTTTTGAGTGGTATTTTCTTCTTTCAATATTCTGGTGTATTTTTACGCAATTTCAAATAGATTGCGGCTCGACAACAATTGGAATCTTCATCATCATCATCCTTGCGTTAGTCCCGGTGTTTTCACCACAGAATCTAGAAAGTCGCATTATATAATACGGTAGTTGTCGACAATAAAACAGATTTAAAAAGGATTTTTAAAAAATTAAAGTTTGCCAAAAAGAAAACTTCCGATACCGGGAATCGAACCCGAGCCTCCTGGGTGAGAGCCAGGTATCCTAGCCACTAGACCATATCGGATACTGTATTAAAGCGTTCAATTACAAGAATATATTAAACACCTGCTTGATTTCGTCGTTGATGCCGTCGATTCGACAGAAGAGACTTTATTTTATTAATAACTAGTTGCTGACCACGGATCCGCCTACGTGGAATTCGGTTAAAATCGAATACGGAGATAGAGATAAAAAATCTTATGTCTGTCTCGTCTACTCCTACCACAAATGTAATATGGCCGTTCATCTCTGATTGTAACTGTCATTTTGAGTAAGGGTGTCACTAAAACACCCTTACTCAATTGTTGTTGTCATGACAAGGGTAATTATTAGCGATATTAGCACCAGTGTATGGGAATTTACCGGATCTATTGAGATTTATGAATATTGCTCCGCTCCCTTGGATGGTAACGTGATACTATATAGGTTATTGTTATTCTGATGTATAGGCTAAATGATTGCAAAAAAATTTCAGCATTAAAAATAATATTAGTAGGATAGTAGGATAGGATGAAATATGTTAGGATACCTACACGATTTTCGGTAAACAATCCATAAATTATCCTTACTTAGGAGCACATTCAGACTTCATTCGCAGGTATTCTAGGTAATTAACGAGCGCCATAGACTTTTTTTTATTTTATTTTTTTGTTTTAATCTCCTTTTTCATTGTATTAGTTACACTTACAGGAAGATTTCAAATCTTATAATCAAATCAATTAGCCTATCGTAGCCTACAGCTAGATATAGGCGAGAGGCCAATTTTGGTAGGCTTTGGTCTACGGTTTCCACGCTGGCCAGATGGGTTGGTACAGGAATCTATTTTGAGTTTTCCTTCTCTCGCAGTGATATCGTCTGCGGATTTTTCCGTTTGCCGCTATCCACCCTCGGATGAGAGGGTGGTGATATTCTATTTCTATCACCACCATCATCAAATATTTAATATTAATATTATCATCATTTTTAAAAACCTTTTGTAAGTGAACCGTATCTTAACTGAATATAGTCAATGTGGATATGCGAATAAATAAAAAATGGCAGTAGTTCACAGGAATCGACAGGAAATGAAAAAAATATTTTACAGTAAACAAAACTGTTTTATTTGTTCTATTAAGCACTTCATTTCGATATGGAAAATATCATTCTAGGAATTCGTTGTGGTGCTATTTATTTGCGTGAATGAAACCAGTACTTACTGTATTTCCAAAAAAATATCAGTGAAATAGTGAAATAAAATGAACATTATATAAATTCTTTGTTTCGCTTTGATCAGTATCGTGTTGAATGAAAAATGATAAAATTAACGAATATTTCATCATGTTATTTTATAGCTAGCTAACAGCCGGCGACTTCGCGTAAGATTTAAAGTTTATTCACGACCTTTCAAACAGGAATATCGCACCAAAATCCGTTCTGTAACTTTTGTATCCATTGAGGACAAAACAGCCATACTGAAAAGAATTGAAAAATTTATTTTTTATGTTCAGCAAAGAAAGAAAGAACGAAAGTGACTCGGATGTCTTAGGTCGCAGAATGACCTCTGTCCTTCATGAGCGCGGGCCTGGAGATGACGGGTGGTGCCTCCTGTCACTCTAGCAGAAGCAGACCGCGGTGGTACCACAAATTGCTTCCCTATGGGGTATGCCCGGGTAGACCCGGGGGCTCGACGGATACACCGCGGTCCCTACACCCGACAGAGGTCATATGAAAAGAGAGGGCCGGAGTCTGCTGGGGTGCTAGGGATATGTTGGCTACTATCTCACCTCCGGCAACTTAAGATCCAATTTTAGTCTGTTCGCGTTTGACATAACCTTCCCAACCGGCAAATACATAGGGGATTTCCGCACTATTAAAAAAAATAAAGAAAATAAAATCTGTTTTATTGCGGATCACATATTGTAACCACTCTCGCTGACTTTGGCGGGGGATACACGTGGTGACCTACCACATACGGGAAAAAAAGTTACTTCATCAAACAAACCTAAGAGCTACATCTCTCTGGCAAGCTATGTGTGTGCAGCTCTGCATGTACACGCACACACATTTTGTACATATACTTAACTGCCCTTCTTAGTCTAAGTATTTATTACTTGTCCGACCTTAAGGTACAAAATATTGCATATATTAGAACACAGCTCACCACATCTGCGTACATTGTAAACTTTCACAAAATTAACTTTGTCATGATTAATTACTTTGAAACAACACAAAATTAACATTTACTAAACAAATTGCTTATGTTCTAAGACTATTTCGATAGTTTAGAAGTTCTTAATCTTTGTTCGTTCGTCAACATCTTCTTAAAGGATTAAGCGGTTTTGAAAGACGATTTGGAGTTCGGATCGGGGATGGTAATAGTTTTTCATTAGATACCTATATTGTTTTGAAGTTTAAATTATTGTATGAATTTACTAAGATTTAGTTTTTTTGATAATGATGATGTGAGAATATCACCACTCGTCTTATCCAAAATTTTAAATACCTATTCGGTGAAATGAGAGAAAAAAAAGACTTTTTAAAAAAACTTTGGGATTCAATATGATAATATAAAAATTGGTTGCCTGTAAAGTCGGTATACGGGCGAAAGTTTTACGTGACAACGACTTTGAGTGGTAAAATAATTTTAATGTGAATATTCATTCGTCGAGTGGAAGGGACGCGTGCCTTTCACTTTTTATGTCTGTCTCTCTCGCTCTTAGGCGGGCTAACCATGCCCGAGTGGAAGGGACGCGTGCCTCTCACTCGCTCTCATTGTGAGCGCATAACGTGAGCGGAGCGTAACGCAGTTTCTTGAAGTGTCACCCGGCAAGCCAATTTATAAGACGTTGTCACGTCAATATATGAACAAAACAAAAAATAATGTTTAATCACTTTTATGTTTTAAAATCACATGTTTTAAAAGTCAGTAGATTCTATTTTCAAATACAATGAAACTAAATTCTTTTCAAAAAACATAATACAGTTAACATAAGTTGAATGTTAATGAACGCGTGAATATTAAAGTTCAGTATACTTTTAAGAGTGGTTTCGTAATATTTATGTCTCTAATTCCACCCAGCGTAGACTGTTTGCATTAAAATTAAATAGTGTCATCTGTGAACTCAGGGCAAATGACTTTAGCCCTTAGTGCGACCTTGCGGATTACAAGCTTAAAGGTTGCTACTAACTATGACCTTAAAATATGGCCATTTTCGTTTTATTTTTATTTTTGTTACTCGGGTTAAGTTTGTGTTTATATTTGTCTGTAATCATGATGAACCCTGAATTTATGTGCGTGGGCACTGAGGGACCCTACTCGTATTTATTAAAATAAAATTTATAGATTTTGATAGAATTCTTAAAGCAATTCAAGTTCTACTGCGAAATTGGGCCAAATGTTGTCCATGCGTTGTCTCTACCTCTAGAGGGTTGATGGCTCTGAAAACAGGCGTTCTTCTCAAAGTTGAGACATAATGCAGTGCTATTTTTCACAAGACATGTTAAAATATCGATAAATAGTTTTGTACATACCTAAAAAGTAATATTATTATGCTTCACGTTGAAATAATAAAACGTGTTTAACACTGTTTCTATGATTGTACTGCCTTCAAAACAGTTCATTATAAGCAGGATAAACTGTAAGCTCGAGGTGAACACTTTACCTGCTGTACGGGACAACGTGCAAACGATATCTTTGTTTTAGCTATTGCTTCGATTACCTCTACTGCAGCTCGTTACAAATCGGATCAACTGAATCGAAGGGTGACCAAACTGTGCAATGTGTGGGATATTATGATCACAGGCTTGGAGGTGAAGTGAGTTCCAACCTTAAGATTTTTTGTAGGGATAAAATATACCCATGTCTTTTATGAGAATTTGCCTTCAGATTAACATCAGGCGAGGAGAAGTCAAATTGACGTGCCATAAATTTAAAAAGAAATTTTTTTTCCCGTTTGTATGTACCTATGGTTATTGTAACATTATAGTTTCTTTGATGTAGACAGAGTCAATAGTGTTTCATTATGCAGTGATTCTCGTATGGACACGATTTTGTTCTGATTAGGTACGGATTACAACTTTTACATTTTAGGGAAACGCTCCCGGAGCTGAAGCCCATAGTAGTACTACATATTGGTATAAAACATAAAACAAGTAGTACTACATTTTTTTTCGCTGGATATTTATTCCGTTAAACTTGCATTATTCACTCTCTATCGTGTTAGAAAGCTAAATGAGACAATAATTTCATGAAGAAACGTCAACTTGTATTATGCTTTTTTGTAGTTATGTTTTTTTATGAAATTATCGTTTTATTTAACTTGATTGATTCGATGAATACTAAATAATGCTAATTAAACGGTATAAAAAATAAAAATACAAAATTTCATATGTATTGTAACCAGAGTACTACCATGTGTTTTCAGTTTCAAGAGTTCATACTATTCGCTGAAAAATTTCTAATAAATCCTATAACCGTACGAAATACTGCATAAAAACATTATCATTTGAAAATATCTAAATCATTTTGCAAAATACTTAATAACGTAATAAAAAATAAAGTTATAAAAACAGTTACACAAAATAAACCCTAAAATATTGCAAAAGATGATCTGATTAGACATCACAAAATCATACCAGCCCGTTATTCATTGTTCAATAAAACATTTATTATGATAAACGTTTTGTATCTAAGAAGCGTAATAAATACAACACAAATTCGACTGCTGTTTATCTTGTACTTTATACTTATATTTATTCAAAATTTATTATTAGAATGTACAATATAATATTGTTTATGTTTACATAAAAAAAATAATCACATAATTCTCTTGATTTAATGCCATAAATTTGATTTGTTTGTTGATCATTAAACACAAAAAATTCATCGTGAGATAGTAACAATAAATAAATTGAATTCGCACTGTGAATGACTCTTTAGAATGTAAAGCGTAGTACGAATTGCACGTACTTAGGTACGCGTAGTCCGTTACGCGTGTCTTAGGAACGCCATGTGCGTACCTGCTACGCGTGCACTGCAGGTATGGACATGGCATTTCCTAGAAACGCGTAACCGATTTCGCATGTCTAAGAACTCGCAATCCGTAAACAGCTTAATTTAGATTATAATTCTTAATTTTTTATTGCATACACAGTATGGGCAATTAAAATAGAGTTATAAGATTCCCTTTACATTTATTGTAGTCCAAATATTGTTATTCCTTCCCTCTTCTATATTTTATAACTATTTCAAGAGGTAGCGCGCTATATAGGAAGTAGAGTTAAATTGTGAAAAAAAATAAAGATGAATATTCGAAAAGGTCATCCCAGGAGTTACTATAAATAGTTTTATATTTTTATATTCAGCGATCACGCCTGCGCATTCTTGCGAGAATATCCTGTTATGATCCAAACTGGAAAATATGGGTCATTCATGAACTCGCTAGCATGAAACTCGCTAGCTCATGCTAGTTGGGCTGTCGATTTTATTTTATTTATTTGATTTTCTGCAAAAGCAAATGCACCATACACTTTAAGGCGAGGTTGCAGTGAGAAAAGTAGGTATTTTACGTCGCCTCAGTACCTCAGTCCCCGCAGCCGAATCGACGCAACGAGCGGGCAGCGCGGGCGGCGCGCAGGCGCGCGCCGTCGTATAGTATAACCCGGTACGCGAAAACATGAGACTCGCGTTTGTTCCAAAAACTAAGAAACTGGGATGGAATCCAAAAGCTGACAAAGGGTGACACCTAAGACCTGAACATATAGGTCATAGGCCACCGTGACCCTCTTCGCATCAGGTGGGCCGTATGCTTGTCTGCCACATAAGTAATATAAAAATAAAAAAGTTGTTCTGGATAAAGGGAGGGTGGGAAGAGTTCATCGGAATACTCACTATAGGCTATGTGTACCTTTTTCACTTATATACCGGTTGATTTTATAGTGGTTTTGGAAAAAAAGATTTTGGGCACTATTTCGATAGTAAAATCGTAAAGCAGACTTAATTTGGCGAAAAAAAATTTTTTTTGTTACACGTCCCATACATTTTTCTGTTCACCTGCACATTATTGCCATACATAAAGTGATTTTTTTTTCTTCAAAATTAAAACTTCCAGTCGATTTTGCTACCGAAACTGTGTGTGAAACAGAATATTCTTTTTCCGAAACCACTATAAAATCACCGTATATATATATATATATAGATTTATATATATATATATATATATATAAATCACAAGTATATATATATATATATATATACACACATGTATATACTGTGTAGCAACACTTTTTTAAATTATATAAAAAAAACATACATGAAGTCGCGTGCGGGAGATTGTAGTGCTATTTTAGAGTACTCGTGTCTGTGACGTCACCAAGCTAGGGTGTCACTACGCCACGGTACGTATATCGAAAAGCAGTAGGTTAAATTCGGGCACATAATGTTATAGTTTTTCATTGTATAGGTAGAGAAAAAAAAACACTTAAATTTAACATACATATTTTTGTATTTTCATTTCATTGGAACATATGAACATACAAAAAAAATAAAAGCGTCTTCAAAAAACAAAACCTATTGAAAAGTGAAACATAAATAAACACATTACCACTTCTTTGCGTCGCGCAGTCGGGTAAAAAAGACATTTTGTGCTGCCTACTGATCTGTTAGTAGATAGATAGTTAGTAGAAAATGCACGCCGTCACATGCAATCCTAAAATCAAGTCAAGTTTCTTTCAACTTGACTGGCATTTTAGGGTTTAGGTTTAGGGGACGCCCAAGATCGTGTGAAGTGGAAGAAGAAGAGCTGGAAGGCGGACCCTGAGCTCCGAGTTCACCTTGGCCTTGGATGCAGTCAAGAAAATAAGTCTCTATGAGGATGGTGATGATGAAAACGCACAATTCAAAAATTTTCAAATATGATATTATACTCTCTGTTTGTAGCACTAGGGCCAGCCTCAACTAGATTGGATTGATGCTGATGTGAAGTGATCGAAGGAACATGGTTTTCTTTATTTTCTTTCTCTTCGTTCAAGACGATGCTTCTAATAGGCATACCACGGATATGCCTTGGATCAACTAACTCCGGCAGCAGACTCTTCATATAAAACTGAATTATTCGTTGTTCCATTTTATCGGTCCAGAATTGGTCATCTCTCTCTATATATTCTATATACACTGGTTCTGTTTGAGACACCCATAAACCAAAAATACACATTTTACGCTCCGTCACATGCAACTGACCTTGATTTTGGTATAACCAATTACTATTTTTATTTATGGTAAATTATTAAGTTGGATTTTATTATTTTCTAGAGATTTTTCTAAACCATTTTTTGACGCAATCAAAGAGCACTTGCCTTCGACAATTTTGTCATTTCCAACAAGACCATCTGGAGTGGTTCCAAAAAAAGGGGTTTTTTCCTCCAATTTGCGGTCAATAAAAAATCCATTAGGATTATTTTTTACTAATGGTGCACTATCTATTGTAACTTTTCGTTTACTAATGGTACCTGTTGTAATTTTTTTTCTTAGTTCGAGCCATTTACTTGAATCTCTTTGTAAAATCGTTGATCGTTCAATACGATTCCTGTCTGCTGTAAGTTTCATCAGGTTTATGAGAAAAATTTTTTTACAAGTTTTATAATATTCAAATATGTCACAGATTTTAGTAAAAGTACTGATAGTTACGTGGCAATTTGCAAACTAGAATTAGAAACGTCTCCGGGCTGTTCAATACCAGCGGCTTTTCGTCTTCTCATTGCAGCACTGTAACATAAAATATGTATAATTATACTCAGCTGCGGTAGCCTAGTGACCAAGGCAATCTATTCAATAAAAAATAATAACTCCGAACAACTACTGACGTGAACCCATTTGTAATTTAGCTAAGAGTTAGGGGCTAAGAAGACTAGAGCAGTCTGTCAGTAAAATTTTTAGAGCCATAGATATAGACTAGTTATTGTACACCAAATTCAAATTTTTATATACCTACTGTACATTTTTTGTACAGTGCCACAAAAGAAAAAAAAAATAGACATAAATTAAAAAATAAATTAAATTAAATTGACAGCACAATTGTGCGAGCGAGAGAAAGTGATAAACTCCGCCATTTTAGAATTCTTCCTTTAATGAACCGAGTTATACCCATTTTTTCAGCGAAACAGATTATTCGTAATTGACGTGCGGGGGTGAAGCTCGCAGAAACAAACAGCACACGTCCTACCTCGAACACGCCTCGGCGGGTACTGACTCAACTGACTGACCGCTGCGAGTGCTCAAATGCAAAGATTTTGAGGTTTTATAAGTTTTTGAAAGAAATAATAATTGCTTGATAAAATATAATTTTACCAGTCGCTAGATATTTTTATGCTCTTTATAATGATATCAATCTCGGCATTATTTGATGATGGCGTCTTAGTGTAAAACGTGTTTGAAATATCGATTTGGAGCGTTTTAGACCCATGTTTGATGCTAATTTCTATCGAGGCAATTATCATGAATCGTGTTTCTGTTTTCACAGGACCCTAGGAGGTATAGTCTATTTTATGAATATGCTTTTTATTTAGCTCAATTTGCTATATTACTTGATATCCAGACGTTTAAAAATTTTAAAAACTACTGCAACCTGGCCTTAAAAAATAAATGTAGAAATAACTTTTGATCAAATCGGCATGTTTGATTATTCTTCAAAACGTCAGTTTCTAAAAAACCATAACGCTCAGCATTATAACAAAATGTACCGCGCAATACATCATTACAAATAAATCTATCGATATACTTTTTATGACGATTCGAGACTTATCGCGGGCAGTATAAAACTTGTATTTCTCGACAGAAAAAGATGAAACTTGCATTTGACGAAGAAAAAGAAAATACAATTAAATTAGTGCATTACGCTAAACAGCATCGTTTGAAAACTAGGTCTAAGTGTGTTAATATGTTAGTCATAAGTTAGATAAATATAAAAATTGTACTGCTCCTTGACCCGCTTTACGGTCTACAAGAATTAGAATTGAGAAAGTATTAGGGAGTAGGTTGCTCTTTGAGGCGCATTGCGGTCTAAGGACAAGAAATAAGCTCTTAAATTAGTATGAGAATTATAGCAGAATCGTCAAATTTCGAGATCGTTCATTTTCCGGTCACGTACGATCGCATTATGAAGATATATAAATGAGTGAATAACTTAAAGACTATTATTTCATTCAAGAGTTTGAATAGATAGAAAAAGTCAATATACAGTTCATCGCTATATTGGTTATTGAACTCTTTCCACTAAATCAATGTTGTTATTCTCCGCCAAAAGTAAGTAGGTACTTAAGCAAAAATAACGTAAAGATTAACAAAGAATATTTAAAAGAGTAGGCACCTACTTTCCGTCCACAAAAACCTGTACCGGAGCACTCGGTAGTATGAAATACATATATATCTATAAATATAACACGGAGCGAGCTCACCAAGCCAACCGCAGGCACCTCGCCAACTGCCAGTAATTAGATGAAATTAATTATTCTACTTTTACTCTTTGTTGCCAATAGCAATCATGACTGAAATTATGGAAAGGTCATACTTACTCACTTCCATTTATAAATACGACGTGTTTGTAGGTGTTTATTTCATTTGGCCAGTGTGATATTAGATGTAAATTCCATTATTATTATTATTTTATTTATACAATTTGGTTTTGTAAACAATTTATGAACTAATTATTCAACTAAATTAAAACTAGCATGAAAATGAAAACAACAAAAAAGATTTAAACTAAAAAGCGGCGCAGAATTCCTTCGCGTCGCTTACCTCCTGTGGCAAAGTTCCCAGAAGACTGGCAGCATTGCCACGATATTTTATGGCAATGCTTATTCTCTGTCCAAAAAAGAGGCCAGATTTCTAGTCATGAGAAGCGTTGACCATACCTACGCTTCGCAATCTCTCTGAAGAGATTCCGGGCGCTCGGACCCCATGACCCGAACGTTTCGACTCCAAACGGCTCAAATTCATAGTCTCCAATGAGATTGGAGTATTTGGGCCGTTTAAGAGTATCTATATTATTAGTATAGCAGACTTATGGTTTACATACATCGGGAAGAAGAGTAGGTATGAGTTCTGGAAAGTTCTGCTTCCCATGGAACGTGGACAGAAGTTCGTCCATGGTGGCACACAAGTTTGCCTTTCATAGTAAATGAGTCCATGTTGACGTCTATCGAAAGGCTTTCTTTAGTTGCCATCGTTGTGTAGTCATTTGTTTCACGACAGCGCCGCTACTCATGGAGAGGGCTCGAGCATAGGTTTCGTTGTTCGGGAAGGCTTAAGTCATTACAATTATATTTAAAAATAAAAGTCTTTATAATTAAATACTATAAGATAAATTAACAAAAAAAAACTACTGCATGAAGAAAGTAAAATGTTGAGAGGAAAAGAAATTGGGCTACAGGAAGATAATGATATTGTATTTAGTTTGTCTTTTAGGCTACAATATAACTCACTACAAGAAAAATGCTATGTATATAATACTAAGAATATGTTATAAATAATGAAAAAAAGAGGATTAATAACCTAAAAAATGCTACAGTAAAAGTTAAAATACTAATAACCATACAAAAAGATATTCCGATACCGGGAATCGAACCCGAGCCTCCTGGGTGAGAGCCAGGTATCCTAGCCACTAGACCATATCGGATGTTAAATGTGAAATTGAAATTCGTGTTTCAGATTTAGTGTGACTTTAGAAACTAACTAAGGTACATACATATACTCACGCTTATTTCCCTCCAGGGTAGTTAGAGAAAGTTACTTTAAGCAAACATCCCGTTTCTTTTACACGTATCATCAATTTAATTTCAATTATTGTTTCTAAAATCCAAACCATATGAACCGAAAACCTGAAAAAAATAGCAAAGAGGTGCAGGTTCGATCCCCGCTCAGTGCAAATATTTGTATGCATGAATAAGGCTATTGCATTGATCTGGTCGTGCTTCGGAGAGCACGTTAAGCCATCGTTCCCGGTTGTCATACAAACATCTATGGCAGTCGTTACGGATAGTTGGAGCCCTAATTGATCTTACTGAAGTATACCTATAGGTTGTGGAGGTCAGATGGCAGTCACTCCATGCAAAATATCGAAGTTCTGCATCGACGCAGTTAGGCTGGAAATAAGTGACCCCGTATTCCAAGGTGACATCATCAAACGCAACGCTCCGGCCGCCAGTTCGATTAATCGAACTATGAGTAGTTTTATGTCCTTATGATTCGATTGAAAAGTCGAACTGTGTGGCGAATCGGGACTAACGCAAGGATGATGAGTTAAGCATGTACCTATTCATTCATTCTCTGAAGTTTTTCCCAACTCAGTTGGGGTCGGCTTTCCAGTCTAACTGAGATGCAGCTGAACTTCAATATTTTCCGTGAAACGACTACCATCTGACCTCCACAACCAATGGTCCAATGACCAAATGGCAATATCAAAGTTCCAAGTTAGATTGATTGGATTTTTGAGGGCTCCAACTACCCGTAACGACTGCCACAGATGTTTGTATGGCAACCGGAACCAACGGCTTAACGTGCTCTCCGAGGCACAACCAGACCAGTGCAAACAGCCATATTCATGCATACAACTTTTTGCACTGAGCGGGGATCAAACCCGCGCTTCGTAGCAGTCGCGTTCACTACCGCGCTACGGAAGCATGTATTCATTGAACTGCAGTAAATCATGACGAAGCAAACAGTAACATCACAATATATTATTGTCTCACCGAAACTGTGGTCACTGAGCAATAGCTGAGTGTGCGTAATAGGTGCTCGATCGAACTGGATTATCCTGCAAACGGTCCATGACTAATGATCAGATTTAATATTGCTTTGAAAGCATTTACGATGGGCCATACTCAGAACTATACACTACTGTAACCTTTACAATCAGTGGAAATAAATTCTTTGACTTAAACGCGATTCACACACAGCGCGGATGCGGGTCGGGCGCGGGTGTTTCTGCCATCCATCGCCCGTTTTCTTAATAAGGTATTTTTTTACTTTAACCTGTAACCGGCGATGGATGGCAAAAACACCCGCGCCCGACCCGCACCCGCGCTGTGTGTGAATCGCGCTTTAATATAACATAATATAAACTCACGCGTATATCCCCGAAGCGGTAGGCAGAGGTGCTAGCACCCACATTTCGCCAGTTTATGTTTAGGTCCCAAAGGTGGCGAGCCTATTGCCATTAACCGGACACTCATAAGCCTGGGATAAATACACACATAACTTCGAAAAGCATCGAACCATCATATGGAGTGTGCAATGGTAAATTCTTTTGTTTTCTTTGATTTATCTACAGATAAAAATTGTTTGGTTCTTTTTGGGTCTCGGGTCCTTCAAGCGGGGCGTGAAAAAACAACTGTCGAGGTCTTTGGGTGGGGATCGCCGCTGCAGGGACAGCACCTGTAACGGCGGCCACCATGTTCTGGATCTGGACTGCGCCACTGCTTACCATCAGGCGTGGTGTAGTCAATTAGTATTTATTTGAAGTGACTGCTATAATGACCTTAACAACATATAGATATAGGCGATATCGAAGCACTGTAAGACGAGTTGTTGGACTTTTTAGGACTCCAACTACCCGTAACGACTACCATAGATGTTCGTATGACAACCGGGATCGACGATAGCTTAAGGTGTTCTCAGAGGCACGACCTGACCAACGCAAATAATCATTATTCATCATCATTCTCTGAATCTTTTCCCAGCTCAGTTGGGGTCGGCTTTCCGTAAAGCGACTGCCATCTGACCTCCACAACCAATGGTCCAATAACCAGTGGCGATATCGAAGTGCCAAATCAGACTGGTTGAACTTTTGAGGGCTCCAACTACCCGTAACGACTGCCATAAATGTTTGTATGGCAACTGGGACCAACGGCTTAACGTGTTCTCAGAGGCACGACCACACCAGTGCAAACAGCTATATTCATGCATACAACTTTTTGCACAGAGCGGGGATCGAACCCGCGCCCCGTGCGTAGCAGTCGCTTGCACTACCGCCACGCCAATAATCATTATTCATGCCCACAAATATTAGCACTGAGCGGAAATCAAACTATTAACTACCGCATAAAGACAGTCTCTAGGATTACCGTTTCTGAGTACCTCAAAGAGGAAATAGCGTGAGTATTATGTGCACATTCTTGGTCTGTACAAGTTTGCGAATTCAAGAGTTACTTCGGTACAAATTTGCAATTCCTTGTAGCTTTGACATAACCTTTAAGTTTAGTTTTCAAAGACTGTAGAGGCACTATACTCATACAAGTGGTATCATTGAAAGAACTTTATTGCAAATTTTGAATGTTTGTATGAAAGCAAAACGGTATTTCATACATTATTCTGTGTCACAGAATAATTTTACCAGGAAGAGTAAAACATAACATAACATAAACTCACGCCTATATCCTCGAAGGGGTTTCCAAAAGCCCTAAAGACTAGTGGTATGGGTAATGGACTGCTAAGTCGAGGTCTCGAGTTCGATCCCAGGTTTTACCATGGCACACACCAATGACTTTTTGATGCTTTTTGAAGTTATGTGTGCAATTTATCGCAGGTTTATAAGTGCCAGGTTAATGGCAATAGGCTCGCTACCTATTACATTGGAACCTAAACATAAACTGGCGAAATGTGGGTGCTAGCACCTTTACCTACCCCTTCGGGGACATAGGCGTGAGTTTATAAGTTTATGTTATGTTAAATTTATTAGATAGAAGATTGATTTTTGCGTTACTCATTTTCTATAGTTATTCGATGAATACTTACAAAGTAGCTACCGCACATGTGTGCGACCCTTACATACATTATTTCACTTCATCCATCACCTTTTATTCTTTTGACTACGCAATTCTCAGAATAAGGCGGGACTTTTTCCGAGAATGTAGCCTTTTTGGTACATAAACGTTCTCAAAGGCTCCCAGTTTAGTTTTTTTCAGGTCACGCTGTACGTACAAACTACGTCTACACAATAGACTTTGGCAAAATGGCCGACATCGCTTGCTATATTGAAAAATAAAATACATTCAATACATACTAGATTGATGTTCTTTATGTTTTATAAAACAAAGTCGACCCTCGCTGTAGAAAACCCCTTAAAATTTGTAACAGATTTTGATGCGATAATACTATCCAAAGAATTTTTTGAGTAACAAAATATGTGCCCGATTAGCGGCAATAGGCTCGCCCCTTATTACGTGGGACCGAAAATCATAGTTAGCGAAATGTGGGTGTTTAATACACCTCTGCCCGCCCTTCGGCGATTACGGGCGTGAGAATATGTATGTATGTATGTAAAATATATTATTCTCCTCACCCATAGTGTATTTTCTCACCCTAAAAATTCTACTTACCACTCACCCATGGTTTAACAAATCCAACCATAGTAATAGTAATATGTTACTAATTGTAATAGAAAGGAATGACGACCTCTGTGGCGTGGTGGTAGTGAACATGACTGCCACGCAGGAGGCGCGGTTATAAACCCCTTTCAGCGCAAATATTTGTATCCATATATATGGCTATTTGCTCTGGTCTGGTCGTGCCACAATTTGATCGTGGAGGCCCGATGTCAATCGCTTCACGGAAAATAATGCATTTCAGTCGCATTTTAGTTACACTAGAAAACCGAACCCAACTGAGTTGGAAATAGGCTCAGAGAATGATGTAACAGAAAGGAGTGTCAAACCACGCCCCTCAAAGCAAGTAAAAGATTTCTTACCCGAGGCGATATGATTTCTTATGTGCAGTATTCCGCAAAACTGTAAAGAACAAACCTCGACACATGTATACAAGATCTTAGCCCATATTAAAATCGCAATTGCTTAATTTAAAACCCAAGTTATAACAATAATGGACATCCGAGTAGAGCCACGAGCATGAGTTAGTTAACTATATAAGACTGCATAAGCAAGCGTGCCCAATTCAGTCGGTCCAACACTGTCTGAACTACATCAGCTATTTGTGTTTGAACACTGCAACACTGTGCAGTGCACAGTGTTTGTAATTTATGTGCTGGAATTTCGACGTACACTGGGCTAACAACTATTAATGGTAAACGGTATTATAGAAGATTTTATGGAACTCTAGCTACTACGTGCAGCTCCGTCTGCGTTTGTGGTAGTTATCTCTACAAAACTACAATGTAGTGTTCTTTAAGAAAGCCATTAGAAGGTCGGTCATGACGTCATAGAAGATTATATAGGTCCTTGCTAATGATCTCACCGCCAGCGTTGCCCAAGACCATAATATTATTATTATGAGTTCGGGTTGCTTCATAGCTCTATATAAGTCATCCAGGTACAGGAAGTTGAATTCCTAAAATGTTGAATTTGCAAAAAGTTTAATTTGCAGATTGTTGAATCCTAAAAATTGAATGTGTATAAAGTTGAATTCCTAAAATTTACCTCCTCCAATGACTGCTACTGCATAAGATGTAAAGAAACATCGAAACGCCTTCTATATTGAAGTTGGTTGAAAAGTAATTAAGAAATACGGAGTTGTTTTGCTAATTGTAACTTGATTACATCGAGTAGATTGATTTGTGATAGTACGATTGTGATTAATACCTGACCGACGTGTCCTTTGATAAACTTCAATACTATTGTTAGTTTTTGAAGTCGGTTTTTCTTAGCAATACTGTGTCTATACAGTGCAATAAATAAAATAAATAAATAAATATTTTAGGACAATCTACACAACGCCACCTAGCTAGTGTTATGGGTTCTAGAATGCGGATAAACATAATTAGCCAAGTACCTTTTTTATAAATACATACATATTATACATAGAAACACCCAGACCAATACAAATAACTATAACGTCATTCAATCAATCAAAATCCTTCAGTCAATCAATTTTGTGATTTAAACAATTCGCATACTAATTGCTACAGAAAATTTTCAGTACAATGTAATCTTATTCTTCATTCAATTCAAGTAGTGATTTGATATCACAAAGGTAGAACAACAGTAAATAATTCTCAGAAATGCTTCAGCGTTTGTAACATAAACCTTAATTAAGATGCCCTGCAACTGAATTCTGAGTCTTTCCAAGAGAACAAGCTGCTATATTAAACAGCAGTATTATTCCCTTCCCTGTCTAACCTTTTATTAGATAAATAGGTGTGACAAGGTAGAGTATCTGGTATTGTATTGAAATTAAAGTGAAATTGAACTCATCACAAAATAGAAACCTTCCAACTTTGCCTGTGTATGCAGAATAGATGTTTATGAACCAAACTTATGCAGTAAAAATATAATATTTTCCTCATAATTTTATGAAACAATATCAAAACATATTATAAAACTACAAACATAAATTCCAACACCAAGAAATAAAAATATGTTTCATAGTTTAACTCAAAATAATGTTCAACTAAAAGAGATTTATAACACCGCAATGCTTGTCCAGTTTGTTCCAACTTTATCCGGTAATATCTAGTTATATCCGGATCAATCTGGACGGGTATTGAAGTAAAATAAATTCTGTACCTTTCCTTACTGCAGCTTACCTACGGGATAAATACGATTAAAGTAAAAACACAATATTTTGAAGTTGGTCCAGGAGTTAGAAACAGTTTTGGTACTTATTAGTTCCATAAAATCCCCGACATGTTACACCGCACCGACCGGGGCTAAAATTGAAGTAGATGTATTAGAATTGCATCGAGTATAACCGTCTTTAGTTGAACAGAAGCGTCGATACATTTTTGCCTAATAGAGTTAACAAGAAACTTACTGCTCTGTCCGTACTAGTCACCTGCTAATGCTATGTAATTCCACCACATTTCTCTCTTCGCTCTCAGTCATGGGTTGTGGGGCCTTGGGACTGGTACCACGGTCCCGGATTCCACCTATCAGCAGTATTTTAGTACCACAAGAAAAAAAAGTTTGTGTTTACAAAAGTACGATCAAACAAAAAATTTTGAATAAGTATAAATAAAATTATTTTAAATATATTATATACTCGCTCGCCATAGAGAGGGAGTTCATCCTCACACACTACGACCGGAAACGGTGCGCACTAAGCGGTATGAAAGGAGTTTCATCCCGCGCACGCTCAAGCTGTGGAATGAGCTCCCTGCCGTGGTTTTCCCAGGCGACTACAATATGGGGTTCTTCAAGAAGGGCATTAGAAGGTTTCTACAGTGTAGGCAGCACGTGTGTGACGCAACACCAGAGTTGCAAACGTCCATAGGCCACGGTGACCGCTTTCCATCAGGTGGGCCGTGCGCTTGTCTGCCACCTAAGTGGTAAAAAAAAAAATATACATAACAAAAGTATTTTTAAACGAACAAGTTAAACTATGAGATAAAAGAAAATAAGACACTATCAGTCAGTCAGCACTTAACACAGCACAGGGGCACACAATAGAATAGGAAAATCTTATCAAAACAATCAGACCCGTGATATCCAAAATAAACTATGACGTCACTCACTAAAATGGCTTTCGTTAAGGTAAAAGTGTTTCTCACAACAAACTTAAACAAGAAATCCCGTTTCGCCTCATTTCTTGTTGCATTAGCTCTTGTTGAATCCTGTTACCCGAAATTGAATTAACCTTTGATGTAGTCTGCAGTAAAGCTTAAATTGCAGTGGCGAATAAGCAAAATTCTAGTTTCAGACGTTCTTTATTTTATCACTATTGATAAATTGAAAATGTATCTAATGGTGTGCGTCTTACTAGACTAAACTATCTCTGAAATGTATTCCTTGAATTTCAAAAGTATTTTCGTTTTTACCGTGAATTAAATTTTTACTTTAAATAGATGTAATTAAATGCTGATTTCGTTTTACTAAAGCGTTACTTAATTTACGTTCTTTTAATAGATTTCAACTTCAAAATATATGTCATCATCATTCTCTGAACCTTTTCCCAACTCAGTTGGGGTCGGCTTTTCAGTCTAACTGTGATGCGGCTGAATTTCGATATTTTACGTGAAGCGACTGTCATCTGACCTCCACAACCAATGGTCTAATGACCAATGGCGATATCGAAGTTCCAAGTTAGGCTGGTTGGACTTTTGAGGGCTCCAACTACCCGTAACGACTGCCATAGATGTTTGTATGGCAACCGGGACCGACGGCTTAACGTGCTCTCCGAGGCACTTATAAACCTGCGATAAATACACACATAACTTCGAAAAGCATCGAAAAGTCATTGGTGTTTTTTTTTTTTTTTTTTTTTTATACTTTTTTTTTTTTTTTTTTTTTATACTACGTAGGTGGCAGACAAGCACACGGCCCACCTGATGGAAAGCGGCCACCGTGGCCTATGAACGTGTGCAACACTAAGGGTGTCACACACGCGCTGCCCACCCTGAAGGGAAAGGGGGAGAGTTGGGAAGGGGTGGGGAGGCTAGGAAGGGGAGGGGAAGGAGGGGTATAGTGAGCTCTGGCTACCCTACTTACCGGCGGGAACACAACACGATGGTTATTATGACTGCGGTCTTCTGTAGGGCGGAGGTACTTCCCCAGTTGGACAGCTCATTTCGGACGGGAGATACCGTCGTGTCCTACCTCCGTCAAGTGGTGTGTGCCATGGTAAACCTGGGATCGAACTCGAGACCTCGTCTCAGCAGTCCATTACCCATACCACTAGGCTACCGCGGCTGTGTAACTTCAAAATATATGTAAGTAACTTAATATCGATGTCACCTAATTCAGGCATACAACCGTTAATAATATATTGCATTATATTATTAATGAACGATTGTTTTGATTAGTCATTTTTAAATACTACCTTCATAGCCAAATTAGCTCAAAACATATTATGTACTACAAAACGATAATACACAATAAGTAAACTAGGTATGTAAAACAAAATAGGGTCTCATGAGGGTCTCGGATGGGTTCAACGCAATGATAATGATGATGATGAAAATGCTTTTAATCTCATAAAAATAAACTTATCGTGACTTTGCTTGATATTTTTGAAGTAAACAACAATACTTTATCTGTACTACCATAGTCAGCAATAAGGGAATTTTCAACTAAAGTTTACTTTAGGTAAAATTCCACTGCGTAAATATGTTTTCCTGGTATGTAAGTTCTTGGTGGACTTGCTGGCAAATAGTCCAAAGTTGTATTCTCTTTGTTGCCCTATCTATTTCAAAAGTTTTTAACTGATTTTATATGTACATTAATATTTTGTTAATTTGTGTAGCGTGGAGCTAGATAGCAGTAGAACGTTAGATTACTTCAAGCGTCACGGGTTCGATTCCATCACATTACACTTAATGTTGATCTGGCTATAGAATTCAGTGGCAAAAAATTCCCAAAGGAAAACTTATGGAAAAAATAGAAAAATAAAATTTTTATTTAACAACTTACATACATTACACACATTTATAATTTACATGAATATATCCAGTAGTTCACAATTGAGTAAGTATTATTGTGAAGCCATTTGGGTTATTACATTTCCAATAATTTCCACACTGGACTCATGATTTGTATCGTGGAAATCATACATAACTTATCTATCTATCTACTTAGATCAAGTTTGTCATGAAAAATCTAATCGCTATCTTCGCGTTACTCTCGGTTGCGTGCCAACTTTTAGGTTTCAAATCCACACGTTAATTTTTTCATACACCATACGACACATTGGGAAGCCGGCAGGAATCGGGTTATACTCTTCGCTACTGTCATTATTATCATCCTTGGGTTATTCTCAGTCGTATCCGAAGCTGTTCTGTGTGTGACAATAAATAAATATAATATATATTCTAGGACTATCTACATTACACCACATAGACCCATGGTACCTAAGCATAGTTTAATTAGCTTGTGTTATGGGTTCTAGAATGCGGATAAACATACTTAGATATTTTTTTTTGTAAATTCATACATATTATACATAGAAACACCCAGATCAATGCAAATACTCATATTCATGCACACAAATTATCTATCTACAGTCAAACCGTGAAAACGGTTTCGTGGGGCCATGTTTTACATTAAGTTTCATATAATTTTATTTAATAAAGATACATACAACAAATATTAGCACTGAGCGGAAATCGAACCCACGCCTCCTGCGTAGCAGTCGAGTTCATTACCGCCACTCCACTGAGGTCGCCCTCCGCCACTGTAACCTACACAATTAAAATATTTCGGTCCAACAAATTCAGAGCAAAAATATATAACATACAAAAATACGACAAAAAAACTTTACCGTATATATATTTACTAACCTTTCTGTCCGGTTTGCGTTCTTATCCGGTTATACCTACCGGTTATCGCAAGTTTTATAAAAGGTTAGGGATAAATGTGTCAAACATGTACTCCACTTAATCCCAGCTTAAGGGGACTCTACCGCCATCAGTTATTATCACAAACCTTTTAAACAGGTTTTTTAATACTGTTTGAAGAATAATGCTATCAGAGATTACTCATTTTTAAAACTTTCGCGTTGCATGGTTAGCAAAACCCGAGTATTAATGCGATCATTTAGGTTAGGTTTAATGAATTTATTTCTCCAAACACTTACGAGTACATGTCACTTATTGAGAAACAATAATAATTAGTACATAGTGTACCAGCAATACTTCGTTCGTTTTGTCATTAACGAGTTAATATGCTAGCTTCTGTTTGAATATATGAAAAGAAGTTAACTATACTTTTTATAGATGAAGGTATTTTATTATAAAGTTGTGCGCCTTCGTAGGAAAACTTTTTTTTGCCGTAGTTCGTGCGTATCTTCAGCAGCGTAATAAGACTTGCGCGACGACTGCATTTGGTAAATACAATAATTTAACTTTTGGTTTGATTGACGTTTCGGCCAGGTGGCAATAGCCATGGTCACAAGCTGCCTCAGCTTGTGATCGTAATAACCAGGTTTCGCTGAAGAATAATATTTACAGCTGAAGAATAATCCTAAAAGAAGCCGTGGTAGCCTAGTGGTATGTGTAATGGACTGCTGAGACGAGATACCATGGCACAGAACAATGACTTCAATGCTTTTTGAAGTTATGTGTGTATTTATCGCAGGTTTATAAGTACCCGGTTAATGGCAATAGGCTCGCCACCTATAGCCATATATATACACATTGGGACTTAAACATAGACTGGCGAAATGTGGGTGCTAGCACCTCTGCCTACCCCGAAGGGGTAAAGGCGTGAGTTTATGTTATGTTATGTTATAAAGAATAATAGTACATAACATACACAGCAAATGATTTGGTATATATAGGTGACATATAACATAAAACTTGTTTGTAAGTCAAGCGGGGTGCCCAGTCGGCTTAAGCCCCACTGTCGTATTCACATGAGTACTACGCGGTGCGAAAACGTATGAAGGGATTTTCAAAGGAATGGATACAGAACGTGTCTGCTTCACAGGTCGACTTACTGAATAAGGATAGTTGATATGTAAGTTGACATAACCGAAATTTTTCGTTAATATCGTCTGCTTGGTGAATAACAAAAAAATAGTAAATATAATAAAATAGTACTTGGTTTTTTTATATACGTAGCAAGACGTTATAAGTAGCAAGTTGCCTACCCTGTAGGAAACTTCTAATTAAATGTTCTTCTTCGAGAACCCCATATTGTTTTAACGTTTTGGTTCTATGCTACTGATCGATGTATAAGGCTTTGTCTTAAGTCAAATAATTGGGTTAGCAGTCGCTACCGGTCAAAACGATAACAAAAAATAAATAGTTAAGAACTTATTCTATGACATACTCGTACCTAATATAATTATAATATTATATATCATTAGTACACGCAATTGAACTGAAAGTCTGTAGGGTATGCTTGTATAGATTTAACTAGACCTAAATGTTTGTACAGTGATTCCCCTGTACCAAGCATGAAATGGAAATTTACTAATCCTCGCCTATAGGGATATGCCAGAGGCTAACTCTCTCTTGGTAGAAAAATCTGATAATCCAAGACGGCGTGCAGATTTGGTCGGTTCGAAGCCAACCACCCTCGCTGACTTAGGTGTCGGTATTTGTGGCTATTACCTCACGGGGAAAAAATCACGATGTGTGGAGTTGAAAGGATTTAACCAGACCCGCCTTTAGAAAGCTTAAAAATACAAAGATACTCTTAACAAATTTTACTCAAAGAAAACATCACTTTATTAAAGAAATCAATCTGCGTACAACAATTTTCAGTAACACGCTTGTCACACTCGATAATCGAACCAGCACAACCTATACTTTTGTTGCATCGATTGATATGGATTAAATCACCCAAATAGAAGAAAAAATAAAAGGAAGTCTTATAAATTTAAACTTCTAAATTTAATGGAACAAAATGTTACAAAAGTTTAAATTCACTTGCAATAGCCTGCATAGTACAAAATGTTTCTCTACGTAGGCAACTTTATAGTTTGTATTTTACTATTTTTCGTATTATTCCTTTAGTTGTACACCTTATTTACCCATTTGTTATGCTTCCAGGGTTTATTGCGACAAAAATAAATTTAGTAATTAGTAAAATTAGTATTTATATTGTAATGTTACACTTATGATTGTGTCTGCAATGTGTGCATTAAAAAATTGAAAACTGTTTATACTTTCTTCTTCTTTATATTATTCATATTTACGTTCCTCCTTCTTCTCTGTAGTTAACAAATCCGAATATAGGTCCCTATTGTCCCATTTAGTTAGATTAGAAAAAAAAAAGTTTTATATAAAACACTACAGTTTTCCAAGCTTATGTTGCCTTAAAAATTAATAATATAATGACCAGTAAGTTAATTTTTTATACTTAATACTCTTATTAAAATATCATTAGACTAGCTAAAATAAGTTTTATATCTTTTGTACAGTCCAAGTAACTAATTTCATGGTTGAAAACTTCACTGAACATTGTCTTAAATTATGTAATTACAAAATAAAATCCGATAGTCTCTTCCCAAGTAACTTTAACAATAAATATTACAGAGACTTTCTTATACAAGTGTGGTTTGGGGCAGAAAATACTATGAGTACATATTATGAAGGATTAAGAAAAAAAAATACTATGTTGCAAGCCCATGAAAGATTGTAATAACTTGGCTAATCTTGACTGAGAGTGTTCGCATCATAAAACACGAGGGCAATTTTGTTGTTACTCATAATCATGTGTTTGTGAAAGTGCTGGGAACAAGTTTGACTGATTTTCTGTATTTTCGTCGTATATTAGAGGCTTGTAGGCATCATTTACTGGATACACATGGGCCAATACGCCCATATTTGCCCTTATACATCACCTATTTTTTTTTTCAAAATAAGTAAAGTTTACACGCATTTAGGCATCGGAGGTCGCAGAATGACCTCCATTTTTCTTCTGTCGGTAGAACCTGCCATCCAAACAGAAGCAAGCCACGGTTGCGGTTGGCTCACACTCAAAGGGAGCCATCTCGAAATAGATGGTTTCGGATCGGCTGGGGCGCGAGTGATATTTTACTTACTGTCTCATCTCCGGCAACCGAAGATCTGAAAATGGCATGTGTTCTGGTCGCTTCGAACCCGACATAACCACTCTCATCACACACGAAAAAAACACGCAGTTGAGTAGCTCACTTGTGAAATGCTTCCGAGTAGGGTAGCCAAAGCTCACTGGAGAGGTTTTGTGTTGTCAGTGGGAAGACTGAGCTGTGCTAACAGCATAGAAACTCTCCAAACCTCTCCCCCCCACTCCCATAAACAGGGGTGTTGTAAATATTCATTGACCGCGATATACACTTTCTATCAGGTAGGCCATGTGCTTGTCTGCCACATATGAAAAAGAAAAAAAATTAACAAATAAATTTAGTCTTTATGTTTGTATAACGTAAAATAACGTCTAAATTCAGTGATCTTAGAACTCAAACAGTAATAGGATATTGCTACTTCTCTTATTATTATGATCGCTATTTGCGCGTCTTTGTACGAGCGTCTCGATGACCGTAAAGGCAAACATTCTGAAATGCTCCCTGGTGAAAGTCTATTGAATGTGACAGTCTCAATTTCAAAGCAGATACACATGTAGCCAGCGCCATCTAGCACAGTCAAGATGAACTTCTACAAAACTACCGTCTCTGTATCGCACTATGAATGTTTTCTGATTTGTGGCTCGTGCTCATGGCAATCGAATCCTGTAACAACCCATGTTAATAATCGTCGGCATCTGAAACGGTAGACCGAGTCACCTAGACTTCACCCTAGCATTTTACCATGTTATTCAATTATACTGGGTCAAATGCCGACTGAGTTCTAAATTTTCTTTCTTATATTACAATCTTTTGAAGAGTGAAGATTGGAAATAATTCGATTCTTTCAAAGGACTTTCTAAAAATATCGCAAATAAGTAATTGCGTCCTTGTTCTTTGAAATGAGCGATCCATCTGTCCTCGTATTTTATTACTCTAGAGTTACATGGGCGCTTTTATTAATCAATACATTGTCAATTACGTTCTAATGAAGGTCACCGACAAATTTAACTACATCGTTACTCACTCAAAAATAACTGTATATTTCCAGTGATTTTACTTTGTTGTGTTTCATAAATCTCATTTTAGTCATAAAGACATTCTAATACGAATATATTTTCTTACTTCAGTGTCACTAAAATGAGATTTCTTTTTAATTCGAGGTCTTGCTAGGGTCCCATACATCGCTCTGTAGTAATTTTCTTCTTCTCTATGTGCCCCTTCAGTCCTAAAGGACGACCCCTAGTTTCCTGCATTGCTAACATTCAACAGTCAGATATTTACAATTCAATCAATCAACCAATAAGGCATCCGCTGCTGGACACATGCCTTTCCCAATTTTGGGTAGCTTTGGCCTACTGTTTTCACGTTGGCCAGGCGGTGTTTTAGTTTCTTCCTTGTTAGTTTAGTGCCTTCAGTGTTTTAGTTTTCCGTTACTTGATGATACCACACGGGCGAAGACACATTATAATATTATAAAAAATAATTAACTCAAATATTTATGAAGACTAAAAAAGCAACGAATGAAAAGAAAATGATAGTCTATATCAGGTTTTTGAGGTATCTGCTGCTACGGCCTAAAGTTACCGTATGCGGTTGGCAACGAACTCGTACCATTACTGACTAACAACCTACATACTCTGAAAAAGATTTTAGCATAACATTCATTACATTATTTATTACCCAATACTTTACGCGTCTGTACCCATAATGCTTACTTATCACAAGAGAACAAATGCTCGTCTTCATTTTATTTACATACAATTCCGTTGAGATTTAAAGTCCCGAGGTGTCGTACAATCTATGTCTCGTTAAGACTTTCCAGGGAAATCCGTCGACAAGAACGTGACTGGGACTGAAGGAGTGGTTTAATTATTGACAGGGTTGATGAACCCGTGGTTGGAGGGGGGTTATATAAAGACTAAGAGAAAGTTGTGGATCATGGATGGGGTAGAACTTACTTTGCCGACTAGTATTCGAATATTTTAGAGGTAAAAGCTACGTGGGAGTTCTTATTGTGATTTCAAAATTATTACGTCTCGGTGTATTGTATTCTTGATGTCTACACTTATAAGAATAAAAAATGCTTATAAGAATAGTTTTGTATAAGGAAGTTGTCTCTGTAATCAAATAAATGAAGCAGTATTACTTAATCTCATTATGCTGTTGTTATTCCCGTGAAATCGAAAATCAGGCTCAGAAGAAAAAAATTCCTCGTATTGGATAAGTAATCGCTGTGCACATGCACAGCGATTACTTCTGAAGGATTTGTCATCTGAAGGGTGTAGTAATAGATGATTAACGTAAAAATACACAAATGATATCACTGCGAAAGAAAGAATACTTGAAATAAAACCCTGTACCAAATCGACTGGCCTGCGTAGAAACAGTAGGCCCGCTATTATTAGTATTACAACCAGGAGCGGTATGAAAGGAGTTTCATCCTGCGCACGCTCAAGCTATGGAATGAATTCCCTGCTATGGGTCTCTAAGCGACTACAATAAATGATGTTATTTAAGAAGCGCATAAGGTTTCTACAGGGTCAGTAACACGAGTCTAACGCCTCTGCTGTTACAAACGTCCATAGGCCACAGTGACCACTTTCCAAAAGTGGTACAAATGCTTCTTCTGTCGAATCAACGGCATTTTTGGGTTGCCGGCGTGGTGTAGTAATTTGTTTCACGGCAGCGCCGCTACTCACGGAGAGGGCCCGAGAATAGGTTTCACTCTTCGAAAAGGCTTACTTCGTCCCCTCCTGGTGGTACAAATAAAACTGTATATAAAAACAAAGAAGTGTGAACTTTTACAGTGATTGGCCAAATAACCATAAAGTAGTTATTAGTAGTTCCTTTTAAGAACTGTTGCTATTAATTGTGCCTATTTACCAAAAACATAATAAGAGGAACTACTAAAACCTTTAACAATAAGAATACCTTCTATAAAAGAAATCCACTAAACCTGAGATTGTATGCATTAAACGTAACAATATAAGTAGAAGAATAAAACTGTTAGTACATTAGCGTGACATTAATTTTATGGGCAGAGCGTTATCCAGGAAAATAAGGCGCAACGTACACAAGTCACTTGTGATAGCCACCCATTATTTATATTGCAGATTGTGATGATGGACATCGTTTATCAATGGTGTTTTTGTGACATATCAGTGTGTACATTATGGTACGGTCTTAAATATGATGAGATATTTGTCTTATCTTAATGCTGTTTGTAAATGTTAAAGTTTGGATGAATTTAGTTAACCATTCCAGAATGGTTTTTTTACATAGAACACGTCAATTTGACTTCACCTAGCCTGATGATAAAATTAAGCCAAAATCTCAGGACAAGGGGTCAACATTACAAACACGTGCAGTGTTACAATAGTGGCAAATGATTTTCACGTCTGTTTAAAGGACCCGGGACTGTAGGAAGAAGGAAACCCGTGAGCTGGTAAAATGGTGAGGCAAAGAAAATACTTACCGAATCACTTGGTTCTTGATTGAATGAATGAAGTAAATAGATATTGGTCATGAGTTGATTAAAAGAATAATTACATAAACAATTTTGTCCCAAGAACGGGGATGCAGATCATTTTATGCGGATGGAACCGCGGGTAGGAAGTAGTCATAAGAACATATAATTCATGAAAATTTCGATCTAAATATCGTCATTCTAAATTCAATCTGAATTCGACCTAAATTCAAGCTAAATTTACCCTGAATTAGACATAAAGTCAACCTAAATTCAACAATTATATCAACCTTTCCGCATTTGTTTACGAACTTAAATAAAGGTAAACAATATTCGTGCAACTTTTCACAAAAACACAGTGTTAAACAAATAAACTAAACCAATTAACTGAATAACTAATGGTTCGACACAGGTTTTTAGTCTTCAAAATGCGTTTCTAAGCAGAAAATATTTTTATAATGAGTTTTTGAACAAAACATATTAAAAAGACACACTAAGATTGTTTACGTTTATTTAAGTACCTAAACAAATGGCCTATGAATTCAACCTAATTTCAATCGATTTATAAATTTTGCAATCACGGTCGAACTTCAATTTAACATTAAAATTTATTCATCAAAACGCAAATAGAAGAGCAAACTCGACTAGAAGTAATTTTAGAACAATCGATCATTTTAGTTTTAACGTAAAATATGAGTTTGTTTAATAAAGATAATATTATTATAATTTACCAACGTCCTAGATAAATTTGTGGTTTTATTGGATATGAACATCTCACCTACGTAAAAAGTGGCCTGATCTCTGCAACCAGTCAATTCAGACAGCGTCACGCTGAGAGGCGGCCATTGTTTTGCATGGATGTGCGCGGCATTATTATAAAAGTCCCTGTAATGTTTGGTTTGGTTGATTTATTCTTTCAGTTGATTTCCGGATTCGTATTACGGCATGTTGGTATACGTTTAGCTTAAAAACATAACTATTTATTGCTGCCTGGAATTAGTTCATATAGTAATATATGTCAAAAAGTTTCGTATTACCCATCAAATTGTAATTAATCGAAGTAATGTATTGTTTATGTTGGATATAACTGGGACTAGGAGAACAATATGGTATAAAATTATAATCAGCTCTTATATTATTTATTGGTCCTGCCCAGGTTTAATTACTAAATGAATAAAAATATTAAGTTTGCAGGACATTGACTATTGTATTATATGTAGGTATATTAAAATAAAAGAAAATATAAAATATGAATTCACACACCTAGTAGTGGAGCGGTTAGTGAAAAATTAGAACCGGCAAAATTTAGAATAAAATGTAGGAACATGACACACCTGTTGCCCTCCCGGGTAGGCAAAGGTGAATTAACACCCATATTTAACGACACACCTGTTTCCTAGCAGGATAGGCAAAGGTGAATTAACACCCATATTTAACGACACACTTGTTTCCTTGCAGGATAGGCAAAGGTGAATTAACACCCATATTTCACGACACACCTATTTCCTTGCAGGATAGGCAAAGGTGAATTAACACCCATATTTAACGACACACCTGTTTCCCTGCCGGATAGGCAAAGGTAAATTAACTGGGTATTAATTTACCTTTGCCACGACACATCTGTTTCCCGCCCGAATAGGCAAAAAAAACACCCATATTTCACCAATCATTGTAATCGATCCCATATAATAAGGGGTGAAATAATTGCCTTATTGCGGGCATTATTCTTGACTCGAGTTAGACATCTGATCTGGGCTGGGTATATGTCTGTCTGATGTTAAACAATTCCTTACGACACCGCATAGAAGAAATGCAGCACGGATTACCGAATATGTGTATTGTATTCTTACTTCGATTCTCCATGGGTGGCACAAATTCTACTTTGCCGTGAACCACGCGGCCAATTAACATCAGGATTAAATAAATAAAACGTGATCTTTTTAGTCATTAAAAACCTTTTAACTCTCGTTTAACCTACCCATACAGTATACTGACAAAAAAACGACGACAAATGAAGTAGAAAACAGTCAGGGGAGTTAAAATACAATGTTGGGAAGCAGTGTCATTTGCATAAGGTGCCGGAGACGTAAAGGTGCGCCGTGTCCTGCATGTTAATCTTATACCTGACGAAACTTCGAATCAGATCGAGCCCCTTATTTTAGTTTTTGGGAGATGTAAACACACATATGTGATGCGGAGGTGAACGTAGGTCACAATGGTAGTGATAGAAGAGTGACAATTTGTATGTCGAAAGTGTAGAAAGAAATTGACAAGGTCGTGTTAGTACAAGAATCCGTATATTTGATGTTTGTCCATAAAACTTAGGGAAGGTAAGATAAACAACATACAATTGATGTGTGAGAATTTGTGTTCGTTTCGATTTAAAGTCAGAAAAAGTGACGACAGGGTTTTAATCCGCGAGTCTCTTATAGGGAGAATACTTTGACCACTTGAGCTGCTATTCCATGTTTAGAGTAGTTATTAGAATTATTATTATTATTATTAAATGTTCTTCTTCGAGAACCCCATATTGTTTTAACGTTTTGGTTCTATGCTACTGATTGATGTATAAGGCTTTGTCTTAAGTCAAATAATTGGGTTAGCAGTCGCTACCGGTCAAAACGATAACAAAAAATAAATAGTTAAGAACTTATTCTATGACATACTCGTACCTAATATATATATATATCATTAGTACACGCAATTGAACTGAAAGTCTGTAGGGTATGCTTGTATAGATTTAACTAGACCTAAATGTTTGTACAGTGATTCCCCTGTACCAAGCATGAAATGGAAATTTACTAATCCTCGCCTATAGGGATATGCCAGAGGCTAACTCTCTCTTGGTAGAAAAATCTGATAATCCAAGACGGCGTGCAGATTTGGTCGGTTCGAAGCCAACCACCCTCGCTGACTTAGGTATCGGTATTTGTGGCTATTACCTCACGGGGAAAAAATCACGATGTGTGGAGTTGAAAGGATTTAACCAGACCCGCCTTTAGAAAGCTTAAAAATACAAAGATAGTCTTAACAAATTTTACTCAAAGAAAACATCACTTTATTAAAGAAATCAATCTGCGTACAACAATTTTCAGTAACACGCTTGTCACACTCGATAATCGAACCAGCACAACCTATACTTTTGTTGCATCGATTGATATGGATTAAATCACCCAAATAGAAGAAAAAATAAAAGGAAGTCTTATAAATTTAAACTTCTCAATTTAATGGAACAAAATGTTACAAAAGTTTAAATTCACTTGCAATAGCCTGCATAGTACAAAATGTTTCTCTACGTAGGCAACTTTATAGTTTGTATTTTACTATTTTTCGTATTATTCCTTTAGTTGTACACCTTATTTACCCATTTGTTATGCTTCCAGGGTTTATTGCGACAAAAATAAATTTAGTAATTAGTAAAATTAGTATTTATATTGTAATGTTACACTTATGATTGTGTCTGCAATGTGTGCATTAAAAAATTGAAAACTGTTTATACTTTCTTCTTCTTTATATTATTCATATTTACGTTCCTCCTTATTCTCTGTAGTTAACAAATCCGAATATAGGTCCCTATTGTCCCATTTAGTTAGATTAGAAAAAAAAATGTTTTATATAAAACACTACAGTTTTCCAAGCTTATGTTGCCTTAAAAATTAATAATATAATGACCAGTAAGTTAATTTTTTATACTTAATACTCTTATTAAAATATCATTAGACTAGCTAAAATAAGATTTATATCTTTTGTACAGTCCAAGTAACTAATTTCACGGTTGAAAACTTCACTGAACATTGTCTTAAATTATGTAATTACAAAATAAAATCCGATAGTCTCTTCCCAAGTAACTTTAACAATAAATATTACAGAGACTTTCTTATACAAGTGTGGTTTGGGGCAGAAAATACTATGAGTACATATTATGAAGGATTAAGAAAAAAAAATACTATGTTGCAAGCCCATGAAAGATTGTAATAACTTGGCTAATCTTGACTGAGAGTGTTCGCATCATAAAACACGAGGGCAATTTTGTTGTTACTCATAATCATGTGTTTGTGAAAGTGCTGGGAACAAGTTTGACTGATTTTCTGTATTTTCGTCGTATATTAGAGGCTTGTAGGCATCATTTACTGGATACACATGGGCCAATACGCCCATATTTGCCCTTATACATCACCTATTTTTTTTTTCAAAATAAGTAAAGTTTACACGCATTTAGGCATCGGAGGTCGCAGAATGACCTCCATTTTTCTTCTGTCGGTAGAACCTGCCATCCAAACAGAAGCAAGCCACGGTTGCGGTTGGCTCACACTCAAAGGGAGCCATCTCGAAATAGATGGTTTCGGATCGGCTGGGGCGCGAGTGATATTTTACTTACTGTCTCATCTCCGGCAACCGAAGATCTGAAAATGGCATGTGTTCTGGTCGCTTCGAACCCGACATAACCACTCTCATCACACACGAAAAAAACACGCAGTTGAGTAGCTCACTTGTGAAATGCTTCCGAGTAGGGTAGCCAAAGCTCACTGGAGAGGTTTTGTGTTGTCAGTGGGAAGACTGAGCTGTGCTAACAGCATAGAAACTCTCCAAACCTCTCCCCCCCACTCCCATAAACAGGGGTGTTGTAAATATTCATTGACCGCGATATCCACTTTCTATCAGGTAGGCCATGTGCTTGTCTGCCACATATGAAAAAGAAAAAAAAATAACAAATAAATTTAGTCTTTATGTTTGTATAACGTAAAATAACGTCTAAATTCAGTGATCTTAGAACTCAAACAGTAATAGGATATTGCTACTTCTCTTATTATTATGATCGCTATTTGCGCGTCTTTGTACGAGCGTCTCGATGACCGTAAAGGCAAACATTCTGAAATGCTTCCTGGTGAATGTCTATTGAATGTGATAGTCTCAATTTCGAAGCAAACACTGTGCCTAACACATGTAGCCAGCGCCATCTAGCACAGTCAAGATGAACTTCTACAAAACTACCGTTTCTGTATCGCGCTATGAATGTTTTCTGATTTGTGGCTCGTGCTCGTGGCAATCAAATCCTCTAACAACCCATGTTAATAATCGTCAGCATCTGAAATCGTAGCCCGGGTCACCGACAAATTTAACTTTACCCTAGCATTTGACTATATTATTTAATTATACCGGGTCAAATACCGACTGAGTTTCAAATTTTCTTTCTTATATTACAATCTTTTGAAGAGTGAAGATTGGAAATAATTCGATTCTTTCAAAGGACTTTCTAAAAATATCGTAAATAAGTAATTGCATCCTTGTTCTTTGAAATGAGTGATCCATCTGTCCTCGTATTTTATTACTCAAGAGTTACATGGGCGCTTTTATTAATCAATACATTGTCAATTACGTTCTAATGAAGGTCACCGACAAATTTAACTACATCGTTACTCATTCAAAAATAGCTGTATATTTTCAGTGATTTTACTTTGTTGAGTTTCATAAATCTCATTTTAGTCATATTGACATTCTAATACGAATATATTTTCTTACGTCAGTGTCGCTAAAATGAGATTTCTTTTTATTTTAGGTCTTGCTAGGGTCCCATACATTGCTCTATAATAATTTTCTTCTTCTCTATGTACCTCTTCAGTCCTAAAGGACGACCCCTAGTTTCCTGCATTGCTAACATTCAACAGTCAGATATTTACAATTCAATCAATCAACCAATAAGGCATCCGCTGCTGGACACATTGCCTTTCTCAATTTTGGGTAGCTTTGGCCTACTGTTTTCACGTTGGCCAGACGGGTTGGTGCCTTCAGTGTTTTAGTTTTCCGTTTGTCGCCTCTCGATGAGACTATAATATTATAAAAAAATAATTAACTCAAATATTTATGATTAAAAAAGCAATGAATGAAAAGAAAATGAAAGTCTATACCAGGTTTTTAAGGTATCTGCTGCTGCGCCCTGAAGTTACCGTATGCGGTCGGCAACAAACTAACCATTACTGACTAACAACCTACATACTCTGAAAAAGATTTTGCATAACATTCATTACATTATTTATTACCCAATACTTTACGCGTCTGTACCCATAATGCTTACTTATCACAAGAGAACAAATTCTCGTCTTCATTTATTTACATACAATTCCGTTGAGATTTAAAAGTCCCGAGGTGTCGTACAATCTATGTCTCGTTAAGACTTTCCAGGGAAATCCGTCGACAAGAACGTGACTGGGACCAAAGGAGTGGTTTAATTATTGACAGGGTTGATGAACCCGTGGTTGGAGGGGGTTATATAAAGACTAAGAGAAAGTTGTGGATCATGGATGGGGCAGAACTTACTTTGCCGACTAGTATTCGAATATTTTAGAGGTAAAAGCTACGTGGCAATTCTTATTGTGTTTTCAAAATTATTACGTGTCAGTGTTTTTTAGTCTTAATGTATACACCTACAATAATAGTTTTGTTTAAGAAAGTTGTCTCTGTAATCAAATAAATGAAGCAGTATTACTTAATCTCATTATGCTGTTGTTATTCCCGTGAAATCGAAATTCAGGCTCAGAAGAAATAAATTCTTCGTATTGGATAAGTAATCGCTGTGCACATGCACAGCGATCACTTCTGAAGGATTTGTCATCTGGAGGGTGTAGTAATAGATGATTAACGTAAAAATACACAAATGATATCACTGCGAAAGAAGGAATACTTGAAATAAAACCCTGTACCAAACCGACTGGCCTGCGTAGAAACAGTAGGCCCGCTCGCCACAAGCAAGGAGTTCATCTTCACACATTACAACCAGGAGCGGAGTTTCATCCCGCGCACGCTCAAGCTATGGAATGAATTCCCTGCTATGGGTCTCTAAGCGACTACAATAAATGATGTTATTTAAGAAGCGCATAAGAAGGTTTCTACAGGGTCAGTAACACGAGTCTAACGCCTCTGCTGTTACAAACGTCCATAGGCCACAGTGACTATTTTCCATAGAATCAAAGAATCAAAGAATCAATTTCATTTATTCAGTTTAGGCACATAAAGAGCACTTATGAATGTCAAAGTTTTACAATAATTATGTACCTACATTTGTCAAAAATATTATAATTCATAATAAATTAGGATACTTAGTAAATAAATCATTAGAAAATGATTCTTTCGCTGGTTCGGTAGTTAAATCTCCTGAGAAGAGACCAGCAAGAAACTCAGGTAGATTATCGTTATTCTTTTTAATATTTAGTTGTTTATTTATAATAACTGGGTGCAAGAGCAAGAGATTCTTATGACCACGCATTTTTATCATCAAGATATTCGTCTACTTTATAATAGCTTTTTTTAATTAAAAATCTTTTCAATTCTATTTTAAACTTATCAAGTGGCAGGTCAGCCAAATCCTGAGGAATTTTATTATATATTTTTATACATTTGCCCACAAACGAATTACTGACTTTATGAAGCCTTAGTTTCGGTATCGCCAGTTTATTTTTATTTCGCGTATTCAAGTTGTGAAAGTCTGATTTTTTTTGGAAGAGGTCTAGGTTCTTCCTTACATATAAGGCGTTGTCGTAAATATATTGTGAGGCAACTGTTAAAATATTAATTTCTTTAAACAGTTCTTTCAGCGAGTCACGGGGTCCGAGGCAATAGATTGCTCGTATAGCTCGTTTCTGTAATATAAATATAGTTGCAATATCGGCAGCTGAGCCCCACAGCAGCAGACCATATGACATAACGCTATGAAAGTAACTGAAATAAACATAAGTGATTCAAATAAAACTGTATATAAAAACAAAGAAGTGTGAACTTTTACAGTGATTGGCCAAATAACCATAAATTAGTTATTTGTAGTTCCTTTTAGAAACTGTTGCTATTAATCGTGCCTATTTACCAAAAACATAATAAGAGGAACTACTAAAACCTTTAACAATAAGAATACCTTCTATAAAAGAAATCCACTAAACCTGAGATTGTATGCATTAAACGTAACAATATAAGTAGAAGAATAAAACTGTTAGTACATTAGCGTGACATTAATTTTATGGGCAGAGTGTTATCCAGGAAAATAAGGCGCAACGTACACAAGTCACTTGTGATAGCCACCCATTATTTATATTGCAGATTGTGATGATGAACATCGTTTATCAATGGTGTTTTTGTGACATATCAGTGTGTGTACATTATGGTACGGTCTTAAATATGATGAGACATTTGTCTTATCTTAATGCTGTTTATAAATGTTAAAGTTTAGATGAATTTAGTTAACCATTCCAGAATGGTTTTTTTACATAGAACACGTCAATTTGACTTCACCTAGCCTGATGATAAAATTAAGCCAAAATCTCAGGACAAGGGGTCAACATTACAAACACGTGCAGTGTTACAATAGGGGCAAATGATTTCCACGTCTGTTTAAAGGACCCGGGACTGTAGGAAGAAGGAATCCCGTGAGCTGGTAAAATGGTGAGGCAAAGAAAATACTTACCGAATCACTTGGTTCTTGATTGAATGAATGAAGTAAATAGATATTGGTCATGAGTTGATTAAATGAATAATTACATAAACAATTTTGTCCCAAGAACGGGGATGCAGATCATTTTATGCGGATGGAACCGCGGGTAGGAAGTAGTCATAAGAACATATAATTCATGAAAATTTCGATCTAAATATCGTCTTTCTAAATTCAACCTAAATTCAATCTGAATTCGACCTAAATTCAAGCTAAATTTACCCTGAATTAGACATAAAGTCAACCTAAATTCAACAATTATATCAACCTTTCCGCATTTGTTTACGAACTTAAATAAAGGTAAACAATATTCTGGCAACTTTTCACAAAAACACAATGTTAAACAAATAAACTAAACCAATTAACTGAATAACTAATGGTTCGACACAGGTTTTTAGTCTTCAAAATGCGTTTCTAAGCAGAAAATATTTTTATAATGAGTTTTTGAACAAAACATATTAAAAAGACACACTAAGATTGTTTACGTTTATTTAAGTACCTAAACAAATGGCCTATGAATTCAACCTAATTTCAATCGATTTATAAATTTTACAATCACGGTCGAACTTCAATTTAACATTTATTCATCAAAACGCAAATAGAAGAGCAAACTCGACTAGAAGTAATTTTAGAACAATCGAGATCATTTTAGTTTTAACGTAAAATATGAGTTTGTTTAATAAAGATAATATTATTATAATTTACCAACGCGCGAATAATGGAGTGATATGAACTAAGTCAAAGTAGTATAATCATGAAATCGCTTCTTCAGAAAGAACCAAAACACGATCAGATACTTGCACATATTGTGCTGATGTGTCTACTAAATGTGATTGGTGGCACGATAAACAAGCTGAACTCCCTAAGTTTTTACGAAGTTCTAAAAACTCGAAGATTGGAAAACGATATCGAAAACTATAAAATAAGTGGGGTGCAAAAGGTGTGGAGCACATTTCTCGGTTTAGCAATGTGTTTTTGGATTACAGGCCAGGTAATTTGTGTTCTAGCATGGAATTAGCAACAAATTTCCAATAGACTACAATAGGCTTGCCTTTTATGACGTAATATGGTTGACATAAATTATAATTGAAAACGAAAGTTATGGCAAATACATTTATGGATTTTAATTATTATGACACTTGATCGATTATGACCAATGAAATTAGTGAAAGTGATTTTATGTCATTTCACGATTATGGCAACTGAAACGTTATTTCTAATGAAATTATGGCAACTACCAGTATGGCATATAAAATTATGACAAACATTAGTAAACCCGCACAAGCACTACCAATTAACGTCTTGGAGAGTATCAGACGACATCTCATCCACGTAAAAAGTGGTCTATCTTTGAAACCAGTGCTGTTCGCCATCACTACTACTCACGCTGAGAGGCGGCTGTTGTTTTGCATGGATGTGCTTGGCATTGTCATAAAAATCCCTGTAATGTTTGGTCTGGTAGATTTACTGATGTAAAACAAAAAGCTTCCTTTCTTTCATTTGATTTCGAGATTTGTATTACGGCATGTTGGTATACGTTTAGCTTAAAAACATAACTATTTATCGCTGCCTGGAATTAGTTCATATAGTAATATATGTCAAAAAGTTTCGTATTACCCATCAAATTGTAATTAATCGAAGTAATGTATTGTTTATGTTGGATATAATAAGAACTACGATGACAATATGGTATAAAATTATAATCAGCTCGTATTATTTATTGGTCCTGCCCAGGTTTAGTCACCTAAAAGAATAAAAAAAGTAAGACCGCGGTAGCCTAGTGGTATGGGTAATGGACAGCTGAGACGAGGTCTCGGGTTCGATCCCAGGTTCACCATGGCTCACACCAATGACTGCGATGATTTTCGAAGCTATGTGTGTATTTTCGCAGGTTTGTAAGTGCCCGGTTAATGGCAATAGGCTCGCCACCTATTACATTGGGACCTAAATATAAAAACTGACAAAATGTGGGTGCTAGCACCTCTGCCTACCCCTTCGGGGATATAGGCGTGGTATTGTAAAAAAAAATGAATAAAAATATTAAGTTTGCAGGACATTGAGTATTTATGTTATATGTAGGTATATTAAAATAAAACAAAATATAAAATATGAATTCACATACCCAGTAGTGGAGCTGTTAGTGAAAAATTAGAACCGGCAAAATTGACACAGTAAAATAATAATAGGAATACGACACACCTGTTTCCCTCCCAGATAGGCAAAGGTGAATCAACACCCATATTTCACGACACTCCTGTTTTTCGCCCCAATAGACAAAAAAAACACCCATATTTCACCTATCGTTGCAATCGATCCCACATAATAAGGGATGAAATAATTGCCTTATTGCGGGCATTATTCTTGACTCGAGTTAGACATCTGGATCTGGGCTGTATATGTATGTCTCTTGTTAAACAATTCCTTACGACACCGCATAAGAAAAGATAGGGTGGCACAAATTCTACTCTGCCGGGAAACACGCGGCCAATTAACACCAGAATTAAATAAATAAAACGTGATCTTGATAGTCATTAAAAACCTTTTAACTCTCGTTTAACCTACCCATACAATATACTGACAAAAAAACGACGACAAATGAAGTAGAAAACAGTCAGGGGAGTTAAAATACAATGTCGGGAAGCAGTGTCATTTGCATAAGGTGCCGGAGACGTAAAGGTGCGCCGTGTCCTGCATGTTAAACTTATACCTGACGAAACTTCGAATCAGATCGAACCCCTTATTTTAGTTTTTGGGAGATGTAAACACACATATGTGATGCGGAGGTGAACGTAGGTCACAATGGTAGTGATAGAAGAGTGACAATTTGTATGTCGAAAGTGTAGAAAGAAATTGACAAGGACGTGTTGGTACAAGAATCCGTATATTTGATGTTTGTCAATAAAACTTAAGGAAGATAAGATAAACAACATACAATCGATGTGTAAGAATTTGTGTTCGTTTCGATTTAAAGTCAGAAAAAGTGACGACAGGGTTTTAATCCGCGAGTATCTTGACTTGAGAGAATACTTTGACCACTTGAGCTGCTATTCTACGTTTAGTGCATTTGAAATTTCCCTTTACGTCCTAAGGGGCGACGTTGGAGCTACCCACCGTCAGTCCTGCGAACTATCATAACAATGAGCAACTTTAATCATCTATAAGCTTAGTTTGTCTCCACGTCACGTGAAATGTCGAAATTCAGTCGCAACTTACTTAGACTAGAAAGCCGACCCCAACTGAATTGGAAATGGGATCAAAAAATGATGATTTAAGCTTTGTTAATGATTATTCCACCTAATCAATTAAATAGATTCAAAATTGGAAACTTTTTTAAAATTTCAAAGTGATTTCAAAAATTTAACATAATTATTAAAGCCTCAAAATTTCAATAAAATGTGTTTGTATGGTTTGTATCTTTAAACATCATTTGGGACTGTTGAAGTAAGTAGTTCCAATTTTGGTTTTTGGTAAGTCTAAATTGAAGACTAATTTCACTTGACATGACTTAACAGTAGCTCCATTGATATTAAAAAAACAATAGCAGTAGCCGACAGTAGTAGTAGTAGTGAAAATTAGTGAATTGTAACAAACAGGGAATTGGATAGGTATAGCATAACGTTATTAAGATAGGTACTAGTATATCTTGGTTATACAATCTTCTTTCCTATATAAGACAACAACTGCGGGTCATAAATGTCACTTCGAGAATCAATTGATTCGACGAGATTTTTTCTGTGACGCACCATAAACTCTTGGAACGCAAAAACACACGTAATTACTTTCCTCCTACTGTTCCGAGCCCTTTAAGCAAGGCGTGAAAAAATAGCTGTGTAGGCAGTCAAATAGAGACGGCCATTTTAGGGAAAATATCTATTATGGTGGCCAATACTCTCCGGACAGCACCCAAGCTTGTCATCAGGTGAGATTTGAAGTTTCAAATATATAAAAAATATTGAAAAAAAGGTGTCGGCAATGGTGCCGCGAGTTCAATAGTTTCTTTCCTAAAACGATGAAAAATTTCGACGCATCCAAAAAAGTTTTCTGTGATTTCCTAATTGCGTTTACTCAAATAGAATCATAGAATTAGCATTCATAAGGCAATATCAGCGTAGCAACAATTTTTGTGCAAGATTTTCAGTGACGACGATGTTAAAACGACGGAGATAAGAAAACAAGATAATGCATTAAGATGAAACTATAATTAACACATAAATCCTATTTATCTGGATTATAGAATTCCATCAACATGTAAAGCAATAAATTTATTCCAATGGTATTATGAGAAACAAAAACAGTCCTAAATATATTTGCTAACATCAAAATATATTACATCAATACATTCCTAATTAAGAAATCTGTTACATCAAGTGATGTTAATTAATTTATAAGGCAATAATTATTATTATTTCTCTGAAATTATTTATTATGTTTCCGAATATTATAATTGCCATTCGGAATTCCGAGTATCCATTTTATTTATAACTGGCATCTTACATGATATTATTGATTTTGAACAATTTTTACCTTCTCTCATGGTGGTATCGTTTGCGTATTGTTCAGCAAAGAAAGAAGAAAGATAGAAACAAAAAAGGAGGAGAGAAAGAATGAAGGAAGAAATAAAATAATGATTAATTCAGTCGAGACATTTAAACATCCTATCAATGTCTCAAATTTTCTTAAAAGTAAACTATTTATTTAATTATTTATGCACAAAAATGCCCCTCTAAATAATTTAATGAAACTATATTATATCAACATTATAAACATTTATTTTCCTTAAAAGTATTGTCAACAATAACATTGTCCATAATCTTTTGAAATAACAGTCGCAACTCCAGGCTTACTTCCAACTGAGTTGTCATAAGCGTGTATTAAGTCAACCGTATGGGCTTACGAGTTGCTTAAGGAAATCTTATGAACTAAATAATATTTACTTGCGTTTATATCAACCAACACATAAAGAAATAGGCTTCGCTTTGATAGAGGTACTTTAGTTACGCTCAGATGTCAAGGTAATAAAATATTGTTAAGATTGCATCACTCTTTTATTAAGATGGTTTAATCGTATAAGGCGATTATCTAATACTTGCTATTGCTCGCATCTCCACCCGCATGGAATAAGAATGATAACTAGTTTATATTTTCTCCAAAAATAACCAGTTTATAACGTGACTAGTGTAAAATTTTCTTACAACAAATATATAAAGATATTTGAGTTAACTGGAGAGGTTTCGTGCTGCCCTTCGTTATCTTGAGCACTAACACCACAGAGACCCTCGTAACCTCCCCTCCCCTTCCCCTTTCCTCCTCTTCTCTATATGGTCGGTAGCACGAATGTGATGGTGTTGCAAATGTCTATAGGCCACGGTAACCACTTTACATCAGGTGAGGCGCGAGCTTGGGTGCTACGTAACTGGTATAACTAAAAAATATCCTGTGGTATAACTAAAAATATCCTTGCAATAATCCCGGTCGCATCCGAAGCTGTCACTTCAGAATTCTAAGTCGTATTAAAAAAAAGGGAGTCGTCATTCCTTCTTAGCGTGTAATGTAAAGTTATAATGAAATGAATGTATATTTTTACAGCAATGACCGTAGTCATTCGGAGACCGTACGCCTCCTCCGTCCGTAGAAACCTATTCCAGGGATAAGAGTAAGCTATGTGTTATCCCAGACAATAATCTTTGAGTATGGTTGATTATAAAACATCACAAATTATAACGGCCTGCGATCACACGAAACACGAAGCGTTTAATTTATTTTGAGAAGTTAAAACAGTTGAAAGCAGTATTTTGGATTAAAATATACATGTTCTTTTGTAGTTTTCACAAGAAAAGCTTCTTAAGATATTAGTCTCATGATTAATTCAAGTGTACAGAAATTTTGCATGTCTGAAAGTCATATTCAAAATTTCTGCAATGCACGATGTATGAACAAGATTAATGCTGCGACGTTTGATTGGATTGGGGTAATATTTACAAAGTGGCGACATCTTTTGATAAATTGCTCCGCATGCGGTCACGGGTGGACTGCGCGGGGCTATTTGTTACTTTGCACGATTTCGTGTGACAATGTTCAACACATTGTTCAAAGTTGAAAAAGGGGTGTCAAATTATGGCCATTCACCGCCCAAGAGCATGGTAAATAGCTTAAAACCGTCGATATTTATAATTACAAATCAAGGTATTCGTATATCATTATAACTTGGGAGTAATGTTTTAAAATATTATATGGATATAATGGGTATGGAGATAATGTTTCCATACTACAATCGGCAATTAACCTCATAGACTATTATTACCAATATATTTTCGATTTCGCATTATCGATAAAAAATTGATGAATGACCCCAATGCCGTCTTTACCATGCGGGGCACTCGGGGCATAAGTGCCCAAATGTATGATTTTTAGATTGACAAGGTCATTTACACATTCACTGTTAAATTTATCAGGATATTAACCATGTTTGTTTATTTCGTTGAATAACCGATATTTCGGCACTGTTGCACGCTGTACTGACAACCGGCCAGTTAGTTTTTATTGAGGCCAACCGTATCGGTCTACCCTCTTTCTCACTCGTTTACTACGCGCGCCGTTCGTGATCGGTTCTTCAACGAAATAAACAAACATGGTAAATATCCCGATGAATTTAACAGTGAATAAGTGCCCAAAGCCTCCCGCCCAGTGGCGCTCAGGTTGATGGCCTCATCAGATGCTTTTACACGCCCCGCTTAAAGGACCCGGAACGTAGGAAGAAGGAAACACGTTAGCTGCTAAGGAAATCTAAGACTTAATGGTGCGGTAGAGGAAACACTTACCAAGAAACACTTGGTTCCTAATGGAATATTCTACACCGTATGCGGGTGACATTTAAGCCCTGCACGTGTTGTTCTGTGTAGGAAAGGAGAAGGATTACTAATTGGAATCTAAGTGTTACCTTAATATATTAATATCATGAGCTCTTAACAAAAACAAGTAATTTTTAATTGAGCACTAAGCCACCGCCATTACACTCACCGCACACGAATATGACAGCTGGGCCCTGATAAAGTTGATGTAATAAACTTCCTTTTTAATGTATCCATGGTACACTTTAATGGAGTTTAAGGGGATTTGGCATATTGAGTTTTCATGTAAAATCGCTTTGAGGTGCCTATAGGTCGGTATAAGGAAAAGCGACTTGTAAATTTCAAGTGACTTCTTGCAAAATACACTTAATAATTTGAGAAACTTCATCTCATACTTTCTCAAATGTTGTAATGTACGTTATTTGTGGATGTTTTTAGATCTTGTTTTTATATAAAGAAGGCACCTTCTGGCACTAATTTAGTAGTTGTGTGAATGTTCTATAAGCAGATCTTTCTCAACATTGTATAAAAAGCTAAATATTATACAAATTTACTAAAATTTAATAGTCGTCATGTTTGTGTATTATAATTCTTTCTTTCACACATTTCAGCAAATAGTTAGCTTATTTTTTACAAAAAAGTTCGAATATATTTTTTACTCACGCAAATATTTTCATAAAACAAAGCACTTTATGATATTCTACATTTTACTCGCTATTTATTGTTTTATATGTCAAGTACAGTCCTGTGTTTGTAGTTATAAATATATTTAGATTTTAATTAAAATTAGTAAAAGTAAATGTCTAGACGGAATTGGAACCAACCACCAGTTTCTCACAGGGAGAATGCTTTGCTCACTTGAGCTCTACTATACCACATTCAGAGACAAATCGACTTCGAAAAGTAACCATATAAATGCCTTTTTTTAACGTGCGATACCTCCCCCGCCGGAGCCGGTTGGGGAGGTTATGTCGGACTCGAACCGACCAAAACGCGCGCCTCGTCTTTGGGTCTTTAGTTGCCGGAGGTGAGATAGTAGACAACATATACCTCGCACCCCGGCGGACCGGGGGCCCTCTTTTTCGAGATGACCCCCTTCGGGTAACATATAAATGCTTGGAAATTTCGGAAAATATTCTAACATTATTCATTAGTCACTACTAAATTTATTCAACAAATTAAACACTCTTTATGTGTGTGTAATTTGCAAACCCAAATATAAAAAAAACATAACAACCAACTTATCCCACAAAAGTAAAGTAAATACAGTCTGTATTTTTAAGTTAAAATTAAACACAAAAGCGGTGTCAAGAATCTCAAAACCACATGAGTTCCATTCTGAAGTTTACACATTTTCCAGTTTAAATACTTAAACGTTTGTAGAAAGTTTGTTAAATTCAAACAAGTACAAATAGCTAAGTCTCTTGTTTGTCATTCATTTAAATTAAATACTAGTAAATAGTAGTAAATTTGTTAGACTTCATATACAGAATGATTTTTTTCAACCATACTTTTAGAGAAATTACCTACTCTACATCTCGTCATCTCTTTGTACATCTCGTCTCACTATTGTATATAAATATAATTTACGTGTACATGAAGAATAAAATAAAAAAATAAATAAATAAAATACTCTAGGGCTATGGTATTACCACGTATTCTAGAATCCTGCTCAAGAAGGAATCTCGAGTTATTTTTGAACAACGTTCAGCTTTGACAGTGGCAATTAAATGAGGTCTAGATTTGAGTACCCTGGATATATTTAAAGATATTGATTTTGTACATAAATCACATTCACGTTCTAAAAATATGAGCCAAATAAGGAAAGTGTAGATCCATACCCCAAGCACCTTCACTAATTACTTCTCTCAATTACTTCTACTGGGCTTAACAAATACAGCAGACAGCACAAATATAACATCGATGAAATTATTACTAACTGAATGGAAATATTCCTTTACTTTTAAAAAAAGAATTTAATCTATCACACACAGTATGTAATCGAACCAATTCGAATGCATTCCTCCACCCTGTACACTGAAATATTCATAGTTTCTTTGAGATAAAAGAGTAAGAGGAATTTCTAGGTATCAAGGGAATCATAATTAAAACTGTGTCCTAGAAGTACTAAATGAAAATTCTTGTGAAACTTATACTTGAACATAAAGGAATTATTTTATTTAAATAGCTTCTTTCTTTATAAATTAATGAAACAATATGAATATTGCAGAAAAACCATGAAGATACGAGTATAATCGAATACGTGAGTGGATGAAGAGACTATGTGACTATTACAAAATATTGAGATAGTGGACTCCAAATCAATTATGGTCAAGGCAAACACATTAATATTACTAGCGTTAATAGACCCACAGACTTCTTCATTAACGCGATACCGAATTAAAAATGTCAGTGACAGTGATTTGTGACTTTTCTGAATTAAATAGCTAATTAAATCGGTGTCTTAACTACCAATGTATCTTCTAATTGGCAGTAGATTTCGAGTCACGTTCATGCAGTATCCACTGAGTTTAGTCACAAAGTTATCTCATTAGACATTTTGTAAATGAGATTGAGACGAATTTGATGTAGGTTAAACCACGGTACACATAATCAAGAACTTCTCTAAAACCTTATTGGAATAGAAACTAGTTTGGCATTCAGTATGTTATTTCAAATCAATTTATATCGGCAAAAATGAATGCTCCGATGAGACTCGAACCCGTGACCTTTCCCTTACTGAGAATGCTCTAACCGCTAAGCCACGGAGTCACGTCTTGATCATTTGAAACTCTCCTATGCAATCATCTTGCAGCGATGGTGGGAACCATTGCGATGGTGGAGCTGGTTTAGCGGTTGGGGCGTTCCCACTGTAAGGGAAAAATCGCGGGTTTGAGTTCCGTCGGACCAATGATTTTTTCCTATCTAAATTGAATGGATAGTAGTGTTTCTTATTTTCACATATTATACGAATGCTCACATCTTAATATTATTATAAATACATAGATGAGCTGCTCGGCATAGAGGCATACTTCGAAACACCATCGCATTTTATGAATTTTCAAATAATGTATGACAATCTGCGAAAATGCTTACATTTATGATTACTGCTCCGCTCCTTTGAGTAACGTAATGATATATAGGATGTAACCTCTCTCGATAAGTGATCTAGTGTAGGGTTGTGAGAAAGGGCTTAGCTTTGTATAATGACTATATAAGCCTAATATATTTGCAAGCTCTATGGAGCAAATGTTGTAAGTACCTATTAGGTCTAAAATACAATCTCTGGTTAATATGAGAAGCAAATAAACTATGGAGATTTGATACTTAATAAGAATTATATAATATTATTATTTACTATTACTTACAAATTTATTCACAGAACTTAACTCCACATATTTCTACAGAGTTTAAGTGTACAGTCGACAAAAGAGATACGGCACCATTTGTTCATACGATGTTATATGTGGTACCGTATCTCTTTTGTTGTCGGTACACGGTGTAATTCTAATTCTAAACGTTATAAAAAAGCCCACAGCAAAAAGCTAACGCGTTTATTTTCTGAAATCTGTAAAAGACAACAAATCACAAAGATAATCCAATTAATTTCTGAACCAGTTTGCTTTTTAAATTTAGCAAATATGTATGGTTCATTTTTATTTTAGGTTTCACATTTTAAAACACAATTTTATGTAATATTTTTTATATCAATATGTAATGTACCAGTAGTACTAAAAGGGGGGTCTGCCGGGGTGCGAGGGATATGTTGGTTACTATCTCACCTCCGGCAACTAAGGACCCAAAGACGGCGTGCGTTTTATTCGGTTCGAGTCCGACATAGCCTCACCAACCAGTTCTGGCGGGGGTATCCGTGGGCATTTTTCGCACTATAAAAAAAGGAGTACCAAAAGGGGCCTCCGGCTTCGGGAGTGTTTCCTTTACACCCTGTATGTTTGTAATATTATACGTTAACAAATTACTTTTCACGACTAAGTTAGTCCCTAGCAGCTAATAAAATCGACTAACAATCACTTATGAAAGTTTCACTAATGGCTACCTTCCCTTAGGAGTAGCTAACACTATTTTGTCCTTCATTAGATTGTTTTTAAGTACTACAATACCTACTTCACTGGAATTAAAGCTCTAGCGTCGTATTAATATGGTTGAAATTCAAATGTGATGCAAGAACAAAATGAAAACAATTTCTTATGACTCTAGGGGGTTGGAAATAGGCTGAATTGTATTTTTTTTAAATATGCAAATGTATTCTGTATACTAACAAATGTTTCCTGTCTCCTTTCCAATTAAGTCAATTATACAGGTTTTTTTTATACAGAAACACCTGAAATTGTATCTGTCTTTTTTTCGTAAATAAAATGTGGCAGGAGACGGCAGGGGACAGTAGGAGACTTGACAATGAGCGCAGGCCTGGGGGTGACAGATGGAGTCGCTTATTTCCCTAGCAGAAAGCAGGCCGTAGCGGCGGCGCAGAGTGCACCACCCTATATCCGGGGGCTAGGCAGGGAACGTCGTGGTCCCCTATACCCGAAAGGGGTCATCTGGACAGAGAGGACCCCGGACCTACCGAGGGATATGTTCACTACTATCTCACCTCCGACAGTTAAAAACCTAAATGCGGCGTGCATTTTCGTCGGTTCGAGTCCGACGTAACCTTTTTCATCGGCTCCGGTGGGATTGGTAGGTATCTGAGGGGATTTCGCGCACGAAAAAAAAGGGGGACAGTATGAGAAAGATAAATATTTAAATTGGTATATTATTTTAGACGTGTGCTGATTGGCTAGTCTTTTTCAGCTGGCTATTACGCTACCATAAAAACTGGCTGAGTGTCCTTCTGTCTGACGAAAAATCTATGGCACAAGACTAGCAGTGAGTGTGAGACTACAACGGATATTAGTCATTAATAGCGCTTCATATGTTGCAAAATATAATCAAGAACGAAGCGGTTGAGTTTTTCCTATGCCACACCAATAAGTCTAAGAATTCCTTACCAGCTCACGTGTTTCCTTTGTGACATTATATTATGTGTTTGTAACGATGATCCTCTTTCCCGAGACTTTGCTTTCAGCTTAATTTACATATTTTCAGGATACGTTAATACTAAAAAGTAAGAACTAAGAAATATCTACAAAGAAAGAATTTTAATTTTTTTACTATTTGTACACCAAGTAAAAATTATTAATTAAAATCTCTAAGACTATGAAAGCAGAACAATGGGCGGCCTTATCGCTTTAAATCGCAACCTTAATCTATTATGTAATCGAAACTTCAATATGTATATTATAATTTCTATAGTATCCAAAAACATCAATTAATTTGATACCTATTATATAACAGAAAATGATCTAGAATCTTCACTGTATTGATAACTAATACCTCACCTTTAGAGGATTACAGGTCGTTGACTCTAATTGCGTCATACATAACATAAACTCGCGCCTAAATCACCGAAGAGGTAGGCAGAGGTGCTAGCACCCACATTTGGCCAGTTTATGTTTAGGTCCTAATGTAATAGGTTAGGCTTATAAACCTGCGATAAATACACACATAACTTCGAAAAGTCATTGGTGTGTGCCATGGTAAAACTTGGGATCGAACCCGAGACCTCGTCTCAGCAGTTCATTAGCAATACCACTAGGCTATCGCTGAAGTCGATAAAAATGAACTTAGGGGTTCTGAATAAAGTTAAGACCTTCTTACATTGTTCTGCGATCCGATTCATCAATATCATCATTACGTTAATCCCGGTTGCATCCGAAGCTATTACTTTGAATTTTGGGGTCCGCTATGTTCAGTCTGACTGCGTTGCTGTTGAACATCGATATTATCCATGCAGCGAACACCATCTTGCTTTCACAACCTATAGGTATAAGCAATATCAAAGTGTTGTAGGTATATCAGTTCTTGGACTATTTAGGGCGCCATCTAATCGACGGCTTAACGTGCTTTCCGAGGCACGATCATACTAGTGCAAATAGTCATCTTCATGCATCGAATCCACGAGTACTGCGTTGCAACTAACCGTCGATACTGCAACCATATAATATTGGGACCCGGAGACCTAGTTAGACCCAATAAATTAAATTTATCTAGGTCAGTTCATCGTAGATATAGTAGGTATAATTAGCCACGCTGCTCGCCCGTACATACAGCTATATTAATGAAAAGGGATATTAAATTCATAATCCTCAGGTGACGTCTACATATATAATATGCTTACGCTTTTTTCCCTCCGGAGTAGGCAGAGATAAAATCCCTCCATTCATTCCTATCCTTACATCTTCACGAGGTTTCTTATTGTTAAAACCTTCGATGCAAACCAATTTCGAGTACCTTCATCTGACCGGACCCCAAGATAAGTGTCGATTCGTTTGTGAAATAGAATAGAATGTAGATGCCATTTTACATTTAACCCCACCGCACCTTAATTTGGATTTTTTTACATATTTACATATGCCTCGAAGCGGTAGACAAAGGTGTATTAAACACCCACATTTCGTCAACTATGATTTTCGATCCCACGTAATAGGGGGTAAGCCTATTGCCGCCAATTTTTGCCCGCAAAACTGCAAGAAAATGGGTATGCCGAAAATAACTTCCTAACCAAAAATGTTGCAGCTAAATAGATTTGGAAAAAAAAGACCCGATTCCTTGCTATGCGGTGTAAATCGCAAGGAAATCAATTACATGCTTAGCCGCACAAGCATTACCAATTAACGTCTTTGAGAGTATCCGACCAGAATTTTGTATGTGATCTGAATTATGTGTATGTTGACATAGAGGGAATTCTTTACACTCCCTCTCATCAGAAGGTTGTCCTAAAGGGTAAGGAATGAAAAAAAACACTGAATATAATCATTGCGAAAGAAGGAATTCTCAAAAATAAACCCTGTACCAACCCATCTATTCATTTAGCGTGGAAACAGTAAACCAAAGCCTCCCAACACAGAGAGTGACTTATGTCCAGCTGTAGACAGTGATAGGCTAACGTTTAAGACAGTCGTGAACGTATTTCCATCCTATACATTGATCATTCTATTCTATTCTACCAATGTAAACTGCCTAAAGGGACAACCCTGTTCATCATAAAAATAGAGATAAAATAAACAACACCTATTAAAATGTACTAAGTAATAGATTATTAAATTTAACAGTGTTAATAATAATTTCAAAGTAAAAGTTTCATTGTAAAGGTAAGAAAACAACTTTTCTTTGAGAATGCCGTAAGGCGAAACGGGTTCGATACATTAATAAATACAGTGGAGAAGAACAAGTGTGTTATCAATTATATACTAATATAATTTTTACCATATACAAATACATAGAAGCCCAACTGTCTTTGTTTCAAAGAACCCTAATACACTCCCTCTCTGAGTGAAATATTCTTCATGTAAGTCTCCTGAATTACTTACACCATTCACACATCTCACAAAAGCATCGCGCACTGTGCTTATAGAGATAGAACAGATACATTACATAGTACTGAGCGTTATTTACATGTACAGTACAGGAATAAAATATTTATACTATTTATGCTGACGTGTAGTGTCTGTTTATGTGAGTGTATCTCTGCAGGCCTAACACGGGCGCGGGACAAATATCTCTCTCCACCGCTTATGTCAAATTGACGGGGACAAACGCGTTTGTCCCGAATTGCTAGCATGGCGTCGAAGGAGATAACTTATGTCCCTCGCTGTGACGTAGACAAGGGACTTTTTCTCCACTTGCTTAGCACGGCGGCCGTAAAGTGGACAAGATATGTCTCTTTTTGACAGATTATAGAGAGATATTAGTCTCCGAACTATTGAGGTGGGGACAAAAATTGTAACCGAAAAATAAATACATTGAATTTGATTAATTAATTAATGAATGAAAATTTTAATATATATATAACATATCTATATATGTATATATATATATTTAAAATCCAGTAATAAAGTATTTATATTTGTATGTATGTATATGTTTGTATGTACATATATATAGGTATATATATATACATATATATATACATATGGACTCTACAACCGGTCATAGTGGGACCCCCCTCCCCCTACAGCGGTTTGTATGTACATATATATATATATATATATACATATATATATACATATGGACTCTACAACCGGTCATAGTGGGACCCCCCTCCCCCTACAGCGGTCAGCAGTACGAGTGTGACACCCTAGGCATTACAAACATCGATAGGCCATAGTAACCATTTTCCAACAGGTGGGCCGTGTGCTCGTCTGCCACCTAAGTTGTATAAAAAATCCAAACATATAATCCTATATTATTACGACATATTACGTAACACAATACATCCCATTACAAGGTAATAATACCTGCTTACTAACTTAGCTATATCTACATTATATGAAATTAAAATAACACCGACAATTCAAAAAGTCAATGTTGCTCTTATAAAATATGCACGTTGCTAGGTTTTATCAATTTGGTCGAATAATACTTTTTCGTATATTGGTAGCATTGAGTGGACAAACGTTCTCCCCGGTGACAAACTAGTCTCTCCTCGACGCCATGCTAGCTAAAGGGAGAGAGAAGGAGGGAAAGACAAATTTTTCTCCACTCCCCGGGGACTTTTGTCTTCGCGCCATGCTAGCCCTACTGGGGCTATGTCGCTTCAAGGTGCAAGACAAGTCAGTTATATTTGAGTCGATGCGAGGAACATCAAGTGTACCTCCAGATCTATTGTTGCTAGATAAGGAAGGAGGCATTATATTGAAGATCAATAATCCATTAATTGAATATTCAGGTTAATAATTGAACAGCTTTCAGCTATACAATATTTATATGGGAATACATAGGTATTTATTCTAAGTAAGTCCTACTTACTCTGTGTTATTTTATTACAAATTTAAATTTATATTTATTCATGGCAACTATGTAGGCCCAATATTGTTAGTAACAATTTTATTTGTCTTAGAATAATATAAAAAAACGATATTAGTGGGTGCATTATTTTTATTCTCGAATCGTATGTGAAATAAAAAAATATAAAATGAAAATTAAAATCTGATTTGGAAAATAGTATTTTAGTAAATAAGTGTAAAAGAAGCCTCTTTTGACTCTTCATCATTCCTTTCATTCATTTTAGAAAATTACGCGGTAATGAAGGGGTCTAGTCTACTTTCGTTAATGTCTATGGTATAGAGTGTTGCCGGATGGCCCACGAAATTGATTTTATAAAATCAAATATCATTAAGACTATTTAGCTGGAAGAAAAAATCATTTTACTATAATTTTTTGGTCGTAAATAAGTAAGCAGCACATTTTATAATAATGTGTTAAAACCACTTTAAATATTACACATTTTCAAAGCAAAGAGCTATCTTCGTCCAACTATTTTACACTTTCTAGTTTTTATTCTAGCACAGTTCATCGCATTTTAGCATTTCTGGTCACGTCCAACAAATCTTTCCGTACAAATATCGGTCCCGTCAAAATTGTAGTATTTTATCTGTGTAGTTCAACCTCATATTTCTTGTGATGTAACACTGAATTATCTGCTACATGTGTATGTATTGCGAAAGTGACTATCTAGAGTTATTGAACGAGCAAACAGGTATCACATTTCTTTGTAAATCTGTGATATTGATTTAGAACAAATTATTAGAAAAAAATGCTTGATAATATGTTAGAGTGTAATGTATTATTGTGAAGGGTTTGGATGTTGGGGTTGACTGCTAATCAAATAGATAACATTTCATAAACTCACACCTATATCCCCGAAGGGGTAGGCAGAGGTGCTATCACCCACATTTCGCTAGTTTATGTTTTAGCTCCCAATGTGAGTGGCGAGCCTATTGCCATTAACCGGGCACTTGTAAACCTGCGATAAATACACACATAACTTCGAAAAGCATCGAAAAGTCATTGGTGTGTGCCATGGTAAAACCTGGGATCGAACCCGAGACCTCGTCTCAGCAGCCCATTACCCATACCACTAGGCTATTATGAGGTAAAGCAATTCTAGTCAAGTTTGTTTTAGGATGGGTGGGTGTTACGGAGGTCACGTTAAGCCGTCGGTTCTGTTTGTCATACAAACATCGTAGTTGAAGTCCTAAGTTTAAACATGCGGAAACATCCCAGAGGAAACCAGCAATACATAAAGTTACGATGTTTTCTATTTATATGAAACGAAATAATAAGAGAAGCGAAGCATCGTGATTTTCAACGCAATACGACAGATGAAATATTAGCCCAGTGCAAGGAAGAAGCATGTAAAAACGTGGAACCAATACCTACAGAAAGTATTTGAAAACTACATTTCTAATTTACAAGAAAATTCGCTGTTATTCATTTCTCTTATTTCTTTCTATGTGCGTCTGTACTTCTGCCTTTATGCTAATCTGTCCTTCTGCTAATCTAAGATTTTGATTTTCCGGGGTTTTGCGAATCTATCCTTCTGCTACAGAGACATTTAAGCAATACCACCGTTAAATAACTTTACTGACCGGCATTTATTTTTAGCTATATCATGATTAACTTGCAATTAAACGGAGTAAATTATTAAACAATCTGAACAGAGATTTAAGGGCTTTGGAAACTGCGTTTGAATAGAATCACTCCATTTGTATTTGAAATGATTTCATAATATTTGTATAAGCTTAAGCTTATCTTGGAAAATATGAAGATTTTAGATAAGATTAATGACTGAAGCCAATATTGAGTCAGTTTTGAACAAGGTTCTTCCTATGGATAATTACAAAACAGTAAACCAAAATTGATGACATTCGGAGGATAAAAACACCACTTTGATTAAAGCGTAATCTTCACCCCTTCCCCTCTCCCCTTCCACTCCCTCTCCCTTCCCTCTACAGGGTCAGCCACACGAGCGTGACACTCTTGGTGTTGCAAACGTCCATAGGCTACGGTTGCCACTATCTATCAGGTGGGATGTATGCTTGTATTTAACCTTTTGCGATTCACAGTTTATAAAAAAGGAAAGCTTACTAACTTCTGCAATCAGTGATCAGATGTAAGAATAGTAAAAACTGGGGGCCTTTATTTCAATTTCAACCGTATTTTTTAAGCTTTAAGGTTTGATTCCGTACGCAATGCATTCAGCAGACGGTGTGCCCTTGCGTCGTATCCATACATCGTCTGCTGTATATGTTTGCAGTTGTCGTATGTTGTCGTCTACGGAATCATACCTTCATAAAGTATTTATCATCATCATCCTAATTGAACAGAATACCGCGGCAGTCCGACTGGGTGAGTACTTCCATACAATACCGCGGCTAATAATAACCTTGCGTTGTGTTTCCAGCGATGAGTAGGGTAGCCTGAGCTAACTGGATAGGTTTTCTGTCAGTGCAGAAGACAAAGGATTTCTCGGTATTCCCACTGACAACACAAAATCTCTCCAGTGAGCTTTGACTACTCTATTCACCGCCGGCAACACGACACAAGATTATTATTAGCGATTATTATACCGTCTTGTCCAAGCTCCATAGTTATGTCTATATACACACCTACACATATACACATATACACCCTTCTATTTGCATTCAATGAGCTATTATCACTATTTTTTATTTATGCTGTTGATTAATGGCACTTGGTGGAACTTATATACATGATTTATATTGACAACACACTTGTACTTCTCCACTGTATTTTTATACCTAACCGGTTTCGACGTTATCACTACTTAAGGTTCAAAATACCTTAATTTATTAACCAAGTAACATTAAAAATCACGTAAAACTAATAACTTTGCAGCACTTTTAACTCTATCATCATTAACTGATCAAATTATCGAACAATTATTGAATTATTCATGTTGGGTTGCAGAGTTTGGGTCTAATCACTTTAATTAGTATCGCTATTGGACCCCTATAAATTTATAAACCCGTTCTATAATATATAAGTCGGGATCGCAGTGGTAATAGTTGATTTTAGACGTGATATCTATTTATTTCCGATATCATAAAACACTAATGTAAGTAATTTTAGGTATACAGTGTAAGGAGCCTCACTCATAATATATTTCTAACCCAAGTGATCCACATCGGCGAACTACACATTTGCTTTTTATTATGTGTTTATTAGACACGTTAATAACTTAATACAGCGTTCCTACAATGTTATTTTGTAATGATTTTCGCTACTTTTGCACCTCTTACGTTACTTCTGCCTTACATATCTCAATATGTTGCTTTTTTGAGAAATCGCTGGAGAGTCCAACTGCCCATAACACTTACTACGTTAAATCTTTCAAAATAAGCGGTGTTTATGTTTGAACTGATAATATACGATAGGCGAGGAAAACCGAAATAAATGACGAACTTTAAAAAATTAAAGTTCGTCATTTATTTCGGTTCCTATATAAAAGCAACACATTAAATGTTGAATTAAGGCAACATTATTTGCTGCTTTCAAGTGAAGACAGGGGATAAACTGGTGGCAGTTGGGGTTTTGAAGTTACGGGATTATGAACTGACTGTAAATTTATAATGCGAAACTGTATCGTTTAAAATTTTGATGCTAGAAAGGTTGGCTTAAGTTTGAATTACTTTGGATATTCAACTTTATCCATCAGGATTATAAAATCGGGAAAGGGTTTGTTAATAATTAGCTTTTAGAATACTCGTAAGCCCGAACTGGTAGAGTTATTACCTAGAAGAAGCAGTCGTAGGATTGTTGCCAAAGTTGGCGGCCAAGAGTGACCAGAATCGTGGATATATCCCTCCTTTGTTTAGTAGGCATTACATGCAAAAGGATTCATACATTATCGTTTTAAGAGTACTAAAAAAATGGGTAACTATAGAGACACAACTATTTCATGAAACATTTTATACAAATTCAACTGTGGTCTGCATTTCCTTGTTGAGTAATTATTGGAGCGAAACATAAAAAAACTCAAGTTTATTACGCGGATAACAACAAAGAAATAGCTACTCTAAATCAATACCGAAATGGTTCATAATCGCTTATCATTTGAACTAATCGGAGTTTTTGCAGTAAGCGAATTTGAGTTCTATCTCCCGCGTTATAAGATTTCTATTCGAATGTGTATCGTAGAATATAGATCCATATCATCAGTCAAGGAGAGATGCTGTCGTTAAGTGATGGAACGAAATAATCAACTAAAAGCATCTATAACGAAACGCTATTGAGTGATGTGTTTCTGGGTTTATGCTAAATCGTTTTGTCATAACATAGATGCCGTTTAGCAAACAGATTTGGCACAGTTTGTTAGCTTTAGAGTGACAACGTCATCGAAAATGTTTTGTGTTTGTTTCGAATGTGTGGATTTTTCTACTGCCTGGGTATTCTCAAGGGCATAACTAAACAAGTTGATGTGAGTTTGTGATACATTGCCGGACAGTTTTTACGAATTGTTTGGTATGTGGAACACTCAATTTTTTTTCTGGTATAAAAGAATACAGAAGTTATTATTAAGTATCACTATTGATAAATCGTCATGTTAGGAGAGTTCTAGAAGATGCTACATGTAGGTGTGAAACTGGTGTCCAGATTTATTGCATATACGAAATCATAATTATACATAATTGATAACACACTTTTACTTCTCCACTGTATTTATTACTGCACCTAACCGGTTAGGGACAGTAATAAATACAGTGGAGAAGTACAAGTATGTTATCAATTATGTATGTATGTGTAGCAAGTAATCAGCAGAGGTGTAATTAAACACTCACATTTCGCCAACTATGGTTTTCGGTCCCACGTAATAGGGGGCAAGCCTATTGTCACCAATCGTGCAGTTTATAAACAAATTGAGTATGCCGAAAATGTAGCAGCTAAATAAATTTGGAAAAAAAAATGATCCCATTCCATGATAAGTGGTGTAAATCGCGAGAAAATAAATTACGTGCACAAATACTACCAATTAACGTCTTGAAGAGTATCAAATTTAAGAAGTAAGCCGGTGAAAAAGAAAATAATATAATGCTTTAATTCGTGAAGCCTTTTACTCTAAAGTTAATAGCGTTAGTAACAAATCACGCAATAATATCTTACTAAGTCAAATTAAAAGCACCACTTTGTAATTAAAAGTAGCACAATCCATATATTTATGGTGCGATTTGGTGAAAAAGGGAATATCTAAGTCAGCAGCAATGGGCGGTTTACAAACGGGCTATGTTAACAGTGTGAAGAAAATGTGGTGAGTTTACTGTTGTTATTTAGTGTTTAACTAGCCTTACGAAATTAGAGTGTTTATGCACTTATTTTTTTTAGATTTTAGATTTTTATATCAGATTAAGTACTTGCTATGGTGTAAGAATGATATGAATATGGTTGAACAATTTTTAAGTCGGACTAGAATTTGTATTGAAAGGACTAATAATGTGACTAATTAATTTGACACCTCTACTTAAGGGGATTTACAGGATAGCGAGTCCTTTATTAAAAGATAAATATAAAGAACAAGTGCCCTAAATATTTTTTACAATATTTTCTCCATCCTATGGTTGCCTATAAGAGATTGCCTTATGTTTGATAAGGCCGCCAATTGTATGTACCACATTGAACTATACTGTGGATCTGTTGACATACTTATCCTATGGTGTGCAACTGCAAGACGATTATTATTATTATTTCTCTTTCTTTGAATTATTTGACAACCTCCGTGGCGTGGTGGTAGTGAACGCGACTGCTACGCAGGAGGCGTGGGTTCGATTCCCGCTCAATAAAAATATTTGTGTACATGAATATGAATGTTTGCATTGGCCTGGGTGTTTTTATGTATAATATGTATGTATTTACAAAAAAGAAACTATCTAAGTATGTTTATCCGCATTCTAGAACCCATAATACAAGCTAGTTAAACTATGCTTACCATGGGTCTAGGTGGCGTTGTGTAGATTGTTCTAGAATTTATTTATTATTATTATTTCATACTTTTTTAGATTTTTAAATATTATTTAAAAAAATATAAAAATATATAAAAAATATACATTTAAAAATATAAAAAAAAACAGAGTGCCACCGGTATTGGGTACAGGGACCAAGCTACCGGTGGTTAGGGCTTCAGAGAAAGAAACCTCCTCACGATTATTATCATTATTATTTATCTTTATTCCAATATAATATACTAGCTGGTGCCCGCGGCTTCGCCCGCGTGGATGTCGATTATCGCGTTGTATGACTCTACTCGATTCACTACTTGCCTCTCTATACAACTTTTCCTTGTTGTCATGACAACGAAAATTGTTAGCGATATTAGCGCCAATGTATAGAAATTTACCGGATCAATTGAGATTTATAATTATTACTCCGCTCCCTTGTATGGTAGCGTAATGATATATAGCCTATGTTACTCCTAGATATTGTAGCCTTTTAGAGGTGAAAAAATTGTTGAAATCGGCCCAGTATTTTTTTAACCCTATTAATTACAAACATACAAACATACAAAAATAGGTACAAATCTTTCCTCTTTATAATATTAGTATAGACTTACCATACCATACCCAATTAAACATTTAATTAAATAACATTGCTGACAGTAAACATTCACTGAACAATGTTATTCCGAAATAATTTTGCGGTATTATCATTCTCGATATGAACATTAGGCGGTCTGCAAGCGAACTTCACTAACGATTCGAATGGAAAGTGGAGAGGGAGGCAGGCGTTATTAAGTGTGCTGTCGGCTTTATTGAACTATCACTGGATTTGTATTAGTTTACGGTTTGCTTGTTCAGTTTGTGGTACTTGTACTGTTGTTTGCGGTTTTCTGTATCAATGTAACTGTTTTATATAACCTCTATAACTATTGTCCGATGTTTCGGTCGCGTAGATGATTGATCTCTGTCGTTACTAGAGACGACAGACTAGACGGTATTCCCTGTTCTAATAGAGCAGTCCGACTAGGGAAGTACCTCCGCCCTATAGGATATCGCGGCTGATAATAACCTTGTGTTGTGTTTTCAGCGGTGAGTAGGGTACCCAGAATTCACTGATAATGTTTGTGTGTTGTCAGTGAGAAAATCGAGAAGCCCTGCTTTCTCTTTTGTAGGAGCTTTCTCTTTTGAGGACTCAGCCTGCTGTCAGCAGGCTAAGTCCTCACTCCATGGTCAGCAGCATGAATACCTATTGAATAACAAACATTCAAACATTGCCACATACTTTCACATATTAATTGAATATTGTTGGAAACTTACATAATCGATAGCGTAAACGCATTTGATGAAAATCTGATATTAATATAATGTATTACTGGTAAAACACATAAGCGTCGTTTGCTTAGTGGTTAAGGCCTTACGACCTAAAGGTTCTTTCCTGTACTGGCCATTTACAATTCCGATGTTACCGCTAATAGAAAAGTCATAGAACTTAGTTGCAGTGCATAGAAGGAATATTAGTAATTTCTGTTGCTAAACTCTTTTCAAAAAAGGAATAGTTTCAATAGCTTGTTGCCGGCAACAAAAATAATGTTCCGATACTGTCAGATACAGTACACTTCAGGACACAATAATCAACTAAAGTGGGCAGTTGTAATTTCCGTGTAGAAATAAATTCTTTGTTTAGTCGTGTCCATAGCGCCCAAGGGAACTATTCAGTTCTTCGTAAAACTATTGAGTTAATTACTACGCCCACCTTTTAGTGATGGCAAAGAAAAGTACCTACTATGAAACCTTAGTTTTCGCAATTAATTGTCACTGCCCTTTGAAGTTTTTTTGTCGGAGTTTTGTGAATAGCCATTCAATGTACGAATTTAATTTTTTTTATATACGACACGTCAAGTTGAGATCACCACTCCTGATGATAAACTGAAATTAAAGTCACTGGTCTGCCCGGGTGCTAGGGATGTATTGACTACTATCTCACCTCCGGTAACTAATGATCCAAAGACGGCGTGCGTTTTAGTCGGTTCGAGTCCGACATAACCTCCCTTACCAGCGGTGGAAACCGTGGGGATTTTACGCACGATAAAAAAGCCTGCCTTTATACGCACTGTTACTTTATGGACATTTTTTATTTTATTTTTGATTGGCTATTACTGGAGCAGTAGAATATGACCTCTTAACTCATTAACATTATTTTACAATATTTCTACGTATCCTTGAACTATCCAAACCTATTTTTATTCTCTTCTATAGAATTTCTGAACGCGGCTTGCGGTAGGAGTTGGCAGGTAGAAATCGTCACGTAAGGAAAACGTATTATACTTCCTCTAGAGACGTTCGTTTCCGGGAGGCGTAGTTCGGATATTATTGTGGAGCGGGTTTTATTATATTACAATTTGTAACTTGCCTTAGTGGACAGCGTTAATGTAGTTTATAAGAGTTTGATTCCCAGGCAACATGTTTGTCTTTTGTACATCCTACACAGTGTTAATCCATAGTATCTATTTTACAACACTCTCCTTTCTTACACATTACAACACGTGTGGGGTTTAGATGTCACCCGCATACGGTGTGGATTAATTCATCAAGAACCAAGCGGTTTGATGTGTCCTTCCTCTGCAACACCATTGAGCCTTGCCACCTTGGAATTCCTTCTTAGGTTTCTACAGTCTCGGATCCTTTTAGCGCCCGGCTTAAAGGATCCGAGACTATGAAAGGCATCTGATGAGGCCGTCAAGCTGAGCGCCACCATTGTAACACTTTACGTGTTTTTAAAGGTGAGCCTCGTTCCCGAGACTTTGCCATCAGGCGGGGTGAAGTTAAATTGACGTGTTCTAAATATAAAAAAACCAACAGGTTGGCCACAACATTAATGTGAATAAGACATGGATTATGAGAAATACCCCCCGCTTTGACATTCACGCTCACGATACTTGAAGTCGTAAACAAGTAGGTTTATCTTGGACAGACATTCCGATTAAACAAGTCAAACTTCCAGGCGGAGATTGATCGTCAAATTCAACTTGGTTGGGTAGCGTTCGGGACTAGCATCTTCATGTTACAAATAGTACCTCAGTTTGAAAATGAAAATTTTTAATATAAATGCATATTATCAGTGATGACTTATGGCGCTAAGACGTGGACTCTCACTATTGACCTCATAAGAAAGATCAAGGTCAAACGAAGGTAGCCTATCGACTTAGCAAGCTGAAGTGGCAGTGGGCAGGTTACATAGCAATGGTGGCTCAAATGGAGACCACATACTTACTGATAGACAAGGCGTAAGCCGTCCTCCCGCGGGATGATCGAATGATATTAGTCGGAGCCACGGGCATCTATTGGATAAGGAGGAGAATGTTTCCAACCGTTCGGATTGAAGGTCGATGGGGGAGATTCATGTTCAGAAGTGGACGTCCTATGACTGAAATAATAATGATGATACCTAGAATACACCTGTAATAGACGCTACACGATTTCATTCAAATTATTCTTATCGTTATGGATCTTTTGGTTTTATGATACTTTTTCAATCACATTTTTGAACAATCATTGTGTTTACCATATGGTTGCAAATTACAACAATTAGTAAATAATAGCATAGTAAACCCTAAAACTCCTATTAAATATTTAATATACAATTAATTTACAACAAAATTTCGTGTTAAACGTACAAAGCCCCATCTAGAGAGCAGACCTTCAACTAATGAATCTAAAAGGCATCAATTTGTCCCTAAAGTGCTTTATTGTCTTGTTATAGTTAGCAATAATACATTTATAATTCTAATTCCTTTACAATTGAATACTAATTGAGTGTTCGGATACCTTTTTGTCCCCCTGAGAGGTCGTTAGACGTCCCTCTCTGCAATTTTGTTAGGGTACTTGTTGAAAATGTTGTTACTTGCTTACCTGTATTATAATATAAATATAGGTGTTTCGAAAACCTAAGTTATTCAAAACTTTTGAGAGATACCTTACCAAGGTATTTTGTATGTACAAGTTATTAGTGAAAGAAAGAAGTAAGAAATAAAGAAAGATTTCTTTTGACTTCACCTTGCCTTATAGTAAGCTGAAGGCAAAGTCCCAGGAAAGAGACTCACCATTAAAAACACGTAAAGTGTTACAATGGTGGTGCTCAGCTTGACGGCCTCATCAGATGCTATTTCACAACTTGCTTAAAGGACCCGGGACTGAAGGAAGAAGGAAAGGTAAATCTATAATTAATGTATTGTACACAAGACAACAACGATAGCCTGTCTGGTGATATAAGTATTATACAGATCTTTATATTGATTTTGGCAAGCAGAAAAGGTCACCAGTATGTTCTACATATATGTGTGTGTAACAATAACTCGTTTCCTCACTCACACACACCTACACACTTGCAAATTACAATTGATTCAAAACCATTCGTATTTATTTATCTTCAATCATCAGTTTACAATTTCTTCAATAATAAGAATAACTCATAAAATTTTTATTACTAGTATATGAACGTGGTTTTTGACAATATATTAGTAAGCCTTTGTGACCCCGGGGTTTACAGATATGCTTTTGAAAAGTTTAAATATCGTAAGGTTTTGAGTTCGAATCCCGGTCGAATTTTACTTTTTGAACTTTTAATATTTGTATATCTTTATGTTAATTACTTACCTATTAAGGGAATGTTTAGGTAACATCACAAAAGTATCTTGATATTTTAGTTATAATTTTATAGCAACTTAAATCAGTAGTATTTTTATTATTACTGAGCGAGTATTGTTGCACACACATGATTGCATGAATGTTTCTTGTAATATGTATTAGAATTTATGCTACCCTCATTCTCATGATTAAAATAACATGATAATTTTAATTTTATCTGTCAACAATTGGATTCGTTGTGCTTTCCACACGGCTAATAACACCTTTTTTATTTATAAAAATGAATCAACAACTTACAACTATTATGAGAGCGCATATTATTACTTTGCATGAGTAAAATATTTCAATACATGAAATATCTCGAAAATTGAACATATCGGTAAGTAGTATTTTCTGCAATTTATTATTATGAAAGTTATTTGATTTTATAATCCTGGATAATCTATTATTTCTTCCAAAACTAATAATGAACAAAAATATATGAGTAGATAAATTTTACAGAATTTTAACAAGGAATTTTATTACTTTTTTTTCATTATAGAGGGAAGCTGTGCAGCGGTGGGTGCGCCGATATGGCGATTCAGGCACCATAGACCGTCTTCAGCCTGGCCCCAAAGTCTTTGCCTACACCGATGCGTGTTCTTTGCATAAAGAGGTGGTGGAAAAACATATAGGTAGAAAACCCCTTTATGTCCACCCGTGTTATGACCACCAAATACCATGTTACATCGCAAACAGTAAGGAACCATCTTCGGGCGGCTGGGATCAAATGTCGCAGACCGGCAAGAAAAATTTTGATGTCGGATCTTCATCGTCGAAGTAGGTTAAGTTTTGCCAGGGACTATTTAAATTTTGAATGGTGCAACAATATAGTAATATTTAGTGACGAAAAATGTTTTAAATCAGACAAGGATGGACGCAAAATTTTATGGAGAAAAGCAGGTGAGCGATATTGCCAAAAAATATTCTACCGTGCAGGTCTAGTGGTCATATTACTTTAGGGTACTGGGGTTGGATGTCCTCGATGGGTCCTGGTGGGTTGGTTGAAGTAGGTGCTCTTATTATTATTATCTCTGTTTAATTACATTGTAAGTCTGTATTTTAGTGGTTTCAATTATACTTAGGTATATATACTCCGGTATAGATAACTTGGAATAATTAAAACCTATATACTTATACCTATATACTTATACCTATATACCTATTATATACTATATACTTATACCTATATATCTATTATATACTATATACTTATACCTATATACCTATTATATACTATATACTTATACCTATATACTTACTATCTAATATACAGGCAAATTTAAGCAAATAAATGACTATTATTACTATCTATAATAAAAGTTGGAATATGTTGCGCCATTTCTTCGCACTAGTGCCTAGGAACTAAAAGATGTAGGTAATTATGTGGCATCATTTTGAGAAATAAAGAAATTGAACTGTAAATAAGTGAGTGATGTTATTGTTAACGAAATGAGAAGTTATTATATTTGCATATAGTATAATTTCTAAACGTTAACATGGTGATTCACTACACTTTAGTTACTGAAAGTTAATTAGTTTACCTGCGTCCATACTTGTCTGATTTAAACATCCAGAAGGGTAATATTGAATAACCTATTCATTATAAAAGAATGTTTCATGTATAAACCTAAACGTATTGCACTCGGCTACGCCCGCTTGGATTTCAATCATCCCGCACAATAGTATATTATGACTATTCTTAGGTCTACTAAATACTATTTAGCAAAAATGTTCATCAAAATCTGTTTAACTGTTTAGAATTAGTTTAGTTACAAACATTGTGACTTGAGATTTTTTAGATTCTTATAAATATATATATAATATATAGTTCTACGACGCAACACAACTAAATTATTTATTTACTGAACAATCTTATTTTATAATTATATCATTGAAACAATGATGTTGTTTTATTTACCATATTATTTTTGAGATTACGGAACACTTAGTATAAAAGTCGACTGTATGGTTCCTTAATATCACAAACAAAATAAAGAACTAAAATAAAACTATTAATTAATCAAACCGCCTATATCAATATAGCTGCGGTTCGAACTCGCAACCTTCGCATTGCCATTACGCCTATAATACCACTCAACTACGTGAGCCTGTGCTGTATTGGTGAAATTTACCTTCTCATTCGATGGCAGGCAAATCACTCACTAACACATATTCAATCGTTCACAATTCACTGGCACACATAAACGTAATACACTAATACGCCTGTAACGATGACGCACACATATGTGACTTCAAAGAAATGAGTTATTGTTATTGATATTGACTGTTCTCACACATATGTAAAACATACGGGTGCTTCTTCCACTTGACTCAAATCATAAATATATTGTATTAGATGGTTAGGCTATCATGTTTGCTTTGTGTACCTATCTATTTTTTTAAAGCCCACAAAGTTCATTTAGTATTATCTTACTCGTATATCTCAGAATGACGAAGCAAAGTTATATTTTTTCATCAATATAATTCAAAATAACTACTTAACAGGGTTGCTAACTTAGTATAAATTCAAATCACTTTAAAAACACAGCACCTTCTTCTATAGAATGTAACGAACTCGTTGCATAAGTTAGAAGCTTGCCGCGTATAATCCCGAGTGCAGGGGATCGGTGATTATTAAACTGCAAAGAGAGTAGCTTACTTATTAAGATGGTAATGTTTGACTTCTAGAACACTTTGTATACATTTTAAAATGGTCGAAGTATATGCAGTAGCGTTTTTGTAATGCACCTTATACTTTTATAAAACATTACAAAAGGTTGAAAATTATTCGGAATTCATGACGTTCTTTATGATAATGTTTGGCTTCAAGAATAAAGTATCTTTATATCACTTAAGTGGTAGACAAGTACGCAGCCCACCTGATGGAAAGTGGTTAAGTGGTCTGTGGAAATTTGCAACACCAGGGAACATTATTGGAGTTAACTGGAGGGTTTAGAATATTAGCGATTTCGGTCGCTAAAACTCCTTTTAATGCAACAAAAGTATGAAATTACGTGTAAGGTTTGCTTGGACCAATAAAAATTTTACTGAGGCTCAAACACGAAATAAATAAATTATATCAATATTTTATTAAAACCCATTTTGTAATGTTTATTACTAATAAATAAACTGTAAAAATTGTAATATGATGATTTTAGTTCTCAAACTAACATGCAAATGTAAGAGGTTAATGAAAAACTTTAAAAAATCTACGTCGTAATTAATTTCGAGGACTTTGGACCCGCCACGTCTTCATTGTAAGCTCATTGCCTTAAACTATTAACTTGCCTAAGTCATTAATTAGTGAGGTCATTAAAATGTATTTTAATTGATTTCCTTGACCTGGCGTGAGGTAGGCTCAACATGACGTGACATGTTTCAATTGCCGGTTACTTTCTGTTGACACGTGATGTTGGCGGTTTTCTTTACAGTGAGTATGAAAAATGTTGTTTACATAGGTGACTGAACTAACTAACTAACTTAGAACTTCGATATCGCCATTGGTCATTAGACCATTGGTTGTGGAGGTCATATGGCAGTCGCTTCACGGAAAATATCGAAGTTCAGCCGCATCACAGTTAGACTGGAAAGCCGACCCTAACTGAGTTAGGAAAAAGATTCAGGGAATGATGACATAGGTGACTGAAAATTAGGAGAAGTCGAATTTAGGAAATTAAATGGGAGATTGTAATAACTCCCTCCTGTGGTCTTTCCAAGTTACTGCAATATCTTCAAGAAGGTTTCTACAGGGTCGGTAACACGAGAGTAACGCCTCTGGTGTTACAATCGTCCATAGTCCACGCCTAGTGTTGTATTGTATTCGTATAGTGAGGTCGCTCCGTTAAGTCCCCTGTAAGCTTCTGCGCGTCTAGACACAATGGCCCAAAAAGGGAGGCTGGTGCGGATAAGGGAGTCCCAATACAATACGCCTGGTGTTACAACCGTCTGTACATCACGGTGACCACTTTCCAATGGGTGGGTCGTGTGCTGTATGTCTATCTAAGTGGTATAAAAAATATTAACAGTTTTACGAAATGTTATGTTATGTTATTTAAATCAGTTTCAATATATATTTTACAGTAAATTTAGACCAGTATTAAATTCTGTACTCAATAAAAACTTAGAAAATAGTTATCAAAAAAATGTTTTAGCAAAAACGTATAAAAATTACTACGGCTAAAATTTAAATTTGTGAAAATATCACGCAAATTTAGTCAATCGCCTTTTAAATAATGTGTGATTTACACAGCAAACCTGGTAGGGGCATCCACCTACAAAGAAAAAAGGCAAAATGGCTACCTGACAGCATAAGTTAAATATATTTCTTTAAATTTAATTCTTCGCTTAAGATAAGTACTGTATTATCTTCAGTAGACTCATATTTTATTTACAGAAATAAAAAGTCTCTTATCGTTCGAAGACTTTTGATGTTAATGAACTTGAGGTGCCATGGTCAATTCTCCATTTATTGCTAAATTCTTCGCTATTTAACATTAGAAATGCGAAAGGTTGTGAAATTTTAATGTTACTTTATCATGATATTACGGCGAAACTTATATATCTGATTTTTGCCACAGAGATAGATTCCAATATCTGAAACCAGTGGTTTCGGTCGCGGGGAATTTTGATCCCATTTCTTCTACCCATAGCAACCTTTCCCCGAGATAATTCCCTGTATTTTCAATACTCTGGCTCTAATCACGAGAACAACCTGCGCTCTACAACCAATCTATTATTGCGTCTCACTCACCGTACTGATTTCATTCACTCTTGCTTTTCTAAATAATCTATATTTCTTTGGAATGAGCTACCTCTGGAGATCAGGAAAAACACTAACTGCTTATACGTTTAAAATGAGAGTTCGGAGACTCACGATGAACAATTTGAAGGAGACTTAACTTACTTGAAGGAGACCTAACTTATATTTACATTATATATGGTTATTATTTAAGGTATTTATTACTATATTTATGTACTTAATTATGTAATGCTTGTATGCGAATTCATTCTCAGAGCCTATTCCCAATACAGTTGGGGTCGGCTTTCTATTTTAACTATGATGTCGCTGAACTTCGACATTTTCCGTGAAGTGACTGCTATCGGATCTTCACAACCAAATTGGTGATATCGGAGTTCTGTAGTTAGGTTAGTCGGACTTTTGGGCTCCAACTACGAATAACGTCTGCCATAGATTTTCGTATGGCAACCGAGATCAACAGCTAAGTACTCTCCAAGGCACGACCGGACCAGTGCAAAATAACTATATTCATGCATAACAAATAAATGCTATGAGCGGGAATCGAAACCACGTCTCCTGCGTAGCAGTCGCGTTCACTACCGCCACGCCACAGATGCTATATGAGTACATTAGTATTAATTAGGAAGTTGGTAGAAATACCTACATTACAGATTATATTTTATTATTGCATAGTGTTCTGTTGCCTCTGATAATGCACCTTCTTTATTATTCTCTGCACCACTCATGAGGTTGACTGGTAACCTTCGAATGAGATAAGGTGGTGTTTATACTTTCACCGCCACCTCACAAATGAATAGCTTATATTTGGATTAGTAAAATAAGATAATACATAGGCTACCAATTATCCCTGGAATATGTTTCCATGCATCAAAACGTTGGTAACAGCTCGTTATTTGAAAAATTCATAAAACCCTTCCCAACAAACTTTTTCCAAACGAATGCACAAATCAATATCACAGCGCATAGTACGTACGTTCTCATCGGCATCTTTTGATGTCACATAAACTAATAACGCATGGATTTAAATGAGAATCTCTGTCAGTAACACAGATAGCGTATTAGTTTTCAAATAACTAGATTTAAAATAGTTGCTCAGCGTTCATTTTAAGCCTTGAATAATTTTGGGTTAAAAAAGTCGATTAACTAGATACATCTGAGAGGTGTAGATTGGTTTTAATACTACACTTCAATCAAATTGTTTTTGTTATTAGATTGAGTATCAATCTGAAATGCATACAAAATTTAAACTAAGAATCCCTGGATCTGGTCTGAATCCAGATTCTATATTAATAATCATAACTCTGGTTCTACTTAACCGATTGCGATCAAACAAACGTAAGATTTTAAGTTAGACCAAACCCCTTTAAATATAAAAACCGCATTGAAATCCGATCAGTAGTTTTTGCGTCCATCGCAGACAAATAAACTTTTTACAATTATGTAATCAATCAATCAATCAATCAATCAGCCTATCGCAGTCCACTGCTGGACATAGGCCTCTCCTAATGTGCGCCACTGCTCCCTATCCTCTGCCTTCCGCATCCAGTCTGTCCCAGCCGCCTTTTTACAGTTCATCAGTCCATCTGGCTAGGGGGCGTCCTACCTTCCGTTTGTCTTCTCGCGGTCTCAATTATGTAATAGTATAGATAAATATATAGTTATATAGATAGATAGATAGATAGATATTCTATCAACGTAATATCACAATAACATTTTCTACAAGTGCAAAGCTATTTAAACAAGAAGTACCGATAACATTCATAAATTTTACATCTCGCCTCCCTAACGATCCGAACTCACCAAGTCTTTAACTAAGCCCAATGAAGTGTGCCTAATGCCATGTTAATGCTACGTCCACCTAAATAGCTTATTTATTATGCTGTTTTGTGACAAAATACTTGGTTTTTGCATTACAGGTGGGCTAATGTGTGTATTTATCGCAGAATTATAAGTGCCCGGTTAATGGCAATAGGCTCGCCACCTATTACATTGGGACCTAAACATAAACTGGCGAAATGTGGGTGCTAGAACCTCTGTCTACCCCTTCGTGAATATATAGGCGTGAGTTTATATAGATTGCCTCCTATAGTATTATTTTGATATAACTTCATGACTTTTATAAAGAGAATTAGACTGTCAGTTTCCATCAGAATACCAGGTTAGGAGAATCAGTGTTATGTAATTCAACAGCATCATTACCACAGTAAGCAAAATGAAGAAACCCCAACGAGGACGATGAAACGGTGAAACACATACTGTGCGAGTGTCACACCCAATGGATTCAACGAATGGATCTTCTCGGGAAGTGTTTCCTCAAACCAAAAATAATACTCTAACAGTCACAACTAAGAGAGATAGCCGCCCCTATTGAGAAGATTATCTCTCCTCAAACATAGGAGCCAGATTGGGGTATACACAGAAGATCCAACAGGGTCGAATGTTCGCGATGGCTGGGAGAAAGAAATAACCTGTAGTGGATAAAAAATATAATGGATAGATAATAAAATTACTCGTATTAGATTTGCATAGTGTATACAATTAGGTACACTCCGGTGGCGGTAGTGAACGCGACTGCTACGCAAGAGGCACAGGTCCGATCCCCGCTCAGTACTAATATTTCTATGCATGAATATGGCTATTTGCACTGGTCTCGTCGTGCTTCGGAGAGCCGTTGATCCCGGTTGCCATACAAACATCTATGGCAGTCGTTACGCGTAGGAGCCCTCAAAAGTCTGACTAGCCTAACTACAGAACTTCGATATCGCCAATTTGGTTGTGGAAAGGATACTTGCCACCCCATATCATCTGAAGCATGTCGTGACAGGCAACTAACGTAAACATAGAAATTTCCACTGCGTGAGATTGAAAACTTGAAAAAAAATCCTGTATCAACCCGTCGTCGTGGATACAGTAGGCCCTCAAAATTGAGTGAGGATATCCAGGAGTGGACGGTGGGCTGCAATTTGATTGATTGCTTATTTAAATTACAGCATACTCTTGTCTTAACTTGTTTGGAAGAAACAAATTAAGTGATAATACCACATATTGTAAGTACTATTACCTTATTGGGGTAATTTAACTAACACTAGTAATTATCTGTTTACAAAACCATCCAACAAGAATTTCAATTTGCACTTACAATTTATCCACTTTCCTCTAAAACTACCTTTAATTGGCCATCAGTGCTCTACCACAGAACATCTGTAAAATAAGGTCAATGTATAAAAAAAGGACCAGCCATCGATAAAATGCAAGCGCTTTGAATAAAAAATTGTACTAGCCCTATACAAAACGAAATACTATTTATTGGGATTTTTAGATCTAACGATGTTTTATAAGTTGTAGATATTAGTTAATGTTAAGTTCAATTTTAAATACTAATTTGTTTATGATTAGTGTTTTAAGTTTAAGTTTAGTTTGAGGTACTAGTTTAAGGCACTAGTTTGAAATTCTAAGTTTAAATAATAGTTTCGTAGTACTATTGGCAAATATTAGTTTTAAATAACAATTTCAATTACTACCTACTACAACCCATTCCTTTATCCGTTATTCCGCTATCCAGAATTCATTTTTGTGTTTCGAGAGAGGATTGTATTAAATTAGTACCTGGGGGCCTAGATAAAATGACAGTGACATTGACATTAAACGATAAATTTAAGTCTTTACAACTCGAAATATCTATATTATTTCACGTATTATTATTATTATTATAGCGACCGCATAAGTCACTGATAATAAAAATTAAAGGTTTGTTTTGACTTCATCAATAGAATGCCCGTAATAGTATATTTCATATTTCAAATATTTAAACTTCATAACATTTTTTTAATCTAAGCTTTTTCCTCCTCACCGTACCATATCGTATCGCTGTCGTAACGTCAATCATAAATACATCTATCTAAACGTATTCAACGTTATTTTCGAGACCGAAGTTCCCTGTTGAATGCAAACCTGTCAGTTCTGCAAAAGCACACCAGCTGAATAGAAACGTCAGTTGTAATAAAAAAGGCAAAAAAGGATTGCTAGTTTTTAATATCAGTGAAAAAACTGGTAACGCGTTTTCTGTTAAATAATACATTTTATTTGGGTTTGAATTTTTTGTACCTGTCGTCTGGCAGACACGAATATCGTTCACCAGTTTCGTGAAGCGTTTTTCATCTGACCTCCACAACCCAATGACCAATGGAGATATCGAAGTTTCAAGTTAGACTGGTTGGACTTTTGAGGGCTCCAACTACCCGTAACGACTGCCATAGATGTTTATATGGCAACCGGGACCGACGGCTTAGCGTGCTCTTCGAGGCCCGACCAGACAAGTGCAAACGGACATATCCATGCATACAACTTTTGTACTGAGCGAGGATCAAACCCAAATCCCGTGCGTAGCAGTCGCGTGCACTACCGCACGCCACGGAGGCAGCTGTTAATAAACTATTATAACTGTTCATTAGATACAGCCTGCTAACGAGATACAGATAGAAGAGTTGAATTTATAAATAAGTTGAATAATAGTAGTTTATGATTAGGTTTCAATTTAATAGGTGGCGAGCCTATTGCCATTAACCGGGCACTTATAAACCTGCGATAAATACACAGTCAGGTCATAAATTCTGTCACATGTTTAATATAAAATAATTGAGACAATTTTATTCATTAAGTAACCATTTATATACCAAAATGAACTTTACAAAACATAGATTGTTATGAGAATAAAGTTTATTCAAAATGACCTCCGTGATTTTGAATACAGACCTCCAATCTGCGCGGCCATTCGTCTAACGCAGCACGAACAAGGTCCATGTCAATATCGGTGGCTGCCTTAATCAAGGATGTCTTGAGTGACTCCAAATTGGGATGAGGCTTTGAGCACGCCTTTTCCTCTAAGTGTTACCATGTCTTGTAATCTAACGGACTCAAATCTGGACTGGAGGAGGTCAATCTTCGTGCCGGATGAAGTCGATTTCACGCGTCGCCAGCCAGTCTTGTGTGCTCTTCGCTCTATGAGCTGGCGCCGCATCTTGTTGGAATACCCAGTGCCTGTTATTGAACATGGTATGAGAAACAGGTTTCACAAGGTTCGTCTGGACTGTATTTTGATACACAACCGCATTTGTTTTTACACCTTTCTCACAAAAATGTACCTCTGTTAAGCCCCATTAAGAAACTCCCAACCATACCATGAGCGAGGATGGAAAATGACCTCGTTGGACACATGGAATACGGCTGCTCGCTTCTTCACTACTGTGTGCGTACACCTTATCATTTTGTTTGTTTTAGCTTTCTTCTACGGTGAAAATTTTTTCATCCGAAAAAAGAATTTCTCGAATTTTTTTTTCCCGCGTACCGCTTCAACAACTCGCGACATCTCTTCAGTTTCAGGTCCATTGGACGAGCATTCAAGCGATGTCCTGTTTTTCTTCAATATGCCCGAAGCCCTAGTCTTCATTTAACACCCTTTTCACCGTGGTTCTGCTTAACCCCATCTGAAGGACCAACAGTTTCTGCTTACGTTTGGGATTTCTTTGAATTCGCGCCTTCACAGCTTTTATTACTGCTGGAGTCCTAACAGACCGAGGGCGACCACTTCTTGACTTGTCATCTACACTAGAGTCTTCATTGTATCGTTTGATGGTACGATAAACGAATCTTTTGGTTGTATTCAATTTTTTCACTATGTCAAAAATTTGAATTGGCGCGTAACCGCAACGATGCAACGCAATAACTGCAACACGGTCTTCTTTAAGTGTCTACTCCATATTTAAAAATGAGTAAAGTTCTAACAAGTATACATTTTTATTTAAATCAACAGTTGGGAATTCGCATTCAATAAACTTTTTTGTGACCAGTATTCTAAAAGAAAAGATTTTACTGTGTGACAATACTTATGACCTGACTGTGTACATACATAACTTCGAAAAGCATCGAAAAGTCATTGGTGTGTGCCATGGGGTCGAATCTGAGACGTCTTCTCAGCAGTCCATTACCCATACCACTAGGCTATCGCGGTTCTTGTCGCGGTTTAATGTCTAGCAAAAACCATAAAAATAAGTAGCATTTTTTTTTCTCTGCCGCAGATTATCTGCAGTCCTTCATTATTCCTTTAAGCACCACACAAAATTTTATAAGCGTCTTACATCTTCGCAGAGATCTTGCAAACTCTTTTTATAGTTTTTACCATAAAGCAAAAAGTAGTGCGCTATTAATTTTCTTATTAAAAGCTCCTTTGTTATACAGATTAACGAGAAATTAGTAAAACGATGAAAAAGCTGCTACTAGCACGTGCATTATTATCGGTCGATAAAACCGCATGCGTTATTACGATATTGCGTCTCGATTTTATCATACATCTGTGTATTTATCGTTTATTTTTGACGTTTTCTGTTTTATTTTGTCGATAACATCACAGTAATGTATCTTTGTAACTGTTATGCTAATATATAAATTATTACTAATTAAACCAAAAAAAAATTATCTCCTAAGTAGTACCTACACAGAAAATTATTAAAAAAAATTCCAGGGTTGTCATGTCGAGCGGCACTTTATCTTACTGATAAATTTCGATATGTTTTTGAAACGATCCAAGGTCCCCTGACACGACAACGCCTGGATTACTTATTTTCTTACTTTTCCGAGATACTTTTATTTTTTTTTTTCTTAAATTAATCTAACAGTAAAGATCTTTCAGTTAGTGCCAATATTGAGGGGATAGTTAAATATAAAAAGATAAATTCACTATTCCTAGTGGCCATGTTGGATTTGTAATTTGTCATAATATTATGTGGTACTTATTGTATCACTTATGTTCTTTCACTTAATATTCTTCATAAACAAAAAAAGTACATCAAAATCGGTTCATCTGTTTGGAAGCTATAACGATGCCAGAGACACACACACTCACACACACACACACACACACGACGTTTTTACTTCGGAGTTTCAATACAGATATCTCAATAACATATCCGGTACTATCGATCGATAAAAGCGCGCTTGTGTGTGGGTACCTTATAACGGAGTAAAATGCTTGTTCTACTAGCTGGGTAGCCTTTGTAGCAGAGCGTCGAGTTGAAGAGAACGCGAGCTGCGATGCGTGAATGGAATTCATTGAGAACTGAATGAGATTTCACTTCAATACTATTACGGTAAATAACGCCGGCGCTTTTTAATTCTTCCAGACGTTCATTCTGGATAAAAGGTATTTCAATTAAGTTGTATATATAGGATTGAAGCTAAAATATACGATATTTTTATTTTTTATTTTTTACTACTCGTACTTTTTATAATTTTATAGACTGAAGTACAATTCGATGGGTTTAGGTGTTTCGGCATATTATAACATGAAAAGGTTTTGCGGCTTTTTAACACTAGTAACATCATTTTTGTGTCGCGATAGATACAAAAACGCAAGGGCAATGACATTCACAATAGAGAACAATAGTTTAGGTATCTTACTTGTCATTTTCACAAGCCGTGAGCTAGTTTACCACTAGGATTGGCCTTCTTCTTTTATCTTTTCTCTATCTATCTTTTAACCACATATTTGGGATGGATCAACTCTTAAATCTGCATTTCGTCAAGTGTACAGGGTGTTAGAGGAACTACTTCCACTGTGTGTGTGTCTACTGTATTCGTTTTCGGGAGCGATCACATAAGACCCTGTATAAAAGTTCAAGCAACCATTTTTTTAGATTTTTAAACCGTAACCATAAACCATTCTAATTAAATTAAATAAATACTTGTTTCTTTCATTTCGGATCTGAACACAAAGAAGATAATGAAGGAGATTCCTAATTAAAGCAGAGTATAATTTTTAATTATTTCTTGCATTTTTATAAGAAGTCACGAAAGCGTCCTTTGTTAAATAAGTGAAAGAAAGTTGCACTGGAAAATTTTAATTGTACGTATACCAATGGTATGATACAATTATTTTGAGGGATGAAACAATTCGTAACAATTTTTACCGTGCCCATGACCCTCGGTGAAAAGTTATTTCATGTTTTCGCAAACCACTGGCATTCGTTAATTAAATTATTTTTAACTTCTTGTGTGTGTGTGTGTTTTTTTTTTTTCAACTGGTATGTATGCATTTTTGGTGATGAGGAAATATGACACCAAATTTTTATCCACAGTAAATCAATAAAATAAAATAAATAAATATTGTAGGATAATCTACATAACGTCACCTAGACCCATGGTAAGCATAGCTTAACTAGCTTGTGTTACGGGTTTTAGAATGCGGATAAACATTACATAGATACATTTCTTCTGTAAATGCTTTCATATTATACATAAAAACACCCAGAGCAATGCAAATATTCATATTCAAGCACACAAATATTTGCACTGAGTTGAATCGAACCCGCGCCTCCTGAGTAGCAGTAGCAATATATGACAGACACAGACATGCATTCCGTAATCACGATCTTTTTAATTTGAACTAGTATTATCTGAGGCTAAACCCACATTCTGAGTTTAAACTTCGAAAATATTGAACTCCGTACATCTCCTTAACAATTTTTTATGTTTAGTTACTGACCTAAACATAAAAAATGGCTTTTAAAATGTGGTAGACGTAGAGTTTGTGAGCTGTTAGACTATATTACGCTCTGCCAATGCCAGTAAGGCTAGTTAAGTGAAACTTACCTCTAATACCGACCGTTAGGTTCACGCGGAATTAGAAATTAAATATTTAGACGATACGCAGCTATCTATAAAAGAGAAAAAAATTGATTCTGTCTCTCTCTCTCCCAGAATAGTTGAGCTTTTGGGTTAAACTGTGTTTTTTCCTGCATTGTGACGTAAGGGTTTTTTCAGACGAAGGTATTATGATGTGTAAATAAAACATTCAAAGCCAAAAGTTATTACTAATCCTAACTTAATAATTTAGTAAAATTGTGAAAGTAAACACATTTTTGTTTCTGTCAATTTAACTGTCTATCTTTTTAGGTATAGTTAAGAGGCCAGCTCAGCGGTTTCTTATTTTCTTCAAAAGCACCTAATGCTAGTAATTGATATCAATAGATACTCTTTACTACACCAAACATATGACACATACAAGAATAACAGATGGTATTAATAGAAGTGGGTTCACCTTAGTAGTGTAATGGCCAGGATCGAATCTGAGACCACTTAAACCTGAAGCTAAGAATTCTGAAGCGAAGTGGTTTTATACCGTGCCCGTCGCGCTCATGAGAACCGATAGCTGTACAGCGCGAACCGTGCACGGCGCTGGTGTAAAACGGGTCCTCAGATGTGGTTTATTGCTTTTTATTTAGGACGTCACTTTGATTTCACCTCGCCTGAGGGTATGCTGAAGGCAAAGTCTCAGGGAAGCGAGTCACCATTACAAACACGTACAGTGTCACAATGGTGGCGCTCTGCTTGACCGCCTTATCAGATGCTTTTTCACGCCCCGCTTATAAGACCCGGGACTGTAGGAAGAAGGAAAAACATGAGCTGGTAAGGAATTTTAAGACATAATGGTGCAGTAAAGATCGTATTTGTTTATCTATTTTTCTTTTTTTTGGGACAGTTTTGTAAAAGTTAATAAGTTAATCGTATTAGGTACCCACAGGACAGGCTAACCTAGTGTGGGGCCAATGGATATAAGTTTATTTGTAATTAACTTTTAAAACTCCGCCAAAGCCGGTTGGGGAGGGTTATGTAGGATTCGAACTGACTTAAACGCACGCCGTCTTTGGGGCTTAAGTTGTCGGAGGTGAGATAGGAACCAATATATCTCTCGCACTCTGGCAGACTCAGGGTCTTTTTTGCTTTGGTGCCCCCAGCTGTGGGGACTAGAGTGTCCCCATCTAACCGGGAGGTATGAGGAGGCACACTTTACACCACCATTGCTATCTACTACACTATCCATTTTCTATTTCAGAAATCTACATAAATGCTAATTCTTTTTATTCAGTAGCTTGCTCTTTAGTCAATATTGCGAGTCAAATATTATCTAAAGTAGTGATAAGCGGGCAAATTTACATAACTGACCGTTTCATTTAATAGACGATTCCCGATAATACGATTTTCCAGCCATTTTGTATATTTAATACAAATAATCTGTATTATGGCGGCTAATCTGTATTTTATAGAGAATTCAGGTAATATTATGGTGTTGGGCATACCTGTAATAGGAATTGAGCAAAATCAAATATTTCCACTTGGCTATTGTAAATATGTATCGTGAAAACAGAATTTGTCGATTCACATAAAAAAAAGTAAACATCTAAGATATGATTTGAACCCACAATCAGTTTTTAGGGATAGGAGGACTGATATGACACTGATCAACTCAGGAGACAAGTTTTGAACATTCGTAATTCTTTTACGTCTTCAATATCCCATAACGACTGCTATATAATAGATGTTCCTATGACCACCAGAACCAACGGCTTCTCTGAGGCTCGACCAGACCAATGCAAGTAACCGTAGTTCATGTATACAAACATTTCTACTGAGCGGGGGTCGAACCCGCGCCTCCTACGAAACAGTCATGTTCACTACCACCACGTCACAGAGGCTATCACCGGCTATCTTCTGAGGTTCTTACAAACTATCGAAATCCGCCCAATCGATTTAATAAATTTAGTGACTAGACCACGGTAGCCTAGTGGTATGGGTAATGGACTGCTGAGACGAGGTCTCGGGTTCGATCCCAGGTTTTACCATGGCACACACCAATGACTTTTCGATGCTTTTCGAAGTTATGTGTGTATTTATCGCAGGTTTATAAGTGATAAGCAATACGCTCGCCACTTATTACATTGGCACCTAAACATAAACTGGCGAAACGTGGATGCTATCACCTCTGCCTACCCCTTCAACATAATATAACATAACATAAACTCACGCCTATAAGGCGTGAGTTTATGTTATGTTATATTATAACATAACAATAAACATAACATAACATAAACTCACGCCTATAAAGCGTGAGTTTATGTTATATTATATTATGTTGCAAAAAAAAAACAGAATCTGTTATTTTCCCGCTGCCACCAATGACGTAAGTGAATGCCACGGTAGTGGCCATTTGCGGTTTTATAGAATGCCGAATGCAGTATAAATCTAGTTCATTTATTTTAATGCTAACAGAACATTAACTTTTTTGCTAAGTTTATTTACAAGAATACGGCTGGGTTGCATCATCTTACTTTAAGATTAACAGTGCGATTGAATTGTCAAATGTTAAAATGACGTCATAACTTGACGTTAACTGTAACCAGCTACGCTCGGTCGGTTACTGGTAATTGTTAAGGTCAAATTCTATCAAAAAATATGTTTAACTGAGCTACAAAATACACTGATGCAACATATTTAGCAGAAACCATTCGAATCATTGTTACTGTTAATGTAAAATTTGACGTAAGCGCTTACTTTAACGGGTAGTTGGTGCAACTAAGGCTAAGTATCGGGAACTTGATATCAATCATTTTAATTGTCCATCACTGCAATTGAAACTACGGGCTAACGACCAGCAGTTTACAATGTCTTCGTATTACATGAAAATATAATGGCTAATATACTCTAAGGTACAGTCAATGACAAAAGTATTTTACAGATTTGCACAGGTCTGGTCGTGAGCACGTTAAGCCGTCGGTCCCGGTTGCCATACGAACGTCTATGGCAGTACTTGCGGGTAGCTGGAGCCCTCAAAAGTCCGACTAACCGAACTACAGAAGTGGAGGCAGGCAATTCACGGAAAATATTGAAGTTTAGCCGCATCTTAGTCAGACAAGAAAACCGACCGCAACTGAATTGGGAATAGGCTCAGAGAATGATGAGTAAAAAAAAGTTTTGTATATATTTTAATGTTACATAATAAATAATGGAAACAAAGCTGCTTCTTCCCAGTGCTACACAGCTACTTATAAACGCCTTAACAGATAGAATGTTATTTCTTGGCTCGAATAAGGAGTTAAAGTCTTCACTACTGGTCTGATCTGTCACACTTTAAAAATGCAAACACGTACACCACATTCACTAAAACTTCAAAAAACACCATATTTTTATGCTGTATAATATTGTATTGTATAAAAGTAGTCTACTTTTGTTATTGAGTGTACTTGTACAGCACACAGCAAGTACAATGATTAACGAGTATTGTTCACTCAACTAAACGAACTAAAGATATTAATATTAAAATTCATTATAATCTCATGTAGTTTACGTGGGATCTGTATGTTTAATGTCTGTAATGTAAATACTTAGTGAATTAACTCTCGAAGTTTGACAATTCATTATTATTGTACGCTGAACTTAACTATGGTAAAATATTATTGTAGTTCATTTGGATGTTATATGCCTTTCTTTCCTATCGTCTTCTTTCTACAGTCCCGGGTCCGTCAAGCGAGTGTGAAACAGCATCTGATGAGGCCGTCAAGCCGAACGTCACCATTATAACACTCTACGTGTTTGTAATGGCGCCCCTATTTCCTGAGGCTTTGCCTTCAGCTTACCATCAGGCGGAGTGAAATCAAATTGACATAACATAAACTCACGCCTTTATCCCTGAAGGGGTAGGCAGAGGTGCCAGCACCCACATTTCGCCAGTTTAGATCTATTGCCATTAACCGGGCACTTTTAAACATGCGATAAATACACACATAACTTCGAAAAGCATTGAAAAGTCATTGGTGTGTGTCATGGTAAAACCCGAGACCTCGTCTCAGCAGTCCATTACCCATACCACTAGGCTACCGCGGTACTGTTTGTTTATATATTATTTGAAGTTATGATAACCATTATCACTTGTATACGTTGAGTACATATTTGTTGTAGTATGTTATTATCTTTGATCTATATTGATGTTCGGATTATTTCTTTTCTTTGAAATAAAATTCCGTCCGTCTCCAAGACGTTAATTGGTAGTACTGGTGCGGCTGAGCATGTAATTAATTTTCCTTGCGATTTACACCACATAGTAAGGAATCGTGTCAATTTACTTTTCCTAAATATTTAACTACATTCCATAATATTATTTTCGGTTAGGAATTCATTTTCGACATACCAATGTGAGCCTGATTGGCAGCAATAGGCTCGCCTGAATGGCGAAATGTGGGTGTTTGATACACCTCTGCCTACACCTTCGGGAATTAAGGGCGTGAGCATTTATGTATGTATGTTTCTGGACTAAATCTAAAGTTAACGAAACATTAGAGGTGCAAGGGATGTATTAGTCACTATTTCACCTCCGGCAACTAAGAACCCAAAGACGGCATGCGTTTTAGTCGGTTCGAGTCCGACATAATCTCTCCAACCGGCTCTGGCGGGAGGTATCCGTGGGCACTGTTGTCTGTCACAATTAGCACAAAAGTATACCTTACGAAAACTTTGAGAAACACTTCTTGATACGAACTAAGAACCGGTTAAGTGTGTATTCACTAATGATGCCAAGTGGCGAAGGTATAGTGTTGCGTTCTACGGAGTAAATATTTAGAGCTACGAGTACCTATCGCGTTTTCGAGGAACAGTCGCGAACACTCGAGTAATGTTATTACCGCCCTCGTAGTGGTCCTGTGTTTAGTAATTGTGTTACTTAGTTATATTTTACACCAAAAGTGAACAGACATTTATTACTTACGGGTTTTCTAATAAAAATAATAAAAATCAAGAGTTTATTATGATTTGATAATAGATTAATAAAATAAAATAGAAATTTAGTTTTAGAACCACTACCACCACGCAGACGCCGTGGTGGTAGTGAACAAGACCGCTACTCACGCGCGGGTTTGATCCCTGATATTAAATTTGCGTTAGCCTGAACGTACCTCGGAGAGTACAATAACTTGTCGGTCTTAGTTGGAAAATTTGCTAGGGTGGACTGGGTGCGAAAGGCTGAGGATCGTGAGCAACGACGCATATTGGGAGAGGTCAATGTCCAGCTGTGGACTGCGATAGGCTGATTAATTGATTAATTATCAGACTAATTGGTTGATTGATTGATTGATTCAATGATTGATTGTTTGGTAGACTGACTGACTGATGGATTGATTGATTCGTCGACTGATTGTTTGATTAATTGATTAGTCGACTGATCGACTGATTGATTGTTTAACTGGCCTATTGATTAACTCTTTGATTGCTATATTCATTGTTGATGACAAGTAATTTTATACGATGTCGTCATCATTCCCTGAAGCTTTTTCCCAACTCAGTTGGGGTTGGCTTTCCAGTCTAACTGTGATGCGGCTGAACTTCGATATTTTCCGTGAAGCGACTGCCATCTGACCTCCACAATCAATGGTCTAATGACCAATGGCGATATCGAAGTTCCAAGTTAGGCTGGTTGGACTTTTGAGGGCTCCAACTACCCGTAACGACTGCCATAGATGTTTGTATGACAACCGGGACCGACGGCTTAACGTGCTCTCCGAGGCACTTATAAACCTGCGATAAATACACACATAACTTCGAAAAGCATCGAAAATTCATTGGTGTGTGCCATGGTAAACCTGGGATCGAACTCGAGACCTCGTCCCTGCAGTCCATTACCCATACCACTAGGCTACCGCGGCATTTTTTTAATTTTAAACGATACGGCTTTACGGATACGAAACGATAGCGGCATAATTTTATACGATGTTAAAATTTAATAAATTGTCTTCGAAAGACATAGTTCAGATTAATTAGTACACGCTTCGATCGACACGATTATTAATTCTTATCTGATTATCTCGAACCAACTCACGGGGATTAGTCCCATCAATTTAAGTGCTATAATTAGTTCGATAGTTGATTCAACTGATTGCCAAGATACTGATGTTTTATGAATAATTAATGATATCCTTTGTCATGCTTTGGGTTACTGTATTTATAAGTAATGCAATAATGTTGTACAAAAGCTCTTTTGTTCTGTATTTGCTTAGTTTTCGCAATACACATACAGTGAATAGTAGTGACCTATTTGAATAATTACATACGTAATTATGGCAAAACGGGACTTATTCGTGAACTATGAGTGAAATGTGGATATATTTACCATGAAGTTTCGAACGTGACGTTCCTTCCATGATCTCGAGAGAACTGGGGGACTAGCCAAAATGCATTCATTCCCAATCTACATTCGTCATCGCTCTGAAAATGTATGGGAGTGACATTTGTGGTCGGAATCGGATCACATGACATTCCGACAACAAAATAGATTCGGAACGAATGCATTTTGGCTAGACCCCCTGAAAAGGCGAATTACAGGCGCCTTCGTGTCGTGATCGTTTTAACTGCATTTGACCGACCCACGTTCACAATATCCGTGGATTCTGAACGCACTTTTTTATGTGATGTTCAGTGGGCTCCAAAAGTTCCTAAATATTTTTAAACTAAAATTGATATGAAGTGATGCCAATACACACTACTAGTCCTAGACGAACTAGTCTTAGAAGCTACTGGATAATAGATGTACTTATTAATGTAATTAGGTTTAGGTTACTGCTTACACGAGCTTACTTGTTTTCTTATAAAAAAACAAGACACCCATCTAGTATTTTATTACCGCTATATAATATGTTACTTTCGGTTAAATTAGACTTAGCTTAGAAATTATAAAGCCTAGAGATAGATATATTATTTGTGAAATGTAAACGAGTCTAATAAAAAAGGCATAAACATATTAACTACCTAACCATAGATAGTACTCCCATGTTTTAAAACTCAATACTTATCGTTTAAAAAATACGAAAACTAATAAAAATATTAGGTATATGAGTTATCAAACACAGCAACACACATTACTGTCAAAAACTGGCAATGAAACTTTTAAATTGATATATTTATAAAACAAACAGGACATTACAACATCACTACAGTATCCATACTTATTATGAATTCATATTGAAGACAAACAAATAAAATAAAATAATACCTTCATAATAAAGCGTTTCAGAGAACTCGATTCGGAATCAACATGAAAACGAAGTGCAAAGAGGCGTGTTTGCATCGACAATGTTTAACTATTGAAGCGGTATAGCCGTACCACATCATTTTAATTGTTTATCCATTATAAATTTATTGTTTTGGGGGAATTTTTAAGAACTTAAAAGCGAAATTTGGAGAGTATAGTTTTAATTTCGTTTTCCGTATTAAAATCCCACTAAGTCATTCAGAAGCAAGCTTATCTCACTTATAAATCGGTACTACTGATTGACCAATGAGGTTTAGTGTTTTCAGGTTTAGAGACAAGATTTACAGTCTAAGATCTAAAATAAGAATAAAAGGAAAAGTTTGTTTGAAATTATTCAATAAGATTTATGCTTTATCATTTCTTCCTCTATTTTCTTACACGGGTGAACACATCAAACTGTATTATTACGTCGCGTCATTGCTATAAACTTGATAATGTAATTTTTGAAATACGCTCAGAGTGATCTCTTCTTGTGTGGCGTTATACAAGCTGATTAAAGAAGGGCTGTTTAACATTCGACAGATATACCGGGTATAAAGGAAATACTCCCGAAATCGAAGGCCCCTGGTAGTACTCCAGGTACATAACATATTAAAGAAATACAAATACAATAAATAAGAAATACATTACATATTAGTTTAACCGGGCACGGGTGCTTCGGGGATTACCTGCGTCGGATCCAGAAGGAGCCAACGTCCGAGTGCCATCACTGTGATGCGAGTGAGGACTCGGGAAGCAGGCCACGGCGATGGCGCAAAGTGCCACCCCATACCCAGGGGCTAGATAGGGACACCATGGTCCCCACATTGGGGGAAGAGGGTCATCTCAATAGAGATGTCTCCGGATCTGCCGGGGTGCGAGAGATATGTCTTGTATAATCTCACCTCCGGCAATCAAGGACCCATGGACGGCGTGCGTTTTGGTCGGTTCGAGTCCGACATAATCACCTCTATCGGTTTTGGTGGAGGTGGTATCCGTGGGGTTTTGCGCACGATAAAAAAAAGGTACATAACATATTGGCATTAAAAAATAACGGCACGGCAACCTTTATTTACTAATTTTTTCGTATTATTTACTCTCCATCGTATCTATAATTTCATAAAAAAACGTCACCGCAAAGAAAAACAAGTGACCCCATCTTGCGAGTTCATGTTTTTTATGTCATTTTTGTTGCGATGCGACGATGGAGAGTGAATATAATATGACAGTATACATTTTGTATACTGTTTTTGTGATTTATAAATTTATACGATTGAAATTGAATACACTCTGGTGTTGTGTGACATCGACATTATAGATTTTAAAAAGCTAACTCATAACAGCGACATCTATCACTTCATAGACAAACTACATTATCAATCACCTACACGTAACCGTTAAACAAACACAGAGGGCATTACGTGTTCTGTAAATAAAAAGTAATATGGAATCCACAAATATTACTATTAGAAAACAATGCATATCAAGAACAATTTCACACGAAAGTCTATATGAAAATAGTTTGTTGAATACTTCTACTATGTCAGATGATACGATGAATAAAAGCCTAAACCTACCATCGCATAAGCATTGTTCTCTCGCTGAAGATCTGAAAATTGAAGTTGAAGTCTTAAAATCAAGTTTAGAAATTACGCAAAATGAGCTAGACAATACCATTCTGGAGAATAATGATCTCAAAAATCAGATTACCAAATTAGCCCAGGAAATTGATATATTAAAAAAATTATGCACAAGTCCTTTGACATCAATTCATAAATCGAAGTCAAGAAGCAACAGACGTCGTATAACCGACACCTTTGAGAATTATTCACGCACAACTTTAGACTTCAAATCACCGTCCAATAAATCTTCAATAGGCCCACAAGAAGATATATTGTTTAACAATTCAAACACCAATGAAAGTAAAATAAAAGCTCCTGAGCCATCGTTAAGTGATAATGAACATATGAAAAACAAAACTTTGTGCAAGGAAGACAATAAACAACCAAAAAGCACAAAGAATAAGATATGTATTATTAGTAGCAATAAGAGGAACAAAATTCTACAAATAGCGATGAATACATTTGGAGACTCTCAGCTATGTCATTATCTTCTTCCGAATTGTGGCATCAGTGACATTCTCAAAAATCTATACCGAAAAGTGGAAACTTTAACAAAGAAAGATTATTGTGTGATTATGATAGGGGAGGAGGACTTCAATAGGACTGTTAATTATTTCGAGCTCGTCTTAGAACTGAGAAACTGCCTACAGAAAATACGGCATACAAACATAATAATATGCCTTCCAACGTACAAATACAACTATTATGCTGCAGTGTATAACTGGCGAGTGGAGACCTTTGCAAATTTACATTATCTCGACCTTAACACCCACAACTATGCCACGTTGGTGGACTCGAATTTATTTCTAATAAACGACTATACAATGTTTTCCAAGTATGATGGAAGATTGAATAATAATGGAATGATGAATATTTTTAGTAGCATACTTTGGGAAATAGAACATTCTACAGCCGAAACCATTGAAGCAGATTTATACTTCGAGACTGATGACAACATAAATGACACTAAATTTTTTCGCCGATAACCACTTACATGTACTTCACCAAAATATTGCGGGTCTGCTAAACAAAACCGACAGACTAGCCGTCAAATTGGAGGAACTGCGAGACGAAAACATTAGTGTGGACGTTGTTTGTATCACTGAGCACTTCATTATGTCTGGATGCGAAAATTACCTATCTTTACCCGTATAGCAGAAGCTACATCGTATAGCAGAAGTAATAAAAGAAGAGGAGGTGCATGTATTCTGATAAAAAAGGGACACCAATGGCAGGAACTACGAGAAGTACAAAAATTAGCTATAACTGGTACTTTTGAATGTTGTGCAGTGGAACTGAATGATTGTAGGGTTATTGTGATATGTCTGTATAGAATTCCTATGACAAATAACTTAAATGTATTTTTTTAAAGGATGGAAACACTCCTAAAAATGGTCTGTAGTAAACATAACAGAAATGTCATTATTGCAGGTGACTATAATATCAATATTTTAGTCAAAAACAATGTTACTAGGGATTTTGAATCCCTATTATCGCAGTATGGCATGGAATTAGCTTTACGAAACCCTACTAGACTCAAAGCTAAAACATGCCTAGATAATTTTATACATAATTTTAAAAAAACATGTCATACTCAAATTTTGGAATATGGGCTATCTGATCACACAGCGCAATTAATAGAGTGTCCAATGAAAATCCAAGGTGAAATAAAGTTTTGGCGCATAAAAAAACGAAAATATAATTTGGAGAATATTAATAAATTTAAGTCATGTCTTGGTGGTCTATCGTTTTCGGACATATACTCTACGGAGGACCCAAATGTAGCATACAATCGTTTTATGGATACATTTAATATATTTTATAACCTGTGTTTTCCATATAAAATGACCAAGGTTAAATCAGTACATAAAGTTAAGTGGATATCTCGAGGTATAAAACTTTGTAGTAAGAATAAAAGAAAACTATTATGGGACTACAGACTCAATCCAAATGATGTTAATAAAGCTAAATATAAAGAGTATGCGCGTAGATACAAAAATATAATTAGGTTAACACAGCGATCTCAGAATGTACACAGTATAAATACCTCCAAAAATGTGTCAAAAACCACCTGGCAAATTATAAATCAGACCAAAGGAATTCGTCCTCCAGATACAATATCTAAACTAAGAATAGATGAAAACACTGTGATCACAGATCCACAGGAGATGGTCAATGCTTTCAATAATTATTTTGTTGATAAAATTGTACCGATAGCAAATCGTGGCACAATGGCTAGAAAACTGATTGATAGAAGAAAAAATTCTATGTTTATGTCTCCCTGTATTCCGTCAGATATAGAGACTATTATATCTTCATTAAAAAACACCAATAGTGTAGGATTTGACGGTATTTTAACTAAGGTAATTAAATCTACAAGTCAATGTATATCTAAGCATTTGGGTCATATCCTAAATTTAAGCATTGTAACAGGTATATACCCAAATGAGCTAAAGACTTCTGTTGTAAAACCACTCTTCAAAAAAGAAAATAGAGAACTTATGGAGTACTACAGACCTATCACACTTACACCTATTTTTTCTAAAATCTTTGAAAAGTATATTTATAATCAAATTTATAATTATTTAGAAAATAATGACATTTTAGCTGTAGAACAAAAAGGATTCCGACGAAAGAAGAGCATAAGCAGGGCTATTTATGACTTCTTAAATGTAATAATGACAAGAGTGGATAGTAGGGTGCCAGTTTCCGCTATTTTCTGTGATATGACTCAGGCATTCGACTATGTAGATTCTGAAATCCTACTTGCAAAGCTTGATCATTATGGAATAAGGGGAAATATCTTAAGCTTAATAAAATCGTATCTGACGGATCGGCAGCAATATGTAGAACTTAAGCGAGTTAATAGTTTAAATAAACGAGAAGAAACATTTATCTCACATAAGCGCACAGTTCAATATGGTGTGGGGCAAGGCAGCGTCTTGGGCCCTTTGTTATTCATTTTATACATTAATGACTTACCTAAAGTAACCAATCATCCAGTAACATTATTTGCAGACGATAGTACAATTGCTATTGAGTGTAAAAATAGAAAAAATTACGAAAGTGAAATCAATACTACACTAATAAATATAATAAATTGGCTTAATAATAACAATCTAAAAATCAATCTTTCCAAAACAAAAATCATGCAATTCTCGCAAAGACTTGCCACAATACCTCTAAATATAAGATATGATAACATTAAAATAGAAGAAGTTGACACAACAAAATTCTTAGGACTCACTATTGATAATAAGCTGAATTGGCAAACACATACAGAAGGATTATGCAAAAAACTCAGCAGCTCAGCATATGCCTTGTATAAACTTACGCGAGTGTTAAATACTGACGCTTTACTTGCCGCGTACCATGGATTGACAGCGTCACATCTAAGGTACGGCATAATGTTTTGGGGTAATTCAACCCATAGAGAGACCGTCTTTAAAGCCCAGAAATCATGTATTCGTGCCATGTTCAGTTTGAATAGGATAGATAGCTGTAAACCGTATTTTCTTAAACATGGTATATTAACGTTGTCATCGCTATATATTTTTGAAACGGCTACTTTCGTGAAGTGTAATCCAGAACTTTTTGAGACTCTGGCGGCTACGGTTACACGAAACAGACGGGAAATCACTAGCAATAGACTACGCATACATAGAGCCAATACCGCATTATTACATAAAAGTGTCTACTGCATGGCACCAGTCATATATAATAGGATACCTCTAGAAATTAAAAAATTAAATTTGAATCTATTCAAGAAACGTTTACACGAGTTGTTGTCAGTAAAATGCTACTATACAGTAAGTGAATTTCTCGAAGATTGTTAACATCTCATATTGGCTTGACATTGAATTTAAATTAATAATTGTATTGTTAATGTAATTATTTTAATATTAATTTACTTTCCTATTCTGACATTTAATACTCTGTACATCTTGTGGACATATTTGACATTCTGTATATTTTAATAATTTTTATTGTTTCAAGTAGGTTTTTGATTTTATTGACATTTGACATGAATTTATATTATTAATTATACTGTAGATGATATTATTTTGTTACTGGCAATTTAATTTGATTTATTTTAATGTAAATTCAAATTGATTTAATTTCTTTTGACATTTATTTATTTACCTTCTGAATCTGACATTTTACCTAATATTCTGTACATCGTGCAGACATAGTTGACATTCCGTATGTTTTAATAGTTTGATTGTTTAATTGTTACAAGTAGTGATAACTGTACAAGTTTACTAATTCACACTACCATTCATAAATTAAGAAATTTTGCATGCCAATAAGGTAGGCTGAAGAGAACTTATTTCCTATTAAAATGTAACATCTTTATATACCTTTGGTCAGCAAATAAATGATTATTATTATTTTTTTTTTTTTTTGTGAATTGCCGTGCTGTAGTTTTTTCTAATGCCTCTATGTTATGTACTAGGAGTACTTCGAGGGGCCTGCGGCTTCGAGAGTGTTCCCCATACACCCTGTATATACAGCTCAGATACTGCCTCAGATGCGAGTCCCGAGTCAATATTTAGGCTCACTCAATATTACGTGGGACCGAATACAATGATTGGTGATATGTGGGTGCTAATTAAACTAAAAAAATAGGCGTGAGTATATCTATGTAGTTATGCTAATTAATTGACAGATATTTAATTTGTTTTCGTACATAAAAAAGAAATGATAAAGTCTTCATCTATTTAATGAGTTGAACACAAGAACATCTAACATTTTTACGGTATTCTCTCTCTATTACTAAGAATTCACTGTCTGTCCGACAGTAGGTTTAATTTTTTGAACTATGGTAGTTAAACAGTTGAAATTTTCAGAGATGATTCTATTGCCGACTAAAAACAAATATTACATACTGATAATATCACGAAACCTTTCGTGATTAAGTCGCCGATAGTCACGTTTTTATATATGAATATAGTCCCACAGCTCATAACCACTGCAAGTGGCAAGAAAATGAATAAGTCACTATCTTATTATTGCATAGCAAGAAGAAAGAAAAAATCTCTTTTATAGTGAATAACAGCTAACATTAAAATAATACAGCATACCCGGAAAATTTAAAGAAAATAAATATAAACTAGGCAAGCAGGCTGGGATCGTGCAGTACGTTAGCTTACAATGTTATTTATTAATTATCTGTGGCTCCACCCAATGAGGGTGACACGCCATCTAGATGACTCCCTGCTTCTATCCCAGACATAGATCTAGAATGGATGGGGCATACCTACAAATTTCTGTGACCATGCTATACTAAGAAGCCTTGCAGTCACTCATTTCCAGCTGCTCCTTTGAATATGTTTAAAATCTAATTATGAACTCATTATCGAAAATAAAAAAGTAGTGATCGCATCGTTGGTCGATAAATCATTGGTTGGAGTACGTCACTATTATACTATACTTTGTAAAATGTAGCTTGGGTCCTATGACAGCTGTCAGTGAAATCCCGCACATGAAGTCTTGAATTTTCTAATAATGAATGTAGTAGCTGTCAATGTCATACTTTATGGGCATACCGAGCTAATTAGTGATGGGCGATGAATCATCGTGACCAAATACTATAAACTATCCATATTTTGAATAAAGCTTAATTTAAAATTGAAATTAATATAAAAAAAAAATTAGCATTTAATCTTATTGCTTTTATATTATTATATGGTATTTTAATATCATAATAATATTTATATTTCAATATACTTGATCCTAAATAATATTGAGTAAATAAAATCCTACATTCAATCCATCAACGCCCTGAACCTGTTTTTGGATTTTGTAAGAACACACGCCGGGTTTGGCTCTTGGGCCATAGGCATAAGATACACGCGCCAACATCTTGTTTGATATGAGCTTCCACTGATCCACTCCACTCATTCTCACCAGTACGAGTGCCGACGCCTTGTATGCTACGTATATTCCGTTCTCATTACAATTAAATACATACATACAATAAGAAGAAGAAGAAGATACATACAATTAAATTAAACCTAATTATATGTAAAATGCATCAATAATAGCTGGTAGTATCGATATTTTCATCGAATTTCGGACATCCCTATGAACCTCATTTTGACATCTGTCATAGGACCCAAGCTATATTTTACAAAGTATAGTTGGGGTAAAAGTCTAGGAAAATTTAAGAATGGCTGGCGTAAATCATTCTCAAATTTTTGTTGACCTTGACACGTTGTCAAATTTTTACTCATTTTCCAAATCTTTGTCTCTTTTTACATGCATAATTTGTATATTAGAAAGAAAGAGATAAAGATGTATCACATTTCATGGTTTGTTTAGGTCGCCCTGTGATCCAACCAGATGAGTTTATTTTTTAAGCTGCCAAGCTTTGCTGACAACTTAAATGACTTTTAGTTGAAGTCCGGAAAACTGTACCAAGCTGTCTTAATTTAGAGTTTTGAGGCGATCGCGTTGGTACTTGGCAGAAGAAAAGTTATATAGAATAGGTTCTTAGAACGTTTCGCGGGTCATTTAAAATTGTTCCTGGAGTTACAATGTTGATTGGATGAATAAAGAGAAGTACAAGGTTTTCATATATTTATTTTTTACTACTTTTTTATACCAATTAGGTGGCAGACTAGCACGCAGTCCACCTGATGGGAAGTAGTTAGCGTGGCCTGTGGACGTTTGCAATACATTCGTGCTGCCCACCATATATAGAGAAGGAGTGGAAGGAGAGGGAGGGGAGAAGCAAGGTTAAGAGTGTCTCTGTGCTGTCAGTGCAGAAAACAAAGAAGGGTATCTCTGTCTACTCACTGACAACACAAAACTTCTCCAGTGAGCTCTGGCTACCCTACTCGCGACCGGAAACACAACACAAGGTTATTATTAGCCGCAGTATTCTGTAGCGCGGAGGTACTTCCCCAGTCGGACTGCTCAATTTAGATGGGAGATATTGTCATATCCTACCTCCGTAAAAATACAAGTACGGACTTTTGTACTTCGGTCGGTAAGCAGGCAAGCTACAAAGATTAGAAAATTTCTTTTTTTGTACCACTTAGGTGGCAGACACGCATACGATCCACCTAATAGTAACTGGTTACCGTGTTCTATTGACGTTTGCAACAACGTCGAAGTGGGAAGCGAGAGGAAGGTTAAGTTGATTTCAATGTTGTCAGCGCAGAAAACAAATGATATTATATCATATAGCAGTATTAACTTAAACCCTCGGTCTTTTCACTGAAAATTAAAAAAATCCAGTGTGCTCTGATCACCACCGGAAACACAACGCAAGGTTATTATTACCCACGGTATCCTTTACTTCCCCAATTAAACTGCTTAGTTAGGAGATACTGCCATGTTCTACCTCCATCATTTTCTTGCACTTTTTAGAGCTCTAACTACCCGTAACGATTACCATAGATGCTCGTATGATAACTATGACCATGCTTAATGTGCTCTCTGAGCAAACACCCAACCACAAATAAACAATATATTCGTAAATGCAATTATTGGCTTTGAGCGGGAATCAAACTCGCGTTCACTGCATAGTATTCGTAATATATTAAATCATTAAATTACTCGTTTACTGAGTGCCAATTTATATCAATAATTGCATTCCAACGCTATCCAAACCAGTGGCCTTTAAACATATTAAAATTTATGCCCAGTTTTACAAATTGAAACACTTTTTACAAAACGCATTGAATCAAAACGTAATCTCTATGGCCAGTTCGGGAAATATGGCGGCTTCGGCCACTTCCAGGTCATTGATTTTGTATAAAAATGAGGAATTTCTTATTTGTAGAAAATGCTTGCAAACGTTTCCGAGTTTTGGATTGGAGACATTTTTCTTAGTGTCTTATTTTGATGAGAAAACTGCGTTGTACGATTATTTAATAAAAATAGGAATGGGAGAAGTAGTTGGAAGATAGTGTAGCTGAAAGATGTAATTTTTTAGGACAATCTACACAACGCCCTCTAGACCCATGGTGAGCATGGCTTAACTAGCCCTCAGTTTACCCGGTGAAATTATATACCTCAATTAACCTCATTGAGTCCATTGGACTCCTCCACACAAATCATCGATTTCACTCAAAATAAAAGATAAATTTGTATAACAAAGTAATTTAATGTGTTTAAAAACATATTTTTTATTATTTTACGTATCACATTTTAATCAGTAATGTATCTATCTTATATTTTTCTTGTAAATACTTAATCACTAGAAAATATCTATAAAACAGTAAATACCAACTTCTAACTTCGAACTAAAACAAAATCCAAACAAAAAGTAGTTTTTTTCCACTAAATTAACACAATAATATCTTAAACAATCGTTAACAAAAATAAAAATGGTTCATGTTCATAATAAAATAAAAATCCTGCAACGCCTAATCTTTGGCTTTATCTATACATCGCACGCAAAGCTTGTTAGTGCATCCTAAGCATGCTGGCCTCAGACCGGACTCCTGTGCCTCCTCGTTACTTGTATCAAAAGACCACTCCGACTCCGAGCCATGTTCAAATGGAATGCGCTCGTCTTCTTCTTCATCTGACAATGTTTGATGTCGTGTAGTTTCGGATTGTCGACTAAATTGTTATAATTCATCATCGGAATCCTCATTATCTTCCTGGGGCCAGTTGTTTATTATCGATTCACCACCTGTTGCATTATATTAACTGATCTCCTATTTGACGCCATATTGCTGACCTAAAATAAAATTAATTACATAAAAACACGACAAATAACAATATAATGATTTTACTAATTTTGTTACACAAATACCCTGTTTGAGTCCAATGGACTCCTGACAAGTGGCTATTTACCCCTACACGCTGTGCAGGAGGACTTCCTCCTCACTCCTTAACCAGCGCGCTTCTGATTGAAGGTACACGGGAGCACGAAGTATAATTTGCGGTAATTAAGTGTTTAAGCTTGATTGAAACTTTGTGCGGAGTCCAATGGACCTAACGGGTAAATTAAGGGCTAGCTTGTGTTACGGGTTCTAGAATGCGGATAAACATACTTAGATAAATTTTTTTGTAAATACATACACATTTACATAGAAACTCTCAGACCAATGCAGATATTTATATTCATGCACACAAATATTTGAACTGAGCGGGAATCGAACCCGCGCCTCCTGCGTAGCAGTCGCGTGCAATATGGAGGTCGTCTTATGATACAGGGATTTCGGCACGTAGAATAAGTGTGCCTACACAACAACTGTAACCTACCTACTGATAACTCGAAATTATGGTAAAAAAAACATTTAATCATCCTGTCTTTTTCTGGCAACAACACACACAGTACTCAAAGTATCCATTTAGGGGTAAATAATTTCATCTCAAACTAAACAATTTGCAAAAAAATCATCAACATTTCGGAGTTATTTGAAGTTTCTTTCGAAGTTTTAATGGTTGGCTTGGGACATTACGTTGGGGCATCGAAAACACCCTCGTATTTCATTGTCCTGCAAATCCATGCCATAAAAAGTATTTCACGAGTATCAAATTTTTCAAATCATAACATAACATAACATAACCTCACGCCTATATCCCCGAAGGGTCAGGCAGAGGTGCTAGCACCCACATTTCGCCAGTTTATGTTTAGGTCCTAATGTAATAGGTGGCGAGCCTATTGCTTTTAACCGGGCACGTATAAACCTGCGATAAATACATATAAAAATTCAAAAAGCATCGAAAAGTCATTGGTGTGTGCCATGGTAGTACCTGGGATCGAACCCGGGACCTCGTCTCAGCAATCCATTACCCATACCACTAGGCTACCGCGGTCTTTTTAAAGTTGGTTGGTTGGTTCAAAGGATGATCATTAATTTCAATCATAGTCAGAAAAGTATCCATTTTTAATACCTACCCTTTAATTGGTAGACAATTACGGCTTATTTGATGGATATTTAATCTACGTGGTTAAACTCGTGCTCTTGATTCTGAAGAATCCTTCTTATTCTTGAACATCCCCATACTGTAGTCGCTTTACCACAGGGAGTTCATTTATAAATATATGACCATGAAAAATTTCTCACCCCACCAAATAATCAGTCTCTCAAACAGTAACTTATTAGTTTTCAACAAATTTGTTTCTCTCCTAAATTAAAAACAAACATAATGAAATCTTACATCGTACATTCGAATAAATTCCAACTGCGGTCTAACTGCCATTCATCTAGTGTGGTTACAAGGGAATTAATTACCATGTAAAATGTTCCGATGGCATTGCGAATGTCTGTTGAAGTCAATTTATAACAGTTTTAGAACCATCTGATAATGCGACTAACTTGATTATAGTATAGCTATAAACAACTGTACATTCTGAGAAGTAGGGTAGGCAGAGATTATAATGGTATTCATTTTGACTACTGTTCTGGGTATCACGTGAGTGAATAAAGATCTTCCTCGGACAGTTTGATGACTGGAAAAGATGGTGGAAAAATCTTATTTACTTTCGTCTCATTTCTATGTTGTATTTTTTTATTGAGCGCACATTAATTTTACTTCCACTCGCCTGATGGTAAGCTAAAGACAAAGGTTAGCGAAAAACATGTATATAGGTACAATGGTGGCGCTCAGCGTGACTGCCTAATCCTAAAAGGACCAGGGACTATAAAGAAGGACCCGAGTACAAATTCTGGCCATATCGATGTGAACCGACTCCTAAGACAAGTCAATGTGCTTAACTGGAAGGGAATATTAGTAATTCTGGATTATTTATAAAAGAAATTACTGTGGTAATCTACAAATAAAGTATTATTTTAAACATTTAAAATACGAATAATACCTACATCAACGCTTGTAGAAGTAAATAATCTTATTTTATTAGAGAACGTTTTCGTTTTTCAAATCTATTCCAACAGCGATATTACCATATTCCATTACAGTGTGTTTTGACAAAATCTTAGATGTGATTTGATTAAATTAAACTGAATATTTACTAAGCGCTCATAATTGTAAAATAACAAGGTTTTAATTAACCGACCGCCCTTATTTTCTAACTATAACTTAGAGAAATATAACTGCAGTTTATTTTTAGACTATTTATACTGTTGATTGATGGCACTTGGTGGAATTTGTTGTTACACATATTGAGAACTCACTTGTACTTTTCCACAATATTTTTATTTTTTATGTTTTAATAGACCTGACCGGTTTCGCCTTACGGCATCCTCAAAGGTTTACGATGATGTCATCGTAAACCATATTGTGGAAAATTACAAGTGAGTTCTCAATATGTGTAATAACTGCAGTTGACTTTATAGTTTGTGATACATTGCTTGAAAAGATGAAAGCCATATTGCCATATGTATGTTCCCTACGATGGCTACTAGAAAGTTAACATTACATACATACTGTACGGGTATATTCGGTAGTAATAGATGTGTAATCGTACTTATATTATGTACGTCAGTATAAACAGCAGTAGTACTGTGTTATTTGGTCACGACCATGATGGTCAGATGGTCCGGATGGATCTATTGAACCTCGCAGTACATATTGTTATATTTCTATTAATAAATTTCTATCGATCTTTGTTTTATCTTTATATCATTCAGTATAGTGCACGGCATCTAACTTGGAAAAGTTTTGTTGCAGTTTGGGTACGTTCGCATCATCGCAACGTACGCTTGTCATTATTCTATTCATTCTCCAGAATGCCATCATTTATATTAATTTAATCATGTCTGCTTTACCGCAAAAGAGACCCAAAAATCGTCTCAGATGCGCTGACGGTTCTTGCTAAGCTAGTTTGCTAAGAAGTTGACGAGATTAGTTAGTTTTATGTAAGAGTTGATTGACTAACTACCTTAGTAACAACACTCGACCTTGACTTATTTTTCCAATACCCTGTCGCGTAACGCTTAATTCATTTGTATGTTCATTTTTCATGTCTTTCCTAACCACTAATCAATTTCTTACTGAGTAATGAGAGAGTATTTTTACATAATTCAGTGTTTGTTTCATGTTCCATGGGCATGAACTCACTAACATACCTATCGGAATCAATAATTGTGTGTGCTTCGATGACAGAGCATTGAATTTTACGCATGGCCTCCTCTAAGGTTTTAATTGCTCTATTTGTGTTCTTGAGGATAATTTTACAACCGATATTCTGGATTTTACAATATTAGGTTAGATTATACGTAGTTCTAGATTCTAGTGAAATCTTTTTTTATTATGTACTGTTTTATTTTAGAGAAATAATAGTATTTATATTTTATATAATAAATAATATCTTATTATTATCTTATTACTATCAAATTACTATCTTATTACTATCTTATTACCATCTTATCATTATCTTATTACTATCTTATTATTATCTTATTACAATCTTGTTACTATCTTATTACTATTTTATTACTAATATTAATATTACTCCTAGGTTCCGATTCTACTAATTGTAAATCATTGTCAAATCACTGATATTACAAAGAATGCCATTGATTTTGAGCCTATACTGTAAAGTCTTAATTTAAATGGCATCGTGTAAAGTGAATGAAACGAAGTAATGAACTCTTTTTCATTTAAATTCGAACTTCAAACATATTTGGAAACAGCTATCTTTGTAATCTCAGTGGTTTGACAATGGTTACCAATTAATAGAATAGGGGTCCTAGGGGTGTATGACATAATCTGATTTCGAACAAACTTATCAGCAGTGTGTCAGAAATATAACATTTCGTTTCTATAAAGTTTCGATTATTTATTTATTGTAGTTGCACTTGCCATGATATTGATTTCATACGGATTTAAACGGTTACGTATTGAATCATTTATAATGTGTATCAGATAGAAATGGTTCAAAAAAAAGATTCAACATTGAACGGAGCGAAAATTCTGCGTGTTTTTGATGCTCGCGTTTTTTATTTAATCTGGTGAATTCATGCATGCAATATTAATTATGGATGAATAAATGTTTTCGTGGAATTTGTAAAATTTCTTGTAATATGTTAAATTCATGAACTGTTTCAATAATTTTGCTGTGTTTACATTGGAGCTCAAATGTTTTTGAGGTTTACCAAAGACAGCTTTGAAATTGGAAAATAGTTCAGTATAATTTTCTCTTGTGGATTCTGTGTTGTTATAAAAAATGAGCTGTAAATCTTAGTACTTCGAAAATAAACATGGCTTTTGCTTTGAAAGAGGAAGGGTACTTGGTTGGTCTGACGACATCAAAATAATTGCGGAGTCACTGGAGAACTGAACCCGGAATAGAACCGACAGACCTGGAATAGAAGTTCGATGCGTCGGCCTCGGTGACAACTTAGGCAAAACCGAAATCATGTTCAATGAACATATCGCACAGAGACTAATCGCTGAAAGGAGCGACTACTGAAGTTGTTCAACATGTAATACACTTCGGCCTACGTCCTGTAACGGACTGCAACATGCTAATTGAATGATCCAGCTTTTAATAAAATATACTTACTGATTCTAATAAGATTTTGAGATAGTTGAATATTTTAACTTTGGTTTGACTGTGAAAGTTATTCTAACCTTTGATCAAAAATTCTAAACAAAGACTGTTTATGTAATGTACCTTAAAGGATGCGTAATCCAAAAATTATGTTTGTAAGAAAATAGTCTATGGTATGAGAAATGTGCTGGGCAGTGTTGTCATAAGGAAAATGTATCTGAAATTTTTATTGTTAACGATTGTGTAATTTTTTTATTATTCATATTTATGTCTGCTAAGTGCTGGAGTTTCTTAAAATAGATACTATCTTTCTTTCTATCTATTGACAGACAACTGTGACAAACCTGACGTTTATAACAACATATTTTCTAATCGAATCAGTTTATCCACCCAAAAGTTACAATAAAAAGAAAATTGGAATATAAAGAATATTGATTAAAGAAATGGATGCGCGGCTCCTAGCTTCGATAGCTTTGAGATTTGAGCTTTACAGTCACATTTCAATTACGAGATATCGTCAGCTGAATGTAGTTTAATAGGTTTTGGCTTACTAGGATGAAACTCAGTCAGTGAATGTTTTAGGTCACCGAATCTGTAGGAACGAGATTAAAACACAAAGAGAGCGAAGACTTCAGATATTATTTATTGGCGATGGTCCAATTCCTTCATTCATTAGCACACTTCAGAAATCCTAGAATATACACAAAGGGAAAACCTTCTGTCACCGAAAGATAAGCATATTGTGGGATAATATGTCCTGTTACAACTGCGGGCATGTCAGTCTGTTAACTGATATACCTATTGATAAAAGGATGACGCGATTGAGGACTTATTAATATTATATTGGCTATATCCAGTGTTTGAATTTCAATATTGAACTTAAAACTGATCTCATTGCTATTTATATAACTAACCTCTGTAATTCCATTATTCAGTGTCAATATTCAATTTAAATGAATTTAATCCAAGATTTATCAGACTTTATAAATATCTAGCCTTTGCTCACTGTTTTAGTAAAGTTAATATTGGTTTTAACCATCAAAAACAGAAGAATAACACCTAAATTCTCTAACCGTTAAATTTCATGGGCGTATAAATAAACTTGTCACTACTTGGTAAATTTACTATATTAAAATATTTGCATTGAATTTCTTGTAATGGTACCACGGCAAATAAAAATTGCAACAGTACCATAAATAGTACAATGTACTACACAGTAACCCAAACGAAAACTTGAGATGTAAATAACATGGCCCTATAGTTGTGTTTAGTTGAAGGCGTATGTAAGACTCGTCTCCAATTGAACTAAAAGTTATTTGTGGCTCTTTTCCTCAGTTGACCGTGGGGTGTTGACTCGACCCGTATAGTAAGTGTCCGGTATTGTTGTCCGCATAACAATGAGAACATTTCCGTCCGTATGTCACGAGTTTCGAGTTCAACTATGTCAACAGATATAGTTGATATCTTCAAGTATTTTATAGTTTATTCGTTTTTATATAAGGTTTCTTTTTAATTAAGAATTCGCTGGGATATTTATTATGTGCGGTGCGTCAAAGTAAGGACATTCAATCGATGTTAAATATCTATAACGGTGGTTATTATTCTTTGGACTACACCTAAGTTTACCATCAGCAGGGGTTTGGTCATTTGGCGAACCAAATATATACGTGTATAATAGATACGACGGTTTTCATGGTGCGCGTCTAGGTTTAAATATTTTTCCTTTTTTCTCTCTTTTCTCCTTCTCTCTTCCTTTCTTTCTCTTTTTCTCTTACCTGGTTTCTTTCTTCCTCTCTTATTTTCTTTTTCCTTTTTTTGTTTCTTTGTTTTTTATTCCTTTCTATATCATTGATAAGTGCCTTTAGGACGGGACAGTTACGGTTGTGTCTTAAATATAGTTTCATTTTTCTATCGTTCTTTAGTTTAAAGGCTGAAAACGATCCTAAAGTTTATTTATGTGCTACTGTATAGAATGGAAGGTATAGAAGGTAATGGAATATTATTTCTAACGGTGAATCTCTTGGCCGGACAGACGATCTGCCCACCATCCAGGATGAAAGGTGAAAAATATTAGTATAGTATCATACTGTAACGACAAAATCATTCTATAGCGATGTTTTCAAATATGGGTTGTAAACCATAGTACAAGTATTAAGGGTTCAAAATGGCAAATAAACCTCGTGAGGTGTGTGAAGACAAGAAAACACGGGCTGTACTGCTTGACCTAGTTACAAGAGTAAGTACAAGTACCTATGAATGTTTAATGTTCACTTAAACTTTGTAAAAAGTTGGATATAATGACATAGGCATTTTTAACTTTGAAGTTTAAGGTGACAAAAAAATGCATCACGAGATATACGGCGGTGGTGGAATTATGCTTTCATTCAGCTTGATACTCTTCTGATATACAAAATTTCCATGTCACAATGTTAGTTACCCTACTTCTCCAAAACGGCTTTACCAATTTATACCAAATTTTATACGAGTATTCAGTAGGTCGGAGAATCGGCTACTATCTATTTTTCATACCCTTAAGTGATAAGGGTTGTACACCCTTAAAATTCTTTAGAAACTAGAAATAATTTATAAGGCAAAACAACGTTTGCCGGGTCAGTTAGTAGTATATATTAATAATGTTAAGGCATGTTAATAATTAACGTGATTTTTACAATCGATCAAGAATGTGCTACCTACCTCATGGACTTGCAGAGTCGTTAGTTGTGGATCTAAAAAGTTCAAGAACTAGTCTTAGTAAAGCACGTTGACATCGCCTATATCTTTATGTTGTCGAGGCTACATAGCAGTCGCTTCATCGAAAATATCGTATTATAACCGCGACTCATGGAGTGAAAATCTTTGTATGTATACGCAAATCATTCATCTCATTCTCTGTACCTTTTCCCAACTCAGTTGGGGTCGGCTTTGACCAATGGCGATATCGAAGTTCCAAGTTAGACTGGTTGGTCTTTTGAGGACTCCAACTACCCGTTACGACTGCCATAGATGTTTGTATGGCAACCGGGACCGACGGCTTAACGTGCTCTCCGAGGCATGACCAGACCAGTGCAAACAGCCATATTCATGCATACAACTTTTTGCACTGAGCGGGGATTGAACCCGCGCCCCGTACGTAGCAGTCGCGTATACTACCACCAGGCCATGACGGAGGCTGTGTGCACAGTGTACAAAGATACAAATCATTACTCTTTATAATATTACTATAGGTAGATACATTTTATTAATTTCAAACATAAAATGTGGATACATGCTCAAGTTGCATATTTATATAACCCCTGTCCTTGGTCCCATGGTGACGTTGCATGTTCTCCGTGAATACCGACCCATGGTAATTAAACACATCGTTGTTTCTTGGGGATTTGAGAAATTCTGCTGTATAATATCAAATGGTACAGGCATTTTTAGAACAATAAAGCGCTAGTTCGGCTATAAAGTATAATCATCATCATCCTACTTATTCCCGACCGCACCCGAAGCTACTACAGAGTTATTCAGAGTCTCATCATTCTCTGAACCTTTTCCCAACTCTGGTTGGGGTCGGCTTCCCAGTCTCACTGTGATGTGGCGGAACTCAGATATTTTTCGTGAAATGACTGCCATCTGACCTCCACAACCAATGGTACAATGACCAATAATAATAATAATAATAATAATATAGCGCCGAGCATTGATTGTTGATGTTACCATTCCTCATGACGAGAATCTCGTGAAAGCTGAGAAAGATAAACAGGTTAAGTACTTGGACTTGGCTCGCGAGATTGTCGACATGTGGAGTGTTGACTCAGCAATCATTGTGCCGATAGTCGTGTCAGTCAATGGACTGATAGCGAAGAGCCTCGATCAACACCTAAAGAGGCTCGGGTTAGACGGTTGGGTCAAGGGCCAGATGCAGAAGGCTGTGCTACTAGATACGGCGCGCATCGTGAGGAGGTTCCTTTCTCTGGAGCCCTAACCACCGGTAGCTTGATCCCTGTATCCGATACCGGTGGCACTCTGTTTTTTTATATTTTTAAATGTTTATATTGTTTTTTTATTGTTGTATGATATTTATATTTAAAAATGTAAAAAAATATGAAAAAACTAGAATAAAGTGAAATAATATAATAATAATAATAAACTTTATTGATATAAAAATACATTTTTACTTGAATGTATTTTTATATCATATATAAATATATGGCGATATCGAAGTTCCAATTTAGACTGGTTGACCTTTTGAGGGCTCCAAATACCCGTAACGACTGCTATAGATGTTTGTATGACAGTCAGCACCAACGGCAGCGTTGCAACAGCCATATTCATGCATACAACTTTTTGCAATAAGCGGGGATCGAACCCGCGCCCCGTGCGTAGCAGTCACGGCCTCACTACAGAGTTTGGGTTTCGCTATTTTCACTCCATGAGTCGCGGTTATAATACGATATTTTCGATGAAGCGACTGCTATGTAGCCTCGACAACATAAAGATATAGGCGATGTCAACGTGCTTTACTAAGACTAGTTCTTGAACTTTTTAGATCCACAACTAACGACTCTGCAAGTCCATGAGGTAGGTAGCACATTCTTGATCGATTGTAAAAATCACGTTAATTATTAACATGCCTTAACATTATTAATATATACTACTAACTGACCCGGCAAACGTTGTTTTGCCTTATAAATTATTTCTAGTTTCTAAAGAATTTTAAGGGTGTACAACCCTTATCACTTAAGGGTATGAAAAATAGATAGTAGCCGATTCTCCGACCTACTGAATACTCGTATAAAATTTGGTATAAATTGGTAAAGCCGTTTTGGAGAAGTACGGTAACTAACATTGTGACATGGAAATTTTGTATATCAGAAGAGTATCAAGCTGAATGAAAGCATAATTCCACCACCGCCGTATATCTCGTGATGCATTTTTTTGTCACCTTAAACTTCAAAGTTAAAAATGCCTATGTCATTATATCCAACTTTTTACAAAGTTTAAGTGAACATTAAACATTCATAGGTACTTGTACTTACTCTTGTAACTAGGTCAAGCAGTACAGCCCGTGTTTTCTTGTCTTCACACACCTCACGAGGTTTATTTGCCATTTTGAACCCTTAATACTTGTACTATGGTTTACAACCCATATTTGAAAACATCGCTATAGAATGATTTTGTCGTTACAGTATGATACTATACTAATATTTTTCACCTTTCATCCTGGATGGTGGGCAGATCGTCTGTCCGGCCAAGAGATTCACCGTTAGAAATAATATTCCATTACCTTCTATACCTTCCATTCTATACAGTAGCACATAAATAAACTTTAGGATCGTTTTCAGCCTTTAAACTAAAGAACGATAGAAAAATGAAACTATATTTAAGACACAACCGTAACTGTCCCGTCCTAAAGGCACTTATCAATGATATAGAAAGGAATAAAAAACAAAGAAACAAAAAAAGGAAAAAGAAAATAAGAGAGGAAGAAAGAAACCAGGTAAGAGAAAAAGAGAAAGAAAGGAAGAGAGAAGGAGAAAAGAGAGAAAAAAGGAAAAATATTTAAACCTAGACGCGCACCATGAAAACCGTCGTATCTATTATATATTTCCTCCTATCATAACAAACTACCCAAGTATACAAACTTTTACACGTGTAGTACACGCCACTTCCAGTCATAACATCACATAATTTAATTAACGCATAAAAACACCTATTTATTCCCCAAAGGGTAGACCGGGGCGTATAACGACCATATTTATTTCGCTGACTGTATTTTCAGGCTAACATTAGGGGAAGTTTATTAACAAGAACAGGGCACTCCACGTCAGTACTGATTCCATCTTACTCACTAACTAACTGAACGAATCTGACTGGAATTTGGTATATGGGTAGATTTTTAAATATGTTGCCGTGGATGGCGGGAACGGGATCAAAATTTCACGCGAGTGGACCCACGGAAATAGACTAGTATGATAAATTAGGAATACTCGATATAAATAATATTCTCAATTCAGGAATCGAGCCCTGGTTATCATGCACAGCAGCCGTACCATTAATTATTATTTTCATTAAGATAATGAATAATTGTTCAGTGATTTATTCACTTCTCCAAAATCTATCACCTAAACCTACCTACCTTTATAAAATATATACATTTAATACTCACACGATACAAAATATTAAACTAATTGCAATAAAACTTTTTGAAATGCCTAAATAGCACTTAATAAGGACTGGCACCCAATTACAATCGAAAACGTCATTAAATTTGAATTCGGAACATCAGGTTACAATAACCGGTCGTTAACAATAGCATCAAACACGCCAATTCATACTATACTAAATTCAAAGCATTGTGCCTCATATTCACTGCACGCGGCTATTAAAAACCACAAGTCTAAGGGTTAAAGCAAACAATGTAAAAAAAAAATCATCTATAGCTCAGTCGAAAAAATACCTACGAAATAGAATGGCAGCCAGCCGCCACGGTTCCGTTACGCTATAAAACCTACCCGAGCAAACTCTGTAATTCCCCCTCGTCCCGACCGATATAAAATATGAAAGACTGAGCGAAATTCGCCTCGGCTCCCCCAGCACTCGTTCGGCTGTTTCCGCCACCTTTCGGCAAAATTCGTAGCGACGTTACGGCAGTTTCGTAGCACCAGCCGCGCGTCCCCTACGTGAAGTTCGTAGCACATCTATACCGTGTATTGTAAATTTCATATTTCGGTGAATGTGTTGTATTTTGTGTATTTATTATTTTACACAAATGTGATGTATTATTTAGTGTAGTACTTAAATGATGTGTTTGTGTAATACCTGTTTCGTGGTCGGAGAGCCTGTTTGATGGTTCGGAAAAATGGTATGAATACTTTTTAATGTTAAGTATGATTAGTTAATGGCTGAGCTTAACATCTTTACGGGCAAAAAATTTCTTTTATGAGTTTTTTGGGAGCTTTCAATAAATTTATCAAGTTAGGAATTACATTACATTTACATTAAACGTTTTATAAATAAAATGTTGCTCCATGTAACATTTTTATTACACACAATGTTCTTTTATAAGAATCACGTTATGAATACATACAATGAGTATTTTTTGTATTGTGTAATACCGATTGTATTCTGAATATAAAAACGAGAGTCTTAGAACTTCAGGAAAACATAGCGTTTTATCCAAATACAGCTTATACATTTGAACATATTTAATTCAACATTGTATTTATTTGTTGTATTTTAAATATTTTAGCATTTCGAGTATTATTACGGTGGTTATTTTAAATATCGAGTGTGTCACTAATTATTGGATTTAATTCAAGGGAAATGAAATAATATAATAACTTAGTATATTACATTTATACAAATTTTATCTTTTTTTAAACTGTATTTGTGATTAATATTTATAATTTCTATTTTAGTGATCAGCACAATATATCTTAAGTCTTACCTACATTATAAGGCTTAAGTTATACATACATGCATTAAAAGGTGTGGAGCACCGTTTGAAAAAGTATTTAGCTGAAGCGATGAAACGTCAGGAATAATAAACGTAATTTAATATTGAAAAAGGGTCGCTGAAGGGCTTACATTGTAATCAATTATTGGGACATGTTTTTTAAGACTTTTAGTACAAAACATATGAAAAAAAGGACTTCTCTTAGGTGTGGCAGCGTCAGTGGATGTATAAAGTGGATAATGGAATGGATTTATCTATAGCCATTAATACATATATATATATATATATATATATATAAATATATATATATACATATACATATACATATACATATACATATACATATACATATACATATACATATACATATACATATACATATACATATACATATACATATACATATACATATACATATACATATACATATACATATACATATACATATATGGGGATCGAACTGACTAAAACCGTTCGGTGTGCAATTCAGAGCCTATTGCAGGAAAGAAACTAAAAAGGAAATGCCCAGGAAAAGCTTTGAAGATCTATAAGGCGAGCTTAGTGCCGTTATAAAGGCACTTCTAAATATGCGTGTTAATATCTACCAGCCTTACCTTTCACCACTCCTGTAGATAATTATATTACTTCGACCCGTAGTAAAAAATTCCATAGTAAAAAAAATGTCTTCAAAAATCAAGTGAAGACTATAATAAAACTCTATTGTTGTATTTGATGTACCACTAGACCCCCTCACAATCGCGGGGGGATACCAAGAGTGGGTGAACTTCAAAAGGAATTTACAGTACCTACTTGTTAAACTCATGCTCAGGTGCTTGGTACAAGGGCTGGTGGAGTGCACCAATAGCGCTTTGAATTTCTTCACTACAATGAAGAAATTTTGATTATGTACAGTCAATGACAAAAGTTAATAGTCACTTAAATGTGTCGAAATACTTTTTTTTTGTAGCTACCTACTTCAAATTCGTACATTAGTTTGTATTTCTAACCACTACTGAAGCAACGAGCAGAATTTGAACTCGAATACTCTTGATCGACCGACTATTAAGCCAAATTAAGCTATTTTCTGGTTTTATAACACTTTGGTGGCAGGCAAGCACACGACCCAATCGATCGAAACTAGATATCATATCTTTCAAATGTGGCCCAACCCTAAAGAATCCTTCTAATGCCCTTCTTGAAGAACCTCATATTGTTGTCGCTTGTAAAAAGCACTGCAGGGAGTTCATTGCACAATTTGAGCGTGCGTGGAATAGTTCCTTTCATACTGCACTGTGAAAGAAAGAAAGAAGAAGAAAATTTTTTTTATTTGGGAACTCCATGCATCGTTCCTAATCGTGATGTGCGGGAATGAATTCCCTGTCTGTGTTGAGCAGTGCGATTATCGAATGTACGTGTATCATGTCAAACAATTCATTAGGGGCGCGCACTAGTGATTTTCGTCACCGTGACTGTTGTGTGACTGTCACCGCGTAGTTACATCATCCCGTCATCTATTGTTAGGTATTCAAATACGCACACCTTCATTATAGGGATGATATACGCGGTGACAGTAACCCAATAGTTATGGTGAAAAAAATCACTACTGCGCGCCCTGCACTTAAATTTTTTTATTCATTTTATTATTTAATGAACGATTTAAGAACTAAAGTGATCAATGAATTAGAGTTTTTTAAGACACTTTTCTCGCCGACTGTCCATTATAGTATACGCACATTTGTCTTGTTCGGAATTAATTGTTAGAGGTATAATAACCACATTTAGTTATTTTTTTAAATTCTAGGTTGTAGTAGGTAAGCCAATTGCTGACATTCAGGCACTTTTTAACGGGTCGTATGTTTATACTGTTGAATGCTGAATAACTGTATCCCTTTGCCGTAACCACACTCAGGGGAAGACTTGGAGTGGCGGCTGTATTTTATTTCACTGCAAACATGCTGCGTCACTTATATATTTTTTTATTTGTGTAACTTTCATTACTTTTTGGTTATCATTACCTACATTATACATAATTATGTGTGTGATTCCCGCCTGTATATCTGCAGACGTAGGCAGAGGTATATATTACGTGCATATTTTATTCAACCTTTTTTCACACGTAATTAAGGCTTCAATTTAGTATGGCATTCGACTGTTTTGTACCAATATTTCTCGAAATATAAGTTGGCACTTATTTTATAGCAGTTTATCGCAACACCACTCGGATCTCCTTAAAACATCCTCACATTACTCTAGTGCTGGACATAGGCCTCTCCAGATGGTGGGAGGTTTCAGCCTATTATTTCCACGCTAGCCAGACGGATTAGTACAAGGTTTTATTTCGAGTTTTCCTTCTCGTGCAGTGATATATCGTTTGCGTATTTTTCCGTTTATCGCCTCTTATCCCCGTCTATCGACACCCTTCGAATGAAAGAAGTGGTGTTATTCTTTTCCCACCACTACAAGGGATGTATTTGATAATTATAAAATTTATTAATTAATGTATTTCAATCTATCTTATACATCGTATACAATGACCGAATTACTGGTTAAAGAATAATTAACAGACAGTATATACCACTACGGGAGCGTAGTGGTATGCGTAAAGGACTGCAGCTGAGACGAGGTCTCGGGTTCAATCCCAGGTTTACCATGGCACACACCAATGACATTTAGATGCTTTTCGAAGTTATGTGTGTATTCATCGCAGGTTTATAAGTGCCTGGCTGATGGTAATAGGCTCGTCACCTATTACATTTTGACCTAAATATAAACTGGCGAAATGTGGGTGCTAGCATCTCTGCCTACCCCTTCAGGTATATAAGCGTGAGTTTATGTTATGTTATATTATGCAGTATATACCAACTAATACACATGAAAGAACCATTACTAATTTCAATTCTAGTTTAAAATTCACCTTCAACAAAAACAGACGATTCTTCCCTACAGGTGACTGTGAACCTATGAACCATTGACAATACATTACTATTCCCATAAATCAGCTGGTTAAACGCCGTGATTATGGGCTATATAAAGCCCGTATCGTTTACAATGGCGTCTATAGGAGAGAACGATTGGGGAGCATAATTACCGTTGATTTGATTAATATATTTAATTATTACAGGTTAATTTAGAACATTTTTAAACGATTATAGTAACCATTACTATAGTCTCTTTGAAGGGTAAAATAAAGAGGTAAAGGGGTCATTCTACAAATAATTAAAGTTAGCATAATTTCATCATCATATCCTTGCTCCTTTTTATGCTTAATCGTCGAATTGACTGCACCACGCTTGATGGTAAACAGTGGCGCGGACCAGACCATGGTGGCCGCCGTTACAGGTCTTGTCCTAATTACTTGGATTCGGCACAACATGCCATTCGCCTCCTTACATTCCTATCAGATATTATTATCTCAGTCACTCCCTTCTTTAACATATCTTCTTTCACACAAATGAGTACATTTGTGCTTTATATAAGTACACACATATGATTACATAGTTACTCCTTACTACGTCACAACCTGGGTGAATCTGAACATCTAATAACGTTACTTCAACACTAACTATCCTATGAATATACAAATTTTAATGAATATTTATTCATTATAATTTAACTATGAAATGCTAATTGTGAAGTCCTAAATAAACAAGTACGTATTTTGATTAAAGGACTGGGATTCAAATACACTGATAACGCAGAAACACCTTGTTTCGAACCGGGAAACGAAAAAAGGATTTAAATTTTTGCACGGAAATTGTATTTCCTTTTGGTTAGTACGCTTTTTTATACTAGGTGGCAGACAAGCACGTGGCCCACCTGATGGAAAGTGGTTACCGTGGCCTATGGCCGTTTGCAATACCTGGGGCCGTCGACCATATAGAAGAGGGGAAAGGGAAAGGGGGAGTGGAGAAGGTTAACAGAGTCTCTGTGCTGTCAGTGCAGAAGATAAGGAAGGGTTTCTCGGTCTTCCCACTTATAACACTAAACCTCTCCAGAGAGCTCTGGCTACTCTCCGCCGGAAACAACACAAGGTTATTATTAACCGTGGTTTTCTGTAGGGTAGATATACGTAGGTGATTGAAGGGTAAACTTTAACGGAACGGACGTTTAACGGAATATTTGCCATGTTTGTGGTTTCTTGGTGTAGGTAACCAATATTTCGGCGCTATTACAAGCTACAAATGTTCAGCTTTTAAAAGTAAAATGGGGTAGGTTAGGTACTTTGTTTTAAAAAGATATTATTATATTCGAGAAAGCTTTGTGCCGTTAGTAAGCGCTTTTGTCTTCATAATATATTTATTGTTATACTGACCTCATAAATTGCGCGCTAAAGACTTAAATTCGCTGAACATTTTTGGATTGCTTTGTTATATCTTTGTTATAATAATAACTGCCAGGTATTGTTCTTTGAATATTTTCACGTCATAACTTTGGTGGATTATGGAACTTTCGATTTTTTAAAGAATATTAGTAATCGATAATTTATACTGTTGATTGATGGCACTTGGTGGAACTTATTGTTATACATAATAGAAAATACACTTGTACTTCTCCACGATATTTATTATTGTACCTAACCGGTTTCGCCTTGCAGTGTACTCAAAGGTTACATTGACCATTGAGAATACTGCAAGGCTAAACTGGTTAGGTAATAATTGTAAAATAGATAAGTATAAGTGTGTTACTGGTAATGTATTAATAACCGAACTTTTTACTACAATTATTCCCTCTAACCAATTAAGCCCAATGACTTGTGTTAGGAGTGGGTACACGTCGGTAAGATTCGCTCGAGGCTCTGACCTATCCCTGTACCTAAGCCTTACCGTTAATTTTAGCCAGACCCTTTCAACCATTAGAGAGTGATTGAGTAACAAACATCAAAAAAATAATTCCTCACCGAACCCTATTCCTTGCTATGCGGTGTAAACTGCAAGGAAATCAATTACGTGCTTAGCCGCATAAGCGTCTTCGTACCAATTAACGTCTTGGAGAGTATCAGATTGTGTTTTATACGTCACGGTATTAAATACCGTAAATAATATAAATTTTGAATTATTACTTATAAAGGCACGTATACACGTTCCATATCAGCCTCTAAAATTACTCTGGTAGTTTAAAGCTAGTGTTGTATTACTAACACATAACAAATGAGGTTTTTACATTCGAAGAAGAAAAAAATCTAGGCCAAGTTCAAGAATGCGAGTTCGCCTACAGTTTAGTCGTTTCATATTGTAGTTAGAAGTAAATAACTTTAAACTAGGCGGTGAGACATTGAAACTTTTACGTAGCCGTTTGAAAGTGAATAGTGACGTAACATGTTTTTTTACTCCGAATGGCTTTCACTGTTACATTTTTTTTACATAGGACACGTCAATTTGACTTTACCTCCTGGTAAGCTGTATCTGCTTCGTGCCTGTAGCACTACGAAATCGTTTCTTTATAATGTGCCAATCTATAAAACCATACCCCTTTCTCCCGCTAGGGTAGGCAGAAACTAAGTTGGTCATTTTTTTATTTAGGGCGCATCAATTTGATTTTCCCTTAGCCTGATGGCTAGCTGAAGACAAAGTCTCAGAAAAAAAGGTCGCGATTACAAACACATACAATGTTACAATGAGGCTTAGCTTTTCGAACTCATAAGGTGTCTTTTCATACCCCGTTTAATGGACCCGGGACTATAGGAAGAAGGAAACACGTGGGCTGGTATAGAATTCCAACAAAATACTCACCGAACTGCTGTTTTTTTTTGTTTACCTGCAACACAAGATTGTTGTGGCATATGTTTTCGAGATTAAAAGTAGCCTGTATATAGTTCTTGACTATAGGCTATCTCTGTACTAAATATCATCAAACTTAAATAACTTATTTTTGTGTGAAAAAGTAACACATATTCTTCCATCTATCTGTTTTCACTAACTATTATATCTATAATATAGATTCGTTCTGTCTATGATAGGAAAATTCTTTGATCATTATGGTACGCTTAGGCGGCTTAACGTAATGATCAAAGGATTTTTCTTGCACCGTAACTTTCATACTGCTTAATTTTCTTACATTCGTTAGTAATCTAGCCTTCTCCTTCTTACTTGACTACGTTGTCTCGTCTGGCTTACTAGACTTTTTTTATAAATTTGACCAGCAGTAATACGCTAAGTTTGGTTGCTCACATAAGTTTTTTTTATAAATATCACACCTATATCCCCGTAGAGGTAGGCAGAGGTGCTAGCATCCACATTTCGCCAGTTTATATTTAGGTCCCAATGTAATAGTATATATATAATATCTTTTTATTTAAACAAACCAATTATTATAGGTTTTCAATAAACCAAGGAAATAAATTTTTAATCGTGTTCATAATGTTATTTTGTTCTTATAAATACATATTTGGATTTTGCATAGAACTTGGCACTGATTTAGATATCCATTCTTTTTGCCGTGAAGACCACAGCCAAGCATAATTTTTGTATTGAACTTGTCTCTCCTTTTTTACATTTATGTTTTTGATGGGATAGACATCTTATAGTATCTATTGCGTTATGCATCTGCATGCATATGTACCCGCACTACGTACTGTTAATAGTGATTTTAGGAAACAAATACGTGTTAACGCATAAAACAGAGTATGACCTTAAAGTTAAAGTAACGACGTTGACGACGCTAAACCAATTCCTTTCTCAAGGTCCAATTAATCTTGATCTTGATAAGCTTATACAATTATGTTTAGTGGGAGTTAACACAATCATGGCGGAGGTATTTACAGTCAACGAGAAATAGTTCAGTCATTTCCATTCAAAAGTTTACCTAAACTCTAAAAGCTTTAATATAAAAAAATCATGCAGAATGCTCTGATCAAGTGAACTATACAGGTTGCAAGGGAAACACTATTAAATCCGAAGATCCCTGGTGTTTACTCCTGGTACACTACACATATTGGTATAAAAAATATTTGGCAATTTTTATATTATTTTAATTTTAATTTATAATTATTATTTACTGTCCATCGTATCAGTTAAGTTAAATGAAGCGATAATTTTATGAAAAACGTCACCGCAAATAACAAGTGGCCATAATGCAAGTTGATATTTTTGTGATAAAATTATTGTTTCATTTCACTGTACTAATACGATGGAGAGTGAAAAAAAAATCATATCGTAATTTTTCATGCCAATATCCAGGAGTATTATCGTGACTGTTTTCCTTACACTCTGTATAGATATCAGATCAAAATTCTCCTGTAAATTCGTTTACAGAGTTTTTGAGTTGAGGTATACTCAAAGGTTTCAACTATTAATGTAAACCATTGAGAATACCGCCTGGCGAAACCAGTTAGTCAATAATGAATATTGTGGAGAAGTACAAGTGTGATATTAATATGTACTTCCAACCAATTGCCACCAGTCAACAGTATAAATAGTCTCTCTTTAAAGGATAAACTGTGTCTACTCATGGGTAACAAATCCTACCAACTGTGCCAATTTATGTCAATGTATTTGTACCTGTCGCGACCTCTACCAAGGTCAAAAGTTGCTTAACCACACCACTTTTCACGATTCCAATACTCTAGAGAGACGTCTATTTATGACGACACCACAATATTTATAGGATTATTCACGTTACGTGTTCACGTCAGAGACGTCGGGTGACCTAGTTAGCGAAACAGCGTTGTGATATGATAATACAATTTCGGCATGTAATTTGTCTGTAATGTTTTTTGACACTTCATAATTGAACTGTACCTGGCGTACATACGCCATAACACAAATAACATACATAACGCAAATACAAATACATTTATTTGGTTTAAATAACAGTATTAACGGTAGACTGGTAAAGAAAACCTACGGCATTAAGTTGCCAATGTACGTCGTGCATAAATTATAAATAAATATTAAAAAAAAAAAATACAGAGTACATTGCAACGATGATATCTACAATAGTATAAACAGTATTGCAGATATCAACGCCCTCTTTTAGGCAACAATAAGATTCCAATAACTAAAAGAATTTAATACAGGCATAGTTTTAAATCCAAAAGTGTGTGTGTGCGCGTGTGCATGTGTGTGTTTATAGTATAGATATCCAAAACAATAGTCATCAATCAGAGCCCCAATAGTCTAGAGTAAGTAGCTATTTAGTACATTCCAATTTATACTATCTACTACACGTCTGTTTTTCATCATCGTTTAACAAACTGAAGACAGGGGACAAACCAATCTTACTTATAAGTTGGTAGAAGATTTAGGAAATTTCTATGCTGACAGTGCAGGAGACAATGTAAAGTCTCTATCTTTCCACTGACAGCACAAAACCTCTCCAGTAAGCTCTGACTACCCTACTCACTACAGGAAACACAACACAAGATTATTACTAACCTCAGTATTCTGTAGGGTAGAGGTTCTTCCCCAGTCGGACGCTCAATTAAGACGTGGGATACCGTATTGTCGTACCTTTTTCTTATTATAGTGTCTATCTAGAATAACCGCGGTAGCCTAGTGGTATGGGTAATGGACTACTGAGACGAGGTCTCGGTTTCGATCCCAGGTTTTATCACAGCACACACCGATGACTTTCCGATGCTTTTGAAAGTCATGTATGTGTATTTATCGCAGGTTTATAAGTGCCCGATTAATGGAAATATACTCGCCACCTATAACATTGGGCTCTACCCAAAAAAAAGAAGAACCTCTGTTCTTCCCCAGGCAGATGCTCAAGTAAGACGCGGGATACCGTTATGTCCTTTCTTCTTTTTATTATAGTGTTTATCTAGTTAAAAAAAAAAAAAAATGTAACAATATGAAGTAATACACGAGTATTCTTTCTCTGTGTATTATCTTTATCATTTTGTTGCTTTCCCTAGCAAAGTTTATTTATCGGTTTTCGGGTCATCCCACTCCTGATAAGCCGACATAAATCTGTTTATGGGAGAAACACTCCTCTCTCAAGTCGACAGTCGACACCCACCACCAAGAATGTTTGCCCTTGACATTATTTATTGTGAGGACAAAAGGCTGTCACCAGAAGTTGAAAATATATTCACTAAAGGAACGCAGTTTGGTGCCTACTAAAGAATTGTTTGTAAATTTAGCGATTTTATCTTAACTTACATAATATAGTAACTAAATAACTATATACAATAATTTTAACAGGAATTAACGTGTCATGGCCACATCAGGCATTTTATGCTATGTTTATAACCGCGGTAGCCTAGTGGTATGGATGATGGACTTCTGAGACGAGTTCTCGGGTTTACCCAGGTTTTATTCCAGGTTTACCATGGTACACACCAATGACTTTTCGATGCTTTTCGAAGTTATGTGTGTATTTATCGCAGGTTTATAAGTATACGGTTAATGGCAATAGGTTCGCCACCTATTACATTGGTACCTAAAATATAATCTGGCGAAATGTGGGTGCTAGCACCTCTGCCTATCCCTGATGGGATACAGGCGTGAGTTTATGTATGTATGGTATGTTATATACCATATTAATACTAAAATCGTGTTGATTTTCGCCAACATTATACATACATACATTATGCTCACGCCCGTAATTCCCGAAGGGGTAGGCAGAGGTGTAATAAACACCCACATTTCGCTAACTATGATTTTCGGTCCCACGTAATAGGGGACGAGCCTATTGCCGCCAATCGGGCACTTTGTAAATAAATGGTATGCCGAAAATAAATTCCTAATCAAAAATGTAGCTGCTAAATAAATTTGGAAGAAATTTTGACCCGATTCCTTGCTATGCTGTGTATATCGCAAGGACATTAATTACGTGCTTAGCCGCACAAGCACTACCAATTATCGTCTTGGAGAGTATCGGATGGATAACATTATTGTATTTAATAACATTATTTTGGTACCTAATTTACATTACGAATTCGATAGTGTTTCTTACAGGAAAAGAATCGACCTAACGGACTCCATTATGGCATTTTCAACAATCACTGCAAGATATAGACTTCTCTTAATTGGGCTATAGTTCCCAAAACTATGCCTTCCATATTCAGTCTGTCCTTGTTTTAAGTAACTTAAATATAAGTATCAATATGGCGGTAGTGCACGCGACTGCTACGCACGGGACGCGAGTTCGATCCCCGCTCAGTGCAAAAAGTTGTATGAGATGGCTGTTTGCACTGGTCTGGTCGTGCCGAAAGCACCTTAAGCCGTCGGTCACGGTTGCCATACAAACATCTATGACAGTCGTTACGGGTAGTTAGAGCCTTCAAAAGTCCAACCAGTCTAACTTGGAACTTCACTTCTATATCTATTCTATTGTGGAGGTCAGATGGCAGTCACTTCACGCAAAATATCGAAGTTCAGCCGCATCACAGTTAGACTGGAAAGCCGACCCCAACTGAGTTGGGAAAAGGTTCAGAGAATGATGATAAGTATCAATATCAGTTATTAAAATGAAATTCCTTCCATTTAATTCACATTCTCAATCTCAATTTGCTGCGGTATCCCGAATGTTATCTAAAACTTTGTTCGCACTGAGACTTGTAAACTTTTAACTCGTTTAACCGCATAACTTTCAAAAGACTTTCACATTAACAGTGTCGGTTCTCGGTTTAACTGTTTCGAGTTTAAGTTTAATATTAACAGTAGGTAACTTCTTGCATGTACCTAGTTATTTTGTTATAATGTAAATTCTAACTATGTATGTAATATCTCTATTTTAGGTCTGAAACAGTGAATTATCCAACTGAGCTATTCGGATACATCTTAAATATTCAAAATTCATCAATATCATATAATTATTAAATGTGAATGATCAGACGGGACTCAAACCGGCGACCATGATGTGTTGCCCTTGGTATTGCACACTTCTAATAGACCACGGTAACCACTTAGGTGGCAGACATAGCCATCAGATGGGCCATGTGCTTGTCTGCCACCTAAATTGTGTATTAAAATATAGTCCCTTATAGGGAGAATGCCTTGACCACTGAGCTAGGAGGGTTCGAGTCCCATCTGACTATTCACTTTTTCCAATCTAAATCTGTTTGAATAGTTGGCATACTAAATGCTTTAAATTTCATTAAACTACAATACATAATTCAGGCGGTTCAAGTACCGTCTAGTACTTTTATCAGATCTAAAATCGATAAGTAAAATTAGATGAAACCTCTATTTTATTACATAATTTGAAATTGAAAAGATGTACTTGATTTATTTATAGATCATTGATAAATTGATTATTGAGAAATGTATACTTATTGACATTTAAACTTCAATCATGCTTGGAGAGAGTTAGGTATTTGTTTCGACTATGAGCCATGAGGTAATACTAATTTTGGTTACTGTAAAAGTACGTTTATGTACTTTAATCTTCAGTATGTAATTTTGATTTACTGTCATGATATTACAACATAATACATAAACTCACGCCTTTATCCCCGAAGGGTTAGGCAGAAGTACTAGCACCCACATTTCGCCAGTTTATGTTTAGGTCCCAATGTAATAGGTGGCGAGCCTATTGCCATTAACCAGGCACTTATAAACCTGCGATAAATACACACATAACTTCGAAATGCATCAAAAAGAAAGTCATTGGTGTGTGCCATGGTAAAACCTGGGATTGAACCTTAGACCTCGTCTCAGCAGTCCATTACTGGTATGGTATGGACCACTAGGCTACCGCGGTTCATCGGTCAAACAATCATGATATTAACGATACCATTAACTGACTATACTGTCCATGCAGTTACATTCAAGAATAAAAAGGAATAAAACTTCAGATAAGAGCTTTCCAGCACTTAGCCCTCTCACGTGACCTAATGTCAGAAGTGCGGTAGATTGGCAACGTGCCACAATGCACATACGTCCTAACTGAGTATACCTAAACTAAACGTGTTCAAGCAGTACTGATAATTGAATAATGTTACGTCAAGATTTTCCCGAGCGTGGTTTTCCTAAGCGAGTTACAGTATGGGGTTCTTCAAGATGGGCGTTAGAAGGTTTCTACAGGGTAGGCGGCACGTGTGTGATGCTCCTGGTGTTACAAACGTCTATAGGCCACGGTGACCGCTTCCCATCTGCTTGCCTGCCACCTAAGTGGTATAAAATAAGAAAGGAAGATGTTGATTATTAGTTTCTGAATACTTTTTTGGTATAATGTGCAAAGTCCCCCTATTTCACCTCTTCTGGAGGAGGTGAAAGTGGTAATGTCGGATAGGAACCGATTAAAACGCACGCCGTTTTCGGGTCTTCGAATGCCATACCTAAACAAAAACGAAACCCTAATAGGACCATATCGTTGTCCGTCTGTTTGTTCGTCCGTGTGTACGTCTGTTCGTTTGTGTGTGGGTGTGAAGTTTACTAAATATCTTCATTCCATTATTATTAATAAACTTAGATGTTCGATAAAAGACAAGAGTAAATATACTATAATTTAATTACAACGTGTCTGCGGGTAATAATGTTAGAAGAAAACAATTTTATCTCCACAAATAAAGTGGTACAGATAATCCTGATAGATCTATTCGGATGAAATTGGACATGAAAATAATTCGGCAGTAATATTGGGCAATCTTCAGAACAGAGCGAAAGCTTTTTCTGACGAACGAATATTTCAACAACATATTGACCTAGGTCTATATTTTAACTAGGTACCTACGTAAAAACGACTGAGTGGTATAAGTTTCACATGTCTGCGTGTATGTGTGAATGTGTGTGCGTGCATGTGTGTGTGTGTGTGTGTGTGTGTGTGTGTGTGTGTGTGTGTGTGTGTGTGTGTTTGTGTGTGTGTGTGTGCGTGTATGTGTGTGTGCGCGTGTGTGTGTGTGTGTGTGTAAATCTGTGGCATCGTTGCCCCCAAACGAATGCACCGATTTCGATCTACTTTTTTTGGTTGAAAAGTGGGGGAAAACTTTTTTTCACTAATCCCCTTAATATGAATGCCAAATGAGAGGCATTGATTAGTAGAATACGATACGTTCGGCTTACATAAAAGTGGTTCATCATAAACGTCATGTATCAAATTACATTAACCTTCATTTTGGCACACCAATCGCATATAATTGTATAACGAAAATGTATTTAATATTTCAAATTGAGCCTGATTTCTGATCAGCTTACTTATTTGTGGTCTGAAGTAGCTCTTGAGAATTTAATGAGCTAACTTGATTTGATGATATCGCATTGTTTGATCTTCAAGAAACCTAATTGGTGATCCGTTTTACTTGTTCATTTATTTTAACAATCTTCTTACTTTTGATAGGCCTAATTTCTTATGTATGACTAATAAACGAAAACGAAACCGCGGTAGCCTAGTAGTATGGGTAAAGGACTGCTGAGACGAGGTCTCGGGTTCGATCCCAGGTTTTACCATGGCACACATGATTTTTTGATGCTTTTCGAAGTTATGTATTTATAAGTGCCCGGTTCGCCTCCTATTACATGGGGACCTAAATATAAACTGGCGAAATGTGGGTGATAGCACCTCTACCTACCCCTTCGTAGTGTAATAACCAGGATTTGAATCCGAGACTCTCAATCGTAAAGCCGACTCTTTAACCACTAGTTCTTAGACATTAGACCCATCTTAGACATTCACACTTTCAAATCAATATCACACAAAATTAAAAATGATTATAAACTAATATGAACATTTAGTCAAACAGTAAATGACAGGGCTAAGCTTTCATGACCGTACCTTATTACCAATTGCCGGGGAATTACCAATTGCTCACCCAATATCGCCTTCATGCATATCGTACAATATATCATGGAGAGGGTAACCCCGTTACACCCACCTCTATGTCACATTATTATAGGTATGACTAACACATAATTTGCCGCGTGGTTCCCTGCTTAATAAAATACACAACATATTCGTAGGTTGGCTACGGTTATTCCCCTTAGTGACGTATATTGTAAGGGCTATAAAGCTATTAAAGTCTTCATTTAATTACGTAATACCGTTGAATTTATTTCACTCATTGACACTCAAACCGCTGAATGAATTTTGGTGAAATTTGATTTTCAAATAGAATATAGTTTTAAAAAACATAGGCTTTTTGTTCCATGATTTATGATCAGGGGAAAACTTTATTTCATACGTGTGGAGCTGTGTGCAACTGGCATTAGTGAAATAATTATCATCATCATTTGGACGTGTTTTTTCTGATTGCATCCGATGCCAACGAACTCAGAGCTCAGGGTCCTCCTTTCTTATCCTTCTCCACTTCACACAATCTTGAGCGTACATGGTAGTGAGTCTATTGTCACTCATATCACTTTACCAGGATCCAGGTAAAGCCAGAATTTTTTGAGCCTACCACTCCTGCCGGTACCCAATAAGGGCGTCAATGCGAGGTGTTTTTACCCACGTAGCGTAGCGGTATCCGCAAAACGTAATCGAACCAACGAGGGATAACAGAGTCGCTACTAATAGTGATAGTAAGAAGTAAACAAAACAAAATAAAATATCAATTGTTGTTTCAGAACTGGTATTATTCTAAAACAAAAGGATGAAACAGATGACACTGTTAATATAAAGATGTCACGTTTCAATCATCAACTAAATTCATCGATTGCTATCACGAATAGACTCAGTCACCTGTAGTAATAAATAACGTTTTAGATTTTTTTCACATTAAACTTGTCGAATTTTACCGTTTCATGTCATAATGTTGCCTTGTCATTTATTATTGTGACAAGGTTCCAAGGACTGTACTATTATTTCGAACAACATAGCAAGTCTTCCGTAATTGTGGTACCTTCTTGTCTCACAGCCCCTCTGCCCCGCCCCGATTGTTAGCACCGTGGGGCTGTAAGTGACAATTAGTAACTATTTTAATTGGATGAATAATTTTAATGGCCGCCTCTAACTGATATTGGAGACATAGAATGTTATGTTATTCAAATTACACATCCTTTATTTAGTTGAGAATAACTTTGATAATGTTCAGAGTGTATAGAGTCATTGTATCTCTTAGAGGAAGAAAGAGCCATGAATATCTCTTTGTCTCTACTTTTTCCGTTTATTTGGCCTACGCTGCTATTGTGGAAGTGACTGCCATCTGTCCTCACCCTTTTTAACTATGCGAAGAAAGCCTTCGCTAGAGTCTCAGCAGTTGTTTGTTTAGACTGGGCTTTTCCGCACTTGACCTCTTGATTGGGCCTTTGTGCTTCGTCTTCCCGCTCACTTTAACCATCTTAGCAGTTAACCACCCGGGGAAGACCGGGGAAGAAGATTTGCAAGCACCCATACACTAATAAAACAGTATTGTTCTAATCCTTCCATGTATAAATTAATAAATAGTTCAGTATGTAAAATGGATAAACGCTAAGCCTGGGTTGCACGATCGTACTTTAACATTAACAGTGCAGTTAAAGTACCGGTCAGGTATAAAACAGGTTGCACCATTTTACAATTGTAAAAACCACGTCATAACTTGACGCAAACTGTAACCGGCCACGCTCAAACGTTCAATTCTATCAAAAAGATAACTATAAGAGAGCTACTAAATAGACTGGTTCAATACATTTAGCCAAACCATTAGAATCAATGTTACTGTTACTGTTAAATTTGACAGAAATCTTAATTTTAATAGGTAGTTGGAGCAACTAAGCCTAAATATAAATTCGTCAGATATGCAAAGTTTTCTTTTGTTCTTATATATTCTTCTTTATTCATTGTATCTGTTCTAATATCTCAAATAATCAGATAACAATGTAGACAATAACAAAGTTTAACTTCTTGTATTCCAAAAACAGAAGCTTAATTTGAAAACAAAGTCGAGAATAATGGACGGAGGTTGCTTTCAATATCATTAAAACAAAGAACTAAGAAATACTAATATAATAAGCTTGCTTAGACCGCATATTATCTATTATTCGTGGGCCTTTTGTAAGCTTAATCTTTGAAGAGTTAATGCCCGGGGGTGGAAATTTAAGATATACTCTGAATAGTTTCAATGTTTTGCAGCTAGAAGTAAACTCACAGGTACCTAACAATTATTTTTAAAAGCTATATTAAAGCGCTTTTTCCACACAACGTATATAATAACCCACTCTTAATACAAGCCATTGAGCCGAACGTTTGGAGGGTATATTAGTAATGTTGGTTGCTAGTATTCTTAAAAAAAGCAAGTAATATGATGCTATAATTAATCGCTATCATGTTGTTTATTTTATTAGCAATAGATGTTTATTTCAATAGTGGATACTCGGAAACATTATTACTTTATATTTTTATACCAATTTAATATGCATGTATGTACTACTCTGTGTAAAAAGTATCGGGAATATGTCAATAAAAAGACCCGCGTAAAAGAGGTCGTTCTAATTTTTTTACTGCATGTTGCTAGCACTGTACTGATTTAGCGCGCAAAATTAGAGCGGGATCTGTCATCTAATTTGTTTTAAACTACACTTTTTGTTGGTCATAGTTTTGAGTCCTCGGCGATTTTTACAATGGAAAATATTGTTGAACAAAGAGTGTGCCTTAAATTTTGTGTTTCGAATGTTATTTCATGTGGTGAATCACTAAAAATGTTGCGAAATGCCTACGGCGAATCGTGTATATCGAAAACAAGGGCTTATGAATGGTATAAGGCTTTTAAAGAAGGCCGAGAAGTAGTAGTAGATTTGCCTCGTTCTGGTATCCCTTCAACCACTACGACCAAAGAAAACATCGACAGAATCAAGAAGCTAGTGCTCGAAAATCGACGTATGAGTCTGATAAAGTTGGCTAGTGAGGTGAACTTACTTTTTAAGTCCATCCACAACATTCTCATTGATATTTTAGGCATGAAACGCGTCGCCGCTCGACTAGTTCCAAAAGAGCTCAATTTTGTTCAAAAAGCGCAGCGAAAGCATGTCGCTGAAGACATGGTTTTCCGAGCTTCTGCGGATCCGATCTTTATGAAACTTATAATAACTGGCGACGAGACATGGGTTTATGAGTATGACGTTCAAACAAGCCAACAGTCTTTAGAATGGCGTCTCGAAAACGAGCCGAAACCCAAATTTGAGTCATGAAAGCAAATTCGCTGAATGAGCTAAAGGCCATACCACAAATAGCCTATGAAAAATGTATGGAAGACTGGGTGAAGCGGTGAAGATGTTCTATTGCAAGCGATGGAGCCTACTTTGAAGGTGATAAAATAAATTTAGATGAATAATATGTATTTTTTGTTTTATTGACAAATTCCCGATACTTAGTACACAGAATGTATATGTTTTTAATTTATTTGAATTTTGATTCAAATGAATTAAAAACATACTCGTACATACATAATATGCTCACGCCCGTAATCACCGAACGGGTAGGCAGAGGTGTATTAAACACCCACATTTCGTTAACTATGATTTTCGGTCCCACGTAATAGGAGGCAAGCCTATTGCGGCCAATCGGGCACTTTGTATTTTTCCATGTATCCATGTATATTCTAATAAATTAAAAACAATTATTGGCTAATTATGATGATGATGGCGAAATGGGTTATACTTTTTAATATTAGATTATCAATTTAAGTAGTTTTATTGTTTATTTAAACGTATATCATAAAAGCTATAAATCTAAATTTCGAGAACCTATGTCTCCTCGTTTTTTTTTTTTTTTTTTATACCACTTAGGTGGCAGACAAGCACACGGCCCACCTGATGGAAAGCGGTCACCGTGGCCTATGGACGTTTGCAACACCAGAGGCGTCACACCTCACACACACACACCTCGTTTCATGAATATTAAAAAAATCAATACATAATCAGTTAACGACGTTACACATAGTTACAAAATATTTTAACCACAACGCATAAAATTTAATGATAATGAAAATACAAGTACTTATTAAACTTGTACTTGATGTCAGTGACTATCTGATCAGTCGAGACAGTGTAGAAATTAATTTATAATGTAATCTAAGCTTTTAATAACACACACCTCCATTTATTATCAATGTCTGTACAGCTTGGGAGTGCTCGTAAAAACCAATGAGTTCCATTAAATACTGAAATTTGATTAGGGATCAGAGAATGATATTACTCGTAACTATAATAATATACGAGTTGATAATACACTTGTACTTCTCCACAACATTTATTATCGAATTTAACCGGTTTCGTCTTACGGCATTCTCATACATTGACAGTTTAATATGACTTAGCCTGGGTTGCACGATCTTACTTTAACATTAACAGTGCAGTTAAAGTATCGGTCAGGTTTAAAATGACGTCATAACGCGACACTAACTATAACCGGCCACTCTCGAACGTCAAATTCTATCAAAAAGACCACTTTAACCGAACTACTAAATACTCGTGGTGTAACACATTTAGGAGAAACCATTAGAATCAATGTTACTGTTAATGTTCAATTTGACGGAAGCTTTAACTTTAACAAGTACTACTTGTTCAAGGAACTTTAATGGTTTCTGTTAAATGTGTTGCACCAGTGTATTTAGTAGCTCAGTTGAAGTTATCTTTTTGATAGAATTTGACATTAACAACAGTAACCGGCCAAACGTGGCCGGTTACAGTTAGCATTTTAGCTATTGTCAAACGGTACAACCTGTTTTATACTTGACCGGTACTTAAACTGCACTGTTAATGTTAAATAAGATGGTGCAACCCAGCCTTAGTATCTTATATTAACTGTCACTTTAGTCCTTAGTTTATTTAACCTAGTTGTGCCTGTGGCTCCGTCGACATGCATCAAATACCGCCTCTGACCTTTTCTAAGCTCTAACCTAGTATTGTACAAAAATTTCATTAGAATCGATTCAGTGGTATAGGCATGAAATAGTATCAGATATACAGATATAATCATCAAATATCAAATTTTTCGTCCTAATAATATAAAATGCGATCATCTTACATAATTAGTGCGAATAATTCACAACTACATGTACATGAAAGCATACACTATTATTGTAGTTTCTAATTGATCGTTAGAGAGGCGTGATTGTTTGTTCTACTATGTGTACTCAAGTGAGTACAGTATCTCAAGCAATGCAATTACGTGTGCGGTATTGTAAGATAATACCAATGAACACAGACCCGTTCAATGTATGCAATCGTCTCTTTGACAAATGTATTTAACCAATTAAATTTAACTGAGTATTGAATACACCAGTATACTAGTATTAAATCAGTAAAATGTGAAGTACGCTCTACAAAATACCGCTACTAATAATAACCTTGTGTTGTGTTTCCGGCGGTGAGTAGTGTAGTCATTGTTCACTGGAGAACTTTTGTGTTGTCAGTGGGAAGACCCAGAAACCATGTGTTGTCTTCTGATCACAGTTTACTGCTGGACATAGGCCTCTCCCAATGAGCACTATTGCCACCTATCCTTCGCACTCCACATCATTCCGTCATTTCAGGTCATCAGTCCATCTCGCTATTGGGTGTCCGGTTGCCTTCTCGCGATGCTCCACTCAAAGACTCGTTTGCTCCAGTGGCCATAGGTACTTCGGCAGATATGGCCAGCCCATTGCCACTTCAGCTTGGTTATTCTGCGAGCTATGTCTGTAACTTTAATATAACAACAAAAATCAATGAAATATCATTTTTATTGTATTGTATGCTTTCATATATTTTTAATATTAAAGTCACCACAGTATCAATTTATTGGTAGGAAATTGATAATGGTTCGCTTCGACAGGTTTCCTTCAATCGAATGTCACTTTATATAAAGCCACTTTCTATTTATCTATTCTATGCTACAGTGGTATTTATTATAATTTAACAGAAGATGTCTGGGTCACGGGAGTGGAATCAAAACTTTATCAGAGTGGGGCCACAAGCCACTAGTATCGATAAATTATTCACGAACGAATGTTCTTCCATATATCAATAATTTATTTAAACTTGAGTTTGAATTTAGAAGTATGTTTCGATACAAAGGCGATCATTTAAGTATACATATTATATATTATTGTCAGTATAAAACAACAAATTCCAGTTTACCTTTCAAAGAAATTCATCATCCATCCAATAACATCGTGTCGAAATGGGACTCGTCCATTTTAAACTAAAGTACACACATAAAATTCGAGGGCCTTTTCTAACATACCTCATTTCATTCAAACAAGGGTCACGTTTCATTTTATTTTCTGTCTGTACAGTTAACAAAAAAAGGTAAACATGAATCTTTGATATAAATTCGTTGTAATAACATGTCAGAAGCAATGAAATTTTTAAGAAGATTATACAATAAACCCTTTTTGACTAAAACTTTTCAGTATACATCAAATTTTTATGTACATACTCGCGCCGTTATTATCCCAAAGGATTTGGTATGCGAATATAATTAATTTCAACATTTCACAGATTATTTTAAATTACGTAGCTCAATCACACAAGTGTGTTATTTGTGGCTGATAATATCGCATGTGGTGTGGTATACAACAGCCTCTATGGGTCATCGGTAGTAAACGCGACTGCTACACAAAAGGTGCGGGTTAGATTCCTGTTCAGTGTAAGTATTTGTATCCATAAATATGATTATAATGCATTGGGCTGGTCGTGCGTAATGACAAATTAGCTCAAATCATACGTACTATAAAATGAAAATACACTGTAACCGTTCAAAATAGAGTTTACTTTGCTATAAATAAAAAAGTATTTATGACGTTTGAAATTGAATTCAAACTTTGAATTGAAACTTTAACTTCGCTATTTACGAAAAAGAAAGTTATTTAAACCTTTATCTTCTTACATTAAGGTTCATTTTGACAAATTTGTCCTTCGTTGCGTCAAACGTATATTCACATGTCCACTTGTTTTTTGTTTTCCATGGTCCCAATATATAGAGTACTAATTGCATAATGCCTGTGGTATTTATAAACTGACAATAACGCACCTGTGAGGTTGAGGCTTTAGAAGCATAGCCTCAAAATTAACATATAACAGTCAGATTTGGTGCTAATATGGTGCTGAACTAACTTCGACCTAAATAAAATAATCTAACATCTCACTTTGCTCCTTGCAGTTTTTATAACTTAGGTTATACAAGCACTCGGCTCCGAATGGGTAGTGGTTGCCGTGGCGTATGAACGTTTTTAGACTTTGTTTGTTGTTTTTAAACTTTCGCGTTGCATGATACAACATGATCAGCGAACTATATTTTTAATACCCAGGGTATTGAAGCGATCAAATGGTAAATACAAAATTGGCTTGACGTTTCGACCAGGTTGCACTAGCCGTGGTCATAAATTGCCTGGACTATGCGCTGTTGCGAATCTGAGGGCTACGGGGAGGGTGAAGTTTCATGTTCAACTACCCCCACATCGGACTTGATACGACACACTGCACTGATCGTGGTGGCGAACGCCTGGGTTTTGCTGGCCATATACTCAACCGGCATAGGCAGAGGTGCTAGCACTCAATTTTGTCAGTTTACGTTTAGGTCCCAATGTGATAGGTGGCGAGCCTATTGCCATTAACCGGGAACTTATAAACCTGCGATAAATATACGCATAACTTCGAAAAGCATCGCATAGTCATTGGTGTGGGCCATGGGACCTGGGATCGAACCCGAGACCTCGTCTCAGCAGTCCATTACCCATACCACTAGGCTACCGCGGTGCCGCGGTGACTATGATTATGAAAAATAAATACTTACTTCATCCCGTGGTTTCACTCGCATAAATCTTGATCCACGTTATCGGGAAATAAAAAGATAGTTGTGTTGCCTAGTACAAGCAATACAATAAAATAACATACGACTTTACTTACCGACTGTACAAAAGGTGGCCTTTAATTTCGCCATAGCTCAAATATCAGTTTAATTTCGGTGACAGAATTAGTGATGGGTATGAAGGGTACATTTGTGAACGGTAATTACCGCTGGCCTTATTTAAGGACGTATATTTTAATGTTATGTTATGTGCGAGCGAGGAGTTTTGTGAATGAAGTTATTTCGGTGGGGGTGACACCTGAACGAGATGGAAATAAGAAGGATTTGGTATTTTATTGTGGTTTAATAGGGTCGAATTTGGCATGTAGAATGTTGTAATTTAATTTACCTATTTATAATTGTAGTAATAATACTAAGAACAAAGCATTGAGTTATTCTATTTTTGAACAATTCATTTTTGTTAGCTTTGTAATTTTTTAATACTGTTGGCCAGTTACAGTTGTATGTCAATTCAAAATATCAAGTACAATCAAACACATTCAAACAAATAGACAGCATCATTCTGTGGTCGCAGTGTAATGTACATGACAGCTATGCAAGAGGCGTGGGTTGGATCCCCGCTCAGTGCAATTAGTTGTATGCATGAATATGGCTATTTGCATTGGCCCGATCGTACCTCGGAGAGCACGTTGAGACTACCAATACAGACGTCCAGGTATACCAATCTTTACGAGTAGTTTGAGCCCTACAAATTTCAACAACTGTTGTAACTACTTCGATATCGCCTATACCAATAGGTTATGGAGGACCTAACCTCGCTAGATAGATCTGGTAGAGGTTTCACGGAAAATATCGAAAACAGCCGCGACGTAGTTAGATTGGAATAACCGGGATTTACATTCTCTTACATATTTTTTTAAATTACGCCAGTAAATCTTCATTAAAGACTCACATTTCACCATGTTGACTACGGCATAACCGGGGGTGAGGCAATTGGGGTCAAGCAGGCATTTCCCTTATTATCCTTTTCTGTTAGCTGGCATTGGTGTTCCAAGCACAAGTTACAAGCATTAATACTCTCCACTGTACCATGAACTAGCTCTAAGCTTATTTATCGAAAATAAATGATAATGACACACCGACTTAGCAATAAAAATGTCGGCACAATATAACTAAAACATCCAAGATAACTATTAGTACTTCTACATAACAGTGCCATCTGCCTACTACAAACGTAAGATCCTTGCGAAATGTACAGAAGCCTACTCCACACAGCTCATAACAGGTCTAGTGCCTCGTAAAACCTAATTGTAATGTCCGTCCGTCCACGATCCAACTGGGACCTTCAAGAGTGATAACGTTCTGGATAAGCCTGTAGAAATTTTATACAGATTGCTCTTGTGTATATCCCTTTATAGAGTAATGTCTGTGGTCTGAATTTGTATGGTAGAGTAAGGTTGTAAAATCTTTAGGTAGAGGAGGAGAAGTTCTTACTCTAGTTATAAATACACTAAACCTTGTAAGTTTAGACCGGTAATAATATATCTTAAGCAATTTATTTTATGTCGCGTCTACGTTTACTGAGGAAGTGTAATTTAAGAATTCACTATTGCTTTTTAAGGTTCCGTAATTCAAAAGGAAAAAAATGGAACCCATATAGGATTACTTCATTCTACCGCTTGGGTCGGTTTATCTCTCGGTCTGTCTGTCTGTCTGCTTGCCGGTCTGTCAATCTGTCTGTCGACTTGTATGTCGAACTGTCTATTAATCTGTCTGTCGGCATGTTGGTCTATCTGCCAGTCTAGGTAATATTTTTTTTATATCGTCAATGTTATTTCTTTATACTATTTAGGTTATAGAAGCACACGGCCCTCGGAGGCGTTACACTCGTGCTGCCTACCCTGTACAGACCTCCTAATGCCCTTTTTGAAGAATTCCATGTTGTGGTCCTCGAAAATACTGCGGAGAAATGTGTTATGGAGGTCTGAGAGAATCGCATTACGGAAAACAATGGATTTCAGGCGTTTCATAATTAAACTGATAGTTCAATATTCCATACAATTTGAAGAAGCACAAGAAAATAATATTTCTACATTTTCGGGATATGAGAAACAGTGATCTCTCATGACAAAACACAATAAAGTCTCAACTCTTTGCGTCAAAGGATACGAACTAACATCGTCATACACTTTTAAGTCATACAAAGCAACGGTACAACGGTACAGTTAGTAATAAAAATCAATGAACAATGTTTATTTTGAAATCGTACGTAAAGAATCGTATAGAAATTTTATACGAAACTTCGTAACAGAGACCGGTGTAGGGTTTTAAGGTCCTCTTTTTAATTAATTTATACAGTTTTTATAGGAAAGACCGTCATCTGACCGCTCAACCCTTAGAGAAAAGCTACCATCATTTGTTAATCGATAGATTCTGATGTTTTGGTGAAGTTTCGTGTCATAATTTCAAAACTGTTTTTTTAGTTATAAAAGTATACACTTGTGTTGCGAACGGTACAACATACAAAGCTTGAACCTAGGAATGTAATAATCCAATATTGTATCAAAGTAAAAATACTAAAGGTATGATTCTGTAGTGGACCGCACGCGACAACTGCAAGCCTATTTTGCGGTACGTGCCTATAACGCAAAATAGGCTTTGAAGTTGATGTTTTTCTTCAGTCAAATCAACGGCATTTATGATTTGCCATCGTGGTGTAGTAATTTGTTTCACGGCAACTTCACTACTTACGGAAAAGGTCCAAGCATGGGTTTCGCTCTTCCGGAAGGCTTACTACGTCCCCTCCCTTTATCAACCTTTGAAGTTAATAATAATGTAAGATAATTTTATTGTTTTAATTCCTTGTGGCTTAAGAAAAAATTGAAATCTTTAAATACATACAAAATACCGGATTACGGAACTGTTTTTCTTTTATTTCTTTGGACATAATCTGCGGTCGACATGACATACATTAGGTACTTGTTAATTTTCGATACATCTGTATCGAAACATACAGCAGCATTGAGAAGCCGCAATAAATTAAAACAATTAACAAAATTATCACATTCATATCTATATCGCAGTACCTTGTGTCTGCTGCTGCAGTCGGCTACGAAATCAGACCTTTACTATCAAATATTTTTGCATGAATTTTCCAACAGTCAATTTTGATGTTATTACTTTTTTCTTTACACACACGAGATATTATGCAGAGTTTTCTTTGGTTACATTAACTTAATCTATCAAGCTTTATGTTATGCAAAATGGATAGGCGTATGTAATAAATTCAAGTATTTTATCATAAAATCGTTTTCCCAACTTAGTTGGGTCGGCTTTCTAATCTATTTTCAGCAGCTGAACTTTGATATTTCTCGTGAAACGATTGCCATCTGACCTACACAACCAATTGGCGATAATGAAGTTCTGTAGTTAGACTAGTTAGCATTTTTGAACTACAAAAATCCATAACGACTGCCATTGCCATGCTGTTCGTATGACAACACAAAAATGTTGTAGACGACCTCTATAGTGTAACGGTAGAACGATTGCCTGCTATATCAGAAGTCTTTTGTTTAATTTCCACCCTAAGGTGGACATATTTTCACCCTCGGCTGTTATTAATGACCGGAATCATTAAGAATACACATCCTGAATATGCCATCCTGCGTGATTAAATTTTGCCATAATCGTGGTGGTTTGCAATGGAAAAATCAGAAGATTACTTTGCACACCTATCAAAATATTGCGTTGCATTTTTGGTCACCGAAAATTGTATTATTTATAAATAACGTTGCTAAGTAACCAGTGACTAATAGAAATGTAATTTCTATACGCTCATGAATTTTACTTTAATTTTTTTATTTAGGGCACGCCAATTTGACTATTGATAGTAAACTGAAGGCACAGTGTCTGGAAAGAGGGTCACCATTACAAACATGTAGTGTACAAACAATGGTGACGCTCAGCTTGACGGCTTCATCAGATGCTTTTTCATGCCGCTCTTAAAGGACCCGGGACTGTAGGAAGAAGGAAACATTTTTTTTTTTCTGTTACATGTGCATGAGTGTGTATATTTACAATATTCCGGGTGTTTCTAAGAACAATATTTATGTACATACAAAAAGGTAGCTAAGTATGTATATATATTTAAGAACACTAAACATTCTAGTTAACCTAGAATATTCAAAATTCTAAAATTATTTATTCAAAAGTTCAAAAAAGTCTATATAAAAAATAAATTAGCAAATGGACCATCGATTGGTTCCAACTGCGGCGGCGCGGCCTGAGAAGACTCGGGCAAGAAACCTCAGCGGGCTTTTTTGGTCTATTTTTAAACATCTACTTAGTCTAGACACAATAATTTGTTTAAGTAGCTAGTTAAGTGAACTACTCATTTCTAAGTTTCTTCATTATCTAAATAATCTGGCATTTTATAACAGCCTTTTGGCATAATTTTCTTTTGGTTATATTTTTAAATTTATTTCTAGGTAAATTCCTACTTTCATTAGGGAACTATAAAAGTCCATTTTGTTTATGTACTTAAATAAATGTAAACACTCTTAGTGTCTCTTTTTAATTTGTATTGTTTAAAAACTCAGTATAAAAGTACTTTTCTGCTTAGTAAGGCATTTTCAAGCCTAAAAATCTGTATCGAACCACTAGTTAGTCAGTTAGTTAGTCTAGTTTGTTTGTTTCACATGTGTTTTTATAAAAAGTTGCCACAAGATTGACCTTTATTTAAGTACCTACCTAAACAAATGGAGTATAGTTAAAAAGTGTATACAGTTACCCTGAAAAGATTAAAAAATATTTGGTGCCTATCGACTACAAGATTATTTTTGTGTCTGGTAATTATTTTATGCGTATATATCCCACAATAAAGTATATATCGCCAATTTGGTTGTGGAGATCCGATGGCAGTCGCTTCACGGAAAATATCGAAGTTCAGCCGCATCTCAGTTACCCCAACTGAGTTTGGGAATAGGCTTAGAGAGTAATAAATAAATCATAAATATTCTAGGACAATCTACACAATGTCACCTTGACCCATGGTAATCCTAGTTTAACTAGCTTGTGTTACGGGTTCTAGAATGCGAATAAACATACAGAGATACATTTTTTTGTTAATATATACATATTATACATAGAAACACCCAGACCAATGCAAATATTCAAGCACACAAATATTTGCACTGAGCGGGAATCGAACCCACGCCTTCTGCGTAGCAGTCGCGTTCACTACCGCCACTCCACGGTGAATATTTATTTATGTTGTGTCACAAAAACAGATAAAGTCCTTCCTCTATCTCAACTACATTAGCACGAATAATTACATCACAACGTCTGCATATTTTTGAAAGAACATTCTCCATCAAGCGGTTTATTAACAATCACGATGAAAGTATCCACAGCGTCGGAGCACAGCCCGCCATGCATGCTAATTACGGTAATAGTGCATGCATGACTAATGCTCACAAATGAATACGTAATTACCGCTTTTGATGAAGTTTCTAGACGATTCTCGGTGTTGATAGTGTTTTCATGTAGATCATGGATGTTTCATTCTTTGTTTATTGGATAGAAATTGCTGATGAAGTATACAAGTTAAATCATGTGAGACTCGATTTTAAGTTGCTATAGTATAGTTGCCATTTTTTATAGCACTTAGGTGGTAAACAAGCACTCGGTATTCACATTCTTGCTAGCAGCCATATGTCAATACTTTTCAAAATTCCTTATCCTTATACATCCTTACACTGTATCCTTACACAATTGAACGGTGTGATAATACAAAATGGACTTTTTTGATCAAAATTAACGGGTTCTGACTAGAAATATTGATTTTTCAGAAAATTAATGATGCATTTTTAGTTTTCATTAAAATCGGACCAGAAACTCTTTTGATTACTAATTATTTAAGACATAGTTGGCCATTCGTTCCCACTTAAAAAAACATTATCTATATAAATAGTCAGGTACAGAACAGTTCAAAACCATTTTGAAATATTTTCTTTCTCATTATAAATTAATCTTAAAATTTTCAATAACCGTATATCATAATGATCGAATACCTACTGATCAAAATGGTCAGACACGATTCCCAATAAATACGTAAGTGAAAGTTTAATTCGTGCCCCAAATACGGACGTGCCGGCTATTAATTCATGCGTATACACAAATTAGGTATACACAACCACTGATTCAATGTACATTGAGTGAAATTGGGGTAATACCTTGAAATATCCGAAACTTCGGGCTCACAGGAAATACGATCGACGAAGTTCTGTTCTGTTTTTAAGTAACATAACATATTACGCCTATATCCCCGAAGGAGTAGGCAGAGGTGCTAGCACCCACATTTCGCCAGCTTATGTTTAGGTTCCAATGTAATAGGTGGCGAGCCTATTGCTAGCAACCGGGCGCCCACAAACCTGCGATAAACACACAACTTCGAAAAGCATCGGCAAGTCATTGGTGTGTGCCATGGTAAACTTGGGATCAAACCCGAGACGTCGCCTCAGCAGTCCATTAGGCTACCACGGTTGTTATTTAAGCAGATAAATGGAAAAAATGAAGCTTCACATACACAGCTAGACTATGTGGCGTGGTGGTAGTGAACTAGACTACACTACGTAGGCAACGCGAGTTCGATCCCCGCTTAGTGGTTTTTTTGCATTGGCCTGGTACGAGCCTCGCTGAGCAAGTTAAACCACCGGTCCCAATTGTCATTCGAACATCTATGACTGTCGTTACGGGTAGTTGGAGTGCTAAAAAGTCCAACAACAGGTCATGTTGTGGAGGCCAGATGGCACTCGCTTGACGGAAAATATCAAAGTTTAACTACGAACGCAGTTAGACTGAAAAAAGCAGACGCCAGACTTCGAGATGATGCTTCGGACAATTCGGTTTTCTTTCCGAATTGACTTAGCCTGGATTGCACGATCTTACTTTAACATTAACAGTGCAGTTAAAACACCGGTCAGGTATAACACAGGTTGCACCATTTGACAATTGTTAAAATGACGTCATTACTCGACGCTAACGGTAACCGGCCACGCCCAAACGTCAAATTCAATCAAAAAGATAACTTTAACCGAGCTACTAAATACTCTGGTGCAACACATTTAGTCAAACCATTAGAATCAATGTTACTTTTACTGTTAAATTTGACGTAAACGCTTATTTTAACAGGTAGGTGGTGCAACTAAGCCTTCAAAGTTTAAATCGGGTCATTCGTCATCTCGCACGAGAAAATCTCGCCCGATCGTGCGACTTGGCACCGGTCGATTTTAAATCGAATCGTAGAGTCACATGTCGCACCTCGATTTCCGGATAACATTGTTTTATGCAACTGGTTATCCGAAAGTACAATCCACAACTACGGATGCTTCATGGTAGGCGGTTTCAGTAATGACGTCATAGTACCTACACATACTAATCATATGAGAGTCACGTAGGATCGGTACTTTGAACTGGTGACATTGCAATTAAATTTTATTAGCTTTTGCGTACTTTCCTAGGCTTATAAGAGCAGTGAGAGACAAGTTATGCTAGGCACAGAGTTAATATCAAAATTGAGGTTATAGTGCTGAATAGAATAAATAAGGTATTCCTCGAAGCGCTACGATTTTGAATTGTTTCTGTTTTTATTGGGGTTAGGTTAAAATAATAACGTTAATTTTTTTACCCGACTGCGGCAAAATCAAAGGAGTGTTATGATGTTGACAAGCTATGTATGTAGTAGTGTATACATATAGGTTCATCATTTCCTTCATAGCTCCTCAATTATCTTTAGAAGCATCATGATCATCCACTGGTTAAAGGCTATAATATAACGTGTTAATATAAAGCAGCGACGGCATTCATGAAGTACTGTGATATTGTGATAAATGAAAAGGACTTTTCCGCTGACCTCCTAACCCCGAGGTAAAAGCCTACGCGAGAACCACCTAACTTATTAACTTGGGCCCCAAAAGATGTTGGTAGAGCCCTTTACGTTGACTTCACAAGTTAATAACGTTCTAATTTGACTATGACCTGACTTTGACCCAATCAGTGATCCATACAAATTTGACCCAGGCAGGTTACGTAATGAAAACACAGAACCAAGAAAACGACTCATTAATAGGTATACGACTGGTTCAATGACGTTAGAATTTCGATTAAAAGTTATAATGTTTTCGTGTTCGAATGTTATTTAGGTTTTTTTTTCTGGTGGCAAAGGAAACCCCATTGCAGTGCCATCTAATACAGGTGCGAAAAGAATTGAAATAAAGTAAAAAATAGCTCCCTTATTTAATTAGTCAATTTTGTCCTACTGTTTCGAGTTTCCTTGCTCTCGCAGTGATATTGTCTGCGTAATTTTTGCAGCCTCTTATTGAGACCCTTCGGATGAGATGAAGGGGGAGACTCTATCAATCTCATTCATTAATATTATATAAGATGGAATTAAAATCAGTTACCAATGAGATTAAAGTTCAGCGAAATAAATAATAGTCATATAAATTTTAGCTACCTACAACACTTTTCCATAAAACTTTAACTGTTTCAAGTCTCATGACACTACGCGTTATTATTAAAAATGTAGCAATTATATTAATATTTACGCAAGTAAGTAATGATATCTTTTCATAGGTATTTACATCAATATTAAAATACATCATTTTATAAATGACCTCAGTGTCTGACCTCACTGACCTCACTATTTCCCCACTGGTAGTTAGATGTACATTAACATTACCATTTCGCCAACAGTTTTCGTTTCCACTTAATAGACGTTATCTTACAACTTAAGTACGTATATAAAATAAATTTCCGAAGCAAAATGTGGCGAGAAATGAAACTTCAGATTATCGCCAAATAACATTTAACTGAATAGTCTAGAATATAGTGATGTGCTATTAGTGGAAGAAATTGTGTTACGTAGCTAATTCCATTAATATGTTAGTGTATTATATATTAGCCGAGAGCTTCGGCGAGTTCGTTGTGCCTTCGGTCCTGGTTGCTTCGGTTGGTAAGTAGTCGGAGTCCTCAAAAGTCCGACTAGCCTAACTACAGAACTGCGTTATCGTCAATTTGGATTTGTTCCACATTGGCCCCATTTGATCGTCCTATATTTCAAAGAATTCCTCTTTTGCCCATACTAAATTTTATTCCCGTTTCGTCCTACTTCATAGTACCAACCAAAGTATGGTTAGCAAAGCAAATTTAAATGTGTTATAATATTATTATGAAAGGCCTGTTGGTGCAAACGTACAGCTAGGCCAAAGTAGTTTCGATTTCCATTCAAAATTAGACTTAAATTGGTTGTGGAGGTCCGATGGCAGTCGCTTCACGGAAAATACGAGGTTCAGTCGCATCTTAGTAAGACTAGAAAGCCGACCCCAACTGAGTTGGGAATAGGCTCAGAGAATTAGACTACATAATATTAGCAGCCATATTTAAGTTTTACGTCCGTTCTTTATTCTATGTTAATCAATTGAAATTCACCTACTCACATTACGTCTGTGTTTAAAACTCGTTTCAAAACAGAATAAAACAAATTTGTTAGTAACTATATTTTAGTAGACATAATATCACAGTAAAATGCTGAATAATTTTGGTGTCACATTTTGTACATTTTAGCAGCCTTACTTTTACATTTGACAGTTGTATTAAACATCATTTTTAAAGTTGAAATTCAATATTTTATTTACGAGTTCATCGGATTGTAATTTTTTTTTTTAAATAAAGCTCTGTGAACCCAATATGTATAAAATAGTGTTGAAAATTGAATACCGCTAGTAAAATTTACTGTCTTTACCACTGTAAACCGAATGGTTACTAATTGCAATAAATTGAATCCCAATATTTACTGTGTTAACCGTCAAATTTGTCATCTAAAAATGAGGTCGTACAAAACATAATGTTTGATAAAGGGTCGTACACAGTCAGGGGTTCAAACTTGGAAATTGTATGAGAACGTAGCTAACATTTTATACACCTGTGTTCCTTCTCTATTTCTTTGTTATAGCTTAAACAACTGAGCTTAAATGTTCTGTACACGATCCGTCAAAGAGCGGCAAACTGTTGATTAACCATGGCATGCGGGTGACATTGACTTTTTTATCGTGCGAAAAATCCCCACGAGTACCCCCTCGTCAAGGGTGACAGGCGGCACCACCCGTCACCCCCAGGCCCGTAAGGTGATATTGACTTAAAAAAAATATCCCATACTCATCCCATATATCACTTCGGTCGGTCGGTAAATATTCAATTTATGAATAAAAAGTATTCAGCACTATTTCCGCGAATAAGTCAGCTTTATCAAACTAGGCCAAAAAGCCTTCAATATTTTTTTTAAAATAAAATAAATAAATATATCGAGTTATTTTAATTTAGATGCTATGATTAAAATTTAAACAAAAAAGCTTAAATGAACAGTACAAATGGAATGTCACAATACTCCTGTGTAAATATAATTGTTAGTAAAAACGTTTTTAATAAAGTTTTTTCTAATAAAGAAATCGTTACGTTTCCTTTGGTATTCCACTGTTGGAAAATTCATTAATTACTTTGCCAACTCGAGATTTAATCCGTTGTTTTTAGCGCTTATCCTAAAATATTCCCGAAGGACTTTACAGAAAGTCTATTCAAAAGTTCTGAATAACTGTGAAGAACGAAGAACTGTAGCTATGTTCAACTTGCGCCCGTCCTTTGTTCGCGCTTAGGTACCTTTTCGTTAAAGTAAACAGTTTGTATCTTGTTTTTAAATTTATAATGAAGTACTTGTAGTCAAGTACCTTGTCTGGAATTAAACACTACCTTCTACTTTCACTAATAAGTGCCAAAAACTATACACGTATGATAAGTTTCTGTAACTGGAAAGGTTTTGTTTTGTGAGTAGAAAGCCGATAACTTAAGTTTTTTTTTATTTTGGATACGTCAATGGGACTTCACCCCGCCTGATGGTAAGTTTTAGCCAAAATCTCTGGAACGAGGGTCACCATTGCAAAGACGTAAAGTGTTACAATGGTGGCGCTGAGCTTGACTGTCTCGTCAGATGCTTTTTCACGCACCGCTTAAAGGATCCGGGACTGTAGGAAGAAGTTAACACTGCTATGTGTTAGTACGAATTCCTGCATTGTCTTCTACACTGATGAACAGAAAATATCTTTCCTTTCCTTTCTACGGTTAGCGACCGTAACGCAGTTGTTACCGTGGCCCATATAGATTTGCGATACCAGGTGTGTTACGTGTGCGGGAGTTGTCTTTTTACAACTAAAATCAACCATAATTACAATAAATACACCAGGCAATAGGTTCACCCCCTGTTACGTGGGACCGAATACAATGGTTGGTGAAATATTATAGGTGTTAATCACATGTATGCATGATGAAAAATGTTATCACGTGGGAACTGAAATAAATAGCGGTACACAGCATTATTATCATAAAAACCCCGGCAACTGTTATCTCGTGTGTAGGCAACAGGAAGGCAGTCAATTTTAAGCATGATCGATCCTGTTTTCATAAGAAAATGTACAATAAACAGATTTATTTTACCCTTTCTAAAGGGAAAATAATGGGAGTCCTTTATTTTTAACAGCTTCTGCTTTCGGTGTAAACGTGATATAAATTTTAATGTTATGAATTATTTGGATGTTTAATTTTATTAAAATCCATAAAGTCACTTTTTATAATTTAGTAGCAGCAAACTCCAAGTGTACCTACACAGTGACCTATAAATTATAAATAAGTGACAGATAAAAACCAATTTAAAGCAATGTGTACAGCAATATAATATATAACAATATTTAGCCTTATAAAGTATACTTAACAATAAAATGTTGCAATTGAAATTGGCAAATCTGTCGCCAAATATCTCGAGAACATAATAGGTTAGAAGATAGTTTTGTTGTGTTTAAATAAATATAAAAATGCTTAGTTGGCAACTATTTTAAATTTGAAAAAAAAAGATAAATTTTTGGAGAAATTATGTTACAAATATTTCAAGAATTTATTACTTTTTACAAGAATTGCGTTAAAATAAGCAAAATGTCAAATGACCATTAAGACTATATCATGAAAGTCATAAATTCTGTGTCAATATCCAAATGCATATTATGCCTATTTCCTTTTCACAAATGAAATATCCATTCGACTTTTTATATCATCATAATTGCACCAGTTGAACGCAAAACGTTGAAACAATTACCATTCATTCAGTTATAATTAATTAAATGTTCATTTACCTTCAGTAATTTATAAGACCGTTCAGTTATTTAGTGAAATAATGTAATTACTTTTATCAATCTACCTACATACAAATAAATTGATTTATGAATTCGTAAAATTAAGATTGATGACAGCCTTTCGGAAACTGGGGGAGAGTCTAGGAGAGGAGGCTGATCAACACTAAAATTAACTAATCGGCTGTTAAATCTCTTGTCAAGTAGCAATTGGGTTGCTAGAAGCATGTTTAAATAGTTTAATTTGATCATCGTGTCAGTTAACATGCTTCACCAGTTGGAGGTCATCTGACACGACAACGCATGCAAAATTCAAATTAATTGAGGGTCTATGTGTTAAACTACTACCACTGTTATCAACGCAAACGCTTGGATGCTAGTTTCTTTTAGAATTACGACAAAATGGCTGTACGGATCTCGTTAAAATTTTGACGCTAAGACAGAGTATCACACAAATGTTATGATTAAAGAACATACAGGTTGATTATATGCCTCTGTGGCGTGCCGATAGTGAACGCGAATGCTACGCAGGAGGCGCGCTTGCATTCCTCGCTTATTGCAATTACTTGTATGCATGAATATGGTTATTTGCACTGGTCTGGTCGTGACTCAGAGCGGACGTTAAGCAGTTGGTCCCGGTTGCCATACGAACATCTATGGTGGTCATTGCGGGTAGTTGGAGCCCTCATAAGTCCGATTAGCCTAACTACAGAACTTCGATATCGCTAATTTGATTGAGGTGGTCTATGATGGATGGTAGTCGCTTAACGGAAAATATCGAAGTTCAGGCGCATCTTAGTGAGACTACAAAGATTAGAAAAGGACATGATGCTTTGTTAGATAACCAATGCAAATACATTATTGCTCAACTAAACAAAAATATAAAATAACATCCTAAAAAATAATTTCGTGCTTCGTATACTAAACCAATTTATTGTATCAGCAATATGGAACACAAAATATTGCTGTCATATTTATGACGAGCTTAAAAGAAGGACTATGCAGTGGTTGCAAAAATAGTACACAATACATTATACCGCACAGTCTATTTTTAAAACCATATTTTGCATTGCGTTTTTGTGATTTTATTATTTTCGTTCCTGCCAGCATTATAACTCTTTTAAAGGACTCACAGAACTTCATACTAAAAGTACTTTTGTATTCAAAAAAAGAACAGTTTTAATTGTAACTGACAGTGTTTTAAACAACTCTGCTAGAGATATAGACCCTTTAGTTATTAGACTGGATGTTTTTGTATTCATTACTGAGAAATAAGTCGAGGGTTGCACGTGCAAGACGCTGAAGTGATGGGGTCGTGTATACAGGCACTCATGTTCTTTTTAAATATTCTCATGTACCGTAACACGAGTTCAGTAGAGTCCTCACTTAACTTTATTAGTTTTTTTTTATTAGACAAACATTTTTTTAATCTGGAACACGTTAATTTGTCTTCACTTCTGAATTCTGAAGAAAGGGAGTCACCATTACATACATACCCTTCTTGAAGAACCCTATATTGTAGTCGTTTGGGAAAACCACAGCAGGGAGTGTTTTCTACAGCTTGAGCGTGTATAAGATGAAGTTCTTTTCATACCGTACTATGTGTACTAATCCCGGTCACAATATGTGAGGATGAATTATCTGATCGTGGCGAGCAGTACGATCATAGAATGTAGCTTTATGTATCAAACAATTCCTCTGTACACAAACCATTGTACAGACCTTCACCTCACCTCGGTGTCTTCGCTACAGCGGAGCGTGTGTGGAATGAAGTTCCTTTCATACCGCACTGTGCGCTACACTTCCATTCGGTATGTGTGAGGATGAATTCCTTGCTTTTGACGAGCAGAGTGATTGCAGAATGTAGTCTGTAGATTATCACTTCGTCATGCTTATTCGCGCGAGTTACGGCGATTATTATAGAATTACATACATACATACATATACTCACGCCCGTAATCCCCAAAGGCATAGGCAGAAGTGTATTAAACACCCACGTGTCGCTAACTATGATTTTAGGTCCTATTGCCGCCAATTGGGCACCTTGTAAAAAATGAGTCTGACGAAAATAAATTCCTGACCGAAAATGTTGCAGCATAATAAATTTGGAAAATATTTTTTTACCCAATTCCTTGCTATGCTTGCAATTGTTTTATAGAATTTCGTCTCTCAAATAGATTATACATTCTTCCAGAGCTAATAACAGAAGTATGAATCATCAATAAACTGGCCATTCTCTTCATGGAACGATACATTTGTTTTGTTAAAAAGCATTACCACTGCGGATGGTACAATCCGTTAGCTTACAAATAAATGTGACATCGTAACAAAATAGAATTAAAAGTTTCCAACGGGATGCAGCTGCGTGTGCGGTAAGAATTCCATTTTGTTTTGTTATCATATAAGCTTGTTATACTTTGCCGGGTTTTGCTGGCGGCTTTTATATCACTTAGCTTTATACATCCTTTGACTTAGTAATCTCTTTAACCGACTTCAGAAAGTAGAACTTTGTATTTGATATTATACTAAGACTCTTCGCAATGTATACGAGCCTTATCTCGGTATAACTTTGTGCATCGATTTTAGATTTTTTATGCCACTTAGGTGGTAGACAAGCTCGCGGCCAGCGTGTAGAGAGGTTACATTCGTGCTGCCAACCATATAGAGAAGAGGAGGATAGGGGAAGGGGGTAGGGGAGAATGTTAAGAGAGTCTCTGTTCTGTTAGTGCAGAAGACAAAGAGAGAAGAGGAAGGTAGGGGAAGGGGCGAGGGGAGAAGGTTAAGAGAGTCTCTGTGCTGTCAGTGCAGAAGACAAATAAGTATTTTTCGATCTTCCCATTGACCATTCAATCTTACTTTACTTATAGTATGATTCGGACTGGGACCGTTGTCGTCGTATATTTGTGTAAAATATAACACTAGTTTCACTTGTATCCCGACGGACGCTGACGGTCGAACTCTCAATATGGAAGTAAAGAAACAGTGAAATAATAATTACTTTTAAAGCTCCTGGACTAACGCAAAAATAATGACAATGAAAATAACAAATCTTTAATTATTTTCACAAGCATGGTAGACCAATAAAGGAACATGGTACGTAACAAACTGACATTATTGTTTGTAAACCGAAACGTATATTTTATGACGAGACTTATACCAAGTAAGAATAATGAGAACGTAATTTCCACAGTCGCGTTTCGTAACCAAATCGTGGATCAAACGGAATCAGATTTCCTGTTGAATAAATTAGCCGTATGAGGGTTTCAAATGCAATGATAACGATGTAAAAATATATATACATCTCAACATATAACACTTGTACAGGCTGCCTGCCTGGCTGCACCACTACATTGGAACTAATTAAATTTTCTATCAAATCCAACTGATATAATAAATGTGAAAGTTTGTGAAGATAACTGTATGTTTGAATGGTTGTTTGTTTGTTACTCAATTACGTTCCATTGGCTGAACAGATCCAGCTGAAACTTTCATCCACCCACCACCTCTTCAAGAAGGGCATTAAAAAGTTTCTATAGGGTTGGCTGCAGCGTGGCGCCTTTGGTATTGCAATTGTCCATAAGCCACTGCAATCACTTTCCAATAAGAGGGTCACATACTTATCTGCCACTTAAGTAATATAAAAACATACTACTTATTGGAAAATATGCAACAGTTTCTCGTTGACCAGAAACGTGCCTGGTTTACGTCATGACACATCACCTTTAACGTCAAACAAAAAGTATAACTAACGATATTAAATGTATGAGGGAATAATATAACTTGTGCCCGACCTTTCGGGTGTAAACGTGACTTTGCAAAAAAAAACAAATATAAAAACCGTAATGTTCAATATAAAAGATCCATCTCTCTGAAGTCGAAGCCTCAGACAAAATGCCATACGTTATTAAGTACATTATTCGAACGAGTGATATAACCAGTTTGGTGCGAGTCGCATCGTATATGAACGGTTCCGTACCATTTCTTGACCCCGTCTTAATTTATTGTATTTTATTCAATGATTTTTGAAGTGAACATCCATCAAGAACCAAGCGGTTCGGCGACTCTTTTCTTTGTCACACCATTAAGTTTGATGATTTTCCTACAGCACACGTGTCTTCTTTTTCCTAGTCTCGGGCCCTTTAAGAGGGCCGTGAAAAACCAACTGTCGAGGCCGTCAGGGTGGGGTACAGCATCTTTACCGGCGACTACCATACCTTGCACTGCATCTCTGCTTATCATCAGACGTGGTGCGGTCAATTTGACAACCTTTACCTCTATAAAAAAGATTGTCTGACAAAGAGCGCATAAAGAGATAAGGCCTCCTATTATAGTGCTTCCGTAGTCTTATAGGTTTTTATTATGCATTTTTATTTCTTGTATAATAAATAAATAATAAATAAAATATGCAACTAAATATTCCGCGAATATTTCCAACGTCTAACTGTTGCCGTTAATAATATGATTCACGAGATAAAATCGTGTTGACAGTTGGACTGACGGGCAACAGAGTTTCAGTAATAGGTTACCGTTTTTACCCCTTGGATACGGAACTCTAAAAAGATCAGATTCGCGTCACTCCACCTATAATATTACATTTTACGTAATCCACACATATACCCTTAACCCAAATATTTTCTAGCCCTCTTTGTGCCCTCCTTAATGTCGGAGGGGGGGAGGGAGAGTGATTTATCTACTATTCAAGGTACATTATGTGGTAGTCGGTATAATCTGATATCGTATTACCTCAGCGATAAAATTCATGGACTCTTATGAAATGCGGCTTGGTAAATCGGTTTGTGTGGCAAATAGATTAGTTTTTGTATATGGCCGTATATGTTATTGTTTATGTTGATTTACTTACGATATAAGATATCTTTTCAATAAGACTAAGGGCGTGTACAGACACGCTATTTTTTTGGGTTGGCGGTTTTTTCGCTTTTGAATCGATCCGAACGCGTATGCTCATTAATGTGGCTCTAGTTGTTTAATTTCAGGGTTTACTTAAGTAAACATTACTTGAAAAACCAAATAGTTCAAGTACACAACTTTTGAAATCTCTGATTGGTTGTGGAAGTCAAATGGCATTAGTGTCACGGAAAATATTGAAGTTCAGCCGCATCATAGTTTCCCAGGACCACAATTGACTTAGAAAAAAGCTCTGAAAGTGATGATTTGAAACCTAAAAAGTTGAAAAGAATAAATCATAAAATAGTATGCGGAAACTGTATTCCATATCAAGCTAATAAATTGGAATTTTAGATTTTTAAAATAACTTGCAATGTTTAGTCATTCGAAGTTGACTACACTGAACACTAATAATCAGTATGTCTGTTATCATATAATAATATTCACCAGTTGTATATTATTATATTATTATCAAAATATCGTTACATGCGCAAAAACACTGTATCGTGACTTATATTAACGACTGAACGCAATAAAAACGCGAAATCTCGAGCAATCTCTGGTCACCGACAAAAGTAGCAAGTGTGTTTAGACCTTTAAGTGGTTAACAGTCACGATAAAGAATTATTTTTCAATTTTCACCTCATAAATGGACTTGCGGCAGTATACTATACTTTGTATAGGTTATTAGTGAACTTTTTTTCCATGCGTGATATCCCCACGGATACCAATCCCACCGGACCCGATGAGAGAAGTTATGTCGGACTCGAGCCGACTAAAACACACGCCGTCTTTGAGTCTTTAGTTGCCGGAGGTGAGATAGTAGCGAACATATCGCTCGCACCCCTGAAGACCCGCGGTCCTCTCAGATGACCCCCTTCGGGTATATGGGACCACAATGCTCCAGGCCCGCGCTCATGGGGCACGGAGGTCAGTCTGCCACCAGGTTATGCGTGTACTGAAATCCATTATAGCTAAATGAACCAGGCCCTCTATCAATTAGCAGGTGTACCCACTCGCAGGTGAGATTGATTAAGGTTCCGAAGATCTTGATAGGTCTCTAGACACCTGTACCTAAATACATACCAACATCATCCTATACGAAATCCAGCATAACAATTGCAACACAACACAGTAATATTTCTTTCAAGAACTTGTGCAAAACGAAAATGACTTTCATTTCATTTGTACGGTTGCAATTTGAGCGAATATCCCGCTATTATAAATGATTCGCTCACTTTTTCCACATAATTTAGCTTCATTCTTCATCTTACTTTCTTTCCGTAAATATTAACACTTTGAAAGCGTCACAGTTCGTCCATTATTGGGCGTAAGACATACAAAAGCCTGACGCGGTAACTCATATCGACAATATTCCTGTTTACGGCTTCTCTTTGTGATGTTATGGGTCCCATGCGAGTTTTATCGCTAACTTTTATTATATAAAACTGTTTTTTAGTCATCATTGATTCTGGTATCTTTTTATATGTTAGTAGATTTTTTATAAATTTAGTCGTATTTCCTAAAAGAGGTTTTGTTACTTGTTGAATAATCGTGGATTTGGGGTTTGGTTAAGGAAAAAATTGACATCTATCTCAATTATTATACTTGAATATTACTTTACTAGGTAGGTAGAGGTATTTTAAATACCCACATCTCGTCAGCAAAACGTCCGTTAGTCACAGTAATCATTATCAATTAAGTGAGCCATGTGCTATACCTAAGTGTGTGAGGTATATCTAAGTGCTATAAAAATATGACAGTGTATGCAATAACTAATTTTTTTTATTAATATTTTTAAATTTACACATTTCTATTTATACTATTAAATATTTTTTAATGTATTTTCTTATCTATATTAGAAAGCTGCAACATAATATAAATACAAAAACAGTATTTATTTTGTTGTACCAAATAAAAAAATGTACCAAGTTAACATAAAAGAAATCAGTGAGTGTATGAAGGGTTAAACAAGTTTTACCAACTTAGTTATGAAGACTTGTAGCTATGTTGCTAAAAGAAATTTATCATAAGGCGTGATACACACTGATACAATTTTTATTTCATTTATGGCACATCTATTTGGCCAAAGAAAACCTTTCTACAGATGAAAAAATATTAATATGAACAAAATCGAAGTCATGTTACAACACTATGATGAAAAAATCTTAGTTATGCAAATGCGTATTCAAAACGAAATTTCTAAATAGGAATATTTTCAAAATTACATTTAATACTTTGACCATGATTAAACTCGTGTCAGTGCCAAGAGATAGAAATTTGTCAATAAATGTGAAACGAAGTCTAATACGGCTCGTTGTTGATTAAGAACGCAAATAACCTCAATTCCTAACCTCATAGATATTTAATAAAAAATACCGGAAACTATATGCTAAACTTATTTTTCGTTCTTCTTTGATACGAACTCGAAGATTCGAATATATATAATATTTCGAGCTTTTACATCTGTAGTAAATTTTCGTCTGTTCCATTCAACGGTTTGAGCATAATTAAATAAAAAATATTAAAACATGCAAGAAACACTTAATTAATATTCCACACAAACATAATTAGGGCAAATATTTCTGTTTAAGCACAACTCATAAGCAATTCTTAAGTGTGTAGCACACCTAACGCGTAGCAGTTGTCATCTACGGCGTAGCTCTTCTACGCACGTGGTGCCTAATGTATGTACGACCATTAAAGAAAGTTTTCTTAGGATAAGTACCTACATCTGTATAAGAGATATATATGTGGTTCTTATGTATGTAACGCTTCTGTTCTCTATTAGGACGCCATAATTACAGAGTAAAAGTTATTGAACTAATGATAATGTTAAGTAATTTGGAAGGCGTAGCAGTACAGTGTTTGATTTCCGCTCATATTGTGCAAACGTTTGCATGTACGTGCGAGGATTTTGACAACGGAATCTAATATGTTTATTTTCACAAAAATAATGATAAGTACGTAATGAAAGATTTGAGATTGAAATGGTCATTTTTATATTTCAATAATTCATTTATTTCATAACAACGTGTACATGCATTGTGTTGAAATGTATAAATGAAATTACTAACTTATATCTAATATCTTCAAATATTATTTAAACATAAATATTAGTCACATTTTCCCTTGAACACCACTTAACTAAAACATTTTTTTGCTTTAATGTTATTTAAAGGTTTCTAATACTTTAGTTACTACAAAAAAGAAATTAAGCAAATTGACTAAAAATATATTTTATATTTCTTAAATCATGTAAAATTCACCCCAAATAGGTATTTTCATATCAAGGATTAAAAAAATATTCAAAAGCGTATTTTCAACCTCCTATACAAAATTCATCCCCTCACGAGAGGGGTTGGGGTGAATATTTTTCCCCTGGCATATTATCACTGAATACCTCGTTTAGAATGCATAGAACCTGTTACCTTTTATTTAGACGCCATAATTGTTAACTCTTGATGGTTCGAAGCCATAAGAGGTTTCCTTCCGAACTTAACGCCTTAGGGGTGAACAGGGGACGTAGACTTTGAATAATTATTAATATTTGTAATTTAAGGGTTTCGGATGAAATTATACTATGGTAATGGTAAACAGAAGCGCGGTAGCCTAGTGGTATGGGTAATGGACTGCAGAGACGAGGTCTCGGGTTCGATCCCAGGTTTTACCATGGCACACACCAATGACTTTTCGATGCTTTTGCAAAGTTATGTGTGTATTTCTCGAAGGTTTATAAGTGCCTGGTTAATGGCAATAGGCTGGCCACCTATTACATTGGGACCTAAATATAAACTGGCGAAATGGGGGTGCCTGCACCTCTGCCTACCCCTTCGGGGATATAGGTGTGAGTTTTGTTAGGGTTTGGGGACAAAATATGAACACTATTTGAAATTAAATAATCACTTTTATTATCGTTTCACAGGGAAGCAATAATAGTTCTGTTCTATATGAGATACTGACACAGAGTGACGGTCATTCTGAATATTACACTCTTTTATTAGTTCGGGTAGCGTCACATGCAAAAATACTTTTATATAAAAATATTGGTTTACCCTCACTAAATAATTACGTGAAACATTTAAATTAATTTTTGCATAAGTAATAATATAAATCAACACGCCCCCTCAAAAATTAAATTAACTAATAATGCTTCTTATACAAATTAATAATTGTACAGAACATAATATTACTTCCAAGTGTGTGCTGGGAGTATTCACAAACAAGGTCCAACATTTGTTGCTAGGATTAGGGAAAACCCAGAAAAACCTAATCAAACCTTTAAACTTAAATTAATTACTAATTCTAATTATAACAATAATCAAAATAAACAATTTACTTTTCATTCTAAACCTATTTTCCTTCTCAAATCTTGAAAAGAAACTGCTGGTAACGGTTTCGTCAATATATCAGCTAGCTGTTTAGCTGTATGTACATATTCTAATTGTATGACCTTTTTCTCTACTTGTTCTCTGGAAAAATGATATTTTATGTCAATGTGTTTTGACCTTTTATGATTAGTAGGATTATTGGCTATACTAATGCAACCGTTATTATCTTCAAATATCGTGATAGGTTTATTTATATTTATATTAATACTCTCGGCTAGAGACTTCAACCATAAGGCTTCTTTAACAGCCTCATACAGTGCCATATATTCGGCTTCAGTAGATGATGTCGCTACTGAATTTTGTCTCTTTGTACACCAAGTTATAGTACAATGTTCAAAAAGCTTAAATAGGTAACCTGTAGTACTTTTTCTATCACTATAATCATGTCCACCCCAATCCGAGTCAACATATCCACATAAAACATTATTGTAAATATTTCTTTTATATGTTAATTTCAAATTCATAGTACCTTTAAGGTATCTCAGTACCCGCTTTAGACATAACCATAACTCCTTGTTATTTTTATTTGTATAGCGGCTTAATATATTAACTGATGTACTTAAATCGGGACGGGTACATATCATAACATACATTAAACACCCAATTAAATTACGACATGGTACATCATATTTATCTTCCAAATTTAGCGCTTCATAATTTAATTTAATTTCAGTAGGTGTACTTATTGGGTTACAATTAATCATATTAAATTTATTTAAAATTGTTTGTATGTAAGCACTTTGATCAAGAGTAATTGTATCAGCGTATCTAGTTATTTTAATTCCAAGGAAAAAGGTTATATCCTTTAAATCAGTCATTTTAAATTTACTCATTAGATAATTTTTAAAATCATCCATTGTCTGCATATCTGCACAAGCTATTACCAAATCATCGACATAAAGTACCACATAAATATTTTTCTCGATGTGACCTTTATCTAGAAGATATATACATCTATCTACTGATGAATTTTGAAAACCCTTTTCTTTGAGAGATTGTTCGAATACATCAAACCAACATCTTGCAGATTGTTTCAGTCCATATAATGCTTTATTTAATTTACAAACATAATTACTGTTATTGCTAACAACGCCCTCGGGAATATTCATATATATTTCTTCCTTTAATATACCATTCAAAAATGCAGTTTTTACGTCCATGTGATGAATTAATAAATTAAATTGATTTGCGAAACTAATAATAAATCTGAAACTAGCTATTCTCGCTACAGGAGCAAAAGTTTCATTATAATCAGTAAGATATTCCTGACTGAAACCTCTGGCAACAAGCCGAGCCTTATATCGTAAAGGTTTTCCAAATTCATCATGCTTTATAGTAAAAATCCATTTACAATCTATTATATTTTTATTGTTAGGTCTTGGAACTAAAGTCCAAGTATTATTTACTTTATGGGAATTAAGTTCATCTTTAATTGCATCTTCCCAACATGTTCTACTACTCAATAATTTTATTTCATTAAAACATTTAGGTACCGTACATGTAAATAGATAAGCAGACAATGCATAATCATCATTAATTTCCTCATAAGAAATATGAGGTCGACCCTTGAGCCTAGCACTCCTTCTAGGTACAAATGATTCAATAGTTGTATCTCTAGCATTTACAGGCGAAGTATCAGAATTAGTTTCAGGTTCATTGTTTATTCTGCGAATTTTACTCGGACTGCATTGTACTTCTGGTACATCAGATTTCGAATTATCTGATTTAAGGATGTTTGTATCTTGAGACCTTTTAGACACTGATTTAAAAAGATAATCAACATCAGTTTTGTCACGAGAATATTCAACATTATTCTCTTTAGGCTTTGCAGGCCTAGACTTTAGAAAATTAGTCTCATCTACTACAACATCCCTTGCAGTTACATATCTTTCGCATTCTGTGTTCCAAACTTTATAACCATTTGGACTATAGCCGACTAATATCCCTTTCCAAGACTTACTGTCAAATTTACCTATATTGGTTTTATTATGGACATACACAGTTGAACCGAATATCCTAAGTGACATAATAGACGGTTTTCGTCCATGCCACAGCTCATAAGGGGTTTTAGGCTGATTTAAGGCTTTTGTTGGTGTAATATTTATCAAATGAACTGCAGTTAACACTGCATCAGCCCAAAAACACTTATTTAAATTTGCACCATCCAACATTGAACGAGCCTTTTCTGTTATAGTTCGGACCATACGTTCAGCCACACCATTTAACTGAGGTGTGTAGGGCACCGTCAAATGATAACTAATTCCCTTTAGTTTACAATAATCTCTCATTTCTGTTGATAAATATTCTCCACCGTTATCGCTATACAAAGTCACTAATTTTGTGTTAAATTTTGCTTCACCTTTCGCAATAAAATCTTTAAATGCAGAGAACACATCTGATTTATACGTCAACGGATATACAACACAATAATGTGTGAATTGATCCACAAACAATACAAAATAATTCTTGTTATCTACTGATGAAGGAGTGATAGGGCCACATACATCTGAGTGCACAATATATAAAGGTCGTTTAATATATTCTTTACACTTATTCTTATTAAAAGGTAATCGTGTCTGTTTTCCACTTATGCAAGCCTCACACAATTCATTGGTTGGAAATATTTTTTCAATTTGCTGTTGGTCTGCTATCATATTATTGCTTTTTAATTCAAAGAATTTAGATTTACTAATATGACCTAAACGTTGATGCCACAAATTATAATTTATATTTAGCTGACATACTTGAAAAACAGACTGATTAATTTTTGTGGGTAGTTCAAAAGATATTGTTATTAAATTGTTTAAATTCTTACCTTTCAATATCAGTTTACCTTCTTTCATAATGCGCGTGCCTTGTTCATCAAAAATTACCTGCAAGCCTGCCTGCTGCATCTTTGAAACCGATAGTAAGTTGTATGGCACCTCACGACAGTACAGCACATTTTCCAGAACACCTGCAACGCCGTTGTTACTCACTACGTTTATAGATCCCTTCTTTGTAGCTGTAATAAAAGCACCACTTTTAGCAACTGAAATTTTTATGGGTTTAATTAATTCGTATGAATGAAAAATATCATCCCTGTTTATGATGTGATCTGAAGCTCCAGAATCCAACAAAAATGTAATAGTATTTGCAGTATCTTCATGTTGGTACTCGCCGGTCATAAATGCATAACCTGAAAAGTCGTCAGGCTTCGATTGCTCAGTTAATCCCACCGTTTGAACTGTTCTTGTTCTGTCTGACACATCCTTTTGTTTATTCGACCGTTTAAAATAAAAGCAATTGTTCTTTATATGTCCCTTACGTCCACAATAATGGCATTTAATAATCTTTTGATTTTTTTGTACTTTAAACTTTTTATTATTTTGGTGTGGGTAGTTATGATTTGATTTATTAGCATCAAATTTTCGCTTGTAATTATTTTCAGTGTTATTTTCAACATATAGAACCTTTGCACTTGTATCACCACTCTCATTCTTCAATTTCACTTCATGGTCTAAAAGCCTAGTTTTCACAAATGGTAATGTTAGGTTATCCTCAGATAATGTCTCAATAGCAGTTATGACTCCATCGTAGGTATTTGGTAACGTTAACAATAAATGTGCAACCTTATCAGTTTCTTCCAACTTGGCGCCCGCTGCCAATAATTCCGTGATTAACTCGTCAAAAACAGTGAAATGTTTTACTAAGGGTATATCGCCTTGTAGTTTTAATATTAACAATTTCTTTCGTAAAGCCAGTTGACTTGCTAAACTTTTACGTTCGTATATTAAATCTAAATTTCTGAAAACTTCCTGGGCTGTTATATTATCATTTACAAAACCGATGAAAGAGTCCGATAAATATTCCACTAAAATATTTTTAACTACTTTGTTGTTCTTTTCCCACATATCCGATTGATCTTCTGGAATATCATTATCAACTACCGCCATTAAATCCATTTCACTTAACAATGAACGCATTCTAAATTTCCAAACACTGTATTTATCACCGTCGAAAGGCTTTATATTCCGTTTTTGTTTTGAATATTCCATTACTTACGGTTTTCCAGTTAATGCCAATACTTTTTCCTTATTATAACAATGATGCAGTCACTATTTTTATACTCACTATTATATTCACTAAACTGTAGGTAGGTAGTATTTTTATTGCCCTACAGTATAGGCAGTAAGGAATTAAATCTTTACAAATGTCACAATACTGGGCCCATAACCTGTTAGGGTTTGGGGACAAAATATGAACACTATTTGAAATTAAATAATCACTTTTATTATCGTTTCACAGGGAAGCAATAATAGTTCTGTTCTATATGAGATACTGACACAGAGTGACGGTCATTCTGAATATTACACTCTTTTATTAGTTCGGGTAGCGTCACATGCAAAAATACTTTTATATAAAAATATTGGTTTACCCTCACTAAATAATTACGTGAAACATTTAAATTAATTTTTGCATAAGTAATAATATAAATCAACAAGTTTATGTTATGTTATGTTATGTTACTAACATATGTCTAATTTGTTGCAGGTAATTGAACGAGTACCATTTTTTAGACCTGAATGGGTTAGTGTATTAGCGAGGATTCTAATTCCAGCCCTCTCAGTCGTAAAGACGACATCTTAACTGCCAAACTATCAACGCTTAAATACCATAGTATTATCATTAACATGTGTGAATGATTTAAAACGTCTTTCATACCATCATTTAAGTTAGTGGATAAATCTTTGGTTTACTACTTGTGCATTCTTGTTTGTTAGAAGTAAAATCATGTTTTGTAAAATATGAAGCAATTTAGATAACTTACTCGCTATATAATAATAATAATAATAAATAGTCTAGGGCAATCTACTCAACACCACCTAGACCCATGGTAAGCATAGTTTAACGGACTTGTGTTATGGGTTCTAGAATGCGGATAAACATACTTAGATACTTTTTTTATTGTAAATTTATGCAAATTGTACGCAGCAACACCTAGACCAATGCAAACATTTATATTCATGCACACAAATATTTGCACTAAGCGGGTATCGAACCCGTAACAGTCGCTTTCACTACCGCCACGCCACGGAAGTCCTCTTCAGGTATATTTTACTATATAAACATAAAAAATAATGTCTTTATTATTTAATGGCTTTACGTTACTTCGTGTTTGTTAGCCGTTACAGTTTAAAGCCTTATTAGCAATTAGTTTTATCACGTGGCGCCACTCGTAAAGTAATAGGTATGACGATGAAAACAAGCCTTCATCATTATGTAATATTTGAATTAAATAACATTGGCATCACTAGGCTTCTCGACAAAATAACCGTTTTCTTGCGATAACGCCAGCGAAGACATAATGTAATGGAGGTATACGATTGCTTTTTTTTATATAATCGCATCATTCATCATTCTCTGAACCTTTTTCCAACTCAGTTTGGGTCGGCTTTTTCCAACTCAGTTTGGGTCGGATGATGCGGCTGACCTTCGATATTTTACGTGAAGCGACTGCCATCTGACCTCCACAACCAATGGTCCAATGACCAATGGCGATATCGAAATTCCAAGTTAGTTTTTTTTTTCATCTATCATCAGCAAAATACCCGCAGATAACACCTCTACCAGAGCCGGTGAGAAAGTTTATGTCAGACTAGCACCGACTAAAATGCACGCTGTCTAGGGGTCTTCGGTTGCCGGAGGGGAGATAGTACATTTCTGTCGCACCCCGGTCAACCCGGGGTCATATTTCTTATCAAAAATTCAGTAAGTATGAAGATTGTTCAAAGTTAAAAGTCTGACTAGCGAAGTCTTGAACATCGTATGAGACGTGTAAGTAAATTCCAACTACAAGGAGAGGTTTCAACGCGAATTAAACTTTTCTATTATAACTTTAGTAATTATGATACTACTATGGTACTATGATAATAATGACATAACTTAAGAATACCTTCGTTTAATACGTTCTGAAGTTTTTACATTTACATATTTTAGAAGAAATAAAAAAATAGATCATAGAAAAAGTCACAAGTATTCAAAATCGGCGGGTTTGCATGAAAGGCTTGAAGACTTAACAGTCTTTAAGCCTTTCATGCAAGCTCGGAACTCATCCTGACGGAAACTCATCAAATACCTATGTAAGGATGGAATAAAATCGTGGGATGTTGTCTCTGCTCATCCCGTAAGTAAAATATACGCGAGTGTATGTTTGTATTTTGTGTATATACATTTATTGCTTTTTTTTTGTAAGTTTATATTAAGCCATGTGTTCTCTAAATTTTCATTTCTTTTTACTCATTCGGCATTTCTTTGGTTGATTTCTCCCACAAGGACCCAATAGGAAGCCAAACATTTTATTATACACATTACTTAGCAGTTAGACCAAAAACGTAAGTGACAATAGCAATTTACAAGAAAATCGCCTTTAAGACAACGTTTACTATCTGATTTCTCTAAATATTCAATGTCACTTGCATCCTTTTGTGTCCAATACCGATACGTCTCATTCATCCTTAATTTTATTACGTAACACGAAGGAAACTTTCTAATTTATATGTAAAAACTCTACTAAAAGAAAAAGCAGTATAAAATATATATTCTTGAAGAATAAAACAAAGATATACTGACCTCGTATTTGACAAGTTATTTGCTTAAAAAAGTCGTCAAACTGTCATAAAACTGCTGAACTGGAACGTAAACTCTACAAGCTTACGAATACAAATCCAAAGGTACAAAAACAAACTTTACTGCCTTATTACTTTGTATACCTACAGCACATAAACACAGTATATACTAACCTTCCCGTAGTCGCGTCTAATAGGGAAAAATTTACAGTGGGGCATTGGTCTGACAGACCGATCTGTTGATAAAAAAGATATCCAAGCATGCTTTGCCACTAATGCGAACCCGCATTTAATAGAAGCAAGATAGCTTAACTAGAGGGGTTAAACTACAATATTAAGTAATTTCGGTCAATGATAGTCTTGCCCCGTATTTTCTAGTCTATACAGACACGTAATTAATTTTTTTTTATCATTACTTTGCCACTCACATTAGTGTCAAAGTAATGATGATGTGAATGACAGAGGGGAACGAAAACAGACTATTGACCATTTTAACAAAATTTGACAACTGCTTTTTGATTCTTCAATACCTTTTTTGTAGGTATCATGATTTTTAAGCCCTTTTATCAGTATCATCATGGTCCTAACAAAAAAGTATTACAAACAAAATAATAACCCAATTTTTCTAAATAGGCCCCTGTTTTTGTTTTCGTAAAAAAAAGAAAAGAAAAAGAAGTCTAGGTTTCAACAGATTTAAATTTGACCACAAACTATGCAGCTACAAAGCTAAACAAATCGCTATTAGATATAAAACAAGCCAAACAAACATGGGTCTGACATACCCATGCACAGATATCCAGAGGTTGATCATTTACTGCTATATAGTTGTGTAGTCCCGGCTAAATCGTTACAGGATCTTAAGGTGCGATTAAGGGATAATACCTGAATGATTGGCAGTATACACCTGTGTTCCTACAAGGTTAGTTTACTCGAAATCCCCTGGCCTAATGTGGTGATGTTGTTATTATAATCTTACCTACATACATAACCATCTTATATAACTAAATCTACTAAAGTTATGACGTGGATCCCAGCAGTGTAGAACTTTGGCCATCCGATCTCTTCCCATGCGGTGGATGACATTTTGATGCTTTTCGAGGTTATGAGTGTATTTATCGCAGGTTTATAAATGCCTGGTTAATGGCAATAGGTTCGCCACCTATTACATTGGGACCTAAACATAAACTGTTGGAATGTTGGTGAAAGCACCTCTGTCTACCCCTTCGGAGATATAGGCGTTAGTTCATGTTATGTTATATTATACTTTCGTGGGAATTTCTGCACATGGCAAAAAAAGTATACGAAAATGTATACCGGGATCGTATTAGGTGAAAACAGGTGGTCTCTGCGTACCCTACTGGAAAAGAGGTGTAACTTTATGTGTGTATGCTGTAAGGAGTAAACATATAGATTTTATACCCTTTTAAAATAAAACGTAGTATTAAATTTTAACAGTCAGTATACTATTTGCTTTTTCAAAATTTCCTGAATACGGAGTATATCAGAATCCTTTGAGGATTAAATTGCAAAGTGCATATGCGATTACCTGTTCTTAGCCATACCAAGAAGGTAAGTAGATATTGATTTTCAAGTTTCAAGGCAATAGAACCGTTTCCAATATCTATTAGTACCTACATAGTCATGTATTGAAGCCATTCCAAGATTTCAATAGATGCCTTCAATACAGGATCATTGAACTTTATTAAACTGCTTTGTAAGTCAGAAGTAAGGTGCTCCGTGAAGTAATTTTTGGTAAAGTTGAATTGACTCTTTTTGCGTTTAAAATCATTACAGATTCACGAAAATCAAATAGATCCAACTGGTTTTAACGTCTCGACAACCAATCAGTAAAGCTCACAAAAATTATAAGCAAGATGGTGGATTTCTAGGATTGGTCGAAATCCCAGATACATACAAACATACATACAATCATATATACAAACGTACATACAAAATATATACATTTCAATACATATACATTACATTACACAAAACCTAGGTGTGAAAAAGTGACAGAGTACAGAATCCGTAAAACATTTTTTACAACCTATCTGTAAGCTGGTCAGAAATTGGTGACTGTCATAAAAGTCCTTATTTAAATTCATTCGGTGACGCATGAAATGAATAGACTGTTGCTATATTTGCACTAGTATTATAACTTTATAATTAAAACTTCAATGAAATGATTGAAATTACAAATAGACTCATATACGTTGGAGAGCCATAAAACTCCAAGATATTTTACACGCGATGTAAGAATTAGGTAGTTTGCTTAGAGAAAAATCAATAAAGCTCTGGTCACTAGGTCGGGATTTAATTACAGTATAATAATTTAACATTTATGTTACAGAACACGTGTTAAAACAAGTATTTTTTATGTTACAATATATAATTAAAGCATTTTAGTTTGTGTCAAAATATAGTCAAAGTAATTTTTCAGTTTACCGTTTAAATAGATTCACTTTCCATCGTGAAAGTAAAGCCGTGAAAGCGTGAAAGAACCGCGGTAGGCTAGTGGTATGGGTGGTGGACTGCTGAGACGAGGTCTCGGGTTCGATCCCAGGTTTACCATGGCACACACCAATGACTGCGATGCTTTTCGAAGTTATGTGTGTATTTATCGCAGGTTTATAAGTGCCCGGTTGATGGCAATAGGCTCGCCACCTATTACATTGGGACCTAAATATAAAACTGGCGAAATGTGGGTGCTAGCACCTCTGCCTACCCCTTCGGGGATATAGGCGTGATATTATAAAAAAAAAATAAAAAAAAAAAACAAAGTAAAGCTGTCTTAAGAAGAAACATCCTGTATATAAGACACGTTGAAACAAAAAAATAAGCCCCAATTCGAGGGATTAACTGAATTTGAAAACTTCTTATCTCCGTATCCTGACGTCATCATTTCGATGGGGTCGAACTTGTGTTTCACCTAGACTCTCCACCTAGTTGAAGCACAGGTACTTATAGGGTGGGACCCTATAAGTACCTGTGCTTCAACTGCTTTATCTGATGATAGGTACAATCAAGTAATTGTCAGATGAATTAATAATCATCCAAATGCCACTTAATTAAGAAGAAGTTGATTGAAGTCTGTTAAATCTCACTGCCAGAATTTCTTTACAACGATATTTGAACTTCACCGGTATACAATAATTGAGTCCTTTGTGTTCTCAAATCGGGCTTTTTGTACCAATTTAATTATATGAACGAGCTCTATCTAATAGTTTAACATAGCATTTAGTCACACGATGCTAGTAAAAGGACATATCGAGTGATATATGACATTAAGTTCACTAATGGAAACGTGGTATAGCATCTTAAAGGTTCAAAAACGTAACGTAACGTGAGAGGTATTTCAATATCTACAGTTAAAAACTCAGAATAGCTTGAACTCTTTAGGAGTAATGGATTAACTTCAATAAGAAAAATACACTCGCTTACCTTTATTGGGAAGTGTATTATTTACGTTTACCTACCTCTAAGACATATAGAATTAACTAATATCTGTAGAATCCTCTGTTTGACGTCACAGTGATTTATCGTATTATATAAGTCATAAGCCAAATCGTATAAAAGAAACAAATCTTGGCCTATATTTAGGCACGATCATCGAATATATTCGGGTTATAGAATGATTAACAAAGGCGTGAACACGCATTTCCTCACATACCGTGTTCATCGCCAATAACGTTAACGTAACAACTTTACGAGTTATAACGTAACGGCAACGTCACGTCACGACGCCAGCGAAAGGTTGTATCGCTACACAAACAGCAAAACTCGTAAAAAGCATATAAAATATTCGCAACGATCGATAGGAGTTTTAATAATGGCAGGAAAATTACCAACAGTGAATTTGTTTATTTGGAAATCAATTTAGCCTAATTGCAGTCTGGACATAGATGTCTCTCAATGATGTGAGGCTTTGGCCTGCTGTTTCCACGATAGCCAGACGGATTGATACATGGATTTTTGCGAGCTTCCCTTGTTACGCAGTGATATAGACTGCGTATTATTCCGTTAGTCACCCCTTACGACACCCTTTGGATTAGATGGGGTGGCAAATTCTTTCTTTATCACCACACTAAGAGTATTTGTAGTTGGAAAACAATACACAAAAAATAAACAGTACCCAGAATACCCAAGATCTAATCTTAAGACCGACCACTTAAATATTAGTTACTGAAGCTGGTCATCCCGACCTCTAGAATGTGCTTTTCAGGACATACCAGACCGACTACATCATGAGCCGATGTGACGTAAAAAATCTCTCGAACTACTACTTCCTCTTTACCGCCTTATTAGCCAACTTCGACTTCAAGGGTCGTGACTAAACCCTTAAATTTATAAACCAATTGAAAAAGGCAAATGTAACACAACGGCGAAATTTAGTCCTCTATCAAAGGTTAAAAAACCAAATTCACATAACTAGCAATAACAGTTGACAGAAAAATCGCGATACTGTCAAGTGTTTGTGATGTCATTAAGGACTTTTTTTCTTTAAAAGGTCGATGTCACTTACACCGATGCCCTTCAACTATCGAAATATATTTGTATAGAGTAGTCGGGTGTCGAGATTGGGCAGTCGTGCGGGGCTAATGGGATCAGTTGGGAACCCTTGCTACTCGAAGTGTCTGTGTTAGTATTGGATTAGTAATCAGTTTCCTACTGGTTAGTAGACTACAGGAGACGGCGTAATATACTACTATAAAAATAGTTCACAGAACCGACTTATTGTAATTTTCTGTGTAAAATTTCAAAAATAAATCCGTCAAGCTATTCTGATGTGATTGACATCCATTGTATACGGAATAATTAGCCAAGTTATCGCATTAGCTGAGTATGCCTGTAATGTTAACTTTAAGGAAAAATAAATAAAGTAAATAAATAAATCATTTTAAATATCGGAGCACGATTGTACCTCCACTAGTCCAAAAGGCATTTATACATTTTTGCATCACAGTGGTTACTCAATGTCTGAGAGAATCTGACTGAAATTTAAATTATAGTCTGTTTCTTTTCGTGCGCAGAATGCCCACGGATACTGCCTCCACCAAAGTCGGTATAGGTAATTATGACGAACTCAAACCGACGCATTGCATTCATTGGGTCTTTCATTGCCGGAGGTGAGATTATACAAGACATATTTCTCGCACCCCGGTAAACCTGAGAAATTGATTATAGCCTGGAATAACACCCAGGCTAATTTTATTGTTATCCCTATAATAGGTTGCTATGAGTTGTGAGAACGATTACAAATGTACTCGAGCGAACCTGCAAATAACAGCTAAAATGATTTAAGCATCTAACATCCTTAAACTGAAATGAGTGCAGAAATGCGAAGTAAGCACAGTGAGTATAACGTATTATTGATGTTGAGTATCTTATTGATCTCTCGCTCACATACCAACAAGACATTTTTACTAACATGCAAAAATGTCTCGTTGGTATGTGAGTTCGCGTCAAATTGTCGCCTGTCTGCGTTACTTTTTATTGCAGAATTAGAGTGATTGGATCACTGTGTAGTAATAAAATAAATAAGGAATGGAAATGTACTTTGTTTATACGTTATTAAGATTGAATTAAAATAACCGTTCTTTCTCATATAATATAAGTATGTGTATGCAGCGAATCTTTGTTCAATTAATTTGGAGTCTCCAGAGCTCAGTGAGTCAGAGAGAGGTTTTGTGTTGTCAGTGAGAAGATCAAAAAGCCGTTTTTTGTCTTCCGTAACTTCCTAAACATTCTCTCTTCCCTGCTTCCCCTTTCCCCCTCCCCTTTTAATGGTTGGCATGAAAGTGACAACTCTGGTGTTACAAACATCCTTAGGAAACGGTAACCACTTTCCCTCAGGTGGCCGAGTGTTTGTCTGACACCTATTTGGTATAAAAAATAGTTGGCTTTCGAACTAGCTATGAAATTTCCATCTCGAAGTTCTGCAGATAGACCTGGTCGAATGAAGCATGGGATCACTTCGGCTTTACATGACCTATGAAACATGAAGCGGTCTTAATGCGTTAGGAATGGTCACCCATCCATGTAATCTTTAAGCCAGATACGTTCAGCCATTGTGCTTGAACGTGTAACAAACATTCAAACATCTTCGCATGTTTACAATTTTTTTCTTTTATCATATTATTAGGTTCATATTTTCTTCTTTTACCCCTAAAGATTTTTAGGGTAAGTGTAAGTAAGACTTAGCTACAGTTACCTTCATATATTTGAGAAAAGGAATAGCAGGGTAAACATTTACATACAAGAAACACACTTAATAAATTAGACCGGGTGATTGTATAGTTTTTTAGCACAGTTTCGGTAGTAAAATCGTCTGGAACTATTAATTTGGCCCAAAAAATAAACTTTTGCACGTTTCCAACATTCTTCTGTTCACCTGTACATTATTCCCAATACATTAAGTTTAAAACATAACACATAACATAACATAAACTCACGCTTATATCCCCGAAGGGGTAGGCAGAGGTGCTAGCACCCACATTTCGCCAGTTTATGTTTAGGTCCCAATGTAATAGGTGGCGTGCCTATTGCCATTAACCGGGCACTTATAAACCTGGGATAAATACATACATGACATCGAACAGCTTCGAAAAGTCATTGGTGTGTGTCATGATAAAACCTGGGATCGAACACGAGACCTCGTCTCAGCAGTCCATTACCCATACCACTAGGCTACCGCGTTTAAGGTAAAAAAGCAATATTATGTATTAGGGCTTATTGCTTGATACATTCTAAATGCGAAGTGTACGTAGTAAGTGCGCTTCTGCCATGCTTCGGGCGTGACGGTAGACTCATGAAATATGTATGTCTCCATAGTGCATCACAATTTAGGTATATATTTCAAATTCTCTGTGCCTTCCTTTTTACAATTTACATAAAATGTTGGCTTTGCTATACATGTATACCTGTATACATATATCTACCTATAGGGTGATTTAAATTGCGTAGGACTGTTCTATATTTATGGTTAGAACCATGGAAAACAAAATACAAGTGGAAGTGTGAAGGTACGTGTGTCATTGCTGTACGTTTTAAGTAACGAAGGACAAATTCGACAATATGAACCTTTTTGTAAGAAGTCAAAGTTTTAAATACATTTCTTTAGACTCACTGATGTTCGATTTGAATTATGAAACGTTATAAATACTTTTTTAAAGTAATCACTATTTTAAACGGTCACGGTATTGTTAAGGTGTGTATTTGTTTTGTAGTACACATAATTTGAATGAATTTGACATTAAAGGAGTACATAAATACGATCATTAGAATAATTGTTAACTAAAAATGATACGTATTATAAACGGCTATGTGCGTGAGTTTGGCGACATCGGTGTACGATCGACGACACTGAATATTTCGCACGTTTATATTTAATAGTTTTTTTTCTGTTCTGTGGTCAGAACTCAAGCCAACCTCACCTGTTAGTTAGATGACTTACTAAACAACGGGCGTGGTTCAGGTCCAGTCTTTCATTATGGGTTTGGGCAGTTGAATGGCAGTCGCTCTGATAACAGTCAACAAAGCAATAAAAACTGGGTGATGTTTTTTTTTTGTAAAATCTTTTTTGTTATTGACATAAATGTCTTTATTTAGTTTTACGTATATATTTATAGCACACTATAACGATTTTATGTTTAAGTTCGTTAAACTATGGTTATAAAATATTTCAAAACGAAAATATTTTAATTTTTACTTGTTACCAGCTCAAAATGTCACGCAATGTCATTCTTGAAAGTCAAATTATCAATAACAAAACCTAACAAAACTAAAGTTCAGCATAAAATGAATATTTTGCATGTCAAAGCACAAAAACAGAACTATTTATATTGGATACCTAATAGCAATACTTTTTCATGTTGAATATTGTTTTCAGTTAGTGCACAATGAATGCCTATCTACCAATATATACAATATACAATCTCTTTTATGTAGGAGCATACCAGCGTGTCTACATGATAACCACCTTCTTTTTGAAGTCGGCTATAAGGACCAATGACTTCGAAAAATACAATACAAGCTATTCAGTACATAAGCGTCACGGATCCTGAGGCGCGAATTAATTTTTAATTTGGAATAGTACGTATAAACTACTAGCCTATGTCCGCGGCTCAAGAATTTTCGATACTTCATTGTGTATCAAGAAAATGGCTATTTTCTTCACAATGTACAAACATTTTTAAGGAATACACACAAATATTTGCTCCAACATCGCGTACCAAGGGTTGGCTATATTATGTTTACCCTTATTTCTCGAGAATACTGCAATCTAAACAAATTATGGCTTCGTTGCATCTTTGTGTACAGAGAAAATACGATCATAAGGAATTTCATTAGCATGATAATAATAGTTGTTATGAATTAACCTGAAGAGCTTTTCATAAATATATTTTGTTTTTAGTATTTTCAATGGGGGTGCTGAAGATTGGTGTTCTTTAATATAAGGCAACTAGAAAAGAGAAGTTTTGTCAACTCATGTTTTTTTTTATATACCACTTAGGTGGCAGACAAGCGCACGGCCCCCCAGATGGAAAGCGGTCACCGTGGCCTATGGACGTTTGCAACACCAGAAGCGTCACACACGTTCTGCCTACCCTGTAGAAACCTTCTAATGCCCTTCTTGAAGAACCCCATATCGTAGTCGCCTGAGAAAACCACGGCGGGGAGCTCATTCCACAGCTTGAGCGTGCGCGGAACTCATGTTGTGTTCCCATAAAACTCCTAATTCCGCGACTGGAATTGAATTTCGAACCAATTCGCGGCATCCGCCATCTTGACGACAGTTTTAAAGAGCTGCTGATTTCTGAATAAGACGTAAAACCGAAGTTGCGGGATACTACAGTTTCGCATGTCGGGTTTCTGACTGAAACTGAATTTAAACTTTCTAACAATTCTAATTATTTGTAGCGCAATAGGTGTTTATTCCAAATAACTGTAGATCAATCGTTGCCATCAATACCCAATGTTTGGCAACGACCCAACATTAGCTTGAGTGTAAATCAATAGCTTTGAAAGTTATCGTTTGAAACAAGAGTTTATCGAAAAATGTGTTCGCATTAATTACCGTTAAGCTACGAATACATTGGCGTTAGTTATTGCGCCTAAATTAGATTGTACTAATTAAATTTATCCACCTCTGTCATGCCACATTATGCAATCTACGTATTTGTAATAGTGACCCTCTTTTTCGAAACTTTGCCTTCAGCTTGCCATCTGGCGTAAAAAAGAGAAAAAAAAGCCATTTCATTTTAGTAGTAAGCTATGCTATTAAAATCTAATACGAAACGGTATATTCTAGAGTGAATAAAAAATATAAGTATTACACTTCTTCACTCAAATTTGGTCATCAAATCTTTATCAACAAGGTATACAATTTAATGGCATTTGTGTATGGTGGGGCTGTAAAAAAATATATCATATAATATAATAGTACCTATTCATTTGAATTTAGAATTACAACAAAGGGAAGTATTATTTACAGTCAAGGAGTACATTATTTTTTTACTATTTTCTGGCCATCTAACACTATTACGAAAATAATATATTTTAAGAAAGTATATAATATGAGGGTTTTTTCTTTGTATACCTTTGGAACAAAGTCATAACTTATTTTAGGGTGAAGTATCCCATTCATGAGTAAATAGGGTAAACAAAATATTGCCAACCCTTGGAAGGGATGTTATAGTAAATACTTATGTATTTAATATTTATTTTTTGAAACGGCGAAATAGACCTATTTTATAGGTCGTTCGAAATGAGCTATTGTTCTCATGATATAATATTGCACTTATTCGACCAGACCAGTGCAAACAGCCATAATCATACATACAACTATTTGCACTGAGCGGGGATCGAACCCGCGTCCCGTAAGTAGCAGTCGCATGTACTACCACCACGCCACTGAGGCTTTGATAACACTGACAATAATTGTTACTAAAATATAACTGTCGAAATATTTACTACCCACGTTTGTCTGTCCATTGAGAGTCATTCAAGTGTAATATTATGCCACAAAATGTTCAATCATAGTTTCTAACAATTTATTGAAAATATTCGATGTTGAAAATAATATTTCAGTTCAATTTCAAATACAATAAAGGTATGAATGTGAAACGTTTCATTTAGAGTAAAACCGTTCAGTTTAAGCACAATTTAGTTTTAATATCAACAGATTGATATTTAAGTTTGATGTTCACTCTATTGATGATATTTTGAACTGCATACACGAGTGAATAAAGAATTCAAGAGTTTTAGTTATTATACAGGTTGTATGGGAAACACTCCCGAAGCCGAAAGCCCCTGGTAGTACTCCTGGTACACAACATATAGGCACGAAAATAAAATATAGCAAAGGAATCATTTCTTTTCGATTTTTTTATACCGTTTAACTTGCGTTATTCACTCTCCATTGTGTTAGAAAAGCTGAAGGAAACAAAAATTTCATGAAACAACATGAACTCGCAAGATGGGACCACTCGTTTTTTAGCAGTGACTTTTTTTATGAAAGTTTAATTTATTAGCTTTACTGATACGATGGAAAGTAAACAATGCGAAAAAAATTTAAAAAGTATAAAAGAAATTGCTTTGCTTTTTTATATACCAGGATTTGTTTGTGTACTATCAAAGGGCTTCGGCTTCGGGAGTGTTTCCCTTACACCCTGTATATTTGTGCAACTTCAGGAGAAATAATATTAACAATTTAGGGGAAAGTGGGGGGAAATCGGATAGCGGGTGAAACCAGATAGTTACTATTTCACTGCTTTGCATATAGTTGTCTCGTTCTAACTAGTCGAAAAATATTCGCGAATGCTCACTCAGTGCGGTTACAAATGGCAGCGACAGTAACATCTCAACGCGTGCGTCTATAAACGGAAATTGAAAACGAAGGTAAGTTATCTAATATTTCAAAGATTTTGGCGTGATATCATTCACATCAATCGTGTGTTATGAGTAATAATAGTATGCTATAAGACGTGATATATATTTAAGTTTTTAAAACGTTATTTAATGTAGCTGTGAGTGTAAACATAACCTGTCAAATATTAAAACTTCAAATTATGTACCTGAGGGGTATAAGCGGACGGGGTGATTTCGGATACACGATTTCATCCCGATTAACTTGTATGTGTTGTGTGCGTTTGTTATATTGCTGTTATATGTTACTAAGTATGTTTTAATTTGTTGTAGAGTGTCAACATGCCACGAAATATTTTATGCCGCATTTGAAAAAAGAGAATAGGCCATTGAGACGAGAGCATTGAAGTAGGTGAATGGTACCAATGTACCCCGTGTTTTAAATGAGATCACGAAGAATGCATATATAATTTTTGCTAAAATTGGCGGTAATTAAGAACAAACACCTTGTTATTAGTGTCCGTATTCACCCAGTATACCCATCCGGTTTGACCCATAGGTATGGGGTGAATTCGTATATATTTTTTTTCATAAAAACTGTTTTATTGATGTTTCCCTACGATTGATCTCTATTATTTTGATTCTAAAGTGTAGCCTATAAGGTACTTGAAGATTTATAAAATTTCTTTTCTTAATAAATAACATAGTGATTTATTTATGAACTCTTTGCCTTAACTATACGGTGTCCCCCCACCTTCCCCTACCTTTCATATCCGAACAGGACATGACGGTATCTCCCGTCCTAATTGAGCAGTCCGACTGGAGAAGTACCTCCGCCCTACATAGAACTGCCGCGGCGAATAATAACCTTGTGTTGTATTTCTGGCGGTGTTCACTGGAGAAATTTTGTGTTGACAGTGGGTAGACCAAGAAACCTTTTCTCTTCCCTTTTTTCAATGAAAATTGCAAAATCTGCCTAAATAAGAGTCATTTGAAAAAACTTCAGACAGTTGATTTAGCGCTGGCAAACTGTTTGCTGATTAAAACTGTCACAGCTTGGAAAGCGACGTAAAAAGGAAGGTGTCAGTTTAGCCATCAATCATTGTCACCTTGGCTTTAAACTTTAAAAAGCTTTAAAATTTTGTAATTGCTATATCAATCTATTTAAATCGAACTTGTTCCGTTTTAGAAATTCAATCAATCAATTAGTAGCTGTACATGGGCCTCTCTCTCAACGCTGGGAAGTTTTGGTATAGGTACTGTATCCACGCTGGCCAGATCGATTGGTATAGGGCAGGGATGGCAAACCAATGGCACGCGTGCCAACGACGACACGCAACACAATAATTCCCTATTTACTATTTCACGCCTATTTCCTTTCGTTCATGCAGAGGTGAATTAACTCCCACATTGCGCCGACCATTTCAGTCCCTACGTAATAGGGGGTCAGTCAGCAGTTGTCTCGAGCCATACATCTGAGGCTAATTCTGGGCTGTATATATATCTGTCTGATGTTAAACCCTATCCCTTAGTCGCCTTGTACGACACCGTAAAACTAAGTGTTATTATTTTATTGTATCAGAACATTTTAGCGTGTGTTCATTATTGGCAGTATAATAAACTCAATCATAAACATAAAGTACTTAACGAAATCATAGTGCCCACTTTATGATAATATTATTACATCTATAAATAACTGAAGTGAACAATATAATAAAAATGTTTGATTTAGTTGTAACTGAACATATTTGTATGCTATGAATAAAATTTTATAAGGAATTGACGACCAAAGTTACTTGCCAAAAAAATTACAGAATATTTTTTTATGTAGGTCACATCAATTTGACTTCACCTCGCTCGATGGTAAGCTGAAGGCAGAGCCTCAAGAAAGAGGATCACCATTACAAACACCAACAATGTTACAATGGTGACGCTCAGTGACCTTTTGTAATCAAAGTATGTAATCAAAGATGTGAAACAATTCAAAACAAAAATCTGCATTTTGTTCATATATGTTGGATTCAATAAATTTGCCTTTAGATGCCACATTTTAGAACGATGCTCAGTCCAGAATCTTGATTTAGAATAAAATATGTGAACAGATTCTGTTTTTAGATGACAGTTTTAAAATCATTGTGACAATCGATTCACAATTGAGTGCTATCTGGAACATAGGTCTACAACATTAAAAAATAATGCTGCTTCACCCAACACAGATGTGCCACACGTATTGGAACATAAAGAAGAGCCATAAAATACCTCTTCATGACTTAACACATCTAGAATTTAGAAATGGACCGAAAAGTTTATTCGGTGCTCTACAAGGAGGCAAAGTATTTTCAATGTAGAATGTACATTTATTCCTTTTGCTGTCAACTCGGATATTCGTTTTCTATATTTTTAGATATTCACAGGGTTGGTAATACCAAGTGATGTGACTGATATATCAAGTATCCAGAACTAATAGTAAATTAGAACTATGATAAAATATCGTTTGATACATTTACACGATATAGATGTAGACGTTACCTGGTGGAAATCCATTATCCAAACAAATATATTTGGGGAAGGAAGGGGGATTTATCACTCACCCACGGTTTAACAATTTTAACGATAACAACAACAAATTATTACTAATTGTCATATAATGGAATGTCAAACCGCACCCATCAAAGCAAGTAAAACGACTTCTTACCCGAGGAGAGATGCTCTCCGTGAGTAGCGGCGCTGCCATGAAACAAATTACTACACCACGATGGCAACTCAAAAATGCCATTGATTTGACAGAAGAGTTACTTTTTTTTATAATATCACGCCTATATCCCCGAAGTAGTAGACAGAGGTGCTAGTACCCATATTTCGCCAGTTCATATTTAGGTCCCAATGTAATGTCCCACTGATAAACCTGCACACATAACTTCGAAAAGCATCGCAGTCATTGGTATGTGCTATGGTAGACCTGGGATCGAACCCGAGACCTCGTCTCAGCAGTCCATCACCCATACTATTAGGCTAACGCGGTTTGTTGTTTAGTTACTTTATAATGATAAAATTTGGAACAGAGTCGAATATTCGTAAAATAAAATTGACGTGTTGATTTAGGAATTGCTGAATTTCTTGCCGGAGTCTTCTCAGGCCGGGACCGCATTTCAAACCTGTGGTCTATTTGCTCACTAATTTATAAAATATTGTTAATATTGACGTTTTGTAAGTGCCGTTTAGTGGTCTATACAGAATAAATGATTTATGAATTGGAATGAAAAAAAAATCTCCTTTTTAATGTAGATTGAAAACGATAATTAAATCTAAATACGAGTTAGCGTTTCGAGCCAAACCCACAAAATATCAAACGAACATTAAAAACATAAGTTCTCGTCCAAATTTTCGCGTGGCAGCCCTATTTGCGGTAAGAATGATTGATAGCTGTTTATGTCTCGCCCGAATCCCAACCGCAGGGATGTCCCTGTCGCAAGCTTTTAAATTTACATAAACTAGCAAAATTATTTAGTAGCAGACATAAATGCCGTGAAATCGTATGATTATCGTCGAGACTTGTTATGGGTAGTTGAAAATATTGTATGATGGTACTGTGATTTGAGTGATGAGTTATTGCAGCTGCTAGGAAAATAAATTTCTGATGAAAACTATGAAATTATATCACGCGATCGAATTTTTGTAACTATCTGTACATTTTTTTTCAAAAAGTATGAAATATCATTTAAAAAATATCCGCCCAAAACATTCCCTCAGCAGCCAACATTTATTACGATTAAAAAACAATCCTTATGGACAGACTGCTAGGCGTGCGAATAATAATACGTGTATATTTTTCCTTAGGAGGCGAGGAACCTCAGGGTCCCATTAACTTTCCCATCCGTTAGCTGACTCCGCTCACTGACAAGGGACTGATGCCATTATTACTTAGTATCCTTAATAGATTACGTATATAATCCGCAATAAATTAAAAAAAAACAACGAAAGAAAAGGTCCAGACATAAATTATTAACCACACTCCGCCCTTAATATAATCTTCACGCCGACAAAACTAATCTACAATTCCACCCGTGTCAGTGGCAAAATGGCAATTTTTCGAAAATTTAATAGAACAGCCGCACCCACGGAAGACTGAAAATGTTTTCAAAGAAAATTTAAGAAATCTCATCAAAATCTGAGAAAAACATTTCGAGCAACAATAGAACGGCGATGCTGCCGAATGAATTCTTTTTTTTTTCTTCCAAATTCAACAATTGAAACAAAAGTAAATTATGGCCTGGTTCAAGAGCGGTCCCAGGAATTATGAAAAATGGTAAAGCTCCTTATTATTATATTATACATGGCGACGGTCGACGCCGTCTCCACCTAACTCGATTTTGTTGGCCAGATTTCTTAACTTTTTTATTGTTCACTAATTGCCATTTCAGCACGATTTATTTCAAGTTGATGGATCGTTTATCAACCGTCTGTAACTATTTTAATATCGCTTTATTATTAAGTTGTGATATATTACTGTTTTGCTGAAATACTTTATGGTGATATACCTGCATGATTTATGCAATATGTTATTTTAGGATTTACTAAAATAACATATTGCATACAATGTTCTACAATATGTTATTTAATGTATTGCTGACGAGGTTCAGGCAAGGCAGACCTAGTCATAGTCGCGAGTACCCGTCACTTTTAACCGGTCGAATTGAAGGTATGAACAACAGCGGCCGCCCGTATGGATGAAATACATACGTGATTTACAACCAATCATACCATATATCGTTTTAAGATTTCTTTCTCAGACGAGCCATAGACGGCGCATCGCGAGATGGGCTGATAACAGTCAGAGTCGCAAGTACCCGTTGGGTGTGAACCGCTTCCAACTAGTCAGAAATGGAGGTCGATTGGGGAGGCCTATGTTCAGTAGTGGACGTCCTATGGATTAAATGATAATGATAATGCGTGAGGGAGATGATGTATCTTCAGGGCAAGTCTAAACTCTAGAATAACTGTTAATTAAATGATGTTTTTGCAAACTTTCCACTCTAGATTGAGTGGTCAGTCGGCAGTCATTTTCGTTAGAGCTATATTAAGGGGGCGCATGAAGGAGCAAATTCAGTTGAGATAATCGTTAGTTTAGGTACTGTCGTCATTAAAAGTTGTTGAAAATTAAAAAAATATCAATATTATAACTTTTTATAACTTGACAAGCGATTTTGTATTTGACAAATGCCGGCCATTGTACGCACCTCTGCCTGTCTCAAAGGGAATATGCAGGGACGAGGGCATAAATAAGTGAAAAGGGTGACCCGTTGGCCTTTACCTTTTTTATATTCTTTATATTACAATGTTAACATCGACTGCCAGCAGTAAAATTTAAACGAAAGTAGCTGTTTGTGTGAGTGTTTTGAAGTAAATTTTAAAACGTGTTTTTCTACATAATAAGGTGTTACTAAGTAATAACTAAGAAATAACTTTTAAGTTAAAGGATTATTTGTTTAAGTTATTATATTGTCAACCAAAATAAAGATGCTTACGAAATATTATGAAGGCCAATTCTCATAATACTCGTAAATACTATTAACTCATACTCAACGACAACACATAAATTTAGTCTTGATCTGTCAAAATCAAATGACATTTCACAAACTGGAGTGTGAGTCCGTCCGAGTACCGTCGGAAGGGGAAGACGTAATCGCACATTTGTTTTTCCGTGCGCGAAATCCGCACGGGTACCAAACCCACCAGAGCAGGTGAGAGAGATGACTCCTTTCGGGTACCCGTCTAGCCCCCGGGTATGGTGGCGCACTTTGCACCGGCTTTGGTGACAGGCGGCTCCACCCATCACGCCCATGCCAGGCGCACATATCTGGACCAAATCAGGGCAGTTTTAGAAAGGGGGCAATTCATGAGTACCCTAAACCGATGATCATGCATGAAGAAAGTAATAAGAATGAATGAAGCGAGATTAGTATGTCAGGATCGAAGCAAATGGAGATCCGTGATCTCTACCAATCCCTATGGACAACAGGCGTGATTTTATGTATGTATTTCATAAAGTAGTTAAAAAAATACTGCTATACTGCTACGAAATTCAGTTTCTGAAGTACAAGACATACTAAAAATATCAAAATACATAACCGAAACCTTTTATTTTATGTTTTGTATTTTCATTGTCTGTTATTTTTTACTATTCAATCATTCTTCTTTTGTACTACATTATAATTATATAGCTTACCTTTATGTGAAAAACCACCAGACATATGTTTTTATATCATGCTCGTAGGTACAATTTGACGAGTAAATTAGTGCGTGTGTACACTCAGGTACAACATATTATTATATGATACCATTATTTCCCCCGTGGCATACAGTACATGAATACAGTGAGAACCTAACATATTAAGACGAAATGTACGGTGTTTTCACCGTAACATTTTATGGTTGATATTCCTATCTTGAAAAGGAAGGAGGTTTTAGGTAAAAGTATGGTATAATTTTTATGGTTTGTGAGAAAGTCGAGAGTGAGTAGGTCGCTTCGGAAGTGTACCATATACTCGTAACACCAAGATATACATGCAGGTCGTTTCAGTAATGATGAATGATGATAATGAATTCATATTCATCACCATGTCCCTCATATTAGAACTAAATAGAAGTGATTGTACCTACCTACCATTAATGTATCTCTCCTATTTGTTCTTAAACGTATTACAGTAAGTGCAATAAAAACAGCAACTATAGCTGTTTAAACGCTCAACTAAATCCTTAGTTTGTTCAAAATGTTAGTTTGTCTTAAGAACAATGTGGTCTAACTGCGTTCTTCTACTAGATACTTCAGCATGACCAGAAAATTGAATTTACGAAGGACTTAGCACAATTTGTGTGTTAAATTTTGTCTTTTCTATATCCGAGATATAACTAGAACCAGCGTAACTCCTTTTCTAAGGCAATGTAGAACAGAACAAAATATTTCACGTTAGAATAGGATTATCAATTTATACCTATAAGTTGAGAAGGCAATATCGACGTTCAACCGCAACGCAGTTAGACTTGAAAAGCGAGCCCTGGAGTCTGAGGCAAGAGCTTTGGTTACCACCGGAATTAACGCAAGGTTGATGATGAATGGAAATAGCAATCTCATACTCAATTTCACAGAGAAGATAACAATGTAAACTATTTCTGATATCAGTAAGAAAGACACAGTAAAAAACATTCGAAAGTTTTACTCAAAACCTCCACAAATGAACACAAATATGTACACAAACATATGTCAAACGAAGAAAGAAGCAGTCCATCTACAGATACTATCCCTAAATAAACCACTTAGCGAAGAAAAGATATAAAATCACAAGTGTTGACTATATTCAGTCATAATATGAAAAAAATACGAAGCTGAAATGTACCGTGTGTTTATTGGAGGAAAGGGTACGCAGTCCTGAATAGGGACCCGGCCAAAGTAAATGACACGCAAATGTATGAAAGGATGGGATGTCGTGCATTCATTAAATTCCATGTCATTGGTTTGTACCTTTGCTGAAATATTTGTTGGCAAAGGAAAAAGGTAGGACTTTTTTAGATATTTGCTCAGTAATGGCCACATTCATGGAATACTAAGAGAATTTATGTCAAAAAATACTCCAGATCAAACAATAGTAATCAAAACCTCTCTTGAGAATGCTTTTTGAACATGATACAGAAGAAAAGAGTATATGATTCTGCTACTTTATTTTACGAGGTGAAATGATACCAAATACAGAAGTATCCGCTTATTATAACTCCGTTTATATTGATCAACCGCTTATTATGACCCAAACATATAGTGCACTTGGGTTTTCATATAAAATTCTTTATAACTATGTAAGTTATAATGAAATCGCTTGTGGATGTAGTGACATGTCGCTTATTATGACTTATTTTTAACCATTTTTAATAACTTTTTTGACCGACATTCATTACGCCGTCCATAGCTCATTTTCGAAATAATGTTTTTTAAATAGATAGAAAGCCTATTTTCTATTTCTTTTCTTTTTACTGAACTAAATATCTAATAAAAATAGCAAGTTGATTATATAATGTTTTAAGAATATGCTTTTTATGACGTCCGGTTAATATGACATATTAGTCACTTCTCTTAAATGTCATTATAAGTGTATTCTACTGTAATATGGCAAGGGAACCGAAGATGACAAGCACTTTTCATCGCGGAGAAGCATTATGTGCACTAAAATGCGATCTCCGATATCTCCACTCGCCAATTTAAGTGTAACATAAGGTTGAACATAAATCTTAGTTACCCCAGAAGATGTTAGTTGAATGAGTCTACTTAGCTGGGAAAGAATAATTATCTTCGGACTATCAACAGTAACTGTTTGTACGGTTTTCTTTCTTATATTTAGGTTTCCCCTGCGTCTAATGTCTATTCCTGTCGTCTCGTATTACGTGGGCCCGTTAGACAAATCATGTGGATTTGTCTAACGGTCTCACGTAATAGGAGACGAGCCTATTGAAGCCAATAGGGCACTTTTTACAAAAAAATATGCCGAAAATAAATACCTATCCGAAAATGTAGCAGCTAAATTCAGAAAAAAAATATGACCCGATTTCTTACTATGTATGTGCTTAGCCGCACAAGAACTACCAATTAACGTCTTGGAGTATCAGACGGAATCTAGTAGAAAATTTTAAGATAATAAACCTCTAACAGACACCTTACGTACTGACAACCTCCGTGGCGTGGCGATAGTGAACGCGACTGCTACATAGGAGGCGTGCGTGGGTTCGATTCCCGCTCAGTGCAAATATTTGTGTGCATGAATATAAATATTTGCATTGGTCTGCGTGTTTCTACGTATCATGCGTACGTATTTAAAAAAAAAGTATAAGTATGTTTATTCGCAATCTAGAACCCATAACACAAGCTAGTTAAACTATGCGTCTAGGTGGCGTTGTGTAGATTGTCCTAGAATATTTACAGAAACAAAGAATACGTAGATAAATGTAGTATTTGTTCTACCTTCATGAGTTTTCTATTGTATTCAAGAAACAAAAGCTGTGATACACGTACATCAGAGGTAACTGGTGAAACATCTCTCGGATATCCGTTATAATATCGCAGAGTATTTGATATCATTGAAATTATTTGAAGCCCCGTTATAATTAAACAAAACATAGAAAAACCTAATTTAGTCATAGCAAAGGTGTTTATCTCGGGTATGATGATCGTCTTCAAAATAACCACGAGTTCATTTTAACTTTTAGGGAAGGAATGATGAAGTAAAAAACGAACCTCCGGCTTGTATAGGATGATAGATAAACCTATGACAAGTGACCAGATTAACAAGAATAAGCTCGACCCTACTTGTAAATAAATTACTTTTTATTATACCTAATATTGATATCACACTTGTACTTCTCCACGATATTTATTATTTTACCTAGCCGGTTTCGCCTTGCGGCATTCTCCAGCCGCTTTTGTCCGGCATTATACTGAACCGACTCCTTTTTGTATTTTAGAAAATATGCACCAATGTCATAATATAATAAATACCTACCACTTTGATTTAATGTCTGTGTATGTTTGTATTGCAGATTAAAATGTCTTTTTTTGTTTTTTTCATGTGAGTTATCAATATGTATAAAAATAAAGCGCGATTCACACATAGTGGATGCAGATGGTTCTTACTATAGTATTTTTTATTTACTTTGTTCAGCAAACGACGATGTATGACAAAATGACCCGTGCCCGCCGTCTGAATCGCGCTTAAGTTTAACCAAGTGACATCAATGAACAGTATAAATAGACTTATTAAATATTAGCCGACCCGCGCGACTTCGTCTGCGTCACCCCGTTGATGCAACATTTTTCATTCCTGCTCCGCACCTGTTAGTCGTAGCATGGTGTTATATACATATAAACCTTTCTCTTTAACCATTCTATCTATTGCAACAAACTGCATCAAAATCCGTTGCATAGTTCTAAAGATTTAAGCATACAAAGGGACAAGAAAAATAGGGACAGAAAACGCGATTTTATTTTATACCATGTAGTGATATGCTAGTTATAGAAGTACTGATAAACGATTATATTGAAGCAAGTTCACGCATTCTAGTAAAGATGGGAATAACGTATCGATCAATTTCAGTCTGTAGTTAGGCACGTAGCTAAGTGCCCCAGCTGTGTTACAGTTGACTGACTCAGCCGTACCTGCCTGTCGTCAATTCTTTGAGGTGGAAGATTTTATGTTCATCATTTCAGACATTTTTGTTTCATGTCAATTCTAACGGTATTTTGTAAGCAAATTAACGTATCTCTCTAGAGGTAGTTTTTCGACTGTTTTTTTTTTTATACAACTTAGGTGGCAGACAAGCATGCGGCCCACCTGATGGTAAGTGGTTACCGTGACCTATGGGCGACTGTAACACCAGAGGAATAACACTGGTGCCGCAACCCCTGTAAGAACAGAGACATTCTGTGTCGTCAGCGCAAAAGATGTAGGATAAGCCTTTGGTTTTCCCACGGACAACACAAAACCTCTCTAGTGTTTATAGCCAAGGTTTTCATATTCGATTGTATGTGTATCATAACCGTGTGGTGAAGGAAAATGAATATTACCACCCCATCTCATCCAAGGGGTGTTGTGAGTTTATATCAGGGCTAGAATAAGAAATTCAAAATAAAATCCGTCTGACTGGCGTGAAAACCTAAGGTCAAAGCCTATGAATAGTGGGAGAGACCTGCCAGTGGACTGCAATAAGTTAATTAATTGAGTGTATAATGGGCGGCGATAATAAAAGGATGCAAGCAATTATCACATTAACTTTTTAAATTAATCAATTTAAACTACAGTCCATTTTATTTACTAACATAACATAGCATAAACTCATGCCTTTATCCCCAAAGGGGTAGGCAGAGGTGCTAGCACCCACATTTCGCCAGTTTATGTTTAGGTGCCAATGTAATAGGTGGCGAGCCTATTGCCATTAACCGGGCCCTTATAAATCTGCGATAAATACACACATAACTTCGAATAGCATCGAAAAGACATTGGTGTGTGTCATGGTAAACCTGGGATCGAACTCGAGACCTCGTCTCAGCAGTCTATTACCCATACCACTAGGCTACCGCGGTTTTATTTAGGTACTTAAAAAAAGGAAAACAATCTTATATGTTGTGTCTTTTTTTTGTTTAAAAACTCAGTATAAAAATACTTTCCTGCTTAGTAACGCATTTTGAAGGCTAAAAACCTGTATCGAACCACAAGTTAGTCAGTTAGGTTACTAGATTTTTTTTGTTTAAAATGTGTTTTTATAAAAAGTTATTACAAGATTGTTCACCTTTATTTAAGTAAGTACCTAAACAAATGGAGTATAGAAGGTTGTCACTTCTATACTTCATTATCTCTATTTAAATAAATAAATAAATACAAGAAATCAATGGAGTCTACCGGGCTTCCATTGTATCTTATTTATAAACGTTGATGAATCAGTCATTCAGTACAAGTAATTATTTAGATTACAACAGCTCTGCCCTGTTTTGGAAAGTAACCTTTGTGTATAGTACTAAAAAAACACTTAGTAGATTAAGAAAGAGCAGTATGGGTAGAAACTACCCGACTCAATGGAGCTCTTAATCCCACAGACTGAAACAGGATAATTCTGGCAAAAGTAAACTTGAAAATCATTAAAGCTAACATTTTTTTTATACATGGCTGGCACACTTTCCAAATTTCCACAGAATTGGGAATTTGGTAGTGTTTAAGTACTTTTTACCCGATGTGTTGGTTATTTTTCAGTACCCATTGATCACAGGGTGATTGAGGCAGTGGTTACATAGTTTGTAGTGTAAGTTATCTCAAAGTAATGACTTAGACATTATCTGCAAAGTGGGTATGCTAATTGGCGAATGTGAACTTAGTGACATTTAGTTACCAGCACATTCGTTGCTTTGCAATGTAGGATTAATTGCTTTTAAATGCGAATTGCTTAGCAGTATCATTTTATACCAACCTACGCACATTTCTAGGAATCTAATTAAAGTTTAATATTTCATGTAGGTCGTCTATGATACATTACAAGTAACTTAACCTTGTTAATTAATATTTAAATTAAAAGGATACAAGTGTGAGATACATTTTGTATAAGTTAGAAGAATTTATTTTATATAAAATATGTATTGAATCCAAATGTCTAGAAGTAAGCCCGAGTCAAATGTAACCGCGGTTGTCTAGACCAATCCGAAAAGGTTTTTTGTCAACCACATAAATCAACTGATATAATGGCCTTGTATATAAATTTTAAGCTGTGGAATGAACTCCCTGCCGTAGTTTTCTTAAGCAACTACAATATGGAGGTCTTCAAGTTTCTTCAAGTTTAGACGGTTTTTACAGGGTAGGCAGCAGAAGTGTAACGCCCCTGGTATTGCAAATGTATATAGACCACGGTGACTGTTTTCCATCAGGGGGGCTGTATGCTTGTCTCTGCCACCTAAGTGGTATAAAAATAAATTTAAAAGGTACAACAAAAAATAAATAGGATGAATTATTGATATTAATATTTACGCAGAACAAGACTTAACGACACAGTGACCTCATTTTCATAGCAACAAGCCGTAATGTTGGGTTATAATGTAAATAATATCAAATATATAGAGATTGAATCTATAACTAATAATTACCACCCTATCTTATCGAGAGGGTGTCGTAAAAGGCGGCTAACGGGAAACGCAGACGATGCCACTGCAAGAAAAACTCGAAATAAAATCAAAGAATCAATTTTGTTCATTCAGTTGAGGCACTCAGAGCACATGAATGTCAAAGTTTTACAATTATATTTGTCAAAAATATTATTAGTAAATAAAGTAAAGTAAATAAATAATTTGACAATGATTCCTTCGCTGGTTCGGTAGTTGGATCTACTGAAACAGACCAGCAAGAAAATCGGGTAGATTATTATCGTTATAATTTATTTTCGTTTGTAATACTATATAGTTTATATAGGTGTAAGAGCAAGAGATTAGGATGACCATACATTTTTATCATTGAGATATTCGTCTACCTTATATCAAACTGTACCAATTCTTCTAGCTCGTATGGAAACAGAAGACCAGAGCTTCCTAGCATTGGGAGAGTAGTGAACTGCGATAGGCTAATTGATTCCGACAACTACCCATAGCTGATGTACTCATACTCATCCTATAATCCTCATAACTCAGAAAATAGACTCCTAAAAAATATTTCGAAGGTATTCCCGGAAAGGATTTCGCCCCAAATCCCGAAGCCGGTTCGTAAGCTTGCAATTATTAATTCCCTGCTTTTAAATATCGTAGCCCAGTCGCTTTCTTGATTAAAATTGCACGACGGATAAAGAAACTGTTTATCCGTGGATTAAATTTGATCGACGTCTCTTTGTTGGTTTTTTAATGTAGCCATCATTTTTAGCTTTGTTCGTAGTTGCACTCGAAGTTCTCACCATAAAGCAAGAGGTCCTCTTCTCATTTCAATTTGGTTGTATCTAGTTTTAGTTTAACGTTTCGCTTACTTTAGAAGGGCATTAGAAGGTTTCTTTAGTATCGGCAGCGTGAATATGTAGCCTCTGGTGTTGTAACTTGTTGAAAGGCCACGGTAACCAATTTCCATCAGGTGGGCCGTGTGCTTGTGTGCCACCTGAGTCGTCACATAGTTTGGTGTGCAAGTTATCTCATAGTAGCCAAACTATGATAAGAAGTACCAACATATCCATGTCTGTAAATCTCAGAAGAGGCAAGCAAAGGTTATTTTCATATTTAGGTCGTCAAATTGACTGCACCTTGCCTGTTGATAAGCAGGGATGCAGTTCAAAACAAGGTGGCCTCTATTACAAGTGCTGTCCCTGGAACGGCTGTCCCCACCCTGACGGCCTCGTGAGATGTTTTTCACGCTTAAACGACCCAAGACAGTAGGATGAAGGAAAAATATGTGCTGGTAAAGAATTCCAAGACTTTGGCCGCGACGGCAATCAAAGTGCGTATCCCCATATCCGAGGGCTAGATGTACACCATGGTTCAAATCTTTGGGGGAAGAGGGACATCTTAAAAGAAATATGCCTTGTATAATCTCAACTCCGGCAATCAACGACTCATAGACGGCGTGCGTTTTGGTCGGTTCGAGTTCGACATAATCCGTGGGAAGTATCCGTGGGGATTTTGCGCACGATAAAAAAATACTTATTGTATCGTATGTGAGTGGGATACCACTTTACTGGGTAATGCTTGTCTTGGGGTCTGGATAAGGCTGTATAAATTTTTAATAATATTAAAATAAAATTATTACTTATTTCAAAATTTTATCTTCTACCGTCTTTTCTATAACCATTTAAAGTACTTCGAACCCGTTCATGAGTACTCTGCATTCTGTATTCAAGTAAAGTTAATGACTTTCGGATTATAAAAGTTAAAAGTAAAATTATCTTGGTATATTATACCCTTTGAACTCGAGTTTATTTTAAAATTTATGTGCTAACATTACTGGAGGTCTACGCCGCATCGCTTTTTTAAGTAACCGAAATTATTAATCTTCAGCTCAGTAAACTTGTTCGGGTGAAGGGTGGATTCAAATCAGTAGTGCAATGTCCGGGATTCAAACCTGGGTTCCATACAAGTTAAAAAGAAATATTCTAAAAACTTATCTAGCTTAACGCCAGGACAAATGCAAATGTCTATATTCATGCATACAAATACTTACATTGTGCGGAAATTGAACTACCACACCACAGAGGTTGTCCGTGATGATGATAATGATGATGATGACAATGATGATGATGATAATAAGGATGATGATGATGATGATGATGATGATGATTATGATGATGATGTTGATAATGATGATGATGATAATGATGATGATATGATTGAAAAATTACGAGTAATTGGGTCTCATCTATGCTCGACTACTGCCTCTCCAAGCAGAAACAATGTATTCCAAAATACCAATGGTACCCTGTAGGTACCTTTGACCCCCTCTTTTACGTCCATATAAAATAATTTTATAACTAATTGTTAACAAAATAACATTGTTTATACCTTTCTAAAAATGTAACAAAAATGTAAACACCTTTTGTGTTCATATTTGAAAAGCAACCATTCCCTAATGCTATCCGAAACACTTACGTAGCCCAAAAGCAGGAAGTAGCACATAATTGAGGAAAATATACCAGCTGTTCAGCAATACTAACAATGTAACAACGAAAAACTCCATTTATCTTTCGATTAGAAAAAAGAGAACAAATAATTGATACAAACTACATTACAGTCAGGTTTTGTTTCAAATTAAAAACAAAACCTTAGGTTAGTATAAAAAATATACCATACCAACCAACTTATACATAATTGATAACACACTTGTATTTCTGTACTGTGTTAACACATTGGAGAAGTACAAGTGTGTTATCAATTATGTATAAAAGTGAGCTTCACCAAGTGCCATCAATCAACAGTATAAATAAACTACCAACTTAATTTACTCTATTTATATATTTATTTACTATACACTTTATTGCAGTACATCAAGTAAAATGCATAATAAAAATCTATAAGACTATGGAAGCAGTACAATGGGCGGCCTTGTAGGTTTAAACGGTCTCTGCCATACAACCTTTGGATGGTAAAGAACATCGGCTAAAATGGACCTGAGCAGGTACAGATATACCATATTTATAAGAAAATCCGTCATTTTTCCGGGTTATAAAAACAGCAATTAATATCTCATTAAAAAGCCAGGAAAAAATATAATAGTTAAAAAATAGTGTTACTTTTATTACATTTATTTGCAAATTATCAAGTTGATTCAGAGCTTCAGAACGCACCTAGTGACGTTTCAAGTCACTGATAAAATGAATGAAAAATCAATTTATTATTTATGATAATTACTCGTAAGTTTTTTTCGTTATTTGTTGTTATTTGATTTATGAATTATGTGAAACAAACAACAAATGAATCATAGCTAGTTATATCAAATTATTATTTTCATAAAATAATAATTATGTAGTTATAAGAGTTTAACACTAATTCGTAAAATGGAACGTCATTTACGGAGTGGTGCTACTGTTGACACTTTGGCTATGTTGACAGCAGTTGACAGGCACTGTTCAGCTAATTCCAGTTTACTTCAAATTGTGTTTTTTATTTATTTTCGATTTTAGCTTGCTATGTTATATGGATTGACGATACCTCCTACCGTAATCGTAATAAACACGATTATTCTGTGCTTTTGTTTTTTGGACACCGATTTTGCTTGTGATTTGGACTTGTATTTTTCTTGTCGTTCTATTGTGAGGAATCACAATGCCGACGACACAAGCTGCCCTACGATTGCTTTGTGTTAATTGCAATATTCGCATTAACTCAATTCGCCACAATCATGTCTTTGAGTTGGGAACAAGAGTGATTTCAATGATCTGCGAGTGGAATTCATCAATAATAGCAAGTATATATTTACGTAATACCAATATACTTCTTTATTGTACCTGTACGAATAAAATGTTTTTCTCATAATATTATCTATTATTTTACCTCGCCACGTTGTTTTATTTATAACGTAAATATAAACTAGAAGATCTCTAAAAAACTGAAGTTAATCTATCTTTATATCGTCTTATTTTTATTCTATCATCAAAATATTTTTTAGTAATAAAATAAAAGTATCTTGGCCTCTTAGACAATTTTTTCACTTGCGATTGTGTTTACTACATGAAAATAAACTAATCTAACTATAGTTTGTTCCTGCACACGGAAAATGACTGTCAAGTCCAGCGCCTATGGAAATTTGGCCGGTGTTCTTTATGGTCGTTGTATTGAGTGGTAGTTGTTTTGGCGTACCTACTTAAATCTAAGTATATTAGGTAAATACATAGTGCACAGGTGTATTCACATCTAATATACAATATGGACATACACACAAATATCTATTTACATTAATACACCTAATACAGAATGTATCTAATACTTACATATAAAGCGAAACCTATGCTCGGGCCCTCTCGGTGATTAGCGACGCTTCCGTGAAACAAATTACTACACCACGATAGCAACTCCAAAATGCCGTCAATTCGACAGAAAAAAAATAACGTAACTGTTACGATTCTCAAAATGAATGCGTATATTTACAAACTGTTTTGAACGGTTTACTGAAGCCGATGTAAATAAATCTGGCGATTAAAAATGCATGGCAGCTATTTTTTAATCACCAGTTAGTCCCAACTACTAATTAAATACAAATTATATCAAAAAGCAAAATGCTGCTAGGAAAATAGGTAAATACAAATTTATAATTGAAGGTAGAATGATATTTCGAAGTAGAGTTTATATGGCGATTAGTACATACATACCTACTTAGTTTTCACCAAGGTGATTTTTTAATCGTGGTACATCAATCTGATTTCAACTCCATAAATGTAATAGGTACTGTATGTGTTTGTTACCATTACAAACACATACAGTATTACAATGGTGGTGCTCAGGTTGACTTTTTCACGCCCCGCCTAAAGGACCTGGGTGTGTAGGAAGACGTGCGCTGGTAAGGAATTTCAAGAAAACATGGTATTGGACATATCACTTGCATTACGTCGCAAACTTCAGTGTGAACGCATATGTGGCTATAAACTGTACGTGTTTGTAATGGTAACACTCTTTCCTGAGGCTTTACCTTAAGTTCACCTTCAGGCAAGGTGAAGTCAAATTGACGTGTCCTAAATAAAAGGAAGACAGTCTCAATACATGTATAAAACAAAATAATTGTGTACCGACAGGTATCCTACAAGTTTTTGACAAACCTTTAATCTCCAGTTATGTATTAACGAGAGGTTTAATCTCGATACCTTTATTTTAGTCACCAAGTGCTGAACTAATGGTAAGAAAAAAAAGTAGCTACTTAAATCGTTATAGTAAGACATCAATCAAACCCAACAAAAAGGTCCCGAAAAGACCTTTAGAAAATCCTCTTTTGATATTAATACATCATTTTGATATTCGAATTGATAAAACGAAAGATAAATACAGGGGAATGAGAGGGTACGGCCTTCTAATACGTCGGAATAGCTTGATGTATAGATCTTTGCCCGATTCACAGATCCCTGCAAATAAGAGCCTACGCTTTTATCCGTGGAAAGTTTAGCGAAATGTAGGCCTGGAAATAATTCCCTTTCAATTACCTTACTTCACGTCAGCCCGCCTATCTGCCAATTGTAGCTTTTGCCCCGGGATTTTCTTGTTTCGTACCTTTTCACTGATGTTGTGAAAGAATAGATACGATCTTTACTTTTTTGTATATCCCAGAGCTTTGAGTAGGATTAAGGTAGGTTGCTCATAAATATGTATAAAATTCGTTTACTAAGAATGAACCTATAATGAGATAAACTAAGGTGTGTTTTAATCATAGAAGTATTAGTAATATTTAGAAGGACAAAATATGCGATTGACACAAAACTTAGGTGTGAGTAAGTGGCAGAGTATGAACCGTTAAACGTTTTTTTCATTTAAAATAACGTGTCAGATATAGCCGGATGTCTTAAAAAGCGCTTAGATTTATGTTCATTTACATTCGATAACGCGGTAATGAGGAGACTTTTGCTCTATTTACATTAGTGACAATAACTTTGTAGTTATAATTTAACTCTACGGAAGGTTTTCATGGAGCAGTGGGAACAAGATCAGAAGTCCAAGCAGAGGGAACGGGATCAGAAGTCCACAAGGGCGGAGCCGCTGGTAGTAGCTAGTATTCTTATAAAAATAAAAGTATATTCTCTGCTGCACCGTATAGTCCTGGAACACTTTGCCTACTTACTTATTATTACTACTAAACTTAACATCGATGCATCAGCCAAAGCACGAATATTCTAGGGGAAATCATCTATAATGACGGCCAGTATTCTCTGGACCGCACCTGAGCTTATCATCTAGTGTGGTTTGGCTATTCGGCGACCTAAATGTATAAAAAGAAAACAACATTCATTCGCCATCAAAATCCAGAGTAAAATGGTGGTAAGGTAGAATTATGTTGGGACGGCATGACGCTTTGCCGTTTCAAAATAACGTCCCCGACCGGGTATTATAACAATGTTTCAAAGAGCGTGCACACAAAAATATAAAGTTACTAAAACAAAAATATAAATAGCAGAGGACTGTTTTTTGTATGAGAGGATCAACTGTTTGTTTTATTTTTGCATGAGAGACAAATAAGTGTAGCACTTATTTGTCTCTCATGCAAAAATATTTTTGTTTAAATTCAACTCTTGAAAATAGCGCCCTAATAATGATTTTATCATCAATTAGCCAATTGCAGTCCACTGCTGGACATAGGCCTCTCCCAATGTTTGGAGGCTTTGATCTTCGTTTTGCACGCTGGTCAGGCGGGTAGGTACAGTTTTTTATTCCGTATTTTATTCAAGAGTCTCAGGTTCGGTTTATTTTTTACTAGCTGACCCGCGCAACTTCGTCTGCGTCACCCCGTTTTTGCCACATTTTTCATTCCTGCTCCGTACCTGTTTGTTGTAGCATGATGTTAAATACATATAAACCTCCCTCTTCAACCATTCTATCTATTAAAACAAACCGCATCAAAATCCGTAGCATAGTTTTGAAAATTTAAGCATACAAAGGGACAAGAAAAATAGGGACAGAGAACGCGATTTTATTTCATACTATGTAGTGATGATAGTGATTATTCATTTATTTATGCTATCGCTTATTATGCTTTCATATGGGCCATGTAGTTACTTGTTTGGTCATTGAGATGTTATGAAAGAAATGAAAGTCCTTTCCCGTTTTCCAGCAGCGTTATATTCAAAAATTAATTGGACTATTATTATTATTATTCTAATTATCTTTTGTTATTTACAGGTAATAAACAAGTGAATACGAGAAATAAAACCGATCATCGCTTGGCAAGTCTTCTTTAATATCAAACTATCACAGAGGTAAAAAAAGATGTAGTTACTATAAAGTACTTAATTTTTCTCACCACCAAAGATTTTCACTATTGATAATCCATCCTAAGGTTGCCTGGAAGATATCGCCCTTGGCAATAAGGCTGGGCATTATACATACAACTTTATACTTACTCGTATTACTGTACTGCTAACTTTGTCCTTTGGTGTACAATATACAATTATCTATCTATCTATCTTTCTTCATTCTCTGAGACATTCCTAACTCAGTTGGGGTCGACTTTCTAGTCTAGCTAAGATGCGGCTGAACCTCAATATTTTCCTGCATAGCCATCGGCCTTCCTCAACCAAATTGGCGAAATTGAAGTTCTGTAGTTAGGCTAGTCGGACTTTTGAGGGCTCCAAATACTTTTAAAGACTGCTATAGATGTATTTATCTATCATTAGCGATCTATTTAAAAAGTGATATTATTTTTTTATGTCCTGTCCTGTGTTATGTTCCTGAACAGGAAGATGACAGGCAATCGACATAAATAAAAGAATACATAAGACCCGCAATTAATGCAAATTACAGCAAAAAAGAAAATCAATTGGCGTAGCTGGTTATCAAAAATCTGTTATCATAAGGGACGAATCTCAACCCAAGTTATGTTTTAAACGTGAGCTAAGCGCGTTTGAAGGTATGACATCACAACTACTGAAAATTCATTGTCTGTGGAGGTCACTAGGTATAAGATACTCATCAAATCTTAAAATTTTGTTCAAGAGATTTATTATAATGTTATCAATTCAACGTTACTCTTACCTCTTATAATAATATTTTTTTAGCAATTAAGTTAAAAAGTCAGCATCATCATTCTGCGTTAGTCCTGGTCGCATCCGAAACTTTCGAAGAGCTTTGTGTCGCCAACAGCTGGGCAGTCCCAACAACGAAATTGGAATCGTAGTAAATGTCTCAGATAGTGTCAATATAGAACCCTTTAGCCCGCAGAGGCAACCAGATCACCACACAAGGAATACAGTCGAAATCCTTCTACATGTCAAAGGACAAGCAGTACAGAATCGTATTCTTCGTTCTGTATTTCTTTGCGACAATTTTGAGGGCAAAAACTGGGTTCATGGTTTCGTGACCAGGTCGAAACTGATATTCACACTCATAAAGCGCGCACTTGTGTCGGATCCGGAATCATTTAAACTTAAATAATATCATGAATTAAATCAATAGGTCATGCAACAGATAACAATGTTTTAATTGTTGTAATCAAATATTTTATCTCGAAAACGGAATATATTCAATCAAAATATTCATAATTAAAGAATCAAATTGATTTTGATATTGGTTATGAATGTGTGCTTCATTTAGCGAGCCTTGTGCTATTTAGGGTTGGCGTGAGGTCAAATAATTACGTGAAATTTTAGTACGAAAAGTACTGCTTTAGATTCTTAAACATGTGGAATGATTATCTGAATTTTTTAGAGTTTATCTAAGCATTTTAAAATGTAGTGAGATGCCAAACCATTTTTAAAATTAGTTTTTTAAGATTATTTTTATTTTGCATGCCCCAGAAGATGGTTAGCTGAGGTGTAGTCAAAGAAAAGTAGCGGCCATCACCTAAAATGGTGGTGTCACCTTGACAATTTCGACAAAATTATTATTATTATTATATTAGTTGTTCCGACATCCATTTTCATATTTTTTAATTTTGTATGAAGAGAAGATTTCATAAAAATCAGTCAAACAAACCTCATTTTCTGAAGTTGGTTAATATACCATGTTAATGATCTTTTTCCTGTAATACTAATCTAGTGTAAAATTTATGCATCAGAAACTTAATTTTGCGGGAATGGTCTTTTATGGGAACATTACTTTTTAATGCTGGGTGGTTGCTGTTCTTGAAAATGAGTATATTGCTGTATGCAATATAGTATTTCTACCTTAAATTTTTAATTTAATATTTTGAATCGAAGTCATTTATATTTTTAAATTATAATTACATAGAAAAGACTTTTGCTAGATGGCGCTGCTAGATTCTATTAAAATACTCATATTCGTTTTAATTCACTACGTCGCACATAAACAACAAGTATTAAATAAATCTAGACTGCGACAAACCGAATTAATTCTAAACTAAAAATTGCAAAATAAAATACATTGATATGCACATTCAATTAATCGCTGCAATAGAAAATTGTATTTTAGAGTCAAATCGAGTCAACCCTAATCCGCCATATTGTGGGCGCCATTTTAATTGAGAGAATCGTCGCTTTCATCGCAAACGTGTTAGTCATGTTTCCATTCGATTCCCATCAGCTTTCGACCTCTGGGATCGTCTGTTTGTTTCCGCACACTGTTTGCATTTTACAGACCAGTTACTTGGACTTTTAAATGAAAATGGAGTTTTAGTTCCATTTTAACTACCAATTTACCGTCTATCAATAGGCGAAATATCAGTTATATGTGTGAGTGTTTCGAGCAGGATTACTCACGATTATTTATACGATTGTTATAACTATTTTTGCGACTGTATATAGAAATATGGCATGCATTAGTAGGAATATCGACTGTCTTAATGGTTCATTAAGATACAGCCTTTTATTTATCGTGCCAAAGATTCTTAGTAATAGGGTACGTTTTTACTCTTCGAATATGTAATCTTCAAAAAAGAGCTCAGTAGTAATTCCATCATCACCTCAATTCAGGGCCTCAATTTTAATTTTATTAACTTTTGTCGAACCACGGATATAACAAAAACTGCCATTGAATTTTCGGCGCTATCAACATTGTCTCGAAGTTCAAAATTAAATGAAAAATAGTTCATTACATTCACTCTACACATAGAATCGGGGCTCAGGACATATTTTTTATGCCACTTAGGTAGGAGACAAGCACACGGCCCACCTGATGGAAAGTAGTTAGCGTGGCCTATGGACGTTTACCATACCAAGAGCGTCGTGTGTTGCGAACCATATAGAGAAGAGGGGGGAAGGTTAAAAGTCTCTGTGCAGTCAGTGCAGAAGACAAAGAAGGGTTTCTCGGCCTTCCTATTAACAACACAATGTTTTGTCCCATTGACAACACAAGCCGCCTCTATCTCGCACTGCTTGACATCGGGTATCTCCTCTCGCGTGTGTGGTCTTCTATGAGTGTTAGAATGTTCAATTCTCAGTAATTTTTTGCCATAGGGCTCGTCTTTCTTCGCTGTCAAATCGGAACCCATAGTCAAAATAAATTTGATATATCTAATAAATTTTTGTTCACCCCTCGAGAGTATAAGGCGTGAGTGTATTATCCTAATCGGTAAACATATCAATCAAATAAATTACTTAGTACGACAAGGTTGTGAAAACGCAATAAATATTTTAACGAGACATTTCAATGTTTGTAATCCTTGAGGCTCGAACTATAGAAATTAACTTTCAATAGTGTTGTCATTTTGAATTTAACCTTCAAATGCTCGTAAAAATTACACCCTTTGTTATAGTAATTAATCATTGTCAGGGTTAATAGCTATGGAACTTGGCCTTTTGCATCTGGGACTTCAAAATGTGAGATTATAATTGAAGCTTTTTGTATGGGCGTTCAGTATTTTTAGGCTAATTCACCTGATGGTAAGCTGAAATGGTGAAGCCCAAAAAGTAAATGGCACTAAGTCAGACTGTTGCTCTCTGTAATGTGGTGGTCCTTTGGTGGCGAAGAATGAACATTTTCTAAAGGGAAGCCATTGGAAAAATCTTATGTTCTATAGAACGACAACCGTCCGATCTATATTCCGCGAGGGAGGTATCCGTGGGCATCGCATTCATCTTGTTGACACTGTAGAAACCTTCGAATGCCCTTCTTATAGAAGCAAGCGACCACAGTATAGGGTATATTGTGGTCGCTTGGGAAAACCACGCTATGTCTGGAATTTCACCTACGTATCATAACTACATCAGCAGAGCATTAAATTATATATACAGTGCTATAATATAATATTGTTGAACAGAAATTCTTAAGCTCGTATCTAACAAGGGTTTAGAATTTCAACGCTTTCAAGATATTACGTTAAGCCAGCCAAAATATTACGGTAATTGGGTTTCTGAATATCTAAGGCGATGGGAATACTACTGAAGTCGAAGTTGGAAAGGTACTGGATGATATTACAATTGTAAAACTGAGTTTTAAGTAAACTATTGGCGCCACCATTGTAATACTGTGTGTTTGTAATGGTGACCCTCTTTCCTGAGACTCTGCCTTCAGCTCACTATATGGCGGTGTGAAGTCAAATTGACGTGCAATCAAAATTCATAAAGGTCGATATTTTTCAATTTTTGAAGAGACACCAAGAAATTTTCAATCAGATTACTTTTAAATTTTACGTACCTATAAAAACACCGTATCGTTATACATTAATGGAATTATTCCATAAATTGAAGATCCGATCTTTGAATATATTAAAATATTTCATTACGACGACCATGAGCAATTTCAGATAGAATCGAATTCCTCGAATTAATCAATGATAATGTAATACGAGTATGATATTGGGTAGAAAATACTTCAGACAGATTTTTTAGGGATCCTAGTTTTGAACCTAAAAGGTAAGAAGCCCTATTACTAAAATTTCACTACTTATCAACAGGCCGACACAAGAATCGTGTAAATTTAACATTTTCTCAGATGATGTATTTCTGTTATATATAGAAATACTAGAGAACATATTGTTGGGAGAGGGGGGGAAGGGGTTCCCATCAATCATCAGTCAGCCAACCTAGCAACCTAGCAACCAACGATAGCAATACAAGAGCAATAAACGATAAAAATGTAAAACGGATACCAACCCCACAAAGCGCGTAAAAAGTCATTTCAACCGAGAAGATATACCGAACCCTGTAAGTACGAGTCCGACACACACTTGACCAGTATTTTTCGAAACTTGTTTGCCGGCTAGAATTCTTTGAAAAGAAAAATGTCTAGCGGAGAATCATTTGAATGTAATAAGCTATTGAAACTGTTATCTTGTTAAATATAAAACGATCGATACAACCAATAACCAATAACGAAGATTGAAATATATTTACAAGAAAGCCTGAGGATATTATAATACGATTTTAAATAAGGATTCTATAGTACTATAATAGAATTGTTTAGTAGTCGTGTTCGTAACCATGAAGTTATTATTACTAGCGTAAATAGAGCAACAGTCTCCTTATTACCACATAACCGAATTTATATCTCAAATGAATTTGAATATAACATATTTTAAAAAAATTACATTGGTTGGACGTCCACATGGGCAGAGCCGCGGTCATAGCTAGTCAAATAATAATAAAATAACTTAAGTACCTATATACGATGTTATAAAGTCAGTGTCATTTCTATCCGAAAACCGCCTAGCCTTCAACAAAATTAATGACAAACCCTGAAATAAACTTCATTATTCACTAAAATTAATATCTTGATACTTGTTGGATGTTTGCCAAAAGTCCGGTAGACTATTCTCGATCTTGCTCGAGTTTATAGGAAAAATCCATTGTAATTTTAACTAGTGAATTTAATATAACAGCTAGTGATAGCTAGCTACCTACCGCCTATTACAAAAAGGTGTGGTCATGTGTAAGGGTCGTCACATATCATTATTCCCTGAGCCTATTCCAAACTCAGTTTGGGTCGGCTTTCTAGTCTCACTAAGATGCGGCTGAACTTCGATATTTTCCGTGAAACAATTGTGATCGGACCTCTACAACCGAATTGGCGATATAAAAGTTCTATAATTATGTTAGTCGGACTTTTGAGGGCTCCAACTCCAACGACTGCATGTTCGTATGGCAACCGGGACCAACGGCTTAACGTGCTCACCGAGACACGACAGTGCAAATAGCCATATTCATGCATACAAATATTTGCACTGAGCGGGGATCGAACCCGAGCCTCCTTTGTAGCAGTCACCACCGTTATGTCACTGAGGCCGATTTAGACTCGTCACACATGATTAATAAAAAGGGACATTCCTAGCCAGAAATCGAAACTGTTGTTCTAAAACAAACTATGAGACATATACATATTATATTTCTTCCTGATAAATATATAGCGATAGAATCCTTAAAGCAGTTTTATTTCATGTCAGCTGTTACCTAAATACCCTAATGTTATCTACATAAATATAACACCGTAACTTGCTGCTTTTACCGATAAATATATTACATTCAGAAACAACGAGCGAAATAAAAAGCTTTTTTGTGTAATATTTCAAACTCGGTACTTATTTTCCTTGAAATAAAACTTGGTGACTTATTGTTGTATAAACTGTTGCTCGACAGTTGTAATAGCTGATGTTATGAGTAACTTTTGAATGGATATATAGTGTTATCCTAAACCAATATAGTGTTATACAAGTGGTTTATTTTCTGTTTTTTAATTATGTTATCAGACAGAGCTGGAAAAGATGAAAAATCATTTTAAGCAATTTTAAAATTATGGATATTTTCAGGATTTTTTTTGTGTCTTAACCGATTTAGTGAAGATAGCTGCATCGATTTGATAAATTGCTGAATGAAAATACTTTTCCGCCTGGATCTACGTAGTACTGTATTGGCATATGGTTAGTGGAATAGATTAGATTGAAATAATCAAAGTATGTAGGTATGTAATTGACATATTTATGATTATTCCATTTTGTTTCTACTAACTTCTGTCATCCTATTCAAAAGTAGGGACCGCCGCCGTTGCAGGGACGGCACCTGTAGCGGCGGCCACCATGTTCTGGACTGTGCCACTGCTTACCATCAGGCGTGGTGCAGTCAATCTGATGACTTATGCATAATAAAAACACACATAAAAGATGAGAGATAAAATGTTCAGTAATGCATAAGAAAGTAGTTTGAGTAGATATACAAAATATTTTTACCTACATCGTTTCGTCTACTCCCACCTGTTCTGTTGGCAGAACTACTGGTAATTTTTTTCCCATTAGTTCTGTCCACAGAACAAATGGAAAAGCAATTCCCACCTGTTCTGTTGAGTAGTTCTGTTGGCAGAACTACTGGTAATTTTTTTCCCATTAGTTCTGTCCACAAAACTGTTCTATTTTAAATAATTTTAATTACCTAGTTCTCATTTTTTATTCCTTCAGTATATCATTGTCAAATGAGAACTTGCGTTATTGATATTAAAAAATGATCATAAGTACATAATAAAATAAAAAAAAGAACTAGTGGGAAAAGTGAGACAAATCCGGTATAAAACATAGTCTTATAAGTCACAGAACTGATGGGAAAAAAATTACCAGTAGTTCTGCCAACAGAACTACTCAACAGAACAGGTGGGAGTAGACGCATCGTTTGATATTTTAACGAAATTACATCGAATTGTGCTAAAATAGAAAACAACATGACACGTATTCCCTTGTGGTATTCGAAATTTGAACAACTGCTTATTATGTTAATAACGGACAATGTCAAAGTCAATGTCAATGGGAAATTAAAAACTGAAGTCGTGTATTTATTATTAAAATTACGAGAATGTTTTGTACTAGGGTTTTTAAAACTTTTCTAATAAACGGTCATTGGAATTGGAATATTTTTTTTTTTTTTTTATGTCATCGTAAACCTTTGAGGATGCCGGAAGGCGAAACCGGTCAGGTCTATTAAAAAATAAAAATACTGTGGAAAAGTACAAGTGAGTTCTCAATATGTGTTGGAATAATTTATTTAATATGCGATTGCGAGCGAAGAACTCATGAAGACATTGCGTTGTATTAATAGTATTAAGTAATGTAATTGTAATCTGTATCGATTAAAGATTATATCAAGTCACACAGGCATTCATTTCAAACATAATATCGTGACCGACGCGAAGTCACATTACTATATAGGGCACACGCAGTGCCTAGTTCTTTTTTATGTAGGCCAAGTCAATTTCACTTCACCTTGCCTGATGGGAAGCTGCAGGCAAAGCCTCAGCAAAGAGGGCCATGATTACAAACGCATACAGTGTTACAAATAGTAAGCTTCGCAGCCTCATTAGATGCTTTTTCACGTCCCGCTTAAAGGACCCGGGACTGTAGGAAGAAAGAAACACGTGCCCTGGTAAGGAATTCCAAGACTTAATGGTGCGACTAAGGAAAGTTTCATCGAACCACTTGGTTTTCTTGGTTGATTGAATATTCTGACATTGAAACCATTTACGTGTTGTCCTGTTTATGAAAGCAGTTCACTTAAAAATCATTTAAATTATCGTATGTACATATTATCCATTTTTCATAATTTTAATACAAATTATTTACACGAAACGATGTTCATATTATTTAGACACAATTTAATCACAATGCACATAGCAATGGATGATCTAAGATCCGTGCCACGCTAATATAAAAATGCCTCTTTTTTATAAGTACACAGCCCACCAAATTGGAAGTGGTCACGATGACCTATAGATATTTGCAAGACCAGAGGCATACCACTGGTACAGCCGACCCTAAGGAAACCTTACAATACTCTTCTTGAAGAATTCATATTGTAGTGCTTGGAAAAACCACAGCAGAAAGTTCATTCCACAGCTTGAGCGTGCAGGGGAATAAACTCCTTTCATACCGCGCGCACCGTTTACGTTCGTAATGTGTGAGAATGAGTACCTGTCTGTGGAGGGTAGTGCGATCATAGAAAGTAAACGTGGGCATCATGTCGAATAATTATTCTGAAACATTGTACAGGCGGTAACATACACACAGTGAGGCAATATCTCTCCTAGCTCAGTGTTATACCCTACCCGGGTATTTACAATAATCTTGAAAAATGTATCTCGCAATGACAAAGAATACATAATATATATCTCTTTGAGCATTCCTCAACCTCCTTGTGGCCAAAAATGTCAACTCGAATACACATGGCTCAGTTGAATAAGAAGAAAGAGGGTTTATAGATAAATAATACATGAATTGTTGTGTTCATTTTTCACTTTAACCATGAGTAGGTATAGCGGATATAGGACTTGATATATTATTTACATCACTGACGGTAGGTGCACGACAGGTGTTCTCACATCCATCTTGCACCTACTTTATAACATAACATAAACTCACTCCTTTATCACCGAAGGGGTTGGCAGATGTACTAGCACCCATATTTCGACAGTTTATGTTTAGGTCCCAATGTAAGAGGTGGCGAGCCTCTTGCCATTAACCGGGCACTTATAAACCTGCGATAAATACACACACAACTTCGAAAAGCATCGGAAAATCATTGGTGTGTGCCATGGATCGAACCCGAGACCTTGTCTCAGGAGTCGTTACCACTAGGGTATCGCGGTTACTTTATCTTGCAGGTTGCACAAAAAATATACAAGAGATACAGATCGCTTACGGATATTAGAAATGCATAGTAGAGTTAATTACTGATTCAAACCAGTACCAGCGAGACTTTCCCACACAGCCAAGATTGAGACACTCTCTGTACTAGTTTCGTCACAACGACAAGAATACGATAACGATTCAGATTTAGCATAGCCTCAATCAATAAGCATATCACATAAACGTCTGCCAATATTGGAAGACTTTGGCTTACTGTTTTCGCGCTGGCCAGACGGGTTGGTACAGCGGTTTTATTTTGAGTTTTCCTTCTCTCGCAGTGATATCATCTGCGTATTTTTCCATTTGTCACCTCTTACGGCACCCTTAGGATGAGATGGTGATATTCTATCCCTAATCTGAGTATGTAAGTGGTGTTTCAATAAAACGTGCCATATAAGCAAATACGTCTAGCAACATAAAATATAGAGATTGATTATTCACGTATTAACTGTAAAAAAGAATTCAATTTCTCAAAATGTAATACTTTCTAAAAGAAGTCCTCATCTCTATCATGCCTGTTCTAAAAATTGGTAGTTCTATCTACATGGTAAGGCACTAAGGATAGCTGTGCTTGCCAATGGTCTATAGTTTGCCAAGTTTCTAATACTTAAGTGATTCGGTTAAGGCTTCATTTTGATCACAGTTTCAATTAACGACGGCTTCAATTATTGAATTCGATATATTCATAACTTTGAAAATTGTTTAACATTTTAGTGAATATGGTGAAAGTTAAATATTGGTTCTGTATTGTTTTGTGTTTAGATAGTTTATATCGATTTAAAATTGGAAAAAGGGAATATCTAGACGTGATTTGAAGTCTCTTACAGGGAGAACGCACTACCCTTCTGAGCTATTCGACTCGGTTTAGGCGCATTAGGGCTAATTCTCATTAGGGCAACCGACTCGCTAATGGACTACTTCTCGTCAAGCATTCGAAATCTTCATTTACATCTTAGAGGACGGCGTTCGAGCCATCTACCGACAATTCTACGAACTATCGTAAACAATGTACGATTTTTCAATAATTTTTTAAACATTGTTAATCACTCCGCTGAATTAAGGTAACGATTTTTTATGAAAATACAACTTTTTTTAAAATTAATTTAAAATTAAAAGCGATAGACAGACGGATACGCGAATGAATACTTTAGATGGATCTAATAACTCAAGAGATTAAAGCGTTCTCCCTAATACTACTTTGCTGACAGACGAGCACACGGCTCACCAGATGGAACGTAGTTACTGTGGTCAATGGACGTGAGAGTTTTCTCTCGCATTGCCGACTTTATTGTGTTTGTGTCTTTTCGTCGAATTCGAGTCTAAAGTGTAATGACTGGGGTTCAAACTAGCGATCCTAGCCCTCGCCCTCTTTTAGTTAAGTGGGTCGTAAAGACGTTTACTTGTCCAAATATTATTAGTAACAGAAATAACTCGTAATCCCTCTAACCTCTCTAGTTAAGCTAAATGGTTTGTGTTAAAAGAGGGTTCATGCCAGTAATAAATAATGGACAGGATCCAAACCTGGGATCTTTCAATAACAAAGCTGAGTTTTTTATTGGCTATACCATCTTGTCGAAGTCATAGTAACAACACAGACAAGCTAACTAACATATAATCTTAATAACACACTTGTACTTCTCCACAATATTTTATTATTGTACATAACTAAAAAGTTTACAATAACAGCTATGAACATTCCAATTCCTACCCCCAACACGAAATTGGTTAGGTACAATAATAAATATCATGGTGAAGTACAAGTGTGTTATCAATAATATAATGTATAACAATAAGTTCCATCAAGCGATAATAATCAACAGTGTAAATAGTAACATAGAACACTTAAACTAAATACAAGAAACAAGGCCAATAAAAATCTTCAGACAAAAGGGGATGCTTCGTAACATTCTATTAGGTATCCTTTGGGGATGAGTGACTTTCTCAAGATTTATGTGACGTAACAAGACATCGTAGAAATATGACGAGCTCCACGTTTTTTATTATATTTTCAAAGCACGCCCCTTGGGGAACGTACAGAAAGGACCGGCATACGTAACACAAGGAATATTTCATCTTTTACGCTTTAGGGCTAGTTGGGAACAACTGAAGTATGTTTAGTATTAGCATCTCAAATAGTAAGGTTTGTTTAAAGTGTTTCACATCAAATAACAATATACTTTGTATTTCACTCTTTATAATATAAACTTAAAATAACATAAACTCACGCCTTTATCCCCGAAGGGGTAGGCAGAGGTGCTAGCACCCACATTTCGCCAGTTTATGTTTTGGTCCCAATGTAACAGGTGGCGAGCCTATTGCCATTAACCGGGCACCTGTAAGCCTGCGACAAATACACACATAACTTCGAAAAGCATCGAAAAGTCATTGGTGTGTGCCATGGTAACCTGGGATCGAACTCGAGACCTCGTCTCAGCAGTCCATTACCCATACCACTAGGCTACCGCGGCTTTTCGACTCTTTATATACATACACATATACAATGCGATCTTTACCATATGGGTACTCGGTGCGCGTTTACAGGGCCCATCACCTTCTGGGGTCCCACCCTAAAGACAGACAATTTCTCGCACATCAACTTAAGAAAATCTAAAATCCTAAACTTTCCAAAAGCGCCTCTAAAGTCTTGTGTGCCCAGGGCCTGCTAACGAACTGCTGAGACGAGGTCTCGGGTTCGATCCCAGGTTTTACCATAGCACACACCATTGACTTTTCTATGATTTTCGAAGTGTGTTCGATATGTGTGTATTTATCACAGGTTTATAAGTGCCCGGCAATAGGCTCGCCACCTATTACATTGGGACCTAAACATAAACTGGTGAAATGCTGGTGCTAGCACCTCTGCCTAACCCTTCGGGGATATAGGCATGAGTTTATGTTATGTCATGTTAAATACGAAAAAAAGACACAAGCATAGCATTCATTATATATCTTACTTCAATATCTCCAGACTCACATTCGTAACGTGATTCCTAAAAATTGCTATGAAAAAGCGTTCGGAGTCATAGATCAAGTTGTCCTTGCCACTGTATGTGAGACCCCAATATATCTTTAATAAGGGTCCTTGAGTGTCCTTCTATATATCTTTGTTATCCCTTATATCGTAACGAGGTGGCCCCTATAGGGTCATTTGAATGAGTCCATCTTTCGTACTTTACTATTACATTTGAGTTGTTACTAATGTATGGTACTGTACAGCTTTTAGATTAGGAAGAGTATTTTATATGGTACTAATTATTGTACACCGGGGTACCGCCAGTCGTGTCGGGGAACCTTTAGCTGGTAAAGCACTTCCATATGTTTTCTAAACGATCCAAGACGACAACCCTTGATTCTTTTTATTTCTACTTTTTCGAGGAATTGTTGTGTTGCAGGTTTTCTAATGTTTTCGTATATTTTTATATATTACTTTTTAAATGGACGTACTAGTTCAGCTATCTTATTTAATACCTATATCGAAGGATTAGTGAAAAAGTCGAATGTGTGATAGTGTAACATAACTACGCACGCATGTGCCCCCCCACCACCCCACCACACGCACACACCCACACACACACACACACAATTTATGACACCCCCATCGGGGATTACAAAAATAACAAAACATACAAGTATAATAAGTTGTCAGTTTCTAGAACTAAATTTAAAAATAAATTTCTGAGACTCACCATTTCACGTGAGTAGATTTAAATAATTAAAGAAGACAATTTTCTAATTAATTTGACTTGAGTATTACAAATCATTAACATACTTGTAACGAAACGATAGGTATATTATGTATCATAACACACTTCTTACAAGTATGCTATCAATATGTATCACTCAAATTAATTTGATTATAAATATCTACCTACTTATCCACTATATTTATTACTGAACCTGGAGAAGTACAAGTGTGTTGTCAATATGTTTATCAATAAGTTCCACCAAGTGTTGATGACACTTGGTGGAACTTATTACAACAGTATAAATAATTTGAATAAGATTCCAAATTAAACCTTAAACTAAGTAACGAGGATAACTAAATTTTAATTGAACCTACTTACAAACCTTTCCTTACTTTACCTTACTTACCTACTACATTATCAAGACCCATTTCATCAATTTTATTTATTTATTTTCTTCAAATAAAACTTCAAGTCATAAGAAACTTGGGTAAAAACGTACATAGAAAAGTAAGTAATTCTCAACGTAATCCACTCAACCACTATTTTTACTCAACTTAATTCACCATCCGACGTTAATACCTCTTACCTTCTCCAATCATGTACAGTCAGCTCCAAAAGTTGCTATACGTGTTCAAATTGACAAAACTTCTTGACATTCTAACTACCATAAGTCGGTGGCGTAACAAGATAGCAAAAGTAATTTAACATTTTTAACGCCCATAAAACAATGATGGGACTCTTTCACTTGTCACTAAACATCTTATATACCATAAATCGCTGATAGTCATTCATTCCAAAATTTGATTAACAAATTATTATTTGCAATGTTCTTGCGTGTGAAATCTTATACATGCCATAAATCGCTGATAGTCATTCATTTCAAAATTAGATTAACAAGTTATTATATCGATTTTTTACGTGTGAACCTACTTTAGACGATAATGTTACATGAATTTGTCAATCGAAATTGGTAATAAAACTCAAGTATACTTAATATTTATTTAAAATTAAACTATTGTTAGTAAAATTGTAATGATATGTATTAATTAATTTTTATGAAAGTTACCAAATGAGAATAATATAGCAAGAATAATTAATACAAAAATATATGTAGGTAAAGTGAATAATTCGAGATACAGTAAAAAATGAATTAATAAATTATTGTGATAATAAATTATTTACTCAATAAATTATCATGAAACTTAAAAATTAAATGATTATTTTTGAAATTAAACTGATTAATAAATGAAATAAATTAATAAATGACTAATGACTAAATCATTCCGTTATTAAGCTAATTAAATTGATATTAAAAATGAATGTGGCCCCCATTAGCATCTATAACAGCCTGCAACCTTTCGCCCATGGAAGATACCATATTTTAGCATATATCTTGCCCTCTAAATATTTCCCAGGTATTGACTGCGTGATTGATCAGTGCAGATCTGTTTCGTGGCGTATCAGGGTCCCATGCTTTCTCCATGAGGACCACCAAATTTTCGATGGGGTTAAGACCTGGCTCTTCGGTGGAAAACTAATTTCAACGATGCGTTCTCTATTTGTGGACCAGGGTCGATCATTTTTGAAACCAAAAAAAATCATAGTAGGATGAAACCTGTTATAATAGGACGAGAATATAATAAAAATAAAGGAAAAATAATTTACGGGCAATCTGAGGTCGGGAAGTGGATGGGGGTGCGGTTTTAAGGGTAAAAAACGGTATATCTCGATTTCCGGCTAAACTACAAGTCCTATGGAAAAAGTTAAATCATAAAGTTGTAGGTATTAAAGAGACTTACAACTTTTGTGATTACATTTTCACTACAGCAGCTCAAACAAGTAGGTTTTGCTGCGTATAAACAGTGTGCAAAATGCGATTTTGCCCACTGCGTGAGACAAAGTAACTTTTTAATTATTTTTTTTTCAATAAACAGTGCCAGCCATAAATTTAAAAGATTTATCTCGCGACGAACTTTCGAACTACATAATCTGACAAAGTAACTTTTTAATTTTTTTTTCAATAAACAGTGCCAACCATACATTTAAAAAGAATTGTTCCGCGACGAATTTTCGAACTACATAATCTGCACTCTGTTTCTTGGCCGTCCTTTAAAGTATGAAGGTCCAATTTCGAAATTCTAAATTTGAAAGATTGAAAGATTCGAAAGATTTGTAAAACGAATAATCATGTTTTTTATTTAATTATTTATTAAATTATTTAATATTTTAATGTATTATTGTATACGAAAATAAGTAATTACAATGATTTCTATTATCAACATTTAAAAAATAACATGTCACAGACGCTGTTTCTGAACGCACCTTGAAAATTGCGGGAATAAAATTTTACAGTTAAACCTGTTAAATAGATAATATTAAAAATAATAAAGGAATCAGATAAGACCAGCGATACCAGTGATGAAGACAGTATTTTAATACTAGAAGAGTTTCAGTCTATTCCTGTTCTATGTGTTATCTTGTAAGTAATACTTAAGGTTATGTGTTCTCGCTGCTGAAGTGAAAAATAATGTGTGCCACACGAGAGCAAAGTTATTTGTATCTCGTTCATTTGAAACCCTCACTACGCTCGGGATTCTACATTAGAATCACTCGCTACGCTCGTGATTCAATCCTAGAATCCCTCGCTTGCTCAGGATTCAAAATCAGCACTCGTAGCAAAAAACAGTTTTGCTCACTTGTTGCACAAATAACAATTTTCACATAACCTCAAAATTTATGTAAAAAATTCAAATAATCAAGATTCTGGTTTTTTATTTTTATCTTTCGTAAAAAAATTCTGTTTTCACGAAATTTGGTGAAAACTTACGTTTTTATGTCCTAAAGACACTGTAATTTATACTGTAAACAATTTGAGTTAAAATACAATTTCGTGTAACATTCCATTGCCTGAAGTAGATTAACACGTAAGAACATTGCAAATAATATCTTGTTAATCTAATTTTGTAACATATTACTATCAGCGACTTATGATTTATAATATATCTAGTGATAAATGAAATATTTCTATCATCGATTTATGAACGTTAGTAATGTTAAGTTTATTTTTGTATCATGTTGCGACACTGACTTATGGCAGTTCGGGATGTCAAGTTATTCTGTACATTTCAATGTACAAGCGATTTATGAGGCTGACTGTACATACATATTACATCAAAGGCTTCCAGTATTAATAATTTATAACATCAAAGCAACATGAATTCGGATCTGAACTAGTTTTCACTTGGAAACTAAATTACATAGGTTACAGTATTTATCAAAGCTAAAATATAGCTGAAACTGTGTAGAACTTACCGTTAGCAGGTCTCGTGATAATTCAAGTTGTTTACTCTATTTAGATTTTAGATGAAGTGTTTTGGAATTTGCTTTTGTTGTTTGTGACAACAAGTGACGTAATATATTGTATTAGCTTACCACAGTCCAAGATACCCAACACTCTTGCAAGCGGTTCATTAACCCTTTTCTTTGTGTCCCCGAAGGGGTATTCAAACGTGTATTTAACACCCACATTTTGCCAACTATGATTTTTGGTCTCACGTAATAGTGGGCGATCCTATATCGGGCACTTTGAAAAAAATGGGTACGCCGAAAATAAATTCCTAACGGAAAATATTGCAGCTAAATAAATTCAGAAAAAAAATATTATGACCCGATTCCTTGATATGCGGTGTAAAGCGCAAAGACATAATTACGTGCTTAGCCGCACAATATATACCAATTAACGTCTTGGAGCGTCGCAGACGAATCTATTCTTTATCATACCATAAAATGTTGGACTTCACTATCAGCACATGTGTTGTCTCCTTCATAGAGTCCCGGGTGTTTTAAGTGAGGCATGTAAAAGTATCTGATGAGGTCGTCAAACTAAGAACCACCATTGTAGCATATTAGCTGTGAATTATTAATGAGTTTTTTTTATTCTACTCCTTAATTGGGGTAACAATCAATGGAATTGAAACGTGTTTTATGAAGTACAAAGAAAACAAAACAAATTACATAATTAGTATCGAGCCTTGTGTTACAGGGGCCATTGTGTCATAAATGATTGATATATATTTGATGGGCCTTCGACCCAGCTATATGATGAAATTTCTGGGATGTTATATAGCATGATATAAGTAGTTATAGATACAAATAATTTCGCTGTAGAGAGGCTTTTTTAAACCATTAAAAATTGATTTGAAATGAAATTAGAGATTTGCCTCCAGGATTATTCGGATGATAAACAAGCCTGGGAAACTGTTCACTTAAATTGCTACTTAAGTAAATTACTGTATCTAGACTAAGGGAATGTTTGTTGGTAAATAGACCAAAAGAGAAAAAAAAGACCGCTGAGTTTCTTGCTGGAGTCTTCTCAGACCGGGCTGCGTTTCGAACCGGTGTGGTCTATTTTGCTCACTAACTTAGATATAACATATTATTGATACTGAAGTTATGTAAGTACCCTAAGGTCTATACAGATTAAATGATTTTACTACTGAACTTTAGAATTTTTGAATTTTGAGTGTCAGTAAATGGCTTGAACTTCGGCCTCTAAGATGTAAAAGAGAATTTCGAATGTTCTCTACGTGGTTTAGTAGCTCAGTTGTCAGAGCGGTCTCCCTACAAGAGACTGTATGTGGTTTCAAGTCCCGTCTTTTACGTTTTCCAATTAGAAATTGATCTGCGCTTACATTTAAATCAACCATTTCTATTCTAGAGATATCTTATTCTAGAAAATTGTTACTACTCCAACTATATTTTTCACACTTTCGTTCTCCTCGTTTGCTGGTCAACCAATATCTAGTAATATTGGGTCTACATTCTCATTTATCCCTTCACGATTTTCACTTGCCTATTCCAGAAAACTCGCCAATATATTATCTGATGATATTGCTTAGCAATGTATGTACACAAGGTGTGACATCACTACTTCCAGTTTCAGTAATTGGGTCAAATGAAGGGAAATAAAAATAAGTCCATAAATTTTTAGTAGCACAACACTGGAGTAAACACCTGAGTTTTTTTGCGACTTGTGAACGATAAGTTGTGTAGTTATTGTCACGAAAGCTTTTTATTAATTAATTTATGATCATTTAAATTAAACAAGTCACCTTAACACTAAATAATATTAATAAATTTCTGTACTAAACGAAGAACCCATCCTTGATCGCTCCCGATGCAAAGGTGACCATCACATTTACCGTGTTTCCACGCTGGATTACGATGGCTATTCTCTGCAACAGGAATGATCGGCCACAAGAATTACCAGTAGCATCTATGAATCTCCGCTCAATCTCCCCTAAGAGGCTTTTGGTTTCTTTACCCCAACTCCTTAAAATCTCCACAAGGAATTTCTGCAGCTCGATTAATTAATATAGTAAACCATGAATTTTAATAAAAAAATAAGGCTTGTAAATAAACATGTGAACCATGAATAATTATATTAGGTATTTAGACTCAAAATGATTACTACCCGTAAAATTATAAACAATTAAGATTTACTCTCCATCGTATGGTTGTTCTTAATAAAGTAATTTCTTAATATTAAATGAGTTAGGAACTAAAAATTGTATCTATTATGGACATTTAGGTGTTTCCTAGAAGGCAAATATTATTTTATTGTTAAAATAATTGCCATTTGATTGTGTATCGAAATAAAACCAGGTCAAGGTATTATTAGAACTTATAGGTAGGTGTGAGTTGTTTTAACAAAACCGAAGCTAAAAAAATTGTGAATGTCGAAGTATAATTATTTCAAATTACAATCGTTAGCCGCTATCATTCGTAGAAACACTATCTATAATTATATATCAGTTTATTTAAACCATATAGTAACTAAATAAATAGCTTCTATGTACTTTTATAGCAGTTATTTTTGTGAAAGAATAAAATATGATAGACTATCAGCAGTTTTGAAAGTCATATTTGATAATTAAGAAAAATAATGTGATTCATAAAAAATCTAGCACTTCTCTCAGTTTACGAGCCCTCTCAATAACAACTATCAAAGATAAACCCTATCGAAATGCAATAGAAACGAACGCCAAACTGAACTTCTCAAAGCAAGTAAAAAGTTTGCAGGCAGCTTCTCCGAACCATTAATATGCACTATTGAACGCTTGCCAGAGAACCAAATTTACTTCAACGTGATATAGCACTTGCATTGGTGTAATATCAGTTGAAAGTTGAAAAGAAAAAGATTGCATCGAATTTTTATTGCAGTACGAGAATGACGATGAAAGTTATTGGAGACGTGAAGACTACAACTTATGAGTAACAAGACGTTTATATAGACCTTTTACAAACTTCGGTGATGGAAACAAACTTGTTGCCACAGAATTGTAAGTACGTGAACAAAATAGAATCAACACTGACCCCAGAAAATGAAGAGAACAATTTGACAAAACTTCTCTTTTACAAGACGCCCTAATCCATCCTAAATAAATAAAAGATAAAGAATTATACTTCAAAGGGAAGTGTGAAGATATTCATTTACATATCTAAGAAACAGGAAACAAACCACTTAGCTATTATGAACAAGTTGTTTAATAGCAGTCTTCAGTTCGAGGTGTAATTTGAACGAGTGATTATCGAACAAATTAACTGGCTCGATTGTTTGCAGTTGAATTGAAGTAGGGTTTAGATTAATGGCTGCGTTTGTTATTTTTGTCGCAACGGTTTGCATGGTTTGAGCTGATAAAATAATGTTGTGTGCAATAGCATTAATGCGATCGTGATTAATTTTACTATTAGTTTGTTTAGTATTACAACCAGCTGTGTAATAAACTATAATACGATTTTCGTGACTGTGATAAGGACTTTTTTAGTTCTGTTGTGTGCCTAAGGTAAACTCATTTAGTACAGTTTTGATTGGTTTGTTATTTGACTTGATATCTTTACGTAACGGATATAATTTAATATCGCATGGTTTCTTATTGATTAATTATAATTTACCGATTATATCTCTGGAGAAATTTCATCATCATCATTATGATACTATTATAGCCCATCTAATGGTAAACATTTTGGACACTCGAAGGAATTCATGATAATATTTATATAGTATATAATAATTATATATATATAATAATTATATATATAATAATTGGTCTGGGTGTTTCTATCTATAATATGTATGTATTTACAAAAAAAATGTATTTAAGTATGTTTATCCGCATTCTAGAACCCATAACACAAGCTAGTTAAGCTATGCTTACCATGGGTCTAGGTGGCGTTGTGTAAATTGTCCTAGAATATTTATTATTTATTTATAATAGACAAGAAAATTATACTCTTTCAGAAAGATCTGTTTTTAAACTAGTTGTAAAGGAACTTGACTTTTATTGGTTAAGCTGCTTACTTTTCAAGCTGCTTAGCATTATTTCTCTACAAACTAAATTACTGGTCATTCTAAATATATGTATGCATGCATATAATTATTTGCTTTGATCTGGGTGTGCCTTTGAGACCACGTTAAGGAGACTAGAACACCGACCTCAAGTGAGTTGGGAAAAGCTCAGAGAATGATGATGAGATAGCCATAAAAATCTTAATTTTCCATTGAAAAAAATCTGAATCTGATTAAAAAGTAACCATACAATTATGTTTGAATTGGCAACCTGCCATGTATAAAGTAACATCTTTCTTGGCCATTAAATACAGTACTTGACAAATGTACAATTCTTAAGTTATTATCTGTCTCGCAGATGTCATTGTATTGTATGTTATCTTCACACTTGCAAACACTATGTTACAAATGCTGTAGTGTAAGGGTTGATAGAATTTACCACACAGTTATTGTGAACTTTATTTCCAAGTTGTAAAGCAACTAGAATTTAAAATGAGAATTCAAAAATACATACATTTTAAGTATCAAAATTACAAATTCTAAAATTTATTATTTCTACAAATTGAAAATTGTTTTTGTCATTTCATATTTACTGCAAAGTTTGATATTACTCATTTGACATTGAAGTCTCGCTATGAGTAAGTTTATAATTGAATATTTTTAGGTGACATTGGCAAAATGGCGATGCAAAAATACCATCAATCTAAGTGAACTGAAATATTTTGCTCGGTTAGAGTTAGAAATGAAATATGAAATACGTTTTATGAAATATTATTTCGTATTATATTTCATGCACATCCAGCAGTGACTAAAATTTACATTTCATTATTAATACTTATAAATAAAGCCATTTATATTTCTCTGCATATACTTAAAATATAGTTAGTACGATTGATTGTAATGATAAAGTTATCTAGTTACATAATTTAAAAGAATCAGCTTAGTGTTTAAGGAGTAGTCCAGATGTCCTGGGTTCTAATCCTAGCTAAAATGCATGTCTAACATACTTTTTTATTCTTATCTTCTCATAATTTGGAACCCATCTAACCACAGTAGCCTAGTGGTATGGGTAATGAACTGCTGAGAAGAGGTTTCAGGTTCGATACCAGGTTTCATTATGGCACACACCAATGACTTTTCGATGTTATTCGAAGTTATGTGTTATAAGTGCCCGGTTAATAGTAATGAGCTCACCACCTATTACATTGGGACCTAAACATGAACTGGCGAAAATGTGGGTACCAGCACCTCTGCCTACCGTTTAAGGGATATGGGCGTGAGTTTATGTTATGTTATGTTAATTTAGAAAAGTTGCAGCTTCACATTTATATCATAATATTAAATAGTGGGTATCTGAAGGCCATTAAAAATTTTCACGAATTCGAAATTCGTAAACAATAAATAAACATGCATTATATTTAAATTACTATGAAATTTTGCCCGAAAATTTCCTATATAAGTACAATGAAGGATGTATGTACGAAAAAAGTATCTAAGCAAGTTTACCCAGTTTATTTCTAGAGGTGGGCTCCGTCAACGCTATTTTGGCCGACCACATTTCGTAACACCATTCCACAAGTTCAGAACTGCAAATAGCATCAGTTGATTGTGTTGAGTAATGTGAGGTCCATTCAAGCTTAGTGAAACTTAATCAATTACGAGTGCTGTAACTTTTGGGTTTTCCTTGTCTGGTTTATTTTTCAGTGAACATGACGTTGCTGGGAAAACATAATAAATAAAAGAAGACATTGTACATCGGGATAGATAGGATTTATATGTACTTAATATACTGACCGCGGTAGCCTAGTGGTATGGGTAATGGACTGTTGAGAGAAGTTCTCGGGTTCGATCCCAGGTTTTACAATGGCACACACCAATGACTTTTCGACGCTTTTCGAAGTTATGGTTGTATTTATCGCAGGTTTATAAGTGCCCGGTTAATGGCAATAGGCTCGTCACCTATTACATTGGGACCTAGACATAAACTGGCAAAATACGGGTGTTAGCATCTCTGCCTACCCCTTCGAGGATATTATAGGCGTGAGTTTATGTATATTTATATATAATATACTAAGATAATTAGCACTAGACGATTACATTTCTCTAAAAAGCAATTTCGTTCTTGCAGGCTTTCATTCACAAGTCATCAAGTCAGATAGATTTTAATTTACGTATAGTGATACAGCTTAGTGATTAAGTAGTCAGTCATACAATCGAACAGTCACATGTTCGAATATACTATACTTATACTATACCGATGTGAACACATACATATCACAAGAAATTGATACAAATATAATAATTATCTGCCCTATTTTGAAGAATTTTGCATTTGAAATTGACATTAAATTAAATTCTCTGAATTTTGACATGAGTTGATTGAATTAGATAGTAGTTGGTAATTAGATATAAACTGTCTGACTACATAGAAATGAGGAATTTGTATTGAATGCATATTATTTTGTATGCCTATCGGCGGAACATAGCATGCAGCTCGTAAACATTTATAATAAAATGTGTTCACGAAATAAATAAATTGAAATGAAAATTAATTTATTTTTATTAATATGCTAACTTCATTTCTGTTTCATTTACTTGTCCTATTTTAAATCGATAAGGGATTTAGCTTAGGTAACATTTTTCAGATCAATTTAATTGGAATTCGTGCTCTAGACGTAAAGACTGATTGAAGTCCCGTCTGGATATTCAATTTTCCAATATTAAATCGATAGCTTAGAGATAATAATACATACATACATACATACTCGTACATATGCTCACGCCCGAAATCCCCGAAGGGGTAGACAGAGATAGTATTAAACACCCACATTTTGCCAATTATGATTTTCGGTCCTACGTAATAGGGGGCGAGCATATTGCCGCCACTCAGGCACTTAAAAAGAAATACTAGGTAACAGAGGAAAATATTCAAAGTCTAAAAAGAAAGGCAAGACAATGCTTTAGATTTAAATTACTTTGGGCATAACAAAATTAGGTCAACTATCAAGCCACTGGGCAGTGAAAATAAATGAGTTTAGCGTGGACTGAATTCCACTGTCGAAAAAAACTTCATCCATTCACCAGCTAAGATATTGTTTCCAAATGTCGAGAATGACATTGATTAATTACACCAGTGATATTTCACCAGTCTTTATAATCCATATAATGCACAGCACAACCTTTGACTTCAGATTAAAACTGCCAAAACTTGGAGTACCTACCTGTAAGCCCATTGTACGATTTTTTGGAGTTTTTTCACTCATAGACTCGGCGTTGCAGGTTCTGATTAGATAACACGTGAGTTTCATTCGATTAGAAATAGATATGAAAATCTGGTTCGAATTCCGAATGGAATAAATTTGTAAAATCAAATCATGTTTACGTTAGGTTATGAAACCTTCGAAATCACTCATAGTTGGTTCCGTATTAAGTTAGACTTTGAAACGTTAATCTTTTAATTATTTCGTTTATTTTCATGTCACACATTTAAAATTTCTTCTTCCTACAGTCCCGGGTCCTTTAAGTGGTGCGTGAAAAAGCGTCTGATGAGACCGTCAAGCTGAGCGCCATCACTGTGACACTAACTGTACGTGTTTGTAATGGTAACCCTCTTTCCTGAGACTTTGCCTTTATTTTACCACCAGGCGAAGTAAAGTCAAATTGAGGGACAAAAGTAAAAAATAACACATAAAAATAAATTCATGTATCGACCTCGCCTCCTTGACGCACCGGGCACAATGTACATACACTCAATACGTCATGATGTAAAGTAAAATTTAATAATAATTTAAGAGGGCCCAGCAGCAGGGCCCCTGATTGCTTCTACCACGTCTAACACATTTATAAGTTCCATTCCGTTGTTGTACGATTCAGTTCAGTTAACGCTTTCAATTCACTTCCTGCATTATGAAAACGGTTTGATGTTCCCAGATGTAACGTTCCCGGACTGTTCGACTGAATTTTTTAGTCTGGTTGAGAGTGTTTCTACAGCTTTAGTACGGAATGGGAAGTGGGTGAAGTTTTGTTGCTACTAGATCACTGGTTTATTAATGGGATACAAACTGCATACTATGTTTGGCTTGTAATTTTGATAACGTTTTCAATGTGTCATGCAATTTCAAAGCATATAGGTAGTATGTAGGTACAATTTAGCTTATTAATTATTTAAAGTCACGGTAGCCTAGTGGTATGGGTAATGGACTGCTGAGACGAGGTCTCGTGTTCGATCCCAGGTTTTACCATGGCACAAACCAATGACATTTCGATGCTTTTCGAAGTTATGTGTGTATTTATCGCAGGTATGTTAAATTCCCGGTTAATGGCAATAGGCTCGTTACCTATTACATTGGGATATAAACATAAACTGGCGAAATGTGGGTGCTAGCACTTCTGCCCACCCCTTCGGGGATATAGGTGTGAGTTTATGCTATCGTTTATGACGTGTCCATGTAGCTCTGTTAGTCAGTGCGTTCAGGAAGAAATTAACCGTAATCTTGTAAGAGAGAATTTCTAATGCGCAAAACATGTCTTCTTTTAAAGCCCATATATGAGGGAAAGATCGTGGGTTCGAGCCTCATGGAAGGATTCACTTTTTCCGATTTAATTCGATTTCATTAAGTTTTGTATATTCGTATAGTGAACGACTTACGAGAAAAAAAAATTGCAAACCCAACCCCTGCAAATATATCGCACCTATTCGCAGATTGAGTGTGTGTATCAAAAAATATATAAAAAGTAATAGTTATTCTATTCCACTCATAAATCACCGGAGCACTCCAACCGTGCCGAGACGTTTATTTACAAAAGCAATACCTATGTAATATATTCAACTATCGAGCACCTTTATTATTGAATCCTAAGACTGGAGTAACTTTTATTTATACCCTGATGAAAAGTGGGCATCGTGGCTTATGAAGGTTTGCAACACCAGAGGTGGTCACAGTCACGCTGCCGACCCTGAAGAAACCTTGTAATTCACTTCTTAAAGAATCCATATTATAGTTGCTTGTAAAAACCACCGCAGGGAGTTCATTTCAAAGCTTGAACGTGCACGGAATAAAGTTAAATTGTCAGCCCATCTGGGGTAGGAAGCCCCTCTAGCTAGATGGTTTGATGACTTGAAAAAGTTGGTTAGAATAGACTGGATGCGGAAGGGATGATCGGGAGCAGTGGCATATATTGGGAGAGCCCTATGTCCAACAGTGAACTGTAATAGGCTCAATGATTGATAAGAAGGTAGAAGCAACGAGCACTAGCCCGAGTCAACTTAGCAGAACAAACACTGACCATTAAGTTTTTATGAAAAGTTATTACCAGTAGGCGAAGCTCGTGAAATCTGCAAGAATAGAAACACTTGGCGAGGTGTTGTCTCAGTTAGAAGAGAAATAGTATGAACAAATATAATATCTCTCACTCACTATGAGTAACCAGATATCAGTAATCTAGTATATCAACTGTCAAAAGTTTCCAAAACCCTTTCAGATGTACAATATCGGATTGTAAGTGAAATAGACAGCCTAATACATATGCTGATAGGCATTAAAAGCTTGTATTTTGGAAGCGTCTATTCTAAAATTTTAACTCCAGTAAGATGATATCTTTGTGGAGAGGAAAACGTAAATTATGTCTCCATTTCGCAAAAGTCCATGACATCAACAGCATCGACATCACTGTAACAAATGTAAAGGTTTTAAAATAACGACAAGTGGTAAGTAGATATTATGTTCTCAATAATTTAGGTCGATTTTAGTGTACGGGACATAGAAATAAGTTTTTTGAGGGTTTTAAAATTTATTTGGGACAGTAATGTTCTTACTCTTTATTCCTTCTAGAACCGTCCGTGGTATAATAATGAGTTATATGTTTCTTTTTTACTAACAATTGAAAATTTGACACAAGTTACCATAAACGCTTCACAGAGGCCATCGTATAATTTTTTTAGTTTATGTTTGGTAACAAACATTTAGATAAATGTCAACTTGGGTTATATCACTTTAGTCGTCTTTGCTAAGTGAAAAATATAGTTATTATATTAAAAACTATCAACGTTCATGACATCAGTCAGTTTTAAGCATTGAGAAGATTTAGTTTATTGAACACGGATTATCAATACTATCAAAGTTCATTAATAGATCTCTCAAAATATGCACCACAACACTCGAAACTCAACCTTTCTTATGCAGTTTACCCCACCTGTCTTTTATCCAGCCATCAAGCCACTTAGCTGAATCATTCTCACTAGTTCCACCAAAGGGGTGTACCATCTTCTGTTTACCGCTACGACCTTCACTTTAGAAGTGGTCGACTGCAATTCGATACCCAGCCAGGTCAGACTAGCTCAGTTCAGCTTCCTAAATGAGTCTAATCAGCAAGTAAATCGAGTTACAGGAGATATTAGTTTAGCCTCGAAGATCTTAGAGTCAGTACACACTTCTGAAGCTTCTGTTTCTGTGGCGTGGCGGTAATGAACTCGACCGCTACACAGGATCAATCACCGCTCATTTAAAATATTTCTAAGCATGAATATGGATCCGACGACAAGAGACTATCGGTCCCGGTTGTCATACAAACATCTATAGCGTTTTTTACAGGTAATTGGAGGCCTAAAATGTCCAATAACTATTTTAACTCAATGCTCTAATGAGTTGTGGAAGTCAGGAAGGCTGGTAAAAGCAGACTTCAGAATCTAAGGTGAAAACTTCGGATGCGATTAGTATGAATGCTAGAATTTGAAAAAGAAGAAGTACAACCAAGCAGACAATATTTAATACTTTACAACTGTTTCATTCAAAAGCTTACGTAATTACTCTGTCAAATGCAATCGGTCTCTAGTTGTTGAATAGAATAATTCCTTTTATTAATTTGTTCTTCTATGAGCCAACCAATTGTTTCACTAACAGAACGTATTGTCGTATTAATTGAGATACGTTTTGCACTTGTCATATTTTCATTTACATTGTTTTTCATGTCATTTTAGAACCACGCTGAAGCTTAGTAAACAATTGTTCTATTGTTCGAAATATTCCGATGACTCCTATATAAGTATATTACTTAACTGGCTGTATGGAATAAATAATTTGAAGTCGCAAAAAGTTTTTTTTTTTATTTCATTTGATGTCATTTTTGTCATTTGACTTAATGTGATATCAATTTCATATCATCCGACTTAATGCGAAATCAATTTTTTGGTTTCAGACAGTTAGTCCAACACTATATCTACATACGAATTAGGTACATTAGGCTCTAACAATGTGCTGCATATTCTACTGAAGGTATTAATATTACAGATGGCTCCATTGTCGACTCCTAATGCCGCGTCTACATTTCCGGAACATTTTACCGTGACCGTGTTAGAAGTGCGTGTCAGTCGCATATTCAGCTGCGTGATAGCTGAGCTTAAGTTGAACCATCGATCGACTGGTGGTTGTGTCAGTACAACTCAAGTTCGTGTGTCCATGTGCCACAAGTTGCTACGTCATCTTGATGTCACGCTGTCCGGTCTGCTGGTTCATGTCACAAATCTGAACGCACCTTAAGATGCGAAGGATAATTTCACGTTTACTCCAGACACGATGTAGTAGCTCAAGGTCAGAGCATTCTCCTCATAACTGGTTGCGGGTTGCAGTCCCGTCCAGACTTTCACATTTAAAATTTTAAATCAGTATGCCACATAACCAAATCTGAACAAAAAGTATCTTGAATTTATAAAATAATAAAAACACTCACTATCGTACGTATCTAAAACCATTACCATTCTTTTTCGAGCAGTCGTGTAATAAATAAGACACATATACAATGTACAAAAAGCGAACCTCTACCCCTCGCGCTTAGTACAAAGGAAATAATGATATCCAAAGAATGGAAAACTTTGTGAATGTACTCGCAGTTCTTGACACAGACTGTTTGTTATGAACCAAGTGTTACAAAGGTACATACACACGTGGTATTAGGGGAACGCTTCTGAGAACGAAAACAAGGTATACTACTAACCATTTGAACGAAATTAGGCTACTTTTTTTTGACCCCAATATTTTTTTTGTAGGTACCATGAGTTTTAAAAATACAAGAAGGTCTTAGTGACTTATAATTTTTTTATGGTTAGGTCGTCAAATAGACTACACTAAGTCTGATGGTAAGCAGTGGCGCAGTCCAGAACATGGTGGCCGCCGCGCTGTTACAAGGGCTGTGCCTGCTGATATGTTTTTGTGTTGTGTTACCAGATGTCTTTTCACGCCCCGCTTTAAGGAACCGAGACTGTAGGATGAAGAAAACACTTTGTGCTGGCAGAGCATTCCAGGACTTAGTGATGCGACATAGAAAAGAGTCGCCAAACCGTTTGGTTCTTGATGGAATTGTTTGTGGGGTGATATCTAAATCCTGCGCGGGTTTTTCTGTGTAGGAAGGGAGAGGATGGGACCAGTTGGAATAGCTCATCAGAACACTCACCATGGTATAAGCGATAGAGGACTGCCAATGAGGCTACATCTACATAGGCTACATAGCGTTGTTCTTTAAAGTGACGATGATTAACATAGAGGCAAAATAGAGGCCTGTTTGAAGAAATACGACGAGAGAGGTTCAACTTTTAATAAAAATACGAAATAAATAAAAAAATATATTTACAATCGTATGAATATAATCTAAGAGCCTTCAACAAAATATAACAAAATTATTCCATCCAATGATTTTATTGAACTTTTCGTATATATTAACAACAAAAGTACCTTACAAATATTTGATAGGAACTTATAATAGGTACAACATCTAAAAAATAATATTTCGATATGTTTCTTACAAATCAAATACATTCCCAATATTGACTCACTTTCTTTTGCTTACATAATCTCGGTGAATTTAGAAGTTATTTCTTCGATGGCATAAATAAATACAGAATTATTACACCTGTGGAAGATAAAATATTCATTAGTGTTAATAATGACAAGCTCTTTGGCGTGGCGGTAGTGAATGCAACTGCTACACAGGAGTCTCAGGTTCGATTCATGCTGACTGAGTATTGATATTTACAAAAAAAAATGTATGTAAGTATGTTCATCCGCATTCTAAAAACCAAAATACAAGCTAGTTAAGCTATGCTTATCGTGGGTCTGGGTGGGGTTGTGTAGTTGTCCTAGAATATTTATTTATTATTAATATGATTATTATTGATAAATATTTACAACATTTTTTTTTATTTAAGCTGAACTACCTAAACCCATGGTTCCACTTAGTTCAATGATACAACGTGCTCTATTTTCCGAACGTGACCTTCGCAGGACTGCCTGTATTTAGATAATAGCACCGCAAGAACAAATTTTTCTAACTAGTACCACGAAAAAAATATTTGCAGTTTGTGGTATGTAACACAGTTCTTCGCTAATTTTTAATCTAAAATTAATACGAAACACTGTGTTTTATCCTTCTCTTTCTGAAAATCTGTGTTTCACTTCAAAAGCAACATACACAATTAAATACCTACCTACCTTCTTAATCCTACTGAAGGAATTTTTATTAGAAAGGTCTTTGTCAGCTTAAACTTGATTGTATGTTTGTTTTCAATTCTTTTAGCAAAACCAGAGATAATTATCAAAACGGTAACTAATATACACGCGAGTGGAGATACTATGCGAGTAATATAAACAAATTACAATTAACTGCCCGTAAAAAGCTTTTTCCATTCCAATAAAAAAATATTATATGCAGTGAACTAATTTTATGTCATCATTAATCACAACCATATTTACGAAATTGTAATATGTGCCATCATTATAAATATTTGAGAAAGTCGGGGCCTTACTGCCACCTGTTAAAAGTAATATTATTTCAATCTTAATTTAATTTCATAGTGTGATTCGGCCTCGAACCGTTGTCATCCATCGATATTCTATCTAACAAATTAACAAATAAATTTATCTATTACGATATGATATAATACTGTTTGATTCATTTTAACTAAATAACACTAACATCCTGCGTATACTGATGGACGCTTTCGGTCCGAATCTCACTACGAAAGTAAAAAAAGATTGAAAATAAATTACTTTTATGAGGTGGTGGAAGACTCTTGAACTTCAAAAGCAAGATACATAATTAAATACCAAATCAGAAGTTAAATATTCGATTACGAATTCAGTACAAGCAAAGGAACTCACATAAGGTATTTCTTTGTTTCAAAGAATATAAAAGTTCCATCTTACTCTATCTTCAAAGATCAAAACAAAAAGTTTCACTCCGGTGAAGTCAAATAAATTACTTTGGTACGCACTGGGCTCCGCATGGATTCAACAAACATCGGAAATATTGTTTATAAAGTTTTTTATTCTTATCTATGGCATAAAACAGGTGCTAAAGAGATTATCAGAATAACTAGGTCGGGTTCCAAAGGGTGCTTGGAAGTACAAGTATATTAATGGCCATACATGTTAGCTTTTTCAAATCGATTTAATATTGGCAAAAGTGAAGGTCTAGAGTCTAGATTCGGCTTGAAACCGTGACCAGGCTCTTACAGGGAGAATGCTCTGATCATTTGAGTTATATATTTAATATCTATGCATATTATTATACAGCATATTTATAAGGGAACACTACCGAATGCCGAAAGCCCCTGGTAGTGGTACACAACATATTGACATAAAACGACAAAAAAATTACGATCTGGATTTTTTATTTTTTTTTAACGTTTAACTAACGTTATTTACTCTCCTTCGTGTTAGTGAAGCTAAATAACACAAAAATTTAATGAAAAGGGATGAACTCGCATTAAGGCGGCATTTTTTTACAGTGACGTTTTCGTCATTTAGTAATTATTTACTGGTATAAACTTCTGTAAAAAACTGTAGTGATCCCAAATAAAATGAAATAAAAATAAATACTCACCAACCATGAGCCCTCCTATAGTGAAGAAGGGTATTTCACATCCCATGTTCATTAGAACTGGAAAGCTGATGTTACCCGTCAAGGTACCGATACGACCGCTGACCATCATCAAGGACAATGCCAAAGTCCTGGAGGTAAAAAAAAAACTTAGGTACTGTTGTCTTACTTAGTAGAAGAATCCATGGGAAAATATTCCTGGGACAAAAAGGGTACCCTTTATAATATTCCGGATTCCTGTACCGAATTTTAGCCATATTCATTCAACTATTACAGCGTAATTAAATAATAAAACATTATTGATAACATACTTTTACTTCTCCACGATCTTTACTGTTGTACCTAATTGGTTTTGCCTTGCGGCATTTACAAATTTATTCATCAACAGTTAAGTACTACAATAAATATTGTGGAGAACTACAAGTGTGTTATCAATAATGTATAACGTAAGTTAGTAAGTGCCATCAATAAATAATCTAAATTACAAATATCCAAACATCTTCTCACAGACATTGTTTTTTTATTAGTAGTAAAATATGTAACTGTTTCAGTAAAGCTGCATGGCTGATATTAACTCACGTAATGGTGATATTGTAACCAGGCTTCGAACCAGGAACCTCACAATCTTAAATCTAACCCCTTAACTGCTAAGCTTCCACCACTTCTACATTGAAAGAACGTTAATGAATCACGTAGTCCATCATCCAGTGTGAAAAGGGTACATACAAGGCCCTTTCTATCTAAAAAGAAGCATATAAATGTAAGTAAACCTATTGCTTTCTTTGTCATCGTATTAATAACTCACAAGCTTTGAAAAACCTTGAATATGGGCACCTGTATATCCATTTGATCGATAAAATGTCGGCAGACTGAAGAAAAGGGGTCAAGCAACTGCGATATAATAACGTTAAAGTTTATATTATTTAAATGAATGTGTTTGAAATTATATAGTGTCAAAATTTGAGTATAATCGATACAAAACTTATTGGATTTTAGAAGCGTAAACAAACTTCTTTAAAATTCATTGTATTAAAATCACTTCTAACGAACTCTATTTCAATTATTTCATATCATATTGTAATAGAATAGAATAGAATAACACTTTATTTGTACACCATTTACATAAAAAAATTAAGTGATAAATATATTTTATACAATTGTTGTACAAATCTTATCGCCACATTAAGCAATATCTTCTAGGCAACCAACAGGCCAATTATTTTGACGATAAAAGAAAGTTATAAGGCATAACTTTCTTTAACTCTTGGCTCTTATAAAATCAAAGTTTATTTAGATGATGAACCAGCCTGGAAATGAGCTGTTTACTCAACTTGCTACTCGAACAAATTATTGTATTTAGAAGCTTTAGAAGCAATTGAAAAAATCACGATTTGAACCGAATCTTTATTTAATTTTGACGTTTTCTAAGTATCGTTATACAGTTCAGACGTATAGTTAATGGACATTCCAACATTATACTGACATAAATTGAAGTGAAATTGGAGCAATTAAAAATGCGTTTTAGGGGTGATTCATTGCAAACTTCTATCTCAAGTGAGTTAAGCTCGCCTTTGTAGCTTTCTCAATACTCTGTGTGCAATGAAGAATTTAGAATTACGTTGATATCAGTGGAATATCTCTTTGAGCGATAAAATCGATTAAAAAGTCGTCATACGGTTATGACGTCATCTCTGTACCCGATTTCATTGGTTGCCATCGAACTGCAATCGTTTCGCAATCATTCAAAATATTACGGGAATTCGGCCTCAGTACATTTCACTGTAGTTTACAATGTGATTGCATACAATGTAAGGTTTAAATATTTTTTTACTAATTTTGAAAAAGACTTTGACTCAAGTGATTGGATTCGCGCGTCTTTATCTAATGGATGGAACGCTATGACCGCTAATTCACGAAGCCATAATCTGAAGTATTAAAATTCTCCTATAAAACCATATCTGGGGCGATGGTAGGAGCCATTTAATGACAATCATATTTATGAAATATCGGTCACACCGACCAACAGTTAGTATACTAAATTGCTTTAGACCAATTTTCAAGACTGACATTAGTAAAAATAAAAATGAAAACTGTTACAAAAACAAAGTTGGCACTCTAGGCAAAATAATGAGCATTATATTACGTTTTCTTCCTCTTAAAATGCCTTTCTTAATCTTGTCGTAGATTGAATCAGTGACAGTAACTTATTATATTATTTATAATAGACGATATTAATTCTACTTTGAATTAAGAAGTTATTCGGAACAGAATCCCTTTTAATTATCTTATTAAGTAATTTATCGCGAATCCGTATCATTTGTTATGCTTATTTAAAACAAGTTATAATGTTTTGATGATGGAGATAAGTCTTATAAATTTTGAATTAAATGTTTAAAATTAAATTGCGAATGTAGTCGTAAATAACGAATTAATTAGTAAAGATATTGAATGATATAAAGGTTGGGTAATAATCACTGATTAAATTATTTATACTGTTGAATGATGGTACTTGGTGGAGCTCACTTTTATACATAATTTGACAACACACTTGAACTTTTCCACTGTATATACCTATTAATAAAAAGTTTACCTTTACACTGACAGTGTAAAGGTTAATCATAGTTTAACCTAAAAGTAAATCTGCCCTAGATACTATTCGGGCATTATCAAGCAATGTCCAAAAAGTCAGTCAGTTTTTCTGCATCTCCTTAGCTACCGACAATCCCTGGTGTTGCAAACGTCCATAAACCACGGTGACCACTCTCCATCAGTTGAGAAGTGTGCTCGTCTACCACCTAAGTGGTATAAAAAAACAAAAATTCTAAGCTCAACTATATCTACGTAATATATTAAACATTTCATTGAACTTACCTCGTCGTTGTCCCAAAAACTTCAACCGTAAACGCCTGATTCAAACCCATCATTAGTTGAGAGATTGCTATAGTAAATGAAAACAGCGCTACTATAGTGACAGTAGTGCTAGCCCATCGCAAGCACATAGCTCCAGCCATGGATAATAAACCAGCTGCAATTTGTAGCCTCTTCTTGCCGACTTTGTTCACTAATATACCAGAGACTAGATATGGTACTAGGGAGACGCTTCCAATTATAATACTGTTTATGTATGTCTTATTACCACTTTTCGTCTGAAAAAAAAATTATTTAAGCTTATCAAATCAAATCAAACCAAATCAAAATTCATTTGTTGTTTGTCACAGGCATTATTTAGTAGATGTTGTATTGCATTTTATAATCTGGTAAGGACCGATCTCGTTGCATATATAGGTGATAATCAGATCTGAATATTGTAAGATAAGGTCATCTCATGCGGAGATTGCCACGGATTCCTTAAGGGATATATTAGGGTATGAAGATGTTTTCTATGTCGGGTAGGAGACCCAAGAAGCACTGACTTGACCTCATGGAGGATGACCTGCGTGTCAATGGGCCTATCATCATGCGAATGCCGGACTCAAATGAGAAAGCGTCAAATCAAATCAAATCAAACAAAATGATGATGTTTTCTCTGTTCATCCCTATGAAAAAGAGACGTAATTGTATTTAATACACATTAGGTATATCTATAAATAGACTAAAACAAACCTAAAAATATACAATATTCCCACTTTTAAGAACGAAAAACTTCTAAATAGTAAAAATTCTTAACTTTCAAATCCAAATTTTCCAAATTTTCCTCTCTCGGGAAACCGTGTCAATCGATGTGAAGCCAACGCTTCGATAAATTTATATTACGTATTTCACGTCAATTTATTAGACAGCTTCTTACTAAACACGTCTGAGAAATTGATCGTAGCAGTATATGTGATAACCCGTATCTAATAAATATATTTTATTCCAATAAGTAGGTAGGTTTCTTTTTATATGTTTACGCCTGTAATCCCCGAAGGGGTAGACAGAGGTGTATTAAACACCCACATTTTACTATGATTTTCGGGCCCACGTAATAGAGATCGAGCATATTGCCACCAGTCGGGCACTTTATAAAAAATGGGTATGCCGAAAATAAATTCCTAACTGAATTTGTTGCAGCTAAATAAATTTGGAAAAAATGTTTTTGACCCGATCCCTTGCTATGCGGTGTAAATCGCAAGGAAATTAATTAGGTGCTTAACCGCACAAGCAATACCAATCAAAACAGTATCAGACAGTCTTGGAGAGTATCAGACAGGTAGAGGCCGTCAATCTGAAGGCCACCACTGGAACATTTTTGGTGTCCATAAGCCCTCATTTTCACTTAAGTCTAATACATGTATTAAACAAGTTGCAATATGAGCAATATTGTAAAGTAGTCTAAATGCTTAAAAGCTTAAATAAAGTTTGCCAACACCTCGTTTTCACCGAGGTTTGAAACATGTTAGTTGCAATATGTAACAGACTTCAGTGTGAACGCAAAGGTGTTTTAAACTTGTTTACACTTGTTGGCTATGCATACAGTTTGAACGAAAAAAGGATTTGAGACCGTCTCTATACATGTATAAATCAAGTAATTGTGTTCTGACAAGTCTTTTACAAGTCTATTTTTTACTATTATTTTAAAATCTCAATGTCCTCTAACTAAATATTTGCCATTTTAGACATCATCATGCTCTGAACCTTTTCCCAACTCAGTGTCAGCTTTCCAGTCTAACTGTTATGCGGCTGTACTACCATATTTTCCGTGTAGCGACTGCCATTTGACCTCCACAACCAATGGTCAAATGACCAATAGCAATATCGAAGTTCCAAGTTAGACTGGTTGGACTTTTGAGGGTTCCAACTACCCGTAACGACTGCCATAGACGTTTCTACTTGTATGGCAACCGAGACCGACGGCCTATTGTTCTGTTGAATGCAATATGAATTAAGACTGCCGCCTAGACATTCACTTTTTCCAATTATATATTGATTTAAACATCATTATTGATTACTTTTATTATATACTCTCAATGTCCTGTAACTAAATATTTACCATTTTAGACATTATTAATTCAATATAGAACGTTAAAAACTACATTATTTGATGAACCAGTCTACATAGAAACGGGGGTGCGAGGTCGGGTAACCTCCACGCTGGCCTCTTCGTTACTTCCCCCTTTGGACCTCGGTCCTGGGGAGCGGAAGCGAGGGGGCTGGTGCACCCTGGACAACGGTTAACAGATTCCTATCTTTGGGAACCTGTTAGCCGGTGACTAATAACCCGACAGCTGACCCCATTGCACGTGGGGGTCGTGGGTTGGCGGGCCTACAAGGTCCGCGGGAAGGGATCCCTTCCACCCTACAGCCCTTTTCAGGGCTAATTGTCTCTCCCGGTACTCCTCTGCTTTAAGAGGGGACAGGGGAGAGACATTGTGATCCATTAGGGATCGAGGGACGGGTCGGCCCACTGCTTGCGCAGGGGCTGACAGGCACTCGCTGCCACCGTTGGAGTTGGGAGGGTTGGCTGCTCTCCCGCGTCACGTAATCTCCGGGTGATCAACAACGACCAGAGTGCTAGCCACATTCTGGAAGCTGTGATCTCGGAGGGCGTGGGGCTTGCCTTAAATGGCCGGCCCGTGACAAGGACAAGTCTATAAAACCCGACAGCGAAGTCGTAAAAACCTGTGGATACCTGGGGACCTCCACAGTATGTACCCCGCTTCTCGGAATGAGCGTCACCCGAGAAGTGTTTGTTAATCGTCTCCACTCGTGGGATCAATATGGATGTAGTTAAAGAAAAAAACAAACCCTTACCAAGCGAAATAGTCTGCGCGGAGGTCGCGCAGCGCCAAGACGCGGAGGTCGCGTCGATCGCGGTGGTGCCTGACAACTTCGGCACCGCCAGCGATGCGAGTCGGGCAAACAGCCCGGTTCTCCTGCCTGGCCAGCAGACAAAGCCGGCCAAGGCGAAAAAGAGGAGGAGGAAGAAGCCCAGTCTTGACTTCACCCTCGATGATGACTCGCCATCCAGCACCACCAGCGTGGAAGAGCTGATGCGCCCCCCACCATCCAAGGTAAGTAGTATGGTGGTTGGCCGACAGTTAACACGCGGTGGCAGAAGGGCTGCCCCGTCTCGAGACCCCTCCCCCTGGTTTCCAACCTCGGAGCAAGCGGCAGAGCCGTCGAGACCCTCCACCTCGGCGGACAGGACTGAGGCGCTGCTACTGGAGATAGCCCGACTGTCCGCCGAAAACGAGTCCCTTAAGAGGATGATGGGAGACTCGGCGCCGGCGGAGGGACGACTGACGCGCTCATCGGCGCGAAAGGCGCAGGCGGCGCAAATGGCACAGCCAGAAAGGCCGGTGCAAAAAACGCCACCGATACATGCGGCGCAACCCGCGCTACCGGTGCAGCCGTCGCAGCCAGAAGAAATGGAGCCCTGGGTGGCCTGTATGGCGGCGGTGGCGGCCTTGGAGAAGCGAATGGTGGCGCAAGAGGAACGAATGAGGAGCTGGATCGAGTCCATAATGGGCTCTATCCACCGTCCGCCTCTTGCACCATCACAGTCGGGGTACGCCGCTGCAGTCAAGAAGGGCTCTAACCGTCTGACGGCGACGGCGATCTCATCAACGCCGGTATTGAATCGTGGTCTACGATCCACTCCAGATGCGGGAGCTCAGGCCCAGGTCAAGGGCAAAGGGAAGGGGAAGGGCAAAGGGAAGACGTCCCTGAAATCAGCCCCAGCCCCAGTCCGGGCCTCAGTCTCGACCCTGGACCCGGCTCCAGCTGCCTCCACTAGCTCCCCACGGGAGGGGGGCTGGGAGGTTGCTGGAGAAAATAAGAAGAGGCGGAACGCACGCAAGAAGGCAGCCAAAAAGGCCAGAAGGGCCAAGGCTGCCGCGATGGCATCAGCGCCGAGAAGACTTCACGCCCCTCGCACGACGGCCGTCGTCGTTGCGATGACGGCAAACGCGTCGGAGAGGGGCCTGAAGTATGTTCAGGTCGTGCAGCAGGCAAGGGCTGCAATAGACTTGAGGGACCTCGGCATCTCGGGACCGCTCGTGTGCAGGGAGACACGAACGGGAGCCCGACTGTTCGAGGTCCCCGGTGCTGACAGCGGCCCCAAAGCCGACGCCCTAGCAGCGAGGCTGAGGGAGACGCTGGATGCAGCCGACGTCCGGGTGTCCAGGCCCAGCAAGTGCGCAGAGTTGCGCATTTCGGGCATGGACGACTCCGTCACAGCCGAGGAAATCAGGCTCGCAGTGGCGGAGGCCGGGGGCTGTCCCCCCGACACAGTTAAGGTCGGAGCGATACGCTTCGGCCGTCGTGGACAGGGGGTAGCAGTTGTCGGCTGCCCCATCGCAGCAGCCCAAAAGGCTGCCGACCGGCGAAGCCTCGCGGTTGGAGGCTGGGTGAAGGTGCAGGTACGGCTCCTGCAGGCCCGACCGGCCAGGTGCTTTAGGTGCCTGTCGGTGGGGCACGTAGGGGTGCAGTGCACGGCGGGGGTAACAGTTGGTGACCGTTGCTTCCGCTGTGGCCAACCCGGTCACATGGCCGGTACTTGCGAAGCTCCGCCACACTGTTTCAGATGCGCGGCGGAGGGTAAGCCGGCCGACCATAGGGTTGGCAGCAAGGCCTGCACCGGAGGGGAGCCGAAGCCGCGAGGCCAGCGTTCCGCCTCTAGTTCGCGACGGGATGCGGGGGTGGGGGCTCCATAATGGATCCTCAACTCCGCATTCTGCAGGTGAACGTGGGCCACGGTGCCGATGCTCAGGCACTTCTGCTCCAGAGCATGGCACAGTGGTCCATTAATGTCGCCGCTGTCGCCGACCCTTACACCCACCGGTTTCTCGGACCTGCCTGGGAAACCGACCTGGATGGGTCGGCGGCACTGGTGCACAACGCCGCCGCAGGCAGCCCCCCTCTTGCCGTTGTTGCAAGAGGGCATGGCTGCGTGGCGGCACTCGTGGGGGAAATAGCGGTCGTGGCCGCATACTTCTCGCCGAACCGAGACATAGCTGATTACCAGCGTTCGCTGGATCAGCTAGCCGTTGTCGTCAATGCCTGCTATCCTTACCCGGTTCTTGTGCTCGGGGACTTTAACGCCTGGTCTGTGGCCTGGGGTTCCCGACGCACGAACGGGCGAGGCAGGGCGCTGGAGAGCTGGGCCGAAGGACTCGGTCTAGTTCTCTTGAATCGCGGGACCGTCGCCACGTTTGCGACAGCGAGGGGCAGCTCAATTGTGGACGTTTCGTTCGCGAGCGCCCCGCTGTCGCGGCGTGTGCAGAACTGGCGTGTCGTTGTGGAGGAGGAGACTGCGTCGGATCACCGATACATTCGGTTTGACATCTCCGCCCCCACGGGCGACGCGCCGGTCATACGGAACCCACGCGAACCGCGCTGGGTGCTTAAGCGACTGGATAAGGATCGCCTCCTGGAAGCCGCCGCCCTACAAGCCTGGGCCTATGCGCCGAACAGGCCTGCCAACGTA